>OX336905.1:13167001-14462001 GCA_946959425.1 Argyrosomus regius
AGGAAAACTCTTTCTGAGAGCAAATGGAGGCGAACGCTGCATTCTCAGCCAGGTTACTCACAGTCTCTGGCACAAGCAGGATCTTATATAGGCCTCACAATCAGCTGGATTGACAGCAGCCTTGTTTGATCAGCCCCAAAGATCCTCAGACGTACAGGAAATCACACTCTGGGTCAAATGAAGAATGGACACGTGTGGGGGCCATGTTTGTAGTTTGCAGTATTCCACTTAGATATTTGCACTTTTATTATTCAAGATTAATGTAAATACTTGTATAACACTTGATAACTGTGCAAAACTGCCTCACTTTAGTGAACAAGGGTGTAGTTAGAGGACAGCTGCTGTGTGTGAATGTGTGTGGGAGGAAGATGGTGACTAACCATGATTCCAGTTGTTTCTCACACTGACCAGACAGGCCGACATCTTTGACCTCGTCCATCTTCACTCTCCTCTTTCATTTCAGCTATTTCTGACCGTCCCTCCTCGCCTCCCCTCTGTCTTACATCATCACTTGAACGATTGAAAGTTATGAGCATTAATCGCAGTAATCATCAGCAATAAAAATCAAAACGTGTGCTGAGAAAATAAACTATTGCTGTGAAAGAATGTGTGATTGCAACGTAGATGTCTGACTAATTTCAATGTAACTCACCCCCCCAAAATAAACAACTATACTGGCAAGGAGGGACCCACTCTGGGGGTGGATTCAGGCAACCTATCTGACCTAAATTTTTACAGCTTGAAGTGAAAGTATTTCATGTTTGAAACTGAGTCCGACCATCAGTTTATCAAGGATGATATGTTGCTCATATGATTTTAATATTCTAGATATTTAAATAAGACTACATGCAAAACGTTTCCAGCGAATGTTTCCCCTCTGTGTGACTCCTGATGTCCTGACTCCTGATGATATATTACAATCGGTTTCACATTGTTTAATAAGGCTAACATAAATGTTAGCTTCTCCAAAATGCTGCGATTTTTAGTTTTCTACCTAGAAAAATCATTATGTTAATTTAAAAAAGTCTTTCAAATCTGGTAAAACCTGTCTTCTCTGGGGTCCGCAGATGTCAGGTCTGCAGTTAGACCCTTGGTTTAAGGTAGTTATATGTTAATCCAGTATTTTCAGTTTGTTGTGCTGCCCCCAAGTGGCCATAAAACTCCAGAAAGAACAAAACTTTAAAGGACCAGTGTGCAGGATTTAGTGTCAGGATGGACATGGTGGACTCTGTGGAGGACCTGCTGCATCTGTAGATATAGAAAGCTCATTCTAAGCTAAGACAAACATAATGTTTCTTATTTTAAGGTGATAATACACTAATAAAAATAAAATTATGAATATTACATTTAATTTCTGACATATTAAATAGAGCCTCTTAAATCTGACACACTGGGCCTTTAAGCCTTAAAAAACCCCTCATTGAACAATATTCAGAATCTTCTCCAAGCCAAGGTATTCACTTAGAATTCAGTACAGATTCATACATATAGTACATTTCTTGAAGTTTCTGCAGTTGCTTCAACTTTCAGCCGTGGTATAACCCTACCACATGTTGGGTTGTTTAGATGAGCAACTTAGAAATTGCTGCATGCTTGGTTACTTGAAGCAAGCCAACCAGTATGTAAGTACCTCTCACTTAATTCTCTCAGGGCTTTCACAGCCTTACTTGGTCTGGTATGACCAGTAGATTATGGCCACTTTTACACTACATTCTGGCCGTTACTATCACTCTGCAGTTCTCTGGTGGCCACAGTGGCCACTGTTCAACAAATGTTACTCAGGCTTTCAAAGCGGAGACTGAGCTGGCCTTAACGTTTGCAGACAGTTGTTCCAGTTCAGTTATTTCAGTCAAATGCATCATACACTTTAGTTTTATGGGGCTCAGAGCAGCCAGCAGTCTGTCTGATGCTCAAAGGACCGAGTGAGGACAGAATGACTCAAAGTCTGGACATGTTAGTAACTCAGTCCTCTCTATTGTTGAATAGTAGCCCATAAAGGAAGCCTGCCATTGGACAGCATCCAGACTTTAAACTCACTTTTTTCTTCTTCTTGCTTTTGTTTGTTGATGAAATCGAAGGCCACTTCAACTGTTGTATTTTAGCAGCTGGTCAGAACACACACAGCGACGTGCCCACACACACACACACACACACACACACACGCACAAGCAAGCAGGGTCTAGACATGATGGGGTTTGATGTCGTGGGAGCTCTGTGGGGTGCAGAGGAGGACGGGGAGGGGAGGGGGAGGAGGAGGATGGCTCTGAAAAGAGGTGGAGGAGGGATGGAAAAAAAGTGGAATAAGAGGAGGAGGAGAAAGAGGAGGGGAAGGAGGGCGGACAGCTGTTCATGAGCAGATATTAAAGATGGAACCAAACTCCTCCTCCTACTTTCATCTGTCTTCATGTCTACCTTTTACATCCAGGATACAGGAGGCGATCTTATAATGGATCTATATGAGCAATAGATTTATTATCAATTATTTGGTAACCATGATAACACACAGTCAGTGTGTGGGGATTTCCCCTGATCTAACAGACAGTTAAAAGCAGTTTAAAAAGTGACTGTGCTGCTTATGTCCCACACCTTGTTATTTATCCAGTTCATTAACTTAATTAAGACACTAACAGAGTGATATCTATTCAGAACATGCAGTCTATAATTCAGAGAGGAATATGTGATTGAGCTCAAGTATAGCTGTCATCACCTGAATTTCCCTCCTGAGTCTTGATGATGAATGATCAATGAGTAATCGTGTCAGTCAGTGTGAAGTTCAGTTAGTGCAGCAGTGTTATTAATTAATTATTAACTTATTAATTATAATAGACGCTTCCCTTAAGAGCATTTTAACTTAAACTAAATTTAAATTTTCTGTTCAAAGACCTGATGAAAAATCAAAGCAACACCAAAGTTATTCTAACTCCTCCTGAGGGGAAGCTGGACGTTGAATTTCAAGACTATCCATCCAGTAGTTGTTTCGACATTTCACTCAAAACCTTGTGTAATAGAGGATGACCAAAGTCATTAGGGTTCATCCTCTGGCAACCATGACTGTCTGTGGAAAACGTTATGGCATTCCACTGAGTACTTGTTATTTAATGTGGACCAAACAGGCCAACTGTCTGTAGAGTTTTCACAGGGAAAATGGGCAAAATGAATCATGTACTTACTGATATTTTAGCTCTATTATATATTTTATTTGTTGTTTCCTTTGAATCCAGGTAGATTAAACATATTTCTTAATATCTTTTACTTAGAATTACATAGTTAACCAACTTCCTGTATGACAAAAAAAAAAAAATCTGTTGACAATATTGTGTTCCTCTCTCGTTCTCTCTTCCTCACGGTTGAAGCTGGTTTAGCCCCCTGCGTCGGTGTCTGACCCCAGCGTGACCCAGGAAGTTGCAGCTGGAGGTCATGTTGTGTCTGGGAGGGGTCAGGGGTCAGCGGGTGAGCAGCCTCCTGCTGAGCTCTCCCAGGACATACAGTAGGACATCAAGTGGCCTGTTTCCCAACCCAGTCCTCAACTACCCTCTGTCCTGAAAGATTTCAGCCAAGCTCCATGATCACCTGATCCAGCACACACACGACTGCCTGGCTCAGATCGGCTTCAACTGGGCCACTTCATCCATTCAGTCCTGCAAAAACATGGACATCAACTGGACATACTTACTGGGCGTTTTTGTGGTTTTGTGTGTGTTTAACGCTAATAAGTGAGTGTGTGATGATCAGATTTAGGTTGAGGGTCAGGGTGTGACAGAAACCTAAACCTGCAGGGGTGGGGCAGCAGCTGTCCCGGCATTGTGTGCGTGTTGAGGTGGCAGAGGTGGAGTTGAGGAGGGGTAGAAGTGTGTCAGTGCAGGTGTTGGGGTGGAAGGAAGGTGTGGATTTGAGGGTCAAGTTCCCTGTGGGCGTGTGTGTGTTTGCACTCCAACAACCATCCACTCAAAACCCAGATTACAGATACTTAACCAGCAGGTGTTTCATCTTTGATTGCACACACACACACACACACCATGCAGAATACTTGTGAATGCATTGCATGAGATGAAGCAATGAGGATTTGGAAATATTGTGCGCTCACTGTGTAAAGCCCTTTAATGCATACAGCATTAAAATAGCACAATGAAGCTTTGCATGTAAACATACAAAGGCTCAGCTTTACAGACCTGCCACTCGATGCCTGCAGACTTTCTTGCCAGTCCTGGTCACCTGACGTCCCCTTCCACCTACAACACCTGTTCCCACTTTCCTCATCACCCAGTTACACTTGTTTCCTGTCACATTTGCTGGACGCTTCTGTTAGTACACTTCTATGTGCGTACAGTATGTACTTCCTGGTGTAGTGTGCTATTGTCGGCAGAGTAGTGTTTCAATTTGAATACGGCCATTGAAATGAAGGTCGCATTACAGTGCATGCATACCGCTAACATCTGACCTCCAAAATATATATATATATATACAGTACAGACCAAAAGTTTGGACACACTTTCCCATTCTCTTAAATGAGAAAGTGTGTCCAAACTTTTGGTCTGTACTGTATATGTATATAAAAAAACATATGTACAACCGCTTCAGCTCCAGCAGCTTCGTCGGCCTCCTTTTTCACAACAGAATGGTGTCCACTGATGAAGTGTCCATTGTTCCACACTCAACTTTTTGACTGCACCATCCGGGTAAATGGACTGTACTTATATAGCACCGTTCTAGTCTTCCGACATATCTCATTCACGCATTAATGCACATTCGTACACTGAAGGCATTGCTTGTCAAACTCATCAGTTTGAGGAGCTAACCATTCATCCGCATTCACACACCGATGGCGCAGCCTTCAGGAGTAATTTGGGGTTCAGTATCTTGCTCAAGGACACTTCGACATGCAGGTCGAACCGCCGATCATCTAAGTGATCATCTAGTGGACGACCCACTCTACCTCCTGAGCCACAGCCGACACAGACTTTTTACTTGCACCACACCTAGACATAATTTCTTCATTTGCTTGCTTGGTTTCCTGATTCCTGCTTGTTTCTAGAATATATAATAGAACATATACTTTATTGATCCCTCAAGTTTTTTACATGCATTTTTACCCAAACTACAACCACACACACACACACAAAGGGCTCATAGACATGCAAATGTGGAGCGAGATGGTGGAGTGATGGACAGCCACACAGAGCGGCGCCTTGAGAGCAGTTGGGGGGGTTGCTCAAGGGCACCTTGGCCACTACCACTACAAATGAGCTATCGATACTAAGTGAAGACAACTTTTAGCTGCATAGAATTGCCAGCTGAGGCCCTTACTGATCTAAAGTGGTACTGTGTTTCTATCTGCTTGGTCTTTGAGGCCTGCTTAACTAAAGTTCACTAAGCAGTTACACCTTCAAAGGAGTGATGCAGCTTTTCAGCATCCCATGATAGTTTGTTAAAACTCCCAAGAGACTTTTAATGCCTGCAGTATGAGTCAAGCGTCAAGAAGACCAGGTGCTACATTTCTCATAATGCAACTTGATGATATCTTTTGTTTGAAACTTCCTGTTTGTAATGCAGGCTTTCTGTTCAAATCTGCACGCCATAACCCAACATGACCCCGATGACATCATCATAATTTCATCAGCTTTATTTGTTCAGATCTGATAAAGCTCCTCCAAACAGCCACAGTCATACAATATTAGTGGAATTCCCCTTTAAGTAATATTGTTACTCGCATGCAACCTATATAATCTATCAAAGGCAGCACAGCACTGATCAGTTCTATTAATAATGGATGGACTTTCTCTCACCATGCACACACACACACACACACACACACACACACACACTAGTGGTCACAGCGGTCTAACAGTCTGACCTGCAGTGAGGCTTGGTGAAGTAGAGGTGACTGACTCATTCTCTCTAACTGCTGCTACACACAAACCACAAACGCACATATGGGTGCTCGAAAACACACACCACAACGCCCTCTCCCTCCGCTTCGCTCGCTCTAAACCACAGCTACTTCCTCGATGAAAACTGTTGGCTGGGGAGGGCAGGTGGTTAGTTTGATTACACACACACACACACACACACACACACACACACACACACACACACACACACACACACACACACACATGCATATCCTAAAGCCACAATGCCAGATTAATAGAAACCAAACTAGGTGGCTTGTGATATCGACAGAAAGACAATCTCTCTTTGGTGACACTGAATGTCGAGGGGAGAGGCAACTTTGAAGACCAAAAGTCATCAGCAAGGGGATTTGGAGAACCACATACCAAAACCAGAGAGAGAGAGAGAGAGAGAGAGAGAGAGAGAGAGAGAGTCATAAAGAGCGTTGAGAGATAAAGGAAGATGTGTATGGCGACAGACAGAAAGAGCGGAAGCAGAAAAGAGCAGTGAGCAAGTGAAGAGACAAAGAGATACACCACAAGTAGAGAAAGGTATGGGAGAGTTCTGTGGATTATTTTGCATCTGAGTCAGCGGTCAACTGGAAAAACCACAAGGAGCATTTTCTACCACCTCTGCCCAGGACCGGGACACATCGGCTGGGGTAAGAATACCACATTCACACAGCCTCTTCACCTCCACGATTTATGTTGTTTTATGAGCATTCTTTAATAACCACAAAACATGAACACACAGAACTTTTGCAGGTGTCTCTGCTACAGTTGCAAAGTTTTCTATTCAAAAAGGGAAACCAGCATTAGCAGAGATGTTATTTGCATTCAGTTGATTCATTTGCAAACACCATCACCAAATCCCTGGTGAGCTCACTGTTAACAAATGAGACCACGGTGGAGCTGATGCACAATCTTATTTTTTCATCTCCCATTCATTCCCTCCTGCTGTTCTCAAAGACTATGATGGTTAGAGCTTACTTTAAGCAGGGAAAAACTCCATCTGCCTCATTTGTGACATAATTTCTGCAGCTTTAGAGAGAACTCGAGCTGTGAGCGACTAACTATTGATGGCAAACTGAAATTTGGATTCTCACTTTGTGTGAGGAAATAATGATTCTGCATGGTGCATTGTTATTTATATAACAATGCAATATATATATAACAATATATATACAATATATATATATATATATAATATTTATGGACAAACTTGTGAAAACACCACCTAAGTTTCAAGAGTCTAGGTCTGAGAGCTTTGACATCTGAGGACCACCGTTGCTAAGAGACGTGTTGTCAACGAGTCATAGCTCTATAGCCTACGGACATTAATATCAAATCCACATGGCAAGTATGTGTGTTTTAAAGGATCAGTGTGTGGGATTTGTCGTCGCTGATTGCAACCCCCTAGCCTCACCCTCTCCTTCCTAGAGAAGCAACAGTGGCCGAAAATGTGAAAAACACAAAACTCAATGTTAAGTTTGTACCTTCTGGGCCACTGTAGAAACATCGTGGTTCAACATGGCGGACTAGAACCCCCTAAATCTGACACACTGGACCTTTAATTTATCATTATTTAAGACATTTGTCTGTTTACAACATATTAGTTAGCCTAGCTTGCTAGCAGCATGTCAGTTGTGTCCAGTTGTGTTGTTGGTACCACACAAGTATGTATCACTTTGTGGGTAGCATAGTGCTCAAATCACAGACAGGACTATGCAGTGCATTGCAATGCCAGTTCCTCTTACTGCCTCTTAGAATTGAGGTATTTAGATATTACACAATTATCAAATTATTGCTAACAAACCAACACTAATATCAGTGGCGCATGTAGTTTCTTTTGTCGTTTTACAATAAAAGCCTCCCAGTGGAAATCTTAGTTGAAAAGCATTAGTAAGAATACCATAACTAAACAGTTAGCTAATATCTGTTGGGTGAAGGTAAGAGTGAGAGCTACAAACACGAGTCAAGACAGTTTAGCTCGAGACACTGATTCATTTCGGGGAGGTTACCGTCACGGTTCACAAAGCAGGACCACAGCACCGTTCAGCTTTATTATCCCCTGATATGAAGCAACATTTGAAATGTATGTAATCACATCAGAAAACTACCTTCGACTACTCAGTTAATGCTGCCTGTTTAGTCTGGTTTCAGACCAGTCAATGGTTGCCCACATATCAGATCGTGATTCAAATTGTTGCTGTTT
Source organism: Argyrosomus regius (assembly GCA_946959425.1). Lineage (NCBI taxonomy): Eukaryota > Metazoa > Chordata > Actinopteri > Sciaenidae > Argyrosomus > Argyrosomus regius. Next base: position 13,175,105 of record OX336905.1, read on the forward strand.
ATTAACTGCTGTTTCCAGTAGCTGGTGAAACAGAAACTCATAGAAACAGAAATCTGTGTAGGAGGAGAATGGTACATCCTCTTCCTATGCATAGTCACCTCTATTAAATATAGAATCAGAAAAATGTTGAAAACCCTGTATGGCAAAGTTTATTCAAAGCATTTTTTATCAAAATCAATGTGGCAAATCAATTGTATAACTAGAAAAATAATAAAAGATGGCACCCACTGTGTGTAAAATTACTTCTTTGTTCACTTCAAAAACACTCTACAGGTCGCTCTAAAGTCTGATCTTTAACCGTTTAACCACACCTCAGACCATTTAACCACAAATTTCATCTGAAATTTCATCTGAAATTTCATCTCATTTCTAAAGCACTACGCCACTCTGTTTTAGAGTAAGCTCTGATTGGCTTGTTGCATCGCTGCAATGCAACAAAATTTCACAAGCTTGAGGCCACTTAGATTTTACACTTCGGATTCAGACACTCAAATAAAACATGACAAAGTACTGTTGTTGCATTAGCTGATCAAACAAAACTGTTTAACAATCTATAAACTGCACTTCAGGTCACTGGAAATATCAAACCCAAGAGAATACACAGGAAATTACTTTGTATCCTCAACGATCAATGACACATAAAGAAATCAGGCCACATCATATCTGGCGTTACTTTTATGTCTTTCTATGAATTTTACAGAGCTGTGAACTGTGTTGTGTGCTGTTGGTGGAATCCATGCGTTCTAATACAGAAGAATTAATGACGACTTACATACACTACATACATTCCTTCACATACATGCACACGCCCACTAGATAGATGTGGTTTGTGGTTTAGAGATTGGCCATGGATCTTGATGTTTCAGCTTGTTGGACGCTCTCATGGTGACCTCTCATTGTGTGTGTGTGTATGTGTGTGTGTGTTTTAATTCATTCGCAGATAAAGAAGGTGAAGAGGACAAAAAATAATCCAAAGAATAATCAATTCATGGCATCCAACAGTATCTTTGAGTCACTGTCATCCTATCAGTCAGTTTTTATACGAGGTAAGTGTAGCTTTCTGTTTGTGTGTAGTTTAGCTGCTCTGTTGGGTGTTTGGTTCGTTTTTATGGCTCCATCAAGTTCCCTGTTAAGTATTTTAAGCATATTTTATGATGCATCAATTTAAGATTAAAGTTCCTGCTTGTAAATGTTTGTCATCAGGCCTAAAATCTGAGGCTGTATCCATGTATTCATCTTCGCTTTAAAACTGCACTGTGGTTACATGCATTACGTAGATGCTGCTAGCCCCCAAAACAGAAATCCATTATCCAAGTTTCAGTGAAAAGTTCTAGTGTTCACTGCTCGTCTATATTCTGTTTATAGTCTGTCTGTTTGTGCCATGTGTGATACCTGCAAAAAGTTTCAAGTTTGGTCATGACGGAAGAATTCGATGTTCAACTAGAATCAAAAAAATGAAAGGCTGTTGAAATAATCCGGACCCTGTGAGCACATGACTGGAATGACATTGTTAACCCAAAGGGAACTGAGTTTGCAATGTGGGCACAAAACTGAACATGCAAAATAAAAAACACAAAACAAAGACACCGAACACCAGCAATGTACAGTACACAATACCACGCAAGTACCAGAATTTGATATAAGGTGTTGATGTTAGCACAGGTTTGTGATGTAGAGTGAGACAGCCAATGGGATAAAGGAATTCCTAGCTCTGTATTTTTTGCAACTGGAATCTAAACACATTGTTCTGATGGGAGGATCTGAAGCTCATTGAACAAGGGCGGCTGTTTTGCTTAGTACTTGGTATTTCGCTGACAATATTGATGATTTTGTGGTTCTTTTGTGGGCTGTTGTAATATTAGACACAGGCCAAAGCCTGCTTTCATATAAATACTTCTATGTGTACTAAGCAGTCATTGTCTAGCACAAAACCACCAGTTGGTTGGCTAAAATGCCATCTGTAATGATGAAAAGAAGCACAGTTACTCTTTTATCAACTATCCCCCGCAACATTAACATACAAATAGGGTTATACAGGCTGACAGGACTTGACATCAGTCTGTCTGTCTTTTTGTGCTTCTTTGGTCTTTCACAGCTGTCACGGCAGCTATTACAGACGTTTGGTACAACTCCATCAAGACGGAGGGATTTACTGACCATCAACAGAGTCTCTGGCTGCACGCACTTTTTCAGAAATCATGACCTCACAGTGAAGTTAAACAAAACCAGGTGACTCGAGTGTAGGCGTACCTACAGCTAGTGTTAGTAAGCCAGCTGAGAACACACGTGAATCAGACCACTGTGGAAATGCCAGGAGCTTCGCTGTTGAGGACAACGGCAGTTAACAAAACATTTGCAGTCTCTTCTTTCAGTCTTTCTGATGAATACCAGTGGAAAATACCTGCTTGCTTGGTAGTAACGAATGTGGACTGAACTTAGACTATGATTTGGTAAGATCAAGGAATAAGAAGCAGAGATGGAACACAATACCCTGTCCTTATTTGAACCTGGAACATTGTGGCTTGTGGTTGCTGTCTTTACACCTCGGGTACTGCCCGGTGTTCTTTTTGTTGTTTGATTTACTGGCAACTTTATCACTGTCCAGATCAACCTACGAATTCCTGATATGTGACCTCTTATGCTTGTGTGAATAATGATTGTCCTCACTTAGTCATAAAGGTGTAAACAGACACCAAACATCGTAGTTGAGTGTACAAAGTATGACTTTGATGCAATTAATGCGGTACGTGGCCAAGGCTATTGCTTTAACTCAACCACAGTCTCATACAAGCATAGGATACACTCTTAAGCTCAGTAAAGGCTGTTAAAGTTGCTTCATACAAACACGTTCTTGAACTTTCCGCTTCAGTGATCTGCAGTACAAGCCGTCTCTCGCTGGGACAGTAGCAACAGTAACAGTTGGAGGTTCAGGTGTCTTGTCCACATGAGAGAATATCCTAAAATGGCAACCTCCAGGTCACACGGCTGCTTCTGTAAGCCTGCAGCCTCCCTGGTCAACAGGGAGGATGACGGAAGGGAGGAGAGTGAGGAATGTAGCAGGCATTCCTTCCTGCTGCATCAACCAGCAGCTGTCTGAATGACTATACACGTCTGCTTCATTTTCCCACCACTGGTTGCCTCTGTGTTACATGACTGGAGGTAATGATGCACGGCTTTTTACGATTAGTCACCTCTTGATAGTTTGCCCCCACTGACTGCTGTGAAAGATGTATTGATCCAGTCCTTTTAAGGTTTTTAGTGGGTGTGTAGTAGAAGGATGGACACCCCCACCTACGAGTATTTGGATACCTGAACATTACACCCATTTATACCCATGAGAGTTGAACAACTCCAAAATCATGGGCACACGCTGGAACGCTGTACAGTATCATCGAGCTCTCTGTGCCCACAGGCTACGATAACAACAGTGGATGTCTGCACCTCGTTTCGGCAGACGGGTTGAGAAGTGACGATAAATTCAAATCTGAATTCATAATTTGAATTTACTTCATTTTAATTTAAGTATGAATTTCATTAAAATGAATTCAAATTTTGAATTTATCTTCTTTCCCCTCTTGCAGGTAAACTGCTTCAGATCAGGTCAGAATCCTTGAGCTCCCCTAGGCTCAGCAATCAGCTAGTTGGAGCTCTGTCCCTTTGTTCCACTCGGTTCTTAACTTCTTTGTCCTCTTGTTGGACTGAGAGCTGACTGACATTACAGTGACTCAGTATCACCTCTCGAGGCACACGTGGCATAACAAGAAAGCTAATATTTTAGAATACTAATTGCATTTCTGCAACAAAATACATAGATCTTTGACAGAATATCATAGCTTTTACCTCTTCATGCTTTTTGATAATGTTACTTCATGATTTGAATGTTTTTAACATTCTTAAACTAGATTTCTGACCAACTCTTACATATTACCAGTTTAATCTGTTGTTTGGTGATCAGCCAATTGGAACTAACAAGCTTAGTCAAAACCAAAAAATACATGTATTTAATGTCAAAAGTGTCACAGCCTATGTCTGTGGTCATATCAGATGTTCTGGAGTAAGCCCAAAGGAGTGACGTTCCAACCTCAGTACACCTATTCTGTGTAAATCACACTCCCCTCAGCTCTTCCCCTCAAGCACCTCCTCTCCACGCCTACACGTTGACAGAGAATTGAAAGTGAAAACCACAGAAAACATAAAAGAATTACCGTCACAGACAAGTGTTTCAATGCGTCGCCTTATTAGTTTTGTTTTCAATGGGGGGTGTTTAAAGTCTGGCTCAAGACTTTATCCGATAGAATTGTTCGTCAGTTTTAGCTAATGTACAGGTGAACTATACAATAATGCACACCAAGCCATGTGTATACAGGAAAATAAAAGACTCCACATGTCTAAATTTAGTTATAGTCCATAACTTGGACACCTCCTGCTCTGTTATACCACTAATACCAACGGTTCCATTATTATAGTATAAGAAACATGAGAAGTGGAAGTTGATTTATTTTCAAATTGATGAAATCTGCTTTGAGGTATTTCAGGAATTGAATTGATTTGATACCATAGTGATTGATATTAATACAAAAAAGAAAGCCCCGGAAACCTGAAATGTTGCATGTCTCCACCAAAGGTTATCTTCACTGCGGAAGTTCTCAAGAACACTGTGTGACAGTGTGTGTGTGTGTGTGTTTCCTGTTAAATCTTTGTACGGCACTACGGCATGCTTGACTGCATTCTCTGCTCTAGCATTGTCTGCATTTGCACATATTCAGTCTGTTTTAAGTTGCACACTGCATCATCAACACCAGCACCCATAAACCTGTGCATGTTTATGGTAGAAAACAGTATACATGCATATTGCATATCTTCACTGCAAATGTACTGATTATTTTACTGTCTTGTTTGTTTATTTAAATAAACTGTAAATGTGAAAAGTAGAAAGTAGTTTGCAAAAATAACATTACTTCTCCGTTCTTTAGGAAAAGTATTTCCCAAAAGTTGCTCCAAGTTGACTATTAATGTTATTTGTGGTGCGATATTAAGACAAGATGGTTAACAAATACCTTTTACTACTACCTAAACGTGTTTGCTGCAACTGAAAGTTTTAAATGAGTCAAAGACCAACCCTGAATTAGCTTCATTGTCTGCGGCATGTCTATAGATGTCTGCAACCGGCTTTGTACATATATTTTCAGTAGTTCCCGTAAGAAGCAGAACTGACTCACCAACTTGACTAATGTCAGAGGTTATCAAGACTCAGGACTTCATATTTTCCCAACAACCCTTTCTCTGTTGCTTCTGTGCAGTCCTGTTGGTGCGTTTCAAGCTTTGCAGAATAGTTTGTTTCCACCAGACTGTCCACAGTCGTCTTAGGCATACAGATTAATGTGTGATCCCTCAAGCTGGTATCATTTTCTTTAAGTTCATGTTTCTTTACATTTTTCTTCTTTTCTTCATGCCTGGCAGGTTGATGGCTTTTAAGCAGTAGTGGGGCTTTTTTTAGACATTCATGGTCCACTGAAGATGACTCCTAATAACTCTAATGATATCCTGATCTTCCTCTTGCAACATCAATTACAATTATCTCAACATCTACAATATGGATTGATATGAAACTTAGTTTAGATGTTCATGTTGACCAATTGATGAATCCTTATAAATCTGGTGATCCCCTGGCATCATCATCAGAAAAAAAATAACAACTTGATTCGTGATTAGTGCTGATTAGGAAACCATGCTAACATGCTAAATTAAGGTGGTGAACATGATAAACATTACACTAAACATGAGCATGTTAATATTCTGATGTTAGCATTTAGCTCAAAGCTCCACTGACGCTATGGACAGTCTGATGGAGCATGGCTGTGGACTTGTGGACTGTGGAGTTTTTTTATACTTATCATTATATGCAACTTCATGTGCAAACTGCATGCATTCTGAATGATATATACCGTGGCTGTGTTAGTGGATTGTGTGTGCATGCTAAAGCATACGGTAAACCTGTTTACACCGTCACATTACGGGGACTCACCTCCAAATTGGGACCTTGTTTTTAGTTCTTGTTAAGTGTCGATAAAACAAAGTGAACGCAGTGTTCTCTGAAGTCACAAAAACAAGTCTGTGTGTGTGCTCGTCATTGTTAGCCTATCTTGCTCTGCAGTGTTGTAACTGCTCGTGTTCTGTATTTTCAAAGACAGCACATCACGTGTTTCCCGCCTCTGTGCTGTGGTTACATGACTATTGTGGCACGTGTGGGTGTGTGCACCATCCACAGTTTGACACAGGATACTTGCAGACAAAAAGTTGATATTTCTGCATCAGTCACTGGGATATACCTAATATAACCGCAGTTGTCAGAACAGATTTTGTGGGTTTGTGATCTGACCTCAGGTCTGCTGAAAAGTAGCTTAAAGAATCAGCTAATCCACAAATAAAGCAGGTTCTTCTCACTTTAAAGGTTCTCGTTGAGATCAAACCGCAGGATGTAGGATTCTAACCAGTGTACGCTGATCAAATCACACGTGGTTAACCCATCAGTGGTTAAGAATCAATGTGACTTTTACCTCCATCTCCTGCAATCCTATTGGATGCTGTCACTTGAATCTCCTCCAATCATTGCGTCTATAACAAAATCTATTCAACACAGATTCTTCTATCTCCATCTACACGTGTGTGCATGTGTCTGTTGGTTTGTCCTCAAGTTTAGAACAACTGTCCCAGACACACTTTATCAGTTCAGTGTGTGTGTGTGTGTGTGTGTGTGTGTTACTGTAGTTGCCCCCTTGTTAAGATTATCTGCACAGACTTATCTGAGCTTCAGTTTATCTGAGGCAGAGCGCAACACAAGACACTTTACTGTTCATTTTTCAACTGATGTGTGTTTTAGACTGTTATGCAAAATGTTACTGATTAACTGATAAATGCATTTGCGCCAATTGATGGTGTCCTTAATGACCCCATGCCCAGTTAAAATCTAAATATGTTCCATGACAGACAAGACAGAGTGTCATATGCATCTCATATACAATGCAGTGCAGTTGTGTGCACACCATCTCATATATATATATATATATATATATATATATATATATATATATATATATATATATATATATATATATATATATATATATATATAGTGTAGAAGTCCTGTATTATGACTGAGTAAAAGTATGTAAGTAAAAGTACTCATTGTGCAGTAAAATTGTCCCTATAAGTGATTTACTGTTATAAGTATTACTATATATTAATATAACTGCTGCATTCATGTGTATTTATATATTGATATTTATATATATATATTGATGCAGTCTATGAGTGATTCTGAGGTCTGCTACATGGATCTATGGCCGGGCCTCACTGATTACTGTACAAAAGCACAACTTTATAACTTTATTCAGTGATTTTGGTGAAACTGGATCAGATTTTATACACAATATATTTGCTGCTTTTCCCTCTGATGTCCTCCAGCTGGAGTTTCCTGATGGACAGATAACTTTAGCCTAACCACTTGCTAAACTAATTAACTGCTAATTAACTGCTGCTAACTGAATCTGCCGTTAGCAGGCAACACAACTGAGCTCTGCAGGCAGACCGGACCGGGTTCCAGCACAGCCTCTGAGACAAACAGGGAATAACGTTACACTACTGACGTGATTTATAGACTTTCCTGATGGAAAGATGGCTAAGTAGCAAACCGCTAACTGTCATTAGCTTTGGTCAAACTGGCACCTGCAATGCATAACGGTGGGCGTGTAACGCACACTCAGCACCATTGGCTACTGTAAACGCCAATCAATGTCTGCCATGAGCCCGTCTCTATCTACCTGTTTTTACAGGAAACACATAAAAATGTGAAAGCACTCTGCTTTCTGTTTCATGAGGCACAGTTACTGGATAGACTGACTTCATACTGCATATACCTGCAGGTTTAATGAACAAGAACACAAAAACATAAGAAGGTTTTGAGAGCCAAACAGACCCGTTAAACGTGTTTAACAAATGCTTTTTCAAAAGAAGGTCTTCAATAACTGGTATCTGTCACTCTGATCAAATCAAAGCTCTTCTCTTTATGACAAATATAAACATTATACATATATAAACAATTCTCTGTGCAGATAAGATAATTAATGATCCCAAAATAACTCCTTGAGGGATGAAAATGAAATTTAAATAATAAATAAATAAGTAAATCAATAATATCTGTCTATTCTATAGGCATAAATCTATTCACGTTTCTTCATTAATTCATATTAAACTTAATTTTGCTTCTCTGAAAACATTTAGCAGGAGTTCCCTTTTCTTTTTCTCTCCTCCTCCCTCTCCATCCTCCGTCCCTCTTTTTCCCACTCCATATATCTCAGCTGTTTGGCCACTCCAAAGTTGTTTTGGAGCCTTTCCATCACCATTTGTTCAATTTTGCATTGTTCCCTTCCCTCCGTTCATATATCAAACTGTTATAACAAACTGAAGCTTGTTTTTCTGTTTTTCTGTCTCTCTTTCTCTTTAATTTACGCCTCTTGTCACGTCTGAACCCATCGTGCTGCACGCCTCTCCAGCTACTTTCCACTTGTCGACTTTCTCGGCCACGACGTACGTGTCTGTCCAGGGCTGATTCTGGTTATCTGGACGTTCCACCTGCTGTGTGTGTGTTGTGCGTGTTTGTGTGTGTGTGTGTGTGAGTGTTGCAGAGACAGACAGAGTGTGTTATCAGGAGGCGGCAAAGCGTAACAGAGGAAACTCCACAGGTCTGCTTCAGGCTGATTTTAGAGGAGGTGATGCTGGCTCTCAGTGTGCAGCCACTTTCAGACAGACACATGTTCACAAAGCACTTGTATACTCTCACACAACTCTAATATATGAGCTTTCTCACATTCATAACTTATCATAGTGTCAAAGAACACTTGTGCTTTCCTTCAATCAATATGGACCAACAGTGGCAGCATTAGGAGGTCACATTGAGGGCAGCGGTATCAGGCTCATACTGGACTTCAGGACTCTCCTCCAGTCTGTTCTCAGACTCCAGACTGAAATATATGATCATATATGAATATGTGACACTTAAGACAGCTTTTAGTATTGATTTTCTGTTTGATCGATTAGTCGTTTAGGTGATAAAATGTCAGAAAAAAGTGACAAAGGCCCATCAAGAGTTCCAAAGTGATGTCATTAGATTTTTTTTTTTTTAAATTTTTCTGATGATATCAAACAGAAAAAAAACAGCAAGTCATCACTGAGAGTCTGAATCAGCAGATATTAAAAAATTATTCAAATTATTACTCCACCGATCAAAATTATTGATTATTTTAATTTAATTTATTTTCATTTTTTTTAAATAAGCAGTCAGTGGCATGAAGTAAAATGAATAAAATAATGGATAAAATCATAATATGCAAATATATACTGTACATACACATACATATGCATGCTATACACATGTATGTTCACACACACATGTGCACTCAATAAATAAATACATAAATAAAAAACTTCTACTGAGTCATGGAAGCTAATTTTCAGATTCAGATTTTACATCTTGCATATTAAGATTACAGCAGTGACTCCAAAACATTTTGGCTTGTGACCAATTACAGAAAAAATCTTTTTGTGGCTCCTTATCATGCATCAGACGAGACATTCCCCTCTAACGCTGTTTAAAATGTTTCAGTTAAATAATGTTTGAGATCCTACAAGCAGCAGAACTTTGTTCCTTTGGTGTCAGTTAGCCACCAATGTGTGCTAATAGAAGATATTACAGAGTGTAATTCATGCTGTAAATCATTTTCAGTTATTAAAGGGACATTAAAGTGACTGCAGCTGCAGCAGCCTGTGATCATTTCATACATCTTGCTCAAAATAATGAGATTTCATTATATCTGCAGATTATACATACAGTTAACGTTCACTATGTTTTGCAGTGGTCATTATCTAAAACCATGTAACAGTTCACCAACAATATGTTAGCATTAAAAAGGATCATCAGCAACTTAAAATAAATAAATAAAGTTCTGGTTGCCACATATTACACATTTACTGCAAATTTGTTTTCCTTATTTGAATTGTGGGTCTAATGGTAGAAGAGACTGCAATATGTTCACACATAGAGAGATATATGTGAGTGTTCATTATTAGATAAATACTGTAAAGAATGGTCTAAAATATATTAAGTATAATAACTGAATAACTATTAAAACTCAACTCATTAGGAAATATCTTTCATTATTCTCTGAGTTTATCAGATTTCATCTTTCACAACTGTTGTGTTGTGTTGTCACTATCACTTTTCAGCCAATCAAATGTGTGGTGGTGGCTCCATGGGATGCGTTCAGGACAAAAATGGCAATAGTCCTTTAAATGCTTGTATCAGGAATCCGCTGCAAGATGCAAACTATGGCTAAAAATAGTTTAGCCACATGCAGTTCACTGCTGTCCACGTGTTTCCGTGCAGTCACATGAAACATGTCGGAAAGGACACACAGAGTGCAGTTTACTCAATCCTGTTTAACTCACAGAGGCTGTTTCACTCTTTCAAAATGTATGTTGGCCGTGTGTGTGTGTGTGTGTGTGTGTGTGTGTGTGTGTGTGTGTGTGTGTGTGTGAGTTGTAACAGACAAAGGAGATAGTGAGGGAAGAAGGAAGCGAGGAGGATGTGTGCGACCGAGCGACCGTTAGAAAGACAAGGCCTTGCATTCAACACACACACACACACACACACACACACACACAACACAACAGAGCAATACTGTTGCTATTGAGGAAGAGTGTGTGTGTGTGTGTGTATTATTTGTTTGTTTTGAACAGGCAGACAAGAGAGTTTATCCTTAGACATCAGAACGTCAAATCATTTTCAATGCAAATATTTGTACAATTTGAATTCATTCAAATAAATGAATAATTAAAGCCAGACAAACAGAACAGAGGAGCAGTGTGTGTGTGTGTCTGTGTGTGTGTGTGTGTGTGTGTGTGTGTGTGTGTGTCTGTGGCATCCAGTTTTGCATTTACAGTATATTGGTTAGCCATGCTGGTAAACCACACACACCAACTCTCTCTCTCTGTCTCATGATACCCACATACACTCTCTCTCTCTCTCTCTCTCACACACACACACACACACACACACACACACACACACACACACACACACACACACACACACACACACACACACACACACACACACTTACCAAAGCCACAAACCAAGCAGAGTTTTGCAATAAATAACCACAAGAGAGGGCTGACTGGACTTCAACTGTGTGTGTGTGTGTGTGTGTTTGTGTGTGTGTGTGTGTGTGTGTGGTTGCCCCTGCATAAAAAGAAAAACAAGTTGGAGCAAAACAACAGCGTGAGAAGAGAAACGGAAATCGTTATTTTAGCAGTCGGAGGAAGGAGGAGGAGCGAACATGAAAGAGGAGAGAAGTAGAGGAGGTGAGGATGAAGGAGTGAAGGAGAGAAGTGAACAAGTTGAGAGAAGGAGGAGGAAGGAGTACTTTCCTTGTTTTGGTGGATATTACATATCCATAGCATCCACGGTTCTTGCACTGTCAGCAGTATCAAATAAAGACAAAGAGGCAAGAAAAAAGTGAAGAAGCTGGTAAAACATGCAGGATGAAAACTCAAAAACAAGACACAATGTTTAATAAGGAAGAAAAGCATACAGCGTGTTTGTGTTTTGTGTGTTTTTATCAGGAAACTTTGCGGGTCAGCTTTAAATGGTTACAGACAGATCGTAGTGTAGGGTTAGTCATCATAAACAAGTGGTTAAGATAAAGGTTAGGGTTAGATTCAGGGGTTGGAGTCTCACATATCAAAGTTGGATTCATCACATACCCATCTACCACCTCAAACCCCATAACCATTACCCCTAAAGTCCAGCAGACACAGCTCTGTGATGTTGCAGTCACTATGCTCTACTGCTCTAAGTGCAGAGTTTTGTCCACCAGACTTTGTTAACTTCCTCAGATTTGTTGTTTCTTTGGATTTTCCTTGGTTTATTTACTACCATGAGTGGGTATATGGTCTGGAGTCTACATGGGGTGTTTTATTAAAATTGATTGGATTCTCTATGCCGTTTCTGTGTCTGACCTCCGGTCAGCTCTATCTGCTCTGTGCTGCTTGACATGGCTGTTCGCAGCATCCGTCAAAACCAGCCACGTATCCTCTGCAGAGCCGAGCAGAGCGCTGCTTGTGGGACGTGCTGTGGGGCTTCAGGTGGAATCACAGACATCATCTGCGGCAGCACAGACTGATGTCGTTGCAGCTGTGCCTGGTAGAATTAAGACTCCACCCAAAAAATCATAGTAACATAAGTAGCTGTAATTCATTACTTCAACCCTGCTCGTCAGAGATTTATTGTTGTCAAGTGGAAATGTGGTATTTGAGGAAAGAAAAATCCTCCACATGCGGCAATAATTCCTGGCTACTTTCTGAATATATTCAAGGTCCCCAGAGGAGGATTCCTCATGATTTTGGAGGGATTTTAACATTCCTGCCAATTGCTTCCAAGCTAGCCACGTATTCTCTGGCACTGGGCGTAAATACAGTCGTAATTGCCTAACCTTGGGATAATGGGTCCAAATACACAAGTGTAAATGAAGTGATCATCCAAGCTGCTCTTCAAAAATTAAGCGTGAAACGCTGCATGAGGTGCTTCAGTCCCGCTATCTGATTTACACATTTGCTTTCAAGAAGATAGAATGCGTTTTCCAGCATGCTGCTGATGTTGGGAAGTCAGTTACAATGAAATGGAAAAAGGGATAGATGAAAAAGGAGAAGGAAGGACTTATGAGAAATTAGTAATGTTGTGTTTACCAGAAATCCCTCCTCCTCCCTTCAGTTTACTGCGGAAAGCAACTGTTTCTCAACTGGTCACTGTGTGTATTGTTCACACAACAGCTGAGCTGAAAAGTCTGGAACATCTCTTTTTACTATTTTCATCCTCCTGTCATCAGCTGGTCCAACTGTATTCAGGGTTAGAAAACATGATTTTCGTTTATTTTAACACAATTCTACCAGCAGCTCCTTCTTTCTGAGGTTTTGAGAAGAAGTGGAAACAAAAGTTGAATGAGCATTTTCTGGATGTTTTCAGACAGATCGGACTACACTGCCAGATAAGTGTTTTTAGGGGAAATGATTTTGCTACATATCTATGTAAATCAGGAAAAGAGAAACAATACTAACCAGAGTCCAGAGATCTAATCTTTTGTATTGATGTAAAACTTTCAAGTCCATCCAAGAGGTAGACGCACCCTAATAATGTCTATGGGAAAAATAAACACAACTTTTACTTCCTGAACCATAGTCGCCCTCCAACTTCCCACTGCCACACATACAGAAACTAGTTTTGACCCTTTTGAGCGACTAGACCAAACTATTTCCGGTGGTTCCAGTATGGGTCCAATATTGTTAATCCAGTCCAACTTTCCAGTATAAAACAAAACTTTACTTCAGACTCCAACAGCACTTTTGTAAATGCAGTTTGGTAAAAACTTTTAATTCCAGGTATTTGACAGCGTCACATGTTGGGATCTATTCCTACTATCATGCGTTTACTTGGGGCCTTACCAGCACTTCCATTTGAGGTTGCAGGTCATTAGAAAAAAAGAGTCCTCTGAGGAGCATGAACACACTCAGTACAATTCATGGCAATCCGCCCATTAGGTTAGAAGATATCCTTTGATATCTGATGTTTTATCCTGTGGGTGTCATTGGAGGAAAGATTATGGGATTTTCAAAATTAGAGGTTTTGAAAAAAAGGTTTCGTCCTCTGGGGAACAGGATTACACTCAGTAATTTGCTGAGTGGTGGAAAAAGTACTGCAAATTTGTTCAAGTAGAGGTACATTATTCTTTTCAAAAACTACATAAGGTATCGTTTATTTTTTAACAGTTGATGTTTGATGCATTATCAATAGCAGGCAGTCAATCAAAAGGGGAGATCTGTGTAGCAAATATCTACTTTTTTTAAACAAATATACACAGAAAGCCTGTAAAAAGCTTCTAAAAATGACTTTGAACCTGCATAGAACTCGTGTAATTAGTATGCATTCTCCCATTGCAAACAAACAGCCAGGCCAGGACCTTCGATTCATTTCTCCAAGTCCTGTGATTCGTTACTTCCACCATGCTCGTCCATTAATTGTTGTCAAAAGGAAAGGTCAGAGTCGTCACTAAAATCATGAGGAATCCTCCTCTGGGGACTTTGAATACATTCAGAAAGTAGCCAGGAATTATTGCTACATCGCTTTTATGGAGGGATTTTTACATTCCTGCTAATCGCTTCCAGAGTAAACAGTCGGAAAATAGATTTCAAAATCTAACATTACTTTTCCTTTGTGCTGCCATATTAAAAGTATGTGTATGCGTAGGTGTGTGTCACCTCCCGCCGTCCAGCTATTACACTTAGTCAGGTTTTATACCTCAGTCTAACCAAGGAGATGTCTGCTATGATCATTATGATTCAGTGCTTTGGAGAAATACACACATAGCACACACACACACACACACACACACACACACAGAGTGTTCATATATGTTTTGTCACATATTAATACACACATTAAAGAGCCCCATGAGGACTCAATAAAGTCTCTCTTTTATTCTTTCTATTGCTCTCAAAGAGAGCTCTGTGTGTGTGTCTGTGTGTATGTGTGTGTGTTTTGTGTCATTTGTCCAGCTGTGATCTCTGGCTCTTATTTTGAAGCCTGGGAATAAGTGCAGAGTTCCTTCTATGGATTCATCTTGTATCTGTCTTTTTCCCCTTTACTCCATACACACACACACACACAAACACACACACGTACACACACACACTCACAAACACATGCAGTACACACACCTACGCACACACAGTGGCTCCCATGTGGCAATCTGGCCATACATCACACAGCCGGGCCGTGCTGTTTGATCTCAGCACCTCCCCCTGCAAAAAATGTCAACACTCAGCTGGTGGTTTTATCAGAGATTCCCACATCGTCCAGTTTGTTTCATTTATTTCAAGATGATGAGATACTAAATGTTCTGACAGTGATGGTCAGCCTTTAATAATCTGATCAAACTGTTTTTAATTCAAATAAATTTCATTTAAAAGTTACAACGTTCAGTGATTTCCTAAAACAGCTGCTCACTTCCATTTTAATCAAACATTGCTCAAACAGGAGGAAATAGTGCATTTGTTGGGGACTATTTTCAGCGGTGGATTAATCCACATTTAGTGCTGTAGTGAGTATTTCCAATGGCAGCATGGCATAAACTACAGTGTGTGTTTATGATAGTGAAGGGACATCATTACAGTGTGTCTCACTAATGTGTCTTTAATGGTTTTTGGACAAGAGTGGAGCTCTATCGCACAGAAGGAGAAGCTATATCAGGCTTTGATACACAGAATACTTACATTTATTGTTGGTTTTTGTCATAGATATAATATATAAATAAAACCTGGACGTAGTCTCCGTGATGTCACCCACAGGTTTCTGAAGACCTGTTGTGAAGCTCAGTGTGGTGGCTCTGGCCACCACCATGTTGGTAGTCCTGCCTCCACCGCCTACCAGCTAATCCAAAAATGGACAAAGAGGTAGAGCTGAGGTTGGCTGAATGAGGCCTGGTTGCTCAAACAAGCCACCTGTAATGGCACCCACCTGTCAATCAAAGCATCCACGCTCTTAATTCTGCATAACTAAATTAGCTATAGAGACCAAAACTGTTTTTTGTACCAGGCTGTAAACGTGTTTGTTTCTGCTGTGAAGTTGGACATTTTAACATGGGGACTTATGGAGACTGACTCACTTCTAGAGACAGCCTCAAGTGGACGTTTGAGGAACTGCAGTTTCAAAAGTGCAAATCAAAAGTGCATTGTACAGTACATTTAATATTTTGTATTTTGAATCTACAGTTGAAAACATTCATGACCTCCAGGTCATCATGTGCTCTGGTGGCCTGTAAAGAATAACAGAAAACAGAAATCGCCCTGTCATGTTTTACAGCTCATTCTCTGGGTACGATCTTAGCGTCATTTTTTACAGCGCCTCCTGTCCTCCTCCGTCAGCTGCAGCAGGAAGACGGAGCTCCAATAAAGATCCCTTCATTTCCTCTCCTCTCTTTTTCATCTCTCCTCCTCCGTCTCCTCCCTCTCTGCTGCCTTCTCTCACTTCCTTCCGACCGCCTGCTTAATCGCTTCAGTGTTTTTTAATATCGGCGTGATCTGGACAGCGTCTGCACTGATTCCACTGTTTGACACATACTGATATTTCTCTGGTAAAAGGAGTGTATTTCATTACTGAGGTTGTTTGACTTGTTTTTGGAAGTTCTCCTACTCTTTCAAAATAATACTTCTGGAGAACTTTTAGATGACGTTTGCTCAGTTGTCATTAAGTTAATTAAGGTGGTCTTTTATCGACTATAGGCCTCCTGGTCGCAGACCTCTGACCTCCTCCCAGTAGATACTGGGAGTGGTTTTGGTCTGGAGTTCACAGGTTGTGTGTTTCTGGTCTTCATTCAGTCTTTGTCCGTCTTTAAGGTCCACCAGCAGAGATTTTAGGGTGTTGAATGGTTTGTAGTAAGTGCTGACTCACTGTGACTCTGTTCTGACAGTCGAAGTCCCACTGCGATGCTTCTGGTGGTCTCTGTTGAGGCAGGATTCTCATCACCTAACCAGACCTGCTGCACCTCCTTCTCTGTTCCATCCTCCTCATAATAAGATGCTGGTCTCTGTGTTGGAGTGTCCTCCCCACTGATATCTGATGTGGTAGATGAGGTGATGAGGTGATGAGGTAGATGAAGTTCCAGTAAAGATACTGGACTGAGGTGTCTTGGAAGAGCAGCTTCCTGTTCACTAGTTAGTGAGTTTGTATTCTACATTTGGTGTATAAAACACCAAAACAGACTGGATACCGCCTCAACAACCTCCAGCAACAAGGTGAAGTGGACTTTATGTAGCCTGAGTGGTAAAACCCAGGGCAAACTAAACTGCATCGCTCACTGCTGTTTGTTAATCTATTTGCTCTGAGCACACAGGAACATGTTGACCAACTCCTCTGTTAATGCTGAGCAATAGCTATTTTTTAAATTGGCTGCAGAGAACACTGATTGGCTGGTCTCGACGTGGAGAGAACATTGTTGGGCTTCTTTGGACATGGAGAGAACATTGATTGGCTGGTCTGGACATGGAGAAGATGATGATTTTATCATGTCAAAACATCATGTTTCTTGTCTCCATGTTAATGCATGAGTGCGAGTGTATGAGTGCATATATTATAGTGGGTTGGATCAGCTGTTACAACAATAGACCTAATAATTCTTTGCCATTATTTCTATTCAGCTCGGAAAAGGTTTGTATTGTGTGTGTGTGTGTGTGTGTGTGTGTGTGTTTCAGAGGAACCACCAGCCAGGCCACAGAGCCTTATTAACTGTGAAGCTGAACCTTACCACAGTGTGCACCCAATCCAAGCTCAGCAGTCCTACCTCAGTCAATGCCAAGCCTTCTATGTGTGTGTGTGTGTGTGTGTGTGTGTGTTACAAGGATAGGAAGTCAGTGGTTATGTTTAGGTTTGTAGTTGGGTTACGGTTACGGAGACAGACCTCGAAATCTTATCATTTTCTTGCACGTTTGGCTAATCCGGCAATAGTCGTATACATTTCTAGTGAAATCGTATAATTTGCAGGTATACGTTGACAAGAAACGACGACATGTTGGCATTGCCGTTTTTTAAAGAATGTCGTCAGCCATCTCTATTTTCAGTCGCCCTCTTTGTTTCGCTACACTTCCCCGCTGACTCTAACCTCCTCCGAAGTTTCAAGAAACCGCCAAACACCGAACAGCCATCTGACGATCGATGGAACCTCCGAACCATCCAGAGTGTTTTCGATGTTCCCGGCCCGTTTTTTTCTTCAGACCGCACTGGTTCCCCTCATTCTTAATGGGCGAGATGGAGGGTGCATGTCTCTAAAGTCCTGTGGAACAGGTGTCCTGTGTGAGGCGAGGCGAGGTCCCTTAACTCCTGTGGTTAGCGAAGAAGTCATGCAAAGAGTCGCCTCACCCTTTTCTCACTCCTTCCTCACCCCCTTACTTACTTACATCCCCATTTGTCGCCACATTGTGGTTAACAACTGAATGCAAAGTGTTGTTTTTATGTGTGTGTATGTGATCCGTACCCATTAGCGCCCTTCTATTCTGTATTGTAAATTCCGCCCAGCGACTAAGCCTTCTGATTTATTTATTGGCTCGTTTGGGACTCTGTGCGTCCCCCCTGTGTGGTTGGGTTTAAGGTGTCTGATTGGCTGATTCTGCTGGTTCCTTCCACTTTGATGACCCGTTTGTGTTTTCCAGAATCTTCGAGGTTACTTAGCATGCAAACGCGCCACACACACACACACACACACACACACACACACACACACACACACACACACACACACACACGCTACAAAAGCATAAAGTAACCAAAGCCTGAGGGGTGTGAATGGCTAATTACTTGATTGGAAGTCCCCTTCTCTAACTGTCAGAAATGATCTAGGCCATGGAAAACAGTCATTGATTTTTGTTGCTGTCTACAGTGACTGGTAGATTGAGGTGTGTGTACAGTATGTGCCTGTTAATAATTATCAGTGTTCTCTTATGACCATAGAAAGAACGACGATGAACCTACAGTACACAGCTAAACTAAAAGTCATTTCAGCATATCATCAGATCTAACTGATGATGACCAATTTCAATTTCGGATTATAGGTGTATAGTTATATAGTTGTAATTTGTAAGTCACTTTAATGTTGCAGCTGCTAAAGGTGGAGCTACTTTAAATTACTCTATATACTGCTGGGTACCTTAAACCAGAGGTTCCCTATAATTTTTTCTTCTTGTCATGGAGTAACAGTGACATATTTTATGGATATTTCATATTCTATTCAGTTAATAACAATAACAAAAGAGAACAACTGATGAAATGTAGAATTAACCCAAACAGTGAATGTAACAACTGCAGCAAGTTTGTGTCAAACGAGCGATTTGGATGAATTTCCTGTGAATTTTGTATCAGAGATGAGTTTTTTATATATATTTTTAGGAACTTTTCATATTAATTCAGTCTATTAATTAATCAATTCAGTCTATGTCATGTATTTTTTTGATTTTTTAACAATCATATATACTTAATAGGCGTCTTTGACATATTGCGCTTGGCAATTCTTCTATTAGCACTTCACCGTGCCCTTATACTGTATTTCAAATGATAATCCAGCCCTGAAAAACAAAATTTCATTTATTTCTATTCACATAAATGAATAAAATGCTGAGATATGTGCCTGCTGCATATGTTTTAATTCAAGTTTTAATACACCCCTTAAAAAAAAGCAACTGCCCATGAAGTTCTGGTGACCTATAGTGGGGGTCAGGACCCCCAGGTTGGGAACCAGTGGCTTAAACTATAATAAAACATCGTAATTTATTTGTTGATTTAATTTATTTGAGTTGATTTTGTATATATAATCAGAACCTGCAAACTAACTAGTAACTAAAGCTGTCAAAAAAATGTTATGGAGAAATGTACGAGTACTTCAAAATTGTACTTGAGTAAGTTAGTTAGTTACATTCCTCCATAGCAATAACTGAAATGTTACATGATTTTGAAAACAGCTGAATGTTACTTGGAGACATTGTGCACACTCCACAGTTTTGATTAACTGTTGCTGTGTTGCAACAAGCTCTCGAACTCCATCCCCCAAAAGTACCTGGAACAACCTCCTGAGCAGTCAGTTTAGTTCCAGGAACTCGTCTCCAGAGCAGACTGAACAGTGTAAACGATTAGTCTTCGGTGACTCCATGACACAGCTTGTACGTGAGTCTTGGATTTAATAACAGTAACACGTAAAGAGACTGATGATAAAAGATTTTCAACATCAGTCCTGGTTCTCTGTTGTCCTCCTCCACTCAATCCCTCGTTTCCTCAGGGATCTCCTCCTCAGTCTTCTCTTCCTGCCCTCAGGGACTGGATTCATCCTCCTATCCACACACCACTGCTGCTGCTGCTGCTACATCCATCCATCTGCATCCACCTATTATTCTTTCACCTTACCTACATAGACTATAGCACCTTTTTACTATTTTATTTCGGAGGTGTAACATAGACACATCCCACAATAGAGTCAGAGTTTACAAAACTACAACTAGATTCATTTTGAGATTATTTCCCATCATGCACCTGGTGGAAATTTACAAGAAGAAACTTCTTTTCCTCCATCATTCGATCGTGGTACAAATGGGAGCCTGCATACATCAAAGAGACACTCTCGCTCACTCCAACAGAACCAAGACTTCACATTCTTGCGCTTCCCCGGAGTGAAGCAACTGGCTGAACGTGACTATTTGCATGAGGTGAGACTAAAAAACCTCAGATGATATTGAACATGTTTGATTATTTTTGGAACATCAAGACAGGGAAAAAACTTTAGACCGCTTGGACTGAGTTTTATGTCCACCTTATGACAAACGATCAAGATGAGGGCAGGGCAAGTCTAAATTTGTCTGTGACAGTGAAATCATTTGAAAAGTTGTTTGTTGTCAGGCGAGCATTACACACTGTACTCTGTGCAGTGACGACACAGTGGAATCTCACCTAATTTGCAGTAAACTAAACTGTGTCTTCAGGCATGGCAGCAGGACATGCATTTAGCCATCAATCTACCTCTAGTTAAAATAGATAGAAATATAGCATCAGGCCAGAATTTGAATATGTTTTATGACCAAAATACATGCATCAGCTGCACTTTGGGTTAAGTGCTAATTAGCAAATATTAGCATGGTAACATGCTAACCTGAGATGTGTAATCTGGCATTGCCATTGTGAGCATGTTAGCATGCCGATGTTAGCGTTTAGCTCCATACAGCCTCACAGAGCGGCTGTCATGACTGTAACTTGACATGAGAGCACCATTTACAAAAGCTCAGTCTACTACACGTCTTCAATCTGTTGACACGTCCTCATCGCGAGGCCTCTCTGAGCACAGACCTCGCAGACTCAGAGTGCACAGACAGACAGACAGACAGACAGACAGGCAGGTCCTCTCTGCACTAAACCTTTCTGATCAGTTGTGATGTTCACTGTCCAGCCTGCAGTGTGTGTGTGTGAGCTCAAAGTTTCTGCTCTAATGCACCTGCTCAGCCATTCAAACTGCACTAAACACCGCCTGAGGCACTTCTATCTTCCTCCCTCTATCTCTCTATCTGTCATGCTGTCTTCCTGTCTCATCCTGTCTCTTTCTGTCAGAGACTGTCTCACTTTTCTCTGTCTTCCTCCATTTTATTTCCATTCCTACACTGAAAGAATGAACATTCAACTAACTTTGATGGTGTGCATGAGGTGTGTGCTCTCTCTGTCTCTGTCTCTGTCTTTCTGTCTCTCTGTCTCTCTCTCTCTTTCTCTCTCTCTCTCTCTCTCTCTCTCTCTCTCTCTCTCTGTCCTTCATTTCTTGTGTCAGAAAATCAATTTTTAGTTTAGCAAGAATAAACCCATCTCCTCTCATCACAGAGGCCGGCTGAATAATTCAACACACCTCTCTCTCTCTCTCTCTCTCTCTCTCTCTCTCTCTCTCTCCACACACACACACACACACACACACACACACACACACACACATACGGACAAATACACACATTGCTATTTTTTCCACTGTAGTTTTATCAAACGTTACTCAAACAGCAGGGTGAAGTGTATTTGTTGGGGACTATTTTCAGCGGTGGATGAATCCACATTGTGGTCTTTTTACTGCATTATAGGGCTTTTTCACAGAGCTTTATTTGCTGATGGTTTCATGGTGGTTACGTCCTTAAGCAGAAATAAATAACCATCAAACCCTCAGCAGAGCTTTCAGTCTCCTTTTCCTCGTCTGTGTTTCTCTTTTTTATTCATCCATTACATCCAACTCAAACATCAGCGCCACGCAACAGTAAATACAATATAAGAACATGATGACTCAACACAGTCAATTCTTAATCCATCATTTTGCCTCATCTTCAGTGTAGTCCAAAAAAGACTTCAAGTTCCTGAGTGCAGTTAGTTTGGTTTCATATTTGAAGGATCTTAATGTAAAACTGGTTCTAAGTTAACCGGTGGTGACCTTTGCTGACCTTTGGCGACCGTCAACCTTTCACTTCTTCCTCCATCTGCTGCCGACAGAAGCTTTACAACAGCACCCCTCCACGGCCCACGCCGTAAAGCGACGGCCCCGTTTGTGCCATAAAGTAATCCAGCAGACTCTGACTGATAGCTCCATGTTAAAAGCTGTTTCCTTCATTATGATGTAGTAATCATGAAAATATCTCAGAGCTAATGTAGCCACGATCTAAGAATATATGAACTTATCAGTGCAAAACATGGACTTAAGTTGCTGTATGATGGGACATAACATAGTTTTAATGGAAGAATTGAGAACATTTCTGACTCTTTTTACTAAAAACATGTTTAAATTTGACTCCTTGTTCATGTTTTCTTTGTAAATGAGGCACAATACTGAAAATAATGACATGTACTTTGTCTTGGACCACCTTTGTTGTGTGTGTGAGTTGTTAAAAGGGTACATGGAGATTCTTTTTTTTATTACAACAGTATAATTACAGCTACGTGTGCGACGCTGTAATAGCTGTACATGAATAATAGTGTGTTAGTGTGTGTTGTGTACGTGTGTGGGCAAGTCTGCATTTTATCCTGTGTGTGTGTTTGCGTGTGTGTAGGTGTGTGTGTGTGTCATTTGGTGCTGCTGCTAAGTGATATGTCAGAAAATCAATTAATTACTTTTAAGCGGCAGTTAACTGCATCCGCACAATACACCCCATGAATTATAGAGGAGGTGTGTGTGCATATACTGAGTGTGTGTGTGTGTGTGTGTTTGCATGTGTGTGTATGTGTGTGTGTGTGTGAGACAGAATTGGCTGCTCTGTTAACTAGAGACAATTGCTAACTCCTCCGTCACTGATCAATTGATGAGAGTGCTTCGATACAAATCTACTGAAGTGTCTGAACTGACTCATCCAGGTCTGTCTATCGTTTTTACTGCGTGTGTGTGTGTGTGTGTGTGTGTGTGTGTGCATTGTCACTGTTATTTAATTAAAACACTTTTACATTTGCTCTTCTGAACACTCTGTAGCAGATTTCCTAAATCTTGTTCCAGTGATTGAACTCGTTTGGCTCACGTTGACAACCAATGACTGAACAGAACAGCTTCATTAGCATAAACACAGACACACACCATGACTCTGCAGACAAAATTAATAAAGCAAAACGCTCCACCAAACGCTCTATATGGTACGTTTCAATCATTAAAAATTATAATAATTATACAAATGATAAGAAACTTTATTTAAAGCACATTTCATACATGAGACGTGGCTTTATTTAACCATAAGAAGAATGTGATGAATGGAAGTGTGTGAGTCATAATATCAATGACACTGTGACAGTCCAACATATGGACGTGTGTTTTCATGTGACTGATGGAGCTTTTGAAGGTGCTGATACATATTTAATATTAACTAAATTGCATCTCATTAATATTAGTATTACTCCAATGCTCAATGTATGGACGAGGAGTGGTGTCTTTAAAAGTTAGTTCTCTAACTGCACTCTTAAATCTAATGTAAGAATTAATTTTCATAATTTCAATTCATATTTTTGACTGTTAATTTCTCCATAAATGCTGATTTGATACTTTTTAAAAATACTTGAAGTTTATTTCTTCTTTCTAAATATGAAGTTTTCACCTCAGCGACGTCTCAGTTTAAAGTTTCTCTTTCTAAATAATTGTTCATATGAACAGAATATTGACTAAAGTACAGAATGGATGTTTACTGTGGAGACAGATAATTCCCTGAATAGATGGTGATGAGGCGTTAAAGGTGCTGATGAGAAACCAGAGAGATAAAATCCAGAGGACATCTCCTTCTCCCCAGACTCCCTCTCTATCCTTCCATCGATCCCTCGCTCAGGGTGGCAGTGTGTGTGTGTGTGTGTGTGTGTGTGTGTGTGGTGTATTGATCCTTGCCATGCCACTGTCATTGGCCTCGGGGTGGCCTCAACTCAGGGGACGACGGGGACAGACAGCCGCTGGCACAGAGAGAGAGAGAGAGGTGTTGTTTATTTTTGAGTTTATTTCTTTTAGTGTGTGTGTGTGTGTGTGTGTGTGTGTGTGTGTGTGTGTGTGTGTTCCCTCTTGAATCTCTTAATAAACTTTATACATGGGACATGAAATATAAAATCTATAATTACTGCAGGCTTAGTGTGAAAATAGACTGAAAACAAGACTTCACTTGTTATTTTACAAACATGTTAGGGACTGTACACAAATTATTTAGTTATGGAGGGGTGGTTAAACTTCATCAAGGGATCAAGGCCCTCACCAGTTTTATAATATTTTTGTGTCTTTAGATTATTAATGGACTGAAAAATAACAAAATCAAATTAATTATATAAATAATCTGAGTGTAAAAAGATGAACATGTTCATCTACGCAGAGCCAGTTTGTGTTAAGCTGAACTTTTATGAAGGATAGTACACTCCAAAGCCATCCTGTTTATCATTAATTAAATTACAACAGAAGGCTGAAATAAAAAAAAAAATCAGTCACACAGTCCTTTAGCATCTTTTGCTTCTGTTCCTGCTGCCTTTCATTTTAACGATAGTCACAACATATTTATTTGACATGTTTTGTATGAGCTGCATCAAACACATCAAACTAAAGAATTCAAATTCTGTCAAATTACCTGACACACTTTGACATACAGTATTATTTAACTTGAAGTTATACCAATAATCTAACAACCAGGAGGCAGCTTATTATCAAAGGTGTAGCCCTCGTGATGAGTGTGCAAAGTATGAGGGGTCTTATTTTACACCCAGGACACCCTAAAAACTTCCAAATTAAAAAAAGAAATACGTTTTTTATGTTGTAGCAGATGACATAATACATAAAACTCTTTATTCAAGTCTTTAAAATACAAAAAACATAAATGTATACATGTCCACATGTGGACTGCACACTCACTTGTTGTCAGCAGATGCATTTAGGAAAGTCCTAGTATTGTTCATTTGAGAAATATTTCTTGTCCGAGCAGGTACACACCAAGAGGAAGGTCTTAGAATTTAAAAATGTGTGTTTTTATTCACCCAGCAAAAATCTGAAAAGATAAAGTAAATCTTTCTGGGCCCTAAAAGAACTAACAGAACAAAATAACTCCAAAACAAGTGTTTTTGTGTGACTGTGTGGGCAGGAAATATAGTTTTATATCAGATTTTTTTTTCTATTATCTTTAGTTGAAATTAAATATGGTATTTTACCACAGACAGAAAAATAAAAAAATGCTTTCTTCCTGCTCTACCATCTGTCACACACACACACACACACACACACACACACACACACACACACACACACACACACACACAGGATGAGTTGA
Organism: Argyrosomus regius; assembly: GCA_946959425.1. Lineage (NCBI taxonomy): Eukaryota > Metazoa > Chordata > Actinopteri > Sciaenidae > Argyrosomus > Argyrosomus regius. Next base: position 13,200,530 of record OX336905.1, read on the forward strand.
GCTTTCGTGGGCCTGGTTTTGGCTCTCTACGAACAACACACACACCTCCCACGACCACTGTGGCTCACCATAACAGTGACACACACACTGTGTTGGTCTGAGGTTGCAATTGAGGGCTACAGTTGCTCACAAAGTCATAGACAGTCATACACACTGCGCGTCTGTCTCTGAAACACACACACACACACACACACACACACACACACAAACATTTTGTGGTGATGTCACCAGCCAAAGGGCCTCTGGGAGAGTCGCTGTGGGAAGCTCACTGTCCACCAGTGTGTGTGTGTGTGTGTGTGTGTGTGTCACAGTGGTCAATTTGAGGTTTGGTGATGCAAATCTGTATTTAACATCAACCAAAAGAGAGAAATGATTCCGAGTGGAAGAGACGATCAAAGTTTAGTTTTTGTTCTGAATGTAACTGAGTATATTTACTCATGTAGTGTACTTGTACTTTACTCATTTCTTTTCCTGTCATGCCACTTCATACGTCTACTCTACATTTCAGATACATGTTGTACTTTCTACTGTACTACAGTTATCTGACAGATTTAGTAATTCATTCATTTTTTTGTATATGAAACATATTTAGAATTTTGTACTACTGACTAAACAAAACCAACATTGTAGATGTGTCACTTTAGACTCTTAATTAATAATTGTGACAGCATTTCTCATCATTTTCTATTATTATTATTTTTTACAATCAACTAATTGACAAAATAATCAGCAGATTAATTCATGAATCATTAGTTGCCGTCATATATGAAATGGTTAAACCACCTGAACCAACTACAACCATTTTAAAATTTAAAATGTTATATTAATACATGAGTCATAATGATCTAATGATGTAATATATAATAGTAATATATAACAGTCACTGGAGACATTTACCTGCATTGAGTCCTTTTCTAATTGGCTCGGAGGTAGAGCGGGTCGTCCACTAATCAGATGATCGGCAGTTCGATCCCCGACTCCTCCAGTCTGCATGTCGAAGTGTCCTTGGGCAAGATACTGTGTGAATGGTTAGCCCCTCAAACTGATGAGCAGTTGGCACCTTGCATGGCAGCCAATGCCATCAGTGTATGAATGTGTGTGAATGGGTGAATGAGATATGTAGTGTAAAAGCGTTTTGAGTGGTTGGAAGACTAGAAAGGTGTTATATAAGTACAGTCCATTTACCATTTTACTTTAAATACCTTAGGTACATTTTCCTGATTGTACACATTATATATTTCTGCTTAAGTAAACTGTATTTGTACAGTTTGGTTTTAGTACTTTTAGTTAAGGATCTGAGTACTTCCTCCATCACTGGTGTTAACCTGTACACTGATGTAAGTGTGGCCTGAGGTGAGGCTTTTGGCATCATTTATATTTTTTCCCTGTGTTGTGGCTAATAAAAACAGGGGGGTTTGTTCAGTATTTATGATTATTTTATATAAATGATGTTACGTACATAACCTGCTTAACCTAAGTAATCATTATTGTAAAAACAAAAATATGTGGCACAGTAACCTATCATCTTTCCTTTGGTTGATCACAGTAATGATAGAGGGATTCAAATGGCTGACTGTTGTGAAAAAAACAGTTTATACCAGTATAAAACTGGGTTGTATAACACTGCTAAGACACAATAGCTTTCTGTATTTGGGCTCTGCGTTCCTTCAAAAGGCAGTTAAAAAAATGCACAAATTTCCATCATCATTGAGTAAATTCACTTGTTGTGGTGATTCCTTTGAATTTCATTGATTTTGCAGCAAAGACTTGCTGTTTTAAATGCTGCCTGCTGGAGCTTTAGCTCAGTGTACACAACTAAACTTATTGAAAACACCATCGATATGATGCAGCATAATTAGCATAATATAATGCAGTATATAAAAAATATAGAGTGATTTCAGACGGCCCTACTTGCCATAAAAGCATGCTTTCTTTCTAGGAAAAGCACAGCTGGAACTAGAAAGATAGATTTTCGACATCCGACATCCAGACTTGTGAAACAGTTCAAACTGAATGAATGCTGACATAATTAACGTTATTTCACGTTAACGGCATCTGTGATTTTCTTTCATTGTCTGCTGTGAAATTAAATTAGGCCTATATTCATATTATATATTCATATGAGTGTAATCAACACACAGTGAAGTAGGAAATGCCTGTGAGGAAAAAAAATACTGAACCACAACCCAGTTTTTCTGTTTCTTCTACTGCAGTCTGCTTTTGCTTTTCTTTCCCTTTGTTAGCTTGTTGCAGGCTAATAAAGCTGCCAATGTGCAATCAAGCAAAAGTAGCTACTTTTAATGTTGTACCTCAACAAGATGTCTTAGCTATAGTCTACAAAAGAATTAATAGTAACAATGATTAGCCAAGTACAAGCCAAAATCATATCCAAATTGTATATATATGTACAGTATTATAACATAAAGACATTGACTACAGACAAAATAGCCAACAAAAAGTAGTATCTGAATGAATTTCTTCTTTCCTCATGTTGTAGCTTAACACAGGTAGTTAACCTGAGGATTCTGTTGCTTTTTAGTTTTGCTAGCTAACTATCGAGTGAGGGGCAACGCAACCAATATACAACAAAGCTATGGAAAGTACTGGTTCTAACCTGAGGATTAGTTTTTAGCTTTACTAGCTACCAATGTCTGTTAGCTGCTATTGTTGCTATTTCTCTACGAGACGTTTCAGCTGGTGTTCTCGTGGTAACAATGGTGGCTTGTACAAGCTAAAGCCCATCAACCAAATTTTTTGAACATGGTCTCAAAGTCCAAGACAAATTTACCAAACTGGCTCTCAACAGCCAAGCAAACTCATATCACTCAAGTGAGTGACCTCAATTTTTACCTCAAACTTCCAAATAGCGAGGAAGAGGGAGGGTGAGAAGGAGGGGAAAAAGGAAGGCAGGGAGGGAGAAAAAAAAGGGAGAAAATCATTTGAGTAGCTAAATGAAATTAGCAGCTTTGAAGAGCCTGAGGGCAAAGTGGAGTCGTGTCCCCCGTGGCTACGCTTTAGAGAAGGAGGGAATGAATTAAGCTTGACTGGCTCCTCTCCTCCTTCTCCACCACCTCCTCCTTTCTCCCTCGCTTTTTACTCCCTCGCTTCGTTCTTGTTTTTGCTTAATATGAAGGGTGAGATGGAGGGAGGGGGAATGGGGGTGAGGAGATGATTGAGGGGTATAAAAGCAGTTCATGAGGTGAGGACAGGCTGGAGCTCTTCTTCTTCTTTGCTGAATGAGTTCAACTCTCTTTGACTAAATTTTGGTTCACAAAAAAGTGAAGAAGGAAACTTCATTTGTTGCTTTTTCTTCTCTTTCTCTTTGGCCTTTCTTTTCCTTTACATTTGCTCCTTCTTTTATTATCTTTGTTTCCCTTGATACCCTCTTTTCTCTTCCTTCTGGGTGCCGCACGCTTGGCCCCGGCTGTTGCTGCTTCTACACCCAGGATTGAAGGATGAACCCTGGGGCATTCTCCAGCTCTGGGCCCCTGTCCTGGGCCATGTACCTGATGAGGAAAGGTCGAACAGGCGCCGGACTCTTTGGTAAAGCTAATTCATCTTGACACCTCATAGTCATCATCGTCATCACCTGGTCTTGTTATGCCAGTTTTCTGTTTCTTTCATGTCATGTATTCCGTGTTGTGGTGCAGATAAATTGCCTTCACATAATTTCTGGCCATGATAATCCATGTTCCGGGAAGTCCGTGCTAACGTGAGGACTTTTCTAGCCAGTTTTCATTCCTGTACCATCCCATCATACTTCTCAAACATAGTCTCTTGGATTTCATAGGCAATTCTCTAATTCTTTGAGGTACACCAAGGGTCTTGGATGTGTAGGAGTAGGAAAACTTTTAGGGGTTATTCAAGTCATTAGAGAGGTTTTAGAGATCAGTGGGCTATTCTTCAGAGGGTGATATTTCTCCGTCTCTCCAACAGTATTCTTTGGAAATATTGGGGCAATTCCTCACTTTACAATTTAAGTGCAATACCAACATTCAGAGCCAATGAACGAATATGTGATCTTTGTGTGTAGGTCGGGCTTTCATGCAGGCCGCCAGAATTCAGCCTGTCACAGACGTGCAATGCAATTTGTTTAGTTGCCTAAGCCTGGATTTACCCAGATGTTTTAATTTCTTAAACTGTAGCTGCAGAAAGTGAGAATTAGATAAGAGATAAAATGTTGTCGCTCAACGTAATCAATGGTTTTCCAGGATTGTCCAATATCGACGCTCTTCAATATCCACTACTACCAGTGGTATAATAACGTTTGATGTTCCTTAGGGTGCTCCAATACGTCTTTTTAGGGTACTTGGACATTTTGCATCAGTTCCTGGGTCCATAAATATTTTTTTGTGGCTTGAATTCTCTCTTGGAGAGAATGTGTAACACCAGAACAGGACAGTAACAAACTTGAATGTCACGACTTTAAACTAAGGCTGTGGTCATTATCTTAGCATTTTATTTTGAATTCCTACAGAAAGTGTGTTCTTCAAGGAAATCCTTTGACAAAATTTAAAAAAAAGATATTTCTTCTCTTGAAGGCTGATGGTGAGATAGATATTTGCTGTGATGATGCTGCAAATATAATATTTTTACAAGTACAGTATCCTTTGTCACAATTGTTCCAGTGTTCCTCCAGTATTTTCTTCCTGTTATGGCAGGAAAGTCTCTGCGAAAGCATTCACGCCTTGATGGACTACAAATTCTAAATGACAGTAGAACGATATACAATTACAAGAAGAAGAAAAACTTTAAAATCGACGTGTCGCTTGTATTTTGTCGAAATGTTTCGGTTTGAGGAATCTTTGGTTTTTATTCCATTGATCCGCACATGTCAAAGTATTTCTGCGGCTGATGATAAGAAGCAATGCTGGTATCGATAACTTTGATAGCCGATTGTGACTGGGTATTGATTATGGGTCAGAGGACACCGACCAGCTCACGTTACGAGCCAGTCGGTGGGAAACGCTGGCTGAGCGAAATCCAACTCCTTTACCTCTTCCATGTGTTTTCTTTCTTTCTCCCTGCCTCCTGAGTTTTATTTGCGTATTTCTACATTTATACAGCATCTTAAATTAATTTCTTCCTCCTCATACAAATATTTTGATATTAATCTGAAGTCTTAAATGACTTAAGGGACTGCACAGGGCTGTTTTGGTCAAAAGATCTTTTTTATTTTAGTGGTAGATTAACTCAAATGTTGCATTTAGCTATAAAATCATTTATATATTTTCAACTTAATATTCAATTTCAGACATTTTATGGCAACACAAGGCATCTTAAAGTATCATTTTCTGAACTGTGCCATAAATAGCAATCAGGATACACATTTATGATGATGCACGACTATATAAATTGCTATGAGCATCTAAACTTGCTTTGTTTCTATAGAATCTGTCTGTACACTTGGCATAAGGCCGAAAGTTTTCACAGATATATAGTTTCAAAGCGTCTTTCGGTGTTATGAATTATTTATAAGTGTGGTTCTATGAGGAATAAATGTCCAGTGTCAGATTTAATGACGCTAACTTGGATGAAACTGCAGGTTGACAGAAGTGCTTTAGGTGCAGATTTAACACTTATAGGAAGACTGAACGGGTTTAATTGTTCAGTTTGTATCCAGCAATTTAACAGTTGGTGACAATCAGTGAATATTTGAGGTGTCTGAATTCATCCACGGGATGATCTTCAGACAGCAAGTAAGAAAGGACAAAGAGGCCCTCGATGAGGAAGTGAAAAATAGATATTTCCAAGGGCAAATCACGTCACGTCCATCTCAGGCTGAGACGAGAGTGGAGGCATTTACATTTTTTATCATCCCCCCTTTGGCTACAGGGGGACGGACGCAGAGGCAGACTGGCGTTTGTCTAAAACTCATCCGACAGCGTGTTGATTTAACTCAAATCAAACCGACGGACTCCTAAAAAGGCCTCGCAGAAGCAGCCAGGTGCACAGGATGCTGCATGCTTCACTCAGGATACACAGTATATGACATCTAAACACTGAATACTTGAAACTGAAATTTAAAAACTGAAATATTTTACTCTGAAAATCTAACATGGCTTGAGTTTAAATTGTATATTTAGATCTTTAGGAATAATTAATGGATTAAATGTAAGTTGAAGCTGAGTTATGACAGGATGCATTCCGGGATGCTGAGATGCTGCACAGCTGATCCACGTCACTTCATCATCTGTCAGCTGCTTGTTAAAAATAAATGTGCTGTGTACAGCAGTCATGGAGATAAAGACTCCAAACTCCCCTCACATACGTGACAATTTCATCACGAGTTAATGTTGAGCCAGATATTTGATCTGCTTTCTTTAATTTGGCACGATATGTTTGTGAGCTGCAACAAATCATTCATGTCAAAATTATCAGTTATTATTACTCAAAATAAACAAATCAGTATTTTGTGAATCATGAATGAGAATAAGCTGAATCAGATGTATCTGTAGCACGAGGAATGAATTAGTTTCATTTGGATTTAGTTCTGCTAAATCATCGCTGGAATCAGTCACACATAAAAACTGTGATTTTATTAAGTCGCTTTGAATACCAAGAAATATCATATACATCAGCGATGCTGCGATAATGATTCATCCACCATCATTTTATTTTTAATTCACAACTAAGCAATAATACAAACAACATAAGACACATCGCTCAAAATATGATGATAAATATGAACAGAAATCAGTGAAATCTCTAAAATAATCATATAAAAGAAAATGCTGGAATTTAATTGATAACTTAAGAAGACTTAAGAACACATGAAGTCAAACAGCAGAGAGTTTGAATTTAAAATAAAAAATCGGACTTGTTATCAAACTTTATTAGATTTTATTGAAGCAGGCTGCAGTCGGTGAGTTTAAATACATAACTGACGACATATGTGAAGTCCTACTTGAACTCAGCATCATATTAAAGTCACATTTTTTAAATGGAGTCTGGCTTCAGCGTGCTGAGGTGAATTTCTTTGATTTGCTGGTCAATGAGACAGATTCAGATCACCTACTGCCCCCTATCGACTGTTTTCGGTATTGACAGCCTGGTCTGGACGCTCAGCCTTCATTGTTCTCTTAACCAGTCACAGAATTATTATTTCTGAGAGTCTTGGAGATTTTTTTTTTTACATAGTTTGTTTAGTTCAGACAGTTCAGAGTGTTTTTGGCCCACTCTTGTTCACTTTTTATACATGCATTAACACATAAATCCAACACATGATGCTTTATTATGTCACAGTGTATGTGACCACATTCAAACAGATGCAGTCAGTTTCTGGCGCTTCTTCAGCGCATGAAGAGGAAGTGCGGCTCCGCTTTCTCCCTCCCCCCCCCTTCTCTTTCTGCCCCCTAAACCCCGCCTCCTCCCGGACGGACAGAACTCTGATTGGTCAATCCCCTTCTAGCGACAACCTGCGGCGAGCCTCCTCATTGGCTGTGAGCTGTTCGGCGCACATATGAGATGCAAATCCAGAGGTCTGCCGGTAAAAGCCTGGCGCTGTCAGCGGGGGTGTCCATTCATCCAGAGGGGAAGATAGAGAGAGAGAGGGAGAGGGAGCGGCTCGTATGTAGAGGTGGATTGAGTCTGTTAAATCAGGATGAGAGGAGATTTAAAGTCAAAATACTTCATCATTAAATTCTTTATTTTCGCATGTTTTGTCAGTTTTTGATGCCAAACGTGTGGAAGCTAAATTTCAGCTTGAAGGAGCTTTGAAGACTTTCCAAAATCCATCCCAAGTCTCAGAGTGACTTTTATTCCACGGAGAAAACAAGAAAAACACACTCTAAGTGTTGGAAATCTGCTCTGGACATCGTTTTGTTTCGGACTTTTTACGCACCGAGGCTGAAATCCGGCGCGTCTGGACGGGATAAAACACCGCAGCTGGGCCGAATTATTCCGGACAGATAAGAAGAAGACGTGACAAAGTATCGACAGATACACAGAAAAAAAATCATCTGGTTATTGATTTCAAGAGGAAATCGGGAGGTTTATAGTGAAGATCGGGGAAGTTGAGTATCTGTGGGCGCACTGTGGCGCACAAATGGTGTTCCTGTGGGACGCAAAATACGGTAAAAAAAAGTCATTTATTTATGAATTGATTTCATTTCTCTGAATACTTTTCAATATAAGGTCGAAGAGCAGCACGTCCTGCAGCGTGCTCTGTAATGTGATGAGTGTAAAACACAAGAAATCAGTCATAAATCTTGTTCTGTTACTCTGCGTCGGATTCCGGAGCTGAGAGTTTCATTCCAGTCAGCATGCAGTCATCTGCTCATAAAAACACAAAACACACACACACACACACACACACACACACACACACACACACACACACACACTGAAAATATGTCCTCCCGTGCGTGTGTGTGTGTGTGTGTGTGTTTATGATAGTGTTGTGTTCAGGGACCTCTTCCTCTGTTTTCATACAGATTTGATCCTCACACATTTTAGAGATTCTCTCCTTCTTCTTTAGTCCTAAGAGACACAAACACTGGCAGTGATGCTGTGACCAGTTATCATGATGCTGCACACTGTGATGCATTCTAAAAATATTTAAACAAGAATCTGTCTCATAATTTAACATGTTTAAACACGTTAACAGTTTCTCATACAGCCCTCACTTGATAATAACAGCTTATTACTGATTATGGTGTGATTATGAGGCCATTATGGGGCCTTAATATGTGTGTCAGATGTTGAGTCACTTTCTATGACAAATATTAGACTTTTAAAACAAAAAAACAAAATAAAACTGTTTGTAAAGTTTATTATATTTCTATGTATTTATCTGGATTTACCTCTATCATCCACAGAAGTCATTTTTCTGTTATTTATCGTCTCTTTTTGCTGCTTTTCTTCAAAATTTTAGCAACAGAAGTCCTTTAAATAAAAGACAAATTAAAGTTTATGAGATAATTCTGTGCTTCTCACCCATAAACTGTCATTTCTGATCAAACATCGCCTCAGCGTTGCCTGAAAAAAGCCCGTTCACCTCAGCTCATATAGCTGCTGCTGTTGCAGAACGGCACAAATTGTGATGGTTCAGCCGTTTGGTGCAGAGCCGTAAGCACAATTCACAACTCCACTGCTTTCTTAACAAACTTCATAAACTGATATGTTGATATCTTCTGTATAACACTGAAAGATGAGATATTCAAGCTTGTAAAAGTGAAGGAACAAACATGGAGGATGATTTTTAATAGTCACAATCTTCCTTACGTGTGCCTCTGATGTATAAATCTGTAACTTTCCAGAGATGACACACCACTCACATCAAATTCCAATATTTTCAGTGTCTCAGATCCCTCGTACGCTCATGTTTGACTCCAGATCTCAGCGAGATTCAGTGTGATCGAGTGTGTGTGCTGTGTCCAAACCGCTGTTTCCTCGGTTGAGCCCTCTGCTAGGCTGCAGTTGTACAGTAAAGTAGCGGTGGGAGGGTTTCAAACTGTAAACTAAACTCCAAACCGCCAGCATGTGGCTTCAATTGTGGGTTGGCCGACTGACAAACCAACAAGAGCCACTGACGCTGCAGGCAGACACACAGACAGCTGCTTATTTATCAGATTCCCTCGGCTTCATTCACTTCTCTCGCCACATGCAGTTCTCTTCATTACGTGGACGAGTTAGAAGTGGTCACTTTAATTTCTGTGTTTAAAGGAGGTGGATGAGAGCTGCTGCTCTCTTTAGTTTCATGACTACACACCGGTGGTATTCAAGTCAGTGTGACCACAGTGTGTGTCATCATGCACTCTGTCTATGTGTGTGTGTGTCTTTGAGTTTTATCTGTGTGCTTGTGTTTTTGTCTGATTTCATACACTCATTCTTTCTGTTTGTCTGCAGTGATTTTTATCTTTTAAAGCTCTCTTGTTATAAGAATTCATATAAAATGATTTGAAAAGGTGGAACAGAGGATTTTTTGAACAATTAAAGTGTTTGTTTGTTTGGTCAGTGACATAAAAATACCAAATTTACAGGAATATGGTCTGTATGTGGCGCTGAAGCTCATATTTATTTAGATTTTCTCGATGAATTCGTGAATTCTTCCCTCTAAAAAATGTCAGAAAAGTGAAAAATAAAGAGCAAAGTTGCATCTTTGAATCCAAAATTCTATTTATTATTATAGGAAACAAAGAGAGACACAAACTATTTATATTTGGAGCTGGATTAGAAGCTGGAAACAGTGAATTTTTGGCATATTTACTTTAAAAATATGAATCGATCAGTTGATTATTTGCTGTGTGGTTCACCTCCTCTGATATTTGTCTGTATGTGTTGACCCTACCAGATATTCAGAGCACCATGAAAGGAAAATGAACTCTGCTAACCTCATTTCTTCTCTCTCAGACCCAGCCCCTGGCCGGCGTTACACCCCCCCCTCTACCACCCTCGCCTCGGGGGGGAAGATGGCCGAGGCCTTGCCCCTGGGCGCCCAGGAGGCCGGAGGTGGGGCCTCTCTAGTGGGCAAACTGCGCATGGCCGACCGCGGCATGGTGGAGGTACGCTGACACGAGGTTAAACATACATACACTGCTTGAATTTGTTACTCAACCTCACAGAATCTAGAGTTCAGACAGTAACTGGTGTTGTTTTTCAGGTGATCTCGGATCATCCGGGTGAGCTGGTGAAGACGGACAGCCCCAACTTCCTCTGCTCGGTGCTGCCAACACACTGGCGGTGTAACAAGACTCTGCCCATCGCTTTTAAGGTGTGTGTGTGTTACTTTAGACTCCACTGCATCTCATTTACACCTCTAGTTTTTTATTTACTTTACAGATTATGATTTGCATGCAACAAATAAAATACAGATTCAAGTAAGCTCTACTTTAACCAGCTATAAGATTAAACGATTGCATCAGTAATCATGTTTTATAATCATATAACAGTCTGAGAGGAGACACGCTGCAAACTAGTACTTTATCTGACACATCTGACATTTAGCTGATTATACTTCTGTACTTTTACATGCAGAATACACTGCTTTTATTTAACTTCATCTACCACTGCAAATAATACACGTACAAAGTCCATTCATTCATTCATTCATATACAACTCTGGCAAATTTTTAGTCTATAAAATGTTTAAAATCTGGAATCAGCAAGTCTTTCATATTATTGCTTTATAAATGACTCGTTGATTATTAAAAACAGTCCTCGGGTCACTCCAACCGATTAATTGACTAATTATTTCAGCTCTATTGTCGGCTAATGGAGGCGTCTCACAGCGTCGTTTATTGGCCTGTTTTTAACTGAGCAGAGTCAGAGGAGAGATGATGTTAAGTAATTATTTTGATTAAAAATAGATTTTTGTTCCTAAAGAGCAAAGCACAGCTGTCCCTTGAAATCCACGTACTGTATCTCCAGAATGCTTCTGTGATGAGGCATGTTTCAGATAATTCACTTATTTTAAATGATTGATTTTATTAATGAGGAAAACGATTTTCTCTTCAACAAAATCTGATTTCTGTTGCTGTGCTAATGCATCAATTTTCCTTTGATTTCCTTTAATGTAAATGAGTTTACCCATGCTGACGGTTTTATATTATGTTTCTTAAAAAAAATCCATCCATCTTGAGTGTTTTTGCATGTTCAGTGCGATGGCTTCATTTTCTTTCCCCCTCATGCATCGACGTGCGTGCATGTGGACGGCTTTCCTGCACTTTGAGACAAAATGCATTTGTGGAAAAGCAGCTTTTAGCCGCAGGACACACAACTGATTGATTTATCGAGTTTTATGCATTAGCGTTTGCACATGCGTGTGTGTGTGCGTGTGTGTGTGTGTGTGTGTGTGTGTGAGTTTTGTGCATTATGCATCATTATGGAGTGTCATGAGCGGATGTCACTGCTTTTTGCTGATAATGGATGACTGTTATGAAGGACGTGCACACACACACACACACACACACGTGTAGTATAGTGGCACACATAAACACTCATTTCATGAAACACACACACACTATACTGTAGGCACACACACATTTAACTTCATAATTGTTTCCTTTGTCGTGTTTATTCTGCCTGGCTGGTTTCATGCTCCATTGCTGCTAGTCTCTCTTCTGTCTGCCCATGTGTGTGTGTGTTCTTGAGTGTAAACTGTTTGCAGGCCAGGACATGTATTTTCAACGCCAGTGAGTCATCACAGCTTTATTATTACAGTAGAATTTTATCCAGTCCCTTTCCACCGCAGGCTCAGATCAATACTGTCATTGGTGGATTATTGGAACATCAGCATATTGATATTTCAATTCATACTCAAGGCCACTTAATCCAAACGGACCAGTATTATTCCCTTGAAAACAATGTGTTTGTTTGATTTTAAAGCGACTTAGGAGGACAATTTAATCGAGGGATTAACCCAAAAGTGTTCCACTTATCTTGGACTGTGGTTACTCGCTCGGAGGGCTCAGGGTTAAAAGAGAAACTGTCCATAGTACGGTATCTGTGGCGGTCATTTGCACACTGATGGTTGCGTGTGATTAGCGTTAAAATGGAAATCAGCTTCCCTTGGTGCTATATTTGCGTAGGTGTGTTGGAGGACTGTGTGCTCTCTAGTCTCACACATTTAACGCTGGTGAAAATGATTTACCTTTCGTTTCATCATTTGTATCTTTTACCTGATGGTCGAGATCACACTGTGGTTGTCCTCTTTACATCCAGTTACAGTGCACACAGGAACTGCTCATAGCTAATGTAGTATGGCAGGAAACACACAGATATTAATAAAATATATATCATTTATACATACAGTAGGTTATATCATAGTTTGGTAAAATTTTATTTTAATTCATGTTGATCAATTATGAGCTAATTATAAGCTAGTTGAGCTAGTTGTGAACTAGTTATAAGCTAGTTGAGCTAGCTCTGAGCTAGTTATAAGCTAATTTAGCTAGTAGTGAGCTAGTTATAAGTTGCTTGAGCCAGTTGTGAGCTAGTTATAAGCTAATTGAGCCAGTTGTGAGCTAGTTATAAGCTAGTTGAGCTAGTTGCAAGTTGGTTAAGTTAGTCGTGGGCTAGTTATAGGCTAGTCGTAACTAGTTGAACTAGAGCTAAATGTAGGCCACAATCAGGACCAAGGTTTTTGACTTCGGTTTACTATAGCTGGCATTAGCAACCAGGCGTTAAAAGTGGAACAGGAATGGAAAATGCATGTACCACATAAGGTCAATACTTCTTTGCTTGCTTGTATTCCCCAAAACATGATGGGAACTGTAGTTCAAGAACAGAGAAGAAGAGAAGTCTTGTACTATCAATGCATTTTTTACATTAGGGCTCAGTAGGTCGCATCAACATGGTTTCCAATATCCCTGGAACTTCCCTTCATAGACAGAAATGTATTTGAAACCAGGGGACAACTTGAAAAATTATAATAAGAGCTGTCCTACAACATCTGAGGCTGAATGACAGTTTGCTTAGGACACATCAACTTCATTTTCTGTTCTCCTCTCTGCCGTCCTCTCACAAGGTGGTTGCCCTGGGCGACATCCCCGATGGTACCCTGGTAACGGTGATGGCCGGAAACGATGAAAACTACTCAGCTGAGCTTCGCAACGCCACGGCCGCCATCAAGAACCAAGTGGCCAGATTCAACGACCTGCGCTTTGTGGGTCGCAGTGGAAGAGGTACACACATAATAACACACAAATAATTAATATACGAACGTAGATTTTTGTCACGGTGGCATAAATGTGAGCTATATAGTGAAACAGTATCAAACTTTAAAATCTCACACTGGTTGAAATTCAATAGGTGAAATTGCTCTGCACAAGCACACAATGCAGCATGGTTAAATTAGGGGAAGTACGTGTGAATAAAAACAGTATTCACACAACTTCCTCGTAACACCCCATTCACCGCCTACATCGCTCTGCCTCCCCCTCTCTCACCCCCCGTCTGTCTTTAACGGACACATTAGACCACAGTTATTCTAAATCAGTCGCAGGCAAATGTCCCAACTTATCTATTTAAAACACCGGACCTGTGTACACAAGCTCTGCTCACACACACACACACATATACATATAAAAATGACAAGCTCTCCCCCAGCTGAATGGAAATATTGGAATAACTGTCAATATTTGACAGATTCTACAGTCCTGCTGTTGAAAATGAGCATATTAATAATTCATGCGCAGTATAATTCAAATGAAGAAAGTTGAGGAGTAGAAATTTGTTTTCATGCAAATTTAACCGAGCAGAGTACAATGAGGTTCACTCTCTCAGCGTCACTCCATCTGACGAGTGTATGAAGTTACAAAACGTGTTTTCTAAAATAGCTGCAACGGTGAGGTTAATGCAGGAAACCACACCTAATGCTTTGAGATTTTTGCAGCCACTGTAATTATTAACTATATGTTTTTATTATTTCTGCATCCTTTTTTTATATTCCTCTACTAAGGTCAACTATTACCATATTACAATAACAACAGAGAGGGAGAGAAACTAAAATGTGAATTCTTGACTGCAACCTTTAGACCCATGTTGGGTTTTTTTAACTTACTAATTAAGATTTTTACTCATTTTTTAAAATATTTATTTCATCTTTACTCCCTTATGACATCTTGGTTTGTAGTTCCATTAAAGCCAGCCATGCTAACAGCTCTTTAGGGTTGTACGAACACACTGCAGCTCTTTGTGCTAAGTGCTAACATGCTTATAGTGAATGTTTAGCCGGTTGTTCATGTTCACTATCTTGGTTTCATCATCTTCCACCATCTTCAGGTGAATATGAATGTCTGAACAGAAATTTAATGACAATCTATCCAGTAGTTGTTGAGATATCTCAGCCTGGTCTTACATTGCCATCCCTAGAGTCTTGCCACTAGCGCGCCTAAAATAGATCAGCCAGTCACCGGAAATGCAGAAATGACTTTGAGGCTTTGACCAGCTTGGATCTGACAGAGCAGCAGTGCTACTGCTTTGACTTGAAGGTACAAATATACCTGTACTTCACAAAAAGACGAGGCTGGTAATATTCTAAAATTCCAAATCAACAATGTGTGTCAAATACTTCCCCTTTCTGTGACTCTCAGCGAATCTCTAAAAACACCTCACAGATATTTATTTTCATTTTTAAAAAGGCCTCAGTAATTTCTTAAAACAGCCAGTTAATGTAGTTATTAGCAAACGTTACTCAACGGGGAGGAAATAGCGTATTTATTTGGGACTATTTTCAGCGGTGGATGAATCCACATTTGGTGCTCTAGTGAGTATTTTCAGCAGCAGGGCGGTGTGTGTAGGATTGAGTCAAAATAAACTACAGTGTGTGTTCATGTTAATGAAGGAACATGCAACGCTGTGGCTCACTGATGTCTTTTGGACAACAATGGAGCTTGATATATCAGATATGTCAGACTTTGCATACACACGTTGGTAGATACATTCACGGTTGGTTTGAGTCTGCACACGGGATTTGTTGACAAGAAGAAAAATATAGAACTCTAGCGACAGTCTGACTCCTGCCAGTCATATCTAAATCTCCTGATTTGTTGGATGAGATGAGATTATGTGGTTGTTTCATGATTTCTGGAGGAAATCACGACTTCTCTGAGGATTTAGAGTACTGGATGATAACAAGCCACATGAAGCCACATGTCCAGCAGTCCCTTCACCTAAAACCTCTAAAATGTCATTAACTGTCTGTGTGGGAAGTGGTTAGTTTAACAGCCGACAGCAATGAGTGGTTTAGCGGTTGGACTAGTGGTTTCTCAGAGTGTGTTGCTTTGTGTGTGTGGGTGGGAGTGACTGTCAAAGTTCTCAAACTTAGTCATCATTAGTCAGTGTTCCCTGTTTTGCAGAAGTGCTTGGTTACAACACAGAGAGGCACTGATCCACTCATGAGTCGAGCGGTATTTATACGCTGTTTACGACAGCGTAGAGCCGCTCTGTGGATTTGCATATCAGTCGCTGTTTTTCTCATCGCAACATGTCTGAGTGAATTCATCTGTTTCACTTTGGAGTCGATGATTTACAAATTCAGTTCTTGAGCTATGAAAGTGAAGTTGCACTGTTCAGTGGTTGTATTAAATCCTACACCTGAAATCGGTTTGTTCATTTACAAAAGTGTTGTTTTAAGGGGAAACCTTAATGTGGTCATAGCATCCCCAAATCCTTAAATGGCCTCCTAGGTGTCAAAATATAACATCAACAGTTACTTCACAGGAAGTTGCTGATTTGATCATGATACAACAAAACCAATTGATAGTTGATTGTTGCCAGGTTGGTGTAACTGTCCAGAGACTACATCCTAACTGAACCAGGTAATGTGAACTCCCTTTCCTCTCCATCTTTTTGAGCCGGCACTCGAAAGAGGAGCTGAGGAGTGAACGAGGCCTTGTTCAGCAGCCGGTGCGAACTTTGCGATCATGAAATTCAGCCATCGACAAGTACAGTGGAGTTTAATTTCCACCGGGCATAAGGGAAGTGATCTCATGTTGCAAAACATGAGATTGCATGTTGCAAAACATGAGATTGCATGTTGCAAACTTGCCTCTGCATGAAATGAGATTAGATAAGACAGAACGTCAATCCCAAAAGAAATATTTGTGCCAGAGATTGCTTAATATGAATGATGAAAAATGCGTGTGAGGCTAAATGCTAACAGTATCTATCAGCTACAAACAACTGAGAGTGTCAGAAAAAGTAAAGATAGATGATGCAACACCTCTCATGGCTTGTGTGTTTGTTTCATATGATGGTTCAGACTCTCAAACACTGTATGGGTGTGCTGTGTTTGTGTGCACATGTGCAACTGGTTTCAGTCTCTCTTAGTTCCTCTTTTAAACAGGACCGTCATTTTTGTCTTTCACAATATCTGACACACACACACACACACACACACACACACACACACACACACACACACTCCCGCACTCACACAGCCACCATGTTATTCCAGGAACACACACACATTGCTTTGTTGACGACTGTGTAAATAAGAGATTCTGTCTGATGGGCTCATTGTGAAGAAAAGCTGGATGACCCAGGACTAAGCAAGACCTGACATGAAAACACACACACACACGCACACACACACACACACACACACACACACACACACACACACACGACTCACCTCATGTGTGAAATCTCCTCTTATCTACAGACTGAGAGAGACATAGGGGTGATTAGAGAGAAAGTCCCGGAAAACACTACTGTCAAGACACACACACACACTTGTCTTTGTGATTTAGTGATCTTGGGTGTGTGAGTGTGTGTGCGTGTGTGTGTGTGTGTCACCGGCTGGCTGATAGACACAACAGACACAAAGACCTCAGCTGTTCTCTCCCTCCTCCTGTCTCTCTCTATCAGCCCAAATCTCTTACTGTAAACTCTCTCTGTGTAAACAACCTGCACCAAAAAACACACTCCGTGTTCCTCCACACTGTATACAGTTTATTCCACACAATTTATTTGTTTATATAGAGTAATGTACACACAGAAAACACTGTGTATAGAGCGGAATGTAAAGTATACAATAGGTATGCTGTTTATGTGGTTTTGGGTGATAATACTCCCTCTAGCGGCCGTCAGTGTGGCACAGTGCCAATTTGTGTTGGTGTGGTTTACAGTTCAATTCAATGCAGAACAAACACACCCATGATTGGATTATACAGCATGGCAAAACAATCAGGAGGAGGCTTAAACACGCTTTATATCATGGCTCAGTTAACCTGTTTCGAAAGTTCAAGAAGTAGAAGAAGTGTAACCACTGCATCCATCAGCAGCACCTTGGATTGTTCTCATATTGCACACGCCTCGCGGTTAATGTTCAGTGCGGGAAGAAGTGCGTCGTTCATGTAGAGAAGTGGAAAGTTTATGGCTGACACAACAAAGTGATGATGCTTCAGTACAGACGTCTAGTTTCTAACAGATCCATGAATTTGAAGGTCTGGACGTCCAAACATCGCAAGGAGACGGTATTTTACAGCTGTGAGACGTTGTCATGGCAGCAGTTTTTTTCATTTTCCATCCCTACGACCATGTTTGATTGGCCAACGCAGCGTCTTCATGGATGACAACTTTTTTGTCGGACAACCCTGTGGTCGGGAGTCCTTTCCGTTGGCTTCTGCTGTTTTTTTTTTTTTGCCACACGCAGCCTATAGCGAGGTGTACTTCCGTGTTTACATTCATACTTTAATTTAAAGTTTACATTGGAGATGGCATTGACATGTGTTCTTACTAGAAAGGTGAAGAAAGCTTCCTCTTTCAGGTGTCTTCACTTGCCAATCACAGTTCTTGCGGTCACCATGTGGCCTCGGCTGCAGCGTAACAACAGAGCCATAGGTACACATAGGTAGTCGTAGCTAAAGGATGTGGAGGAAAGATGGTGGATGGATATGTCGCCTGCACCCGATATATAAGCATCCCCTTCCCACTATGAGCCAAGCAAACAATGATATGGCCACAGTGGAAACAGTTTGAGGTTAAATTCTGTTTGCCGTCCATCTAATGTTCACTGTCTGTATTTGAATGCAAATCATGTGGACTGTGGCATGTGTGTGGAGACAGAGCCGTAGACCAGTTATGAGGCTTTAGTGAATCGACTGGAGCTTATTTTATTCGTTCAAAGCTGAAAAGTTTTTCCAGTTATTCTTCAGTCAGTTCACAGCTGCTGTTATTCAAATGAAATCATGTCATAAAACTTTGGTAAATGTCATTTATCATTTGCATGTAAGTCATCAATGTGAAGGGGAAACGTCCAAAGACAGAGACAGAAGACAGACACACACACAGGGAGTGAGAGAAGTGAGAGTAACACCTGGCATTACCCACATGTGTCTGCTGTTTGTGTGGCATCAGACTGTCTGCATGTGGTAACTTTACTCCCGTCCTGGCACACAACAACAGTGGTGGTCTGCACGTGTGTGCATGAGTGTGTGTGTGTGTGTGTGTGTGTGT
The DNA here is from genome assembly GCA_946959425.1 of Argyrosomus regius. Lineage (NCBI taxonomy): Eukaryota > Metazoa > Chordata > Actinopteri > Sciaenidae > Argyrosomus > Argyrosomus regius. Next base: position 13,219,433 of record OX336905.1, read on the forward strand.
GTGTGTGTGTGTGTGTTTGCAGCAAGCTTGGTGTTGAGTGATTGCTGCTTCCAAAGCTGAGGCTGGCAGCGACCCCCCCAACAGACACGCGAACAGTCCTATAAATGTGTAGTACAAACACTTGGTACAGTGAACATATATTTGTTCTCAGATATAACCAGGGTTCAAATGATACAAGTTTTTTTTTATGGTCGATATTTCTGGATTACACCACGGTCAAATTAAACTCTTGTTTCCGATTGGCTGGCAAGTGTCCCTTAAAACTGTATATTGGGACACCTTATCATACTTATGGTCAACACTTTATTCTCTTTTCTAAATCAGTCCTGAGACCGTTTTAGGCTGCAAGTAACCATAGCAACAGTACTGATAAAAGGTTCTCACTAGCTAAAAGACATTAAAAACTGATAATTTCACTGTTTTTATTCATTTGACAAGTGGGCATGGTTTACCCTACCATTCATAACCATCCAATTGTCATGACAAATAGTGTTCTGAATCTGTTTTTAGGGTGGAAACCCCCTGCAACTGCATTTACAAAGTCATATTGATGGTATTTTTTAAAACCTTTACTAGTTGTGTATACAGATCTAAAGGTCCAGTCATAACCGCATTTAAAACAACAAAGTTTTGACGCAAAATCAATTAATTTCAATGTAATCGCCACAACATTGTCCCGTTAGCGACCAAGCTAACAGGTAGCAATCGTGCTAGCTTGGAGGTCTTCTTTCCCCCTCTTCAGTAACACTTTATTGAATGAAATTGCCAGCGATAGCATGTTCTCAGCCTAATAGCACATTAGCTGTTAGTTCTCCAGATACAGTAGTCCAGCTAACCAATGCGAGTAGTCCCTACATCACCAAGCGTATAAAAATGGCCTGGCAGCCTTGAAAACCTCAGTTTAATTAATAGTCTTCCTAGAATTTGGTCTGTGACATAACACAGCAACAGTGACCTATTTTCACACATATACACAGGTGGTCCACCACAACCCATCATCGCAGGACGACTGGATAATTTAGTCTACCATGGGCTTTCTCTTTCGTCATCTTGTCATTTATTTCTGTGTGTGTGTGTGTGTGGTATCTGGTTTATTCCTGTCTGGGGTCCATGACTTACATGACTTAATGCATTTAGCAGACCAAGAGGATATTTGGGGAGAACATGAGGGTGGGAGGAGAGAAGTAGAGGAGAGGTGGAAAGGAGAGGAGAGACTATTACTTAAATATCCTAATACTAATGCACACTTTATCTTTTCTTCCTCTCATTTTCTCTCACAGGGAAGAGTTTCACTCTGACCATCACAGTGTTCACCAACCCCCCTCAGGTCGCCACGTACCAGAGAGCCATTAAAATCACAGTGGATGGTCCCAGAGAGCCACGACGTGAGTGACAGTGACACACTAATGTTGACATTTTTTCTCCCCAGCATATATTAACATGTGGAGTCCCACAGGGTTCAATTCTGGGTCCCATCTAATTCTCCATTCACATCGATCTGCTTGAACACAACCACAAAACAGCTTTGTTGCTGATCTGGACTGATGACATAAGACATCATACGTCTGTAACTACTAAATGAACCCAAATTAAATTAATTCTAAGCATCTAGTATGCCTGTAATTAAACTATGATTTAGGGATAGATGAGGTTATGCAACTGAAATACTGAACACAGTTAAATTTAGTGAAAGATCATGGTTCTGATTATTTGGACACACAACTTCCTGCATTGACCCTGAACACGAATCATCAAATATTGGTGTAATATACTGCAGCAGGTCAGTAATCTCATATGACTTGTTGATTGCACAAGTCATTTTCATTTTACTTTGAAAGAGTTAGACCAATTTTAGAATGCACTGTGAGGCTGTTTGCTTCTTTGTGTTCTTGCCGCGTGACTCCTTCATCTAGTATGAATGAACACTTCTGGAATCTAGTTAGGAGTTAGTATTTTAATATCTTACACTTGAATATTCTGCCAAGTACGTCTAAGAATATATTTGTCAATTTTACATCTCCAACTCCAATGTTCAGCCCCCTCCGGATGCTATTTTAACCATAACCGCAACCTTTCCCTAACCTCAACAAAGTGTTTTAGTCATCTAACCCTAACCATACCTTAGCCAGAGTTCATTTGCGATAACCACAATCTTTGCAGAGTTAGCATGCACAAATATTCAAAGCAAGAATGTTCAAAATGTTGGCTGTTCTGGAGTTCTGCGGAAGCATCCAATATCAACATTCTTGAGTGCTGACAACATTGTATATATGAGAGTGCAACAATTTCAGAACGTTGTGGAAGAGTTAGGGTTTTAATAGATCATCAATGTTACTGTAACTGTAAGATTCCTGTAACATTTGAGCTTAATTCACGATTTATGGCACCTACTTTTGATGCATTCTTGAACATGATAGCTGTGTCATTTTATTTATGACTAGATGGTCAGTGAAGACATGCCTCTAATCCTGGGCAGACAAACTCTCAGATGAGTCAATAAGGAACCTGATGCAACAGAGTTCCTCTCTCACTCAGTGTGATGAAACATGGGGATTTCTGACGGCTGAATGGAAACAAGAAATACAGATTTTTGTTTGTATCATATGAATAATTGTCACTGGTGTTACATGGAAGTGAACCGAGCGACACTGGTCAGAGGAGTCAGTGAGGTGACAGAAAGAGAGGAAGACTCCTGCCAGCTCCGCTCAGCTGTGAATAACCATCACTCGTCTCTAACTCGCCCACACACATACACACACACAGTATAAATACACACACATGCACACTTCCCCCATTGGGAGGAAGTGCCTGTAACTGGAGCTCAGTCTCAATGCTTTGAAGTGCAGCCAACACCACAGACAGCGTGACAGACCACCACACACACACACACACACACACACAGGGAGACAGCCAGACCCCTATGCGGCGCCCATCGTCAGATTCCCGAACGCAATAGCAGACAGAGTGTGTTAACAATGTCGGGATATTGTTATAGCCTGTGTTGGGTTGTAACTGTTACTGTAATCCTTGGATTATGTAATCAGATTTCAAGCGTGAAGTAATCTGCTGACAAATCTCCTCTAGATATCTTTTGCGCTGCACACTTTGACGGGTAATCCGACCCCTGAGAAACCATGACAGTCTGATGTCATCTCTCCTCCAGGTCACCGTCAGAAGATGGACGAGGTCAAACCCGGCTCTCTGGCTTTCTCCGAGAGGCTAACGGAGCTGGAACATCTGAGACGGAGCTCCATGAGGGTGACGCCTCCTCACCACCACCACCACCACCATCAGCCCTCCGCCAACACCCGCCAATCTGCAGCACTCAACTCTGCCACCTTCTCCAGCCCCACGCACACTCAGATAACTGCTGGTAAGAGCCCAAAACCGATTAACGTCTTATCAGGCAAACAGCACAGAGTTCAGACTTCAAGCTTGTCTGATCCATCCATGCAACCATCCTGACAGTGTGTACTGATGCTACTTAAAGGTCCAGTGTGTTTGAGCTACTATCACCTGAAAATAAGAGTCATTATGTTTTTGTTACCATAGAATCAGTGTTTTATATCCATGGACGCCGTGGCTCCTCTTCCATGGAGGAACCACCATGTTTCTATAGTACCCTACAACAGACTGTTGCATATTTTGCACATCTTACGGACACCACAATTTCTACCTCACACTTGGAACAGGAGGGCGAGTGGAGGGGTTTGCAATCCACAACTGAATCTCCACGCTTAACCTTTTAAATGGGACTTTCTGGTGCTAAAGTGTTGTCCTGCTGTCCCTAGAGGCCACCAACATTACAGACTTAGACTTAGCATATGTATCCTTACATATACTGTTAGCCATCTCCCATAACTTGGACAGTCACTGTTTCAGGTGGATGCAAAGTGACAACAAAACAGAAACGCAGGACTCGCGTTTGTTCAACCCAAACCCAAATCAGATGAAAATGCCGATTCCCATCATTCATGATTGTACAATGCACCGCCACAGGAGGTGGCAGGAATTAACCAACCCAATTAAACACAACTGAATGAATCTAAAATTAAAAACTATGTGCTGCTGTTTCGGTTTGAGTATAAATGCAACCCAATGAGGCAATTATTTAGAAACGATGATGCATCTTTAAGAAAACGGTAAAATTCACGGGTTAGTCAGTTCCAGGAACACAGCTCCCATGTAAGGTCATGTCTAACACTTGCAATGCATTTGTTTCTTACTAGCCATGACATGTCTACACTACGGTGTGAATGTACCAATATATCTAATATCTGTCCTTGGCCATGCATGATGGGAATCCTCATTTTAATCAAGTTATCCTTTAATAGAAGCTGTCTTCAGTAGCATAAGACAGACAGGACATATTTAAACCATGTGGTTGTCTGGGGATTTACAGTAAATTGCAGCAAAGTGGCCACGAGAACAGTTAATTCTTTGAGTCATGCAGCATTCATGTTGCATGCAAACCTGAACAGGAAATTATCTCCCCAAATTCAAAGAAAAAAGAATATTCTGGAGAACACATAAAACCGCATTACCGTCTGTCCTGCTGCTGATGACAAACTCGAAGAAGTTTCATCTGTAACTTCTTTTCAGGAATGAGGTTTACTCAGAAAAGTCAGTCTGGAAGTGCTCACAGCTGTATACGGTCATGTATGATTTCAGCTTGGATTTTTTTCACTTCATATGTAGAGGAAACTTCCCAGTGGTTACTGTGAATGAGCAATTCGGTGTAGCAAATAGCGTGTCTGTGGGACTTCTGTCATCATCCACGCTAACAGTGTGGAGTGTCTTAACTTCCTTAAATGGAGAGTTCAACATTTTGGGAAATCATCTTCTTTACTTTTCACAGAGGAAGACGTGAGAAGGTTCATGTCTGCCATTAAATAAGACGCTACATCCAGGTGTTCACTTAGCTTAGCATAAAGACAGCTAGCCTGGCTCTGTCCAGCGGTGAAAACAACAGCCTGACAACATCTGTAAAGGTCAATATCATTTTATTTTTATTTTTACAAGGGGTGATGTACAGAGTTATATCTTGTCTGGAAGCAGTCACTTCCTGCAGTTACTTTACTGATTAACGTTTTTATGTCGACCCCTGATGTTGACACAGATGCCCCGATGGTTAGTTCAAGTGCTTCTCTGCATCCATAGGGGCAAAGTGAACCTATACCCTCACCATGTGTGTGTGTGTGTGTGACACTGAACACAACATTTACGTTTACAGGCCGACAAAATAAAAAAATACTGTGGGTGTGTATTCAGCTTGTATCAAACCTCATTGTTCCTCCTTGTGGTTTTGGTGAGATCCATTGTGGTCTGTGTGTGTATGCATGTGTGTGTGTGTGTGTGTACCTATGGGTGTGTGTTGCGGTTGCCGTGGATACTCTATGTGGCACCAAAAGGCGGTTTCTGTTCCTCTTCCGCCTTCAGTGGCAGTGACGTTCTGTGTGTGTGTGTGTGTGTGTTTATGCACTTGTTTCTTCTTGTGTGTGCATTTGCATGTGTGCGTGTGTGTCTGTAAGTGAGGAAGCAAGTTGTGCCTTAAGGAGGAAATGAGAGTCAGCTGTCAGGAAGTGCTACTGTGAGGGGGGAAAACAAATGTATAACTGTCAGAATGTGACAACAAAATACTCCAAACAAGATCTCTGAGTTACGACGCAGGCTCTGTCGTCCATCAGAAGAACACAAGGAGGCAAATCATGTGATCAGCAGGTCAACATCGATACATCACCGTGCAGCGACTCAAAGTCACACAGTCCTAAAAGTTGTAATAAATACAGAAACTTAAAAATAGATCACTTGTAGATCAAAAGTATTAAATCAAGGTCCTGTCATCTCCAAATATGTTTGCATTTTTTGCAGTTAATATACAATTACATTGAAAAATCCAAAGTAGACCTCCTAAATAAGTAGTCCTGAATAAAATAGGAGAAAGTAAGATGCCTTAATAAACATCAAAATGAAATAAACTTGGAGATAAGGCTAACAATAAATGCATTTATTAATTATGATAAACCTCAAAAGATTCATACAAACAAACACTTTAAGTCCCAACAGTTAAGATAGAAGTCTTCAAGCACATTCAGTGGAGCCATCATCTAGTGGCTGCTTAAGGAACTGTGGCTTAAGAAACTGTGGCTTAAGGAACTGTGGCTGAATGCACCGAGCAAGTGCTTGCTGCTTTCAGTGCATCACACATACAGCCACAACTAACCACTACACATACATGGAATACTTACATTGTTATGATTTATTGAGAAAAAGCATTTGTATAACAGTCTGATCCCAAAACAAGAAGGAAATGACAAGTACTTTAATTTTTTGGGATTTGTTTTATATATATTTTATAGTATAAAGTGTCATTGATCTGCAGTTTAAGAGTGCATACCAGCTCTCTACCTGTGACCCTGGATGATCTGTCTCTGTGTTTGTGTATATATATATATTTTTTTATATTTGTAAAACCCCATTTCCAAAAAGGTCTTTGTGAAGTAAAGATGGGGAGGCGTTCACCACTCTGTGCTGGCAAATACTGCAACAATTATGAATCATGTTTCTCAACATAAAATTACAAAGAATCTGTGGATTTCATCGTTTACAGTTCATACTATCATTCAAAGATTCAGATAATCAGAAGACCTGTGGTCTGATGAGTCCACATTTGAAATTCTGTTTGGAAATCATGGACACCGTGTCCTCCGGGCTAAAGAGGAGAGGGACCATCCAGCTTGTTATCAGCGCACAGTTCAAAAGCCAGCATCAGTGATGGTATGGGGGTGCATTAGTGCACATGGCATGATGGGTAACCTGCATATGTGAAGGCTCCATTAACGCTGAACCATACACAGGTTTTGGAGCAACATTTGCTGCCAAGTAGACGACAGAAAACCGTCATCTGTTCTTTAGGAGCTGAGATGTAAAACAAATAGAAAATGTGGAGTAGTGGTGAGAGTGAGAAAAGAGCCACACTCTGTAGTCGTAGACGGAGGGAAAGAGAAACAGAGAGGTAGCTCTCAGTGCTTCCTGCTTTCTGTGTTTTTCTGATCCCTCTAAAAATGAAAATAGCAACAGGAAACCGTTATTAAGCCACTCTCTTTTTCTTTCTCTTCCCCTTTCTTTCCTTTTCTCTCCCCCGTCATCACCCCCTCTACTTGGCTTTCATTTCTCTTTTAACAATCGTCTTCCCTTCTTTCACTTCTCAAATTTTCCTAACTGTGAGTAATAAATACTGTACAATAATGTAATGTCCGTGTGCGTGCATGTGGTGCACAAAGCGTTCACGTGCTCTGGTGTTTCGGTCTGCACATGTGTGGCAATGCAGTAAAAGTCTATGTTCCCTCTGCTGCCAAACCACTTACAGCTCATAACAGATGTGAAATACACAGATCTGTATCACGTGATAAAAGTCCAGATGAAATCAAAGCCGATGTGGGCTTCACTGCAGCCAATAGGTACAGACAGAATATGAAACAAGTAAAACAAGTACTGAGCACAGCTTATACATGCAATATTATCATGGGGATTAAAACATATTTGTGATAGCTACAAATAAAAGAAGGTAAAAGTATGTTGTATTCACATGCACACAGCAAAAGCATTATTTGCTAAAGTTAAAGGTCCAGTCTTTAGTGGCATCTAGTGGTGTAGTTGCTAATTGCAACCCCCTCACCTCACCCTCTCCTTCCTAGCATGAAGGAGAAATAACAATGGCTGCAAAAAACACAAAATTCAGCACTTCATGAAAATATAGTTGTGAATATTATTATCCATTTTTACTATATTCTGTAAATAGAGCCCCCTAAATCTGGACACACTGGACCTTTAAATGTACTATTTATGAGAAGATTCAGTTTGTTTGCATCCAAAGCTCCTTTAACATCATTTTTAAATTAATTTTTGTGCTTCTCTTTCAATCATTCCTTATTTCCAACCTGTATTACCATCTGTTGAGCCTGGGTTGCCTAGTTTCTATTGTACTGTCTTGTTGTACTTGTACTGTACTTGTCAAGAGCCCCCAAAAGCCCCAGGATGACTGCATGGTATTTGTCATACTTTGTTAAACTTAAACGTTGTTTGGGAATATGCTAAACTAAAGCCCAACGTCAGCTGACATGCTAACTGCCTTAAGGTGGTTCCTGCTTTATTACCTGACCTTGCAGCCTTGTGGTCAAGATGGATCTCATGTCAAGGTCTTTATTATTTCAGCTGATATACACATTTCCACACAGTAAACCTGGGGCCACATATTGTTCTAGCATAGGAATACTGTGCACAAAGAGGAGGGGGACACATGGAGTTAATAGGGCCCAGAAGCTAATATTTGTCCCAGGCCTCCTGGCAGATTAATCCAGCCATGACACCACCATGTGCTTCCTGTAACACTTGTTGACTCTCGAAATGAAAGCCACACACATGGCGCTCCATGAGCTGACCTTATACATGTATCCGCTCTGTGACAATGCATTTTTTAAAAATTATTTATTTAGCTGAATAAGTGGGAGAATGTTCCCACAAAGAAACACTAGTTTATCTGGTTTGCACCTCTACAAACCTTTTGTTTTCCCCAATGTGAATATTCAGATCACATATAGTACATTATATCATCATTAGCTGACCATAAAACACCAGAAACACGTCTTTCTATGCGCTCTAGTTCTAGTTCCAAACAGCCAGCCATCTATGACTCCTGCCCCACATTAGTGCACTCTGCCAGGGGAGAGAAGCCAGGAAAGGAGGGGGCTTGGCATGAGGCCTGTGCTTCACCACCACCCAGATACAGCCCCCCCCCCCCCAAAGGCACACACACACCCACACACACACATACACGTCAATGCTTGGGAGAGCTCTTGGCGAGACTTAAAAAGCCTTCATTGACGTCTTGGCTGCTGTGTACAATTTGCTTCCTCGTCTGTCTGCACACACAAACACATAGACACAAAGGCACACATACGTACACACTCTAGTCTGCAAGTCTGTGGGTGATCAGTGCCATTTATTAGACTGTGGGGAAAAAGACTGGATTGAATGAAAGAACACACACACACACACACACACACACACACACACACACAGCCCTCCCCTTCATCCGTCCACCCCCACACAAGTTAATTGCTTCCTCTCCTCCATTCCTCTTTCTTCTGTTCTTTTCACTATCAACAGCTTCTGTCTCAAGAGCAAAGTTCATTTAAATCAGCCTTTATTTAAACATTCTGCACCAATCAGGAAGATGTGACGTTAATATGTCAAGTTAAAACAACAAACTGATCAAATATGTATTATATTTGTATATGTATGTATATATATTTATTTGGAGCTTTTGATCATATTCCATGTCCTTCTTTAACAAAAGAAGTGACATAAGTCCAGACCTTCACGTCATGTAATCAGAAAAAAAGGTAGTTTTTTTAGGGGGTCTAATGAAAGATGCTTCTGTGCTGCATTGTGGGAATTGTAGGATACAGCTTATTTTGAGCTTCAACCATACCAAAAGTCACGATATCTCTGACTCATCTGCTTGAGTTTTGACTTTGAGAGTTTCCTTTTGTGTAATGTGTCTGTTGTGGTTATCTCTCTAAAGCTCTGAATTACCCCCTTTGGGAAATCCAGACTACAGATGTTACAAATGTTACAATGCAGGCTCAACCTCTCTAACAAATTACTCATAGTCACATTCAATGACTCATCTCTCTCTCTCTTTCTCAGATTCCAGACAGATGCAGTCGTCTCCATCTTGGTCCTACGACCAGTCATACCCCTACCTTGGCCAGATAGCCACGCCCACTGTCCACACAGCCAATCCCCTTTCACCTGGTCGATCCTCGCTCAGTGACCTGTCCTCGCGACTCACAGGTAACACATGAGCATGCACGCACAGAGAAAACAGAAAGTAAAACAAGCAGGTTGTAACCTCTGACCTTTGCCCTCTCTCAGGTCCTGACCTCACAGCCTTCAGCGACCCCAGGATGACCTTAGAGCGACCTTTCACCTCCCTCTCCTCCTTGCCTGACTCCCGATTCTCCGACCCCCGGGTCCACTACCCTCCCACAGCAGCTGCTTTCACCTACGCCTCCTCTCACAACCCCGTCTCCAATGGCGCCCTTGGCATCACCATGGCAACAGCCATGGCATCCACCCCAGGAGGGAGGTACCACACCTACCTGCCTCCTCCCTACCCGTCGAACACCCCCCACCAGGCTCAAAACGGGCCCTTCCAGTCCACCTCCTCGCCATATCACCTGTACTACTCCACCGCTGCCGGGTCGTACCAGTTCTCCATGATGGCCGGTGGAGGAGGAAGCAGCGACTCGCGCTCCCCGCCGAGGATCCTTCCACCGTGCACCAACGCCTCCACAGGCTCCTCCCTCCTGCACCCCTCTTTGCCCAATCAGAATGAAGGAGTGGGCGTGGAGGTGGAGTCCAGCCACAGTAGCTCCCCGACAAACATGGCGGCAGCTGAAGCTGTCTGGAGACCTTACTGAACCGGAGGACGCTTTGAAAGGCAGACACACTGGCTGCGCTCATTGAAGGTGACCACCTGGTTATGTGATGACATCACTGAACACAAAAAATTGATACATGTCAACATATAGATATAGCTTTAAATGGGAGGGCTGAGTGAACCACAACCCCTAATCTCAGTGAAAGGATGAAGCATCTGATCTATACTTTTTCCACAAATCTCATGAAAAGACCAAAACCAACAATCAGCAACCTCACAAATATCTAGTTTCTTATTTCAAAAAGGCTCAGTAATATCCTGAAACAGTTGGTCTTTGTAGTTTTTAAGAAATGTGCCTCAAACAGGAAGAAATAGTGCATTTGTTTGGGACTATTTTCAGCGGTGGATGAATCCACATTTGGTGCTCTAGTGAGTATTTCCAGCAGCAGGACGGTGTGAGTGAGGTCAAAATAGACTACAGTGTGTGTGTTCATGGTGATGAAGGCACCCAGTCCAACACTGTGGTTTTTGGATACATTCATTGTTGGTTTTAGTCTGCACATGAGATTTGTTGACAAGGGGTTGTCTCTAAGATACAAACCTGGGTGTGTTCCATATTCCTAAATTTCCTCCTAGACCATAATCATATTTTTAAAATCTCAACTGTGAACTGAGTGGAGTTCCAAAACATCAGCAGTGTGCATGGAGGAAATGTTGGGTTCCACCCATGGGTTCCACGTCATGTATCGATGCATGCTCCCCCCACCCAGTACTGTTCGTCATCACTTGACCAGTCGCCAGATGAGCTCGCCCAGTTTCTAACTGTCTACTGACAAATGTTGGCCAATGAAAAACAAAAGCAGAGTGACTGACAGGTGCCAACAGACGGCAGTGAGTGAACCTCCCAGTCTCACTCTCAGGACATAGAAGATGACTCCAGAGAAGAACTTCTGTTAAATGAAGGACAAACGGAGAGAAGCAGGGTAATCATTTTTGGTTTTACACTGACAAAGTGCATGCAGCAGCGCTGGACTGATCTCAGTTCAGCTTCCTTTGTAAAATAACTTCTTCCTCATAAATGTCTTTGGTGTTGTGAATAGATGATTTGTGATGGCCTGTTTGTTTGTGTTTACCTTCATCTATCATTGTTTTATTCTGGCTTCCAAACTCTCGCTCTCGGTTGAATTTCGACATGTTTTCTCAGCACTCTGAGAAACATCACAGCATGGAGTTTTTGTTCAATACTTTAATTTATTCCTACAATACCATATTTGGTAGAATTTCATGTGTGTGCGTATGCGTGTGTGTGTGCGCGACTTGACCCATGATCCACTGTCGATTTGTACTGTATATAACCGTGGCTGTAAATGACACCTGCATTTGATCATGTTTTCATCACCTCTCTCTCTCTCTCTCTCACACACACTCACACACACACACACACACACCAGGTTTGTTTTGACATTGTTGATTGTGCACAATTGGTTTTGATTTCTATAAATATTCTTGTGAAGAAAATACAACCTTTGTCTCGTGGTTACTGGACGTCTGATTTGTTTTTCTCAGTTATTTTTATCTTTATATAAAATTCCCTCCTGAACGCTGCCACCTGCATCTATGCCAAACCACACACACACACACACACACACACACACACACACACACACACAACATTTCATCCAATGCTATTCCTGAACCTGAAGGAATTTCTACAGGCAAACAGACAAGCCCTAGCTTGCCTTCTCTGCCAGTTTACACACACACACACACACACACACAGGGGTTGCTAAATAAAGGTGAAGTGGTTGCAGCCAGACAGTTAGTACACACTATAAAATCTGATCTACTGCAGGCAAAGGTTGGGGAAACAGTGCACAGTGTTTGGCAACTTATCAAAAAAAAGTGATCGTTAAAATCGTCCGTGTGTTCTCGTGCTTAATGCTCGACACAAACGCCTCGGGCAGCGACGCTTTTAATAAACTGTGACTTCACCTGGTCAGGCAGGCTTGTCAGCAAAGGACAATGGCACACATCCAAACAAGAGCGGGAAAAGCCCCCCGAGTGCATTTACCCAACTATGCAACCTCTGGAAGTCCAAGCGATCACATTAGAACAACCGAACACACAATTTCAGTCTTAAGGATATTTTTGGTGTCGCAGTCGTGGCTGTGTGAAGAATGGAAAAAAAAAAAAAAAAGAGACCTAAAGACAAAACTCAAACTTTCACACCTTGTCACAGCTGGCCAGTCACTGCAAGAAGTGGATGTGAATCGGTTATGCTTCAACGGAAGTACTTGCATGTAACTGTGTTGCCAGACAGCATCTGAAACCACCTCCCCCTGCCTCTGCAGGGGAGAATCTGTCTATTTTTTAGTCCTTGCACCACTACTCCTGCCACTTTCCTTGAGTAAAACGCCATTAATGCCTTTGAGAAGAGACTGACTACAAACTATTCATATGTAGATATGTTACAAAATGCCTCCCCCCAGATTCTGTTTAACAATCTCACACCCTTGTTTGAAGCATTGGCTACGATCCATTGGCCTGACAAGATCACCTTGTACTAAAATATTGACTAAAATAAAGCAGAAGCTGCGTGATGGCTGGGCCACATGCTTTAAATCATGCAAACTGTGTCCAAAAAGCCTGTGCTGAGATGAACCCAATATGTTTCCAAGGATAGGGAACAATGGAGGGGACTCACTGTGGCCTTGTGTCACCCCTGAGATAAACGGTATTAGTTAAAGTACACATGTTTATGATAACACCTAAATCAATAACAGTTAATGCTAAATTGTTAGCACACAACATAACACATGGAGATATGTTATGAGGAGAAACTGGGCCACAAGTCCATTACAGGTGTTTTTAGCATCACATGATTTTTCCATTGTATTTAGCAGGACTTTTTTTGATATAGAAAACAGTAACTTTTAAAGGAACACACCAGTATTTGCTGTATTTTTCCCCATTCAAAACCCAGACATAACACTGCAGATCATTAATTTATCCCACTACATGATGCTAATCAACTTACAGAGACTCTGTTGCAGTGGATATCACGTGTGCTGTCAAAGTTAACAATAAAAGCAGACACGATGTTCACATTATTAGATCATGTAATTCATGACAGTGACAGATCTAATTTGATGATTTGATGTTCATGATTGGAAATAAATAAAGACTCAACTGGATTTTATTTTAAATCCTTTTCTAGATTAATAGAAGTCATCAGGCGTGTTCACACAGGAATGGGCTGGTAGAGACAAATTTGTTTGTGTGTTTAAGTTGTTAAATTGATATTTAACACAACAGCACATTTACATTTGAATCTGTTTAATGGAACTTGTAGCAGTTGTTTCTTCTTTATTCTCCTGCATGATACAACTTTACAGTTGATATACTCTCTTTAAAATAAACAACATGTGAAGTCTAATTTTGTTTTAAATTTTCTTAGTAAATTCTAATAATTTCAGGGGGAAATGTTTGGAGTTTGTACATGAGATAATAGTTTAGCCCACGTTTGAAGTAGTAGTAGTCTGTAGTCCAGTGGTCTTGAACAGGTCATTTAGTCTTGGTGAAGAGCGACATCTAGTGGTATAACTGCACTTGGTAGTGGCCTGAAAGGAGGTTCCGTTTCTTCAACCTTTAAAAATGGAAGGTCTAATTCACCTTTACAAGATAACAGACAGATAGATTGTTGATATCATTTAAAGGTTTTAAACAGTCTAGGTTTAAAAAGTCCATTTTGTTTTTACTTGTGCAGTTTCATCACCATGAGGCCAGTGATTGCACAGTCCTCAGGTCCATAATAAGTTTCAGGTCGCTGGCCATGAGTGCGTGAGGTTTTAGGGGTTGTTGTGCTCATCACACGCCTGAGAGAGTCTTTGGTTTGTTTTAGGAGTCTACTTTTGATGTTTCCTGTGGGTCCATAATAAAACCAGACAGAGTTTCTTTTTTCTCACTGTGAAAAACCTTCAACGACAGTTAAAGACAGCTGAATAATGTCTTCCCCATCTCGTCCCTTGGATTAAATCTTATTAAATGGGGGTTTGTGGAGCTGAATCTATGTCCACTTGGGGGTGAAAGACATAAAACTGAATCACAGTTTTGATGCTTTAGGGTCTGTACGTATCCCTCCTCCAGCCTAACAGATACGAGAATTGATTTCCTGACAGCAGCCATCATTTGGCGCTTGGCTGAGCTTCAGATGTGATTGATGACCCGCAATAATGACAAACGAGGGAGAAATTAACAGGGAGACAACATTTACATAATGTCCTATTAATCACTGTGACAGAGGGACAGAGGTGGTGATGGCAAGGAAAAATCCATGAGAGACAACAGATTTATTTATTTATATTTGTACCAACTACTTTGTGTGCAGTCGTGCTATGAGTCGGGGTGTCAGCTGAATGTGATGTTGATACTCCAACATATAGAGAGCTATTTCACAAAAACTGGTTTAAAAATGATCAATATAATCCACTGACATGATAACATGACTCATTCTACATTATTAAGAGAAGTGCAGGTCATTAAAACAAAAGAAAACATGAATACACAAATCATAACTCGGCTGCTTCATTCAGAGCATAACAGGTGGTAATAAGACAAAATTACAGCGCTGTTGTCAATATTAAAAATTAAAAGGAAAAAAATAAATAAGTTAAATTAAACTTACATAACATTACATAAAACCTATACATATTAGACAAAAAAAGAGCATAAACTTAGATCTGGAAATGTGCGAGAAGTTTTTTAAGTTTGTTTTGTTTATTTATTTATTCAAAATATATACAAAATCACATTTTAATATTATTAATATTATACTTAAATACATTTCTATCAATTAATTAGAAATGATTAATTACTTAGAAAATACTTATAAAATACTTTGAAAGGCTAATTTCCGTCGTTTCATAACAGTATGTAGATGATGTGTTTAGTGTCAGTTGTAAAAACATGAACAGGCCAATTAGTTACTTTTTTTTTTTACTTCATGTTTTATAGTAAACATGTCATTAATTCTTCATATTAAACAATGATGTAATTTCTTGACATAGAATTTGAAGAGTTAAAATGAAGTCACTTCGCTGCATATTTAAAAGTGATAGATTTCTCCTCTAACTGCTCTATTTTGAGAGAGGTTCTCTCTTTTCCCACGACAAAAACGCAACACGAGACTCTCCGCGTCACTAAACTAGGCGCCAAATTTGTAAAGTGCGGAAGGCGCAGCAGTAAAACCCGGCGGATCCGCAGATTTAGTGTTTTGTCGTTGAACTTTGGGTATTTTTGATAAATTATTCCTCTTCAGGATGTCTCAACCGCCAGGATATTCGCCCAGCTTCAAACGACCGGCGGAAATCATGCGAATGAGGAGGAAAAGAGCCCGAAGCGACGCCGGTGTCTTCTCCAGCCCGAGCGGCCAGGGTTCCACTAGCAGTCCCGGACAAAGCGACTCTTCGCCGGCTTGCGTTCGTCCCTTCTCCCCGGGACCTCTATTCAACGCTCAGAATCGCTCCGGAGGTGGGATAAAACGCAGAAACCCGTTCGCAAACATTGAGAACACTTACAGCCCCAAAAAGAAGCTACTCATATATAACGACGACGGAAATGCCGAAGCCGTGGACAGTGACAGGACAAGTAAAGGCACCGAAAAGGAGGGAGACGAGGACATGTCAACAAAGACTGACTGTCGAGGAGCTTTAGCTGCGAGGCTGGCCGAGGCAGAAAGACAGGAGCACCGAGAGATTAACAGCAAGGTCGGTAATAACACACACACACATCTATACACATCTACATTAACGGAGATCCAGGAACATTTTAGTGACAGTGACAAGTCGGTTAACGTTAGTTAGAATAAACACAGGCACAATGCAGAACCCCCTTTAACAAAATCACGTTTTAAAACAACGCGAGACTGGATGTTAGAGCCCCAGGCGGCATTAAACCAATCCTAAAAATGATTATTTCATTTCAATTCTGGCATGTTTGTGTATTCCATGTGAGCCGAATTAAACCCAACAATAGTTTGAAGCTTTTATGGCAATATTTAGTTACATCTGTCAGTCATTGTCTATTAAAAAGTATGGGTTTATTAAATTATGATTATTTTCAATAGGAGATTGGAACAGAAAGGAATGTCTTGTCTTCTTTTAAGGTTCGTTATTGGTGTTATTATTATTATTGTTTAACACACTGAAAGTCTGAGTACACACACTTGGGGACCAGGGATGTTTTTTTTTGTTGTTGTTTTTTTTAGAAGCATACATTTTCATATTTTCCATGTTCATTCCTTCTGCTGTAGAAGTGTCTCACTTTCTCTGAAGATGATTCTCTGTTTGAAGAAGAGGAGGAAGACGTTAAAAGTCCACTGCTGAAGGTTGGATTTTTGTCATATCTATATAAAATGTCTCTGTCATGTCGAATACATGTTAAATTTATCCTCTACCATCATCCAGAGTCCTCAGGCCATCGCTCCTGCCTCCATCGCTCCTCCCGTCTGCACAGAGTACCCGGCAGACTGGAGCCTGAAGACTCGCCTCCTCTTCACCTCCCCGCTCTCCCTATCATGGGCAGAGCACCCTAAAGCCCAGGAGGAAGCTCTGGGGCTCAGCCAGCACTGCAGAGCTCAGTTTGCCACCCTGCCGCACAGTCTGCAGGTATTTTTTTAGTCATTATTACATATGACATCACAGCAATGTTTTCAAGAAGCCTGTGTGGTGAGAATTCTTCTGTTCACACACACTGCAGGATCCAAAGTCCTGCTCGGAGCTTCGCTGTGCCTTCCAGCAGAGTCTGGTGTACTGGCAGCACCCCTCCCTGCCCTGGATCAATCTGTTCCCCAGGATCAACGCCGAGAGGAACTTTAGCGGGAAGAGCAGCCCGTGGGCACAAGACACAGCACTGCAGCAGAGTCTCATGAGTGAATGGTGAGGCTGACCACACTGCCGACACGCCTCCAGAGACCAAAGGCAACTGACATCTGCTGAAAATCTCATATCATGATGATATCATGAGCTTCCTGCTAAATTCACCTTCTTAGCTGACAACTGACAAACCTGAAAACAGTCCAGTGACCTGATAAACATTTGCACTGCTAACGTCACACAATATCTTTGACATCAGACACAACTTTCTGACGGGGAACTGACGCCAATTCAGATGAACTTTAATGTCTAAGTGTGCGGTCCAATAGTCAATTTTGCTTAGGAAGTTTCCTCACTGAGTGAAATGACCCGGAAGTATTAACGTAGATAAGAGCTGTTAAGGAAAGGAACTTCAGTGCTTATCTCCTTTAGCATAGGATACACCGGACCATCGTTTAGGAAAGGAAAGGTGCTAATGCCGTCCCACAATTCCTTGCGGCAGCAGCAGATGAGCGTTTTGTAGTCCATCGTCTGAACTTTGTAGTTTTACCACAGATCACGTCAATAACATTCGCCGTCGCATCATGACGTAGTCTAAGTGTAAGAGCAGTCTGATTCTCTGAACACCGTGGTCGTCTTCTCCTAACTCCTTATGACCTCTCCTTCACATCTTCTTATCTCACAGTGTTAGGGTACAGTGGAATAGTCAAAAATAAGCTCCTAAGTTCTTTCCTTTCTTGGAAAACGTCTCGAGGTCAAGGAAAAGTGGTTAGGAAAGGACTTAGGAGCTAATTTTTGACTATTCCACCATACCCTAACACTGTGAACCAGGGTGAAAGTTTTAGTTTTAATAGATAGAAACATGTTCGGTGTGTAAACTCACTCATTGTTGACTGATCATCTCCTCTCGTCTTCTTCAGGTCCGTCAGTCTGTCGTCTCTCTACAGTCTGCTGAAGGCCAGACTGTGTCCTTACTTCTATGTCTGTTCCTATCAGGTACATGCTTGTCTCTGTGGTTTGAATGAGCACTGCAGGACTTTACTCAACCTTCAGCCCTCCATCTAATCTAATCTGTTCTGTTCTGTCAGTTTACAGTGTTGTTCAGGGCAGCAGGTCTCGGGAACTCCAGCAGCATCTCTGCCTTGATCTCTCCTACAACCAGAGGTTTCAGAGAGGCGATGAAGGCTGAGGGTGAGTCTTCATCACATTTGTTTAACTTGTTACTGACTGATCTGAAGCATGACCGCTACATTTCCTGTCTTCTTCTTGTTTAGGCATAGAGTTCAGTCTCCCTCTAGTGGAGGAGAGGAGGAAGAGCAGGGAGCAACAGAACGTGACAGTGCAGCGGGGAGAGGAGGAGGAGGAGGAGGAGGAGGAGGAGGAGGAGCAGCAGCGGGAGAAAGCCCAGGAGTAAGTGTGTTTCCCTTACACTACACGTGTGTGTGTGTGTGTGTGTGTGTGTGTGTGCAATCGAAGATTTCCCATCCCTCCTGTCCGCTAGAGATTTCAAACTCAGATCATTTAGGGACTCGAATCTTTCTCACTAAACAGATCCGGATCTTACGAGTCATTTGAGTCAGTGTCTCCATAAGCATATCAATTCTACCAGTGAAACACAAGCCACACTGTGTTGACTACAAATAGGCTAAATGTGAGAGGTCAACCAGTATCCAGACGATTGTTAATGTTTTTACAGATTGTTTATGTTCCTGAAATGTTTATTAGGGACCTCACAACTTATTTTTTTAGTATTTAAATTCAGTTTATTTAGCTGAGAATTTTGATCTTATTTCTGCTGCATACAAGTTTATGGTTTAATATACAGGTTAATATAGTGTTGTCATTGTTCATTCTCTCAGGCTGCAGTATTCGGTTAGATAGTAGTAACATAAAATGCGTTACACGGTTTCGGTTTCACCACCAGGCTGCGCCTGTGAGGAAACCAGCAGGTTAACGGCCGAGGAACTGCTCTTGTTCTAAAACGTTAGGTTGTTGCTCTGTACGGATTTACTCATGCAGGATGGATCTGAATCTGAATCCGGGTCTGTGCTACTGAGTCTGAGTCTGCAGGAAGTTACACCGACCCACTGTCAGCTCACCTGAGTCCTGACTGCTGAAGCTGGCAACTACTGCTTATTGCCCATGATGGTAGCAGGATTTCTGGCAGCTTTTTTTCTTTTTCTGTTGTAATGAGATTGTACAGGTTAAAAGGAGAGGAGTGAATGATGTAATCTATCTTTTCAATTTACATATGTGGCCCGGTGTTAGGCAGGTGTAGGACGGTAAGGATCCGGGTTAATGGAGACTACACTGACTCGTAAATCCCGAGTCAGTTAGAGGATCCGGGTGAATGATCCGGATGAATCACGATTCATACACCACTACTGTCCGCCTGTTCTCTGTAGGTGTTCTGAGCTGAAAGAGGACGGGGACTGTAAGGCAGGCGACGATGGAGAGAACGACGACGAAGACGGCAGCTTCTCCTGGCTGAAGGAGATGGGAGTCCAGGACAAGATCAAGAAGCCGGACAGCATCACCATCCAACTGTATCCTCTCCTGTTTGTGTATCATAGCACTCCACCAGCACTCCTCAGTCAGACACGTGTCAGGTCAGAGCTCCTTGACTCACCGGTGTAGTCGTAAGGAGGGCCACGCCGTGTCTCTGGACCACAAGCCCGAGTCCGTGGTGTGCGTGGAGGGCTCGCACACGTTCACCCTCATCAACTTCCTCATCAACTGTAAGAGTGTGGTGGCTGCAGCAGGTTCACAGGCCGGGTTACCCCCAACACTGCTGGCTCCCGTCGCTTTCAGAGGGGCTGCAATGCACACACTGAAGGTACACGGACACACACACACACACACATGAAGTAAACACATACACAGCTGCTACTGTGTCTGAATGAGTGTGTGTGTGTGTGTTTCAGGCCCGCAGTGTGAACGTGAAGAGCCAGGTTGGTTCTACGTACCAGAACATCAGCAGTCTGGAGATCACAGGTACAGCTGATCAAATCTATCTGCGCATATTTCATATTTCAGATATTGGTACATAAACTACAGTTTTTTTCCCTCCTTCCTTCAGGACCCATCCTCCCCTCTTCCCTCCACACCGTCACAACCCTCCTTCGACCGGCGCAGAAAGGAAACTTCTCAGCGACTCTATACACACACGCACCTACCGCCGTCATGAACACTCACACCACCAAGGAGCAGGTAGGACAGGATGTCGTCTGCACACATTCACACACATTAGTTGAGATTGTGTAATATCTGCTCAGTGCCGTGTTTGTGTGTGTTTGCAGGGTACTGGTGGATTGGTGGACCTGTCCGGTTGCGGTCTCCACCCTGCCTCCGTCGAGCAGCTTCAGCAGCCCTCCGGTCTGGGCAAGACGGCCCTGACTCACATCAACATGAACAACTACAGCTACACCTGGAAGAACTGACGGAGGTGATGCGACGGAGGCTCATTTTAACAGGAAACAGACTCAAACATTGCACTGTGTTTTTTTAATCTCTCTTTTAAAGCTGTGCTCTTGATGATTTGAAATATGATCGATTTATTTTAATGTAGATAAATGCATCATTTACCAGCTTGTTTGTGTTTTAATTACTTCAAATTTGTTTTCATTGAATTTCAGCTGCAATGTCACATGTTTTGAGTTCATATTCCAGGATGGCAAATAAATACGTTTTGTGAAATTTATTGAGTGCTGGGATTTTTTCTGACCTTTATTTGACAGAGGTAGCTGGAGAGTGACAGGAAAGCAGGGGCGACACGCAGCTCATGGCCACAGGCTGGAATCAAACCCTGGGCTGCTGCAGCAAAGACTAGAGGGTGCGATCGAATAGTCAAAAAATGAGCTCCTAAGTCCTTTCCTAACCACTTTTCCTTGATGTGAAGGAGAATTCATAAGGAGTTAGGAGAAGACGACTGCAGTGTTCAGAGAATCCGACTTAAACTCAGACTACGTCATCATGCGACGGCGAATGTTATTGACTTGATCTGTGGTAAAACTACAAAGTTCAGAAGATGGACTACAAAACGCTTCATCTTACTAGATACTCCTAGATACTCTGACCGTGTTGTTTCATGCAGGAAATATAAACGTGGACAACCCAGTAAAAAAACTTCATTATCAACGTCATAATTCAAATAATAAATGAATATTGTCCACCTGTCACAGAAGTCAAATGAAGTGTTTGTTACGCTCGTATGGTCGCTCACCCTCCTGTCCACTCACATAGAAACATATTAGCAAGTTATGTCAAAGATATATGAATAATCAGCAACGGTAACTTCATGATGATCTGCAGGACGCTGGATGTCACAGCTACAAACTGTTTTTACTGTATGTGTGAACGCAGCTCCACAGTCAACAATTGATTAAATATATTTTTTTTGTTGCTGCTGCAAGGAATTGTGGGACTGCATTACCTCCTTTCCTTTGGTAAAGGATGGTCCGGTGTATCCTATGCTAAAGGAGATAATAAAGGAAGCATTGAAGCTCCTTTCCTTAACAGTTAGAGAATTGGAACAGCTCATATCATGGCGGCTACGTTAATACTTCTGGGTCATTTCACTCAGTGAGGAACCTTCATGAGCAAAATAGACTAGCCTTTGTACTTGCGAAGCACACTTTACTAACTAAACTAAACCGGCACTGAGTGTTAGGAAAATTTGTTATGTTTAAAGTATATCCATCATCTGTAACCACTTATCCTCATCAGGGTCACAGTGGGCGTTGAAAGTACAAGTACAAGTCGGAATCACGAGCCACTGCACCACCGTCTACTTATGCTTGCTTACTCATATTTTCAACAGCACCCCATTGTGGAAAGAAGCCTGTGTGTCATCGGTACAGTTAATTCTATGGGAAAGTCAGCTTTCTGTTTCAGTTTAAATCTTTTAGATCAGTGTTTCCCAATCCTGGTCCTCGGGGACCACTGCCCTGCATGTTTTAGATCAGGGGTGTCAAACTGTTCCACAAAAGGGCCGGTGTGGCTGCAGGTTTTCTTTCCAACCAAGCAGCAGCACACCAGACTTGACTCATTTAATCAACTGATCTCAGTCTTCAGAGAGTTGATTGGTCAAACTGTGTGCTCTTGGTTGGTTGGAACAAAAACCTGCAGCCACACCGGCCCTTTTGTGGAACAGTTTGACACCCCTGTTTTAGATGTTTCCTCCTCCACCACACCTGATTCAAATGATCAGCTCGTCATCAAGCTCTGCAGTGGCCTGATAACGAGCCACTCATTTGAATCAGGTGTGTTGGAGCAGGAAACATCTAAAACATGCAGGGCAGTGGTCCCCGAGGACCAGGATTGGGAAACACTGTTTTAGATCTTGCGCAAGCACCAACTGGCAGTCGGTGGAAACTCGTTTTTTACTCCTTTACTAATGTAATCTATAAAATAAATGTAAAGTAAGAATAAATGTGTGTTCTGAGTTTGTCAGACCAAAGAAGAAAGTGTTATTAGTCATCCAGTTAAATTTGAATGAATAACAAGTTTATGAAATTAGGTGTCAAAATTGTGTAAAAATGAATTCTCAGCTCGTGGGAGCAGTCAAGCGGTCACTTTGAAGTGACTGAAACATGTCAGATGAGTTCAGAAAATGACATGACTAACTTTTGAAACACTCTGAGCGAGATGAATTCATCTCTATCTCTCTGCTAGGGGTATGCTCAGGGTGGCCTCAGCGTGTCATCGAGCCACCCTTTAAGGACCGCCCACAAAATCCTGGACTGAAAACTGGTAAAAAACTGTTTGAACCTCTAAGGTGCCTTTAAAAACGCAGGCTGTCTTAAGGTGTCCCTCTATCACACTGTCTAGGGAAGCAACAAGAAACCCCTAAAAACACCAGGGTTCCAGTACTGAAAGGCCCAGCAGAGTTTAACGAAAACGTAGGTTTGTCTGTCTGGGCTGGGATGGTCTGAGGTGCTGGAACACATTTCAAGACTTTGATTATGGAAATTCTCCAAATCAATACAATGAAAAAGTTTGATTTGGACGCTGTGGTCAGACCTTATTAACAAGTAACTAGACAGTTGCGTGACTAGACAGGGTGGTTGCGTGCTATTTTGCTGCACCTTCCTAATCTCTGTATTATGTATGCTTTTCTTGTATTGGTTGTGTGTGTGGCTCCAAGCAGCTGTGTGTGTTTCTAACAATAGTGGCGTCTGGTGCCTGCAGTCTAGGATTTTTTTTTCTGAGTCAGTTCAAGCAACCGCAGACATAGGTGGGCAAGCCCACTGCCATACGCCAGGCACTATAGATATGATTCACACAAACACAGACCGTATGTATGCAGGCACATGAGCCAAACGGTGTGTTTATTGTGATCTTTGCTTCCTGATCAGTCCACAGATTGCTCAAGGAGTTAACCCCAATAATGGTATGAGTATCTGGTAAATTTTGGATAGTTTAGTTTCGATGATCTCACTTCATGTCATCGACACTCTACCCGTCTCTCTCGTTTAAGCAGGGCACACGTGGTGGAGACCTTTCAGGCTGAGTGTGGGGGAAGGCACGCTGATGTGCGGTCAGTGTGTCTTTATTTTCATGTGTTTTGTGCCCAGCAGTGCATGAATAAACCCAGGGCGTGTTGCAGTTATTTATAAAAAAGTTCACTCGGAGCCCACAGAGCTGTTTTACCTCTTTTGGACATCTTGGTTACCCTAAAGACCCGGTACTGGTTTTATCAGAATCAGAATCAGAATCAGAAATACTTTAATAATCCCAGGGGGAAATTATTTTTGTTACAAAACTCCAGTATACAAACCACATGTTATTCAAGTAACATCTATTAAGAACAATATAAATATATAAATTTATATATATAAAACTATAATAATAACTATAATTATCTACAGACCACCAAGGCCAAACAATGTTTTTATCCAAGAGTTTGCTGAGTTTGTTTCTGGTTTTATAGCTAAACATTTATTTTTCATTCTGATCTTGGGTGATTTTAATATACACGTTTGCTGCCCATCGTAGACTTTTATTACAGATTTTATGGACACCTGACTCTTTTAGCCTCACTCAGGCTGTACAAGAACCCACTCACACCAAAGGTCACACCCTCGATCTGGTTCTTCATCACGGTCTCAGCCCAGACAACCCCTCTACGAAGGATATCTGTGTGTTGAACCACAAAGCAGTTTTATTTCGTATAGTTTTATCACCGTCATTTCTTAGTCATGTTTTACCTGTCCGCTGTCGTGTTTTTAACTCTTCCTTCTCTAGCCAGTTTTCCGAGCTTTTTACTACAACCTTTTTAACAGCTTTTAACCCAAATTTTAGTACAGAGGAGCTGGTCTCCCTTTTTAACCAAACCTGCTACACAGCCCTGGACTCTGCTGCCCCCTACAAAGTTAAAAAAACACTACCATTCCACAACCATGGCTAAATGATGTCACCAATGAGTTGAAAAGAAACTGCCGAAGAAAGGAACAGCAATGGAAGAAAACAGGTTTAGTCGTATTTTATGAAAGTTGGAAAGATGCATTGAAGCAATATCAGACAGCAGTTAAAGACGCTGGAGCTTGCTTTTATTCTAATTTAGTTTTAACAAATAAAAACAATCCCAGGATTTTATTTAAGGTTTTAGATGCAGTCACCACCCCCTCCGCCTGCCCTTTCACGGATGCATCGGCAGAACTGTGTGAAGATTTTTTATCCTTCTTTAATACCAAAATCCATAATATAAGACAACAGAATAAACCCACAGACTGCATTCACTGTTGTTTTAGCAATTTTAGCCCAGTCGCACTGTCCTTTTTACACGTTACAATAAGTCATATGAAGTCAGCTACTTGCAGCCTTGATGCCCTCCCCACTAGATTTCTTAAGGAGGTTTTAAACACAGTTGGACCCAGCATTTTACTGATTATTAATAGCTTTTTAACTGAAGGCATCGTTCCTGCCTTTTTTTAAACATGCTGTGGTCCAGCCTCTTTTAAAGAAATCTAACCTTGACCCCTCAGTTTTGAATAATTTTAGACCTATTTCTAAACTTCAATTTGTATCTAAAATTTTAGAAAAGGTGGTTTCATCCCAGCTTTTAGTTTTTATGTGTCACAACAACCTCTTTGAAGAATTCCAGTCAAGTTTTAGAGCTCAACATAGCACGGAAACTGCACTCCTCAAGGTGACAAATGATATTCTTTTAGCAGTTGAAAGGGGCGAGAGTGCAATTTTAATACTTTTAGATCTGAGTGCAGCCTTCGACACTATAGACCACGGAATTTTAATTGAGCGTCTTAGGACCTGGGTCGGCATCGAAGGCACTGCTCTTAGCTGGTTTTACTCCTGCCTTTTAGATAGAACTTATGCGGTCACCATAGGCAGTCACACATCCGCTAAAGCTGTGGCTGCCTGTGGTGTACCGCAAGGTTCAATTTTAGGTCCGATTTTATTTTCCATTTATATGCTTCCATTAGGTCAGATCTTTCATCACCACAATATACAGTATCATTTCACTGCTACGCGGACGACACACAGATATACCTTCCACTGAGACCTGATGACACAGGAAGCCTAACTGCTGTTTATGACTGTCTGGACGACACTAAATGTTGGATGGCTCAAAACCTTCTATTACTCAATGACTCCAAAACTGAGGTTTTACTGTTCTCCCCACCACATTCCTCCCTCCCTGTAGACAATACCCTTGGTCCACTTCACACTAATATCAAGTCATCAGCCAGAAACCTAGGCATTCTGTTTGACTCTCTGTTTGAAACATATCCAGAGTCAAACCCATGCCCCCACAATCCGACCTAGAAAAAATAATCCATGCCTTAATTTTCTCAAAACTGGACTACTGTAATTCACTCCTTTCCAGCATCAGTAAAAAAAATCTCTCTCACGCCTCCAACTTGTCCAGAATGCAGCAGCTAGGCTTCTAACCAGAAGACGACATCATATCTCACCAATTTTAGCTTCACTCCACTGGCTTCCTGTGCGTTTTAAGATTGATTTTAAGATTTTACTGATCACTTTTAAAGCCCGCAAGGGTCTGGCTCCTAAATATATTGCAGACATGTTAACCCCCTATGAGCCAACTCGCAGCCTTACATCCTTGGGCGGGTCACTTCTGGTTATTCCAGGGTCGAGATTAAAAACTAGAGGTGATCGTGCCTTTTCGATCAGGGCCCCTCGACTCTGGAACGACCTGCCCGATGAGCTAAGGCTCGCTGAATCAGTGAATTCTTTTAAATCACTTCTCAAAACTCATTTTTACAGACTGGCCTTTTTATGATGTCGTCTATTTTTATTTTTATTTTTTTAAATCTATTTTTATTCATTTTATTTTTATTTATTTATTTGCATTATTTATTTTTTATCTCTTTACTTTATTTTTAATTTGTATCTATTCATTTTCTATGTTTATTAATTGTCCTTTTATCATTTCTTTTATTTTCTTTGATTCTGTCAATTTGTTGGGTCTACTGCTCTGTAAAGCACTCTGTAAAGCTCTGTTTTTTAAAGGTGCTATATAAAAAAAGTTATTATTATTATTTTATCAAAGGAACTGGATGCCATTAAATGTCTTGCTCTCACACAACAAAAGCTGGATGTAGTTTTCAGTTTAAGTAGTGTTTAAACTACTTAAGCTTAATTTAATTGACCACTTTGGGTTTGGATTTGCCAGACATCTGCTGATTTTCTGCCCCTGAGAAATATCTGTCAAGTGTTGATGATTTACGAGGTGTCATAACAGCTTGCTCTCTCCCTCCTCCGTTTGATGCCTGAGGTTAATCTGAATCGCGCTGCAGTCCAACCTCCTACAAATTGATTTTATTTGCGAAATATGTGAGAAACAATATGCCATATGAAGGATTTTTTGTCATCCACCTGGAAATGTTTTAAATGAATGTGCCGACACAAATGACAGTTCTCTCAGACTTCCCTTCTTCAGTCATGATCCACTAGTATTGTTTTTTGGAAACACATGCACCACCCCTCCCCTAAAAGCCTTGTACAGTAGAGCTTAGGGTTGCAAAGGGATGGAAAATTTTCAGAAACTTGCCATAGTAAATTAAGCTGGGCAATTTTGGAACCGGTCCACAGCTGACACCATCGCTGCTGTGACCCACCAGGCCCTCTCCCACTTGGAGAACAAGGACTATGTGAGGCTGCTGTTTCTGGACTTCAGTTCTGCATTTAATACCATCATCCCACAGAAACTGGGGTCCAGGTTGGCAGCACTAGGAACCTCCTCATCTCTGTGCAACTGGGTCCTGGATTTCCTCACCTGTAGACCACAGAGTGTCAGGATAAACAACAGCACATCCTCCACCATCATCCTGAACACTGGCTCCCCCCAGGGCTGTGTGCTCAGCCCACTGCTGTTCACACTGATGACATCCGACTGCAGAGCTCACTACAAGAATAACCTGGTGGTGAAGTTCTTAGATGACACAGCAGTGGTAGGACTCATCACCCAGGGAGACAAATCGGAGTGCAGGCGGGAGGTGGAGGACCTGACACAGTGGTGCGGGGACAACAACCTCATCCTTAACATCCAGAAGACCAAGGAGATGGTTGTGGATTTCCGAAGGTCTCTCACCACTCACCCCACCCTCTACATAAATGGAGCAGCTGTGGAGACAGTCCCCTCTGTCAGGTACCTCGGGGTGCACCTGACCAACTCCCTCACCTGCCGCTCTAACACCACGGCTGTCATAAAGAAAGCCCACCAGCGCCTATACTTCCTGAGGAAGCTGAAGAGGGCCGGATTGGATGCTGCTGTCCTCAGGGCCTTCTACAGCTGTGTCGTGGAGAGCGTGTTGACATCCTGCCTCACTGTGTGGTATGGCAGCTGCACTGCGGCAGAGAAGGAGGTGCTGCAGAGGGTGGTAAAAGCTGCAGCTTACCACCCATCGGGGACATCTACACCACCAGATGCAGGGAAAGAGCCCTCTCCATCCTCCATGATCCCACCCATCCTGCACACGAACTGTTCACCCCCATGCCCTCTGGAAGGAGGCTGCGCAGCATCCGGGCCAGAACATCCGACTGAAAAACAGCTTCTACCCGGATGCTGTCAGACTGCTGAACTACTCCGTCACCCATGTACTGAACATTGTACCAGCACCCATACTTTCCCCTACACTACACTACACTACACTGCACCTTAATCATGTGCCATGATGCCTGCCACTGGGGCTACAGGGGTCCTCCAGAGTTCAACAGCCTCACAGCTTCTGGGAAGAAGCTGTTTCTCAGTCTGGTGGTATTTTTTTTTATCTTAGTAACGTTATAAACCCGAGACCTGGGAAACTATTTCGTTCAACCATGCTGTGGTTTGAATGACAATAAAACTGAGGCTGAGTCTGATTACTTCCATGTGCCAACATATATGTCATGCCAAAGCAGAGAGGTGAGAAAGCTGCCTCTCCAGCCCCGCCCCTCGCTCTATACCCTAACATAAACTGATCCAAACCAGAGGGAGGAAGAGCCATTACGCACCAGAGCGCATTTCATCCACAGTCCTCCGCGATGGCACAGCTTCCTCTGTTCTTCTTTAGGTTTACTCTCTTACACATCGTCGCCTTTGATTTTGGACAATCTTTAGGTCTGCAAGTGATTCTGGGAGACTCGGTTATGTTTTCAGAGACAAACTGTTCTACAGGAAGACTTAACCGTGTTGAAGCGCACGGCGTCAAGCTGGTGGCTGAACGTGCGCATGGTGTTTGCACACCGTCCGAGGAGTACAAAGACAGAGTGGATCCAAACAGGTGCTTTGCCTTCAAACACTCAGTTTACACAGATACTGGACTGTTTGAGTTGACCTGCGGCAGCCACGAGGAGAACATCCAGCTGGATGTGGTCGTCGCCTTTAACGCCTCAGTGACTGAGGGAGAGCCGGTGAAACTTGAGTGCCACATCAAACCACATGAACACATGGAGTTTATAAAGTGGGAAAGAAACGGAACGGTGGTGCTGCACTTCAATCTGTCCAGCAGAGAGACCGAATACGGGACCGGGTTTGAGGGAAGAGTGCGTTTAACACCTGATTGTTACGCACATGGAGACTGGTCACTGATTTGGGATCAGGCTCTGCTGGAGGATCAGG
Source organism: Argyrosomus regius (assembly GCA_946959425.1). Lineage (NCBI taxonomy): Eukaryota > Metazoa > Chordata > Actinopteri > Sciaenidae > Argyrosomus > Argyrosomus regius. The sequence goes on from OX336905.1 coordinate 13,248,834, forward strand.
GTGATTACTTTTGCTCCGCGTACAATAATGGCGTGAGAAAAGATTGGGGACACCCTGCTGCAGGGAGGTTAAAGGTCCGACCTTTGACCTCCAGCCTCTGGATCATTAGCAGCACATGTTTTGGAGTTGGACTTTGTGTCGCTTGTCTGCTTGTTTGGTACATGAAGTTCCGACGCTCTGGATGTTTTAAAAATCAGGATTAAGCAGAGCAGAGTTCAGGGTATGGTTTAAAAAGGATCCATAATTTATTTACTTAAAATACATTCAACTCTTTAAAAATGTCCCTTGTTTTAGTCTGTTGTTTCAGTCCTCGACTGTCGGCTCCAGCCGCCGTCAGCCCCGCGGCCTACTCCCCGGTGCCCGCCGCTCCAATCTTAGATTGTTGTACCTTCCCGCCTGGGGAATAGTGTCCTGCCATCTCTCCCCAGGCCGGAGTACCGCGCACACGGGCACCGGCAGCCGCGCCTCAGGGGGGTCCTGGCTCTGGCTCCGGCTCGGCTCTGGTGCAGGCTCGGGTCCCAACCGGGCCCCAACCCAGCCCTAACCCTGGCCCTGGTGCGTTCAGGGTCAATAAAAAAAGTCCACTCTGCATGCAAAAACTCAAAAAACCCACAAAAAAAGACACAATAGAACAAAGTTAAAAGCATGCACGAGTCCATAAAAACTAACCCTATCACACAGACAAATGTCTTTGTCCAAAAAGTTTTTGTTTGATGGAAATAATTGATTTGTTTTTAGAGTTTTGTGAATGTTGGAGTATTTTGTCCTGAGACTTTACACCCAGTGACACCCTGAAATATTTGACCACTGTTTTTATTATTCAACCATGTTATATTTCATATTTAAATCACTGAACAGTCAGTTTTTGCTTGTTATTACTCTTTACTTACCTTTACCGTAATAATCAGCAGCTGTGGTTGCCTGAATTTTAGTGTAATGAATACAGCAGAACTTTTTCTATTTTTGTTTTTAGTAATAGGATATTTGGTTTTAGGTTTTGCCATGAAATATTAGTTTCTTACTGTACAGTTAACACTCTAATGTTATATGTCCAATTCCCTTAAAATGCTGTATAAATAAAAGGTTTCCCATGAAATATGAATTATATTTTGAATATAATTGAATCACTATTGATTACTATATGTGTCAATTAAACTGAAGTGAAAACGGCTTCGTAACTAAATGTGCTGAGTTTGTGTCATTTTTTATTTCATATTTATTAAATCATGTCCACGTAATAAATGAATAGAAAAGTCATTTTAATAAAGATTGAATTGGTTTAGATGAAATTTTATAACAAGGTTCAGGAACAAGCACCACGGCTTGAATTCCTGAACTCTGAGTCAAAGAGGGAGAACGGATAAGGTTTCAGTTTTCACCCCCCATGGGGGCTGTAATCCAGACGGTTCCCTCACTCAGAGTCTCGACTCCCTCCTGGTTCCCCCCGGTCACCCTGCAGCCAGTCGAGACCGGTCAACCTCCGAACTCCTCTATCAACCAATGACATCGATTTCTCCTCTCATCCCTTACAACTCCATCCCTCTACCCTTATCACTTCAGCCCTCTGCCCTTGACCTTCATTCTTCCTACAGCACATCATCCTGGTTAACATTTATCCATAATGCAATGAACTGCAATAATAGAAACCTGTCTACATTTAAATCCATATTGGCGTGGTCTTTGTTAGTGAATTTGATTTGTAACCATAACCTCTGTGGAGTAATGACATAAAACGACGAAAACGCTTATCCGTGGGAGGATCTCGGCCCTGCTGGTTACATTTTGATGCAGTGAGTAAAGAAGAAACCAGATGTGGTCCAGCGCCAGTGCCCACAAACCTGTAAATCATTTCCGTGGAAACAGTTCCACGATGCAGTCTGCAGGAGAAACAGATCACGCAAAACATCAAATGTACAACGTGCTCAGTTAACATGCACTGTGCCCACATTTTGTGAAAGCACTCAGTGCACACACTCGAGAGATGAACATGAATTTCCTTAAAATGCAGTATAAATTAAGTTTTCTTATGAAACATGACTGACTGTTTTACTGTATGTTTTCCACTCTTAATATTTAGCCTATTTTAATCAATCAGTCAATCAATCAAATTTTATTTGTATAGCCCAAAGTCGCAAAATACATTTTGCCTCGGAGGGCTTCACAATCTGTACAGGGAGTGACACCCTCTGTCCTTAGACCCTCGGTTCGAGTGAGGAAAAACTTGCCCACAAAAAACCCTTTTAACAGGGAAAAAAGTGGAAGAAACCTCAGGAAGAGCCACAGAGGAGGGATCCCTCTCCCAGGACGGACAGACGTGCAATAGATGTCACGTGTACAGTCAACAAGGACTGAACATGAATCATATTTTGAATATATTTGAATCACTAGCTGTGATTAGGGCATGTTGGAGACTTTTACACACAGACAGGTCAGTGATTTAAATATCAAATATTTGATACAAAAACAGTGGTCAAATATTTCAGGGTGTCACTGTCATCAGTACTGCTGCTTATGTTGCCGCCGGAAACACAGGCGGACGCTGAGATGTAGTCCACCTGAAGCTACGTTACAGCTTTAACACAGTGAAATGTTTAAATTCACACTCTCCGGTCTGCCCACACATATTTTCCCACCGCTCTTAAAAAGTCCGTCCTCTTGCTTACTCCCGTAACCATAGCAACAACCTAACTTTTGAGAACAAGAGCAGTTCTTCTTACAATATATTAACCTGTATATTAAACCATAAAACTTGTATGCAGCAGAAATAATTCTTAGCTGAATAAACTGAATTAAAATTCTAAAACAAAAATAAGTTGTGAGGTCCCTAATAAACATTTCATAAACAATCTGTAAAAACATTAACAGTCGTCTGGATATGGTTGACCTCTAACACATACAAGTTTACTCCTCATCACTTTTATTGTTGTTACTTATTTAATTCCATTAAGATGATTTTTCACTTACATTTAGCACAATAAGCACACTGTGTGTCAGGGCGGGCTCAAGGCAGGACTCAGACGCAGAGCAGAAGTAAAGTTAGTGAGCTTTATTCAGGAAAAGGCAGCAGGAGTAATCCTCTGAACACAGTGAAAATAAAGGGCTACAAAAACTCCTAATGTGCATCTTCTTCCCTATTGGAGGACGCACGGCTGAGAAAAACTAACAAAATAAAAGTCACTCCAAAAGGAGTAATAACACTATACAACTAACTAACTACACAAACTAAACACACTAACCTGACCTAAACTAAGAATCGAGGTGATCCATCTATTCTAACAAGGATGGAAAACAAATTACAACTCTAACAAACAAAAAGTGCTCCAAAAGGGAGGAACAAAAGCTGGTAAGGAAAATGCAGAGAACTAAGAAACACCTGGAGGAAATACCTAGAAGGTCTACATCTGAATAAACGCAAAATCACTCCAATCGGAGGAAAACAAAACAGCAAAATCTAAACTATCAAACAGAATACTAAGGCTATAAAGCTACAAAGAAAAATCACTGTTACGAGGAGAAACTCAAAGCAGGGCAAAGCTGTGGCAGTGGCAATGAACAAGGGCACGGGCTTGTATGACGACAAAGACGAACACACTGGCACAAGACAAGGGAAACGCAGACTACTTAAACACATGGAGGGATTAGGGATCGGTGATTAGGGGAAGACAATCAGACAGGTGACACACCAGGAAGGGCAAGTGGCCTGAAATGAGAGGAGAGTTACTTTTCAAAACAAAACGAAAAGGAAATGACGAGACAAAAACACCAAAATAAGACATGACCTCACCACGGTGTGACACTGCAAATAATGACTAATTGAAAAAATGATCATCTGCAGGCCACATGTCATTTCTAGGATTCCTGTTTGTGATGATAAACAGAGACTCTCCTGCTATGTGCTATCATGTGTGACTCAAATTCAAACCTCTCCCCTCACATGAGCACAAATAGTTCAGACAAGAACTCTTTCCCTCTCTTCTGTTTCTCGGCTGACTTTCTAGTTTCCTAACAACTAGTTGGCTTGTTGTCTGGACAAAATGATCCTGCAGGATTCAGTCTGTCGACTGTTTGTTCTCCTTTATTTACCTTTCACACAGTGTGACTGTTTGTAGCTGTTTGCCAACCCTCAAATACACCAACAGACTTGATGTTCATTGATTTTCTCATCCTGTGTGAATATGAACAGACGTGATGGCATGATATAAAAACTTTGATCGTGAAGGCTGTTTTGTTGTCGACTGTGGAGCTGCGTTCACACACAGGAAGTACAGCCAGCAAGAGGACAGATATGACTGAGGAGGAACTTTCTGTCAAGATGTAGTGAGACGTCTTCATGACGTCACCACATGTGTCACAACAAGCACTAAAAAAGAAAAACATGAGTGTTTCATTCAGCTAAAGTCCAGCCTTGTTGTCACACTCACACTCACACTCTGTTAACACATCAGACGTGATAAAAAGTGGAATCACGGGGAAAACTGCAGTGAGTGGGGCTGGTATTCTGTGTGTGTGTTCCACTAAGACATTTTACATGTGTCATGATTCCACTGAAGCATGTGTCTGCTCAGGCTGATCAGGGAGTCAAAGAACACAGAGGGACATCCCATAATGCAACGTGTCTAACCGCAGGTGGTGTGTTGTAAACATTCTTCTTCTTTGGTTGTCCGTCGAATCCGACGATGACGTCCACATCTGTTTTCCTTTAAGGATGAGTTTTTTGATGGCTGAATAGTCCAATCCTGGATCCACAGACTCTGTTGCAAGTAGCACATGTGTATGTGGGGGGATCAGTGGTGATGTGTGTGTTTCTCCTGAGCCTCATTGCCTCATCAATGGTGGTGTAATGTTAGCACTCTGGACTCTGAATCCAGCGATGGAGTTCAAATCTCGGTGGAAACTGAATTTGGTAGAGTAAATATGTAAATATATAATATATAAATATGTACCCAATATAATCTGACACAGTTTGGAGTATGTAGGATCAAAAAAAGTGATTGAGGAGCAGACTAAAACTAAAGCCACAGACAAAGACTTGGCTAAGACTGAGGACCTGACAGAATACACTATGTACAAAACTACATCTAGATTCATTTCTTTTTTCTCTCAGATATTTTTATTCAATTTTAATTGCAGGTACACAAATGTTCATAAAATGTGCACATTTTTGCAGAGAACATTTTGTATTATCTCATGCAGTCTCATCTTAAACAGCCCTCCCTTCCCACTCGCCGCATGCAGGCCATAGCTGTTGAATGAATTAAATGTTGTTCCTGGAGCGCTGTAGGAAATTACTGGAAGTCAAAGTTTGTATTGCAGGTTTAAAAAGAGCAGGATCAATAAATAAATAAATAAAAGGTGAATTCAGAAATGAACTGGTACAGACTGACAGACAGAAAATAAAGCAGAGGAGAGAGGAGCAGATTATCTCATTGAACTGAAGATCCTCACTGGATTTCAGGAGAGGTCCACACACTTCCTGAAACTTGTTTGAGTTACAAACTGAGTAGCAGATCTTTTCAAGGTCTAGACAGGACATAATGTCTCTAACACTGAGTGTGAGTGGGTGGGACAGCATCCCTCCATCTTAGTAGTTTTACATGTCTAGCCAAAAGAGAGGCGAAGGACAGCGTGCAAACTTTGACGCATGCCATGGAGAGGTCCAGTGGTGCCATAAAGGACGACCAGCATGCTGGACTCTAGTTCAAAATGAATAAGGAGGACGAGGTTTGGAAAAGGTCTCATGTCCAAAACATGTGGATAAGGGCACACTGACCTCTCTTACATTTGTCACACAAAGGATGGACAGCTGGTCAGATGATGTGAGATCATTTGACTTTGGACACATGGGCCCTGTGCACCACCTTAAACTGTAACGAGGCAGAGAGATGTTGAATTAACCAGCTTGAAAACAAAGTCCCACAGGTCATTCACAGTGAAAAGTTTACATTCTGCTACCCAGCAGTTTGAATTTTGTGAAGAGGGGCATATCCTATATCTATCAGTTTGTCATAGATAACAGATATTAAGCCTTTGTGCAATGGGTGCAGACTAAGAAACATGGAGCATGGCGGTGGTTGCATCAGGTGTCTCAAGAAAATTATCTTTTTTACAGGTTGGTTTACCATTAAAATGGTTTCAAATGTCACAGTTTTATAACCATAAAGGCTCAGCTACACTTTGTTTGTGTGTCTGTCACTTACATTCAATGAAGTAGCAGCAAGTTAAGAGTTTGACTTTCAGTGCAACATAAACCAACGGCAATAAAACAGGAAAAGGAGCGCTGCACAGATTCTAAATGTAACGCTGTAATCCCTTCAAGGACATACCAGCTGCTACTAAGAGATGATCTTCATTTACTTCTTTCATTGTTACTAAAACTGCAATGAGCCATAAAACAAACATGTGCTCATGTGATTTTATACATGTGTAGTGTTGTGAAATAAATGGATGCAGTATGATTGAAAAACTGTGATGTGACACCCTGACATGAAAAATGCATCCTCCAGAAGTAAGAAAACGTGATGTCAAGATTGCAGTGGAATAATCTATTTTTTTAATTGTTGTTTTTTTTCCCTCCATATTGTTCAGCCACACTGTCCAGGAAGTGACTGAATGGGATTCAGAATGAACAGCATGTTCAGCTTTTAGTTAGTGTTCTTATTGGAAGACGAGCATTAATGACAGTATATAATGTCAATGTAATATCAATGTCAATGTCAAGTACTCAAATTTGTAAAGTTACAATCATCAGGCTTCTCAATCACTTGTTGTGAGTTTTATGTTTGAGTCAGCTCAAATAAATGAAGTGCATTTTACATCAAAAACAAACTTGACTTATTTGGGTATATTAAGTTCAGGTGACTTATCCTGATTGAGTTCTGTTCTGAAGATACATTCAGTGGAGTGTATTACATGTAATGTAATGTCCACTTGTTCTGGCAGAATATATGAAGTTAGTGACTCATAGTCTCAGAGTTGTACCAGCCAGACTGAATTTGACTGGACTGCCGCCCGACTCGCAAAGCACCCGACCTGCCCTGTGTGCGAAGGCCCAACCACCAGACACTCGCCAGAAAGCTCCCCTCCAGGGTCTGTCTCCAGAAGAGAGCCTCGGTTTCTCTAATGTGGACGAGGTCCTGCAGCTCCTTGTGTTCTTCGTCATCGCGGTCTTTGTGGGGGGCTGGGGGGTGGGGGGAGTGAAAGATAGAGAAAGCGAGAAGGAAGGCGACAGGGGGGGGGAGAAAGACGGAAAGAGAGAAAGTGAAAGACAAAAGAAGGGAAGAAAGGGAGGGTGGAAAAGAAAGGGGAAGGGGGTAGGAGAGGGAAGGCTAGTTGGGTTTTGATTCTGGGAAACTCGGTTATGTTTCCAGAGACTACAAACTGTTCTACAGGAAGACTTAACCGTGTTGAAGCGCACGGCGTCCCGCTGGTGGCTGAACGTGCGCATGGTGTTTGCACACCGTCCGAGGATTACAAAGACAGAGTGGATCCAAACAGGTGCTTTGCCTTCAAACACTCAGTTTACACAGATAATGGAATGTTTGAATTGACCTGCGGCAGCCACGTGGAGAACATCCAGCTGGATGTGGTCGTCGCCTTTAACGCCTCAGTGACTGAGGGAGAGCCGGTGAAACTTGATACCACATCATACCACATGAACACATGGAGTTTATAAAGTGGGAACATAACGAACATTTCAACGTGCTGTGTGACGCAGATAACTGGAATTTAAAACTATAAATAAATTAGTTAGGTTAAAATGTTGCCGATAACGTCACCTAGGTTAAAAAGAGCCTGGGACTCTAAGATAAAACACAGGTTCTTTAAAAAAAAACCTCTAAATTTAAAAAAAGGGTTAAGCAGAGCAGAGTTCAGGGTTTAAAAGGATCCATAATTTATTTACTTAAAATACATTCAAATATTAAAAAATGTCCCTTGTTTTAGTCTGTTGTTCCAGTCCTCGACTGTCGGCTCCAGCCGCCATCCGCCACCCGCTCCAGCCGCCGTCAGCCCCTCGCCTCGCCCCCGCCTGGCCCCGCGGCCTACTCCCCGGTGCCCGCCGCTCCAATCTTAGATTGTTGTACCTTCCCGCCTGGGGAATAGTGTCCTGCCATCTCTCCCCAGGCCGGAGTACCGCGCACACGGGCACCGGCAGCCGCGCCTTAGGGGGGTCCTGGCTCCGGCTCCGGCTCGGCTCTGGTGCAGGCTCGGGTCCCAACCGGGCCCCAACCCGGCCCTAACCCTGGCCCCGGTGTGTTCAGGGTCAATAAAAAAAGTCCGCTCTGCATGCAAAAATTCAAAAAACCCACAAAAAAAAAGACACAATAGAACAAAGTTAAAAGCATGCACGAGTCCATAAAAACTAACCCTATCACACAGACAAATGTCTTTGTCCAAAAAGTTTTTGTTTGATGGAAATAATTGATTTGTTTTTAGAGTTTTGTGAATGTTGGAGCATTTTGTCCTGAGACTTTACACCCAGTGACACCCTGAAATATTTGACCACTGTTTTTATTATTCAACAATGTTATATTTCATATTTAAATCACTGAACAGTCAGTTTTTGCTTGTTATTACTCTTTACTTACCTTTACCATAATAATCAGCAGCTGTGGTTGCCTGAATTTTAGTGTATTGAATACAGCAGAACTTTTTCTATTTTTGTTTTTGGTAATAGGATATTTGGTTTTAGGTTTTGCCATGAAATATTAGTTTCTTACTGTACAGTTAACACTCTGTAATGTTATATGTCTAATTCCCTTAAAATGCTGAATAAATAAAAGGTTTCCCATGAAATATGAATTATATTTTGAATATATTTGAATCACTATTGATTACTATATGTGTCAATTAAACTGAAGTGAAAACGACTTTGTAACTAAATGTGCTGACCGGTCAACCTCCGAACTCCTCTATCAACCAATGACATCGATTTCTCCTCTCATCCCTTACAACTCCATCCCTCTACCCTTATCACTTCAGCCCTCTGCCCTTGACCCTCATTCTTCCTACAGCACATCATCCTGGTTAACATTTATCCATAATGCAATGAACTGCAATAATAGAAACCTGTCTACATTTAAATCCATATTGGCGTGGTCTTTGTTAGTGAATTTGATTTGTAACCATAACCTCTGTGGAGTAATGACATAAAACGACGAAAACGCTTATCCGTGGGAGGATCTCGGCCCTGCTGGTTACATTTTGATGCAGTGAGTAAAGAAGAAACCAGATGTGGTCCAGCGCCAGTGCCCACAAACCTGTAAATCATTTCCGTGGAAACAGTTCCACGATGCAGTCTGCAGGAGAAACAGATCACGCAAAACATCAAATGTACAACGTGCTCAGTTAACATGCACTGTGCCCACATTTTGTAAAAGCACTCAGTGCACACACTCGAGAGATGAACATGAATTTCCTTAAAATGCAGTATAAATTAAGTTTTCTTATGAAACATGACTGACTGTTTTACTGTATGTTTTCCACTCTTAATATTTAGCCTATTTTAATCAATCAGTCAATCAATCAAATTTTATTTGTATAGCCCAAAGTCGCAAAATACATTTTGCCTCGGAGGGCTTCACAATCTGTACAGGGAGTGACACCCTCTGTCCTTAGACCCTCGGTTCGAGTGAGGAAAAACTTGCCCACAAAAAACCCTTTTAACAGGGAAAAAAGTGGAAGAAACCTCAGGAAGAGCCACAGAGGAGGGATCCCTCTCCCAGGACGGACAGACGTGCAATAGATGTCACGTGTACAGTCAACAAGGACTGAACATGAATCATATTTTGAATATATTTGAATCACTAGCTGTGATTAGGGCATGTTGGAGACTTTTACACACAGACAGGTCAGTGATTTAAATATCAAATATTTGATACAAAAACAGTGGTCAAATATTTCAGGGTGTCACTGTCATCAGTACTGCTGCTTATGTTGCCGCCGGAAACACAGGCGGACGCTGAGATGTAGTTCACCTGAAGCTACGTTACAGCTTTAACACAGTGAAATGTTTAAATTCACACTCTCCGGTCTGCCCACACATATTTTCCCACCGCTCTTAAAAAGTCCGTCCTCTTGCTTACTCCCGTAACCATAGCAACAACCTAACTTTTGAGAACAAGAGCAGTTCTTCTTACAATATATTAACCTGTATATTAAACCATAAAACTTGCATGCAGCAGAAATAATTCTCAGCTGAATAAACTGAATTAAAATATTAAAACAAAAATAAGTTGTGAGGTCCCTAATAAACATTTCATAAACAATCTGTAAAAACATTAACAGTCGTCTGGATATGGTTGACCTCTCACACATACAAGTTTACTCCTCATCACTTTTATTGTTGTTACTTATTTAATTCCATTAAGATGATTTTTCACTTACATTTAGCACAATAAGCACACTGTGTGTCAGGGCGGGCTCAAGGCAGGACTCAGAGCAGAAGTAAAGTTAGTGAGCTTTATTCAGGAAAAGGCAGCAGGAGTAATCCTCTGAACACAGTGAAAATAAAGGGCTACAAAAACTCCTAATGTGCATCTTCTTCCCACGGCTGAGAAAAACTAACAAAATAAAAGTCGCTCCAAAAGGAGTAATAACACTATACAACTAACTAACTACACAAACTAAACACACTAACCTGACCTAAACTAAGAATCGAGGTGATCCATCTATTCTAACAAGGATGTAAAACAAATTATAACTCTAACAAACAAAAAGTGCTCCAAAAGGGAGGAACAAAAGCTGGTAAGGAAAATGCATAGAACTAAGAAACACCTGGAGGAAATACCTAGAAGGTCTACATCTGAATAAATGCAAAATCACTCCAATCGGAGGAAAACAAAACAGCAAAATCTAAACTATCAAACAGAATACTAAGGCTATAAAGCTACAAAGAAAAATCACTGATACGAGGAGAAACTCAAAGCAGGGCAAAGCTGTGGCAGTGGCAATGAACAAGGGCACGGGCTTGTATGACGACAAAGACGAACACACTGGCACAAGACAAGGGAAACGCAGACTACTTAAACACATGGAGGGATTAGGGATCGGTGATTAGGGGAAGACAATCAGACAGGTGACACACCAGGAAGGGCAAGTGGCCTGAAATGAGAGGAGAGTTACTTTTCAAAACAAAACGAAAAGGAAATGACGAGACAAAAACACCAAAATAAGACATGACCTCACCACGGTGTGACACTGCAAATAATGACTAATTGAAAAAATGATCATCTGCAGGCCACATGTCATTTCTAGGACTTCCCTTTCCCTCTCTTCTGTTTCTCGGCTGACTTTCTAGTTTCCTAACAACTAGTTTGCTTGTTGTCTGGACAAAATGATCCTGCAGGATTTAGTCTGTCGACTGTTTGTTCTCCTTTATTTACCTTTCACACAGTGTGACTGTTTGTAGCTGTTTGCCAACCCTCAAATACACCAACAGACTTGATGTTCATTGATTTTCTCATCCTGTGTGAATATGAACAGACGTGATGGCATGATATAAAAACTTTGATCGTGAAGGCTGTTCTGTTGTCGACTGTGGAGCTGCGTTCACACACAGGAAGTACAGCCAGCAAGAGGACAGATATGACTGAGGAGGAACTTTCTGTCAAGATGTAGTGAGACGTCTTCATGACGTCACCACATGTGTCACAACAAGCACTAAAAGAGAAAAACATGAGTGTTTCATTCAGCTAAAGTCCAGCCTTGTTGTCACACTCACACTCACACTCTGTTAACACATCAGACGTGATAAAAAGTGGAATCACGGGGAAAACTGCAGTGAGTGGGGCTGGTATTCTGTGTGTGTGTTCCACTAAGACATTTTACATGTGTCATGATTCCACTGAAGCATGTGTCTGCTCAGGCTGATCAGGGAGTCAAAGAACACAGAGGGAAATCCCATAATGCAACGTGTCTAACCGCAGGTGGTGTGTTGTAAACATTCTTCTTCTTTGGTTGTCCGTCGAATCCGACAATGATGTCTACATCTGTTTTCCTTAAAGGATGAGTTTTTTGATGGCTGAATAGTCCAATCCTGGATCCACAGACTCTGTTGCAAGTAGCACATGTGTATGTGGGGGGAGCAGTGGTGATGTGTGTGTTTCTCCTGAGCCTCATTGCATAATTAATCACAGTGATAATGGTGGTGTAATGTTAGCACTCTGGACTCTGAATCCAGCGATGGAGTTCAAATCTCGGTGGAAACTGAATTTGGTAGAGTAAATATGTAAATATATAATATATAAATATGTACTCAATACAATCTGACACAGTTTGGAGTATGTAGGATCAAAAAAGTGATTGAGGAGCAGACTAAAACTAAAGCCACAGACAAAGACTTGGCTAAGACTGAGGACCTGACAGAATACACTATGTACAAAACTACATCTAGATTCATTTCTTTTTTCTCTCAGATATTTTTATTGAATTTTAATCGCAGGTACACAAATGTTCATAAAATGTGCACATTTTTGCAGAGAGCATTTTGTATTATCTCATGCAGTCTCATCTTAAACAGCCCTCCCTTCCCACTCGCCGCATGCAGGCCATAGCTGTTGAATGAATTAAATGTTGTTCCTGGAGCGCTGTAGGAAATTACTGGAAGTCAAAGTTTGTATTGCAGGTTTAAAAAGAGCAGGATCAATAAATAAATAAATAAAAGGTGAATTCAGAAATGAACTGGTACAGACTGACAGACAGAAAATAAAGCAGAGGAGAGAGGAGCAGATTATCTCATTGAACTGAAGATCCTCACTGGATTTCAGGAGAGGTCCACACACTTCCTGAAACTTCTTGTTTGAGTTACAAACTGAGTAGCAGATCTTTTCAAGGTCTAGACAGGACATAATGTCTCTAACACTGAGTGTGAGTGGGTGGGACAGCATCCCTCCATCTTAGTAGTTTTACATGTCTAGCCAAAAGAGAGGCGAAGGACAGCGTGCAAACTTTGACGCATGCCATGGAGAGGTCCAGTGGTGCCATAAAGGACGACCAGCATGCTGGACTCTAGTTCAAAATGAATAAGGAGGACGAGGTTTGGAAAAGGTCTCATGTCCAAAACATGTGGATAAGGGCACACTGACCTCTCTTACATTTGTCACACAAAGGATGGACAGCTGGTCAGATGATGTGAGATCATTTGACTTTGGACACATGGGCCCTGTGCACCACCTTAAACTGTAACGAGGCAGAGAGATGTTGAATTAACCAGCTTGAAAACAAAGTCCCACAGGTCATTCACAGTGAAAAGTTTACATCCTGCTACCCAGCAGTTTGAATTCTGTGAAGAGGGGCATATCCTATATCTATCAGTTTGTCATAGATAACAGATATTAAGCCTTTGTGCGATGGGTGCAGACTAAGAAACATGGAGCATGGCGGTGGTTGCATCAGGTGTCTCAAGAAAATTATCTTTTTTACAGCAGCCATTTTCAAAACAGGTGTTTCCAGCGATGCTAATGAAGGTTCTGGTTCTGGCCCACACCTCTCCCCTGCAGCTGATGCACCACACCCCCTCCACAATTATATATTGAGGATGGTGATGGTGGTGGTGTGGAATGTATTGCAGGCATCAAATTCAGAATGAGTGTTTATTTACAAAGAACAATAAAGTTTTGTATTATATTTTATATTATATTTTATTCACTTTATATTTTTATATGTATTAATGCAGATAAACAGTCAGAATACTGTTATAGTTACTGTAAAGCACTTTACAAAGCGGTGCTACAGTGTAGTGATGAAGCCATTTTAAAATGGTTTCAAATGTCACAGTTTTATAACCATAAAGGCTCAGCTACACTTTGTTTGTGTGTCTGTCACTTACATTCAATGAAGTAGCAGCAAGTTAAGAGTTTGACTTTCAGTGCAACATAAACCAACGGCAATAAAACAGGAAAAGGAGCGCTGCACAGATTCTAAATGTAACGCTGTAATCCCTTCAAGGACATACCAGCTGCTACTAAGAGATGATCTTCATTTACTTCTTTCATTGTTACTAAAACTGCAATCAGCCATAAAACAAACATATGCTCATGTGATTTTATACATGTGTAGTGTTGTGAAATAAATGGATGCAGTATGATTGAAAAACTGTAATGTGACACCCTGAAATAAAAAATGCATCCTCCAGAAGTAAGAAAACGTGATGTCAAGATTGCAGTGGAATAATCTATTTTTTTAATTGTTGTTTTTTTCCCTCCATATTGTTCAGCCACACTGTCCAGGAAGTGACTGAATGGGATTCAGAATGAACAGCATTTTCAGCTTTTAGTTAGTGTTCTTATTGGAAGACGAGCATTAATGACAGTATATAATGTCAATGTAATATCAATGTCAATGTCAAGTACTCAAATTTGTAAAGTTACAATCATCAGGCTTCTCAATCACTTGTTGTGAGTTTTATGTTTGAGTCAGCTCAAATCAATGAAGTGCATTTTACATCAAAAACAAACGTGACTTATTTGGGTATATTAAGTTCAGGTGACTTATCCTGATTGAGTTCTGTCAACTTTATTGGAGTTGATTACACTAAGATACATTCAGTGTATTACATGTAATGTAATACACATACAATGCATAGTCTCAGAGTTGTACCAGCCAGACTGAATTTGACTGGACTGCCGCCCGACTGGCAAAGCACCCGACCTGCCCCGTGGGCGAAGGCCCAACCACCAGACACTCGCCAGAAAGCTCCCCTCCAGGGTCTGTCTCCAGAAGAGCCTCGGTTTCTCTAATCTGGACGAGGTCCTGCAGCTCCTTGTGTTCTTCGTCATCGCGGTCTTTGTGAATCGCATTTGGTCTGATCCCTCCTCTGGGAACTATTTGCCTTGGGAGACCCTACCAGGGACTATTGCCCCAGACAACAAAGTTCCCAGGATCACTGAGATACGCAAACCCCACCACCACGTTAAGGTAGCGATTCTTTGGGGGGGTTATATTTTTATTTATTATTATACATTATATTTACATATTTACATATATTATATATTTTACATATTTACATATATTACATATTTTACATATTTACATATATACATATCGTATTTACATATATACGCATCATATTTACATATTTACATATATACACATCATATTTACACATTTACATATATACATGTCATATTTACATATTTACATATATAAATATCATATTTACATATTTACATGTGCCAGAATATGTGGTTTAGTTGGTAAAGAAGGAAACCACTCTTCGTCGAATTCTGGAGAAGAATTTTCTGACATTCCGAAACTTCTTCCTCTGCACAGCAGGCTGAGTGGCAGCTGCAGCTCCATCATTTGTGGAGATGTTGGCTGCAGCTCCATCAGTTGGGTCAACTGCAGCTGAAACGTTGCCTTCACTGGCAATTGGCCCACAGTCAGTAACTTCATAGATTTGAGCTGAAGTAGGAGCAGCACCAGACTCTTCGTAAGAGAGACTACTACGCTCACTGACTCCATCATGAGAGCTACTGATGGATGATAATCCTGCTGACATATCAAGGTTGAACATCTCGCCCTCTGAGTGTCCATTTCTTGAACTTGGTAAATCTTCTACACACAAACTAAGAGTAGGTGGAAGACTGTCTGAGTCTCCACCACTGGAATAACTGTAGACTGCCACAATATTGTCTTCATCGGTAAAAGGTAGACTGTCGGAGTATCTCATGCTGGATGGTTGTATAACGTCATCATCAGCTGAACTCTCAACATTTGCATTGTCATCACTGGTGTGTGGATCTCCACCACTGGGATAACTGTAGACTGGCACAATATTGTCTTCATCGGTAAAAGGTAGACTGTCGGAGTATCTCATGCTGGATGGTTGTATAACGTCATCATCAGCTGAACTCTCAACATTTGCATTGTCAGCACTGGTGTGTGGATCCTCATCAGTGCTGCTGTCGTCAGAACAGTCTGCATCGTAACCACTCAAATGGTCTTCACCGATGCAGCTGTCAGTGTCTGAAGATCTGTCCTTCTCAGTGTGTTCATCTTCACTTCTGTAATCTTCATCGTCTGTATCTTCATCACCATTATTCTCAACGTCGGCTAGTTCTGCACTGGAATTCTCAGGAATAGAGCCAGCTCCTGCCAGTCTCAGTGAACAATAACTGTCCATGCCACTGTCACTGAGAGAATCATCCGATTCAACCAGATGTTTCAAGTGTGAATAATACATGATCTGAAGTGCCTCATCAGCATGTGAGCTGGTGGCCATCACGTCTATCAGATGAACCATTGAAATAAAAGGGTTCATTGTGGCTTCTCTGGGAGTTGCTCTCGTCTGAGGATCCAGATTTAAGCATGACTTCAGGAGGCTTAGAAATGCCATCCTATCTTTGTACTCAACGTCCTTTCTTTCTTCTGGGTAGCTTCTTACGGCATCATCCAAGTTCTCTGCGTAGTCGAAAATCCTAGGCCTAATTTCAACATTCAGACCTGTTGTCTCTTCGTACTCGTCTGATGACTTTAGTCTCCACCCCGGGACTGCCGTCGTCTTTCTTGCTGAAATAGCATGATGTGTCTTTTCCAGCACTCAGCAGGTGGTCTTCAGGCTGACCCAGCAGGTGCACTATGGTTCTCATCCAATGATATGGACATTGATAAGGTAGGAGGTTGGTACCGAAATACATAAATGCCATAACACATCCCACTCCCCACATATCCATGGCCTCAGAGAGAGGGAGCCCTAAGGCCACCTCCGGAGCCCGATATGAAAGAGGCTGTATAATCTTTACGTCCTGCACTTCACTCACTCGTTGGGCCAGACCGAAGTCAATGAGTTTCAGTTTGAAAGGATGATCCTTGTGATTTACAAACATGATGTTATCCGGCTTCAAATCCAAATGGAGGATGCCAATACTCTTCAGGGCATCAAATGCTACCAGGAGCTGGTGGGTTATCGGGCGAATTTCATTCAGGTGCATTGTTCTCTGCTGCTCTCTCATCAGGTCCAACAGGCTCTTGTCCAGCATTTCAAAGGTCATGCAGGCGAGGTTGTGGAACGTGAAACCTTCAAAGAATGTTACGATGTTGCTTTTGTCTGGATCCAGAGCCCTGGTCGCTTGTAACATTTCCATTTCATTTTGAATGAAGTCCTCGTCATTGTCTTTGTGGATCTTTACTGCCACTTGCTTTCCTGTCATTAAATTGACACATTTTGCAACTTTGCCAAAATATCCCTCACCACTGAAGTCAATTACCAGGTAGCGTGTGTTGCTGCTGTACAGTATGTCACGCTCCTGGACTTCATATGGTGTGTCCTCGTTGTTCTCAGTTGAATTAGCTGAGGTTGAATTAGCGGAATACATTTTTGCAGTCAAATGCTTCCAAACACAGAATAATTCACTTGTGTTCCTGTGAACTCTGAAGGTAAACAGAGTGTGACTGACCTGGCTCTACTTATACACTTCAGGTGGAATGTGGAACGCTGACGTCATTCACTTCAAAGCCGTTCGGACATTAAAGCAAAGTTCAAAGAATTTGAACTTTGTTGACAACATTGTTTGACAAAAACAGCGTTGTCAAACATACGGCCCGCGGGCCAAAAAAGGCCCGGCAGTGGGTCCGATCCGGCCCGCGAGATGACTTTGCAAAGCGTAAAAATGACGTTAAGGAAAACATCGACTGGTGTACTACTATTTCCTGATTATACAACAAACAGGTCCCACCGAGCAATCTGATTGGTCAACTAGACATTTAGAATGTGCTCAAATCAGCATGACAGCACACCTGAGTCATCACTAAAAATATCACTCCGCCATCTCCACATTTAATACACACTTTAATAAAGTAAGACATCTGAATTTACAATTTCAGCTTTCTTTAATGAATATGCTGTGTTATGGAGCTGTTAGACCGCCTCGTCAATACAGGTGTGTACCTCGTTAATACAGGTGTATACCTCGTTAATACAGGTGTGTACCTCGTTAATACAGGTGTATACCTCGTTAATACAGGTGTATACCTCGTTAATACAGGTGTGCACCTCGTTAATACAGGTGTATACCTCGTTAATACAGGTGTATACCTCGTTAATACAGGTGTGTACCTCGTTTGTGTGCAGCACGTCAGAGATCTAACAGTTCAGTGAGCGCAGAGAAAATATTTTTAAAGACTAAAGGTGGACTAATCTGGACTGAAGAGGAATATTCCGTTAGATAAAAACACGTTGTTCATTTTGGAAATGATTCCATCGATCTTTGTTCAACACATTTTGACTTTTGGACACTACAACGCTGTGGAGTTACTGGAAATGTTTGTCCTCCATCAGCTCTGCCGGTGAGTCGCTGATACGGCATGCGTCGTGTAATGTTGCTTCAATAGAGACCAAATAATCAATCGATAATGAAAATCTCACAGTAATTACAGGCCAAAATATCCCCCTGTGAAGAGAAATTTGAGCCATATCACACTGAAGCAAACACAGTTGATTTAAAGCTTGATCACTTGCAGTTGTAGCAAACTATGACGTACAAAAATCAACAAAACTTGAATATAAAACAAGAAATAAATAATAAAATCAAGATAATTAGAATAAACATGAAACAGTTTGACGTACACAAGAAATCCTGTGTTTGATTTGATTATTTTCCTTTTATTGAGTTATTTATTTCATTCTTTTATTTGCTTTAATATATTCTTGTCTTTCCCGTGCTGCACATTTTATTGCTTGCTTTAAATAAAAAATAAACGTGTTCATAAGAATCTCCCTCCATGTTTATCATCTCTCTCTCATGATTTCATGTCGTTTTTATTTCCATCAGCTCTTTTGAATATTACCAACATATCATCCAGCCTCTGGGAAATATGTCAAAGTGTTTGGAGGACAAACACATCTTGTTGATCACAGTTTAACCGGGACTCCTGTAGTGTTGGATTCATGTGAAACTTTGAACACAGTTTCCAAACCAGACACGGCTGTTTGCTGTCCACACACTGATGGAAAGCTGAATGCACGGCTCATTCAGGAGCTAAAAAGTAAGGGGGGCCAGTTGAAAAAGTTCACGGTTTATTGCACATTCAATAAGTTCAAAAATGACCCGCACAAAGTCTCGTCCGTTCGTCCCGCAGTCCCTCTTATCCGGATCTTCCTGCATACCGGGATCCTCGGCAGGCTGCTGCCCAGTTGTCTTCGCTCCGTCCAGTGGCTCAGCATCACCCAGCCTCAAATCAGCCTCACGCCGCCAGCCCTTCTCTTCTTCCGCGCCTGGTGAGAGTGTGCCTGAAAGTGCGGGTCCAGGGGGAGCCGGAGCCGGGACCGGGGCTGATGAACAGGCTCAAATGAACAGTTTTAATAAAGTCTGTATTTTTACATGTTACCTTTGTGTTTTTATTTGAACTCTGCTCTCCCCTGAGTCCGAGGCTCTTGTCTTGCATTTACAGTTTTAACTTCGCCTACCTCGCCACACAGACACTATATGGCCAGCAGTATGAACACCCAAACTTGACACTCATATCTAACTGTTGATCATCTCATTCAAAAACCATGGGCATCCACATGGAGATGATGTGTCTACCTACATGCCCACACAGTGAAGGACTACACAGGTGGGATGAGAAGCCAAGTGTCATCAGCACCAGTTTACAGAAAAGTGTATAAGGTTGTGTAGAAAGTACAACCATGTGGGAGTAAGAATGAAAATAAAAGAATGATATGGATCCAAATCTTCTCAAAGTAAATGAACTTTAAAGTCCTTTACTTCCTGCTTCACCAAAGCTCTATGATATTCAAATATATATTATTTTCAGATTGCACAGTGTCCTGACTGCCAGACCAAGCGGGAAAATTTAAAAGAAATAGATGATTTGTGTAACTGAATGTCCCATGCAGCTAAATGTGCGTACATGCTTCTTATATCTAATCATCATTAGACTTTCTCCAGGTCACCGAGCCCTTTGGGCTGATTGGCATGGACTTGGTCAAACTGACTGATCTGTGTAATGGTTGATTATTTCACAAAGTGGGCAGAGGAGGTGACCAATGGTATTTTTGATTTTGTGTACAAATTTGGTGCACCTCAGAGACTGCTTACAGACCAGGAGACAGAGTTTAAAAACTTCATAAGTCATTCTGTAAATTCTGACTTGTTCTGTGTAAAATGGAATTTAAGGTCAGTGCCAGACTCTGTAAGTCTCTTGGGATTAAGTGAAGCTTCTGCACACCGTACCACCCCCAGACTAATGGCTTGGTGGAGAAGCTGAACGGCACAATCCAGAGGTAAGTTGTAGAGTGTTCATTTGGTAGATCTCGTACACGGACACAACATGAATGCTGTGGATTAAATTGGGGACATAAAGATGCCTGCTCATGTTTTCTAATACAATATTTTCAGATCTCTCAACAAGCTGGCTCACAAAGCACCAAAGACATGGGACAAATTCCTGCAAGCAACCATGGTAAATGGACTGTACTTATATAGCGCCTTTCTAGTCTTCTGACCACTCAAAGCTCTTTTACGCTACATATCTCATTCACCCATTCACACACATTCATACACTGATGGCATTAGCTGCCATGCAAGGTGCCAACTGCTCATCAGTTTGAGGACCTAACCATTCATACACATTCACACACCGATGGCACAGCCTTCAGGAGCAATTTGGGGTTCAGTATCTTGCCCAAGGACACTTCGACATGCAGACTGGAGGGGATCAAACCGCTGATCTTCTGATTAGTGGACGACCCGCTCTACCTCCGAGCTAGAGCCGCCCCCAAAACTGGAACACATTTTAACAGACGACCTTACAGAACTGTGGACAGCCCTGTGGATCACTGGGTAGGAACCCTTTAAGTTCTTCACATGGAGAATGCAATTTTTGTTTCTTTTAATTGAAATGTATTTTTTTCTCTTTCAGATCGAATGCACAGGGTGTGCTCGATGGTTCCATTGGGTGTGTGCAGTATGGCCAGATGTGGGACAAACTTATTTTTGTCCCATCTGCTGACCACACTAAATGTTCTTTGTCCTGCACTTACATAAATACAATACAATACAATACAACACAAATACATATTGGCGTCTGTTTTGGGCTAGGCTGGAAGCAGTGAAGGGACCTCAAACATAATAAAAATAATACTATGCAGCATGTTCAGACTTATATCTTTCAGTGTGACTACATAAACATGTGTTTTAATTTGTAGCCCTCAAAAATGCATTTTGGAATAATTGATATTAATTATTCCAAAATTATTTGGAAATTGGTTGAGGAGGTGCGCCACCAGGAAGAAGCGGACAGTGGTGCCAGAGCTGTGTCCCAAGCCAAGCAAGGCCGCTGGATGAGGTGGGATGGCGTGGAGAGGAGGAAGATCCCTTGGAGCGAGCTGTGGAACATGGATTCCAATATGCTGAGCTTTACCATCAGAGCCACATATGATGTCCTGCCCTCTCCAGCCAACCTACATCTCTGGCTTGGAGAGGATCCAGCCTGTCCCCAGTGTCTTGCCCCAGCAACCCTGAAACACATCCTGGTGGGTTGCAAGACCAGCCTTACTCAAGGCAGATACACCTGGCGCCACAGCCAAGTGCTGAAGTGCCTGGCTGCTCCTGGTGTTTGTCCCCTGCTCTGCTGTGTTGGACACGCTTGAGCCTGTGACCCTGCCCTTTGTGCAGGAGATTGTGGGTCATCTGAAGCCCTCAGGTTCTCCAGACGATACTGTCCCGCCCCGATTTTTTAAGGAGGTTTTTCCCACTGTTGGGCCATCTTGTCTCACCGTTATTAATAGCAGTCTGTCCACTGGAGTGGTCCCTGTAAAGCTTAAACATGCAGTTGTGCAGCCTTTGTTATAAAAACCTGGGCTGGATCCTACTGTTTTGGCAAATTTCAGGCCCATCTCTAAACTGCCTGTCTTCTCTAAAATCTTAGAGAAGATTGTTTATTCCCAGCTCATGGACTTTTTACATGAACAAAATATTCTTGAGATTTTCCAATCCGGTTTTAAAACATTGCACAGCACAGAATCAGCGCTTTTAAGAGTTTTTAATGATATCTTTTTAGCTACTGACTCTGGTCATTGTGTTGTTCTGGTACTTTTAGATTTGACTGCAGCATTTGATACAGTGGACCATGAAATCCTGATTGCTCGTTTAGAGCAGTGGGTGGGCATCAGTGGCACAGCACTGGAATGGTTCAGGTCCTACCTGTCTCACCGGACTTTCCGTGTCAGCCTCGATGACTCTGTGTCTTCCACTGCTCCTCTCTCATGTGGGGTCCCACAGGGCTCTGTGCTTGGCCCTCTTTTATTTTCGCTCTATCTACTCCCACTTGGTTCCATTCTCAGGAAACATGGCTTGTCTTTTCACTGCTATGCGGATGACAGCCAGATCTATGTCCCCCTCAAAAAGTCGGATTCCTACTCGGTTAACCCACTGCTTAAGTGCTTAGATGACATTAAAGCCTGGATGTCTTTAAATTTTCTGAATTTTAATGAAAAACAGACAGAAGTCATGGTCTTCGGTGGCACTTCTGGGAGCCCCCCCCTAATTGACCTGTGCTCTTTGGCACAGTACCGCAAGCCTATTTTGAACAATCTGGGGGTAAAAGTGGACGCAGACCTGAAATTGGACAGCCAGATTAAAGCTGTGGTGAAGTCCAGCTTTTTCCAATTAAGGCAGCTGGCAAAAATAAAACCAGTGCTTCACAGACAGCACTTTGAGACGGTAATCCACGCCTTTGTAACCACTCGGCTGGATTACTGCAATGCACTTTATATGGGGGTTACTGGGTCCTCTATTGCACGTCTTCAACTGGTACAAAATGCTGCTGCACGTCTTTTAACTGGCACAAGCAAGTATGAGCACATTTCACCTATTTTAGCTTCACTCCACTGGCTGCCCGTCCATTTTAGGATTAATTTTAAAATTATTTTATTTGCTTTTAAAGCTTTGAATGGCCTTGCCCCACCGTACCTCTCTGAGCTGCTGCAACCCTACACACCTAGCCGATCTCTCAGGTCAGCTGACCAGTTACTGCTGACAGTGCCTAAAGCTAGGATGAAGCTCAGAGGTGATCGCGCGTTCGCCGTTGCAGCTCCAAAATTGTGGAACAAATTGCCGCTGCACATTAGACAGGCCTCCTCTCTGTCTCATTTTAAAACTCTTCTAAAAACCCACCTCTTTTCTCTGGCTTTTGACACCATGTAGAGTGTTGATTTTATGTGTTTTTATGTGTATACATGCATATTTTAATTTGGGCGGGCAGTGCATTTTATTTATTTTATTTGTTTTATTTTATTTTATTTTATTTTTTGCTTTTATTTTACTGTGCTTTTATTGTGTTATCTATTTATTTTGTTTTTCTTGTTGTGCAGCACTTTGGAAACCTTGTGTTTGCTAAAATCGTGCTATATAAATAAAGTGGATTAGATTGGATTGGATTGGACTGAATGCAGCCCGGGAGTGGGAAATGCGGGTAGACTTAAACCAGAGGCTCACCTTCCCACCCGAAATTGCAGCGATAACCTATAAAATATATTATAACTTTGATTATAACCTATAAAATATATTATAACTTTGATTATAACCTATAAAAAAAGCTTACATGCTTTTTTAAGCATATAAGTGCTTCACACAACAAATGAGTTGGTTTGCCTGGCTACAAATAAAGACAGATACTATTAATTCTCCCAAAATGTATTGACATAATATTGACTCCTAATGTGTGTGTCTAAAGAGTGACAATATTCTGAGCGCAAGTGGAGGCGGACGCTGCATTCTCAGTCTCAGTCTCTGGCACAAGCAGGATCTTATATAAGCCTCACAATCAGCTGGATTGACAGCAGCTTGATTTGATCAGCCCCAAAGATCCTCAGAGAAACAGGAAATCACTCTGGGTCAAAAGAAGAACAGACACGTTAAACAGAAATGGCTGGCCGTGACAATATAGTCTTGGCCAGTCTGATCCATGAATGGACCACTAAATTTTCTGGTTATCCATCCCGTTTTTTAATTCAAAAGAAATAAACATGGTGTGGTGACACGTGTTTACTCAAGCAGGCTCCACAGACGTGTTTAGAAAATGTATTCAAGATTTTTTAATAGATTGAAACGAGTTCACATAAGACTACATTCAGGTTTGATTTTTTTTTACATCGTAACATTAATGGTTTAGAACCTGAACAAAGAGTCATCTACGAGGACAGCCACGTCTTCTTTTCCTGTTTTTAACATCTCTATGACAACCGCTGACACATTTGGCTGATGGTTACAAGTTAACGTGGCTACAGTTTAATACACAACACCTGTGATGGTGTTACAGTGTTAAACTGGATGACATCAACTCATAATTAAATATAGCTGCAAGCAGCGATGGGGGGCGTAGCAGCATAACAGGCAAGCCTATGCCTGCTCAGGAAGGTGTCATGAGTACATACACCAAGTTTCGTGTCAATACATCAAGGCATCGCAGAGATATTGGCCCATTTCTTGTTTGGCGGCTTTGCCACCGATTTGGATTGGCTGTTACGGCAAAAGAGTTTGGAGGTCAGACATGAAACTTCAGCCATGAGTCAGTCATGGTCTGAAGACCATATCCGTCAAGTAAGGGGTGAGGTTTCTGGGAAATCCACAGCGAGTGGAAGTTTCCACCGCAGTTCATCCCTCTGTGTCCTCTGACACACTTCTGCTGAAAAGTAGTCTCTTCCTTGAAATACAAAATAGCAGACCGATTATGCAGACACACAGACGTCTCAGAACTTCCATGACAAAGGTGGATGAGATGAGCCACAGGTGTTGAATGACATGTTGACACACGAAGAAAACAATGTCCCTCAGAGACTCAGTCTGAGTCACTGCACTCTAAATGTAACCAGCAGAGCTTAGATCATCCCACAGATCCACGGGAGATGCTTCATGAACCCACAACTTACCAATACAGCGGCACGTTGGACTTTATTTCATGTAGTTAGTTCTGCCAACAAGGTTATGATCTAAAATAAAGATAAACCAAAACATAATCTTTACTAAAATTACTTTTATATTCATATAACATGCACACCCTGGATTTTATGAATACTTTGGAGTCTTACTCAGGCAATACAAGAACCAACACACACTGGATCTAGTTCTGTACAGCTGTACAGCTCAGTCCTGACTATTTTAAGACAGGATGTGTGTCTCTATTTATAAGGCCATTTTATTCCTTTTAATCATTATAGTATCCCGGTCCACCACTGGGTTTTTAACTCTAGCTATGCCAGCAAATTTACTGAGCTTTTTAGTGTTGCTTCTTCTTGAATTCAATTCACTCTCTTTTAGATCTCACCTGTCAGACCATCCTGCACTCTGTTGCCCCCTTTAAAGATAAAAGGTCAAATAAAACACCACAGACTTGGCTTAATGAATCCATTCAAGATTTAAAAATAGATTGTAGGAGAAGGAAAGGAAATGGAGAAAAACAAACAAAAAAAGAAACAACTAGTCTGACTGAATTCTATGAAATTTGAAAAAGATGCCATGAAAAATTGTCAAACAACAGTTAAAGAAACAAGAGCATCCTTCTTTTCGAACATAATTTTAGCAAACCACTCAAACTCCAGAACTTTGTTTAAGTTAATAGATTCAGTCATCACCCCCTCCACATGTCCTTTTACAGATTATTCACAAGACTTGTGTGAGGAGTTTTTAAATTTCTTCATAAAAAAGGGCTGATGACATTACGCAACAGATTTTGATGCAGTTGGATCCAGTATTTTAACGATTTTGAACAGAACCTTAGAAGATGGCATTTACTGTATCCTTCTACTTTTTCCAGCCCCTTTTAAAGAAACACAACCTTGATCCTTCTGTTCTTAGGATTTTAGAGAAAGTGGTTTCAACTTTTAACTTTTATGAGTCATAACAACATCTTTGAGAAATTCCAATCACCACCCTCCTCAAAGTAACTAATGATCTCCTTTTAGTAGCTGACAGGGGAGAGAGTGCAATTCTATTTCTTTTAGATCTCAGTGCAGTTTTTGACACTGTAGATCACTCTATTCTAATTGACCATCTTAAAACATAGGTGGGCATCAAGCACACTGCACTTGGTTGGTTTTACTCTTGCCTTTTAAAAAGAACCTTCTCAGTCATCTTCTTCAGCTCACATCACCTGTGGGGTACCTCAAGGTTCAATTTTAGGTCCAATTTTATTTTCTATTTATATGCTCTCTCTTGGCCATATCATTGAACGCCACAATGTTTCTTTTCATTGCTATGCGGATGACACACAGATATACCTCCCCCAGACCTGCTGACCCTAGAGGCCTAGCTGCTGTTTTAGACCATCTTAGTGATGTGAACTGTTGGATGGCACAAAATCTCCTGAAACTCAACAACTCAAAATCAGAAATCATATTTCTTAATCCCTCCATCCACACCAGCTCCATTCTAACTTGTCTTGGTCCCTATTCCAACTGTGTAAAGCCCACTGCCCGTAATCTAGGAGTCATTTTTGATTCAAATCGGTCATGTGGGAGTGGGGGGTTTCAGGAAAGGACCCAATTGCAGGCAGGTGAGGGTGCACAAGAGCTCACGTTAATAACCAAAAACGACGACGGAAAAACACAAAGAAACACGGGAGCAAGATTCCAAAAACCAAAGGACACAAAAAACAGATAAACCAAAAGGCGGCTGGAAACCAGGCAAAAAACACTAACAAAAGGCAAATAATCCAGAAATAACAAAGACCAGGAACAGGAATACAGGGACGAACACAGGCAAGATACAAACACACAGAGAGAACACAGAGAAACAACGCACAGACAAGGAAACACAGGAACTAAATAGACAGGCAAGACTAATCAGGGACAGGTGAAGCAAATCAGGGGCAGGTGCAGAATCAAAAAAGGCGGGAAACAAGGCAAGAAGTAGAATTAGACAAGACAGACAGGGTGGAACTACAAAATAAAACAGGAAACACAGAAACAAACTCAAAACAGTAACAAAATCTCAGCTTCAAAGAACATATCACAAAAGTAGTTCAGACTTGTTTCCTTCAGTTCAAAATCATCTCTAGAATCAGAACAATCCTTTCCTGTTCTGACTTGGAAAAAGTTATCCATCCATTAATTTTCCCCAGACTTGATTACTGTAATTCCAACTGTCCAAAATGCAGCAGCTAGGCTTCTTACTGGTTTTAACAGACGACAGCACATTACACTGATTTTAGCTTCTCTTCACTGGCTTCCTGTTCATTTTAGACTCGATTTTAGGATTTTACTGATCACTTTTAAAGTAAGTCTAGGTCTGGCTCCATGCTACATAGCAGACATGTTAACACCTTTTGAGCCAGCCCGCAGCCTCAGGTCCTCAGGTGGGTTCCCTTCTGGCTGTTCCAAATTCGAGGCTCAAAACTAAAGGTGACCGGGCGTTTGCTATCAGAGCCCCTCGACTTTGGAACGCCCTGCATGAGGACATAAGGCTCGCAGAATCAGTGTATTCTTTTAAATCACTTCTTAAAACACATTTTTATAGACTTGCTTTTATGTGATGTCATCTTTTATGTATTCTTTTTTATTAAAATGTGTATGGGTTGTACACAGTGTGTGTTTTCTACTTATTTTTTATCATTCTATATTTTGTTGCCTTATTTAATTTATCTTTGTTTTTCTTTTATCTTATTTTTACGTATTGTTCAGCTTTAATTGTTTTGTCTCGTCTTTTGCCATGACCATGTTCTGAAATCTTATTGCTGGTGCTTTATACACATTTGCTTTTGCACAGCATTGCTGTATATTTTCAGTCCATTTAATCTTTACTCTATTTAACGTGAACACAATAGACCTTTTTGACAGCAGCCATTTTGTCATGAAAAGCAGGCTCAATGCAGGTCTTCTTCCGTGTCGTGGCATCTACTGCCACCTTCTGGTCTTCACTTCTTTTCTAATTCTTTTAATTAGTCCAGTGGAGATCAAAAACCTCAAAATCTTCCTTCTTCCAGATTTTACACTCACCTTGATCTCAGTTTCCACTGTTCCAAAAGCAGGAAAGCATCACCCCCCCCCCCCCCCCCTCTCTGTCATACCTCGGACATGATATTAATACATGTTCAACTGTTTCCCTTGCCCAACAGTTACATTGCCCAGTTGGGTGTTTGCCTGTAATGAATGTGTGCTGTGCCCTGCTCATGATCACTTGTTCTTTCCTGTTCTCTCCATTACAGCCTGCCTCCCCTGCTTCACTTTGTATTTTATGTAAACGTCTTCCTTTTGTCTGATTCTCCCAGTGTTTGTTGCCACTGATGGTTTATTTCCTTCCAGACTCTGCTTTTGATAGATTCACCTTCATTTCCGCCTCATCTTTCTTGACTGCCTCCTTTGCATTTTTATCTGCCTTTTCGTTCCCTTGGATTCCTACATGCTGGAGCCCACGTGAATGTGGCTCAACACAGGTGTTTCCAATGACACTAATGAAGGTTCCATTCTGTGTGTGGTTAATTAATATCATCTGTAGCACCTGTGTCGCTGCCAGTTCCTTGTTGTAACGTTCACGATAACCAGACAACTTCCCGGCTCTAAAGTTTGTTACCTGCTGTGAAAAACAAGCATCATGCATTCTCACGGCCCTGATACATGGAGTTTGGCATGTTACCATAACACAACCGATATGCTTGTGCACTTAAATACATACCTATAACAGGATAGGTGAGACAATGAAAACGTGCTGCCGTTTAGTTCAGTCTACGCAGCACGTAGGGTCTCACACTGCCCTCTACTGGCATCCAACGTGATACTGCACCTAATTCTGGAAGGTGAAATGCTGATGTCAAACCAGATATAGCTCAGAAATACAAAACTTGAAACAAAAATGTGATCGTACATTTTGTGTGTGTCACATACAGAAAGAGGGAGCCGTGCTCATTCAGCTTTCTATCAGTGTGTGGACAGCAAACAGGCGTGTTTAGTTTGGAGATCAGCACCGTGGACAGAGACGGTGCAGTACACACACACACATGTTCACTGTGAAAACACAACTGCGTTCAAAGTTTCACATGAATCCAACACTACAGGAGACCCGGTTAAACTGTGATCAACAAGATGTGTTTGTCCTCCAAACACTTTGACATATTTCCCAGAGGCTGGATGATATGTTGGTAATATTCAAAAGAGCTGATGGAAATAAAAACGACATGAAATCATGAGAGAGAGATGATAAACATGGAGGGAGATATTTATGAACACGTTTATTTTTTATTTAAAGCAAGCAATAAAATGTGCAGCACGGGAAAGACAAGAATATATTAAAGCAAATAAAAGAATGAAATAAATAACTCAATAAAAAGAAAATAATCAAATCAAACACAGGATTTCTTGTGTACATCAAACTGTTTCATGTTTATTCTAATTATCTTGATTTTATTATTTATTTCTTGTTTTATATTCAAATTTTGTTGATTTTTGTACGTCATAGTTTGCTACAACTGCAAGTGATCAAGCTTTAAATCAACTGTCTCGTGTGTTTGCTTCAGTGTGATATGGCTCAAATTTCTCTTCACAGGGGGATATTTTGGCCTGTAATTACTGTGAGATTTTCATTATCGATTGATTATTTGGTCTCTATTGAAGCAATATTACACGACGCATGCCGTATCAGCGACTCACCGGCAGAGCTGATGGAGGACAAACATTTCCAGTAACTCCACAGCGTTGTAAAGTCCAAAAGTCAAAATGTGTTGAACAAAGATCGATGGAATCGTTTCCAAAATGAACAACATGTTTTTATCTAACGGAATATTCCTCTTCAGTCCAGATTAGTCCACCTTTAGTCTTTAAAAATATTTTCTCTGCGCTCACTGAACTGTTAGATCTCTGACGTGCTGCACACAAACGAGGTACACACCTGTATTAACGAGGTACACACCTGTATTAACGAGGTACACAGCTGTATTAACGAGGTGCACACCTGTATTAACGAGGTACACGAGGTAACGAGGCGGTCTAACAGCTCCATAACACAGAATATTCATTAAAGAAAGCTGAAATTATAAATTCATGCTGATTTGAGCACATTCTAAATGTCTAGTTGACCAATCAGATTGCTCGGTGGGACCTGTTTGTTGTATAATCAGGAAATAGTAGTACACCAGTCGATGTTTTCCTTAACGTCATTTTTACACTTTGCAAAGTCATCTCGCGGGCCGGATCGGACTCACTGCCGGGCCGGTTTTGGCCCGCGGGCCGTATGTTTGACAACGTTGTTTTTGTCAAACAACGTTGCTTTAATGTCCGAACGGCTTTGAAGTGAATGACGTCAGCGTTCCACATTCCACCTGAAGTGTATAAGTAGAGCCAGGTCAGTCACACTCTGTTTACCTTCAGAGTTCACAGGAACACAAGTGAATTATTCTGTGTTTGGAAACATTTGACTGCAAAAATGTATTCCGCTAATTCAACCTCAGCTAATTCAACTGAGAACAACGAGGACACACCATATGAAGTCCAGGAGCGTGACATACTGTACAGCAGCAACACAATGGTGAGGGATATTTTGGCAAAGTTGCCGAATGTGTCAATTTAATGACAGGAAAGCAAGTGGCAGTAAAGATCCACAAAGACAATGACGAGGACTTCATTCAAAATGAAATGGAAATGTTACAAGCGACCAGGGCTCTGGATCCAGACAAAAGCAACATCGTAACATTCTTTGAAGGTTTCACGTTCCACAACCTCGCCTGCATGACATTTGAAATGCTGGACAAGAGCCTGTTGGACCTGATGAGAGAGCAGCAGAGAACAATGCACCTGAATGAAATTCGCCCGATAACCCACCAGCTCCTGGTAGCATTTGATGCCCTGAAGAGTATTGGCATCCTCCATTTGGATTTGAAGCCGGATAACATCATGTTTGTAAATCACAAGGATCATCCTTTCAAACTGAAACTCATTGACTTCGGTCTGGCCCAACGAGTGAGTGAAGTGCAGGACGTAAAGATTATACAGCCTCTTTCATATCGGGCTCCGGAGGTGGCCTTAGGGCTCCCTCTCTCTGAGGCCATGGATATGTGGGGAGTGGGATGTGTTATGGCATTTATGTATTTCGGTACCAACCTCCTACCTTATCAATGTCCATATCATTGGATGAGAACCATAGTGCACCTGCTGGGTCAGCCTGAAGACCACCTGCTGAGTGCTGGAAAAGACACATCATGCTATTTCAGCAAGAAAGACGACGGCAGTCCCGGGTGGAGACTAAAGTCATCAGACGAGTACGAAGAGACAACAGGTCTGAATGTTGAAATTAGGCCTAGGATTTTCGACTACGCAGAGAACTTGGATGATGCCGTAAGAAGCTACCCAGAAGAAAGAAAGGACGTTGAGTACAAAGATAGGATGGCATTTCTAAGCCTCCTGAAGTCATGCTTAAATCTGGATCCTCAGACGAGAGCAACTCCCAGAGAAGCCACAATGAACCCTTTTATTTCAATGGTTCATCTGATAGACGTGATGGCCACCAGCTCACATGCTGATGAGGCACTTCAGATCATGTATTATTCACACTTGAAACATCTGGTTGAATCGGATGATTCTCTCAGTGACAGTGGCATGGACAGCTATTGTTCACTGAGACTGGCAGGAGCTGGCTCTATTCCTGAGAATTCCAGTGCAGAACTAGCCGACGTTGAGAATAATGGTGATGAAGATACAGACGATGAAGATTACAGAAGTGAAGATGAACACACTGAGAAGGACAGATCTTCAGACACTGACAGCTGCATCGGTGAAGACAGTATGAGTGGTTACGATGCAGACTGTTCTGACGACAGCAGCACTGATGAGGATCCACACACCAGTGCTGACAATGCAAATGTTGAGAGTTCAGCTGATGATGACGTTATGCAACCATCCAGCATGAGATACTCCGACAGTCTACCTTTTACCAATGAAGACAATATTGTGCCAGTGTACAGTTATCCCAGTGGTGGAGATCCACACACCAGTGATGACAATGCAAATGTTGAGAGTTCAGCTGATGATGACGTTATGCAACCATCCAGCATGAGATACTCCGACAGTCTACCTTTTACCGATGAAGACAATATTGTGCCAGTCTACAGTTATTCCAGTGGTGGAGACTCAGAAAGTCTTCCACCTACTCCTAGTTTGTGTGTAGAAGATTTACCAAGTTCAAGAAATGGACACTCAGCCTCTCTTCTGCAGACAGACCCTGGAGGGGAGCTTTCTGGTGAGTGTCTGGTGGTTGGGCCTTCTTAAACAAGAATGGTGAAAACTGAACCAGCAGAGAAATATTAACTTGTAGCCCCTGTTATGGGTCAACACTTCCCAGAATCCAAGGGGTCTTTTGTTAGATACTACCTACCTTTGGAACCCAGGTTTCTGTTCTAAAATTGTTTGATCTGGCTTTTTTCATAAATCACCGGTCTGACAAAAGATTGATGAAATGAATTGTTTTATTATGTCGATGTCACACAAATGTCAAGCACCATGTCAGAATCAAAACATATTGCAGTGATCCTCTATCAGAGGGAATTCCAGCACTTGTAAAGCCTGTTGATCTTGAGAACGTCGATGTCGGACAGACGGTCTATTTGCCCGATGGGAACAGAGGGGTCAGGGAACGGAGTTATGGTTTCCGATCTATGCTTTCCAAAGGCAGTTCTATAGATTTGTAGAAAAATTTGAATTCAGAAATGAGTTTTTAGAATACAGTTAAAGTCAACATTAGCTTATTTCATTTAATGTAATGTTTTCCTTACCTTCCATAGTGCATTATAGAGGAGTAGTCATATGGAGTGTTGAGATTATTTGTGTCCATTGTTTGGAAGTTCTTGACATAAGCTGTTGATGAAAAAGAATGAATGAATGAATTTAATAGCTAACAGATCAACGAATGTGTCAGTCTGAATCAATCAGTCATAAACCACACTGACACAGATTCTTACGTTTATAGATGTTGTCCCAGTTGATTGTGACATACTGGTCACGGTCACTCCGGCTTTCTTCGTGGTAGAAACCCATTGAGTGGAGCACCTCGTGCTGGATGATACCTTGACTTATACAGCCATACTTCTGCAGTGAAACCACCTGCTTGCCTCTAACATATCCGAGTAAAGAGAAACAGCTAAGAGTAACAAAAGAGAGACAGCGATCATTAATATGCAACATGGAACCTGACAATTGATTGACAAATTAATTTATTTTACATTATTAGCGAGCAGTGGCGTCGTTAGGCCCCCTAAATAGCTTGGTGTTGTTTTATTAAAATGAAACAATAAACATAAAGACAGCCTTTTGTGGCCAAGAAACGGCGTGCTTTATGAGGAATGGGACAAGCGATGAAGCCTCCTGTTAGAATCCACTTTATTCACATGCATGCAGCTTTACATTTGACTTTAGTGTACCGTGAGTATACTTAGACTTTACTGTAGAAGCCACCAGAAGGCTGCAGCTTCCAGAGGCTTACGGAGGCAGAGGAAACCAAGCGACTAAATGTTGGATGGAGCACTTTACTGACATGTCCTCTGCTCCTTGAAAATAACCATTAGTTCCAGTCAGCCTCCCACATAGCAAGGCCACATACGTGGGTGTCTGGTGAGCACAACCCAGTTTCCCCAGATGCTTCACGCCATCTGCAAACAAGTCCAGTTGAGCACTCACGTTCAGACAGGGACAGGGAAACCGGCAACCGGGTGGTGGGGGAGTGCGGTGGTGGGGGTTGAGGGGAGCTGAGCTGGGTTGCTGTGGGCGTGTCTATACCTGCTGAATGTAACCGCTGTGAAACAATCAGGAAATAACGTTTTATTTCTCTGATTAATGACAGCTTTATCGAGGCCGGCGCTCGCTCTCTGTGTTGTTACTATGACTCTCTACCAAAGGGCGCTCTCTCTCTCTCTCTCTCTCTCTCTCTCTCTCTCTCTCTCTCTCTCTCTCTCTCTCTCTCTCTCTCTCTCTCTCTCTCTCTCTCTCTCACATCATCGGACACAAATCAAATTAAACTTCTTCGTGTCATTATATTTTGCGGCGTAAATTGCGAGTGGGACTCAGATTTAGAAGCTGGGTACATGAAATAAACAAAGTCAGATCTCACACACACAGGTAGATTATCAGAGTTTAGTCCGTGAAACCACCTGGATAGTCTCTGCTTCAGAGACATTTCAGGCTGTCTGTGGAGGTTTGACCGATCTGAGTGTCTGATTGGCGGCCAGAACGTGACGTGCGGCTCCGTTTTCCCATGAAACGTTTCAAGGTGATTGGCATCGGTACCCGATCGCTTCCTTTACCAGTGAACTGAATCCTGCAAGTCAAAGGAGCGTATGCTCACAATCAAGTGCGTGAGACTGTGAGCCTCACTGGCCTCGAACTCGCGACCAGCGGATTTCTAGCGCTGTGCGCATGCGTACAAGCAATTTTCCGACGTTGTTGTGGACGCCAACCGTTCGGCTACCGAGGAGTATGTCGTCACCAACAGCATAAGACGGGTACTATGGCAGACGTTGGTCCGATCAAAACAGTGGGATGTTTCGCGGTCAATTTTGTTCTTCAGCGTGTTGAAGCGAGTTTTCTATCAAAGTCACAAAAGGCCCCGTTATGGGTAATGACTAAAAGGTAGCGGCCGCAGCGCTGGCATTAGGAACGTTCACCACAGCTCATTGGTCCACAGCAGCTCAGTGGAGCCGTGTGTTGCTAGCGGGTGTTGGGTGCGCATGCGTGCTTGTATGCCTGTCTGTGGACGTCACCACAGCACAGGAACACCGTGACCAACTACCAATATTACCCAGAGTTCCACTCGGCTTTTATAGGCCTCTGATGCGCACTTGCTCTCACTCACGGTGCAGGTCAATTTGTTTGTCTGTTACCACGTCCACACGCTCACACCTGTTAAGTCCACTCACTAGAAACACTTTTCAGGTTTTAAGATGCCTTACTTTTTGAATTAAAGGCTTTCAAACTTGTCAAAGTTGCCCCGTGGGATCATGGGTAACCCTAATGCGCCTGCGCCCGGGCCGCTACGTTCTAACTGCGCTCTCCTTGCCCGGAACCGTATCCTGGTTACGGTGCTGGAAGATGCGCTGCAGTACCGTTTTCAGCCACAGCGTGGAGTCAAAGGGCCGGTGGCGCTGTTTCGACATGTAGGCTGCTGGCGAGGAAGAAAGATGCTGTCCATTCAGCACCCCGTGTCTCCATAAAGACAGCCTTTTGTGGCCAAGAAACGGCGTGCTTTATGAGGAATGGGACAAGCGATGAAGCCTCCTGTTAGAATCCACTTTATTCACATGCATGCAGCTTTACATTTGACTTTAGTGTACCGTGAGTATACTTAGACTTTACTGTAGAAGCCACCAGAAGGCTGCAGCGCAAGGACAGACCAAAGCCCAGTATGATTCCAAATAGGGTCCCTCGATTACAAAGTTCACAGCGATCCCTAGTCCTGGATTGTCTTCCAGAGGCTTACGGAGGCAGAGGAAACCAAGCGACTAAATGTTGGATGGAGCACTTTACTGACGTGTCCTCTGCTCCTTGAAAATAACCATTAGTTCCAGTCAGCCTCCCACATAGCAAGGCCACATACGTGGGTGTCTGGTGAGCACAACCCAGTTTCCCCAGATGCTTCACGCCATCTGCAAACAAGTCCAGTTGAGCACTCACGTTCAGACAGGGACAGGGAAACCGGCAACCGGGTGGTGGGGGAGTGCGGTGGTGGGGGTTGAGGGGAGCTGAGCTGGGTTGCTGTGGGCGTGTCTATACCTGCTGAATGTAACCGCTGTGAAACAATCAGGAAATAACGTTTTATTTCTCTGATTAATGACAGCTTTATCGAGGCCGGCGCTCGCTCTCTGTGTTGTTACTCTATGACTCTCTACCAAAGCGCCCTCTCTCTCTCCCTCTCTCTCTCTCTCTCTCTCTCTCTCTCTCTCTCTCTCTCTCTCTCTCTCTCTCTCTCTCTCTCTAATCATCGGACACAAATCAAATTAAACTTCTTCGTGTCATTATATTTTGCGGCGTAAATTGCGAGTGGGACTCAGATTTAGAAGCTGGGTACATGAAATAAACAAAGTCAGATCTCACACACACAGGTAGATTATCAGAGTTTAGTCCGTGAAACCACCTGGATAGTCTCTGCTTCAGAGACATTTCAGGCTGTCTGTGGAGGTTTGACCGATCTGAGTGTCTGATTGGCGGCCAGAACGTGACGTGCGGCTCCGTTTTCCCATGAAACGTTTCAAGGTGATTGGCATCGGTACCCGATCGCTTCCTTTACCAGTGAACTGAATCCTGCAAGTCAAAGGAGCGTATGCTCACAATCAAGTGCGTGAGACTGTGAGCCTCACTGGCCTCGAACTCGCGACCAGCGGATTTCTAGCGCTGTGCGCATGCGTACAAGCAATTTTCCGACGTTGTTGTGGACGCCAACCGTTCGGCTACCGAGGAGTATGTCGTCACCAACAGCATAAGACGGGTACTATGGCAGACGTTGGTCCGATCAAAACAGTGGGATGTTTCGCGGTCAATTTTGTTCTTCAGCGTGTTGAAGCGAGTTTTCTATCAAAGTCACAAAAGGCCCCGTTATGGGTAATGACTAAAAGGTAGCGGCCGCAGCGCTGGCATTAGGAACGTTCACCACAGCTCATTGGTCCACAGCAGCTCAGTGGAGCCGTGTGTTGCTAGCGGGTGTTGGGTGCGCATGCGTGCTTGTATGCCTGTCTGTGGACGTCACCACAGCACAGGAACACCGTGACCAACTACCAATATTACCCAGAGTTCCACTCGGCTTTTATAGGCCTCTGATGCGCACTTGCTCTCACTCACGGTGCAGGTCAATTTGTTTGTCTGTTACCACGTCCACACGCTCACACCTGTTAAGTCCACTCACTAGAAACACTTTTCAGGTTTTAAGATGCCTTACTTTTTGAATTAAAGGCTTTCAAACTTGTCAAAGTTGCCCCGTGGGATCATGGGTAACCCTAATGCGCCTGCGCCCGGGCCGCTACGTTCTAACTGCGCTCTCCTTGCCCGGAACCGTATCCTGGTTACGGTGCTGGAAGATGCGCTGCAGTACCGTTTTCAGCCACAGCGTGGAGTCAAAGGGCCGGTGGCGCTGTTTCGACATGTAGGCTGCTGGCGAGGAAGAAAGATGCTGTCCATTCAGCACCCCGTGTCTCCATAAAGACAGCCTTTTGTGGCCAAGAAACGGCGTGCTTTATGAGGAATGGGACAAGCGATGAAGCCTCCTGTTAGAATCCACTTTATTCACATGCATGCAGCTTTACATTTGACTTTAGTGTACCGTGAGTATACATAGACTTTACTGTAGAAGCCACCAGAAGGCTGCAGCACAAGGACAGACCAAAGCCCAGTATGATTCCAAATAGGGTCCCTCGATTACAAAGTTAACAGCGATCCCTAGTCCTGGATTGTCTTCCAGAGGCTTACGGAGGCAGAGGAAACCAAGCGACTAAATGTTGGATGGAGCACTTTACTGACATGTCCTCTGCTCCTTGAAAATAACCATTAGTTCCAGTCAGCCTCCCACATAGCAAGGCCACATACGTGGGTGTCTGGTGAGCACAACCCAGTTTCCCCAGATGCTTCACGCCATCTGCAAACAAGTCCAGTTGAGCACTCACGTTCAGACAGGGACAGGGAAACCGGCAACCGGGTGGTGGGGGAGTGCGGTGGTGGGGGTTGAGGGGAGCTGAGCTGGGTTGCTGTGGGCGTGTCTATACCTGCTGAATGTAACCGCTGTGAAACAATCAGGAAATAACGTTTTATTTCTCTGATTAATGACAGCTTTATCGAGGCCGGCGCTCGCTCTCTGTGTTGTTACTCTATGACTCTCTACCAAAGCGCCCTCTCTCTCTCCCCCTCTCTCTCTCTCTCTCTCTCTCTCTCTCTCTCTCTCTCTCTCTCTCTCTCTCTAATCATCGGACACAAATCAAATTAAACTTCTTCGTGTCATTATATTTTGCGGCGTAAATTGCGAGTGGGACTCAGATTTAGAAGCTGGGTACATGAAATAAACAAAGTCAGATCTCACACACACAGGTAGATTATCAGAGTTTAGTCCGTGAAACCACCTGGATAGTCTCTGCTTCAGAGACATTTCAGGCTGTCTGTGGAGGTTTGACCGATCTGAGTGTCTGATTGGCGGCCAGAACGTGACGTGCGGCTCCGTTTTCCCATGAAACGTTTCAAGGTGATTGGCATCGGTACCCGATCGCTTCCTTTACCAGTGAACTGAATCCTGCAAGTCAAAGGAGCGTATGCTCACAATCAAGTGCGTGAGACTGTGAGCCTCACTGGCCTCGAACTCGCGACCAGCGGATTTCTAGCGCTGTGCGCATGCGTACAAGCAATTTTCCGACGTTGTTGTGGACGCCAACCGTTCGGCTACCGAGGAGTATGTCGTCACCAACAGCATAAGACGGGTACTATGGCAGACGTTGGTCCGATCAAAACAGTGGGATGTTTCGCGGTCAATTTTGTTCTTCAGCGTGTTGAAGCGAGTTTTCTATCAAAGTCACAAAAGGCCCCGTTATGGGTAATGACTAAAAGGTAGCGGCCGCAGCGCTGGCATTAGGAACGTTCACCACAGCTCATTGGTCCACAGCAGCTCAGTGGAGCCGTGTGTTGCTAGCGGGTGTTGGGTGCGCATGCGTGCTTGTATGCCTGTCTGTGGACGTCACCACAGCACAGAGAACACCGTGACCAACTACCAATATTACCCAGAGTTCCACTCGGCTTTTATAGGCCTCTGATGCGCACTTGCTCTCACTCACGGTGCAGGTCAATTTGTTTGTCTGTTACCACGTCCACACGCTCACACCTGTTAAGTCCACTCACTAGAAACACTTTTCAGGTTTTAAGATGCCTTACTTTTTGAATTAAAGGCTTTCAAACTTGTCAAAGTTGCCCCGTGGGATCATGGGTAACCCTAATGCGCCTGCGCCCGGGCCGCTACGTTCTAACTGCGCTCTCCTTGCCCGGAACCGTATCCTGGTTACGGTGCTGGAAGATGCGCTGCAGTACCGTTTTCAGCCACAGCGTGGAGTCAAAGGGCCGGTGGCGCTGTTTCGACATGTAGGCTGCTGGCGAGGAAGAAAGATGCTGTCCATTCAGCACCCCGTGTCTCCATAAAGACAGCCTTTTGTGGCCAAGAAACGGCGTGCTTTATGAGGAATGGGACAAGCGATGAAGCCTCCTGTTAGAATCCACTTTATTCACATGCATGCAGCTTTACATTTGACTTTAGTGTACCGTGAGTATACATAGACTTTACTGTAGAAGCCACCAGAAGGCTGCAGCACAAGGACAGACCAAAGCCCAGTATGATTCCAAATAGGGTCCCTCGATTACAAAGTTAACAGCGATCCCTAGTCCTGGATTGTCTTCCAGAGGCTTACGGAGGCAGAGGAAACCAAGCGACTAAATGTTGGATGGAGCACTTTACTGACATGTCCTCTGCTCCTTGAAAATAACCATTAGTTCCAGTCAGCCTCCCACATAGCAAGGCCACATACGTGGGTGTCTGGTGAGCACAACCCAGTTTCCCCAGATGCTTCACGCCATCTGCAAACAAGTCCAGTTGAGCACTCACGTTCAGACAGGGACAGGGAAACCGGCAACCGGGTGGTGGGGGAGTGCGGTGGTGGGGGTTGAGGGGAGCTGAGCTGGGTTGCTGTGGGCGTGTCTATACCTGCTGAATGTAACCGCTGTGAAACAATCAGGAAATAACGTTTTATTTCTCTGATTAATGACAGCTTTATCGAGGCCGGCGCTCGCTCTCTGTGTTGTTACTCTATGACTCTCTACCAAAGCGCCCTCTCTCTCTCCCTCTCTCTCTCTCTCTCTCTCTCTCTCTCTCTCTCTCTCTCTCTCTCTCTCTCTCTCTAATCATCGGACACAAATCAAATTAAACTTCTTCGTGTCATTATATTTTGCGGCGTAAATTGCGAGTGGGACTCAGATTTAGAAGCTGGGTACATGAAATAAACAAAGTCAGATCTCACACACACAGGTAGATTATCAGAGTTTAGTCCGTGAAACCACCTGGATAGTCTCTGCTTCAGAGACATTTCAGGCTGTCTGTGGAGGTTTGACCGATCTGAGTGTCTGATTGGCGGCCAGAACGTGACGTGCGGCTCCGTTTTCCCATGAAACGTTTCAAGGTGATTGGCATCGGTACCCGATCGCTTCCTTTACCAGTGAACTGAATCCTGCAAGTCAAAGGAGCGTATGCTCACAATCAAGTGCGTGAGACTGTGAGCCTCACTGGCCTCGAACTCGCGACCAGCGGATTTCTAGCGCTGTGCGCATGCGTACAAGCAATTTTCCGACGTTGTTGTGGACGCCAACCGTTCGGCTACCGAGGAGTATGTCGTCACCAACAGCATAAGACGGGTACTATGGCAGACGTTGGTCCGATCAAAACAGTGGGATGTTTCGCGGTCAATTTTGTTCTTCAGCGTGTTGAAGCGAGTTTTCTATCAAAGTCACAAAAGGCCCCGTTATGGGTAATGACTAAAAGGTAGCGGCCGCAGCGCTGGCATTAGGAACGTTCACCACAGCTCATTGGTCCACAGCAGCTCAGTGGAGCCGTGTGTTGCTAGCGGGTGTTGGGTGCGCATGCGTGCTTGTATGCCTGTCTGTGGACGTCACCACAGCACAGCAAGGAACACCGTGACCAACTACCAATATTACCCAGAGTTCCACTCGGCTTTTATAGGCCTCTGATGCGCACTTGCTCTCACTCACGGTGCAGGTCAATTTGTTTGTCTGTTACCACGTCCACACGCTCACACCTGTTAAGTCCACTCACTAGAAACACTTTTCAGGTTTTAAGATGCCTTACTTTTTGAATTAAAGGCTTTCAAACTTGTCAAAGTTGCCCCGTGGGATCATGGGTAACCCTAATGCGCCTGCGCCCGGGCCGCTACGTTCTAACTGCGCTCTCCTTGCCCGGAACCGTATCCTGGTTACGGTGCTGGAAGATGCGCTGCAGTACCGTTTTCAGCCACAGCGTGGAGTCAAAGGGCCGGTGGCGCTGTTTCGACATGTAGGCTGCTGGCGAGGAAGAAAGATGCTGTCCATTCAGCACCCCGTGTCTCCATAAAGACAGCCTTTTGTGGCCAAGAAACGGCGTGCTTTATGAGGAATGGGACAAGCGATGAAGCCTCCTGTTAGAATCCACTTTATTCACATGCATGCAGCTTTACATTTGACTTTAGTGTACCGTGAGTATACTTAGACTTTACTGTAGAAGCCACCAGAAGGCTGCAGCACAAGGACAGACCAAAGCCCAGTATGATTCCAAATAGGGTCCCTCGATTACAAAGTTAACAGCGATCCCTAGTCCTGGATTGTCTTCCAGAGGCTTACGGAGGCAGAGGAAACCAAGCGACTAAATGTTGGATGGAGCACTTTACTGACATGTCCTCTGCTCCTTGAAAATAACCATTAGTTCCAGTCAGCCTCCCACATAGCAAGGCCACATACGTGGGTGTCTGGTGAGCACAACCCAGTTTCCCCAGATGCTTCACGCCATCTGCAAACAAGTCCAGTTGAGCACTCACGTTCAGACAGGGACAGGGAAACCGGCAACCGGGTGGTGGGGGAGTGCGGTGGTGGGGGTTGAGGGGAGCTGAGCTGGGTTGCTGTGGGCGTGTCTATACCTGCTGAATGTAACCGCTGTGAAACAATCAGGAAATAACGTTTTATTTCTCTGATTAATGACAGCTTTATCGAGGCCGGCGCTCGCTCTCTGTGTTGTTACTCTATGACTCTCTACCAAAGCGCCCTCTCTCTCTCTCTCTCTCTCTCTCTCTCTCTCTCTCTCTCTCTCTCTCTCTCTCTCTCTCTCTCTCTCTCTCTTCTCTAATATCGGACACAAATCAAATTAAACTTCTTCGTGTCATTATATTTTGCGGCGTAAATTGCGAGTGGGACTCAGATTTAGAAGCTGGGTACATGAAATAAACAAAGTCAGATCTCACACACACAGGTAGATTATCAGAGTTTAGTCCGTGAAACCACCTGGATAGTCTCTGCTTCAGAGACATTTCAGGCTGTCTGTGGAGGTTTGACCGATCTGAGTGTCTGATTGGCGGCCAGAACGTGACGTGCGGCTCCGTTTTCCCATGAAACGTTTCAAGGTGATTGGCATCGGTACCCGATTCGCTTCCTTTACCAGTGAACTGAATCCTGCAAGTCAAAGGAGCGTATGCTCACAATCAAGTGCGTGAGACTGTGAGCCTCACTGGCCTCGAACTCGCGACCAGCGGATTTCTAGCGCTGTGCGCATGCGTACAAGCAATTTTCCGACGTTGTTGTGGACGCCAACCGTTCGGCTACCGAGGAGTATGTCGTCACCTACAGCATAAGACGGGTACTATGGCAGACGTTGGTCCGATCAAAGCAGTGGGATGTTTCGCGGTCAATTTTGTTCTTCAGCGTGTTGAAGCGAGTTTTCTATCAAAGTCACAAAAGGCCCCGTTATGGGTAATGACTAAAAGGTAGCGGCCGCAGCGCTGGCATTAGGAACGTTCACCACAGCTCATTGGTCCACAGCAGCTCAGTGGAGCCGTGTGTTGCTAGCGGGTGTTGGGTGCGCATGCGTGCTTGTATGCCTGTCTGTGGACGTCACCACAGCACAGGAACACCGTGACCAACTACCAATATTACCCAGAGTTCCACTCGGCTTTTATAGGCCTCTGATGCGCACTTGCTCTCACTCACGGTGCAGGTCAATTTGTTTGTCTGTTACCACGTCCACACGCTCACACCTGTTAAGTCCACTCACTAGAAACACTTTTCAGGTTTTAAGATGCCTTACTTTTTGAATTAAAGGCTTTCAAACTTGTCAAAGTTGCCCCGTGGGATCATGGGTAACCCTAATGCGCCTGCGCCCGGGCCGCTACGTTCTAACTGCGCTCTCCTTGCCCGGAACCGTATCCTGGTTACGGTGCTGGAAGATGCGCTGCAGTACCGTTTTCAGCCACAGCGTGGAGTCAAAGGGCCGGTGGCGCTGTTTCGACATGTAGGCTGCTGGCGAGGAAGAAAGATGCTGTCCATTCAGCACCCCGTGTCTCCATAAAGACAGCCTTTTGTGGCCAAGAAACGGCGTGCTTTATGAGGAATGGGACAAGCGATGAAGCCTCCTGTTAGAATCCACTTTATTCACATGCATGCAGCTTTACATTTGACTTTAGTGTACCGTGAGTATACTTAGACTTTACTGTAGAAGCCACCAGAAGGCTGCAGCGCAAGGACAGACCAAAGCCCAGTATGATTCCAAATAGGGTCCCTCGATTACAAAGTTCACAGCGATCCCTAGTCCTGGATTGTCTTCCAGAGGCTTACGGAGGCAGAGGAAACCAAGCGACTAAATGTTGGATGGAGCACTTTACTGACATGTCCTCTGCTCCTTGAAAATAACCATTAGTTCCAGTCAGCCTCCCACATAGCAAGGCCACATACGTGGGTGTCTGGTGAGCACAACCCAGTTTCCCCAGATGCTTCACGCCATCTGCAAACAAGTCCAGTTGAGCACTCACGTTCAGACAGGGACAGGGAAACCGGCAACCGGGTGGTGGGGGAGTGCGGTGGTGGGGGTTGAGGGGAGCTGAGCTGGGTTGCTGTGGGCGTGTCTATACCTGCTGAATGTAACCGCTGTGAAACAATCAGGAAATAACGT
This sequence comes from Argyrosomus regius, assembly GCA_946959425.1. Lineage (NCBI taxonomy): Eukaryota > Metazoa > Chordata > Actinopteri > Sciaenidae > Argyrosomus > Argyrosomus regius. The sequence continues at coordinate 13,292,459 of OX336905.1, forward strand.
TTTATTTCTCTGATTAATGACAGCTTTATCGAGGCCGGCGCTCGCTCTCTGTGTTGTTACTCTATGACTCTCTACCAAAGCGCCCTCTCTCTCTCCCTCTCTCTCTCTCTCTCTCTCTCTAATCATCGGACACAAATCAAATTAAACTTCTTCGTGTCATTATATTTTGCGGCGTAAATTGCGAGTGGGACTCAGATTTAGAAGCTGGGTACATGAAATAAACAAAGTCAGATCTCACACACACAGGTAGATTATCAGAGTTTAGTCCGTGAAACCACCTGGATAGTCTCTGCTTCAGAGACATTTCAGGCTGTCTGTGGAGGTTTGACCGATCTGAGTGTCTGATTGGCGGCCAGAACGTGACGTGCGGCTCCGTTTTCCCATGAAACGTTTCAAGGTGATTGGCATCGGTACCCGATCGCTTCCTTTACCAGTGAACTGAATCCTGCAAGTCAAAGGAGCGTATGCTCACAATCAAGTGCGTGAGACTGTGAGCCTCACTGGCCTCGAACTCGCGACCAGCGGATTTCTAGCGCTGTGCGCATGCGTACAAGCAATTTTCCGACGTTGTTGTGGACGCCAACCGTTCGGCTACCGAGGAGTATGTCGTCACCAACAGCATAAGACGGGTACTATGGCAGACGTTGGTCCGATCAAAACAGTGGGATGTTTCGCGGTCAATTTTGTTCTTCAGCGTGTTGAAGCGAGTTTTCTATCAAAGTCACAAAAGGCCCCGTTATGGGTAATGACTAAAAGGTAGCGGCCGCAGCGCTGGCATTAGGAACGTTCACCACAGCTCATTGGTCCACAGCAGCTCAGTGGAGCCGTGTGTTGCTAGCGGGTGTTGGGTGCGCATGCGTGCTTGTATGCCTGTCTGTGGACGTCACCACAGCACAGGAACACCGTGACCAACTACCAATATTACCCAGAGTTCCACTCGGCTTTTATAGGCCTCTGATGCGCACTTGCTCTCACTCACGGTGCAGGTCAATTTGTTTGTCTGTTACCACGTCCACACGCTCACACCTGTTAAGTCCACTCACTAGAAACACTTTTCAGGTTTTAAGATGCCTTACTTTTTGAATTAAAGGCTTTCAAACTTGTCAAAGTTGCCCCGTGGGATCATGGGTAACCCTAATGCGCCTGCGCCCGGGCCGCTACGTTCTAACTGCGCTCTCCTTGCCCGGAACCGTATCCTGGTTACGGTGCTGGAAGATGCGCTGCAGTACCGTTTTCAGCCACAGCGTGGAGTCAAAGGGCCGGTGGCGCTGTTTCGACATGTAGGCTGCTGGCGAGGAAGAAAGATGCTGTCCATTCAGCACCCCGTGTCTCCATAAAGACAGCCTTTTGTGGCCAAGAAACGGCGTGCTTTATGAGGAATGGGACAAGCGATGAAGCCTCCTGTTAGAATCCACTTTATTCACATGCATGCAGCTTTACATTTGACTTTAGTGTACCGTGAGTATACTTAGACTTTACTGTAGAAGCCACCAGAAGGCTGCAGCGCAAGGACAGACCAAAGCCCAGTATGATTCCAAATAGGGTCCCTCGATTACAAAGTTCACAGCGATCCCTAGTCCTGGATTGTCTTCCAGAGGCTTACGGAGGCAGAGGAAACCAAGCGACTAAATGTTGGATGGAGCACTTTACTGACATGTCCTCTGCTCCTTGAAAATAACCATTAGTTCCAGTCAGCCTCCCACATAGCAAGGCCACATACGTGGGTGTCTGGTGAGCACAACCCAGTTTCCCCAGATGCTTCACGCCATCTGCAAACAAGTCCAGTTGAGCACTCACGTTCAGACAGGGACAGGGAAACCGGCAACCGGGTGGTGGGGGAGTGCGGTGGTGGGGGTTGAGGGGAGCTGAGCTGGGTTGCTGTGGGCGTGTCTATACCTGCTGAATGTAACCGCTGTGAAACAATCAGGAAATAACGTTTTATTTCTCTGATTAATGACAGCTTTATCGAGGCCGGCGCTCGCTCTCTGTGTTGTTACTCTATGACTCTCTACCAAAGCGCCCTCTCTCTCTCCCCCTCTCTCTCTCTCTCTCTCTCTCTCTCTCTCTCTCTCTCTAATCATCGGACACAAATCAAATTAAACTTCTTCGTGTCATTATATTTTGCGGCGTAAATTGCGAGTGGGACTCAGATTTAGAAGCTGGGTACATGAAATAAACAAAGTCAGATCTCACACACACAGGTAGATTATCAGAGTTTAGTCCGTGAAACCACCTGGATAGTCTCTGCTTCAGAGACATTTCAGGCTGTCTGTGGAGGTTTGACCGATCTGAGTGTCTGATTGGCGGCCAGAACGTGACGTGCGGCTCCGTTTTCCCATGAAACGTTTCAAGGTGATTGGCATCGGTACCCGATCGCTTCCTTTACCAGTGAACTGAATCCTGCAAGTCAAAGGAGCGTATGCTCACAATCAAGTGCGTGAGACTGTGAGCCTCACTGGCCTCGAACTCGCGACCAGCGGATTTCTAGCGCTGTGCGCATGCGTACAAGCAATTTTCCGACGTTGTTGTGGACGCCAACCGTTCGGCTACCGAGGAGTATGTCGTCACCTACAGCATAAGACGGGTACTATGGCAGACGTTGGTCCGATCAAAACAGTGGGATGTTTCGCGGTCAATTTTGTTCTTCAGCGTGTTGAAGCGAGTTTTCTATCAAAGTCACAAAAGGCCCCGTTATGGGTAATGACTAAAAGGTAGCGGCCGCAGCGCTGGCATTAGGAACGTTCACCACAGCTCATTGGTCCACAGCAGCTCAGTGGAGCCGTGTGTTGCTAGCGGGTGTTGGGTGCGCATGCGTGCTTGTATGCCTGTCTGTGGACGTCACCACAGCACAGCACAGGAACACCGTGACCAACTACCAATATTACCCAGAGTTCCACTCGGCTTTTATAGGCCTCTGATGCGCACTTGCTCTCACTCACGGTGCAGGTCAATTTGTTTGTCTGTTACCACGTCCACAAGCTCACACCTGTTAAGTCCACTCACTAGAAACACTTTTCAGGTTTTAAGATGCCTTACTTTTTGAATTAAAGGCTTTCAAACTTGTCAAAGTTGCCCCGTGGGATCATGGGTAACCCTAATGCGCCTGCGCCCGGGCCGCTACGTTCTAACTGCGCTCTCCTTGCCCGGAACCGTATCCTGGTTACGGTGCTGGAAGATGCGCTGCAGTACCGTTTTCAGCCACAGCGTGGAGTCAAAGGGCCGGTGGCGCTGTTTCGACATGTAGGCTGCTGGCGAGGAAGAAAGATGCTGTCCATTCAGCACCCCGTGTCTCCATAAAGACAGCCTTTTGTGGCCAAGAAACGGCGTGCTTTATGAGGAATGGGACAAGCGATGAAGCCTCCTGTTAGAATCCACTTTATTCACATGCATGCAGCTTTACATTTGACTTTAGTGTACCGTGAGTATACTTAGACTTTACTGTAGAAGCCACCAGAAGGCTGCAGCACAAGGACAGACCAAAGCCCAGTATGATTCCAAATAGGGTCCCTCGATTACAAAGTTCACAGCGATCCCTAGTCCTGGATTGTCTTCCAGAGGCTTACGGAGGCAGAGGAAACCAAGCGACTAAATGTTGGATGGAGCACTTTACTGACATGTCCTCTGCTCCTTGAAAATAACCATTAGTTCCAGTCAGCCTCCCACATAGCAAGGCCACATACGTGGGTGTCTGGTGAGCACAACCCAGTTTCCCCAGATGCTTCACGCCATCTGCAAACAAGTCCAGTTGAGCACTCACGTTCAGACAGGGACAGGGAAACCGGCAACCGGGTGGTGGGGGAGTGCGGTGGTGGGGGTTGAGGGGAGCTGAGCTGGGTTGCTGTGGGCGTGTCTATACCTGCTGAATGTAACCGCTGTGAAACAATCAGGAAATAACGTTTTATTTCTCTGATTAATGACAGCTTTATCGAGGCCGGCGCTCGCTCTCTGTGTTGTTACTCTATGACTCTCTACCAAAGCGCCCTCTCTCTCTCCCCCCCTCTCTCTCTCTCTCTCTCTCTCTCTCTCTCTCTCTCTCTAATCATCGGACACAAATCAAATTAAACTTCTTCGTGTCATTATATTTTGCGGCGTAAATTGCGAGTGGGACTCAGATTTAGAAGCTGGGTACATGAAATAAACAAAGTCAGATCTCACACACACAGGTAGATTATCAGAGTTTAGTCCGTGAAACCACCTGGATAGTCTCTGCTTCAGAGACATTTCAGGCTGTCTGTGGAGGTTTGACCGATCTGAGTGTCTGATTGGCGGCCAGAACGTGACGTGCGGCTCCGTTTTCCCATGAAACGTTTCAAGGTGATTGGCATCGGTACCCGATCGCTTCCTTTACCAGTGAACTGAATCCTGCAAGTCAAAGGAGCGTATGCTCACAATCAAGTGCGTGAGACTGTGAGCCTCACTGGCCTCGAACTCGCGACCAGCGGATTTCTAGCGCTGTGCGCATGCGTACAAGCAATTTTCCGACGTTGTTGTGGACGCCAACCGTTCGGCTACCGAGGAGTATGTCGTCACCTACAGCATAAGACGGGTACTATGGCAGACGTTGGTCCGATCAAAACAGTGGGATGTTTCGCGGTCAATTTTGTTCTTCAGCGTGTTGAAGCGAGTTTTCTATCAAAGTCACAAAAGGCCCCGTTATGGGTAATGACTAAAAGGTAGCGGCCGCAGCGCTGGCATTAGGAACGTTCACCACAGCTCATTGGTCCACAGCAGCTCAGTGGAGCCGTGTGTTGCTAGCGGGTGTTGGGTGCGCATGCGTGCTTGTATGCCTGTCTGTGGACGTCACCACAGCACAGCACAGGAACACCGTGACCAACTACCAATATTACCCAGAGTTCCACTCGGCTTTTATAGGCCTCTGATGCGCACTTGCTCTCACTCACGGTGCAGGTCAATTTGTTTGTCTGTTACCACGTCCACAAGCTCACACCTGTTAAGTCCACTCACTAGAAACACTTTTCAGGTTTTAAGATGCCTTACTTTTTGAATTAAAGGCTTTCAAACTTGTCAAAGTTGCCCCGTGGGATCATGGGTAACCCTAATGCGCCTGCGCCCGGGCCGCTACGTTCTAACTGCGCTCTCCTTGCCCGGAACCGTATCCTGGTTACGGTGCTGGAAGATGCGCTGCAGTACCGTTTTCAGCCACAGCGTGGAGTCAAAGGGCCGGTGGCGCTGTTTCGACATGTAGGCTGCTGGCGAGGAAGAAAGATGCTGTCCATTCAGCACCCCGTGTCTCCATAAAGACAGCCTTTTGTGGCCAAGAAACGGCGTGCTTTATGAGGAATGGGACAAGCGATGAAGCCTCCTGTTAGAATCCACTTTATTCACATGCATGCAGCTTTACATTTGACTTTAGTGTACCGTGAGTATACTTAGACTTTACTGTAGAAGCCACCAGAAGGCTGCAGCACAAGGACAGACCAAAGCCCAGTATGATTCCAAATAGGGTCCCTCGATTACAAAGTTCACAGCGATCCCTAGTCCTGGATTGTCTTCCAGAGGCTTACGGAGGCAGAGGAAACCAAGCGACTAAATGTTGGATGGAGCACTTTACTGACATGTCCTCTGCTCCTTGAAAATAACCATTAGTTCCAGTCAGCCTCCCACATAGCAAGGCCACATACGTGGGTGTCTGGTGAGCACAACCCAGTTTCCCCAGATGCTTCACGCCATCTGCAAACAAGTCCAGTTGAGCACTCACGTTCAGACAGGGACAGGGAAACCGGCAACCGGGTGGTGGGGGAGTGCGGTGGTGGGGGTTGAGGGGAGCTGAGCTGGGTTGCTGTGGGCGTGTCTATACCTGCTGAATGTAACCGCTGTGAAACAATCAGGAAATAACGTTTTATTTCTCTGATTAATGACAGCTTTATCGAGGCCGGCGCTCGCTCTCTGTGTTGTTACTCTATGACTCTCTACCAAAGCGCCCTCTCTCTCTCCCCCTCTCTCTCTCTCTCTCTCTCTCTCTCTCTCTCTCTCTCTCTCTCTCTCTCTAATCATCGGACACAAATCAAATTAAACTTCTTCGTGTCATTATATTTTGCGGCGTAAATTGCGAGTGGGACTCAGATTTAGAAGCTGGGTACATGAAATAAACAAAGTCAGATCTCACACACACAGGTAGATTATCAGAGTTTAGTCCGTGAAACCACCTGGATAGTCTCTGCTTCAGAGACATTTCAGGCTGTCTGTGGAGGTTTGACCGATCTGAGTGTCTGATTGGCGGCCAGAACGTGACGTGCGGCTCCGTTTTCCCATGAAACGTTTCAAGGTGATTGGCATCGGTACCCGATCGCTTCCTTTACCAGTGAACTGAATCCTGCAAGTCAAAGGAGCGTATGCTCACAATCAAGTGCGTGAGACTGTGAGCCTCACTGGCCTCGAACTCGCGACCAGCGGATTTCTAGCGCTGTGCGCATGCGTACAAGCAATTTTCCGACGTTGTTGTGGACGCCAACCGTTCGGCTACCGAGGAGTATGTCGTCACCTACAGCATAAGACGGGTACTATGGCAGACGTTGGTCCGATCAAAACAGTGGGATGTTTCGCGGTCAATTTTGTTCTTCAGCGTGTTGAAGCGAGTTTTCTATCAAAGTCACAAAAGGCCCCGTTATGGGTAATGACTAAAAGGTAGCGGCCGCAGCGCTGGCATTAGGAACGTTCACCACAGCTCATTGGTCCACAGCAGCTCAGTGGAGCCGTGTGTTGCTAGCGGGTGTTGGGTGCGCATGCGTGCTTGTATGCCTGTCTGTGGACGTCACCACACACAGCACAGGAACACCGTGACCAACTACCAATATTACCCAGAGTTCCACTCGGCTTTTATAGGCCTCTGATGCGCACTTGCTCTCACTCACGGTGCAGGTCAATTTGTTTGTCTGTTACCACGTCCACAAGCTCACACCTGTTAAGTCCACTCACTAGAAACACTTTTCAGGTTTTAAGATGCCTTACTTTTTGAATTAAAGGCTTTCAAACTTGTCAAAGTTGCCCCGTGGGATCATGGGTAACCCTAATGCGCCTGCGCCCGGGCCGCTACGTTCTAACTGCGCTCTCCTTGCCCGGAACCGTATCCTGGTTACGGTGCTGGAAGATGCGCTGCAGTACCGTTTTCAGCCACAGCGTGGAGTCAAAGGGCCGGTGGCGCTGTTTCGACATGTAGGCTGCTGGCGAGGAAGAAAGATGCTGTCCATTCAGCACCCCGTGTCTCCATAAAGACAGCCTTTTGTGGCCAAGAAACGGCGTGCTTTATGAGGAATGGGACAAGCGATGAAGCCTCCTGTTAGAATCCACTTTATTCACATGCATGCAGCTTTACATTTGACTTTAGTGTACCGTGAGTATACTTAGACTTTACTGTAGAAGCCACCAGAAGGCTGCAGCACAAGGACAGACCAAAGCCCAGTATGATTCCAAATAGGGTCCCTCGATTACAAAGTTCACAGCGATCCCTAGTCCTGGATTGTCTTCCAGAGGCTTACGGAGGCAGAGGAAACCAAGCGACTAAATGTTGGATGGAGCACTTTACTGACATGTCCTCTGCTCCTTGAAAATAACCATTAGTTCCAGTCAGCCTCCCACATAGCAAGGCCACATACGTGGGTGTCTGGTGAGCACAACCCAGTTTCCCCAGATGCTTCACGCCATCTGCAAACAAGTCCAGTTGAGCACTCACGTTCAGACAGGGACAGGGAAACCGGCAACCGGGTGGTGGGGGAGTGCGGTGGTGGGGGTTGAGGGGAGCTGAGCTGGGTTGCTGTGGGCGTGTCTATACCTGCTGAATGTAACCGCTGTGAAACAATCAGGAAATAACGTTTTATTTCTCTGATTAATGACAGCTTTATCGAGGCCGGCGCTCGCTCTCTGTGTTGTTACTCTATGACTCTCTACCAAAGCGCCCTCTCTCTCTCCCTCTCTCTCTCTCTCTCTCTCTCTCTCTCTCTCTCTCTAATCATCGGACACAAATCAAATTAAACTTCTTCGTGTCATTATATTTTGCGGCGTAAATTGCGAGTGGGACTCAGATTTAGAAGCTGGGTACATGAAATAAACAAAGTCAGATCTCACACACACAGGTAGATTATCAGAGTTTAGTCCGTGAAACCACCTGGATAGTCTCTGCTTCAGAGACATTTCAGGCTGTCTGTGGAGGTTTGACCGATCTGAGTGTCTGATTGGCGGCCAGAACGTGACGTGCGGCTGCGTTTTCCCATGAAACGTTTCAAGGTGATTGGCATCGGTACCCGATCGCTTCCTTTACCAGTGAACTGAATCCTGCAAGTCAAAGGAGCGTATGCTCACAATCAAGTGCGTGAGACTGTGAGCCTCACTGGCCTCGAACTCGCGACCAGCGGATTTCTAGCGCTGTGCGCATGCGTACAAGCAATTTTCCGACGTTGTTGTGGACGCCAACCGTTCGGCTACCGAGGAGTATGTCGTCACCTACAGCATAAGACGGGTACTATGGCAGACGTTGGTCCGATCAAAACAGTGGGATGTTTCGCGGTCAATTTTGTTCTTCAGCGTGTTGAAGCGAGTTTTCTATCAAAGTCACAAAAGGCCCCGTTATGGGTAATGACTAAAAGGTAGCGGCCGCAGCGCTGGCATTAGGAACGTTCACCACAGCTCATTGGTCCACAGCAGCTCAGTGGAGCCGTGTGTTGCTAGCGGGTGTTGGGTGCGCATGCGTGCTTGTATGCCTGTCTGTGGACGTCACCACAGCACAGCACAGGAACACCGTGACCAACTACCAATATTACCCAGAGTTCCACTCGGCTTTTATAGGCCTCTGATGCGCACTTGCTCTCACTCACGGTGCAGGTCAATTTGTTTGTCTGTTACCACGTCCACAAGCTCACACCTGTTAAGTCCACTCACTAGAAACACTTTTCAGGTTTTAAGATGCCTTACTTTTTGAATTAAAGGCTTTCAAACTTGTCAAAGTTGCCCCGTGGGATCATGGGTAACCCTAATGCGCCTGCGCCCGGGCCGCTACGTTCTAACTGCGCTCTCCTTGCCCGGAACCGTATCCTGGTTACGGTGCTGGAAGATGCGCTGCAGTACCGTTTTCAGCCACAGCGTGGAGTCAAAGGGCCGGTGGCGCTGTTTCGACATGTAGGCTGCTGGCGAGGAAGAAAGATGCTGTCCATTCAGCACCCCGTGTCTCCATAAAGACAGCCTTTTGTGGCCAAGAAACGGCGTGCTTTATGAGGAATGGGACAAGCGATGAAGCCTCCTGTTAGAATCCACTTTATTCACATGCATGCAGCTTTACATTTGACTTTAGTGTACCGTGAGTATACTTAGACTTTACTGTAGAAGCCACCAGAAGGCTGCAGCACAAGGACAGACCAAAGCCCAGTATGATTCCAAATAGGGTCCCTCGATTACAAAGTTCACAGCGATCCCTAGTCCTGGATTGTCTTCCAGAGGCTTACGGAGGCAGAGGAAACCAAGCGACTAAATGTTGGATGGAGCACTTTACTGACATGTCCTCTGCTCCTTGAAAATAACCATTAGTTCCAGTCAGCCTCCCACATAGCAAGGCCACATACGTGGGTGTCTGGTGAGCACAACCCAGTTTCCCCAGATGCTTCACGCCATCTGCAAACAAGTCCAGTTGAGCACTCACGTTCAGACAGGGACAGGGAAACCGGCAACCGGGTGGTGGGGGAGTGCGGTGGTGGGGGTTGAGGGGAGCTGAGCTGGGTTGCTGTGGGCGTGTCTATACCTGCTGAATGTAACCGCTGTGAAACAATCAGGAAATAACGTTTTATTTCTCTGATTAATGACAGCTTTATCGAGGCCGGCGCTCGCTCTCTGTGTTGTTACTCTATGACTCTCTACCAAAGCGCCCTCTCTCTCTCCCTCTCTCTCTCTCTCTCTCTCTCTCTCTCTCTCTCTCTCTCTCTCTCTCTCTCTCTAATCATCGGACACAAATCAAATTAAACTTCTTCGTGTCATTATATTTTGCGGCGTAAATTGCGAGTGGGACTCAGATTTAGAAGCTGGGTACATGAAATAAACAAAGTCAGATCTCACACACACAGGTAGATTATCAGAGTTTAGTCCGTGAAACCACCTGGATAGTCTCTGCTTCAGAGACATTTCAGGCTGTCTGTGGAGGTTTGACCGATCTGAGTGTCTGATTGGCGGCCAGAACGTGACGTGCGGCTCCGTTTTCCCATGAAACGTTTCAAGGTGATTGGCATCGGTACCCGATCGCTTCCTTTACCAGTGAACTGAATCCTGCAAGTCAAAGGAGCGTATGCTCACAATCAAGTGCGTGAGACTGTGAGCCTCACTGGCCTCGAACTCGCGACCAGCGGATTTCTAGCGCTGTGCGCATGCGTACAAGCAATTTTCCGACGTTGTTGTGGACGCCAACCGTTCGGCTACCGAGGAGTATGTCGTCACCTACAGCATAAGACGGGTACTATGGCAGACGTTGGTCCGATCAAAACAGTGGGATGTTTCGCGGTCAATTTTGTTCTTCAGCGTGTTGAAGCGAGTTTTCTATCAAAGTCACAAAAGGCCCCGTTATGGGTAATGACTAAAAGGTAGCGGCCGCAGCGCTGGCATTAGGAACGTTCACCACAGCTCATTGGTCCACAGCAGCTCAGTGGAGCCGTGTGTTGCTAGCGGGTGTTGGGTGCGCATGCGTGCTTGTATGCCTGTCTGTGGACGTCACCACAGCACAGGAACACCGTGACCAACTACCAATATTACCCAGAGTTCCACTCGGCTTTTATAGGCCTCTGATGCGCACTTGCTCTCACTCACGGTGCAGGTCAATTTGTTTGTCTGTTACCACGTCCACAAGCTCACACCTGTTAAGTCCACTCACTAGAAACACTTTTCAGGTTTTAAGATGCCTTACTTTTTGAATTAAAGGCTTTCAAACTTGTCAAAGTTGCCCCGTGGGATCATGGGTAACCCTAATGCGCCTGCGCCCGGGCCGCTACGTTCTAACTGCGCTCTCCTTGCCCGGAACCGTATCCTGGTTACGGTGCTGGAAGATGCGCTGCAGTACCGTTTTCAGCCACAGCGTGGAGTCAAAGGGCCGGTGGCGCTGTTTCGACATGTAGGCTGCTGGCGAGGAAGAAAGATGCTGTCCATTCAGCACCCCGTGTCTCCATAAAGACAGCCTTTTGTGGCCAAGAAACGGCGTGCTTTATGAGGAATGGGACAAGCGATGAAGCCTCCTGTTAGAATCCACTTTATTCACATGCATGCAGCTTTACATTTGACTTTAGTGTACCGTGAGTATACTTAGACTTTACTGTAGAAGCCACCAGAAGGCTGCAGCACAAGGACAGACCAAAGCCCAGTATGATTCCAAATAGGGTCCCTCGATTACAAAGTTCACAGCGATCCCTAGTCCTGGATTGTCTTCCAGAGGCTTACGGAGGCAGAGGAAACCAAGCGACTAAATGTTGGATGGAGCACTTTACTGACATGTCCTCTGCTCCTTGAAAATAACCATTAGTTCCAGTCAGCCTCCCACATAGCAAGGCCACATACGTGGGTGTCTGGTGAGCACAACCCAGTTTCCCCAGATGCTTCACGCCATCTGCAAACAAGTCCAGTTGAGCACTCACGTTCAGACAGGGACAGGGAAACCGGCAACCGGGTGGTGGGGGAGTGCGGTGGTGGGGGTTGAGGGGAGCTGAGCTGGGTTGCTGTGGGCGTGTCTATACCTGCTGAATGTAACCGCTGTGAAACAATCAGGAAATAACGTTTTATTTCTCTGATTAATGACAGCTTTATCGAGGCCGGCGCTCGCTCTCTGTGTTGTTACTCTATGACTCTCTACCAAAGCGCCCTCTCTCTCTCCCTCTCTCTCTCTCTCTCTCTCTCTCTCTCTCTCTCTCTCTCTCTCTCTCTCTCTAATCATCGGACACAAATCAAATTAAACTTCTTCGTGTCATTATATTTTGCGGCGTAAATTGCGAGTGGGACTCAGATTTAGAAGCTGGGTACATGAAATAAACAAAGTCAGATCTCACACACACAGGTAGATTATCAGAGTTTAGTCCGTGAAACCACCTGGATAGTCTCTGCTTCAGAGACATTTCAGGCTGTCTGTGGAGGTTTGACCGATCTGAGTGTCTGATTGGCGGCCAGAACGTGACGTGCGGCTCCGTTTTCCCATGAAACGTTTCAAGGTGATTGGCATCGGTACCCGATCGCTTCCTTTACCAGTGAACTGAATCCTGCAAGTCAAAGGAGCGTATGCTCACAATCAAGTGCGTGAGACTGTGAGCCTCACTGGCCTCGAACTCGCGACCAGCGGATTTCTAGCGCTGTGCGCATGCGTACAAGCAATTTTCCGACGTTGTTGTGGACGCCAACCGTTCGGCTACCGAGGAGTATGTCGTCACCTACAGCATAAGACGGGTACTATGGCAGACGTTGGTCCGATCAAAACAGTGGGATGTTTCGCGGTCAATTTTGTTCTTCAGCGTGTTGAAGCGAGTTTTCTATCAAAGTCACAAAAGGCCCCGTTATGGGTAATGACTAAAAGGTAGCGGCCGCAGCGCTGGCATTAGGAACGTTCACCACAGCTCATTGGTCCACAGCAGCTCAGTGGAGCCGTGTGTTGCTAGCGGGTGTTGGGTGCGCATGCGTGCTTGTATGCCTGTCTGTGGACGTCACCACAGCACAGGAACACCGTGACCAACTACCAATATTACCCAGAGTTCCACTCGGCTTTTATAGGCCTCTGATGCGCACTTGCTCTCACTCACGGTGCAGGTCAATTTGTTTGTCTGTTACCACGTCCACAAGCTCACACCTGTTAAGTCCACTCACTAGAAACACTTTTCAGGTTTTAAGATGCCTTACTTTTTGAATTAAAGGCTTTCAAACTTGTCAAAGTTGCCCCGTGGGATCATGGGTAACCCTAATGCGCCTGCGCCCGGGCCGCTACGTTCTAACTGCGCTCTCCTTGCCCGGAACCGTATCCTGGTTACGGTGCTGGAAGATGCGCTGCAGTACCGTTTTCAGCCACAGCGTGGAGTCAAAGGGCCGGTGGCGCTGTTTCGACATGTAGGCTGCTGGCGAGGAAGAAAGATGCTGTCCATTCAGCACCCCGTGTCTCCATAAAGACAGCCTTTTGTGGCCAAGAAACGGCGTGCTTTATGAGGAATGGGACAAGCGATGAAGCCTCCTGTTAGAATCCACTTTATTCACATGCATGCAGCTTTACATTTGACTTTAGTGTACCGTGAGTATACTTAGACTTTACTGTAGAAGCCACCAGAAGGCTGCAGCACAAGGACAGACCAAAGCCCAGTATGATTCCAAATAGGGTCCCTCGATTACAAAGTTCACAGCGATCCCTAGTCCTGGATTGTCTTCCAGAGGCTTACGGAGGCAGAGGAAACCAAGCGACTAAATGTTGGATGGAGCACTTTACTGACATGTCCTCTGCTCCTTGAAAATAACCATTAGTTCCAGTCAGCCTCCCACATAGCAAGGCCACATACGTGGGTGTCTGGTGAGCACAACCCAGTTTCCCCAGATGCTTCACGCCATCTGCAAACAAGTCCAGTTGAGCACTCACGTTCAGACAGGGACAGGGAAACCGGCAACCGGGTGGTGGGGGAGTGCGGTGGTGGGGGTTGAGGGGAGCTGAGCTGGGTTGCTGTGGGCGTGTCTATACCTGCTGAATGTAACCGCTGTGAAACAATCAGGAAATAACGTTTTATTTCTCTGATTAATGACAGCTTTATCGAGGCCGGCGCTCGCTCTCTGTGTTGTTACTCTATGACTCTCTACCAAAGCGCCCTCTCTCTCTCCCTCTCTCTCTCTCTCTCTCTCTCTCTCTCTCTCTAATCATCGGACACAAATCAAATTAAACTTCTTCGTGTCATTATATTTTGCGGCGTAAATTGCGAGTCGGACTCAGATTTAGAAGCTGGGTACATGAAATAAACAAAGTCAGATCTCACACACACAGGTAGATTATCAGAGTTTAGTCCGTGAAACCACCTGGATAGTCTCTGCTTCAGAGACATTTCAGGCTGTCTGTGGAGGTTTGACCGATCTGAGTGTCTGATTGGCGGCCAGAACGTGACGTGCGGCTCCGTTTTCCCATGAAACGTTTCAAGGTGATTGGCATCGGTACCCGATCGCTTCCTTTACCAGTGAACTGAATCCTGCAAGTCAAAGGAGCGTATGCTCACAATCAAGTGCGTGAGACTGTGAGCCTCACTGGCCTCGAACTCGCGACCAGCGGATTTCTAGCGCTGTGCGCATGCGTACAAGCAATTTTCCGACGTTGTTGTGGACGCCAACCGTTCGGCTACCGAGGAGTATGTCGTCACCTACAGCATAAGACGGGTACTATGGCAGACGTTGGTCCGATCAAAACAGTGGGATGTTTCGCGGTCAATTTTGTTCTTCAGCGTGTTGAAGCGAGTTTTCTATCAAAGTCACAAAAGGCCCCGTTATGGGTAATGACTAAAAGGTAGCGGCCGCAGCGCTGGCATTAGGAACGTTCACCACAGCTCATTGGTCCACAGCAGCTCAGTGGAGCCGTGTGTTGCTAGCGGGTGTTGGGTGCGCATGCGTGCTTGTATGCCTGTCTGTGGACGTCACCACAGCACAGGAACACCGTGACCAACTACCAATATTACCCAGAGTTCCACTCGGCTTTTATAGGCCTCTGATGCGCACTTGCTCTCACTCACGGTGCAGGTCAATTTGTTTGTCTGTTACCACGTCCACACGCTCACACCTGTTAAGTCCACTCACTAGAAACACTTTTCAGGTTTTAAGATGCCTTACTTTTTGAATTAAAGGCTTTCAAACTTGTCAAAGTTGCCCCGTGGGATCATGGGTAACCCTAATGCGCCTGCGCCCGGGCCGCTACGTTCTAACTGCGCTCTCCTTGCCCGGAACCGTATCCTGGTTACGGTGCTGGAAGATGCGCTGCAGTACCGTTTTCAGCCACAGCGTGGAGTCAAAGGGCCGGTGGCGCTGTTTCGACATGTAGGCTGCTGGCGAGGAAGAAAGATGCTGTCCATTCAGCACCCCGTGTCTCCATAAAGACAGCCTTTTGTGGCCAAGAAACGGCGTGCTTTATGAGGAATGGGACAAGCGATGAAGCCTCCTGTTAGAATCCACTTTATTCACATGCATGCAGCTTTACATTTGACTTTAGTGTACCGTGAGTATACTTAGACTTTACTGTAGAAGCCACCAGAAGGCTGCAGCGCAAGGACAGACCAAAGCCCAGTATGATTCCAAATAGGGTCCCTCGATTACAAAGTTCACAGCGATCCCTAGTCCTGGATTGTCTTCCAGAGGCTTACGGAGGCAGAGGAAACCAAGCGACTAAATGTTGGATGGAGCACTTTACTGACATGTCCTCTGCTCCTTGAAAATAACCATTAGTTCCAGTCAGCCTCCCACATAGCAAGGCCACATACGTGGGTGTCTGGTGAGCACAACCCAGTTTCCCCAGATGCTTCACGCCATCTGCAAACAAGTCCAGTTGAGCACTCACGTTCAGACAGGGACAGGGAAACCGGCAACCGGGTGGTGGGGGAGTGCGGTGGTGGGGGTTGAGGGGAGCTGAGCTGGGTTGCTGTGGGCGTGTCTATACCTGCTGAATGTAACCGCTGTGAAACAATCAGGAAATAACGTTTTATTTCTCTGATTAATGACAGCTTTATCGAGGCCGGCGCTCGCTCTCTGTGTTGTTACTCTATGACTCTCTACCAAAGCGCCCTCTCTCTCTCTCTCTCTCTCTCTCTCTCTCTCTCTCTCTCTCTCTCTCTAATCATCGGACACAAATCAAATTAAACTTCTTCGTGTCATTATATTTTGCGGCGTAAATTGCGAGTGGGACTCAGATTTAGAAGCTGGGTACATGAAATAAACAAAGTCAGATCTCACACACACACAGGTAGATTATCAGAGTTTAGTCCGTGAAACCACCTGGATAGTCTCTGCTTCAGAGACATTTCAGGCTGTCTGTGGAGGTTTGACCGATCTGAGTGTCTGATTGGCGGCCAGAACGTGACGTGCGGCTCCGTTTTCCCATGAAACGTTTCAAGGTGATTGGCATCGGTACCCGATCGCTTCCTTTACCAGTGAACTGAATCCTGCAAGTCAAAGGAGCGTATGCTCACAATCAAGTGCGTGAGACTGTGAGCCTCACTGGCCTCGAACTCGCGACCAGCGGATTTCTAGCGCTGTGCGCATGCGTACAAGCAATTTTCCGACGTTGTTGTGGACGCCAACCGTTCGGCTACCGAGGAGTATGTCGTCACCAACAGCATAAGACGGGTACTATGGCAGACGTTGGTCCGATCAAAACAGTGGGATGTTTCGCGGTCAATTTTGTTCTTCAGCGTGTTGAAGCGAGTTTTCTATCAAAGTCACAAAAGGCCCCGTTATGGGTAATGACTAAAAGGTAGCGGCCGCAGCGCTGGCATTAGGAACGTTCACCACAGCTCATTGGTCCACAGCAGCTCAGTGGAGCCGTGTGTTGCTAGCGGGTGTTGGGTGCGCATGCGTGCTTGTATGCCTGTCTGTGGACGTCACCACAGCACAGGAACACCGTGACCAACTACCAATATTACCCAGAGTTCCACTCGGCTTTTATAGGCCTCTGATGCGCACTTGCTCTCACTCACGGTGCAGGTCAATTTGTTTGTCTGTTACCACGTCCACACGCTCACACCTGTTAAGTCCACTCACTAGAAACACTTTTCAGGTTTTAAGATGCCTTACTTTTTGAATTAAAGGCTTTCAAACTTGTCAAAGTTGCCCCGTGGGATCATGGGTAACCCTAATGCGCCTGCGCCCGGGCCGCTACGTTCTAACTGCGCTCTCCTTGCCCGGAACCGTATCCTGGTTACGGTGCTGGAAGATGCGCTGCAGTACCGTTTTCAGCCACAGCGTGGAGTCAAAGGGCCGGTGGCGCTGTTTCGACATGTAGGCTGCTGGCGAGGAAGAAAGATGCTGTCCATTCAGCACCCCGTGTCTCCATAAAGACAGCCTTTTGTGGCCAAGAAACGGCGTGCTTTATGAGGAATGGGACAAGCGATGAAGCCTCCTGTTAGAATCCACTTTATTCACATGCATGCAGCTTTACATTTGACTTTAGTGTACCGTGAGTATACTTAGACTTTACTGTAGAAGCCACCAGAAGGCTGCAGCGCAAGGACAGACCAAAGCCCAGTATGATTCCAAATAGGGTCCCTCGATTACAAAGTTCACAGCGATCCCTAGTCCTGGATTGTCTTCCAGAGGCTTACGGAGGCAGAGGAAACCAAGCGACTAAATGTTGGATGGAGCACTTTACTGACATGTCCTCTGCTCCTTGAAAATAACCATTAGTTCCAGTCAGCCTCCCACATAGCAAGGCCACATACGTGGGTGTCTGGTGAGCACAACCCAGTTTCCCCAGATGCTTCACGCCATCTGCAAACAAGTCCAGTTGAGCACTCACGTTCAGACAGGGACAGGGAAACCGGCAACCGGGTGGTGGGGGAGTGCGGTGGTGGGGGTTGAGGGGAGCTGAGCTGGGTTGCTGTGGGCGTGTCTATACCTGCTGAATGTAACCGCTGTGAAACAATCAGGAAATAACGTTTTATTTCTCTGATTAATGACAGCTTTATCGAGGCCGGCGCTCGCTCTCTGTGTTGTTACTCTATGACTCTCTACCAAAGCGCCCTCTCTCTCTCTCTCTCTCTCTCTCTCTCTCTCTCTCTCTCTCTCTCTCTCTCTCTCTAATCATCGGACACAAATCAAATTAAACTTCTTCGTGTCATTATATTTTGCGGCGTAAATTGCGAGTCGGACTCAGATTTAGAAGCTGGGTACATGAAATAAACAAAGTCAGATCTCACACACACAGGTAGATTATCAGAGTTTAGTCCGTGAAACCACCTGGATAGTCTCTGCTTCAGAGACATTTCAGGCTGTCTGTGGAGGTTTGACCGATCTGAGTGTCTGATTGGCGGCCAGAACGTGACGTGCGGCTCCGTTTTCCCATGAAACGTTTCAAGGTGATTGGCATCGGTACCCGATCGCTTCCTTTACCAGTGAACTGAATCCTGCAAGTCAAAGGAGCGTATGCTCACAATCAAATGCGTGAGACTGTGAGCCTCACTGGCCTCGAACTCGCGACCAGCGGATTTCTAGCGCTGTGCGCATGCGTACAAGCAATTTTCCGACGTTGTTGTGGACGCCAACCGTTCGGCTACCGAGGAGTATGTCGTCACCAACAGCATAAGACGGGTACTATGGCAGACGTTGGTCCGATCAAAACAGTGGGATGTTTCGCGGTCAATTTTGTCCTTCAGCGTGTTGAAGCGAGTTTTCTATCAAAGTCACAAAAGGCCCCGTTATGGGTAATGACTAAAAGGTAGCGGCCGCAGCGCTGGCATTAGGAACGTTCACCACAGCTCATTGGTCCACAGCAGCTCAGTGGAGCCGTGTGTTGCTAGCGGGTGTTGGGTGCGCATGCGTGCTTATATGCCTGTCTGTGGACGTCACCACAGCACAGGAACACCGTGACCAACTACCAATATTACCCAGAGTTCCACTCGGCTTTTATAGGCCTCTGATGCGCACTTGCTCTCACTCACGGTGCAGGTCAATTTGTTTGTCTGTTACCACGTCCACACGCTCACACCTGTTAAGTCCACTCACTAGAAACACTTTTCAGGTTTTAAGATGCCTTACTTTTTGAATTAAAGGCTTTCAAACTTGTCAAAGTTGCCCCGTGGGATCATGGGTAACCCTAATGCGCCTGCGCCCGGGCCGCTACGTTCTAACTGCGCTCTCCTTGCCCGGAACCGTATCCTGGTTACGGTGCTGGAAGATGCGCTGCAGTACCGTTTTCAGCCACAGCGTGGAGTCAAAGGGCCGGTGGCGCTGTTTCGACATGTAGGCTGCTGGCGAGGAAGAAAGATGCTGTCCATTCAGCACCCCGTGTCTCCATAAAGACAGCCTTTTGTGGCCAAGAAACGGCGTGCTTTATGAGGAATGGGACAAGCGATGAAGCCTCCTGTTAGAATCCACTTTATTCACATGCATGCAGCTTTACATTTGACTTTAGTGTACCGTGAGTATACTTAGACTTTACTGTAGAAGCCACCAGAAGGCTGCAGCGCAAGGACAGACCAAAGCCCAGTATGATTCCAAATAGGGTCCCTCGATTACAAAGTTCACAGCGATCCCTAGTCCTGGATTGTCTTCCAGAGGCTTACGGAGGCAGAGGAAACCAAGCGACTAAATGTTGGATGGAGCACTTTACTGACATGTCCTCTGCTCCTTGAAAATAACCATTAGTTCCAGTCAGCCTCCCACATAGCAAGGCCACATACGTGGGTATGCCCAGTTTCCCCAGATGCTTCACGCCATCTGCAAACAAGTCCAGTTGAGCACTCACGTTCAGACAGGGACAGGGAAATCGGCAACCGGGTGGTGGGGGAGTGCGGTGGTGGGGGTTGAGGGGAGCTGAGCTGGGTTACTGTGGGCGTGTCTATACCTGCTGAATGTAACCGCTGTGAAACAATCAGGAAATAACGTTTTATTTCTCTGATTAATGACAGCTTTATCGAGGCCGGCGCTCGCTCTCTGTGTTGTTACTCTATGACTCTCTACCAAAGCGCCCTCTCTCTCTCTCTCTCTCTCTCTCTCTCTCTCTCTCTCTCTCTCTTTTTTAGATTGTTTTTTATTCATTTGACAGGCAAAAGTACATACAATGAAAAATAAGGAATTTTTCTTTTTTCAAAAACAACAACCACTTATACCCTCCCACCCCCAGCCCCCCCCCCAGTCCTACAAGATTTTATTACCAATCAGTCATAACACACATCCTTCCTTCTTAGCGCAAACAAACATAGAAATATAGGAGTACATTTAAGAGAGGGTAAAGATTGAAGAGCTGAGAGGTAATATTTACAATGGGTTGAAATGCGGCAAGGAGAAAAAGGAAATATAGTCAAAGGTCAGTTGTCAGAAGTGAGCATTTCATTAGTCCTGTATTGTCTTTAGTCGAGCTATGTAGCTAATCATACAGCCCCAAACCAAGCCAAATTTTCCAGGTGTCCCCCTCAGATTGTATTTAATTTTCTCCAGATCTAAGTATAGCATAAGGTCCTTAAGCCACAGCGAAGCTTTGGGGGCAACTGGTGCCTTCCACTCCAACAAAATTCTTCTACGTGCTAATAAAGAAGCAAAGGCGATACTATCCTTGAGTTTTTTCCTAGTTGTTTGATGGTCAGATAATACTCCAAAAATAGCCAGTTCTGGACAAGGCGTCAATTTCATATTTAGTGCTTCTGCAAGATGTTTAGAAACATCCGTCCAGTAAGCTTGCAGACTGGGACAAGACCAAAACATGTGGGTCATATTCGCTGGTGACATGTGACACCTATTACATGTGTCTGTGACATTGGGATACATTTTGGAGAGTTTGGAATTGGTAAAATAAATACGATGGACAACTTTAAATTGTATTAAATTAAGCCTAGAGCAAGATGAACTGTTATTTACACGAATTAATGCTGAGTTCCAGTCACCGTCATCGATAACCCTGCCAAGTTCTTGTTCCCAGTCTTTCTTGATTTTATCAAGAGGTGTCTCGTTGAGATGGGATAATAAGGTGTAGATTTTTGAAATGAGGCCTTTTTGATTTGTGGGAATGTCCAAAATTGAGTCAATTACTGAGTTAGGTGGGATATTGGGGAAACAGGTACTATTTGATTTAACAAAGTTACGAACCTGGAAGTATCGGAATAGGTGAGACTTGGGAAGGTTAAATTTTTCACATAGTTCGCTGAAGCTAGCGAAGACATTGTTGATATAGAGATCACTAAGCCTGACAAGGCCTGAGCTCTGCCGTAAAGAAAAGGCATTATCAATGCAGGGGGGGAGGAAAAGATGATTGTTATGTATGGGGCTATGATTTGACAATCCTTTGAGTCCAAAAGTACATCTAAATCGGAACCAAATTTTAAGGGTGGAGACAACAATTGGGTTACATGTAAATTGGGATGGTTGAAAGGGTAATTTTGATGTAAGTAGAGCTAGGAGTGACGTAGAGCAGGATTTAGCTTCTAGTTTACACCAGATTAGTTCAGGTTCACGAATCCAAAGAGTAATTTTGCTTATGTTAGCTGCCCAATAGTAGAGTCTTAGGTCAGGGAGTGACAAACCACCAACCGACTTATGCCTTTGTAAAAACTCTCTCCTTATCCTGGCGGTCTTGCCTTTCCATATAAAAGATGAAATTAGCTTGTTTATAGTACGAAAAAAGGAATTGGGTAAAAAGATCGGTAAGCATTGGAAAAGATACAGGAAACGTGGAAGCACGTTCATTTTGATGCAGTTTACCCTGCCTGCTATAGTTATATGTAAATTACACCATCTTTCCAGATCTGATTTAAGCTTGTCAATTAGGGGTGGAAAGTTGTTCTTATAGAGATCTGACATCTTACGGCAGATATGCACACCTAAATATTTAAAGCTACTATTAGACACTTTAAATGGGAAATACCCATCGGGGATCCCAAGGGCTAAGTTATTTACAGGAAAACATTCACTTTTTGAGAAGTTCAGTTTATACCCGGAAAATGTTCCAAAGCTATTTAACAATTCAATTATTTTAGGGATGGTGGTTACTGGATCAGAAATAAACAATAGTAAATCGTCCGCGTACAAGGAAAGTATGTGTTCCAAACCACATCTGTGGATTCCTTTACTAAAACTGGCCGATTTAAGTGCTATAGATAAAGGTTCGATTGCCACAGCAAACAACAATGGACTCAGAGGACACCCTTGGCGGGTTCCTCTGTTAAGTGTGAAATATTGGGATTTCATCCCGTTAGTGCTTACGGACGCTTTAGGGGAAGAGTATAAAAGTGAGATCCAAGATATATACTTAGACCCAATACAGAACCTCTTTAAGACCTCTAACAGATAACTCCACTCCACCCTATCGAAAGCCTTCTCCGCATCCAGGGAGACCACCACTTCTGGTGTCCCCCCGGATGTAGGAGAAAGAAGGAGGTCGAGGAGACGGCGGACATTGGAGAAAGAGTGTCGGTTTTTCATAAACCCGGTTTGGTCGGGTGAGATGATGTTTGGCATAATTGATTCAAGTCGTAAGGCCAGTGTTTTAGCCAAAATCTTGTAATCGGCATTTAAAAGGGAGATAGGACGGTAGGAACTACAATCAGAAACTTCTTTACCCGGCTTCAGTAATAAGGTTATTGATGCTTCGGTGAGAGTTTGAGGCAGAGCACCCCGGTTCAGAGAGTCATTGAACATGTCTAAAAGGAGAGGGATTCATTTATCAGCAAATTTTTTGAATAACTCTATAGGGTAACCATCTGCCACTTTGCATTAGTTTAATTGAGTTTGCTATTTCACGAAATTCTAAGGGTCGATCCATTTTGCTCTTCTGAGTAGAAAAAATGGGTGGGAAATTTAGGTTATCCAGGAAGCTCATCATTTTTGTTTTGTCAGTTGGGGATTGTGAAGTATAAAGTTCAGAGTAAAATGTTTTAAAGGTCTCATTTATGACAGATGGCATTACTGTAAGTTCACCTGAAGCGGTTCTAATCTGTTTAATTTGCTGGGATACTGATTGACTTTTTATTAGGCGTGACAAATGGCGTCCTGCCTTCTCACCGTGTTCGTAAAGAAATCCACGTGATCGTAGGAGTAATTTTTCAGTGTCTTGTGTTGACAGCAAGTTATAGTCCATTTGAAGGTTTTGTCTCTCTTTGTCTAATTCAGGGGATGGAAATTTTGATAGTTTCCTGTCCAATTCTTTTATACTTTCCATGAGTTGTTCCTGTTTTTGTTTTTTGAGTTTATTTAGTCTTGCAGAGTAGGATATAATCTCTCCTCGGACTACCACCTTTAATGTCTCCCACAGTAGAGATGGGGATATAAGATTAGACTTGTTGTTAATAAGAAAATCATCAATTACTTTGGAAATTGTTTGGCAGAACTCATCATCGTTTAGCAGTGTACCATTCAGCCTCCGTGGAGGGCGTGTCTTTTGTAAAAGTGTAAGTGAAAGGTCGAGTAACAATGGAGCATGGTCAGATACCACTATCGTTGAATATTCTATGTTATCGACAACAGGAAGAAAAAAATTATCTATGTAAAAGTAATCAATTCTTGAGAATGTTTTATGGACCTGAGAGTAAAAGGAAAATTGTTTTTTTCAGGATATAGAAAGCGCCAAGGATCTACACCTCCTATTTGATCCATAAACAATAAAATTGCTTTGGCAATTTTAGAAGGGGAATCCCGCCGTGGGCAGGATTTGTCTAGCGAAGGGTTTATTGTACAGTTAAGGTCACCTCCTAGGATTAAGTGGTGGGAAGTTAAATCTGGTAAAAGTGAGGTTACTTTCCTAATAAATGCCTCATCATCCCAATTGGGTGCATAAAGATTTAAAAGAACAACAGGTATATTAATAAGGGAGCCTGAGACAATAACAAACCGGCCTTGGTGGTCAGCTATAACGTTCGTTGGGTAAAACTGTATTTTTTTATGTATCAAAATCGCTGTACCCCTTGCTTTGCTACTAAAGTTGGAGTGGAAACTTTGGCCAACCCATGAAGCCTTTAACCTATGGTGATCCTTAGCAGTCAAATGCGTCTCCTGTAAAAAAGCAATTTCTGTTTTAAGATGTTTTAAGTGGGAAAATACTCTGCCCCTTTTTACTGGCCCATTGATCCCTTTAACATTCCAAGAGACAAATCTCAGACAAGATACCCCTTTTTTTGTAGTATTAGCCATAAACAAAATTGTAAGTACATGGTAGCAAAAAACACTGCTTTGTAGAAGGACGTGATGTTACAAACGCACAAACAAAAATAGAAATATAAGCAAATCTGTAGGATCTACCACCCCAGTACCCCAACTCAAAAACCCTTAGAACACGGAACAAAAGAACACTCCTAAACCTCCCTAAGCCTGTCCTAAGAACAAGAACTAGCAGCGGGACTCCATAGACTCTGTTACTTCCATGTGACATAAATCTGTGGACTAGACACTCACCGAGCAGATGGGGCTCCTATATCTGCAAATGTGTCTACAATGTGCAATAGGCGCACAATAAGTGGCTATAGCTGGGGGCAGTAGTGCACACATATCAACATTCAAATTACAAAGGAATGAACATAAGTAGGCCCTTGTAATTACATCTTGAAAAAAGAGAAAAAGAAAAAATATACATTTCAATTACAGAGCTGACTGATATGTTAATGCCAGAGCCACACCGTGTTATTCGGATGAGTAAAGGCTTGGGTATACATTCAAGTACAATGTCTTACTGGCGCTTCTGTTCCGTACCTGATTGTTTATAAACGACCAAGCTTTACCGTGCACTGGGACCAGATATAGCCGGTGTCCTCAATAAGTCCACTAACCGGTGGTAGCAATGCGCTCGTTGTAAAAATCCTGGGCTTTTTGCGGAGAGTCAAAATATAAGTTCTCATTTCGGAACGAGACCTGGAGACGGGCAGGGTGCAGCAGGCGGAATTTTATTCCTTTCAGGTAGAGAGAGTTTTTGATGGCGTTGAATGCAGCCCGTTTTTTAGCCAAAGCAGCGCTGATGTCTGGATATACTCTCAGCTCGGTGCCGCGGTAAACCATCTTGTGTTGTCTGGCCCATCGGAGGACTTTTTCTTTCTCTTGGAAGCGGAGGAATTTGACGATGAAGGCTCTCGGTTTCCCCGCGCCGGCATCACCTGGTCTGGGGCCGAGGGAGCGGTGAGCTCTCTCTATCTCGGGAAGGCTGTTAAAAACATCGGGCCCCATCACCGCCATCAACAGATTGGAAACGAACTTCGTCGGGTCCTGGTCTTTCTCGCTCCCTTCGGGTATGTTGATAATCCGCAAGTTAGAGCGCCTGGACCGATTCTTTCCGGCTTGGGATTGTAAAGTCTTAACAACAGCTTCCATCTCTGTGATTTTCACTAAGTTTTCACTCACCACAACTTCAGTATTAGTGAGACGGTTGTTAAATGACGTCACCTGTTGACCAAGTGAATCCACTGACTGCTTCAGAGATTCAGTTGATTGTTGAATCAGGATAGCCATGTCAGCTTTGAAGCTATCACGTTGTTTGCTGAATAGAGCCCCAAGGTTGATCATGGTGACTGGGACCCGGGACTGGAGGCTCCGGCGCGGCGGTGGCGGCCATGCTAGCTAGCTTACCATTGTGTTGCTGCTGTACAGTATGTCACGCTCCTGGACTTCATATGGTGTGTCCTCGTTGTTCTCAGTTGAATTAGCTGAGGTTGAATTAGCGGAATACATTTTTGCAGTCAAATGTTTCCAAACACAGAATAATTCACTTGTGTTCCTGTGAACTCTGAAGGTAAACAGAGTGTGACTGACCTGGCTCTACTTATACACTTCAGGTGGAATGTGGAACGCTGACGTCATTCACTTCAAAGCCGTTCGGACATTAAAGCAAAGTTCAAAGAATTTGAACTTTGTTGACAACATTGTTTGACAAAAACAGCGTTGTCAAACATACGGCCCGCGGGCCAAAACCGGCCCGGCAGTGGGTCCGATCCGGCCCGCGAGATGACTTTGCAAAGTGTAAAAATGACGTTAAGGAAAACATCGACTGGTGTACTACTATTTCCTGATTATACAACAAACAGGTCCCACCGAGCAATCTGATTGGTCAACTAGACATTTAGAATGTGCTCAAATCAGCATGAATTTATAATTTCAGCTTTCTTTAATGAATATTCCGTGTTATGGAGCTGTTAGACCGCCTCGTTAATACAGGTGTGTACCTCGTTAATACAGGTGTGCACCTCGTTAATACAGCTGTCTACCTCGTTAATACAGGTGTGTACCTCGTTAATACAGGTGTATACCTCGTTAATACAGGTGTGTACCTCGTTTGTGTGCAGCACGTCAGAGATCTAACAGTTCAGTGAGCGCAGAGAAAATATTTTTAAAGACTAAAGGTGGACTAATCTGGACTGAGGAGGAATATTCCGTTAGATAAAAACATGTTGTTCATTTTGGAAATGATTCCATCGATCTTTGTTCAACACATTTTGACTTTTGGACACTACAACGCTGTGGAGTTACTGGAAATGTTTGTCCTCCATCAGCTCTGCCGGTGAGTCGCTGATACGGCATGCGTCGTGTAATGTTGCTTCAATAGAGACCAAATAATCAATCGATAATGAAAATCTCACAGTAATTACAGGCCAAAATATCCCCCTGTGAAGAGAAATTTGAGCCATATCACACTGAAGCAAACACAGTTGATTTAAAGCTTGATCACTTGCAGTTGTAGCAAACTATGACGTACAAAAATCAACAACACTTGAATATAAAACAAGAAATAAATAATAAAATCAAGATAATTAGAATAAACATGAAACAGTTTGACGTACACAAGAAATCCTGTGTTTGATTTGATTATTTTCTTTTTATTGAGTTATTTATTTCATTCTTTTATTTGCTTTAATATATTCTTGTCTTTCCCGTGCTGCACATTTTATTGCTTGCTTTAAATAAAAAATAAACGTGTTCATAAGAATCTCCCTCCATGTTTATCATCTCTCTCTCATGATTTCATGTCGTTTTTATTTCCATCAGCTCTTTTGAATATTACCAACATATCATCCAGCCTCTGGGAAATATGTCAAAGTGTTTGGAGGACAAACACATCTTGTTGATCACAGTTTAACCGGGACTCCTGTAGTGTTGGATTCATGTGAAACTTTGAACACAGTTGTGTTTTCACAGTGAACATGTGTGTGTGTGCTGCACCGTCTCTGTCCACGGTGCTGATCTCCAAACCAGACACGGCTGTTTGCTGTCCACACACTGATGGAAAGCTGAATGCACGGCTCATTCAGGAGCTAAAAAGTAAGGGGGGCCAGTTGAAAAAGTTCACGGTTTATTGCACATTCAATAAGTTCAAAAATGACCCGCACAAAGTCTCGTCCGTTCGTCCCGCAGTCCCTCTTATCCGGATCTTCCTGCATACCGGGATCCTCGGCAGGCTGCTGCCCAGTTGTCTTCGCTCCGTCCAGTGGCTCAGCATCACCCAGCCTCAAATCAGCCTCACGCCGCCAGCCCTTCTCTTCTTCCGTGCCTGGCGAGAGTGCGCCTGAAAGTGCGGGTCCAGGGGGAGCCGGAGCCGGGACCGGGGCTGATGAACAGGTTCAAATGAACAGTTTTAATAAACTCTGTATTTTTACATGTTAATCTTTGTGTTTTTATTTGAACTCTGCTCTCCCCTGAGTCCGAGGCTCTTGTCTTGCATTTACAGTTTTAACTTCGCCTACCTCGCCACACAGACACTATATGGCCAGCAGTATGAACACCCAAACTTGACACTCATATCTAAGTGTTGATCATCTCATTCAAAAACCATGGGCATCCACATGGAGATGATGTGTCTACCTACATGCCCACACAGTGAAGGACTACACAGGTGGGATGAGAAGCCAAGTGTCATCAGCACCAGTTTACAGAAAAGTGTATAAGGTTGTGTAGAAAGTACAACCATGTGGGAGTAAGAAAGAAAATAAAAGAATGATATGGATCCAAATCTTCTCAAAGTAAATGAACTTTAAAGTCCTTTATTTCCTGCTTCATCAAAGGTCTGTGATATTCAAATATAAATTTAAAAGAAATAGATGATTTGTGTAACTGAATGTCCCATGCAGCTAAATGTGCGTACATGCTTCTTATATCTAATCATCATTAGACTTTCTCCAGGTCACCGAGCCCTTTGGGCTGATTGGCATGGACTTGGTCAAACTGACTGATCTGTGTAATGGTTGATTATTTCACAAAGTGGGCAGAGGAGGTGACCAATGGTATTTTTGATTTTGTGTACAAATTTGGTGCACCTCAGAGACTGCTTACAGACCAGGAGACAGAGTTTAAAAACTTCATAAGTCATTCTGTAAATTCTGACTTGTTCTGTGTAAAATGGAATTTAAGGTCAGTGCCAGACTCTGTGAGTCTCTTGGGATTAAGTGAAGCTTCTGCACACCGTACCACCCCCAGACTAATGGCTTGGTGGAGAAGCTGAACGGCACAATCCAGAGGTAAGTTGTAGAGTGTTCATTTGGTAGATCCCGTACACGGACACAACATGAATGCTGTGGATTAAATTGGGGACATAAAGATGCCTGCTCATGTTTTCTAATACAATATTTTCAGATCTCTCAACAAGCTGGCTCACAAAGCACCAAAGACATGGGACAAATTCCTGCAAGCAACCATGGTAAATGGACTGTACTTATATAGCGCCTTTCTAGTCTTCTGACCACTCAAAGCTCTTTTACACTACATATCTCATTCACCCATTCACACACATTCATACACTGATGGCATTAGCTGCCATGCAAGGTGCCAACTGCTCATCAGTTTGAGGACCTAACCATTCATACACATTCACACACTGATGGCACAGCCTTCAGGAGCAATTTGGGGTTCAGTATCTTGCCCAAGGACACTTCGACATGCAGACTGGAGGGGATCAAACCGCTGATCTTCTGATTAGTGGACGACCCGCTCTACCTCCGAGCTAGAGCCGCCCCCAAAACTGGAACACATTTTAACAGACGACCTTACAGAACTGTGGACAGCCCTGTGGATCACTGGGTAGGAACCCTTTAAGTTCTTCACATGGAGAATGCAATTTTTGTTTCTTTTAATTGAAATGTATTTTTTCTCTTTCAGATCGAATGCACAGGGTGTGCTCGATGGTTCCATTGGGTGTGTGCAGTATGGCCAGATGTGGGACAAACTTATTTTTGTCCCATCTGCTGACCACACTAAATGTTCTTTGTCCTGCACTTACATAAATACAATACAATACAATACAACACAAATACATATTGGCGTCTGTTTTGGGCTAGGCTGGAAGCAGTGAAGGGACCTCAAACATAATAAAAATAATACTATGCAGCATGTTCAGACTTATATCTTTCAGTGTGACTACATAAACATGTGTTTTAATTTGTAGCCCTCAAAAATGCATTTTGGAATAATTGATATTAATTATTCCAAAATTATTTGGAAATTGGTTGAGGAGGTGCGCCACCAGGAAGAAGCGGACAGTGGTGCCAGAGCTGTGTCCCAAGCCAAGCAAGGCCACTGGATGAGGTGGGATGGCGTGGAGAGGAGGAAGATCACTTGGAGCGAGCTGTGGAGCATGGATTCCAATATGCTGAGCTTTACCATCAGAGCCACATATGATGTCCTGCCCTCTCCAGCCAACCTACATCTCTGGCTTGGAGAGGATCCAGCCTGTCCCCAGTGTCTTGCCCCAGCAACCCTGAAACACATCCTGGTGGGTTGCAAGACCAGCCTTACTCAAGGCAGATACACCTGGCGCCACAACCAAGTGCTGAAGTGCCTGGCTGCTCCTGGTGTTTGTCCCCTGCTCTGCTGTGTTGGACACGCTTGAGCCTGTGACCCTGCCCTTTGTGCAGGAGATTGTGGGTCATCTGAAGCCCTCAGGTTCTCCAGATGATACTGTCCCACCCCGATTTTTTAAGGAGGTTTTTCCCACTGTTGGGCCATCTTGTCTCACCGTTATTAATAGCAGTCTGTCCACTGGAGTGGTCCCTGTAAAGCTTAAACATGCAGTTGTGCAGCCTTTGTTATAAAAACCTGGGCTGGATCCTACTGTTTTGGCAAATTTCAGGCCCATCTCTAAACTGCCTGTCTTCTCTAAAATCTTAGAGAAGATTGTTTATTCCCAGCTCATGGACTTTTTACATGAACAAAATATTCTTGAGATTTTCCAATCCGGTTTTAAAACATTGCACAGCACAGAATCAGCGCTTTTAAGAGTTTTTAATGATATCTTTTTAGCTACTGACTCTGGTCATTGTGTTGTCCTGGTACTTTTAGATTTGACTGCAGCATTTGATACAGTAAGGTGCTTTACAGTAACTATAACAGTATTCTGACTGTTTATCTGCATTAATACATATAAAAATATAAAGTGAATAAAATATAATATAAAACTTTATTGTTCTTTGTAAATAAACACTCATTCTGAATTTGATGCCTGCAATACATTCCAAACCACCACCATCACCATCCTCAATATATAATTGTGGAGGGCATGGGCGGTCTCAGGAGAGCAGTGCCAGAACCAGAACCTTCATTAGTATCACTGGAAACACCTGTGTTTTGAAATTGGCTGCTGTAAAAAAAATTCTAAACAGTGCTGTAAAAAAGACAGTGAAACTATCTGAGACTGGAGATACTCTCTCCAGTCTCAGATAGTTTTCTTGAGACACCTGATGCGACAACCCGGGCATTCTCCTCCCTTATCTCCCCCGCCACTCTTTTCTCATCCAACACTGCTCTCTCTCTCTCTCTCTCTCTCGCGCTCTCACTGGGGTGAAAACAGAAGAATAACACTGTGTGGGATATCAAAGGGTGGAGAAAAAAATATAACACACGCACATTCAAGAGTGTAGGATGTGGCCAAGTGATGAGACCTGAAGAGACCTGCAAAGCTTGGCTCACTGAATATACTGCAGTGCTGATTCACTCTGATGACACACTGTACTCTTCACTAGTGTGCAAATCCTAAACTTAATTACTATGAGCCAGAATAGAAATTAACTCAATTAGAAAGATATTGCAAGATATTTTCCCTTCAGACTTTTTTGTATCTAATTCAATTCATTTCTTTGTCTTTGGCCAACATTTCCCAACTTTGTTTTCATTACTGAAGTAATACGGAGTACAGATATAGTGATGGCAAATATAAAACTTTTTTTTTTTAGTACTCCACTTATTTAGTTTTGTGGAAGAAGGGTTTAAACAAGAATGGTGAAAACTGAACCAGCAGAGAAATTTTAGCTTGTAGCCCGTTATGGGTCAACACTTCCCAGAATCCAAGGGGTCTTTTGTTAGATGCTACCTACCTTTGGAACCCAGGTTTCTGTTCTAAAATTGTTTGATCTGGCTTTTTTCATAAATCACCGGTCTGACAAAAGATTGATGAAATGAATTGTTTTATTATGTTGATGTCACACAAATGTCAAGCACCATGTCAGAATCAAAACATATTGCAGTGATCCTCTATCAGAGGTAATTCCAGCACTTGTAAAGCCTGTTGATCTTGAGAACGTCGATGTCGGACAGACGGTCTATTTGTCCGATAGGAACAGAGGGGTCAGGGAACGGAGTTATGGTTTCCGATCTATGCTTTCCAAAGGCAGTTCTATAGATTTGGAGAAAAATTAGAATTCAGAAATGAGATTTTAGAATACAGTTAAAGTCAACATTAGCTTATTTCATTTAATGTAATGTTTTCCTTACCTTCCATAGTGCATTATAGAGGAGTAGTCATATGGAGTGTTGAGATTATTTGTGTCCATTGTTTGGAAGTTCTTGACATAAGCTGTTGACGAAAAAGAATGAATGAATGAATTTAATAGCTAACAGATTAACGAATGTGTCAGTCTGAATCAATCAGTCATAAACCACACTGACTCTGATTCTTACGTTTATAGATGTTGTCCCAGTTGATTGTGACGTACTGGTCACGGTCACTCCGGCTTTGTTCGTGGTAGAAACCCATTGAGTGGAGCAGCTCGTGCTGGATGATACCTTTACTTACACAGCCATACTTCTGCAGTGAAACCACCTGCTTTCCTCCAACATATCCGAGTAAAGAGAAACAGCTAACAGTAACAAAAGAGAGACAGCGATCTTTAATATGCAACATGGAACTTGACAATTGATTGACAAATTAATTTAATTTACATTATTAGCGAACCTGTGTGTATCTGTTTAAATAATTAGCTTTCCCTGCTGTACTTAAAAACAAGATGCATGTTGCCACTTTAACCTATGTGCATGGGCACAGACATGCAAAAAGCCCCCAAGGCCTCCTCTATAGGAGCGAGACCCCCAGACTAACATTTCCAAATGATTAGAAACGACACTGCTGCATCATTGGAGTCATTTTGTGTCCTCTCTCTCTGTTTATTTACCAGTTTTTAGTGGTTTTGCAGATATTTGTGGTCATTTGGCATCTTGTCGTGGTCTTTTTGTGTCTTTTTGTATTGACACTCCTCTGCATAGATTTACTAAATACTAAATCACACTGCTCAAACTATAATAAGAATCTGCCAAAGATGCACAGCTGTTCTGCTGTCAAACTAACTAAAGTAGCTTTATTAATGTTACTGTCGCTCATATGAAGAGAAAAATCAAAAACAAATATTGGATTTGGTTTCAGTGCTTGGTAGGCCTGTTCAGTAATCCAAGTGCATCTGATGGGTGTGTCAGAAACTCTGTGTTGAAAAAGTTAGGACATCTTAACTTCTAACATTTAGTGGCTTAAACTGGAACAAGTGCAAAACCTGATCCACCTGGTGCATAAGCTCAAGTGAAATAGAGCAATAGTAGATAAACTTGATACAGAAGTTGTTCCAAATGATTTTATGAACCACATTGTGCCTAATGTATAAATTAAGTGTAGATCATAGTATATTTTCACAGTTCACTTTTCCCTTAACAGATGAATTATCCTACCTGGCCCATTACTTTTATGCACACTACTTAAACTTCAGTACTTTACATGCAGGAGTGCTTTAGTTATAGACTCACCCTAATCTTGGTTCAATGCTTAAGTACATCCTCTGAGTTGCACGTGGAATGAAGCGAATGCAGGTTTTGGATTCAAAGTCCTTCATGGCAGTTAAAATTGTATTCCTCTCAGTCTCGTCTGCAATCGTGGATAAAAGTCACTTCATCAGTAACATCATGGATGTCAAAGAGACGTGTGTAATATACAGAATCCAGTTCCAACCTACCATATTTTTCGCTTATAAGGA
This sequence comes from Argyrosomus regius, assembly GCA_946959425.1. NCBI lineage: Eukaryota > Metazoa > Chordata > Actinopteri > Sciaenidae > Argyrosomus > Argyrosomus regius. The sequence goes on from OX336905.1 coordinate 13,325,329, forward strand.
AAGGGATTTCCACATTCCCGTTAGCAGACTTTGGCCACAGACACGAATATGGTTCAGCAAAGCACTTCATAGCGTTCCTGGTTCTGGGAATCAACACGTCTCCTTCCAGCAGAAACTCATCAGATCCTTTTAGAAGAAAAGGAAAATATGCATTTTAATCTAACTGTGAGAACACGAGTACAATCAGAGCAAGAGATCACTTTCTTGTGTGTTCCACTGTATAAGGTTTCTCTTATTGAATATAGAAATGCATTAATAATGTGAGAAACTAATGTTCCCTCACTCCTCTTGTAATATCAGGATTGAATACTCACCATTGTTCATCCTCAGAATAGTCGTGGTTATGTCCTCCATGCCAGATTTATCCACTACGATCTCTAATCAACGAAAGCAAAGCAGACATCATACCACTCTGTTTTCACACTGACACACACTGTTATATCTCACAGATACGGCTGCAAATAGATGCACTTAGATTTGTTCACTTACCATTATCAGCACCATGATCCTGTGGTAAAAAAAAAAGGAAAAGAATAAAGCACTTTCTTCATTTGACAGTACTTAAAATGCAATGATCTTGACAAAGAGACAGTGATGATGAGGAGAATGTGTTGCATGCAAGCTGTTCTACATTATATTTAGTCAGTTATTTCATACATTGCCTTGGTGAGCGGTACAGAAGCCCAGGAGCAGCAGCAGAAAAAGAGAAACCATTGTTCTTAGGTCCATTTAAAAAGCTTAAAATGTCACTTCAGAAACTTTGCTTGTCTCAGGGGACTGATGCTGAAGTCCAGTCAAGGCTGAGTTTATATGCAGGCTGTCAGGGTGTGTCTGTGTGCAGAGATTAGCGGTAGGTGTTCAATGGGCTCTGTTTTAGACACACAGCTGATGGGAGTGCCCTGGCCCACCCTGGCCCTCTGTCACCACACAGGGATAATCTTATTCTGTGGGGATTTACAGTGACCACAGGCTGCTGGCGGCTCACTTAGCATCATATTTCAGATGGCCTTTTTAATCAGCAGGAGGTCTGCTCATAAGATCTGGGTCTGTCCTAAAGTCTTATTCTAAAAATAAGGGATACACCATTTGAAACAAACAATGCCCGTTAAATGTTCCTATCCAGGATTTGCAGGGATTGAGGTGAAGTGGTGATGTAGCTTTTAAACTGTAGCTCGGAGGTAGAGCGGGTCGTCCACTAATCAGATGATCGGCGGTTCGATCCCCTCCAGTCTGCATGTCAAAGTGTCCTTGGGCAAGATACTGAACCCCAAATTGCTCCTGAAGGTCTCGCCATCTGTGTGTGAATGTGTGAATGAGATATGTCCTGTCTGTATTTTTCTTAGATCTCTTTAAACTTGTATATATTTTACATTTTATATTTCATGTTCCTTGGGATATGAGGGAAACGTTATTTCAGTTCTCTATATGTCCTTTAAATATGGCAGCATTGACAATAAAGTTGACTTGATAACTATTGTATAGTTGCTGCTACATGTAGCAGAAAAGAGCAGGGAGCAGCTTTAAGGAAGCGCTCAGCAGAGAGGAAACTCCAGAAACAACACACCACACTGATGCTTCTGTGTGATGATAAAATATACTCCCATAGTCAAAAACGCTTCATTTGACCTTCTCTAAACTTTTGAATTTCAGTACTTATTGCATAACATGCTGTTCTCTAACAAGGTGATCAAAAATCACAACAAGTATGTGATCCATGAATGGACCACTAAATGTTCCGCTTCAATGACAGTTTGTATTTAAACTGTTCTCTTCATCACGCTGTTCACATTTTGACATCATGACACCAAGACGACACCTAACAATCCATCAACAGTACCTGGTCAGTGTGAGGCTTCAAACAGGAAGTACTCAGAGGGAAGTTACCACTGAATGTCATCAGCAGGTTGCAATAAGTCGACTTGTGAACAGCGTGAGACGTCTAGTCAAGCTGTGATCGATGCTCAAGGATGCATGAGAAGTTACTGAGACATTGACATTTTTAGCTGTGGTATACTCACCACTGTTGTTAGCTTTCAATGAATTTGAAACAAAACTTGAATTTCCTTCAGGATCAATAAAGTATCTATCTATCTATCTATCTATCTATCTATCTATCTATCTATCTATCTATCTATCTATCTATCTATCTAACTTTTTTTGAGTAGTGTATATGCTCTTTTTTTTTTTTTTTTTTTTTTTTTTACCCTGCAATACAAACCCTGTTATTTCCTACAATCCTCCAGGAGCAACATTTAGCATTACAGCTATGGCCTGTAGATGTGGTGAGTGGGAAGGGAGGGAGGTTTAAGATAAGATTGCATGAGAATGACCATTATTCATAGATAATACTCTGTAAAAACAATTGTATGTTTCACACACTAATATTCAATAAAAATATCTGAGAGAAAAAAGAAATGAATAGTTGTAGTTTTGTACATAATGATCCTGTAAGGTTCTCAGTCTTAGCTAAGTCTTTGCTTTAGTCTTCTCCTCAATCATTTTTTCATGTTTCATACCACACACTGTGTCTCATTACATTGGGTACATATTTATTGGTCTCTACCAAAATCAGGTCCCACCGAGATTTGAACTCGGATCGCTGGATTCAGAGTCCAGAGTGCTAACCATTACACCATGGAACCGCGGTACGCATCTCCGAAGAGCTCAGAAACACGTCAATGCATCATCATCTTATCATGGTAATATATTATGTAATGTTAACAACAACACACAGAACACAACTATTCATAAACACACCTGCGGTTAGACACGTTGCATTATGGGATTTCCCTCTGTGTTCTTTGACTCCCTGATCAGCCTGAGCAGACACATGCTTCAGTGGAATCATGACACATGTAAAATGTCTTAGTGGAACACACACACAGAATACCAGCCCCACTAACACGGCTGCAGTTTTCCTCGTGGACCCTGAATGCATCATCATTAGTGAGTGAAAGCCCACCTACAGACAGCACGGGCCCTCGTGCCTTCTAACATTTCAGAAAACTGATCTGAAGTATGCACACACCTCACTCTGAGCTGTTTAACCTGTAGATGTGAACTGATTACACTTATTATCACGTCTGATGTGTTAACAGTGTGAGTGTGACAACAAGGCTGGACTTTAGCTGAATGAAACACTCTTTGTCTCTTTTAGTGCTTGTTGTGACACGTGGTGACGTCATGAAGACGTCTCACTACATCTTGACAGAAAGTTCCTCCTCAGTCATATCTGTCCTCTTGCTGGCTGTACTTCCTGTGTGTGTGTGTGTGTGTGTGTGTGTGCTGTATTAAAAACAGATGATAGAGGTCATGTTGCCACACTGTAAAACTACATGTCTCCAAAAATGTGTAACTCTGGATGCTTCACGTGCACTTTGAATTCCTCCCAGCATGGACAAGTGAGAATTCTGCCACGTGCCTCTTGGTTTCCAATTCCCTGCGTGCGTGTTGCCAACTAAGCACATGATGGAGGTCTATGAGTGTGCCACTTAAATGTTAAATGGAGCCAACAAACAAGCCACACTGCAATCAACACAGGGTTAGAAATAGACAGTGTATGAGTTTAATTGCATTTTATAGAATAACATCTTTTGTATTGTGCGCTTTTCGTGCCCAGTTGGTGTGTGTGCAGCGTTTTTGAGTCATTTGACGATATTTCCCACAGTCCATGAAGGCGTCACCTGGTGCCGTAGAGATTTAAAGCCCGTCCTGTAATGGGAGAGGAGACACCTGCGGTTATTTCGAACACGCAGGGCTCGTGGCATCACCAGCGCTCAAATCTTCTTTAATCTCACCAACATATTCCGGTAAGTCCACTTTTTGTTTTACATGAAATAAAAAAATCATAATCTGAGCGGTGCTTGCTCATTATTCTCCATGCTGAATTAAAGAGGATCTCATATCCATGTTTAAATCTCTGGTAGAACTTTTTAAAGGTTGGCACGACTGCCAAAAGAGATTAATTATTATTAAGTAGCAATATTATGAAGGGAGTTTCGACGTGCGTAAAATGGCAGCAGTGCAACACTCCTTAACAGCTATCAATGAAACATACTGCTTAGTTTTATTTTTCCTTGATTCTATCTACACCATCTTCTCCGTTTGTTATATCTTTTATTAAATCAGGGGGAAGAGGAGGAGGAAGGGGAGAAGGTCAAGATGTTTCCTCTGTGTGTTTTGGTGATGTTGCTGTGTCCTCAGTGTGGAAATATCTGCAGTGGTGAGTCTTCGCTGTTTTTGTAAGGTTCATAAATCATGTTTGATTAGGTATGGACGTTTATTACACAAATAAAACAGAATTTCAAATGGATTTCAATTTTAAACTGTATTCTCATCACATCCTGTCTGTTCTATGGAGGCTCACAGTGTTCGATATTAAATAAAAATATTGTGTAAAACTGCGTAACACATGAATGAAACAATAATTTCAGAAATATTTCAAACTAAATTCATTATTATAAATGATTTTTAGGAGTTTGTTTTCTATTTCACAATTTAAATCCTTCAATTTTAAAAGTGTGAATCTGAAAAGTCTTTCATTTCATAGTGTCACTTTGCATGACATCACATGCCTCCAGCCTCTTAAGCAAACAAGCTCAACAAATGCTGTCATATTTAGCCAGTTAGCACCTGTTATCTAAATAAACACATTCATACTATCTGAAGTACAGAAATCTAATGTCCATAACATAGACCTGACGTATGATTATGAATGTTTTCTGTCTGATAAAATGTTTAAGGATGGAAAATATTAAGTTATTTAATATATAAGAGCTCCTTTGCTAGTAGTACCCTGAGCTCCCATTCTGGGCAGAGTCAGCTAATAGAAACGCTAGCTGCACAGCTAACTGAGCTAATGGCAGCTAGTTACTTTAGCTTAATTTTTTGGTGATATGCTGCCCTCTATTTGTTTCAAGTATAAATTGGACAACTCTTACACATAGCTCCTTTAAAATAAACATTCAATAAAACTGTTATTGAATTCTTGAAACAGTCATGAATGTTGGTATTATATTGCTCTGTGTTATCTCGACTTATCTTTCCTTCCCTCTTGTCTCCCATCACATTTTATTTACTCTCTACTCTTAACTCATTTTCTTCCCTCTCTCCTCTCCTCATTACCTCTCTCTTTCGTCACTAACCTTTCATCCCCTTTATCCTCCTCTTCCCCACTCCATCCTTTCCTGTCCTGGCTTCACTTTCTTTAGTATTTGTGTCCTCACCTTTCCCATTCTCCTTCTCTTTTTCTAACTGCGCCAAGCATCTCCGCCATCTCTCTGCATGATTCTTTCTGTCTTGTACAACTTCCACTTTTCTATCCTCCATTTCTTTTTGTCCAGCCATTCGTGTAATGGAGATGGTGAACATCCAGGTGGAGTTCGGGGAGCCTGCCATCTTGCCCTGTAATGGCTCAGCCTACTTAGACGAAAAACTGGAACTGAATGTCCAGTGGGAGGCGATGGGGGAGGACGTGGCAATTCTGAGTGAAGGAGGGCTAAGCGTGGGGGACCAATTTCAAGTAAGTGCTGTGGTTCTTTCTTTGTTCGAGAAAGACTTCTGATTTATACAGTCCCATAATCCATTCCAGGGCCGTGTCCTGTTGCACTCAGAAGAGAAGCTCTGGGAAGGAGACTGGTCTGTGGTCCTCAAGCACACAATTCTCAGTGACACTGACGTGTACGAGTGCATTTTGCAAGGAAGAAAAACCATTTCAACAGTATGGCTCAAAGTCGTGGGTGAGTTGGAGGTTGAAGGGAGAAAAAGGTGCTTCTAAGTTAAGGATGTCATGGATGTGTAAGACTAGTCCTCATGAAGTCAAAATTGATGTGAAAGTGTTTTTATCACATATGTCTAGCACTACGTATCAAATGAATCATTGACTTAATGTCTGTTTCTTCTTCTTCACCTTTTTACCCAAGCACCGCATGTTGAGCGCTCCCAAGTGGTGTTTGAGGGGGCCACAGTGTATCTACCATGTTTTATTCCGATCTCCAGAAACCAGTCCCCCAATGATCTGCAGGTCTGGTGGACCAGGAATGGCAGCACTATAGAGTCAACAACAAAGGAGGTACTGCAGATGACCGTACCCAACATACTGTAGATGCAATTTACATTTTCATATATGTCCTAATTGAGACAGATTAATTGTAAATGTCTGAAATGTTTGAAAGACTCCAAGCCGTTATCACAAGTTATTGCATAGTAAGCAGTTACACCTCTCTGTATCCAATGCTTGACCGCATATTAAGACAAGAGGGCTTGAACGCTCCATATTATGGCGCCCATTTTGAAATGTATATGTGCCTGTGAAGGTGAAACCTTTCGCAGGTCCCAAACAATACCCTAAGGGCTAACTTCCTGCATTGGTATGGTTTACCTGCCCAAAACTCTTTGGACCAAAATCTACTTTTACAGTTGCCAGTCTGCCGAGATTCCATAGATATAATTAAAGGTAGTCCTAACACTGGGAGAAAGGAGGCAGCTAGTTTCTCAGGACAGCTAGAACTGGTTGGGAGGCTACAAGGTGGTCATCCATCTATCGTGGATCTGTACTTTAACTTAACAAATTGGACTGGATGGATCCAAAAGGTGCTGTTAATTTCAAGGTGCATCTTCTAAAGGGTTGGGATACTTTTGTTCCATCAGTAGGGTCCAGAACTCTCCATTCATGCCAGGTGTTGCCCTGGATTTCATCTCAATGTACTTTGCAGTGTGATAATCTCAGTTTTGGACAGGTGTGTCAGTGATTCTTTGGAGGCAATGCAATCCACATCAGTTCCTGCACTACATGGTCTTGTCTTCAATCAATCCAAAAATGTTACCCTGCTGCTCATCGAGCTCCACTGGCTACCTTCATTAATGCTTGCTTACAAAGTCTCCAGTTCTGCACCCACCTACTTGAATGCCCTTACACAGGCATACGTTAGCTTCTGACCGTTGCACACTCCAATGAACGATGCCTGACTCTGCAACCCATACACTCAGGGCAATCCAAACTTTTCTCTTCTGTTGTCACCCTTTGAGTAGAGAGGGACGCCCCTCCACTGGTAGGAACTGGTAGCACGTTTCACCAACGTCTGACAGACGAGAAGAGTTTGGATTTCCCTGAGCGTACGGGTGGCAGAGCCAGGCGTCTTTCATTGGAACGCAATGGTCAGGAGGTACCATATTCCTATATTGTTAAGTTAAAGTACAGATCCACAATCGACGGATGACCACCTTGTGGCCTGTCAACAAGTTCTAGTTGTCCTGAGAAACTAACTGCCTCCTTCCTCCCAGTGTTAGGACTACAAACTCCTGTAGACCCAGCTCTTCAGAGAGTACCTCCTCTCATAGCACTACCAACAACTGAACATGACCTACTGAACATAAATCTATCCCCTCTAGAACTGTCACTTGATTCTATGTGAGTAGTACTTATTGCTGCATTAACATGTCCTTGTTGCATTGTACTTTGATTGTTTCCCTTTTTGTAAATCGTTTTGGATAAAAGCGTCAGCTAAATGACTAAGTGTAAATGTCCTGAGAGGATACAGACAGCTGGCGCAAAGTCAGTGAAGCGCTTCTCAAATTATGACAAGAAGCTCTGAACTTACTCATAACGTACACTGTCGAGCTAAACAATGTCTACTTGACAGCAGTTGTAGCTTGCCGAACTCATCTAGTAATCCTGGTGTTGGTGATTACCCAATACTGTGCTGGTAAATCAAATAGCATTAATTCCAAAGTTTTCCACTTTGTGCAATAATCTGGATTGCACCAGCATGCCAGCAGTTTCAGATATGCAACGTTACAGTGTTCAGTGCATGGCAGGGAAAGCCGTGGAAGAGTATATACTGTAGGTTAGGCTAGGTTTATATTTTATCCGGAGCCTCTTACCACTGTTTTGGTCCAGACACAACACTCTAAAAACAAAATACTCCAAAACCCTGATCCTACAGCAGTCACAGCCTGAATAACCCCAGAAAATAGTAGAATGTAGACATATAGTACCATATACAGACCTCAGATTCTTATACAGCCTTTATGACTTTACACACATGGAGTACACAGATATGACTATGACATGTTCCACTTGATGCTGTTATTTATATTTAACGCTGACCACCTTCTTTGTCAGTGTTATATACTGTTGGTTTGTATTTTGTTCATTCACGTTTGACCATTTTCACTTACAGGCTTTGATTCCTACTACTTTCGCGTATAAGTTGGATCGGGTTGCTTTGTTGGATTACACAAAAGGAGAAATGTATCTTCATATAGACTCAACAGTTATGAGTGACAATGGAGAATACCGCTGTTTGTATAAAACCAAGTAAGTTCAATGGACTGCTTTGTCTGCAAAATTAAATGTAGGTTATTTTTGTTGTGGCATATAAGCAGCTGTTAACCTCAATACTTAAGTAGTAGTAGTTAGTTATCATATATCTAAACCTTAATAATTTTGACAAATATGATTATGTCCTTTACATTTACTTTTTAATAATTCATAACTTAAGGATAACCACAGAAACAGCATAGAGAATCCAGTCAATTTTCAAAATAAAACACCCTGTGTTGGCATGTTGGACATATTTTGATGGATTGCAATTGCCTGCAAAGGTTACACTGGATCCTGTTTTGCGGGTGCCAGCTGCAGCGATGGACCAAATTCAAAAATTGTTTCCACCATTAGTCACTTTGACACACAACATGAGAAAATAAGGTCCAGGTTGAAAAATACCAAGCAAACCTTCCTCCAACGACATTACTGGCTTTTCAGGGCCTGTGGTCGGTTCCAGTGGTGCCAAACCACAAACTAGGGCGTTCAGAGGATGAATGGCTTTCCTAGGTATACTGACGATAAGATTTTCGATTAGAGTTTCTGTGCACTCTCTGTTCCTCAAGCTCTTGGTGTTTTTAATGTGATATTTTAGAGACATTTTGACAATTCCTATCAATTTTCAAGTTGTTACATTTTGCACCAAACTGAATGAATAGCAATTTGAATAGCTGCCCAACCAAAACACGTATTGTAGATTTATATCTAGATAACCTTAACCTCGCAATGCTGAGCTGCACTCAAATTAATTTTCAGGTTTCTGATGTTTTATATCACTGTGGGGTAAATCCCCATCCCTGTGCCAAATCAGAAACTCTTTTACTCGGTTACTGGTAGACCGTTCTGTGTAGATCTAAAATAATATTTCATCATCATCATCAAATTTTATTTGTATAGCCCAAAGTCACAAAACACATTTTGCCTCTGAGGGCTTTACAATCTGTACAGGGAGTGACACCCTCTGTCCTTAGACCCTCGGTTCGAGTGAGGAAAAACTTGCCCACAAAAAACCCTTTTAACAGGGAAAAAAGGTGGAAGAAACCTCAGGAAGAGCCACAGAGGAGGGATCCCTCTCCCAGGACGGACAGACGTGCAATAGATGTCACGTGTACAGAATAAATCAACACAAGCATATTGCACAATTACAATGAATGATAGAATGACAATGAATTACAATGAATGATAAAATGATTACAGTAGCAGTGGAACCTGTGATAGAGATAGAGAGACACAGATGCACAGCAGCAGTAAATCATTAACTAACTATAAACTGTAATGGAGATATGGTAACAATAATGACAGTAATAATATATATAGTGGACGTCGAGCAGGACCACAGCAGCAGCCAAGATCCATGAGAACCTGCTGGACGAGAGAGCACAGAAACTCCGGGGAAGAAGTTTAGTTAGTAACATGCATTAACATGCATTAATGAGACATGTATGTTTATTTTTCTTATACTGTTACGACTAATAGCCCTTATTAATTCTATTTTCAGAGATTCTGATGATGCCAAACCTGGGATCCCAGAGAGTATCACACTGACTGTGCTAGAAATCCCTACAGAATTTGGTAATCTTCATTCTTTTAAATGAAGCAACACAATATATTTCAATCAACAGACTTACTGAAAGAATGTCACACATATTGTGGGCTTGTGTGATATTAAACATAACCATAAACAGTTGTTGCATATACAGTATATGTATTCTGGTCACTTTTTCATACAGTTTCCTACCCTGATGAGACAGCCACAGCAACCACAGCAACCACAGCAACCACAGCAACGGAGGACTGGCTCAATACTACACATGAGTTTGCGATAACGTGGACAGAAGAGGTGACTGATGTCGAAACCACTGAATCCCCACTTATACCTGTTTTCCTGGAAGATTCCACACAGCCAATAAAAGGTGAACCTTGGCACCAATTTATACAGCAGTGGACCAAACGTTCACAGCCAGAGATGTATATTATAAAGTTAGTAGATGCTTGCTTGAAGTAGAAGAAGAAACTAACAATCTGGATAGAAAAATGGATGTTGTATCATCACCTGTCAATCAAAGTGACCATGCAGTTAATTCTGCATAACTTTAAGTCTTAATATCATTTGAACAGGTGAGTTGTATATAAATTCACCCTCAGTACAGTTATCATGAATGGGGAAATTAGCTATAGAGACCAAAACAGTTTTTTGTACCAGGCTGTAAACATGTTTATTTCTGCTGTGAAGTTGAACATTTTAACATAGGGGGTTATGGAGACTGACTCACTTCTGGAACCAGCCTCAAGTGGACGTTTGAGGAACTGCAGTTTTTGGCACTTCCGCATTGGCTTCACTTCACAGCCACAGCCTTGTGAGGATGCTTTTTTTGCAGAGTTGGTGTTAATTCTCTGTGGGTTCATCACTACAAGCTAGTCCTATTTCATCTTTACCAATCTGACCACACATGGCAGCATTTACCAAATGCGTTGTGAAATTTGTAAAGACCTTTAATTCATTTGCTTTTGTTTTGCTAATTGCATGTCTCATGTGGCAGTACTTTGAGCTTTCTTGGTCACCACACATGTGATGTCACGCATCAGTTCATGTTCATTTTTTGATGTTTTTATAGTAATGACAGAGTCACAGCCAATGGAAGCCTTTGAGGAGACGGTGACATCATTCCCAGATGAAGGTGAGCAGCTGTAAACATACACAAAATCCATGTTAATTCCAGCATGGCTGAGATGGTGATTACCATTCATTACATTTATGCATGTTCATCAACATCTCAGCCACACTTGATTTAAAGACAACCCACTTTATTTTCATTTTAATGTGCAAAGATTAAATTACATATTGTACTTTTGTTATGTGTTCTTCATCCATCTACCCCCACCCCTCCTTCAAGACACCCCTGAGACGTCAACTGAGTCTTCCCAGTGGGACAATCTCCCATGGGTACGGATTGTACTCATCGCTGGAGTCCTGCTGGTCACAGCGGTGGTCCTGTGTATTCTGGGAGCTCGAGGGAAAATCTGAAAGATACAACAGGACAGACGGATTCCAACTTCTCCCATTCTGCTGACCTACACACTTGAAAGGGTTTGAGTCAGTTTCTCAGGAAGGAAGAAGAAGAAGAAGGAAGGGGTTACAGTGTTTGGGCTTACCAATCACTAGACCATGAACTGAATGTGGACAATATACAAGCTATCAATAAGTACATATTTGGGACTCTGTAAATGACTGACAGTATAAGGACACAGTACTTGTAGGAAAGCATGTGTCCATCATTAAGAGTGTTTGTTTGTGTGAAAATATTTATTTATTATCTATATAATGGTTCTATTTGTTTGGTCCACTTTAAATGGATGCTCAGGAATTTTTACAGGAAGCTATACATGGCTTCGTGGACGGGATTTCAGGACCTTAAACCTACCTTTGTTTTTCCATGACACTGAGGCCATGTTACTTATGCTATATATATATCTGTGTTATATTCAACAGAAAATAAAATCTGGGACGCAAAATATGACAATTATTACTTTTATTATTTACAATAGACCTCTTTGGTCTCTTCTCCTCTGCCATTATGTCCATAGAGGCTGCTGAAAACCAGAAAACATTTTGATAAAATGAATAAAATATGATCCAGTTTCACCAATAAAGTTGGCGGTCGTACCCGGAGAACAGACATACAGGGTGATATCGCCTGGCTATTTGAGAATTTCTGGTGTTTACCAGGTTGGCCATGTTTATGCAGATGGCGGCAAAATCGGTTAAGACCAGATACCAGGGTCGTGGTCCACTCCTACAGAAGGCAGACCTCAGAGGAACTGGTGGTTCTGTGAGTATTCATTCATATATTTTTGAACACAGAAGTCACATTATATTGTCCACTTAAGATAAAATGTGCCACAGTTTCCTTGACTTCATCCCATAAAACAAAAATTTTATAAGAATTGGCAACCATGGATGCATTTTACTCCTGTTTAACTGATTTTAACATGATTTCTGAAGATTGCACTGTTGAAGCACTGGTTCATGTTTGCTTAAAGACATCTGACTGTGTCTGTAGGGTTCATGGGTGGATGACAGGAGCTGACACCTCGCCGGTTAGGAATGTTGAACAGGTGCATACAGCTGAGAATGAAATTCAATATAGAAATGACTCTGTGTGCCAAACTGTGCTGTGTAAGGCGGTCATATAAAGCATAGAACCCCTCAGCACCAAATCAATGAGCCACTGTCAGGATACTGCTTTATATCACTTCTTTGACATTGATTGTTATGAGCTGGGGGGTATGTGCAATGTTATCCTGACATTCCGGGGTAATTCACACCCAATAACATGTCACTCCTGTCACCTCAGCATGTGTTAAGGTCCTTAACACAGATGTTTAAATGTCAGTATGCAAACCTCAGATGAACCTCATACATATAGCGATGACATTATACAGGACATGTATATTAATAGAATTTGTTACAGGATCCAGCTGCACAGCTTGGTTGAAAGAGTGATAGATGAGATGAAGCACAGTGCTGGTGGGGTCCAGACCCCCCACGCCCTTTATAAACCAAGCCAGTCACTTTTTTATTGTCACAGGCCCCAAAATACATTCATGTCAGACTCTACGTGGACGTTATGCAAGAAACCTCTGAGAGGTTTGAACGAGTGTTCTAAGTCGGACTTAGAAAAAACTCTTGACAGCACAAAACTGCAAATTTGAGTTAGTCACAAACTCTTGTTAATTAAGACATAAAACAAAAAAGTAGTAAGTGACATGGAGAGCAGACTAAAAAATGAATAGAGCAAGACAGAAACTAGGAGACAGGGAGAAGCTTGCCACTTTCCTACTGTACATACAGGTCATACAGTACGACATGCTAGACACATGCTATACAGATACTATATCACCCTGTCAGTGTGTATTTGGTGGTTTAATTTCATGTTGGAAAATTAGATGGCTTGATGTCTCATTTCTGTTCTTGCAGTGATGCTGTACATCCAGCAGAGGGAGTGTGTGGACTGATCTCCCACCACAAGGAACTACAGTGTGTTGATACTTCATACACACGTTGTGAATTTTATCACGTTGATTACATTAATTGTATGACAATCTTTTGATAAATGAAAGCTGCTTAAAAATCAGGCAGCTAAATCAGAACCTGTTCCCTAAACTAAGCTTTGCAGGCCCAAAAGAATCTCAGTGGTAGCCCCTGGTAGGGTCTCCCAAGGCAAATTCTTCCCAGGGGAGGGATCAGACAAAATGTGTCTCACAAAGACCACTATGAGATGGAGGAGCTGCAGGACCTCGCACAGATTAGGGAAACCAGGGTCCCATCGACTAAGGCCCAACCACTGGATACTTGCTGGTGACCTCCCCTCCCCAGCCTGGCTCCAGAAGGGGGCCCCGGTTTCCTTAGTTGGCACAGCACGAATAAAGGGCGTTAAGTAGTCACCCGATGGGCCCACCACCGGCAGGGAAAGGCATAGGGCTCAGCTGCTTTGTCAGCCTTTTCTTTATGGAAAGGGTTAAATCCAAGTATATTAAGTATTTTATGAATTGCAAAGGATTTCTTTGTTCAAATGTTCGTGGTTCCCAGACGATGAATCCCAGTGACTCTGGTGATCTCTGGTGATCTCACCATGAGGTTCACGTTTGCGTTTTTTCTCACAAAATTTCAACAGCTGTGAGGTGAGCTGCCATGAAATTTGCTGCACACCCCATCAAGATTGATTGTAATCACTTTGGTCCACAATATTTCTACAAATTAAAATCTTCACACACCCTACCCAGTCTGTTTACTCCTAGTTATACATGATACCTGACAATCAGTGTGCAAAAAGACACACACATTTCATAACCAGACGTGTGTCCAAATGAAGATACTTTTTGTTTCACATGTAGAACGCTCTGTCTGGGTTGCCAGGTTGTGAGAAATCCTTTTGTCTGACCTTCATCTTTAGTCTTTAGTGCAGGTATAAATGTTTGTAAGCCAGTAATACAGGCTTAATACTGGTTTTGAATTGGTTGGGATCTGTCTTTGTGGTTTTTGTGCCAATCAGGTTGATTGATAGATGTGTGGTCCACCAAAGTCAGCTAAGATCAACTCCTACCCCTACAGATCTGCCCAGACCCTCTTGTAGCCCTTTTCCAGAAGTTAACTTGTGAGTTTTATTCACTAAACAAAGGGCAAAAAGTCCCAATAAATGATTTTTACAAACTATTAAAAGTGCAAAATGTAAGAATTTTAGTTTATAACATTCAAATTAACAGAAATTATCAATAGAATGTGAAAAAATAACAGTTTTAACGTCATGTCAACTATAATGTATTGTGTTACAGATATCTACTGAAGTTAGCATGCAGCTAGCTATGATTATCTTATATTATATGTGATTATTGTTACTGTTTTGAGTTTGTTTCTGTACTTCCTGTTTTATTTTGTAGTTCCACCGGTTTTATTTCGTAGTTCCACCCGGTCTGTCTTGTCTTATTCTACTTCCTGTTTTGTTTTCCGCCTTTTTTGATTTGGCACCGTCCCCTGATTTGTTTCACCTGTCCCTGATTAGTCTTGCCTGTCTATTTAGTTCCTGTGTTTCCTTTGTTTCCTTGTCTGTCCATTGGTTGTTTGTTTGCCCAGTTTCTCTGTGTTCTCTCTCTGTGTTCTCTCTCTGTGTTCTTGTTCCTGGTTTTTGTTTGCTGGATTATTTGCCTTTTGGTTTGTGTTTCTTTTACGTTTTTAGGTTAAATTAAAGTGAGCTCTTGTTCACCGTCACCTGCCTGCAATTGGGTCCTTTTCCTCCAAACCCTCACATTCCCCGTGACAATATATGTGATAATTATGACTGCTTTAAAGGGGCTTCAGATTTAGAATCCTGCCCAGCCCAACCAACACAGTTGGGCTGATAGTCAACTAAAAACTAAGTTGAGTTAAACTAGAATATTTTTAGAATCACTGGAATAAATCACAAAGAAACCATCCATCCATTAAAGCAACTGTGGAAATGTAAAATGCTAAAACGACATAGCTGGTTGCTGGTTCCAGTACATATTTTCACAGAAATTCTTCCAATAATCTCCGCTTCTCATACTTTTCTCCTTGTTTTCCCATATAATCCTTCCTCCATTTCTCCTCCCCTTTCCCTCCGTCCCCTCCTCTCCTCCCCTTCCTCCCCTCTGCTCTCCCCTCTTCTTTCTTCTCTCCCAAAGAGAAGCTTACTTTCACATTGCAGAATGGAGAAGAGGAGTGAGGAGTCACTGGCTTTCTCTGTCAGGGTCTTCACGCTGCAGGAGGAGAAGGAGGAGGAGGAGGAGGAGGAGGAGAGGGCTGAGGAGGAGCACATGGAGACACATGAGGAGGTAAAAACAGGCTGCAGGGGGCACACTTTTATCCAGAACTCTGTGACTTTATGAGATAAATTCATAAGAATATAGAGCAAGTTTATGGTTTAGAGATTTAAACTGTGCTTTCACTGATCTAGCATCAGTTCTAATCTGTCTAGCTCTGTAACTACTCCGTTCTGATTTATTGCAATTTGATCTGGTAGGTGTTTAAAAGGGGTGAAATAAATAAATAAAAAAGATCAAGATATTAAAACCATCTTGTTATTATCTTGAATATCTTATTCGTGATAAATGCAATTTATTGTGTGTGATTAAGTAATTATCAGAACATTTCTGGTGGAGTAATGCTCGTAAGATATTGTGTTAAGTAAAGGAGATCCAGTCAGTGATCAACTGCACTGAACCATTCCAAATGGATGAATCTATAATTTCACATTTCACTTTGTAATAGACGTTTAATCATCTGTCTTAAACTGATTTTTCTCAGTGATTCTTTCTCACGTTAAAATGCCGACTGGTTTAAAAGGACAATTATGTGCTTAGTGTAAATATTGTGGACACGATTCCCTCCATGTGTGTTCACCCTCCAACCTATCTCTTTTAATAGAATAATAATAATTTAGTCATTATTTGGTCTGACATCATAATAAAGTGGATATGAACTTTGTTTGGAAAAGAGTTTGCGCTAAACAACCATTAGTGTCTGATGTATCGTGGTTAACGTAGTTGTTAGGAGTGTTTTACACAACACATACAACACCACCGCCACATGGAGCTATGGGCAGCAATTCAGAAGTTTCAAACCAGGGTAGATCACTCTTTTATCATACTTTTTCTTAATACTACTACTACTGTAGTTTCCACATTTACTGTGAAACACAGGGACAAAAAGTGTTAACTTGGTAACACACACACATACACTGCACACACACACTGTATCATAGTGTTTAATAGTGTATGTAAGATATTTTGTTGCTAGATCCATCCATCGTCTAAACCTGCTCATTCTTTGTAGACTCACAGTCACTGACGCTTGTTTTTAATTTAAATCACTTTAAAAAGAGTTTGTTTATTTGCCAGACTGACAGGTGTTTCAGCCAATCACAATCAGCTTCCTTGTCCTCCTCACACTTCCTCCTATCTGCCCAAATTACGACCAGGATATGTTGTGTGGTTGATATTAAAAGTAGCTACACAAACAAAGTGTGTGTGTGTGTGTGTGTAAACTCAGTGTGTTGTGTTGTGAAGGAGCTGCAGGTCCAGGAGGAGGCGAGCAGGGAGCAGCAGGTCAGTGTGTGCAGACAGCGAGCAGAGCAGGAGCTAACGCTGCTCCTCACCACGGGACAGGAGGCTCAGCAGCTCACTGTGCAGGACGGTGAGCATACACACGCATGAACACACACAAACACACACCTGGTAGATGTGGTTTATGTTCACCTTTGCATGGTAGAGTTTCAGCTGTTTTCGTGGATGCAGGAATGAACTGTGACTGGGTTTTTAGTTTCAAACTTCAGGTGTCTGATTATGTGTATGTGTGCTTTAAACCAATATGTTTTCAGCCAACAGAGCATCAGTCTTCCAATTTACTGTTTCCAAGGAGATGGACCGCTGCCAGGTGGGAGGACAGTCCTTCCTGGTCACTGTCGGCAAGCTGAGTCTTCTGCTGCAGTTTAAAACTCCAAATGGTCGGCACAGTACATGCTAAAGTTCATACTGGTTATCATCATGAGGTTTGGTTAGTGCGTCAGGAGTTCAAACATGTACAACCCATCCTGTCCTCTTTGGCTGTGCAGATATGAAGAACTTCCAGCAGGTGTTGAAGACAAGGGATGTTGAAGAGGGAGGCAAAGTTTGCACAGAAAGACACGAGAGAGGAAACGAGGATGCAGAGAGAGCGTCGAGGAGACACCCTGCTATGTCTGAAACAGGGGCTGAAAACAGCCCTATACAGGGCTACAAGGTGAGCCACTCGATAACTGTGACTTTACAGGTTCTAGGAAAGTTTAAAAAAGAACTGTAGATACAGTTTGCTTTGTGTATTTGTAGTTCCACAGCTGTCTGTCCCAGCAGCAGAGCCTGCTTCAGGACTACCTGAGGATCACCACCTACCAGAGAGCCATTTTAGTCAATGAGACTGACTTCAGAGACAAGGTGACTCCTCAAGACACACATGACTGTTTATGTAGAGAGTGGCTTTAGTCTGTTTGTTTTATAAAATGCTAATAAACGTCAGTTTATATGGAGGATAATTCCAGCAAGCTAGATCTTATTTTTGTAGTTTAGTTCATCCATCTGTCAGTTATGATCACTGATACATATACTCACCAAGGTAACATTATTTTGTCCAAAGCTTCCCTTCAAACCTCCAACCCTACAATTAATTGCTAACCCTCCACCACCAGCTGAACCACAGCTGCCAATTACTTAATATAAGAATTGTTACGTTTTTGTTAGCTTACAATGAGACTTTTATATCTTGAGACCCCACAGGGCCTCTTTCACGTCCACCACTTTGAAGCACCATGTTTCTAATGTAGCCTGGAATGGACAAACTAAACACTGACTCTAGATCGGGCATTTCACATTTTCCCTTAAATGACAGTTTCCCAATCATGCTAGGAAGAACAGGGTGAGGCCACTAAATCCTACAGACAGGTCCTTTAAAAGAAGTGCAACAGTCAGACAGACAATGAGACAGGTTGTAAACAGGTCAGTCAAAGTTATTAGGAGGAGAAAACGAAGGCCAACAGTCATTTTTACCTGTAAACATCCATCACGGTACACTTTCAGGTGTGTTCACTGTCTGACCTCAGTCTGAGTATGTTTAGAGATGTCACCATGTTCCCAGATCTTAACAGTTACTCTGGTGTGTACAATGTTATCATACTTAATAAATGTTAATGAAACTACAAAAATATGACTCAGTTTGTAATCAGATGACGTTAACCTGATGAAAACACTTGAGGTAAAATGGAACCAGAGACAAAGCTAACGTAACTGTAAGACTAGAAGTCTGTGAGACTCAATATAAGGAGGAATAATGTGGAAAATAAAGGATGGGAGCATCGAGTGGTCTACGATCATAGCGTGGAACATCCCATCTCTCTGAAACATTCAGAACAGTGTATGAGTGTGTGTGTATTTAAAAAGTTTCAGTTCCAGTTCTCCCTTTTTCTTCCTGTCTCTGTAGGTGGTTCTGGACGTGTGTTGTGGTTCTGGTATTCTGTCTTTCTTTGCGCTCCAGGCAGGAGCCACCAGAGTGTATGCTGTTGAGTCCAGCCCAATGGCCAAGTATACACAGGTCAGTAGATTTGAAGCCTGCAGCCTCCATGTTTGTCAGCTTCAAACTGCTCTTATTCTCTGCAGTAATTAAAGAATTGTTTGAATCTTTGTGACTAACCTACGAGCAAGATTTGAATCTCCTGACTGTGAGCTAACACGCAGAGTTTGGAGAGTAATGTTATGTGTGTGTGTTGGCTTTGATTGAGCCTAAAGAAAAACCACAGCAATGCACTAGATAGCACACACACACATAGAGTACATACATCACATGCAGAGCGTGGCATTCTGGGGAGTTAATGGGTTGCGGCAACATCTGGCCCAGAGTTCAGCAGGATAGGGGCTGCAGAGACATGCTATACTGGGCTTAGACCGATATAAGGGGATTATGTCTGCCATAGATTAAATATTGAAAATTAGCGTGGTGTCAGGTTTACCTGATCTGCCTGTTCAGACACGATCCACACAGCACAAAAGTCCAAAGAGATGGATTAGGAAAAATAGATTTGGATACTTGTAATGATGTTTTTTCCAGGTTTTGAGATGGCTCTTTCCAAAAACAGAGTCCCTGGAGACAAAACACACTGTCGATAGTTTTTATTGGACATCCTTTCTGAAGAAAAGTCCCTATAAAACTGCAGACAGTGTGTCCTGTGGATTATCCACAGCAACCACAACGTTGTTTCTGGAAGGACATTTAACCGTTGAACTGACGTTTTTAGTGCTGTGGACACCACAAACTAAATTCCATTAACCTCCTTTGTATCAGACAGACATCTCAACACCTGGACAAATAGAACCAATCCACACATTATCTTCAAGGAGAGATGCGTTTAAAATCTTGTTTCCTGAAAGAGGATATAGACAACATATGAGCCTGTAGACATAAAAACTTGCCTTTAAGACTTTAAGAATGTGCATTTCAGCAAAAAACATGCAACCACTGAGCATAAATTTCCAATATGTGCACTGCTCATAGTGGACAGAAGCCAACCAATGACCCAGTTTGCTTTGGTCATTTTATCAAGGTGTGTATAGGCCTAGTTGTATGGTGGCTGTTTGATAGATAGATTACTTCCTTCTCTATACATCATGTTGTTTTCTGTCTCCCGTGCAGATCCTGGTCCAGAGTAACTGTATGTCTGAGCGGATCAGGGTCCTAGAAGGGGAGGTGGATGAGGTCAGCTGTCCTGACATGGTGGATGTCATCGTCTCTGAGCCAATGGGATACATGCTGCTCAATGACAGACTCATGGAGAGCTTCCTGCATGCCAGAAAATGGCTCAAACCCAATGGTAGGATTCAGAGGAAATTGCTGATGTAGTGTTTTAGTGATACAATAAATAAATGAAATACTCAAATCGTGATAATACTGATGGAAGTTATTAGGAAAATGACAAGTAGAAAATGAAAAACACAGAAAGTACTCCATCACCAATCTTGGAACCCATCGGATATCATCCGATGATGATTTAGCATCTGGGGGCAACGGCCAATAATTTGGAATCCGGGAAACAGATAACAGTTATCCAAGTCAAGAACTCATCTGCAGTCCGATTAGCCACTTGATATGCGGGAACGGCGAGAAAGACACATTTGTGCTTATCTCTGTAAACAGATAAATGCATATAACTTTCAAAAAAGCACATTAAAAAGATAAACCATCATCAGACTGTTAAGAGATTGTATTTCAGCCAATGCGTTCTGCCTTTTTTTCTTTTCACATGGACTGTTGCAACCAAAGCCCACCCGAACGATTGGTCGATTGTGCATAAACTATGACATCATCTGAAATAATAAGGGCCTTCAGCTATCTTGAGGCCATGTCTTGCTGGGGGGACTTATGTCAAACCTTAGTTAATGGAAGAGGAAAAGTTAGAGGGTTAGGGTACATTTAGAGACTTGTTTAGGACGTCAAACAGTGAGTTAGACTTGATTTGGACTTTTCTTGTTCTTTTTTCTTGACATAGGAGTTAACTGGGGTTTTGTTCTGTTTGTGCTGACTTGAGACTTGCTTCAGGACTTACCTATCTTGACATGGGACTTGTTGGTGTTGATCTGAGACTTGACTTGGGGTTTATCTGTCTTTACCTGGGACAAGTTTGTGTTCACTTGGGACTTGCTTCGGGACTTACCTATATTAACATGGGAATTGCCTTAGGACTGACTTGGGATTTGTGTTTCTTGACTTGCGGCTTGCTTTGGGATTTACCTACCTCAACTTGGGAGAGCAATTTTTCCCCAAGGCTCCCAAAAGTGTTACTCCAGCCATTGACCATGTCAATCTAAATGTCTGTCTGTGTCTAAACCTCTCATGTTCTGTTTATGTCTCTCTGTCTTACTCATTTTCCCCCTCTCTCTCTATCTTTGTCAATCTCTCTCTCTCTGCAGGTCTGATGTTTCCCTCCTATGGTGATATTCATCTGGCTCCCTTCAGTGACGAGCAACTCTACTTCGAACACTTCGCACGAGCTAGTTTCTGGTCTCGCACACACTCATACACACACACACACACACACACACACACACACACACACACACACACACACACTCAAACAAGCACGCACCGCCATAAATCCATGCATGAGGACGCAAACACACTGGCTCCCTTTCTTTCCCTCTCTCTCTCTCTGTCTCTCTCACACAGACACACACGTTCCCAAGGCTTGACCTCAGTCAGGCATGTTTCCTGTTGGGTGTAAAACGCTCGGGTTCAGTCCAGTCCTGACTCATACAGACCAACCAAGGCTTTGACTGATAGCATCTTTTGTAGGCCGATAAGTTATTTCTAAAAATGAAATTTGCACCAACGGAAAACACATTTAAGACTTTCTGTGTAAGTTATGTTTCCCGAGAATTTCCTTCTTTGAAAGAGGATTTGGTCCATGACGGTACATTAAACTTGAATGTTGTAATCAGGACACGGGAAGAAAATTACAATCTTGATCCCATACAGTATATACTATTAGGATCTACTAAAATAAATGTATTTTCATTTCACAGTGAAAGTGGATGTCGTATTTTGAGCTGCCATGTGGCCTGTAGGGAAAAAAACTGTGTCCAAAAGCCAACAAGTAGATACAACGCACCTTAAATTTCAGGAAAATTCAAGATTCCATGAACCATATAATATTCAATGACTTTCCATGGCCAACTTCCTTCACCTTAAACTAAAAGTTTGTTATTAATTATGCAGATGTCCGAGTGTATTCTGCTATATTCACATATGTCTGCACAAACAATGCAACCTCTGTTGTGCAGTTTGTTTGTGCATAAGTGTATGCAAGCATACCAGCGTGTAAGTGAGTGTGTGTGTTGCCATGGTCTGTGCCCTTCACTGCTCCACCACTATGTGGAGGTCAGGCTCAGTCAGCCTTGAGGAATGAAGGTAAACTATAAACTGATGTTGTTCACTCATAGTATTTTGGCGGTGACACTGTGAGAAAAAACTTTATTAAGTTATTGCTTTAAACTAATGAAGCTTTACACATTTAAAATCCAATATGAAATGCCATTCACATTAATGCCTACCTAATATAACTATCAAATATTTAACTACCAGACGTGTCAGTCTGCTGACTGTGTCAATGATTCAGTGTTCACTCTTCGCTCGTCTTTGTTCAGGCAGCAGAGAAGTTTCTATGGAGTGAACCTGAATGCTCTTCACAGTCCTGCAGTGGACGAGTTTTTCAAACAGCCTATAGTGGTACGTGCTGTAAAACTCCATTTAACAGTACTAACCTTGACACAAGATCTGTTACGACATATCATATTCTTTTCAGGACACGTTCGATGTGCAGATCCTGATGGCCAGGTCCGTCAAGCACTGCATCAACTTCATGGAGGTTAAAGAAGAAGATTTACACAGGTTAGACACACAGTAATACAAGGCTTCGTTGGTAACACTTCATTTTAAGCCCCCTGTTATAACACGCTGTAATGTAGTTGTAAGCAGATGTGAGGCTGTTTTTATAAGAAAACCAATCAATCCCATCATGGGTCGACCTGGATGTAATTTTATGGATCTCCTTTAATTAAGTAGCGATGATGCATTAAGTCTATTAACAACTTGAAGTGTGCTAGATATGTGATCAGAAAACAAACAGTCACCAAAGATTTGAGGATTTAAACATTGATGGTACAACACAAAACAGTAAAAGGATACAGCAGAGAAAAGCCACGGATAATAATAATAATATATGAAATGTTTAGTATGCATGCAATGCATGCAATTTGTCAAAATTCAGAAAAACCTACAGAGACATGTGATAAAACGTGTGTGTGTTTCCTCCAGGATGGAGATTCCCTTTGTGTTTACACTCATGCAGTCTGGTCTGGTCCATGGACTTGCCTTCTGGTTCGATGTGGCCTACTTGGGATCCAAGTAAGAAATAAAGAACTCAGACTGTCTTCCAGTTGATATGGGGAATAAAGATTAATACATTAGATCTTTCAAAGAAATAATAGAAATCTGTTAAGACATATCAAACAAGTTAACCTTTCTTCTGTGCATACAGGTCAACAGTGTGGCTCTCCACAGCTCCCACTGAGCCTCTGACCCGCTGGTATCAGGTCAGATGTTTGCTTCAGACGCCACTCTTTGCCAAGCTGGGACAAACATTGTCTGGGACCGTCCTGCTGACCGCTAACAACAGGTACACGTGTTTTGTCTGAAATTGCTGAGGTGGACAACACATTTGATTACTTTGTGATCTGTCTTATCAGTCTGGATCAGAACAGATCAGTTCTCATGGAAGTTTGTCTGTGACCTGTGAGTGTAACCAATAATCATGAACATTTACCTTTTCCACATTCCAGGCAGAGCTACGACATCCACATCACAGCCACAGTCGACCAATCAGGCTTCAGATCTGGAAACATCCTGGACCTCAAGAACCCTTTCTTCAGGTTACAACTTGTTCCTCTCTGCTACATAAAATAACATTACATTAATATAAAACTAAGTTAATAAGTCCTGCTTTTCTCTGTCCACTTTATGAAACACCCCATACGTCAAACTCATTCTGTGTGCAGGACAGCATCTTGGTTCCACAACTAGAGATGGCGATCAACCTTTGATCCTTTGGCAATCAGAGGTTCCAGGGCGGGTCGCCTCTCCCCTCCTGGAAGCAAGGCGAGGAGAACAAAGGTAAACCTTTAACAGTGGCATAGTAAACATAATATTCATATTAATGAATGATCAAAACACAGCTTGAATACTGCAGGCAGACAGAACAGCTTCTTGAAAGATCCACAAGAGGGCAGCATGGAGCTGCTAATACTTTAGACCTTAATCTGAACAATAGTTCAAATCAAGCAATAACATCCACTGTGAAACATTAACAGGTATCACTTAAACAAAACATAGATGATATGGAAATTATGCATTTCTATGTAATCCAAACACTGACATGTCATCTTAAATAGGTCTGTAATGTAATGTGTCAGTGGTTTTCTAAATGTATAATGTAGATGGACAGAAGTGAGTGCTGTACTGAGAAGTTTTAGAGTGAAATACTCACTATCAAACAGAATATGGATCAGAACTTATTTAAATATGAGGGCACACTGTTTTTGTCTTCCAATCTAATCCCATCTCACAAATAACAAGTCCTTTTTTCTGCTGTCTTGTCATGTCGACCCTTTTCTTTTGAAGATGGCTTTTTTATCCAAGTCAGTGTGAAATAAACACAGCTTCAGTACGCTTTAGTCAGCTGTAACAGCAGCTTTCACTGTCAGTGCTGTGAGTTTGAGTCTTTATTTACTGCATCAATATTGTGTCAGAAAAAGCAGTTTGGGGTTGTGCAGAGGCAAACAGCTGGTCAGTTATGTGTTTGTGAAGTGTGTTTTAAAAAAAACTAAAGTTAAAGAATAAATTTGCAAGAATAATTGTTGTTTTTTTCTTATTATTATTATTATCATAAATTTTTGCTTTCATCTCCAAAGGAACCTCATGAGGAATCATCAGATCCACTTCCACACACCACAACTTTGATCTCTCTTTAATGGAGGCTATATATATATATATATATACACACACACACACACACACACACACACACACACAGTGTTACATTACACATTCAAGCATGCACAAGGAATCTGTCATTTCCACACCAGCAGTTTTTTCTGTGCATGTATTTAATTCTCTGTAATAAAATGTTTCCCTCACAAACTGTAATAATGAGACTCATTTTCTGCTGAACACACACATCGTAAGAACTGCACGATGGTTACATTTAGTAAAGTAGTATTAAGTTTTGTGCTGATATGTTCACCAAGTGTTTTTGAAGCATACATATACAAACATTTTTACTATAAATATATTAAATCATATTAAAGTGATCCATTACAAACTTACATTAGAAGTTACATTTAGAGTTATAATAACAAACGTGTAGTCTGTTGGGATTTAATTACTGTCTAAATGTGTTTACTTAATCATACTTCTTGTTATACTGATATTCAAAACATGTATATTTTGAACAGAAAAAGATATAGTCACATAATATTCACCTAATTTCAGACATAATATCTCACCAGAACAGGTTATAGGCATTTGCTGAGGGGATTTTATGAACTGGAACGATTAATAAACACATTTTAGAAAACTCAAGAATTGAAGCAGGATTAACGTCTGCGTTAATTGTGCTTTTATTTTGAAAGCCGGAAACCCGGAAGTGCTCTAGTTGTTGTAGCTAGCAGAACATAGAAGCCAATGTAGCCTCATATTTGTGTGTGAGCAGAGTCATTCTGTTTCATAACTTTAATAAACGTGTCATAGAGGTGTGTAAGAGGCTTCACTGGAGGGAATTCCCGCGCTGCACAGGATGCTGGCTACAGGAGCAGTGAGTACACACGACTGTTAACTTTAATGAGCCAGCTAACGCGAGCTAACCTGCATGTGTACATGTTAGCCTGGCTATCTTATGCTAGAAATTCAGTCTCTCCTGCTAGCTGCACAGCTAAACAGATATAAAACCACAGTGTTTACGAGTCAGCAGGTCAGCAACTGTTTAGTAACATTATGACGACTTCCTTTAATGTGTGTGTGAGTCTGCTCCGAACTCCATGTGGAAATCTGTCAGTTTGAGACAGCATCGCCTTTTTCGAGGCTTCCGTTATGTCATTCTGTAAAAAATGCTGTACAGAAACACCTTTATGGGTCACTCTTTAATTCGGCATGCATCCATTACACTTAGCATCGCATATGAATTTATTAATATCATATTTTAGGATGCTACACCTTCTCTGTGTACAGGCTAACAACATATGTAGTACCGAGAAGCAACATGAACCAGACTGCACCACCCTGACACACTGTGCTGATGCCATGTTGTCTGCACTGCTTTCAGGCTGTAACCACAGCGCTGGCACAAGTGGACAGAGAGAAGATCTACCAGTGGATCAATGAGCTGTCCAGTCCAGAGACCAGGGAGAACGCCCTCCTGGAGCTCAGCAAGAAGAGGGAGTCCGTACCCGACCTGGCTCCCATGCTGTGGCACTCATGCGGCACCATCGCTGCACTGCTGCAGGTGAGTCAGAGCAGCGTTTACCACATCTCCAGGGCGGACAAGAGAGCAAAGAACCAGAAGTTCATGCTGTATTTTCATCCTTGTTTGTAGGAAATCGTCAACATCTACCCGTCAATCAACCCCCCCACCCTGACAGCACACCAGTCTAACAGAGTGTGTAACGCTCTCGCACTCCTCCAGTGTGTGGCCTCCCATCCCGAGACAAGGTAACTGAAATCTCCGTCACTCACGGGTGTTTAAAGTACACGACAAATAATGACGGTGTGGATTCATGATCACGTTGAACACAGTTGGTTTCGTCCCTCACAGGTCAGCTTTCCTGGCCGCACACATCCCACTCTTCCTCTACCCGTTTTTACACACTGTGAGCAAAACACGGCCATTCGAGTACCTCCGCCTCACCAGCTTAGGAGTCATAGGTAAGAACTCTGCACTTCATCATCCTCATCAGTGATTCTCCCATAGCCTCTGTTGTATAAGTACAATACTGATGTCAAATAATTAGAAATGAGTCCTTGTAGGGATATTACACATGGCTTGAAATCACAGACGAGTAAAAGGTGTACTCTTTCTTTAAAAAGTGTTTGAGTCAGTGCTTGTTTGCAGGATTGCCCATTAGCATAGATGTTTGAACTGCTAATAAGACATTTCACTTCAACATTTGTTGAAGAAACTAAGCGTTTATTCATTGACGTTTGAGAGTGTTTCACCTCAGCCGCGTGTCAGCAGCTGGAGGTAGATGTTAGTTTGTCTGGAGGCCGATGGAGGTGAACTGAAGTGTGACAGAGACAGACCAATTTCTCAGGTCCTTTCTCAGTGTTTGTATGTAGGGCTGCAACGATTAGTCGATTACGTTGACGCGTCATAATATAAAACCCCACTGTATGATCACATAGTTTTAAATAAAATATGTTTGAAAGACTTCAGCTGGAGAAAATCTCATTAGCACCACTACAAGCATACACACTACAGAAAATGTACTACGGGAAGACTGGCACGGTAGTATAGAAGAAGAAGATGGGTTCAGTGTAAACTCTGTCAAGCTGAGCTGTCATATCATGGCAGCACTACAGCGATGCATGAGCACCTCAAACACAAGCTTTTATTTTCAATGAAAATAAAATCCAAGTTATCAGTGAGTTATCGGACATATTGTACTGATTAATCGAAAAAAAATCGACTAATCGAAAAAATATTTGACAGATTAGTCGACAACCAAAATAACCGTTAGTTGCATTTATATGCCGGAGTTTTCCATCACACTTGCAAACTGCATGTTGGATGATAAAGGATGATCCGTGATTGGCTCCAAACTAGTTGTGATGTCACAAATCCTGCTGGTACATCCAGGTGTTAAACTGGAATTTAAATTAAATTCATTAAAATGCAGGATCGGGTATGGGTGAATACTTGAGTCACATCATTTCTTAGAATTTATTGAATTGTCAGCGATTTGTCTGACTGTCAAACCAGATAATAAAAGAAAGGTCTATGGCATTCATTCTCTGTATGTATACAAGATCCTCATGGAACGTGTCCGGTCTGATTGCTTCCTTGTATCGATTTTCCTGTCAAGGTGCTTTGGTGAAAACCGACGAGCAGGAAGTCATCAACTTCCTGTTGACCACAGAGATCATACCTTTGTGCCTTCGCATCATGGAGTCCGGCAGCGAGCTCTCCAAAACAGTACGGTCACATGACTTTATTCTGACCAACACATCCATGTATGAGTGTAGATATCCCCTGTGAAATAAAATATGACTATATGAACTGATGACAGGTGGTGTAATTGTTTTTTTTAGGTTGCAACCTTCATCCTCCAGAAGATCCTCCTGGACGACACCGGGCTGGCGTACATCTGTCAAACATATGAGCGCTTCTCCCATGTTGCTATGATTCTAGTGAGTCATATCTCAATTATTAACATGTAACACATTCGTTAGCAGTTTGTCTTTGTGTCCTGACAGTCTGTTTGTCTGTTTCAGGGTAAAATGGTCCTCCAGCTCTCCAAAGAGCCGTCAGCCCGTCTACTGAAGCATGTGGTGCGCTGTTACTTACGTCTGTCTGACAACTCCAGGTACTTTTATCACTGACTCCAAGTCAGTTTTGGAACTGCTGAAACATACAAAGGATGCCTGACGTGTGTGTGTGTGTTTGTGTCTTTGTCCCACAGAGCCAGAGAAGCTCTGCGCCAGTGCCTCCCTGACCAGCTCAAAGACACCACCTTCGCCCAGGTCCTGAAGGACGACACCACCACCAAGCGCTGGCTGGCCCAGCTGGTGAAGAACCTTCAGGAGGGTCAGGTGACCGATCCCCGGGGCATCCCTCTCCCGCCGCAGTGACGTCCCTCCCCGCCGACCCCAAGAACCACCAGCAAAGAACTGCCTAACAGACGAGCCTTCCATCATGGACACAGAGATGACACTGTTTTTATGAGAGACTCAAAGGAAAGGCTGCTGCCTGGTTATTTTTCTGCTCTCATGTGCAATCCCATGGATCCACACTTTGAAAGACATTCACATTCGTTGCCTCGCCATGTGTTCTGCAACTGTGATCGACAATAAATTGTTGCATAACAGATAACAGCTTCAGCATCTTCATTCAGCTGCAGTAACACTGCACTGCTTGTTGTGGTAACTCTCCTTCTCACATAAAGGACTTAAGGTGTGTGTGTGTGTGTGTGTGTGTGTGTGTGTGTGTGTGCGCGCACTGTGCAGCAATCATGTCATGATAAACATTTCTCAACGTCAGCTGTGATTAGAAGTTAAAGGCTTGTGATCAGCAGGTGAGTTTCTCTTTGAATCTTTATTTGACAGTTGCAGCTGAAGAATGACAGGAAGGTGTGGAGAGAGAGAGAGAGAGACGGGGATGACATGCAGCAAAACCTGCAGCGAGCAGGTGAGATACTCCCTCTTTTCATATTTGTGCCGAAAAGATTCAAATCTTTAAGCCCTTCAAGACAGAGCTCACTGCTTTGAGTTGTTTGTTTTAATTGGTCTCGAGGGCACTGCATGTTGTTATTAGAAGAAGTGCTGCATTAAATGTAGATGTTGATGAGAAATAAACAAATGCATTGTTCAAAAAAGCTAAATATAAAACATGAATGTATCTTATCTGTGTTACAGTCTTATTAAGGTTCAGCTTCACTGTGGGCTCATGTTTTAACTTCATTGTATTTACATCATATGAATCACAACAAGAATGTTATTCATTAAATTAAAGATATTGGAGTAAAATTTTCTTACATTATTACTACTGAGCCACACTTCTCATAATATTTCCCATTTGGAGCCATGATTGCAGCATTTTTGAATTTTGAGTTATTTTATCTCCTTTCACTATCTGCTGTCACATTATAGCTCACATAGTTCATTTTAATTTGAAAAAAAAAATGTTTTGTAGTATAATGTTTTGAAATGAATCTATTACATTTTTTTTTTAAGATATTATATTTATATTTCACAGATTCCTCCATGTACCACTAGAGAAAGGTCGCATCCCACCAGTAGTACTCGTGCCACAGTTTGAGAAATGGTGTCCTAATATTACGATCATGATGTCTTTTTAGTGCACATCGCCATATTTATGTTAATATTTCTCTCTGCTAAACTTTGAGAAAGGCTGAAGCTTCAGACGTCATCAGTGACTTCTTAATTTGACACAACATATTGAAACAGTCCACTTCACAGCAGTGAAAGAAGCTTCCGTCTCTATTAAAGGGTCACTTCAGTGATTCAGTTTTTCTCTTCCATGAAGTTTACTCACAAGTGACAGATTATAAGAGTGGTCGAAACGGGAGCAGCAGTACTCGAGATTTCCTGACTTTTAGTCCCTTGTTTGACTCCAAAAACCCTGGATCCTACATCTCCCATAATGCAACTGGATAGTGTATTTTGTTTAGAAACACCCATGTCTTTCAAATTCACACCATCAGTTTGTAATACAAACTCTGCTTCCCTTCAGCCGAGGAAAAAAAAAAATGTGAATCTGTGCTCTCGGTTTACAAATCCGGATTTACCAAATAAATCTAGAATATATTTGGCAAATCCGTGTGCACGGATTATAATCTGAGAGTACAGATTTACACGAGCCACGTGTAAAACGACTGCTGTCAGGACTGAGAAGTGACCCACAGTGACCTGTGTGAGTAGGATCGTGATCATTATATCGTTGTAGCAAGTCTCGCTGCCACCGGGGCTTCTCAGCACAGTTACAGTCTGATCGGATTATTGCACATCTCCTCCAGATGTAATCAGTTCTGTAACAAAAGTTCAGCCGAAACAGGCGAGTGTGTCCGTCTAGCTCCACAGCAGCTTCAGTTGTGTCAATCAACTCACCGGGCGCTGCTCACCCACACCTCTTTCTTTCTCCTGCATCTGATCTGTT
The DNA here is from genome assembly GCA_946959425.1 of Argyrosomus regius. Classification (NCBI taxonomy): domain Eukaryota; kingdom Metazoa; phylum Chordata; class Actinopteri; family Sciaenidae; genus Argyrosomus; species Argyrosomus regius. The sequence continues at coordinate 13,356,187 of OX336905.1, forward strand.
GTGCAATAGTCCAACACACAAATGGGTATTTAAAAAAAAGACAGACACTAATAAATTAGTCCACAACACATGTAAATGTAAAGTCTTTGATTGTTAACATCATTCTTCTAAAGAATTGTCCCTCATTTAGTGTTTTCGTCGCTCTAAAATCAAAGCACTCATCATGTTTCTGCACTCAGTTATTCAGGTTTTTCCTTCACTTCGTGATGTCTGGTCTCAATGACTTCAGGTGATCCGTTGCAGAGGTTGCTGCTGGGTACTGTAGTTTTTCTTCTTTCCTCAGAGGTCATTGTGAGGGAGCCCCTCCATTTTAGTCTTGGCTTCGTCTGTGTAATTTGAGCCGGGAAGCTGAGCTGAAGCCGTGAATTATTAATGCCTCAGAACCTGAGCAGGGGAACACAGATGAAGACCACAGAGAGAATATTAATATTCAAAAACTTCCAAACTTAATGTGTGTGTGTGAGCTCTCAGGTGCGTAAGCGATGTTGGTAATGACTCCGGAGGTAGGCCGGGAGCAGTTTGTTCATTTGCTGGTGGATCTCTCTCTGGTGTACCGTCCTCGTGGCCTGCAGCTAAACTGGCCTGATCAAAGTTTGATGAGCAGGGCTTAGTAACATTAGACGGGGCAGAACACACACGGGCACTCTGTGGTGGAGCTCTGCTGGTCCTCCACCTGGCATGATGTGATAGAGGTGGTCCAAATCTGAGGGAAACAGGCTGATTGTAATCCTCTGCCAACGAGTGTCTTATATGACAGCAGACAGGCTGCAGGACTCTAGATAATAAATCCTAGTTTGCATTTTTCTTTTAATACGACTATTCCTGAATTCTATTTTAACTTGTATTCCACTTAAAAATCACAATTAAAACATGAGCCTTTGCAGTCAGGGCTCCAAGACTGTAGAATGACCTTCCACACTTTTATGCACCTTTAGATCACCTTTTTATGTTATATGTCACATTTTATTCTAAATTTTATTAATTTATTGCTAATAACTTTTTATTATTGTGGATTTTTTGTGTGTGTTTCTAACTGTAAGGTGCAATGTAAATAAAATGTAGTATTATTATATATTATTACCTGCATACACACTGTGTATATACTGTGTATACACACACATACAGTTCAAGTATACACATGACTGTTCATCCTGCTTTCCACAGAATCCTGCTGTCCAATATCATATACTAATTTTCATCTACCTTCAATATAATCTATACAAAGTCTGACATGTGCATCTGAGATACAAACTGGATCGTCATGCAAATCACGCTGATACTTCATCTAATGCGAACCTGTTTCGGCTGGACTGAAGCTGCCTCTCGTAAACAGCTCAGGTTGGGTGGAGGTCCCTGCTCCAAACAAAGCTTTCACCTCAGCCATGTGGAGGCTTTTGTAGAGTTTAGAGACTTTATAATAAGTAGCTATAAAGGTTGTGTCATTGAGATTAGGCATGGGATCATATGATTTGTGTGCAAACACACCTCATTTTCTTCCTCACGCTGTCATCATTGTGTTTAGATGACTTTAACTTGCACTCCTCTCCTTATCCGAAGTGCATAATGAAGACACAGCTCTCAGAACAGTTAGAGCAATGCTAAACAGGGCCAAACAGGTGATCAAGCAACAGGGCAAAAAAAAAAAAAAAAAAAAAAAAGGATCCTGAGAGAGAGAGGAATGGTAGGAGGAGGAGGGGAGGTGGGGCAAGGCAGGTGAGCGTCACACTGAGTTGACTCTGGCTTCAGTTAGTTTGTGGCTGGCTTTCATCACTGCAGCGTGGCATGCAGAGGGACAGCAGCAGCAGCAGCAGCTCCTGGGCCATATGATCTGTTCCAGCTCTGCAACAGCCGGCAGCACCGACCGGGACTCAGGGATGAGCCTGCAACAGGTCAGACTCATATTATAGAGCCTCAGAATCTGACAAATAATACTGTTTTTTTCATGTTTTGGCTTGTTTGAACTGCTGATCCTGTAGATACTGATAGAATATTTCAATTTAACACCTCCCTGACTTTCTGATGAACTTCATGTTGTACCTTGTGTGCTGTTTTTTCAATTTAAAACTACCTATTTTTGTCTTTTTAACATATTTGCTATGTTTGCTATGCTGTGTTTAATTGATTTACTTGCTGTATGTATAGTATTATTTATAAGTTGTAAGTAGCAGGCTGGCTTTGGCAATGTGGTTTTGCTGAATTTTTGTGAATGAGTGTTTCTGAGTAAGAGCTTGGACCATCACAGTCAGTTGAGGTCATGAGTGAAAGGAATGCTCAGACCACGACAGGGGATTTAGGGGAGATTAGTTGGCTTATTGAGCTTGACATAGAGACAGAACAAAAAGTGCAGGACACCACAGAATGCTGGGGAAAAAAACACAAAAAAAAAACATAACAGAGCAGCAAAAAGAGCATCCAGACCAGCTTAGTGAGCTGCCCAGTGTCACCGTACACACAACACGGGGATGAAGGCTGAATAATAAGGCTGCTGGTGCTGTGTGGAGCAGGTGTGTGATACTCTGTTCTCACAGAGATCTTTGGTTAAAAGAGCGATTCTCTATATGAGCTCCTATATTACAGCCTGAGCATGTCACTCCAAAGCACAGAACACCATGAAGATGAAGCACATGTCTATTTACATAGAACTATCTGAGCATCATATCAACATTTGCTATAATCAGCCTATAAATGAGGTGCTGTTATAGAACAGCGAAATGTTCCGTTAGGGCTTACACTGTTAATGTTAGTGCTAAGAACATACGCATCTACCACGCTGTCTAAGGAATTCATAATTGAAATATGTTTATTACTATTACTGACTTACGTCCTCAATGTTACAGTAAAAAGTTTAAAAAGTTGAATAGCCTTCAAGTTTCCGAGCATCCAGCTGCTATCAGAAGAGCAGATAGGTATATTCCTTGAGCTGAGAAATTCTGAATCCTTACAAAGTTATTCATTGTTATGAAGTGAATTTGTTGTCTCATCTCTATGTGGATATTGTAGAGTGTTAATTGGTTGTTAAAACCCCGGATGCAGTTTTCAAATTGGGGATTGGTGAAAAAGTGTTCTGTTAATCAATGTCTCAAAACAGAAAAGTGTTAACTGCTCATAAAAACTTTGAAAAAACTTTTGAAATACTGAGAAATGAGAAAATCAAAAGACCACAGTCATTTGGTTTTCTGATGAAATCATCATCATGTCTAAATGTCTCTGGCTCATAAGTGTAAACTCACAGGAATAACTAAAAGTATAGAATAGCATGCGCTCTTCTGTTCTTTCTTTTTAGATGGCAAAAGTGTGAGACAACAACGAATGGCTTGCACAGGGACTGATCTCCGTAAGTCTGCTTTTATATCCTGCAGTGGGTTTACGGTGTAAGATGTACAGTACGTCAATACATACAAATTCTCCACTACTTCATTGAACTGATATAGAATAGCTCATTGATTTGGAACTCTGTATGTCGTTATGCATTTGTGTTAGCATCAATAATATCTGACTTATACTGACCAGGCTCTGCGGTCTGTCTGTGTCGTCCCCCAGGTTTCTTGAAAAGATACAAATTAAGATGTTAAATATTGTCTCAAAGTATGATTTACAGCTTGAATTAACTTTATTAATCATATAATAAATTAAATCTAACTGCTTTGGTAAAGTAAACATGTTATTTTTATATCACACACGTATGACTCTAAGCTTTTGTATGGAAGTCCAGGGCTGCAATACTGCGATGTTATCGTTAAATGAAAATTGAAATTTACTTTACTTTTTTTATGATAACATTAATTGTAAAAATAAATAAATAAATAAAATTTTCATGTTTGAAATAGGAATATTAATGCCAAATTGGAAAACTCCTCCACATACAAATCATTTTCACTGTAGTCCTTTTCATGCCCAAATTGTTGTGCAACCTAAACTTGAAAATGAAGTTACGAATGTAAACATTTGAATTGCAACCATACTTTTGAGCGATATACTGCCTAATCACACAATATTAATTTATTCTATAATAACTCTTTCTCTTTTCAGGCATCCGGGGGGATGACAACCTCCAGTCCATGCTGGTGGGGACGGTAATGAGAAAAATCAAGTCTCGTACTTGGAAGAAACAGCGCTACTTCAAACTGCAGGACGACTACATGACCATCTGGTACAAGTCCAAGAAGGCTGGCAACACCCACTCCACATGTAAGGGCACATGATGTACTAATGTGATGAACCTCTTTCATCAGAGATTAAGCCAAACGTGACGATTATGATAACCCAAATGGAGATGTTAATCACACAAGACATCAGCACATTCATTATGCTAGAAAACAGAGGTGGATAAACTCAACGGAGCTCAGGACACTGGATTTGTTCTTATGTCAAAGATAGGCGTTGATTTTTTTTTGCCTTCCACAGACCAATGTAATTAAGTTTTCATTTATTCTTGTTCATCTTATGATGATCACCACATGGAGATGATAGTCCTCTGTCTTCGACTGTGTATGATATAAGTTTTCCATCCTGTGTCGATCTTTGTGATCTTAGTTTCAGTGAGTGACCTGGAGGCAATACGAGAGGGACACCAGTCCGAGGTGCTGCTCAGCATTGCCGATGAGTTCCCAGCTGACCGATGCTTCACGCTGGTCTTCCGTGGTCGCAGGGGCAACCTGGACCTGGTGGCTGAGTCAGCCGAAGAAGCACAGTCCTGGATCAGAGGCATGAGGAAGCTGATTGAAAACCTGGAGAACATGGGGGAGCGAGAAAGACTAGACCAGTATCCTTCACTTGTCAATCCTTCACTCACTGTTTTCAGTCAGTGTCTTCAAAATAGTTTTACAGTCCAACTGAACTCCACATGAGCCCAGTATCCTCAGAATTGTGTCCATATAGGAAGATTAGGGAGATAGGTAGATATACGAAGACGCCTTGTGATTTACGTCCTGATGTAGGGTACAAGTTGACATTTCATTGAACATCCGTTAGCTCTAGAAATACCTTATCACGGACAAAAGGGTTGGTTAAGGGTAAACTTTAATTGAAAACTGATAATAAATAATATGAATTCACCAAGCTGGACAGATTTAGTTAAATATCTAGCTCTTGCTCTAGGCAAAGCTTTTAGAAATACAGTTGAGTGTTTCATCCGCTATTTAATGTGACACTTTCCTAAAGTGGCGTACCCAGATGGATTGGTGACTGGTTTAAGAAGGCAGACAAGAACCACGATGGCAGGATGAACTTCAAGGAAGTGCGTGATTTACTGAAGATGATGAATGTGGACATGAATGAGCACCACGCTCATCGTCTCTTTACAGTAAGGGCCTTTGAGCTAAATACATAAACTGTGGTCATCCTTGTGATTTAAGCATTTAACATAGAGTGTTTCATTTTTACAGCCATGGTGGGATTTGATACAGATATCCATGTATCCTTCTCTTTCCTCAGATGGCTGATAAATCCCAGTCTGGTACATTGGAGGATGACGAGTTTGTGCTTTTCTACAAGATGCTGACCCAGCGGGAGGATGTATTAAGGGTTTTCCAGGAGTACTCAGTTGATGGCCAGAAGTTATCCCTGAGCGACTTGGAAGACTTCCTAAGGGAGGAGCAGCTGGTGGGGGACGACATCCAGCAGCATGCCAAGCAGCTCATTGACCGCTATGAGCCCTCTGACACAGGTACATGGGCAGTGAAGGATAAACCATATCTTGGTGTTTGTCGAACCATAGGAAAACTAATATTATTGTGACTACCTAGTGTCCCTTGGTTCTGAAAAACGTATGTATGTGAGAAGGTTCTGACACTATCCTCCTGTGTTTCCAGCCAAGCTGCTGAATGCCATGACATTTGACGGCTTCTTGATGTACCTTGGCTCAGCCGAGGGCTCCATCTTCCACCCACAGCGGCGGGGCATCTTCCAGGACATGAGCCAGCCTCTGTGCCATTACTTCATCTCCTCCTCGCACAACACCTACCTGATGGAGGACCAGCTCAGAGGACAGAGCAGTGTGGAAGGATACATCAGGTAATGCTTCTGGGGTTTGTTTTATTTGAAATTAGTCTGGTTTGATGACGTGACTCTGCTAGAAATGTCCATTGTGAGTTTAGTTTAGTTGACCTCTTTGAGTGAATCCACTGATAGCTGCTATTTAAATGAATTTATTTCAGTTAGAACTGTTGCTGTTGTGACTGAATCAACAATCAAACACTTTTAAAACCAACCAACCAATGGTAAAACAAAAAGATGTTGTTGTTTTGAGCCTAATGATCAATTTATCAACCCGACTATCCACGTGGACTCAAATTGTGACTTGGGCTCAAGTTACTGTTTTGATGACTTGCAACTTGACACAACATGACTTGAGACTTGACTTGGATATGGACATGACTTGATTTGACTTGAGATATGATGACTTGAATGACTTGTCTGTGTTTATTTTATTTATTATTTTATTAAGTTTAGGTGCAAAATATTAAAAATGTTCAACACTTTCAATGTTGACATTGAAACCGAGTGAGTGTTACCTGGTACAAGTGCATGCTGGAAATGGCATCGTCATGACTGGATGACTACCCTGTTAGTCAAGCTCCTTGTGATGCTATCTGATAGTCTATGGATCAGATTAGATCATCATCATGCCCGTGCCATGAGTCATCACTTTCAGATTCAAGAGTTTCACATGTGAAGGTCAAAGGCAAACTGCAAGACCTGCTCATCAAAGATTTCTGACAGTCAGGCTCTAACATCAAACTTTGTTTTTCTTAGTGTAGGAAAAGTATTTTGGGGGGGAGAAAGTGACTTGACTTGCTCAAGAGCTTGCTTGAGAATTGCCAAGGGGCGCCAATGAGTTGGGGGCAAAGAAACAAAGATGCGTCTAATTGATTAAACGACAACTAGAATTCGCCAAGGGTACAAAGGCATCCAGAACCACCACTGCAACTATGACTGAATAATTTCTCTTGTTCTTTTCCGAGTAATTTAGAAGATGGTTCTATCCAAATCCACTTCCAAACCATTTTAGAGATTTAAGGGTTTCCCTCGGTGGAAATCCCTATTGTGTTCTCTACTATGCTCCATTGAGCCTCTCAGAGATGATGAGATTTCCTGTGACGTTGTTCTGAATTAATCCCACACTATTCATCAGTTTTTTAAATTCATTAATAAAATAAAGTGGGATTGCTGATGTCAAGTTCTTTTTAAGTGATTAATTCTTTGTATTAATGCAAAAGTCAGTCTGATAAGGCATTAACAAAAGGCATTAACTTAAGGCAAGTATATCTGATCCTGATAAAGAAATGAATGAAAGAATGAAAGACTGAATTTGTCTTTATGGCTCAGGGCTCTGAGTCGTGGCTGCCGATGTGTGGAAGTGGACTGCTGGGATGGTGCCAACGGAGAGCCCATTGTCTACCATGGACACACTTTCACCTCCAAGATACTCTTCAAAGATGTGGTCAACGCAGTGAACAAGTATGCCTTCAAGGTAACATCAACTGTCTGGTTGTTTCACTTTGTTTTGTTTCACTTTGCCAATTTGGAAGTAAATGTGAACTTGCCCCAAAAGCCCCAAATTGTCCAGATCTTGCAACCAAACTTTAATCCCAACAAGATGTTTCAAGGATCTTGCTCTATTGAAGGTTAGGCAACTTTTCTTGTGACTCTTGTCAGTTTGAAAGTTTTGCAAGCAGTTGCGGTTCTTGTCCAAAGTTCTTGTCCATAGCTTGAAACTAGAATATTTATTCAAGGACATTTCAATTCAACTGCAAATTGGTCAGGTCAGGTCTTTTTTAATCAATTCTTGCTGTAGCAAAACATCTAGTCGTAAGCTTTGAGTAATGCATAAAATGTTTATTGTTCTTTCTTGAGTACGGTAGCTTTCTCATCTACCTGTCCTCCAAGTTATTCTTGTTCCTGAAAAAGTTGTATTTGGTACAACACTCTTGATTTTTACATTGCACAAGTCACACACACTCACAGCCCAATTGGAAAGATGATCACACTGGTCTGAATGTAGCTTTTCAAGTAGACCAAGCATGTTTTGTAATCCCCTCATGCTGGCATTGCAATTGTTTTTGCTTTCATTGTCCTCTAAAGCTGTATCAACAAATCGCTCAGCATCTCATTGCAAATTTATAAGAGGGAGTACAACTGTGCAATGATATCCAAGACATAATCTGAAAGCCCTATAAAGTGAGCTAGCCAGGGATCTGCCACGCAGTGCCAGCCCGATGCCAAAGTGAACAGCTGCCAGGTTCACGTGCATGTCAAAGCCTGCTGTGTATGAGCATCTGTCCGCAACTGAATATTGTGGCCTCATGACCCCTTGTCCATCCATCTGCTGGTCTTTCAGCCAGCCAAGCACAACCCGCAGGCATATGGCAGCAGGCGTATTAGCTTTCCCCTATGATAATGCTCTCCCGTGTTAAATTACGAACTCACTCACTCCCTCCACCTCCTCCTCTCCCCCATCCAGGTATCGGAATATCCAGTCATCCTGTCCATCGAGAACCACTGCAGTGTTGAGCAACAGAGAGTCATGGCCCAACACCTCAACCACATCCTTGGTGACAAGCTGCTGAAAAGCACATTGGACGGCAAGGCCCCCATCGGGCTGCCGTCTCCTGAGGTGAGCAGTGCAGTTGGTTGTCCTAACCCTACCTCACTCTGTGTGGTACTTGTTGGCTTTACAGTACTTTCTCTGTGTGAACATAAACCTACATGAATCCTGCTTGAAAAAAGGCAGCCCAATCAGTTATTCCAGGGCCACAATGGGGGTGCCATTGCAGGAAAAAAGAGAAAAAAGATGTAATGCAGGGTCTCCAACCAAAAAGTTGAACCCGGTTTAGCTTTTGCTGCAACGTTCCTGGTAGATTACTTTGTAACATGAATACTGTATATTCATTCTCGATTGATTGCAACAGAGATTCAAATAAGTGTTGATGCTGTTTCCTTTATAACATTTGTCTCATGGTATTATGAGTGCTATACTCAGCAGTGTCTTGATGTGCATCAACACTTCAGGATATGCAAAAAATGTTGTCACATTTGCATTTGTAGTATTCATATTTATTTACGTCTATCTATATGATGCTTCCAGTGTGTGCTAGTGCATCCCATGGTGGATCTACAAATTTTGCATGATTCACTGTGTTAGCCAGGACAGACAATGATTGATTTATGTCTTCCTCACACTTGTTTTGTTGCACGTGATAATCAAGACTAACAAAAAAAAAAAACCTTACCTGACTTTTTAAAAGTCAGTTAATTTCTGTGCTGTTGTCTAACTGGAACATTTTGATTCATAAATTTGATTTTCTGTGCTACATAATATAAACAAAACCTAGCTAAGTGTACTATCTTGTTCTAACCCTAACCCTAACCATTAGTGAGCATTAATGTTACAAACTTGTTTTCATGGCAAGAAATAGCTTCAGCATGTTCATTTTAACAGCTTGATCCATTGTACCATATCCTTGTCAAGGTGATACTCAAATGAGTCCTCAGATTGACCCAGAAGACACCTCACTTTCCCCCCAAAGTCTGTCAAAGCCTCCTTGGCCATATGATCTGTGTGCACATGCAACACTGGCACCCTGAATTATTCAACACCACAATATTTTCCCCCTGCTACAACGCTGAAGAATATGAGAATACATTTTTTTCCATGGTTCCCCTTTCAGTTCACAGTCCACTGACCGTTTTGTACGGCCGATTTAAGCGTTTTAACATCTCCCACAGCTACCGTCTAACCATTATTTCACTCTACTGAATGTGAAGGATGACCCTTGGTTTTTTGTTTGACCTTCCTGCCAGGATCTAAAGGGGAAGATTCTGCTGAAAGCAAAGAAGATTGGCGGTCTGGAGGAGAGTTTCAATGGGATGGTGGAAGACTCTCTGACCGGAGAGGTCAGCGATGAAGACGACGTGGCTGAGATTGACGAAGATAACCTCCACCGCGAGAGTGTCCGTCGCAGGATTAAGGTAGGTCAGGTTGTTAAATGAACAGTGGTACACCTCAGTCCCAGACAGCCTATTTTACACAGTCTGATGAACCAGCCTGATAAAGACTCAGAATCCTCTATTTCAGTCATTTTTAGATTGATGATGTAACATCGAGGCAAATCAGGAAGTGGATTTCGATGTATGAGTTGGAACACTTAATAGATTAAGCTGACCATCCCAAAATAAATGCACTCCTTTTGATTAAATAGATCCTGTTAATTACAGTTGGTAGTTTCATTTTGCTGTGCAGTCCAGACTGGAAGGTTGCCTGTTTGAATCCTGAAGCATCATGAAACCATTTAAGTTGTGCTTTTTGGTGGCCCAGCCCAAGTGTTGTGGTACTCTGTAGATCGGTCCTTGTCTCAAGACCAGTCTCAAGACCACTATTAGAAGGTCTTGTCTCGGAATCTTGACTCGTCTTGTCCTGCCTTGATCTTGGTCTTGACATGATCTTGGTTTAGGTGGTTCTGACTACACCACTGCCTCAAGTACAAGCCTATGATTAGACTTGATACTTGGTTCTTAGTGTGAATGTACGTACTTACCTGCATGAATGACAAGCAGGATATTGAAGAGTGGAGTTGCATGAATGTTATCTATGTATGACTGGAGACATTTCGAGGATTGCTACCCAGACCAGCAGCACTCTTTAAGTTTGAAATGCTCTTCTGTGACCTGGTGATGATTTGTTCTATGTGTCTTCTTGACATCATACACACCCACTCCCTTCACAGGTCTATCATATTGTTCCTCTAGCTACACCTCTGTTTTAATCCATACATTACTAGCAGAGTAACCACTTGTATTTAATTATTTATTTTGCCCTTGTGTGACATTTTATACCTTTATTATTAGTCTACAGTAGAGAGATGACAGAAAACAAGGACAGAGAGGAATGGGGAACAACATTTAACAGAGGTTAGACTCAAACATGCTTTAAAACACTTTAAAACCAGATCTCACCTTGTGCACGCCACCTTGTATTTTTAACTGCAAGCTTTTTTTTTTACCTTATATGGAAACCATTACAGTGACTAATAGTACGGTAATACCTGAATTTCTAAGAACGTCTTGTTCTTGATGTTGTTATTTCGGTTGATACCTTAAGGGTATTGAGTACAGATATGCGCAGCCCTAGACATGAGTAAAGACTGAATAGCAGAAGAATAGAAAGAAGAATAGCCTAACCCACTGGTTCCCAACCTGGGGGTTGCAAGACCTTCTCAATTGTATATTTTGTTGAAAAACATAAAATATATACATACATAATGTAGACATATATCTAAGCATTTTATTCATTTCTGTGAATAAAACAAATGAAATTTTTAATGTTCAAATTGAGATTATCAAAGATATAAACTTAAAACCAAACCCTCAGGATAAAGGAATGATGCAAATCTGAATGCAAACTATATTTATAGAGCCCTGTTAAACAGCCTCATCCTGCATTAGAAAAGTACACAGAACAATGGCCAAGTGTCCGGGAGAAGAAAACACTGAATTTGACACCTATTTAGTTTGTATGATTACAATTTTTTTTTGTATTTATCAGTTCTGTATTTTCAATATATTATGAAATATCCATAAATTATATTAGTCAGAGGTCCTCAGTTTACTCATAGTTGATAAATTTTGGAGCCCTCTGATTCATTTCATTTTAAATAATTTTATAGGCCCACATACACATTTATGATTCAGTTTTTATAGATATACTGTAGATTATTTGGATTTGTAGATTTATAGAGAGTTACAGTTTCACAATATCTGTCATGAAAGCCGTTCACCCACAGCTTTATCTTTATTTAGCAAGTATAATTCAGGAAAAATCTATTCATATATTTCTTTAATGAACTGATAAAGTCTGTAAATGTATACTTACAGATTCCATACAGTCACTCCAGCATATTAAACCTGTGACATCACTTGCAGGTTGTGTTGATCATGATTAATTATCATGGTTGTAATGTGATTATCTGCACATAATTTCACAGTATATTCTATTTGTCCTGCATATGGAAAAAAAAAACACAGTTCAGCCTGTGCAGTCAGGTCATGTGCTGATTTCTAAATCCTACACAAGCTCTTTTAATCTGCTGCTTTTATTTATTTGATCCAACTGAATGGACAGTCTACTTTTATTTATTTAACTGTACATAAAGATTCAACCGTCTGCCTTTGTTTTTGTTCTGGTGGAACAAACAGAAGATACTTGTGAATTCTGACTTTTTCTCCTCAGCTGTGTGTTTGTTGTCACAGTTGATTGAGTGTTTTGTAGTAAGCCACTCAGAGACACCCAGAAATCTGGTAGCCTTTTTATCCAGCGGAAAAGGATTGCATAAACTTCTGTCATCCCTCATGAAAAATAGAGAGGACTGAAGGGCAGGGAGCAGACACTGGGTGTTAGATAAGGTGATCTGTTTACACTGTGATAGACACAGAGGCAGGCAGAGACGGGGGAGAAAGAGAGAATGAGGCTTCAACACTGTGCTACCACTCGTGACTCTGGTGTCCTCTACCACGGACACCCAGATCTGATCTGAACTTCATTGAACTTTAAAAACAGAGAACACAGAAACAGAATATTTATCTGCTGAGACATTTAAACTCTTCCTGAGCTAAAAGACGCACACATTACACCGCTGTGGATATCAACAAGAACGAAACGGATCAGAAAAAGGAGGAAGATGATCTCATTCTGCCCTGTCAAACCAGATTAAGCCATGCCATGCCAGGCTAGGCCAAATTAGGCTAAGTTCCACAAGGTGAAGGTTGTACAGTCTCCTCTAAAATGGGATACTTGATACTCTGAAGAGCACTAATTGCAGTCAGTAATTACCTCTGTTGGTAAATACCGAAGTGTAGAGTCTCTGAGTCGGGCTAGAATGAAATATCAAGTTTGGCCTTTTCAGCCACATTTCTGAACATGATCAAATGAATCACTTAACTGTTGCCATTTGGAATAACAACATCATTTGTCATCAGAAATTATTATTAAACATAATATGTCATTACATCGAGTATTAAATTACTATCATTCTACACTGTGGTGATTCTGTAATGCGTAAAATCTGCTCGAGGTTTCTGTTTTTCCTTGCCACTGTTGCCAAGTGCTTGCTCATGGTGGGCATTGTTAGGTCTTTGTAAATTATATTATAAAGAGTACAATCTAGACCTGCTCAATATGGAAAGTGTCATGAGATAACTTCTAAATTAATTAATTAATTAATTAATACAATTGATAAAGGATTTGTCAGTAGTTATATATTGATTTAACTTTAAACGTCAAATGAAAAAGCTAATTTACAAATATAATATTATATAATCTTTACAAACCTGACACCTGACATTAAAAGGGTGCTAAAACATATTGAAAATATTCCTTCTTTCAGTTTCGATATTTCAGTTGGCCCTCTTTTCATTAGTGTTATTAGTGTCTCCTTGTCCTGGCTGCTCATTTGGGTCTAACCAGAGCTCTCATTGGCTGTCACCTCAAAAGAAATGAGCCATGTACTGTTTAAACAGGCAAAATGTGAGATTTCGGGACTTCCTGTTGACATAATTGAGAAAGATAATGGAATAATTGATTATTTTGTTGTTTGTTTTATTTTACAATATATATGGAGTTGATTCATTTGCAAGGTTGTCGAGGTCCTAGAAACTTTTCTTCAATGTCAAATTGCATCACTACAAATAAGATTTGTCCACTGTAGCAAACTATATCAATGCTGTTTGACAAAGAAATTTTATCCCATGGTCCACTTGACAGATTTTTTCAGATCTTTCTATCGTATCTTGCATCATCAGCAAACGGAGCAGTTGTAATTTTTGGGCGGCTTTAGACTAACTTTAGTCCTGCATGAAAAAATGCAGGGTGCCAATGCTGAAGGCTCGGGCAAAAAACACAAGATCGTCTGTCAAGAAAAGAACTTCACATCACCCAGCAAGCTGCTACGCTGGATTATTTTGTAACATGAATGCTGTTGCCACTGTGATAGCTTTTTAGAGTAGTAAAATCCTGTCTGTGAGTATTACAGACAGCTGTGCAGTGTTTTGGTGTCCAATAACCCTTTAAAGACATGAATATGTTATGTCAACTAGGGCTGAACGATTTATCGTTTTCTGATCGAAATTGCGATTTCAGACAACGCGATCACATGATCGCCAAAGCCGCGGTTTTATGCAGTGCTCCTGACTGACCCGGGATCTGTTGTGTCAACTATTTTACACATAGCCTGCATGCCGTCTCCCTACCAATCCTGCCAACCAATCAGAAGCGGCATGCTGCTCGTGGACAGGTCATGCTAACCAATCAGTATAACCTGCTCCACCTGCTCCTTAATTTCTGAAATGGCTTCAGCTGGACCAGAAGCAGAGTTAGGGGATTTAATCCCTAAGAAAAACAGCACGTCGGTCATTTGGGACTATTTCGGGTTTGAGGCTGCAGACGTGCACCAGAAACAGGTTCTGTGCAAAACCTGTCGCGCTAAAGTTGCAACATCCAGCGGAAACACAACCAATTTATACCGGCACCATAGGCATTTGCATGACGAGTGCATGACGAAAAAGTCCGGTGAAAAGTCCAGCGAAAAGGATACTCAGGCCCATAGTGGCCAACAGACTACAATTACAGCATCTTTTGCCAGTGTTGCATGTTTCTTAATAAATACATTTGAAATCAATTCTTAACTTTAGTTTTCATTCTTGCATTAGAGTAATGGCATTTAATGTTTTAATGGTATGATGTAATTTTCTGTCATGTTTGTAAATGTTACTGTACATTCTGAGTATCGCACTGAAGCTTGATTTGAAGAAAATCGTGAATGAAATCGAAATCGCAATATCTGCCAGAAAAATCGCAATTAGATCTTTTCCTGAAATCGTTCAGCCCTAATGTCAACTGGACTTCCTGGACTGTATTTCATTGACTGGTACTTTAAACAACACACCACATAGAGTGAAGGTAATCATATAACCACACAGGTTACATATAGTCATAAATTGGCTGACCACAAAAATTTGATTTATAGCTCTGGAAAGAAACTAGTAAGATTCATAAATAATAAGTCACCAAAAATAAAACATGAAGAATATTTTGAAGTTAAAAAAAGGTGTACATTTAAGAAAATGAATGAAATAGAATGCTAATTGGATTAAGACATTTCACTGAGGTCCTTTTTCAAAAAGAGGAAAAAATACAATTTACCTATTTTTTCCTAAGAGGTAGATCAACACTTGTTATGTTAAACTGGCTGGCGTGTGGCCACACAGCCAGCAGAGGGTTTGCATATCCTCTGTGAATTTTTAATCATGAGGTTGAAATTAAACTGTCCGCCACTCTGTAGCTGTTGATCGAGGTGTTTGGAACATTTCTGCACGTTGCAAAGTTCATCTTGACATGAAGGTTTTTGGGTTTTACTCAGGACCCCCAAAACTCTCTTCATCTCTGACTTAGTGTTCATATCACTGCGTCACAGGGAACATATTGTTTTTAAAAATATCCATGCAACTACTCTTATACATCCCTGGTTGCCATCCGTACTGTACATGTAAAATGGATTCGTGTTGACATTGCAGTGTTTAGAGCATAAGTTTGATCTTCAATGTGCATCCATGTCCACTGTAGCAAACTAAGTGTGTAAAGGAATCATTGAGCACTTAGAGTCATGTTTATTGATAAGCATTTGAGAAGCATGAAACGCCACACTGGGACTCCTGTCAACACGGTCATCAGAGGTGAGGCCAGTGGCGAGCCTGGCAGTGATGTGAGCCCCGCGGTGCCTCTGCTGATGGTTTAGGTGTCTGGAGAGATGGCGGCCTTGCTGTCTGGTAGGCGGGGAAGGTGGTTAGAGGGGGGGGGGGATTGATGCTCTGAACCCAGCCGGATCAGCTTTCATGTGGAAGCAGGCAGCCGTGCATGCAAGGTGCTCAGCAGGTTTCACTGTCTTCGTGGTGTTTGGGTCCGCCACACCTCTGATCTGTACGGTCATGGAAGCTACCCCTGGCAGCTCACCTGCTTTTGCTTGGCATTGTGGTCGAGGATCACTTACACAATTCAAAAGGGGGTTGTCTCAAGGTTTCGATATGCTCGGTGCTTCCACCCATGACAGGATTCCTTCACATCTCAAGGGTTTACCCTATCACGTGGTAGTGATTGAAATAACAGTCCTCTCGCTTGAACGCCGAGTCACTTCATGGTCATGGGTCATGTGAGCCTCATGTGACTTCTTGTGTTAATGGATCAAAGAGGTTTAAATGCCTCTGTAGGTCATTAGGTTTGGACATCTTCCTACGACTCAGCAGAACTTAAGAAGCCTTTGGAAAAGCGATGACACATCTTCTGGTCTAAAACTGCATCCTCATTGCAGACAGTACGGCTGCTTTTGAGTAAACAGTGGCGAATGGTATGGCACTAGTGTCTTTATAACAGGTTCATTGCCCACTTTCAATTTATCAGTGGAACGATACTTTTGTTCTAGTGTCATATGCCGGTTCTTAGCGGTGTACTTCTTTTAAATTTTGGAACGTTGCCGCTGTTTTACTGGCATCTGGCTCATAAAAATGGCATGCCACTTGGGTATAAGGTAGGATACTACAGTATAATGATAACCATTTGGTTTACTTTGGTTAGGGGATAATTGTGGTCAAGCAATGTTGACTGGTTTGAAATGGAAAAACGCAGTCTCTCATGTTACAGTCCATCCACTTCAACCTTCTCTTTGCACAGTCTTTGCAGTGTCATCTGACTTTCTCCTTTGCGTCATAATTCCTACAGCCAATAGACGGTTGGGTCACTTCAATGTTAACATGCCCCATTTTGGGGCCAAGAAATTACGTGATAGTACTCGCCGATAACTGATCCCGCATTTCAGGCTATGCAATGCTCATTACGCTAAATGGACTGCACTCATTAGCACCTTTCTGGGCTTTTACACTACATAAACTATATGGACAAAAGTATTCAGATGCCTGACTATTATACCAACAGGGACATTGTATTCAAATACATATACTTTAATATTGAGTTGGTCCTCCTTTTGCAGCTATAACAGTTTCCACTCTTCTTGGAAGGCTTTCCACAAGATTTCGGAGTGTTTCTGTGGGAATTTGTGCTCATTCATTCTGTAGAGCATTTATGAGGTCAGGCGCTGATGTCAGAACAGAAGGCCTGGCTCGCAATCTCGTTTCCCATTCATCCCAAAGGTGCTCGATGGGGTTGGGGGGGGTCTGTGCGGGCCAGTCAAGTTCTTTCACACCAAACTCATCAAACCATGTCTTTATGGACCTTGCTTTGTGCGCTGGGGCACAGTCATGTTGGAACAGAAAAGGGCCTTTACCAAACTGTTGCCACAAAGTTGGAAGCATAGCACTGTCCAAAATGTATATGCTGAAGCATTAACATAGGCCTTAACTGGAGATAAGGGACCAAACCCTGAAAGCCCAAACCCTGAAAAACAGCTCAATACCATTATCCCTCCTCCAACAAGACAGGTGTGGCCAAAGCTGCTCTGCTAGTGTCTATACATTTATCGAGTTAGATTGAATTTACTATAATTCTATGATGTTCCCATCATAGTCAGAGCAGTAGAAGCGTCCATGACATGTCTAAATTTTAATTTACTTGCACCGTCTCAACAAGATTTGCTGATTAAAGACTACCCCCATGTATTAATGTGCGCATTTATGACGTTTTTTCATTCTCTGTCTTCTCATTTCCGTAGAAGTCGAAGCAGCGTCTGTCCAAGGAGCTGTCCGACTGTGTCGTTTACTGCAAAAGTGTCCACTTCAGTAGCTTCAAACACTCCCGCATCCACTCCAAGTTCTATGAGGTGGCCTCTTTCACAGAGTCCAAGGCCCGCAAACACCTGAGAGAGGCCGGTGAGTCCAGTCTCATCATTCCTGTCTGCCTCAGACAGTAAAATGTATGCCTTATGATGGAAACTGTGGATACTAAGGTTTGACTGCTACAGATCTTTGATATTTGACATTTAGTCAGGGATGTTTGTTCTATTGACAGTAGATATTTTTGTTTCAGTTATCGCTAGATTTAAATTTAAAAGGAAAACTTGTATCAGGGGCTTCAGTCACACCATACTTTAACCATATTTCTGATATGATCTCCATTTCAGGGGCCGAGTTTGTGCACCATAACTCACGACAGCTGACCAGGGTTTATCCCACTGGCTTCCGAACTGACTCCTCCAATTTCAATCCTCAGGAAATGTGGAACGCTGGGTGCCAAATCGGTGATTGCAACTGAAAGACAGGCTTGACTTTATCTCAAGCGGCGTTTAGACCTCCTTTCTTTAGTCACTTGCATTTCTGTATTTTGTATTCAGTTTCGTCTTATCATAAAGGGAAAGAGACAGGTTTCATAAATTGATAATACATTAAAAGGATAGTTTGGCTTAATTGAAGTGGGGTTGTATGAGGTACTTATCCTCCAGTAGATGGCAGTCAACATGCTCCCATTTTGGACAAGCAGACAGGGATCGAAGCACAGAAGCAGAGCTATGCACTGATGTGGACAGGGTCAGCAGAGAAACATCTTTTAGCCACATAAAAACCTAAAAAATATCAATATCTGGTTAAGTGTACGCTGTATTCAGAATATTTTTTACTGCTTTACCTCGCCATCAGACAGCCTTTTTACTTTGGCACTAACTGTAGAACTTCCAACTGTGGATCAGCGTTCAGCAGCACAGCCAGACAAACACAAGCATGCACTATCTTTGAGTTTGATCTCAGTCTGATCTCGCAACCGTCTGATGCAAACAGCTGATCTGCGCTGTAGTTCAGTGCAAGGTGCAGCTCCAGTTACTTCCTTATGTCTTTTTTCCAAAAGAAGAAAAGGATGAGTCTAGCTCCTGTGTGGTTTGAATGTTACGCATAATGTAGATGATGGTAGAACAGATAGGTGGTCGCATTTTTTAAGTTCTTAAGTGGCAGTGCGCGGCTTCAATAACATTCTCATTCTCTCAAAGTGCCTGAATACAGTGTGTTGTCAATGTAAATTTTAAAAAAAAGACAAGACAAAAGAAGTAAATCTGGTTTCTTTTCCTTCTTTATTTAGTTGCGTTGAATTTCCAGACTGCTGGGGAGGGGATGGATCTAAACGACGGGCTGTTCAGTCAGAACGGCAGCTGTGGCTACACCCTAAAGCCCAGTTTCATGAGAGAGGCGGAGAAAAGATTTGACCCTGAGACGCCCCAAAAACGGCACGGCTACCAGCCTGTTGTCCTCACCATACAGGTACAATCCAAAGGAACGACATGTACTCCTGCAGTTCATCAGCTATTTCAATCACTGTTAGTTATGGTTGTATTTGTGTGTTTAAGGTGATTAGTGGTCAGCAGCTGCCCAAAGTCAACATCAAGGAGGATTCTATAGTGGATCCTCTGGTCAGGGTGGAGATCCATGGTGTTCCTATGGACCAGGCTAAGCAGGAGACTAGATACATCGAGAACAACGGTACATGAGCTGCTGTGGGCCTATGCAATGGCAGCATGGGTTGTAATATGTCAGAACTGACAATGAACGATCTGTCCTTTCTGCAGGATTCAACCCCGTGTGGTATGACACCGTTCGCTTCACCATCCACACACCAGAGCTGGCCATGGTGCGCTTTGTAGTGGAGGACTATGACAAGACTTCTAAAAATGACTTTGTGGGGCAGTACACGCTCCCTTTCAGCTGCATGCAGCAAGGTAAGGATGAAGAAACATGTTGAGTTATCATATAGCGTCTTCAAACTTTGTCTTGCTGTATAACACCTATACTGTCAATCACTTGCTCATTTAAGTTAGAGTTTAAAATATTTCCTTAAATATATCCTAATAGTACAACTAGTTTGTTGTTCTCTGGTAAAGAACAAATGCTTCTTCTAAACTCAACATTACAGAGTGAAATCTGTTACCAGAGAGTTAGAGATATCAATATGTCCATGAAGAATAGCTTCAAGTCCAACGTCTGATAGGTTTGGTTGGTTCAGTTTTGTTTTGACAAAACAATTATCTTGTAAGTAAGTTATTTTGTTGTAATCTCAATAACAAGTTGTATTTTTTTTCTCTTTGTTTTTTTCAGTTTAAACTAGAGCATCTGCTTGTGCGGTTGATTATACTAAGATTGTTAATTTGACAAAAAATAAATAATTTAAGTTTCATGGTTTGGTTTGTTTAGTTGAGAAAACAAAATAATTCATCATGATCACAAGAAAAAAGAAAAAGTGAGTAACACTGTCCAACCAGGAGCAACCGGCTATGTAAACAGGACGTTTGTCACTGTGGTGTCACAAGCTAGCATAAGTCCCAAAAAATGTTTTACAGACACAAAATATATCTATCTTTTTATTTGTTTCATTTCTGTCTGCATACATGGATAAATGTGTGTGAAATGCCAGATTATGCTAATAACTGACATATTTACTCAAATATATATATTTTTTTTTTGTCAAATTTTGTTAACATAATGGATTATTTTTAAAATTACATTGTGAAATGTAACTTAAAATCTTCAGACAGACAATCTATCTGACAGGTCAGATATTAGCAAGCTTCAGTTAGCGACATAACAGTTACATCCGCAGTTTGTGGTTGTAAATATTTAGTAACAACTAATCTCTATATAAGAATTAGTTGTTTTAATTTAGCCTGTCTGAATTTAGTGATGCGTAGAACTCCACTTATGCTAGAACTAGACTAAGTTTGAACTTGGTCGTGGATGCAACCAGCTCCAGTTCCATGTGTTTGACTGTATCTCAGTATGTACATAAGCAAATAAAGTGTGTTCTAATCCCTCCGGTTTGTTTTGCAGGTTATCGTCACATTCACTTATTGTCCAAAGATGGAACGTGTATTCCTCCCTCCTCTTTATTCGTTCACATCAGGATCAGAGACCTGGAATAAAACCCTCTTTCACTTTGTTAATCCACCGGAGGTACTGGAGAGAACATCGTCAGCACAGACTATTTAGAAATGAACAGTCCTTCCTTCTCTCAGAAAATACTTCCTAGAATAGTTCCTAGAATAGTTCCTAAAATAGTATTTAATATTATTCTTATTTGATGTGAAAATACTACGCCAAATCTTTCGTGGTTCTTAGCAGCAGATGTATATTAGATATGCATGTTTTTTTTGTTTTGGTCACTATAGTGTGTGTAAGTTGTCCCTGTGATTGACTTGAACTTTGCTGCTCACGTTTGGTGTACTGTGTCTGTAGCACAAATATTTGTTTCTGCTGAAATATTGTGTTGTAGAGAAGAATGTGCCACCAATATGTTTAGATCAGGATGTATATTTTCTGTCAGTATTTTCCTTCGATGAACAGCACTTCATCGTCACTGTCACTGTCACTTTGGTCAACATGCAGCGCTTCCTTCTCTTCCAGTTGCACAGATAACACAGTAGTTACCTGCTTGGAACATGTAAAGTGGGATACAGTGTTTGAACCAGAAAGAACGTCAGCAAAAGCTTTGAGATTGATTCAGTGCAAGAAGATAAATTCAAACTGTGGCGATACAAAACATTTCAAATATTCAGATTCTCAGATGTTTCATTCTACTAAAACCAAAAGATATTTAATGAAGTGTTGTCACCCTGCAGACGTATGAGATGTAAAAGATGTGTGACACACATCTGCCAAGTCTGCACAGATAATTAACACACTTCCTGTTTCTTAAGATGACTTTAGTTAATTGTATTGCCAATAGATTACTTACAACGTTGTAAGAACATATTAATAAAGATAAGCTTTCAGTACTGTAGGTTTGCACATCAGAGGTCAGATCAGCTGTTTAGGTTATTAAGTTGCAAAAAGAACTATACACCACACCTTTATGTTCTTTACCAAGTTAGTTTCCATCATTGAAATCTGTGGACAGGTTCACAAATATCTTGCGAAGGAATGAACAAACTAACTAAAGAACCAAAAAATAGTTGTCTGGGTTGGTAAAAGAAAGAAGAGTAACGAAGGATGTGTAGCTGCAGCAGCTGGAACAAGGCGATCAAAATGAACTAGAGACTCGCAAAACAAATTAAAAGATTCATTTTAGTTAAAAATCATGCCACATTTGATTTACCTTGAGTACACTTCATATTCTCATGATATAAAATAGGATTGGAACTCACTGTAAGAATGGCTGAATCTGTAGAATGTGTACTTGTTTCTCCAGATGTGTCTCGGAAAGTTAAAAATACACTTTCAGAACTCAATTTGAAAAGTGTTGTCCCTCCACAGTTTGTAACGGAACCAGATTTAAATTTATATCATCTAATTATTATAATTATTTTTTAATTTGTCATACCAAATCAAATTGATAAAATCCAAATGTAGGTTTACCAAATCTAAACTCTGATACTTTTACTTTTTGACATAGTCATGGTTCTGTTCATAATCTTCATACATTCAGGGAAGATTTGCTTCATTTCAGCAACACTGTCACTGTCCCACATTTACACTGGGAAATCATCATTACAACCACAGCCCTCTGCTGTCCGCTGAGCAGCTGCAGCAGAGCAACTGGAGGTCGAAGGTCAAGGCACTATGACACCTCCCACTATTCCCAGTCAGATTTGGCTTTTGGCTGCGTCTCCGCTCTTTTCATTAACACCAGATTCTTCTGCACACCGTTCTTTTATAAAAAGGCTAAAGTGATCGCAGTTAAGCTCTCTTGATTTGCTTGAATAACATGATTTTCCTCATGAGTCTCGACAGCGACAGACTGAAATCAGGATTCAGTACTCATGAGTAGTCTTGTGTCATCATCTCAGTTATTTTTGTGGTATGTACATATTACTCATTTGTGTAAATGTGTTTTGATATGTCTATTTTTGTATACACGCAAACATTCATATGTACTGTACAGTATAGCACATTGTAATGTTTAAATGACTATTTGCTTGTTTTTTATTGTAGCAGACCTCATATTCATTTGCCACATGTACCTGCAAATAAATATGATTTTCACTTAATGATGCAACTATTTAATATTATCATCACTGAGGTTATTGCTCTTCTTACTGAGCTCAATGAGGCAGGTACATTGTCCACTTGCTCATCTCCTGTTCTGGCACAACACCCGCTCTGTTCCCCATCAACATTCCCCCATGACCTGTGCCTGTAAACCTCCTCTACCCTCTACCCCTGAGCTCTCTTGCTAACACTTAGCTAACAGCGGCTACAGCTGGCAGCAGTTTACTTCACTGTCCATCAGGAAACTCTGTGAACCTCAGATGTATGAATGACAGAGACACTATAAATAGTTTAAAATTGGATATTTCATGGAAGAAAAGTTACAAAATGCTGCTTTAAATAAATGAATAGGTGACCAGAAAGCTAAGGATGAGTTCCATGAGCTCCAGGGTAAAATGCATTATATTAGCCTGTTGTGGAGGAATGCATGAAGCACTGCACAGGAAGAAGAATACTTTACTTTTTGTTTTGGAGGCAGATATTTTGCTCCACAAGCTCATTTACATACAAGTGTACAATCTACTGGAATGGGAACAACGAGCTATCATTTATTATACTGACATACAGAGTTATGCCGTTGGGTCTCAACATTTGCAGTCATGCATTAATTACCCAAAATATCTGATCAGTTCATACAGTGTGACTTGTTTGTCTTCATGCACTGAACCTCTCATGTATCTTTAAACTTTACTGCATTCTCTTTCCATTTCAAATGCATAGCTACTTTTTAAATTTGAATCAGATTCATGTTAAACTTCATATTTCAGTTGCTGTGACATACATGGGTCTCAATCCACTGAGGACTGCATGATTACACAGTACACCAGGATTGCAGTCCCAGCAATCTTGCTGACATCTAGGCATTACATTTGAGTGACACAACACAAATATTGAGTCTCATGTGACTCTTTCAGTAGAGTTTCAGTTTGTTTGAGATTGTTCTCCTCATAGATCTGCTTCATTCTCTTTATGCCAACTTGGGGGACATTACGCGGACATCAGCTTCATCAGTTTTCCAACCATATTACTTAAATAAATATGTATTTTAAATCAATTCAGGTGCACAACTGCCTTATTTATTTATTTTCAGACATGTCTATCATTTGATAAGCAATTACTTTCCTGTTTTCTGAATGGAGCATGTTATGTTCATGTTTTTAAAAACAATAATAAATAAATGTAAAATATATATACAGTATATATATTATTTTGACAGCTGAACCATAATATGGTTATGCGGAACTTCCGTTCTGCGCTGTTTCCCCCGATCCTCTAACCGGGGACACCAGTCACGCTTGTCATGTCAACAATATGAAGCTACACGGAGTATGAACGCGTACTTCCGCTCTGACTTTCAGAAGAAAACTTTTATTAAGCCGTTAATGTGCTCTGTCCGGGCGTTTTAATAAATACGAGGTTCAAAACTGTAAAAAGAAAGTGAGACACATGAGAGACAGTAAATGTTTAACGTTAATTGCATAGCAGTTTCCCCCAAATGTCATTAGCTAACATTAGTCACGTAACTTAGCCTACGTATGACGCTATGCACGTGGGGCCCAAAAAGAGTGAGCAAAGACGACATTAAACATCATTTGAAGGGACTTCTGTCGTATGTATATGTTTATTAAAACTACGAATGATGTTAAAGGCAAAACACCAGTCAGAAGTCTCAAACGTGCGAACTTTCTAACTTAATTTGAAGAGTTTGAGTTTCACTTCCGGTAGCAGTGCGGCTAACTTGCTAACGTCACGCTGTGGACAGTGAGGAGAAGCTACACGGCTGTTTGTGTGAAACACCTCAGACTGAGTTGAATAGAAAGTTCGCTCGGCTTCGTCAACATGGTCGGAAAGATAAAACATGTCCGTCAGAAGATTCACCAGGAGGCCGTGAAGCTCGACAGGCCAAGCGGCCTCACTCAGCTGCCAGACTCCGCGTTACCTCCGAGTTTAGAGAAGCCTCCTGCTCCGGGACTACACACAGGCACAATAAGTCCTCCACTGCTGGGAAATAAGAAGAGTGACGCCTCGAACAATGTTAAACAGGTCTGTTATTAGAATAAATAACGGTGACATGTCATATTGAATGTAGCTGAACCGAGAAGAAAGTGCTGAATGTGGTTTACAGTGATTTCAGCAGCACCGTTATTTTAACTCAGTAATATCAGAGCTTTATTTTGAAGGCTCGCTCCTTATGAAAGGTGAATCCAGTCTGAAACTCCAAATGTTAGAGCAGTTACAGCATGAATCTTATTCTTCTGTTGTGTAACCTGACAGACTCTGGCAGAGAGCTCTTTCCCCACCGGGATCTTTGCCGGCACTAAAATAACTCCAGAGGCTCTGGTCCAAACACTGAAGTTTGAGGAACCTCCAGATGTACCCGTACCTGTTCAGAAAGGTAAGAGTTCTTTAGATTGAGTCTGCTAATTTATAGAATTGCATTTGCGAACAGAAAGGAAAACTGCATCATGACCGCAGCCAAGTCACAAAATGCCAGCTGGAAAGTAGACATATTCTTACAATGTGCATTCATTCATATTCAGTTCGACTTATATAGTGGCGAATCATAACAGAAGTTATCTCGTGACACTTTCCATATAGAGCAGGTCTAGTCTGTACTATAATATTATTTACAGACTCAACAATTCCTACCATGAGCAAGCACTTGGTGGCAGTGGCGAGGAAAAAGAGGCCTTTAAGAGGCTGTAATAGAGATATAGTTACAGACAAAGATGCACAGCAGCGATAAAATTGTGAAAACTGTAATTATAAACTTTAATAGAGATATGACTAAAGGAGCAGGCTCGATTAATCACTGATCTAGGTGAAGCCACTTTCCATGAGAACCTGTAAGACAAGAAAGCACAAAAACTAATCTTATTATAAGCCTCATTAAAAAGGAACGTCTTTAAGTGTAGAGGGTGTCTGCCTCTAGAACCCAAACTGGGAGCTTGTTCCACAGAAGAGGAGCTCGATAGCTGAAAGCTCTGGCTCCCAATCTACTTCTGGAGACTATAGGAACCACAAGGAACCCAGCATTCTGAGAGCACAGTGTTCTCAGTGTGAAAATGAGCTTTGCATTACAAATCAAAGGAGCAGAGGTCAACACATCCAGATTTTAAGTCCCTAATATGTCAAGTCAAGCTCCAAAAACCCTGGCTCTTACACATCACATCATGTAACTAATAGATCTTTTAATTAGACCCTGTCTGTCTGGTAAGCGTCTATAAAACTTCACCCTGCCGTTCAGCTTTAACACAAACATCTCGTTATGGCACACAGTATGAACAGTGTTGGAGAGATGAACAATAGTCTGTCAGGCTTCTTTATATAGAGTGATAACAGCTGGCAGGAATGACCTCATTGGCACAGGGTCAAGTCCTATTATTAAGAGTGGTCCGCTGTTTGACCGGTCGCATGCAGAGGCCAGGCTCGACTCTCATCCCCCCACACACCAGAACTCCAGAGTAGTTCCAGCACAGAGCCTTCCTTTGTCATTAGTTTATTCAGGTTCGCATTGTCAAGTCAGAGGCTGTGTTGAGATCAACAAGCCGTCTGACAAAAAACTGGAACCAACTTTTTCTGCAGAGTTATGGGATGTCATCTCTGAACGCACTGTCCATTCACATTCCTGAAAGAGCACTTTCCTACAAATGACTCTGTAATGTGAATGTAACGTGAAGCAAGTCCAGAATGAAATCTAAATCTTTTCTAGTCAGTTTGTCATTTTTAAAAGTCAGTGCTAGTTAGAAATGTGAAGATGAACTGCAACTAATTATTATTATTTTTTTGTCCGTTTGGGGCCAGTGTAATGAAGCTGTGACATCACACATGTTAATGACATAGCCTAATGAAACAATCAAAAACAAACAAACTCTTAGTTACTATCTATAGGCTTGCAAAGGGGCAGGAAGTTTCTGCCAAATTTATGGAAACTTTCCAGAAACTTTCCATGGGAAGTTAAGCTCAGGAATTTTGGGAATATTCCAAATCATAAAATCTATGGAAATTATGCAGATTAATGGGAATTAACTGTAAATTGTGGGTAATTTAAACAAACTGTATCATAAATCTAAACATTTAGTTTCGTCATAAGCAGACATGCAAAATAAAACAATTAAAAAACATTTCAACAGAGAACTACAGAAATCACCTGTGCAGGTAGGGGGCGTGGCCTCATTAGCCCTGCAGTAAGCAGTGTGCTACAGTATGTGTATGTGATTGAGGAATAGCAGATATTCAAATGTACCTGCATGAAATCTGGTTGTTTTAGTCAAGATTATGCTAAAATATATTTTCCCTATTATATTTAACTAACTATATTTAAGTTCCCTGTTAAGGGACAACCTTCAATTCTGTAAATTCCCAGTTTATTCCCGTTTATTCCCATAAATTCCTATTAATTCCCATGGAAAGTTTCCAACTGTGAAAATTCCCAGAATTTTGCAATCCTAGCTATCTACAATGTAGAACTCAAAATATTTCCACACACTGCTTCTCAGATGCTTTGGTTTCGTGATTTTCTGTCCTCTATTTTGGTAGTAAACATGTTGACCCCTCCTTTGTAATAATAAGCGATCCTAGCAGTCTACTAAAAATAAATGTACGATTCATTTATTTTGTACGAAGTGATGGCTCTGTGTCATGGCGGCAGCGCTGAAGTGTAGTGCGAAGTCCAGATGCCATTTTTGTCAGGTCCTTTTTCCTCCATCATGAGGCTGACATGGAGCTGGTCAAGGCACAGCTCAGGCCTGGGCCTCTGGTTGACGATGTCCAGGCAGTGGTTGTTTTCCGAGTGTCATTTGTCACATCTTTAATCTCGCCCACTGGACGCCGGCTGAGTTGATGTCATGAGTTATACATTTAGTGATGAGCTTGATGGCCTCACCCTCGTCCTGATAGTCTGTCAGCAGCTGAGTGTGGATCTCGTGGAGCTCAGTTTATTCAACGAGACACAGATCTGCTTCTTGTGCCAGGACCCCTGTGTTCAGACTGTCTTTAATCTCCATGAAGCTGAGGTCTACTCGCCACTAAGCAGTTGTTGTTGGGCAGCTGTGGCAGGGTGCATGTGGCCCCTGAAGCGAAAGGATCTTCTCTTGGTACTTGGTTCTCTAGCATGAAAAGAGGTTTATGTCATAAAGCTTGAATCCCTCTGACTGATACTGTTGAGGGATGGTTCACCCAAATTCAAAGATCTGAGTGGTATCTATGCATGCAGACCAATTAGGTTTAGAACAGTCAGTAACTGTCCATGGAACACACTGTGAACAATTTCTATTGAAACTACTCTGAAGAAACAGTTCCTATAAAAACTGTCCACAGTATGTGAATTGTCTACAGTGACAGGGACACTGCTATTGGAGTAGGAACTGTCATTGGAATAAGTGAGAAATAAGGTTGCAAAGGGGTGGAACGTTTCTGGAAAATTTCCATGGGAAGTAATACAAAAAAAAAATCATGACATTTCAACTGATTTATTTGTAAGTAGAACTTTATCAAGTTTGAATTCTTTGTTTGAACAATATTATGTAGTCCACAAGCTCAAATGTGTGTCTTGTGTCTTCAATAGTCTCTGTGTGCTCTGGGCTCTAAAATGTGGTCCAGGTACAGAAATCACCTGTGCAGGTAGGGGGCGTGGCCTCAATAGTCCTGCAGTAAGCAGTGTGCTATGTGCGTGTGATTGAGGAATAGCAGATATTCAAGTGTACCTGCATGAAATCTGGTTGTTTTAGTCAAGATTATGCTAAAATATATTTTCACCAACTATATTTAATCAATCAATCAATCAATCAAATTTTATTTGTATAGCCCAAAGTCGCAAAATACATTTTGCCTCGGAGGGCTTCACAATCAGGGAGTGACACCCTCTGTCCTTAGACCCTCGGTTCGAGTGAGGAAAAACTTGCCCACAAAAAACAAGTTCCCTGTTCCCTGTTATTCCCGTTTATTCCCATAAATTCCCATGGAAAGTTTCCAACTTTTCAAATTCCCGGAATTTTGTAACCCTAGTGAGAAATTATTTTTTTGTAATTTGGGTGACTTGACCCAGAGTCGACTGACTTATTTTTGAATTTGTTCAAAATGTTTAAATGGGTGCGTGAAAAAGTATTTTAAATGTGAAGAGAGTTACTTACCACATGTCTGGTGATCTGAATGAATGAATCAAATGTGAACACACTACACACTGAAAATGTGTCACAATTAATATGCCGAGTGGAATTGGGACACACTATCAGAAGTACCATCTTGTAGCATTTCATTCTTTGGCCACTAGATGGTGTGATAGACTTATGATTGTCCCCGTGCAGCAGCAGCACAGCTGACTCCAGTAAAGGTTTTTTTGGGGGGGATTTCTGTGGCACTAATTAAGGCAGCTGGAACATCTCCTTCCAGTTTTAGAGCAGCAGCTTTTAAAAGGCTGGGACTGAAATGTGAGCAGAGCTGTCGAAGAACAAAAAATAGAGATAATCAAAGGGATGGAGGATGGAGGGGCAGTGGTAACATCTCTGTGACTGGGGAACAGAGCGAGCGTGTCTGAAGAACAGAGTGATGGATGTGGGCCTAGTTGCTAAGCACGCTGTGCTGCATGAAGCCTCACCAGACAACGGCCCGCTGCTATTTATAGAGCAGGCGTGATATAAATTTAGCTCATGCATGAAATCAAGGTTTAGCTGCATCAGTGTTTCCCTGCTTCAACTAGAAGACACTGAGACCGCTTCTGTCTCTGTTTAAGCACACTCTGCTCGTGATATCTGACTCTAATGACCTCCTGATAACTAAAACAGGACGTGATTATCTTTTTGTCTTGGTCACTTTATCGTCATAAACTTCTGTTTCTGAATGTTTTCTTTCCTTTCAGACAGACATTAATCTCTGTTCTGTTTCCATTCTTTATGGAAGTCAGGTTGAAACCTGTTAGAGGGAGGCGATCCATCTCACTGAACATTGTTCCCACGGGGCTGCAAATCATTGTCATCATTTTATCTGATGATATTTGATTGTTTATGTAGGACCAAGGAAGCAAGGCGACGTCCAACCTGGAGACCTAAACCCTGTTTTATTCTGTTGCATTGATATAAAACTTGTTCTTGATAAATCCCTAGCATTATTTAAATTGTTTCTACTAATTATTCAGCCTCAAGTTTCTGTCAAATGAGTTTCATGCTGTAGAAAAAGAAATGAGAACATCTTCTCACCTTTTAAAGGTAGAACACGACATACATCACATAAAAACACCAGTATGGTCCTTTAGATGTTCTCAAGGTCATGCCATACTACTGCTACATGCAACTGGACGCCGGTATTTTAAAAGCAACTAGAATGTCAAATATAATTTAAGCAAATGCGTCATAACCATCATATTTGGACAGTGGGTAAGTGGGCAAATAAATACAAACTCCAAACCAACAAAACAGAGCTCTGATATCCGACTGACAGCTGATCCAGCTGAGCCGCCGTCCTCAGAAATGGACGGTGCTTCAGATGATGGCTCAGGGGGAAGCATGTCTTGTATCCTTGATCCCCCTCTCACATCTTTTCCTCACATCTTCACTGGTAGATGCACAAGTGAGTACATTTCTTTCTCTCTAGTCTGAAAGATGACAATTTAGGGAAGCTAAATATCCCATAACCTCAGAATGGACCAGTGTCCGTCACCTTCTGAAAGTTTAGTGAGTCTGACACTGATGACAGCTCAATAAAACTCTCCAGGGACACTGGGGATAATAACAGCAGTCACTAGAACCATACATTCCATCATCGCATGCTCACGTAGAATCCAGTTTCACCTTTCAGTTCTAAACAGACAGCCACTATAGGAGCGATCAAAACTAAGGCTATGTAATCAAACTGATGATATCATATTCATAACAAAAGGCCCGAGTGTGTTGTCGTGAGCCCTCAGTGTAGAGGTCTGACTGTGGAAGTTGATCAGACAGCCCCCGCGGCCCTTTGACAAAGCGCTCTGTCTGCAGTCTAATTAGAGGTATCGTATCACTACCAGACCCTGGAGGGGAGACCCCTGCTCCTCTTTATTCGGAGGTCAGCTCCCTGCAGACATCCCGACTGCCCACTTCCCTCCTCTCCTCGTCCTCCTCTCATTTCATGACCATTTTTTCCTCTCCTGTTCAGCACAGAAAAACTGACATCATTTCAGCTGTATTGTACGATTTTACCTGTCAACCTTCCCGTGTTCTCCCGTGTTCTTTTTGTTTTTTTTTACCCGTCTCTGTTATTTTTCTGCGGTTTGGTACAAGGCTGATAGGCCAATTTGCCCGGGCAGAGCTGTCATGTTTACTTGCATCATTGCGACTCGACTGCATGCTGCAGAGCATCGGCGCGTGCAATGGAAATAATGGTTATCTGAATGTGAAACTCAGCGATGCTGCCGAGATGAAAATGGATGAGGAAGCAGATAGTTCTTCAGGGTGGTGGATCTGTTTACAACTGAAATTTTCACACCAAAATAAACAACTCGGAGTGGTTATTAGAACGTTCTTTTAATATTGAAATGTATGAGTCATTGGTGCTACAGAGAACCTTTCTAAGGGAAAATGGTTTGTATTTGTTACACAACAGTTCTGTTTCTATTTCTTTGTTAGTCTAAATGTCCCATAAACCCCCTTTTCCCCTCCTTCTACTTCTCGTCATCTTATTATTTAAAGCCACTGGAAACCCAAATCCACCAAATCCTTCTAACTTTGTGATTTGGGGTCTTATGTTCATAATAGGAAGCATCAAAAAAGTAGAAATTTGTTTCAATCCTGATTAGAAATATTGTCATTTAAGTTTATGTAAACTTTCCTGATTCCCGGACACTTGTTACTTAATTAATTCTGTGAATCCAACTAAGCTACTCAAACTGCCAAGAAAGTAAATATTCTGATACCATTTTTTTTTTTTTTTTTAAATACAAATGTACGCCTTCTGAATTCAAGTTTCTTTCTTTTACCGAAATAAGATCAGCTTAATTACCTGATTAAGTCATCGTAAAACACACTTCATTCAAAGAGAGACAGAATAAATCTCACAAAAAATGTCTTGGTTTGTCTTTCCACTGTTCCAACAATCATCAGCTCTGGTTCAGTCGATATAAAACCTCAATTCACTGAGTTAGATGTGAAAATATTCCAGTAATATTCCTGTTTTTGTCAAAGGAGTCTGGTCTGGTGGAGTACATAACTGCTTCAGTTCTTCATTAGAAAGTGTCAAGTTCTAAAGTTTTTTTTTTAAAGATATTTTTAAGGCATTTTTTGCTCTATTGTATAGTGAAAGCTGGACAGATAGACCGGAAAGTCAGGGGAGAAAGATGCAGCAAAGGACCAGGCTGGAATTGAACCCTGATTGCTGCGGTAACGACTCAAGGTGCACGCTCTGCCAGGTTAGCTAACGAGGTGCCGGTAGTGAAAATATTCTAATTATAGCATACACTTCTGCCACGCCTACACAGTCTTGAGAAATGGTCTCAGTTATTATCGATTGATTATTTTTCACTCAGATTTCTGTGGATACTTAATGAGATGCTTAGCTTTGATATCATATCTGCATTTTACTTTTTCCAGAGGCTTTAAAGGATAAATATGGAAGATTATGGAAGATCAGTAATGTATGCAGCAAAATTCTTATCTAATCTAATCTAATACTGTCAATCTGTCATTTCAATGGCGGTCTAACAACACATTTGTTTGATCAATGTCTGCTTTAAAAGCCAGCCCAGCAGGAGGTTATACTGATACAATGTGCAGTTATTGATCTACATCATAGGATGAACTGTACATGCATGAACTCTAATGATCATATTGGCTGTGCTGTTTGCTAGCATGTTCATTTGACCGTGAAGACATATAGACGGACAGAAGGCTCCTTATTGGCTAGCAGTAGTGTGGCTTCACACCTCCCTCCAACAGAAAAGTCATGACATTCACGGCTCATTGGGAAACGGCTGCAGTCATAATTCATTGTCGGATTGGGTCAGAATGAGTCCTTACTTTGGTACAAAGTGATGGATTGAATTATTGCATATGTTGGAGCTCAAATGTATCAGCACCAACAGCAGATGTGTGAAAAATCCAACTGATTTGAACCGAACATCTAAGATAAATAAATAAATAAATTGATCAAATCAAATTTTTACTTCTGAGCTATTATTTTCTCTCAAAGTCAGTAATTCCAGATAGACCGGACCGGATGTTATGATGGGAAGCAAAATGGTTTGACTAGGAGCTCAGAGTGTAATTCTGTCATGGTTCCCTTAACAACCACCACCAACCAGGCATTTCAAAAGGCACCAGCAGACAAGAAGAAGCACAAAACACACAAAAAATTGAAGTCCTCAATACAAAATCTACAGTTAATAATAATGAATGAGTCATTACCTCAACACAAAACGAAGGAAGCAAACAAAACTGTTCAGTTTGTGGCACAATTCAACAGTCAACGGCCAACGGAAAATCCAAGTGACTCCTATTGTGCTTACTGGTCCAGGGTGGTGCTGTTGGTTTCAGGGAATGGCCCGTGTGGGAGCCATGTGGTTTGATGGTGCTCCCACAAAGTAATTAAGTTAGAGGATGGTGTTGGAGAATAATCTGATTCTACAGAACAAGTGAACTATGAAATACGGCTTGTTGTCAGGGATTGGCAAGCTAATCGACTGTCACACTCAGGATGAGCACTGATTAGCTAAACCATGTTCACGCTAACAAACAAACCAAGAGGAGTAAACATAAGGTACAGACATCTTGACAGATTTCGGGCCCTACACATTGGATCCACGTTGGGAAATCAAATTCTTGTGATTGACAGCAGGCCATACAGCACTTTAATGCTTCTTATGTTCTCTGGTATCACAAAGAACAGTCCACTAATTTAGCATTGCACTTCCAAAAATTTTTGGGACTTGTCAGAGAGTTAAAAAGTTCATATCAGATCAATAAATTAAGCATTGCAACTTTTAGTTAAGGATTCAGTATTTGCCCACCTCCACCCTTGAGATCCAAGCAGTCAGTCCAGTCAAGAAGGTACAAGAAGTAGAAGAGTCTGAGCAGGATGTTCAGTCTGGGTGGATGTGGGCTGGATAGGTGAGGGGGTAGCCTCCAGCCAGCCGTAATCACAGCTATCCATTTCATCTAACAACGGGAAGACGATGCCCCCAATGGGATCGGAGTCGTGGTAAAGCACCCTCCTGGTTTACCCCCCTCCACAAACACAATAGACACCCCCCCACCCACTCATGAGAGATTGGATTTCTCCACCTCTGCCCGCATTTGTAGTCAGCAGCAGATGCCTATCTTTGCCTGTTCTCGTACTGCAAACAGCAGCAAAAACACTTCTGTTGTTTAGTGCTGCGGTGGCAGATAAAGGCCTGCCAGGATCTCTGGAGTGTGTAGACTCTGGGAGATAATCTGCCTGTCTGAACAGCATTCACTGACACACCAGCAGATGGAATATGTACACAGCATACTTCACACACTGAATACAGCCCTCAGTGTCAGGATTTGAGTTAAATATTTGCCCAGATATTGTTTAAACCTTGAAAGCTAAAGCTCATTAAAGTAAATTAAGTTTTTTTTTTGTAGTTCTGATGGTCATTCTTCAGGATCCCACAGCAGCGTGTTTCATGGTAATCTTTACAAACAGATATCTGTATACAAGTACAGAATCTGGGACTGGGGAAGTTTGCAGTCCGTGTAATATTGACCAGTCATGTTTGGCTAAGCTTTGGCTGCAACAGTCCAACTCATTGGCCGAAACACAACTTTGGAACTTATAAGCCATTGCCTGATGACGATTTAACTTTTGATTATCCTTTTTAAAAGTTATCTCCAGTCATTTGCACATGTCTTTAGAAAGTTGCAGAAATGTGTCCTTCTCATTATTCTTGCATATCAAGTTGCTAATTAGACAGCAGAGGAAGTCTTGGTCTGAATATCTGTTAACCGTCTTCTCAGAAACATTGGCCGTTGCCTCCAGAGGCTAAATCGTTGTCAGAATATTGCCGATGGGTTCCGAGATTGGTTTCCAACATTGGTTGTTCAGTCCGTTCACCACTTTGTTCCAGATTGAAATATCTTAACAACTACTGGATGCATTGCCATGGAGGGAGTGGGTCGTCTTTCATGGAGTCCACCATGTTGGGCCGCCGTGTTTCTACCGTAGCCCAGAATGGACAGACCACTGGCTATAGACAGGGTCTTCCACATTCTTCACAGGTTTAACTGCCTCCATAGGTTCTCATATACACTTGGAAGAGGGGGCTGAGGCAAGGGGTATTCAGTTGGTTGCAATTAGCAAATTGCTAAACTGCTAAATGCTTTAGTGTGTTAGCATGCTAACAAACTAAACTAAGATGGTGAACAGGGCTTGATAGTAACAGTTTGTATTAGTCATTAGCAACCATTTTGAGAAGCTGGAAACAAATTAGTATCAATCAGTGGCAGTGATGTGTCATGGTTGATGCCATTTTTAGTTGAAGCTGTGGTTGTCCTTGCTAGGAGCAGCTAATGTTTTTCCCCTCTGTCATGTAGCTAGGTAGCTAGTCTGTAATTGTCATTAGCTGATGACTAATGTAGTCTTAACTGATAGGAATGAAGCCTCAAACTACAAAAACAAGATCAAGGTTGGTTGGTTGGTGAAAAAAAGAGACTTTATCTTGAATCTTGGACTCTGATAAGACTGTCTGGGGTTCTGGAGCCTTGAAGAAGCTCTCTCGCCGCACTCATGCTGTGAACAACCTGTCTAGACATGCTGTTAGTCATGGCCACCAACACTGAGTACAGCTGCATCATCAAACTGAATTAATGTTAGAAAGTGTGGGCATTAGTTTTATTTGATAGGTGATAATTATATCATTAAAAACACATCAATGATTACTATGA
The DNA here is from genome assembly GCA_946959425.1 of Argyrosomus regius. Taxonomy (NCBI): domain Eukaryota; kingdom Metazoa; phylum Chordata; class Actinopteri; family Sciaenidae; genus Argyrosomus; species Argyrosomus regius. The sequence goes on from OX336905.1 coordinate 13,392,012, forward strand.
ACATTATTTTATTATTATTTTGACAAGAGCACCAAATGTGGATTCATCCACTGCTGAAAATAGTTCCCAACCAATATAGTTAAAGGTAGGAATTAGTGGCATCTAGTGGTGAAGTTGCAGATTGCATCCAACTGAATACCCCTCGCCTTACCCTCCCGTTCAAAGCATGTAGGGTAAACTACAGTGCCTGTGAAACTCATGAATAAATATAAAGGTCCTATCCAGAGTTTGTCCGTTCTGGGTTTGTAGAAACATGGTGGTTCAACATGGCGGACTCCACAGAAGAGGACCCTCTCCATCTGTAGACATAAAAGGCTCATTCTAAGCTAATAAAAACATAATGATTGTTATTTTCAGGTCAACATACACAAACCAAAACATAGTTATGGATATCATATTCCATTTCTGCCAGTAGATCCCCTTAAATGTTACATACTGGACCTTTAAGTAACTAGAGTGAACAGCTGTTTTTTTCAGAATGAAACTATATATTTGAGAGCAGCTGTGGCTCAGGTGAGAGCGGGTTGTCTAGTAACTGAAAGGTAACTGGTTCCATTTCTGGCTCTCCCCAGTCCAGTGTGTCTTTGAGCCCCAAATTGATTTGGAAGGCTGTGACATGCTTCAGTAGAGCAGAAAAGTGAAATATAAATATAAGTCCATCCATATTTGTGAACTGGTTTGAAAGGCTTACATCTTCAGAAAGAACCAATGGGCTCTGTTATTGGTTTGGGTTATTTCATGGTATTTGGAGATTATAAGACAAACACCAGCCTTCAGCCAGCCTTCTATTCAAGTATGTATTGCTTGAGGGAGCTACTCGCTAACTGACAAATGTGTGCACTGTCTACATGAATACATTGTATACTTTGAGTATTAGTGTTGAGGTGGGAACTACTGAATGCGGCAGTTAGGAGCCAAATCAACTCATCTTTAACGTAGTTCAACAAAATCTGAAGATTACATTCATTTTTCAGTGAACTTTGTGTTACATTGTACTTTAATTATAATAATCATATTCTATTCACAGTGCAGTGTGAGTGTGAGTGTGCATTATGGGTACTGCTGTACATCCAGAACAAAACGTTAACAGCCTGTTTCTTTCTTCTGGACTGAAATGAAGGCTGATGATAGCAGGCGATAACTCAGCTCCTGCTCCAGTCGTCGTGCTTGAAGTTAAACAGGATCAATATGCCAGCACATCATCAGTCTGCTGCTGCTGCTGCTGGGACAGGACAGGACAGGACTCATCACATCCTGCCGTGCTCATTGGAATGACATGTGGTCTATCTGTTGCCTCTGACCTTTGAACGCCACCGAGCTGGAGCAGACACAAATCAATGAGCAGAAACAAGGCCAGGCACGACATTGAATCATTTAGTTTAAAGAGCATTCAATAATGAGGAAAAGCATAACAACTTTAAAGTACGCAGCAATTCACGGTCCATTTTGATGGTTGGAGAAGTGTTTCTTTTATGGATAACATTCAGACACAGCGTGGTGGTCAAGGGCTTTACTGCACTGTTAATGACAAAGTCATTGATCTCCTCTCTGTTCACACACACACACAGCCGATGGCTGGAGTCAGTGTTTTCTTTCATGAGCTGAACCCTCAGATTAACCAGATTAGATCATTGTCAAGTACTGGCTGTGCTCCTTTTATCCACTTTGTCAAGTGAAGGAATCAACAGTCTGAAGTGGATATCAATAATTCCTGTTTGAAGTCTCCCTGTTTTTTAGGGGTGTCACAGTTTGGATTTTATTACACAAATCAATCGAAATGAGCTCAAATTCTGAAATCAGAAGTAGGATTGATTCACCCAGTACCCCAGTTTAAATATTAAATATTAAGTGCCACCAATTTTCTACTGGTGGCCCATGTACCATCACTGCATCAGTTATCCACAGGGTGACTTTCTTTCATTCCCTTGCTTATATTTTCACTAAATTGAGGGACAAAGGCACAAATGGGGAGAAGAGACTGGAAGTGATACAGCGGGTGAAAATCCTGTCACGGGTTGTTAGGAGCCGATAATGGAAAAGCTCGTCCGCTGGTGTTGTTCTTGGTGAGTTATTTTCCATTTTCCTCGTTAACCCGTGAGCGAACTCTCAGCTCCTGCTGTGATGAAGAGCAGGACCATATACAGTATCTCTCACCCTTATCAGTCCCAACTGTGTCTCTCTCAACTACTTTTTCTCTTTATTTAAAGCTCCACTGCTGCTGGATCAGAGTTTTTGTCTAAAGGTTTGGAGCAGAATAGTATTGAATTAATTTGACTGTATTTCTCTCCCACACACACTCGCACCGCCGCCGTCACAGTACAGTAGAGTATATCTGTGCCACCGCAGCCTCTCTCGTCCCTGAGGATGTCCTGACCACAGGGAACCTCAAGGTGGCTTTGCTGATAAGCTGACATTAAAAAAAACTTTCCTTTCCAGCCCCGGGATGTTCTTCCCACCAAGGGGAAAGTAGATAGGACTGACTTTATCTTCAGAGTTCTCTCCCAGTGTGTTTAGATTAGTTTCCATTTTGAAATGGAACTTCTGCTCTCTTCTAAAGTATTTGTCCCATTAAAGGTTCTCTGTGTGGGGCGGCGTTTAGCTCAGTTGGTAGAGCAGCCGCCCCATGTACAAAGGCTCAGTCCTTGCGGCGGAAGCCCAGGGTTCGAATCCGAGCTGTGGCTCTTTCCCGCATGTCATTCCCTGTCTCTCTCCCCACATTCCTGTCACTCTTCAGCTGTCTCTATCAGTAATAAAGCTTGAAAAGGCCAAAAAAATAATCTAAAAAAGGTTCTCTGTGTAACATTCAGAAAAACCTTGTTAATAATGATACCCTTGGGCGTTCAGTGAACTGCAGTCAGAACCCGTTGCTCGCACATGGTGACATGAGACTAAGAGTATCTCGTACTCGTATTTCGAATAACGTTGTTCTCTGTAATGTTTGCAAACCACCCACCACCCACCACCCATCAGCCAACACCATGAAGAGACCAATGCCAGACCTAAACCGTGCAAGTGACGCTGCATGTATTCAACAGTGACCTGCAAACAGCAAACCAGCCCTCAGAGTCTGGAAGAATTAGCTAACTTTATCCACCCAAGACAGTATTATGCTATATTAGCTAGCTAGCAATTTGCCTGCGTTAGCAAGCAAGCTAACATTAGCCTGTTAAAAGAATATATCACAATATATTTGACATGCTTAGCAGTGATGTTAGCTTTGGTTACCCGTTGTTTGTTGGTGTTAGTGGACTCCATTGCTAAGCTAATGTTAGCTTGTGTTGCACATGGTTGACACTGTAGGGAAGCGCAGAGAGAATCCTACATGTTGCACCTCAGCCTGCTGCAATATTTTATTTATATTTATTTATTTGACATTTTTAGCAGGTTAGCATGTTTAGCAAGATTTCTGCTCACAGTGGCACACGTCAAATAAATAAAAATTTGACACAGTCCTGTCTTAAATATTTCCTTTTTGCACAGACACTAAAGTAATATTTTGTGTTGATAATGAAGCTTGAAACTTCATCCTTGGCCTCGTCTCAATGTCCACTCGCTTCTTTTGTTCCATCCATCCATCGTGTCTTGGTTTTGTTTTCCTGAAGATTCCACAGTCTTTATCAACAGATGTGATTTGCTCCGTTGTCATGGAGATGGATTTGTGGTTGACATGTGAGCTCACTGGCTGTTAGGATTTCATCCGCAGCACTTTGAAGACTTCTCATCCGTGTGGGCTTAAAACTGAAGCATCAAATACTCCTCAGATCAAAAAAAACAAACAAAAGTCTGCGTGTGTGTTAAACGCAGCTCAGTGTGGTGCTGCTCTCACTGAGGGAGGGGGTGGAGAAGGTGGAGGCCTGCTGTAGCTTGCAGCCAAGTCCTTCCCTTGTCACCTTTGATGTATCTTTAACACATTTCTGAATTTGTCTCCCTTCATGTTTAATTAGTGAGCTTCAGCCTGTGCTGAGTGGATGCTAGCCGGGTTTGATGTGTGCTGTCACATAACTCTGTGTGTGTGTGTGCGTGTGCGTGTGTGTGTGTGTGTGTGTGTGCGTGTGCGTGTGCGTGTGTGTGCCTGTGCGTGTGTGTGTGTGTGTGTGTGTGTGTGTTTTCACAGGTCCAGAAGAGAAGAAAGTCAAGTCGAAGAAAGAGAAGATGAAGGAGAGGAGGGAGAGGTGGCTCAACAGTGAGTTTATGTCAACACTTCAGTATGAATGTACAGACACTGTTGTCAGATATTAGACTGATACTTGTTTGAACAGAGTCTATCATTATTGAATATTCAGGATTAATACCAATCTGTCACCAAACAGTGATGCTGGGATGTATGATTTATTTTGTCATTTTATTTTTATTTGGAGAATACACAGGCTCTTTGATATTTTTATTCATATTGTACATGTGCATTTGCATAGAGAGGTATTCAGATCCACAGTGCTTGTGGGCCGTTAGTCAGGAAAACTTTCATCCATCTTTACATCCAGGTGTATACACAGTATATCCTTGTATATATCTATATGTATATATATATACTATATACATGTATATATTCACCATATTCACAGACAAACCCGCCTATGTGTTTACACGTACGTCTGCTTTAACTTCCTCACATACCTATGTCCATTCTGTTCAAATATATAAATCTATATACACCAGGAGCATATATTTGTAATATCTTCATCAAGAATAGAGGAAACATGAAACTTCAGTGGAGTCATACAAAGTCTGCTCGTATTGCTGTTATACATTTAATCCAATTATTTATTATCCTTAAAGAATAAGTCAGCTTTCCATTTTAAATATTTCCAGAATAGTTTTTTTTGTTCTTATCTGCCCCCAAATATTCCTGTTGTAGCTTTGCTATAATTTTTTTTTTTTTTTTTTTTAAATCTGAAAGTGAAAAAAACAAAAAAACAAAAAAACGAAACCTCTAACTATAACATCTGGATCTAAAACATAAAATCTGAAACAAACTCAAATATCAAAATATATACGGTATGAAAGTGAAAACTGAAAATCAATTATTTCTTCAAAATAATAATTTAAACTTAAAAAAACTTTTCTTTCATTTTTATTTTGGATATGCTGTTTTATTTTTCAAAGTTCAAGATCGAAACTTAGCTTCCAGCTTCAAATGTTCATTATTAAGTTACAATTTATATTTTTCAAATGATCAAAACGTTTGGTCCTGACGTGGCTCCATACTTTGCATCCCTCCTCTGTGTCAAAACCAAAATGTAGCTCCGATAAAGAGTCTTTGAATACTGAGCTTTATTCCTTGTGAATGTCGCTCCAATACAAACTCAGTTTGTTTGTTTTTTTGGTGTGCAGTCTTTAAATATCTCTCTCTAATGTCTTTCCATCAGTGGTATCTAATATAAGCAGTGTGATAAAGTAGAGACTACGTTTTGGTTCCAGTTCTTCTTCCATGAGTATCAGGTGATTGGCAGCAGATCGAGAAAAACTCGATACCATTAGTGAGGTTTATTTAGATAACGAGTTGATGGATTATCTAACACTGTGGCAGTGACTGGCCGAAGGGAGGAAACTGAGCACTCCTACCTGAAAGTGACTGTGTACACAGACAGGGAAAAGAACAGGACATACCTTAACAAACACAAACAAGAGACGCCTCGTCCTGAACCAACTAACAATTTATGTCTAATTAATGTGTCACAGAGCTCCACTGTTGTCCAAAAACTATTACAAACACTTACTCGATCTAACACACACACTGTCCTGCTGCCATAAATACTCACTAGAACACCAAATTTGTCTCAATCGGCTATTCAGTACTTTTCTGGCCCGATGAGTACGTCACTGAGTTTTGGGCTTTTTGGCTGAAGGTCCATCTCTCTGTAATTATAACTCCTCTCCCCAACAGAACCGACATCATCACTGCCGCCATCATCTCCCGTAATTGCGATCAGGCCTGTAACCATACCCTTCTGCTGAATCAATCAATTCCTGGTAACACAACACATATCCTGTTCAGGCGTATAATTAGGTGCTAATGGCCATGCGACTCAATCCTGAAACCCAAGAGCGGCTCCAAGCTGACAGTTTTCAGGAATTAGAAGAAAATTAGAATGAAATATGAGCTATTTCAGATCATGGACACAGAGAAGTTTGACCAGTGTGGATTTGTACAGGCTAATGCCAGTGTTTGAGGCCTGAAATAGGATATATTTTCCTCATGTGTGTACACATTACAGAAGCGTAGTCAAAGCCTGAATGTTCCTGACATATATACACATATACATAGATATACAAAACGTTGTTCTATCATACCATCATAGAAGCTCAATGTTTGCTTCTTTCATGATCACACGAACATCTAGGGCATAAACACAAATTAACAAGAGGAAGCGAGATTCATCAATGTTTTCTAATTACCAAAATGTTTACTGCAACAAAATTAGCTAATTTGCTCCAGATTTTTATTTTCCAGTTTGTGGTGAGTTCAAGGTCATAAAATAACAGATAAAACACAACACGCAATGTGAGGCAAACGGGCCTAAAAAGCATTTTTCCTACCACAATCATCAGAAAAGAAGCCGCACTTAAAAATAGTGCATTTTTTCCATCACAAATTATTGTAAACAAACTTATAACCCCATCCCAAAATAGTTTTGTTTAAATCTTAATTAAATGATATTATAATATAATAATAATAAAGTGTCACAAAAACAAAAGGAGGGAAAGAGACATATGATATGCAACAGAATCAAACCGTGGACGTTGATGTTACAATATATGTTCGTCTTAACCAGAGGTTATGTTAGACTTTCTCGTTGTAATTGTAATTGTTGTTATCTGTTATTGGCCTTCATTTAACATATTTAAAGGCAAAACAAATCTAGCACAATAATATTTAATAAACAGATTACAGGTGATGTATTTGTAAGAAAAGATGAATGAAGACACCGACCTTGCCATCATTTTTTCCCTGTGACATTAGCTGCCCCTGGCTCAGTACTGCTTCTTTCACCTCATCATCATCTTTTCATCTTATTTATCAACTACATCACAATTATTGGACTTTCTAAAGAAACTTTAGACACTCAGATGATGTGACATTTTGCAATAGCTAGGATATGTAGCCGTATAGTTTACCAATGTGAAACCAGGATACACCGTGTTTATGTACCAGTATACACCGTGTTTATGTACCAGTATACACCGTGTTTATGTACCAGGATACACCGTGTTTATGTACCACAACACACCACGTTTATGTCCCAGTATACACCGTGTTTATGTACCAGGATACACCGTGTTTATGTACCACGACACACCACGTTTATGTACCAGGATACACCACGTTTATGTACCAGGATACACCGTGTTTATGTACCAGGATACACCACGTTTATGTACCAGTATACACCGTGTTTATGTACCAGGATACACCGTGTTTATGTACCAGGATACACCACGTTTATGTACCAGGATACACCGTGTTTATGTACCAGTATACACCGTGTTTATGTACCGGGATACACCACGTTTATGTACCAGGATACACCGTGTTTATGTACCAGGATACACCGTGTTTATGTACCAGGATACACCGTGTTTATGTACCAGGATACACCGTGTTTATGTACCAGGATACACCACGTGTTTATGTACCAGGATACACCGTGTTTATGTACCAGGATACACCACGTTTATGTACCAGGATACACCGTGTTTATGTACCAGGATACACCGTGTTTATGTACCAGGATACACCGTGTTTATGTACCAGGATACACCACGTTTATGTACCAGGATACACCATGTTCATGTTCCAGTATACACCATGTTTATGTACCAGGATACACCGTGTTTATGTACCAGGATACACCACGTTTATGTACCAGGATACACCACGTTTATGTACCAGGATACACCATGTTCATGTTCCAGTATACACCATGTTTATGTACCAGGATACACCATGTCAGTGGTTATTCCAACTAGCAACTGTCATGATAGCAGAAAGTATGGATTGTTTGGATTGTGTGTGTATGTACAGCCAGATGGAGGGTTGTTTTATTAGCTGTACATGAACAGGCGTGTGTAAAACCTCATCAGACTGGAAAATGTGTTCCTCATTTCATGAGACCTTTAAACAGACATTTTTCTGTAAATGGAGCTCTGTGTGTACCCTTCACTGACATTCACTCCTGCTTCACTTCTCATTGTTGTGTTTGAGCTCGGGTGTAATTCTTTCTCCTTGTTTCCTTTCCTCAGAGATCAGCTCCATCAAACAGGCCAAGGAGCAGCAGGCGGCTGAGGCCCGGAGGCAGGCCACCCCCGTGGTAGGAGACATGAGGCCGCTGGCTGACGCCCTGCCAGAGCTCTCTCAGCTCATCGCCCCCGCCGCCACAGCCCCCACTGCACGCCGCAAAAGCAGGAAAAACAAAGTGTAAGTGCCAAGGTGACCCACCAAGGTGGTGCTCCGTAGTTCTCACATTTCTTTAGTCCTCGAGAAGAGTCAATGTGAGCAAAACAGATTTAACAGCAGCGATGCCGTCAGTACGAACAGACTGACTGATGAGTCTCCATCTGTTGACTGTTGTCACACTGTTAGCCGCACATTGTCAGATGTTTAATCAACAAAAAATATTATTTGGAAAGGAAAAGTGCAGTAAATGGATCCGTCAAATTCTTAAATTAACAGATGTCCAGGTTTATTTACACACAAACATCTGCCTCTGTAGTTAACTGAACAAGATATAATGTACAACATGTCCCAGAATTCTCTGAAACGTCACTTAAAGCAACATTTAGCACAGCCGTACATGTGTATTTGTTCTGATTACATTTATGATCAATCAAAAACTAGTGAGAGGAGACTCTGAGATCACAGTGCGTGCAGCCTGACAGCAGCTACAGTTGGCAGCAGTTTACTTCACTGTCTGTCAGGAAACTCTGTAAATCACAGAGAGGGAAAAGCAGAAAACATTTTCTCCATAAAATATGATCCAGTTTCACCAAAATCAGTCAAATAGTTGGTGGTGTGTGACTTAGTGTCGTAAAGCGTTACGTACTTCTCCCGACCCGGAGCCCAAAGTAACATAGTGTGAGAACAGACGTACGAATGACAGAGACACCATTCACCTGATTACAGGTCACTGTAGATCAACAGGATTTAACAGACGTTAGTTTATGTCAGAAAAGTGACATACTGTTGCTGTAGATGGCACTGATTTGTCCCAAGGCATATAAAATAAAGCTGAAAGACAAGCTGTGTACCAGTTCCAGACTACACACTAATTCTAAATGGCTGGCGTTCACAATGGAAAGGTGACAAAATCAAGTATATTCAAGACGTCAACAGTAACAAATGATTGTTGAGTGTGCTGCATAGATGTTCTGTATGAACTGGATACCAGGTGACTCACAGTCACTTGAACACATCAGCCAACAGCAGTTGTGACGTTCACAGACGAACCGAATCTATTGAACGGCTCTTTAACACGAACAATGGGAACCGAGTTTCACACAACATGCACAGACAAGCATTCACACACAAGCTCCTCCCAATACGAACGAACCGAATCTATTGAACGGCTCTTTGAAAGGAACGGCTCCACAAGATCCAGCTCCCTTCAAAGAGCCATAAATCCCATCTCTAGCCAACAGAACTGTAATTTTCAGACTATAAGCCTCTACTTTTTTCACACGCTTTGAACCCTGCGGCCTATACAACGGTGTGGCTAATTTATTATTTTTACTGCCACCGGGAGGCACTCTCTAGCAGTAAACGCAAAAGTGAGGCAGACATGTGGGGAAAGATTATGCGCCGAAGAAGACACTACCGTAATTTTTGGACTATAAGCCGATTTTCTAACCATGCAGGCATGTTCATCCCATGTTGATGCCGTGTTGATGCCGTGTTGTTGGCATGTTGGTGCCATACTGCCGATTTTCAGGTACAGTTTGAAAAAAAGCGTGTCTTAAATTAAAACAAAAAAAAATCTTCTGTGTACCGTCTTTCTGTGTAAATATCTCATGTTACAACATGAAAACCTGCGGCTTATATTCAAGTGCGGCCTATATATGTACACAATTTATTTTCTTTTAAAATTTAGCTGGTGCGGCTTATATTCAGGTGCGCTCAATAGTCCGAAAATTACGGTAGATTCTTGGTTTGCTTCTGCGTCACACAGCCCACTGCACATGCTCATTAGTATTTCTCTCTATGGGTGGCCCCGTCTTTGCGTTTCCGCTTGGTTCATAGACGACGATGACATAAAAATCTTTTTTCTTTTTCTTTTTTAAAACCTCCACATCTTAAAATATACAAAGCTTGTTTGCAGGTGGAGGTGTCCTGTCAACAGTTTTACAGAGGTCTGTGTTATAGTGGAGGTCTGTGAGGAAAAAGCTTTTCAGGGAATTATGGTAACTCACAATTGTTCAGACACATTACTTCCAACCTTTTTGAAAATGTAACACAAAACCAAATCTTCAAACTACTTTCACAAAACCTCTGACTCTTCTGGCAAAAATCAATCAAATGCCTCGAAACCATTTCACCCCTGCCGGGGCACAAGGTCAGCAGCAGCCGCCAGCTAGGTGCTGCTAAAATATGCAAGTGGCTTCACACAGCAGCAGAACCCCTCTGGTGACTCCACACCTGTGTCACAGCAGGTCAAGGACAGGCTGAGGTTTTCTGTGACAGACCTTCCACAGCTCGAGAAAAACTCCCACATCACAACTGTGTTCTAGTCAACTGGTTTAATCACATCATTAGAAACAAGTGAACAGTCTGAAGTCGTGTGTAAAATATGTTTATTGTACTCGCGTTCAGCTTCTGCTGCCTGTGTTTACCGCTCTGCAGCACAGTGCAGAGTGTGTTTGGACTGGCTGATGGCATAAATGGGTTTAAGGTGCTGAGCGTTCAGTTCAGAGAATGAGGTTTAGTGTTTTAGCGATCTCTCCTGTCTGCCATCACGATGAGTCCTTTCAGATCGTCTTCAGGAGGACGGATTAGTCTCATTGTCGGCACTCAAACAGGACTCGGGGTAACGGAGCAGGCCAGGGTGGCTCGTGCTGCAGCAGAACCCGGTCAGGACTAGGTTTTTAAGTGAAGTGACTGTCAGAGAAGATGGAAACAGGCGGGACGTCACATCCTGAGACAGACAAAAGCCACTTAAATCCTGCCTGAGTCGGACGTGTACGGTGGAATATCTCTCTTCTCCTCAGAGCTCCTCTGAATCAGTCCGGCTCCTCCGCCAAGCCTCCTGCACTGCGTCATTTATGTGATGGAGTAGTTATTCATGCGCTCGTAAACGTGGTCGTAAAAGCTTCACAGCTCGTTTTCATCACGTCCTGCTCCACGCCAAAGAGGTGAGACGACTGGACGGCAGCGTGCCGCGGCACCGCCCACCACGAGTGCCTTTTAACTTTGATCACTGATTTTTCATTTTCAATCCATCTTTTGCTCATCTCTTTCTTTATTCTCAGCATTAAAAAAACAAAAACCAGTGATTTCATTCTCATTTTAAAACACAAAAATAATAATTGAAAACAAGGCGTGTCTTTCTCACGGTCAAAAATGGTTTGAGTGTCATTTTCTTTATTCATTTTATTTATTTTAAACTTTTATGAAAAAATTTTAAACTCACTACAAAACTACACAAAAGAATCAGTGAAGCGGGGTCAGTGTGTCTTTGTTTTCCTTTCATAAATTGTATAAAGAACTGTCAGAGAGGTCATCATTTAACTATTATGTTTATTATTGAGGTTTGCAGTAGTGTTAAACTGGACTGCATTATATTGAAAGTTGTTTCTAATATTTTGGCCACTCTACACACATGAGAGGGCCATAATATTAGAAACAACTTTCAATATAATGCACTCCACTACAGCACCACCGCCCTACAACCTCAGTAATAAACAGAAAGTAAAATGAATACCATCATAAGTGTCAGAGTTGTTGTGTTGGATCACATTGGATTGTACAAATGAAGTGGACAGTCGGTGTATGAGACCAGACAAGAGCGGCAAAAATCATCTTTAATATTTCAGTTCTGATTTTGGTATTTTAAAATGAAAATAAAACTATTTTTTTAGTTTTTAATATTTGTTTATGAAAGAAAAATGCAACAAAACAAAAAATACACTGACCTGGTTCATAATTCCACATATATAAAATAATAAAAATAAAAAACTAGATATATAGATTATTTAATAGACAGATTAGATGGCAGCATGTGTTTTGTACCTGTAGGTTGAACTGTGACATCATCACGTTGTAAGTGTCTCTCTTTGTGTCGTCCCTGCAGGCCGGTGAAGAGACCCGAGCCCACAGACTTCAGTCAGATGAAACAGTCACAGAAACGCAAACTCCTGTAAGCTGCTCGTCTTTTTCCTTCTTCTCCTGCACATTCAGCAGTGAAGACTCTCTCCTTTAAAAGGTTTGTGTGTTTTTTACTGCAGGGAATCAGAGACGAGCCGTTTCAGCGACGCAGTGAAGACCCTCTCGGCCAAAATGAACCCTCTGACTGACATCGGCGAGCAGCTGAGGAAGAGGATGAGGCAGGAAGAAGAGCAAGGTCCGAGCTAACGGCAGCAGCAGCAGCTTAACTCTGTGAGAGTGAAGCGCTTCCACAGACGTTAATCAACAAACCCTGCTTGATTCTGTCAGTGGAAACCCGAGCCCGGTACATCATCGGGTTTAAAAGGAGGAAGAAGTCAATCCTCCCTCACATCGCTCAACCTCTGACTGAAGGATGCTGCTGACTGCTCCCAGACACTTTGATCATGTTGACTGTAACGGATATCTCCCACTTTTATTATCCACATTTCCTCTTCAGTAATAAATCTCAGTCCGTTTAACAACATCAACTTTTCTGTGTGTTTTCTACGTGTTCTGTTTTCAGCTGCGTCGACTCCAAACACTTCGCAGTCAAACGCTGCATGTAGCAACAAATCTGCCTCGTTTCTCTCGACACCTACACGTCGTTCCCACTCTTCTATTTTCAGTCTTCTCATTGTGCCCGATTCAGAATAAGATCAGCTCCCAAAGCTGAGTGACTCATCCGCGATAACCATAGCAACTCCACTGATCCATGGAAATGAACATCTTGTCAGGGCAACACTGAGCCGCCGACTGAATGAAAATATTGTCAAACTGTCATCAGTTAGCATCGTGATCTCCAGAGACGCGCAAATCTATAAACATACATAAATACACGCACATGTGGACACGTGAAGACACTCGACCAAACTTCTCATATTTCAATTACACAGTGTGTCATTATTCTGACTGATAAGTTATAATTATGAGAGTTACTCATATCATACATTTATTTAAATGTATGATACCAGATCATAATTCTCATTACTTTTATGTTTTAAACATTACTTTTTTATTTTAAAAAATAATTATGAATTATGAATAATTAACTGTAAATACTTTATGTAAAAACTTTATTTGTGTCATAATACGTACAAGTAAGTCATAATAATAGGAAATAAATCTATAAAATCATTGAGGGGTTGAGGTTAGGTTAATTGGGTAATTTACTTACATAAGTACTCACAGATATACATAGATACACAACAGATCTGTATAGTGTATGTAACATGTATGTCTATATATTACATAAATTGTTATTTGAAATTATTTATGTGCCATTTATTGTGTTGTGACAAATTACAGGAGCCTCAAATTGCAGTAACAATATTGAAAATGATATAATAGTAAAAATACAAAAGCACAAAGAGATCCTGTGTAGTATGAAGTTCAATTTAAAGATGGAGGCTTTGTTATGACAAAAGGCTGAGCTTTAAAAATATCTTCCCCATTTCATTTAGCACTTATCTCATGGAGCCTTCCTCGCTGGAATCAAACAGGGCTGTTGAGAGTACGTCTACACATCTAGTCCCAGTAAACTGTATTCATAACTTTGAAATGTAGACAAAACAGGCTTTCATAATTATGCCATTTTTAAAACAAAAAATGATGTGATGATGACTCGGATTCCGACCAGCCAACAAAAAAGCACACACATGATGCAGTATCGTGTTAAAGAGTCAAATATTTCACTCTATCACAGTATTTGAGTATTTGACCTTGCTTCACTGAAAGCTTCTCATGTGTGTTAAAAGTGTTGACGCGCCGCAGCGCGTGACAACTGCAGGGTCGACGGGAAAAGAAAAACACGCCATTCAGTCGCTTGAAAAGGAAGCAGCCATTTTCTGTGAAGTTTTCCAGTTTGATCTTGTCCTGTGAACTCCTCTGCAGCAGCGCGGTATGTAAGAAGATATGGAAGTGACAAAAGAAAGAAAAAAAAGAGCCTCACCCCGCAACTAGCTTCTGCTATGATTAGATTAGAGGTAAGAAAAACCTAATCAATACAAGGTTCAGTGCTGCTGCAGGCCATTAGGACTCATTAATAATGGATGTATGGGAAGAGACAGTGTCAAATTAAAAGTAATCAGAGCTCATTGTTAGCAACCTTCAACATATACTGAATATATGGAGTGGATGTTCCTCCAGTCTTCAGTCAGCGCAGATGTTTTACAGACTGACAGGTGTGGACATATTCTCTCTTTTTTCTAAATCTCCTCTGACTGCAGACTTTGTGTAATTTGGCTGTCCCACATTCCTGAGCCGGCACTGAACAGAGACTTGACAGAGACGCTCTTGTCTCGTCACCAGCTGATACTCGGTGACAGCAGAGGATGACCCAACGTAAACACGGCGCAGACGGAGGCAGGAAGAGGATTAAAGGACCGTGCTGCAACACGTCTCCTGACAGTCCAAACTCAGGGCTTCATACAAGAATCAAAAACATGTTGGAATGACGTGGAGCAGGAAGGTGGAGGTACATGTCTGAGAACAACAATCTTACATCTAATCACACTTCCACACATTCATGCATAAAACTGCACATTCTTCAATATAATGCACCGCTATTCTTGACCTGTATGGAATATAATATTCGACAGCATTATCAGACACATCGTGGCAAATAATACAACTCACAAAGACGACTGAACAGAGAAGATACATGAATTGTTGGCAGGTTTGAGGCCCTCAGATTTTTTTCATAAGAGTGACCAGATGGAGCCAATGAAAATCTTTTACATGAACTATTATGAAAAATATACATTATTCCATTTAATTCATTGACTTAAATAAATATTACCTAATAGATTACATTACATTCAACGTTAATGTCACTGCAAAAGTCACTGCAACTGAGAAAATGTAGTTTGGCATCTAACAAGAAGTGATTCAATTCAAACAACTTTATTCGTCCCACTGGGGCAGTTCTTTTGGAGCAGCTTCACATCCACACATAACACAGAAACCTGAAACATCCAGATAAATGATACAGGGAGCTAAATGTGGACAGGTCTGTTAATAATTTGATGAATAAACTACAAAAGGACAAGATAAAAATAATAATAAAAACAGATAAAAGCAGATTAAAACACACACCAACAGTGACAGTGGTTAAAGGAAAAGACAACAGAGAATTCATCAGTTGGATTGCAGAGAGAATAAATGATATGGATTGTCTGTTTTACGGTCAGGTAAAGCATAACACTGCCCAGATGGCAACAGAGAAAATTCACGTTAAAGAACACGTCCTAAAGAAGCCTATTTACATATGTATAGAGATATAGACGTAACAGTGGAGTATATGCATAAATTAAGCTAAGATATGTACAGCATGTGCAGCAGTTACAGGTTTATGTGTAATTATACAGACTGTACATTATGCTCATTATAATGATACATTATACACTGTCAAATGTCAGATAGAAGTAAATAATGCGCCCTCTGTTTTTAGTCGTGGCTGAATGTGGAAAAAAACAAACATAAATAGCAGTTATTTCTTCTTAAGATTCATCACCTGTTTTGTACATTTTTGGTTCACTTCGGGTGAAGTGTTGTTATTTCCAGGTTATTTTGGTTATTTTGGTTTTACTTGTCCGGTTCACATTGGTCTGTATGTGTTTGACACTCCTGCGTAGCTATTCAGCTGATCTGCAACCATGGAGAGGCTCAGTTTAAAAAGACTGTTTCTGAACTGTGTGATGGAAACATGTAAAGAAACTCATTAGTGTTTGGACCACATTAAATATTCACATAAAGAGTTTCCAGTCTGCTGTCAGTCATTCAGAATACTCACATTTGAATTGAAAACATTGTTTTAGTCTAACCACACGAGTCCTGTTTATACTCCTCAACATGATCTGCACTGAGCTCCACGGAGCTGCTGTTTATGAAACAAACCTACTTGATATTCATCCATATTTAAAGAACCTCACCTGCTTTTGCATATTTCTCCCATTAACACAAACCTGTGTATATTTTACAGTCGTATGTTTTCTGGAGGTGATGGAAAATACTCCAGCAGCACATTATTAGACCATCAAACAGTGTTCCAATCCACAAGGGGGTCTTTGTCAGATCAAACAGGACCTGATGAAGACCTGTCGAGATCCCCCTGTGGATCCGAGCCTTGTTTAATGGTCTGATGAAGCTCTGGAGGAGCAGTATACAGAGTGTGAGCTCTCATCCTTTCATCTTCACACCTGAGTTTTCACATTGATTTCTACTCTTCACACAGCTCCTGGATTTTATGAAGTTATGTGAAGGGAGAATAATTCTACGACTCCAAAGCATGCATTTATTTAATTAGACAAAGCTTGAATCCTGCAGAGCTGTCAGAGCTTAATGCTAAATAATAATTCAATACTAGTCAGTGCTCTTAAATTACTACATCATGCTAACAAATGAATAATCTGTGCTCTGTCGAGTTACTTCAGCATGGTCAGGTGAACCTCGGGGCAGGAAGTTGCTTGTATGCCACAGTGACCTCAGAATGTGTACCATGTGAGCACACAAAAATTCAGTCCTAAATTAAGAATATAGCTGGTGTGATTTTATATTCCTGTCACCAAATTTTATGAAAAGACCAAAAACCGTCTGACTTCCTGTCTGTGGCTATCAGCTCCAAGCTCATTGGTTCCTACTAAAAACAGCTCATAAATATATAGTTTAATTTTTTTCAAAGTACTTCAATAATTTCCTGAAACAGCTGCTCACTGTAGTTTTTAATAAACGTCACTCAAAAATGAGGACAAGGTGTATTTGTTGGGGACTATTTTCAGCGGTGGATGAATCCACTTTTGGTGCTCTAGTGAGTGTTTGTGGCAGCAGGCCGGTGTGTGTGACACTGAGTCAAAATAAACTACAGTGTGTGTTCATGGTAATGAAGTGTCACCCTGTGCAACACTGTGGCTCATTGATGTGATTTTAATTATGTTGAATGGAGTAGTGTTAAACTCCAAAGTCAAGCCCGTCGTGCTGCCACAGTCCGACCTTGAGAAGATAATCCATACCTGGACTGCTGCAGCTCTCTCCTCTCCAGAACACAGCAGCTCGGCTTCTAACCGGTTTTAACAGACGACTTCACATTTCACCAGTTCTAGCCTCCCTCCAGTGTCCTCATGTGTGTTCCAGGATTGATTGTAAGATTTCACTGATCACTTGTAAAGCACCTCACTACTTGCCAGCATATTAACCCCGTACGCGCCAGCGCGTAGCCTTAGATCCTCGGGGCGGGTCACTTCTGGTTGTTCCGGGGTCAAGGCTCAAAACTAGAGGTGACCGTGCCTTCTCCATTAATTCTCGACTCTGGAACAAGCTGCCCGAGGAGAACTCTTTAAATCACTTCTTAAAACTCATTTTTTACAGACTGGCCTTTTTATGATGTCAGTTTTTTATCTTTTATCTTTTATTGTTATGAATTGTCTTTTTTATCATTGCTTTCATCACCTTTCTCTTCATTGTACTGCTTGTTTTTAAGTCATTGAATCTGTTTTACATTAATAACCTGTGTGGCCTTCTTCTGGGTCAGCTGCTCTGTAAAGCACTTTGTAAACTCTGTTAAAGGTGCTATATAAATAAAGTTATTATTATAAACTGGACTGCATTATATTGAAAAGTGTTTCCCATATTATGGCCCTCAAATTGAAATGCTACAACCTCAACAGTTAACATAATAGTTCAATGAATACCTAAAAAACTGAAACACTGTCAGCTTTGTAAAAGTACAATTGATGGCAGAGTTGTTGTACCTAATGAAGCGACCGGTGCATGTATATTAAATAGTTAAGTTAGTCATTATTTTCCATCATGTTACATGAATTCATGCGCAAACATCATTGATTAGAGAGCTCAAATTCATGTGAGCATAAATGATTGATTCCTGGCATTAGTCATTTGTGAACATAAACTCTTTTTTTCCTCCCGTTGCGTCTGTCAGGTTTCCTACAGCACCGATCAGTCCAACATAACCAGATCAGAATGTTGGCTGTTTACATCAGTTCATGGTTTGGACTCTTTTATGGAGTCTTTTATTTTGAAGGCTCTCTACATTCTAAATGTAAATGCAGCATATGAAAGTCAGGTTGGTGAGTAATTCTCAGCTCGCTGGCCCCGCTGGGCCTCCGTACATTTGCAAGGACACAAGTTTATTTATTACATTTCCCATCCTTCAAAGAGCTGAGCTCCACGAGGGGAGCGTGAACGGAGTGAAAGAGCACCTTTGAGTGTTTGTTCCTCTGATGTGTACATTTCTCATGGCTCTGGAGTCCTTTCATTTCCACACCGTCTGCCTGCCTCTGTGATTTGCTCTGACTCAGGATCAGCTCCCGCTCCCCCCCTCCAGCTCAGTCACATATTTCTCATACGTGACTCATTGGTGTGCTGCGGGATGCTGGTGAACCTGGAACAAAAACAAGAAACAATGACGGTCTGTTGTGCACAGAACAATGATCTGTGTGAGAACAGTGTGTTCACTGCGGATCAGCACCACAGGTTTATGATAAAGAAAGAATTATATAAGAAAGAAGAATAGAAATTATAGTTAGATTTTTAATGACATTCCCGGTGGTTAGAAATCATCCCGTGCCTCCTGAGTGCTGTTGGTGATTAATCAGATGAAAGTTTGCTGCAGGGCTTCCTCTCTCGCCTGGCTGCCTGCGTTAAAACACAGTGTATAGTAAATGAGTTAACCTGAGCAGTAAAGAGAACGTCTGACAGAAAGGCAAGTTTTTTTTTTTTTTTTTTTTGCATTCCACAATATAGTTTTTAATATTTCATGACTCAGGAAGAAAGTACAGAAAGATCTGGACTGTTTTGACGATGCAGCAGCTGCTTGTGTTCAGTGTGGAAATGACTGCAGCAGGAAGGAGAAGGAGACATTTGTGTTTGTTTGTGTTTCAGAGTAAAAAAGAAATATGAAAAGTAAGAAAAATAGAGGAAACGATAAATCAGTTAAAATGAAAAGTTCTTTTTGAACTTTGTTTGCTGCTTTAAATGAATCCAACAATATTAAAATGCTTGTTTTGAAATTCAGATTTCATTTTGGCTGAAATTATTCCTAGAAACAGAATTTCAAAAATGTAAATTAATTTGTTACATTTAGGAAACATTTCCTTCCACAACAGATATTATCCACAAATATAGGATAGACAGGAGGCCATCAGGGAAGCTTATGCTGAAAAGTAATGTAAAGAAACATTGAAAGCTCTGAATATGACCCCACATGTACGACCTGATTGGACAGATTTCAGTCATTCTTCTGTGAGCAGAGCCAATCAGCAGCAGTGATGCATTAACTGCAGCTGCTGTGAAACTAAATGGAAAAAGCATGGAGACTTCAAAATGATCTCTATACAAATATAATATCTCAAACAAATCAAAGTCAACATTAAACTGACGTGGAAACGTTTTTATGTTCAGTCGTGCACACAAATTCACATTAAGTGTTTATTTGAGTGTTTGTTTCATTAGATTTCACATTAATGGCATTATATAATGCCTCATTTGCATCTTTAAACATATCATTTCAGAAAATGTCTTCATGCGAGTAACCAACTGATGAAGTTTCATGGTGACATCTTTGAGTTACAGAGGGCTGGGTTCAGATATCATTCAGAGTCTGATTCATAAAAACATGAAGAAGACTGATGTTTTTTTGGTCTGTTGACAGTATTTTCTGATAAAGAGAGATATGCTACATTCCCTCTGTAAAAACATTCAAATCTAATATGTCAGCAACATGAAACAAGAAGTTTGAACCTGGATTCATGCAATGTTGTGTTTATGTTCTGAAAATATCTGAAAATTTGTGCATTTTTAGTTAGATAACGTATCATTTTTATATTTAAACATCAAATTTCAGAAAACTTGTAATACAAAAAACAATTGTCTTAATGTGAGAAATATACTGGGGAAGTTTAATGGTAGATTAAAGTAGTGTCTCCTCTCAATAAAAAGAAGAAATGTTGGAACATTTTGAATTGATTGATCATTTTTGGCTTGAGAATAAAGCGTGTCTTGACAGCAGTTTCCCAAGAGGACGAGGGTCAAATGGAGAAATCTCAGCCCCTGCTCAATGAATTGAATATTGATGTATTGATCACGAAGCATATCGACCGGCTGAAAATGTATTCTGCTCATTGTGTCATGGGGGACGATAACAAACGTTTCACCTCCTGATCTTTGATGGTGAGTTCAGGGACGGGACTCTTTAAATCCAGAGAAGCTGCTGCTTGTTGTGGATTCACTGACACTGGTCAGACTGTAATAGAATACAGTAAAGTTGTTTGTGTTCAGAAATATTAATTCAGTGTTATTTGGAGCTGATTTAATTTTCACATATTTCTTTTTTTTAATCGAGATTCTTTGACAGAAAAACAGAAATCACAGCTCTGTCTGTACGCAGCCAGACTCTAATATAAATAACAGAGACAGAAAAACAATAAAGACTTCTGAAAATGAATAATTTAACATCCAATCCAGACCTAACAAACCATTCTTTAACTCTGCTCTCACCACAGAAGAAGAAAACAATATCCATGAAGCTTCTCCAACTCGAATCTCATCTACATTCACACGTCTCCATAAATGATTTAGTCGTATTCATTTCTGCCAACATTACTCTGTGTCGTCCTTTATTTCCCAGTTTGTTTAAATAATTTTTTCATCATGCCATATGACACCATCTTCTGGTTTATTTTTACTCTTCCAGTTAAAGACTTCAGCTTTTACTTCCAAAACACACACACTCACCACTACAACCGTTTTTAACATCCACACACACGAGATCTCTATAAAAGGAATAATTTCACGTCAATGAAGTCATTTTGTGTAAAATCACACGTTGTAAAGTCGAGTACAGCTCCGAAAACTCTGACTGCTGAACATAGCAGCTCAAAGCACTATTAGATGCAAAAACACGAGTTATCCAGTAGCAACACATTTTTGTTCAACTCAATCACCCGGGTTTGAGATTTCGAAGGTATCACTACCCCCAAGACGAGCTTTATCTCTCCAGGAGGGAAGACGTCTGAGTACTCTGTCAACTCACAGATGGAATATAAATGGCCAGTTAGAGCTGATCTGTTACTTTCTCTGTATTCTATTAGAAATCTATTGAAATGATAGAAATATTTAAACATTTAAATCTCTCTGTGATATGAGAGATTGTTCTCATCATTTTGTTTAAAGTCATTAGATTGGCTTTAGCTTCTGTCACTGTTTAGAGGTCCAGTGTGTAGGATTTAGTGGCACCTAGTGGTGAAGCTCTCCCATGCTTCACCCTCTCCTTCCAAGCATGTTAGGCAAAACTCTGGCTGCCAGATGGACATTGAAAGCAAAAGTCCATATCTAGATCAGTATTTAGTTTGTCTGTTCTGGGCTACTGTAGAAAAATGGTGGTTCAACATGGCGGACTCCATGGAAGAGGACCCGCTCTCTCTGTAGATATAAAGGGCTCATTTTAGGGCAATGAAAACATACTGGTTCTTATTTTCAGGTGATTATATACTAATGGAAACATACTCATTAATATTGTATTCCCTTCCTGCCAATAAATACTCCTAAATCTTACACACTGGACCTTTAAGGTTC
The DNA here is from genome assembly GCA_946959425.1 of Argyrosomus regius. Lineage (NCBI taxonomy): Eukaryota > Metazoa > Chordata > Actinopteri > Sciaenidae > Argyrosomus > Argyrosomus regius. The sequence goes on from OX336905.1 coordinate 13,413,952, forward strand.
TGATTCGCTGAAAGCCTCCACATTGATTTTCACATATGTGAATAATCAGGTCCTGTTCACTTCCATTCTAGGTGAGCGAATAACCAAATAAAACCTTCCCTTCTGGTGGCAAAGCAGATATGTATCTGTGATTCTTGTGCAATGCAGCATTGGTGACCTGTCAAGGTCAGCCTCAGCCAATAGCAAATACAAATACAGCACTGTGGTTCAAACGTGGCTATTTTGCGATTACCTAAAAATACTTTTAAGGAAATTAAATGTATTAATTTAATTAAATAAAAATGAGACCGTTCCTATTTGATAAATCTTTATGGACCACATTTTCCTAAACTCCTCAAACTGGATGATTTCCAGTTGAGGCCATAAGAATCTTTCAGTCACCCACATTGTGTTCTGATGTGCCAGAAATAATCAGAGTGGGATTTGGTTGCACTGCAACGCCTACCTCTTAAAAAAAAAAATCTAAATGTTTCCATAACTAACTTTGAACATGAAATAAAGCTGTTTGGTAAAATACTCTTCTGGCAGAAAGACATTCATCACACTGCGCTGACTCCGTGCTTGAACAGAATGGATGTAGATAAAAATGAAACACAAACTCACCAACGACGAGAAACTAAGGGAGGATTTCATGATTTATCAAACTCTGCTGACACCAAGAAATGATAACATCAGCACAATCTACAGCAGCCTGTCATGGATATTGAAATAAATGAAATCGACGCAACAATTATCATTTTTCTAATGTAACAGCATCATCATCATTTGAGAAGCAATCAGTATGATTAAATATGAAAGAAGCTTTGTGTAAGTACTTCTGGCAGAATGACATTCATCACATTACTGACATTCTATGAATATATATATATATATATATTGTAACCTGTACAGCAGCTGTGATGTAAGGGATAATGTACAGCGAGCCGGCCATTATTGCAAAATAAACCACAGAAGATGGAATTATTACACGGCTACTCACTCAAATTATTAATTTAAAAATGATTTTGTTGATATAAAAAATATTTTATTGTGTCTGCTGTGCTTCAGTATCTATGATTGCAACTGCATCCATAGCAACGTTCCATTATTCATTCCGTAGTCTGTTATACAGAAATAACCGACCATAGAATGCTGCATTTGACCAATTGAATAGAATCGAGTACTCAACAGGGCCATGTAATCATTTGAAGTAAACACTTCTAACATGTAACGTGTAGGATATATCATATGTGTGTCTTTAAATTGTGTAGTTGGCTTTTGGTCCAAGATACTGATATCAAACAATTGATCAACACATTTCTTTGTATCCTAAGATCACTTGCTTCTTTCACCTTCAGCAAGAAGGTGTAGAAGTTTCTCCACCATCTTTACCTGAACTTAACCATCCCAGTAAATCTCATACCTCCAACCAGCCAATCATAGTGCGGCTTCAGCCTTGGTGGTCATTTAAATCTATAACTTGTACTATATTTACCCAAGTGTATATCTAATATTACAGTAATATAATAAATGATTATGTATGTATGGTATCCTGGAAGAGGACAGAAACAAAAGAGAAAATCTTGAGGGAAGACTGGCTGTGGATGGATGATGTTAGACTCTTCGTTCAAACTTGATGTGATGTCGAGGAACATGGCGTCCAGACACAATGACCACTGATGTTCACCATGTTTAATTCCATATTAAAGCAGAGTTTATTTATTCTGTTTCCCTGTCCGAAAACGTCATCACTGTGAAGCTCCTATGATGCACTTTGAGTGGAGCTCATAAAGATTTATGAGGTGGGATAAAAAAAGGTTTTACCCGTCACTTCAGGTCCTGGTTTTCTATATTTTTCCATTCATATTGATACTAATAAAACTCACAGCTGTTCTAAACAAAACTATAAATCGACAAGCCAACTAAAAGGTCACGAGGTCACAGTGTGTCATCGGAGGCATGTGTAGCTCTTATTTCTGGTTATCCACTCTCCTGTAATACAACCAAAGCCCTCTGTGTTTCTAAATGATGTTTATGTGGAACATCTGAACTATTAAATTGTAATGAGTTTCCTCAAAGTCCAAATTTATGGTTCCAGAAGACGAAGGAATGTTAATAAGTTCTAGTAAATCCAGATGTTGAGAGACATGTGGAGCTGTTTTGGTTCACGGATTTCACAGGCCAACACGCTCCTAGTACAACAATGCAAATCACAACTCCAACTGCATTTTTGTTTTTTTAATTCGACGAGCAATTTCATTCAATTGCTGTTGTTACAGTGCTGCTTCCTGGGTAATTCAGAGTAAATACAAAAGTGCACGTTTATCCACAGATCTGAGCCTCCGTAATAAGGTTAAACCAGATGAAATGTCAGTGAACCCTGAGGGGAAACTGAGCCATTATGGCCTCACAGCGAATAGAGAGAGAGAGAGAGAGCAAAGAAAAACATGGTGGAATGGGGAAATTAAATATACTGCCAAATTCAATACGTGAGGAAAAGTGGTGCTGTGGCATCATGTGGATGTGCAAAACAGCTGCAACAGATAAGAAAGTACATTAGAAATATACATGAAATAATCAACTTTTAGTTGTATAACTCCAATTTCAAATCTATAACTGGAAGTAATTAAAAGTTAAAATATATTTTAAAATAAAGATTTAATAACGTTCTCCTTCTACAACTCACTGTTTCATTCTTACCAGTCACAATGTAATTATAGATATCTTAAAATTACATTTGGCCCAGTCAGAATGTTATTATAGTACGGTTAAATGAAAGCTTTGACTTTTGGCTATAAATAAATATCTGTAATGTGAATCCCTTCAGTCGAATAAATAATAAAACAGTGTGAGGATATCAGGGACCACATTACAGATATATTTTAACAGATTTCTGACAGTCAAAATATAATTATAACTCGCCAAAACACAGCTCGAGATGTCTGAAAATGTGATTAGAGATTTGTCAAGTCAAACCTTCTAAATGTGAAATGATGACGTTATAATTGAATCACATCCAGCATCAACAAATCAAAAAACTTCAAGAAACTTCCTTTTTCCATTTTTGACGTCACATGTGCAGGTGTAAATCATCGAATGATGGCTGAGTTCCATGTAGCTGCTTCAGTTTCACAACTTTAGCTAATGTTATTAATAACACGGCTGTTTCATACTGGGACACGAAGGCCTGTTGTATATTGTACGTACAACCACATCACTTATTTTATTAATTACAAGTAATCTAATTATGACATAGTTTTCCTACACTTCCATCATGCTTGAGTGTTCTACATCTGCCTTTAGTCTTCCACTGTTTTCAGCTCATCCTCTCTATCTTCCAAATCCAGAAATTCAATTTTAATTAAGAGAAAATAATAAAAATAAATATGGAAATAAATTCTACTGACTTAAAATAATAGTCTGACAAACCAATCCCAACTCATGATCCACTTACTCGAGCTTTCCCTCAGCTTTTAACTGCATCATATCGTCTTATTCTTTGAATAAAATCATAACTCTTAATATCAATTCAGACTGATATGGACCATAAAAACATGCATATAGAAAATGATTACATGTTTTTTACAGGGTCCTGACATGTCAACAGATCTATCTCCATGACATCTGAGCAGACTCGCTGATGAAGACCATGTAATGTGGCTGAGAACACCATAAAAAGACATTTGTTATTACATGTTGTCATGGTTTAATTGATTTAATTGGATTTCTGAATTTAAAATAACATTTAAGATAATATTATTGTCCTGAAACATAATATTTTCAAAGTAAAAGCACCTCAGAATCTCTAACACAGACCAGTTATGAAGAGGCACAGCTCAAAATGTAAACATCATGTCACAGTGATTTGTGAGTTTATTAAATAATTTTTCACAATATAAAATTACAACAACAACAACAACAACATATTTTTATCCCATCATACTTCACTCTGCATTCACTGGAGCTTATAGGCTGTGTTGCTCTGTGTTACACATGGCGTATAAAAACAGTTTTTTTTCTGTCAGTGTACAGTATGTGTGCGGTGTGTCCAATCAGTGTGTCTGCCGGTGCGTAATGCGCCAATGTGGCCTCATTTCTCTGCGCCCACCTCTTTCCTCCTGTCCAATAAGAAGAGGCAGCTTTTGGAGCAGCCAGGAAAGACCTTGCCTGGGTGATATTGCCCAGTGTTTTGTTTTTTTTTTCCCCTCTCTCTCTCTCTCTCTCTCTCTCTCTCTCTCTCTCTCTCTCACCCCGCAGAGCTCCACTCCTCCATTAGTGTGTTCTCCTGAGCGCTGTGTGTGGAGTTCGGACGCTGCAGCATCACCTGCATCAGGGTCGGTTGGCTTTAGCAGAGACTTCTCACACCCTCTGACTGAAAACACCTTCACAGAGAGGCTCACCGTAAGTACCCAGCACTGGGTCGTTTTAATAATTTTTATTTGATTTTTGATTTTTTTTGCTTGAGTTCACACATCTAGAGCGGCTGTGATCATTCAGTCAAAACTCCATTTATAAATGTGTCAGTTTAACCGTTCATCGCTTCACGTTCTAAGCACGCAGCTGATGAAACACTACACAATAATGTTCCAACAAATAAAGCACACTGATATGATCGGCGTGTGTGTTGTGTGAAAAGCAGTGGTTACGTTCTGTTAATTACATCTTAATTAACCGGCTGCCGCTTCTCAGCGCAGCGCAGCGCTGAGTGTTTTGGCGGAGGAAAACTGTGGAGACAACAGGCAAAGCTGCTGTATTATTGGACATACTGCTGCAATATGTTTTATCTGCACGCCGAATTGAAGTGTCATCCCAAATGAATAAGACAGACCTGTAAATTAATTTATGACCCATGTGGTATTGTGGATAATCAAGTTTTTTTCTTAAATTAGTAGCGTTTATTCATGAAGTTTGGCGTGACTTCCTCCTGGTGCGAGGGAAAGCGCAGTGAGCACGACTCCTGAAATATCTACTGTACATCTGAATATTTGAAGAATGTTATATGATCAGAATGAGCAGTTTATGAACAAGATCACATCAGGACACCGTGAGAATCCACCGTGAAACCAAATGTTGAAAATCCGAGCCACGGATCAGATGCAGTCCGTCCTGTACCACACTAAATTCACACATAACCTGAACATTATGATTTTTTCAGCATGTCGACCAGCTGCTTTGATTATAGACTACCAAGCCTTATGATAAAAACACTCAATTTGTACAGTCAGGGAAAGAGGTTGCCCAAATAAACATGTGTAAAAGTTGACTTATTGGAGCCTATGAGGAATAGGACCCAAAAATGAAACGTTATTTTGTACCATGAGGCAAAAGCAAGATTTTTTTTTATAGAGAGGATATACATATTTTCAAATCTGATAAGACTGTTTTGGAAAGTTCATCTGCTTCAAACAACAAAATCAAACATTGGGAATATGCAAAGGACCCAAGCTTGAAACCAGGGCCACCAGGGCAGACCTCAAACCTCAAAATCACACCTTGTTGTCACAGGTTTGAATCTCTGCTTCCTGGTTGTGGTGCAAACATTAATGCCCACATCATGTTCCAAAACATTTTTTGTTATTCGTCTTTGTGGGATGCCTGTTTTCCTCCATGTAAGTGGAAATACTCCACATGTTGTGTGTGTGTGTATGTGTGTGTTGTGCTGCTGGCTCTAATGACAATCAGTGGTAGACTAAGCTGAATGGAAAGTGAGTGTCAAAATCAATATTATGCCATGAGACACAGATGAAATGGCTTCAGCGTTAATCATCTAGAAGTGCCGATGCCGATAGACTCATATCTTGACTGATGAATATTGACTTCAGAACTCAATGTCCTGTTGGAAGGTTTTTTTCTTCTATTGTTTGGTCTGATTGAATTCAAAATGACTCTACATATTTAACTGATGCAGCAAAGCATCATTATTTCTGCGTCAAAAGGAGTAAATAAAAGTACAGTCCCTGTTAAATCTGACAATGTTGAAGTTAAAGTTGTAAATTCAGGACTCCTGTCATTAAGAACGAGTGTGTTAAACATCCATTTTCTTGGAAACATTCATAAATTATGCATAACACATTAAAAGACTATTTTAGCATGAAGACAGATCACTCTGTGTAATTCCCCTGCGAGGCAAACTGCCTTTGGCTGCAACAGAACGCCTATTTGGCAAATTCATTTGTGCTGCGATTACTTCTGGCCTCTGCATGGCTTGGCTCAACTCGCCCCAGGCTTTTTTTTTTTTTTTTTTCATTTTGCGCTTGTCTTCCACTTAGCCTACATGCACAGAAATAGAAGTAAAAAGGCGGATGACAGAATGCGTGTTCACTTCCATGGATGTTTATTCAAAGTCAGCTCGGTGTGACTCAATCAGTGGGCATCTTTAGCAGACCTCGTTCTACTGTATTTTACTGTGCGTCACTCGAGCAGAAGTCCAGGTTAGAACTACGACTGAGAAGTGAAAATTTATGTAGTTTTACAACATATTTACAAGATATAATATGTCGTATTTTCACATTTAAATGTCTAAAAAATGCTAGACATAGATATATATTAAATATTTTGCTGAGTTGTGTACTTACTCTGAAATGTTACTCCCAAATGTTTCCAACAATGTTATTTTAATGCTATGTTTAATTTTATTTAAGGTAACGGTGCATTTATTACTTGCCTCTAGTTGATATAACTTACGGCTAAACATGGGATACATCAGAGAGAGAGAGGCAGGAAGTCGCCAAATGTGACATAACTTGAATAAAAGCGTCATGCTCATGGTTGGAATTGTTGGGTCCCTATGAATAATAGACCTGCTCTATATTGAAAGTATCATGAGATAACTTCTGGTCTGATTTTGCTCTACATAAATAAAATAGAATTGAAAACTTTAATATATTACCTCATTCATGAACAATTTCTCCCTAGTTTAACATTGAAAACAACAACTCCCACAATGCCACGCTACTTAACGACATCAAACCATGTCTTTTGTTATTGTTTTCATGTGAGAGACCCCCTAGTGGCAGAAATTATATACTGTGCCTTTAATTCAGTCTAAAATTGGCAAAAGTATCATTTGTATCAGGAACTAGCTGAAGAAAGTAGATAAGATTATGATGAGCAGACCTTCAACGCCAGATTTCAGTACTGGACAGTTATACTCATGCAGCCATCCTACAAAAACATTGAGGTTCAACACCCAGCCATGTATAAATGTCAGCCGCATTGCTTGTCAATACTATCTGATATTGTGATTGGGAGTTTGGGCTGCATGCGACAATTTTTGTAGCTTTTCAAAACAGACAATTCCCACCTCATGCAGTGATTGGTCAAGTGTGTAAACGTGTGGAAGTAGGAGGGGCTTGAATCTCTCTTTTAAGCTCTACTCTGTCTGAATGATGGTCCTCTTTATGATGGTACTGTACTGGACTGTAGTTGGCATTCAGAACAGATATAACACTTTGGAATATGTTGGTTTGAAGTTTACCCCAGAGTTTAGAGTTGTCCACTATGGAAGATGACTTCCATGATGCTGCAGCTGATACTTTGGATGTGATGAAAAAAGACTTTTGTAGGATGGTTCCACATCTCATGATCTCTGTTCAGTTTCAACGTTTAGTGAGAATGCAGGGAGTGGTGTGTTCACGCAGCAATGCAGTGTTCGTTAGTGTCCTCTAACCCAGACCACAAGCTTCCCTTGCATGACTACCAAATGATCATTTTGAAACATTGGCATTTAGTGAAATCCTGGGTTTTGCAGAATTGTCAACAACAACAAAGGGACAGCTGTTTTTTCACTAGGCAGTTACATGTTATTCACCTTAATGCAAGAATTTCAGTTTATATCCATCGCTGATGTTCAGTGTCAGTACAGTACGTGCTCTGTTACAAATCTGAATGTTCTGTACTAACGTTCTTGTCTGGTGACGGGGTTGAAAAAAGAGGAGTTGTATCTCATTTATTTAGAGCTTTAGTCTAACAACCCCTATTACTGTCCTTAACCAGGAACGGAGCGCTACAACTAATCATTTGCTTGTCTTGTACAAAAAACAACTTAGACATTCATCTAACAACGATAGAGAGAAAAGAACTCAATCCTCACACTTGAGCCAGACAATGTTTGACACTCTTGCTCGATGAATGATCCGTTCAGCACTTAGTAAAAATGTTAAATATCTGAAATATCCACCCGGTGAATGTACTTGAGGTGTAAAAGGAGTAGAAAGTGATTTAAATCTTTTTCCCGGCTGTCCACTCTCACATATTAGACCTACTTAGAGACAGTCGCTCTGTGGTGTCTTGGACTAAATCCCGGGGCCGAGCGGCGGGCTTCACTATCTGGGATTAGCAGTTCAGACTGGGTGGTCGGAGCATTTTGTAGACTGCTGAATCCTCTTTTAGACAATTAATGTGCCTTCAGCTTAACCCCACGTCTTACATGACTCAGTCAGTCATTTTCTTCACTCTGCCGTGCAGTCGGGTTCACGAGGACGCGGGCTGAAAAGGAAGGACACTCTCGGGGTCTGATAAATATAGATCACGGCTTGTTTGCTGATGCCGGGCTTGACAACATTTACTGTGGCCATCAAATCAATTTGTGCTCTTAACCCTAACCCAATCCTGTGAGACACTCAGCAGAATAATATCCTTCATATCTGCTGATGGAGATGGTTGAAATGGTCTTTGCTTTTCTTCACAACAAGACAAGATTAACAGAATATCTTCAGCTTGAATTGAAATGACTTTATTCTTATCTTTCTTTATTTCCATGTCAGCACTGCAGCTGTTGTATTGCCCTTTTATCAGGCACATTTACATCATCATGTAAAAATGATTTGAATTGATATTATTGACTGCTTGCTGCAGTGCTTCTCATTTCATTATGTTTTTTGTAAAATCACATTGAAAGGCTGGGCAGGGCTTAGCTCTGACTGCTGGCTTTGAATCAGCTGACAGGTGGAATGGATGACTGGAAATAAACTGGAAGGGGAAATCTGTACCCCGAGGCTAGACCAGTTAGGAACAACTGATCTGAAGACTGTTTCAGAGATTTCTCTGTTAGAATTCCAGGAGAAACAATGACACTTTGCAGAATATTGAATGTCACAGTAGCGCTGTCTTAAAGTACCAGTGTGTTAGATTTTGTCACGTCTAGCACCTCAGCCTCTCTTCTTAGCTTGAAGGAGAAACTACGGTGGCTGTAAAACATGCGATAATGCAAAAGGCCCTATTTAGAACCAGTGTTTAGTTTGTCAGATCCGAATTGTAGAAACATGACGGTTCAACATGGCCGACTCCATGTAAGAGGACCTCACCCTCAGTACAGTTGTCATGAACAGGAAAATTAGCTATAGAGACCAAAACAGTTTTTTGTACCAGGCTGTTAACATGTTTATTTCAAGTTGAACATTTCAACATGGGGACTTATGGAGACTGACTCACTTCTGGAGCCAGCCTCAAGTGGACGTTTGGGGAACTGCAGTTTTTGGCACTTCTGCATTGGCTTCACTTGCGCAGCCACAGAGGTTGCTGCTTGGTCTGTAGAGTAGAGTAAAGTAATGTTATGATTATTCTATTCCATTTCTGCCATATTCTATGAATAGTCCCATAAATCTGACACACTGGACCTTTAACTACTGTGTTTCATGGTCTGGCACTCCTTTTAGCAGAACAGTATTGGTTCTCTGAGCCAAAAGTAAAAATATTTTCTGAACTGCAACCTCGTGGTAAAGCCTCTGCTCTTGTTCCTGTCCTGTGTCCAACACCCCTGCTATCCTTAACCACACATTTTCCCCTTCTTGCCGTAACAATGCACCTTTGAACTTGACACAGAGACTGTTGAGGTGCTTAGGGATGTACAAGCACTCCTCCTTTATCTTAATGGCAGCCTTGTCCCGGGGCAACGGCTGGACAAAGAGGAAGTGCCCTTATCTCAGAGAGGGGCAAGAGCCTTGTCTGCGATCCTGAAGGGGATTCATGATCACAGTGTGGCAAGGTGACTGTCGTCACAGCACTGCTAGGTAGAGTTGTTAATGCCGAAAGAACACTGAGAGGACAGAGGAAAGATGTTTGTGTTTGCTCATCATTCATTATGATCCTCCTCCATCAGTCTCAGTCATCAGACATCATTATTTTACTCATGGTGAAGCAGAATGTGTCAGCGTTCATATTAGAGCTGCTTTGTAAGTCAGAGGGAGAACCAGGATGAGCGAGGAGCAGAATGCTGATCTCATTGTGAAATTCACTGACAGCATGGCAGATGGCATCTAATAAGGGTCTTAAAATCACACCGTCACAGGTGGGAATGTGCTGTATGCTTTGGAAATATGGTAAACCAATGTGACGTGACGCATCAGCAGTAGGTGAGGAGATATTGAAAACAAAAACAGTGTTGACTGGGATGGTGTAGAGGAAGGTTTTTAAAATATGTCACAGACTGACGATCTTTAAAACAGTTTGCCTCATTTCCACCGTTAAGGCTGGTAGCGAGTTGTTGAGTTGTTGAGGCGACAAAATCCAAAATGTAAAGTTTGTACAGAAATACAGTTTTTCTTTATGGATTATATTGATGCCGCATTGACAACAAGTCTGTCGACATATGACGTCCTTTATCTCGTGTTTGAGTGATGTGTTTTTATGGTCACATAGGGAATTGTTCAAATGTCATATTTCTTAAAGGGTAAAGATTTTGGCCGGGAGCATAAGTTGAATTCGAACTGCTAACATCTGCAGCTAAGGCTGCAGAAACACTTGGTAACTGTTAAAGTATGATATGACGTTGACTGCTGTTAGTTATTGGTTTGATTAATGGTTTAATAATGTGTGTGTTGATTACTGATGGTAAACTGTTGTGTAATGTGTTATAGTCTTTGTAGTATGCTGTTTTTGAAGAAGTCAGCATTCATTTTGTGCTATATGGAAATAGTACAAGACATGCGCCGTAGAACAACTGCTTATAGCTGCATTCATTGATTTTTTTGGCCACTTGGGGGCAGTAAAACAAGCTGTAAACACAACACTGACATATCACCACCTTATAAAACTCATAATAACGAATGTGTCAGCAAAAAGTTGTCTATTTACGCAGACACAGAGCAGCGTTAGCAGTAGTATTTAGTATTTGGAGTCATGTTTCTTGCTAATGTTCATCTTTAATTTAGCTCTCGTTTTGGTCTCCACCAACTCCTGAGAATAATCTCTCTCTTTAGCCTCTAAATGATCCACTGTGTTCACCAGCAAGTCTCTCACCAGCAGACTGACGCGCTACAACGGACAGTCAGTATTCAGATCTCATGGATGTACAGTATGAATGAACGAAGTGGCGAGACACCGACCAGAGGTCTGTGCTCTAATTTCACAGGAAGTTATGGTTCAGTCTTGGAAATCTAGCAAATCTAACATGTCTGAGATGAGAGGAATATTTTAGAAATTCCAAAACAACCACAAGTTCTTTTGGAGGGCAGGATTTAAAGTGGAAAGAAAGAAAGGAAACACTGTGACCACAAATATGTTCTGGTAGCACAAAAATCCCCCAACATCCTACAATCAGAGAGGCCTGAGACATTAAAACAACATCTTTCATTGCTTTATAATGTCTTCACTCTGTCTGTGACGCTCTCTGTGATTTAGATTTTTTTGATACCTTCAGAAGGTATTCGTGGTCATAATGTTTTCTTTGTTTTTTTCACATTTGATATATTCCCAGTAGTCTGCAGCTTGATCAGGACGCAGCACAGATTTGTCTACATGTGTTTGTCTTGATCTTTGAAAGAAGTGAAATGAATATTTTTATTTTGATTGAATCAAAAGAATATGATACTCTTGTTAGCTTGAAAGTTCTCTGATGGGTGCAATCATGAGAATTGTGTTGACTAAATAAAGGTTTGAGAAAACCTTCCGAGCTCACCGTCACGCTAAAATCAGGTTATGTAACTCCTAAATTCTAATTTTGAGCATTCACATACAGTAAGATGCAAAATAGTGTGAGCTTCCAGTGCAGGTTCAAACATGTTAAGACAATGGTGAAGACAAGACAGCTGAACTGAGCTGTTACTGAAGACGAGTTGTGCGCCATGTTTTAATTCAGCATGTCATGGCCTCAACCAGAGCTGTAAACATGAGGTTAGCACAGTCAGAATTATCATAAAAATGATTTTGAGACTTCAACTTGACTTTTTGACAGCCCCAACACTGACTCGTGACATCTCTTGAACATTTCTGACAACACACAGCTCCACCAACTTCTTTCACATCTGTTATAGTATTCCCCAACACCTGGAAACACACTTTGATGTGTTAAATCAGTGGAGTTCCCCTCTAATTAATCTAATGAATCTTGTTGTGTCATAGGGTGACTATAACATGAAATACTTGCATCTTAACTTGCAGTTTGCTTGTAAAGATGTGTAACTTGAGGCATACCCATAAACATCTTTTGTTTCATCTTTGGGTCTATGTTGTGATGGGTAACCTGACACGCACACCTCGTGAACATGATGTGGACATGAGTATTAAGCAAACTCCCGTTTGGAGAAGAGTTATGTACAAGTATAAAAGAAACAGTCTTCAAACAATCCCCCAAATGTGGACGCATGTTCCAGCCTTGACTTTTAGGACATGACCTAGAACCGCCCCAGAACGCTTAACCAGAGTCTACAGCAATGCTCGTAGTTCTGTTAGGCCACATTCAGACAAAATCAGGCACTGCAGCGAATTGCTGGTGGTGTGTGGCGGTGAAGGGGGGTTGCTTGGGTTGTGTCAATTTATGCTGAACATAACCGCTGTGAAACAATGAGGAAATAACTTTACTTCATCGATTAACTGGCTTTTCCGATTTTTCTAAGTGGCTTGACCACTGCTCAGTTTCTCCCTTTCATGCCATCGGACACAAACCAAATTCATCTTCTTTGTGTTACTATTTTGCATTGTAAATTGTGAACTAGACACAGATTTAGAAGTTGGGTACATGAAATAAACAAAGCGAGTTAAGTCCATGAATCCACCTGGATAGGTTTCAGGTTGTCTGTGGAAGTTTGACCGGTCTGAGTGTCTGATTGGCGGCCGCAGCGTGACGTCAGGCTGTGTTTTTTTACTGAGACTCCTGCCCCCCGCACTGCTGCAATCAAAACACACTACCCCCATTCAAATAAATGGAAGAACCTGTGTTCCTCTGTAACTCTGCATTGTGTTCTTAGGTATTGCATGGATGTATAAAGGAGAGCTGGGACTTCAAAGGTGGTGCCCACAGTTGATTGACAGTTGCTCAGTGGATGCCGAAAAAGCCTCTGCAGGCCCTTTCAACATGACAACAGCAGCACTGTGCTCTAAAACCTATTGTTCCCATTGGCTTGTGCTGTGCTTGACACAGTGAAAACCCATTATAGCGCAGTACACCCAATAGTTGGCAGTTTTGCTGTAGCAGCTCCACAGCTCACAGATTTATTATATATTGGACTTCTATATGTTCTGAAACTCTCTACAGCTTCAGAGTTAATATGATCGCTCAGTGACATCGCCCTTTTTGTAAAGCACTTTTAACTTTCCTCTAATTGAAAACTACGTCAAGTGAAATTATCTGTAATGAACGTCTGGCTCCGTATCTCTAAATCTGACAGACCCACGTCCTCTCCTCCATCTTCAGACCATTCTTTGCAGCCGTTTGCGTCGATATTGTGCTCGCCCGAGTTTTGCTGCCTCAGTCTCCGAGATGCTGATGTAAGTATTCCCTGAATCCTTACTCGACTCAGCGCTATTTCTTCTGCTTTTCCCGTCTCCCTGTTTTTTTGTTTTTTCTTTCTCCTTCTTCATCTTTTAGTGTAAGGTCAGGCCCCGCCCTCCGGAGCGCCGTGTTGTGCTGCTGTCAAGCTCACTTTAATATTTCATAGGTCCCCACTTTGATGAAGCAGAGGGAACGCTGGCCCTCATTAATGGGAGTCAGGATATCAATGCTTAGATGCCGAGCTGCTGAATCATTTATCACTTTTTTCTCCTCACCTGCTCTTTGATGCATTCGAGCGCAGGCTCACAACAGAAACACCACGATGAGCTGTGCACACGTCATTACGGCTTGATGTATCTGAACACACACATGCTTTTGCTCTAGAGGAATGTGTGTGTGAAAGAAACACCTTCACCACAGGCACTCGTGTGTGTGTGTGTGTGTGTGTGTGTGTGTGTGAGCTGTTAAAGTTAGGAATGCAGCAGATGTGATAGCAGAGCTGTGCTGCATCAACAGTTTATGATCTGTGTTGAGATATTGGAAGTGTTGATGATTTCATTAATACTCAGTGACAATAATTACACAAAACCAGCCGAGCACTGCCTTCAACTGCACATCATTCATCACTTTTACAGTCTAAACACCTTCTCGGTGTGACCAGGAGGCTGCTGGAGGTCCCGAAGCAGAGCGTCGACTGTGAAAAGGGATTTTTAAAGCACTGCTTTTATTCCCTCACGGCAGATTGTAATATCATAATATATCTGCTGGGCGTTGATCAATACCAGTGACTCAACTTTTACTTGAGATGCTTGCAGAGCTCACTGTGTGGCCCGTGGATCACGATTTGACTCTACATGGATATGCACGGAGCAGTTTTTATCTCCGGCGAGGCTCATGGTGTCAACAACAAATCATCTGCATGCTCATTCATGAAAAAGTGTGAAAGTAAGCCACTGGAGTGTGTACCATCCATCTAGGCTGATTTCTTATCCCAGCAGCGCTGGTTCAAGCCCAACATGAGTCCTTTTGCTGCATCCTGTCTTGTGACTAAAGCCTAAAAATCTCTGGGCAGAGCCTCTTATAAATATAAATATATATGTACTCTGCACCAGGACTACAGTAGATGGATGATTGCAGTGGTTTGTGGTGGGCTGAGCTGGGCTGTGAAGTCTCATAGCTAAACCAGCTGCAGAATGCTGTAGATCATGTGATGTTGCAGCAGCCTGACACTGTTCAGAATTAGCCGCGTTCACAGCGTGAACATTCGTACGTGTTACACACATGTTGCACGCCGCCCCTCCCTCCATCATTCAGATGGGCCGTCCTGTCATCAGCGCTGATGTCGGCGCAACAAATAAACAGATTGAAAGGCGCGGATGACACAGTTTACCGTTCCTGTGATTTATGTACAGTATGTGACTCGAAACCAGGAGTCACGATAGCAGCAGGTCAAAGCTTTTTATCATCCTCACTGCAGCTGCAGTCCCGGTCGCTGTGACAACAGAATTCATTTCAGATCCAAGCAGTAAAAAAAATCTTAGATTTAATAATTTACTTTTACAGTTTCTACTAGAACAGACTCCCAGGCATGTGTTCACTGGGTTTAAAGGGCAGATCTACATCTTTATTCTGAAGGATGTAATGATTGTTTTGATGTTTGTGATGTTTAATCTTCAATTTATGAAGCAGCTTTTCATCATTTTGCGTCTGAAGACAAGCAAGAGATGTAAAGACAAATTTCATCAATGATCTTTTAAAGAACTCCAGCAATTTACAACTTCAAGTTCGTAACACTGGGTGACTCACAAGAGACAACATTTAAAAAAAGAATGATCAAAATTAAAGCATCAGAGGCTGAAAAATCTTAGTTCCTATCTCCTAAAGCACTGGAGCCTACATTTCCCACAATGCAGCTCAATAGCGTCTTTTATTCAGTTTGTAACCAAGCAGCAACCTCCGTGGCTGTGAAGTGAAGCCAATGCTGAAATGACAAAAACTGCAGTTCCTCAAACGTGGCTCCAGAAGTGAGTCAGTCTCCATAAGTCCCCATGTTAAAAAACTTCACAGAAGAAATAAACATGTTTACAGCCTGGTACAAAAAACAGTTTTGGTCTCTATAGCTAATTTCCCCGTTCATGACGACTGTACTGAGGGTGAATTTTTATACAACTCACCTGTTCAAATGATATTAAGGCTTAAAGTTATGGCTTGTTTGAACACCCAGGCGTTTCTCCTCTCCTCGTGTTCAGAGTTATTTCAAAAGCTTCTCCAGAGCCGCAGAAGACATTAAAAGACTGTTTTCACACGCTGAGTAGTTCTCATCATGACAAGTTCATAGATCCTGATGTATGAAATTATCACCTCACCATTTTGACACTCATTCAGTCTCTGACTTTGATAGTTTTTAATCATTTTTCATGGTCTAATGGTTTAAAATCAAACTGGATTTCTTCTTCAGTAAAACTGTAGCTCGTGTGCTCTTTAGTTCTGAAACTAAACTGAACTGTCAGCGTCAGATGTCTTTGAAAAGTATCTTTTTGGGAACAGACTGTTCTGTTCCTGTCAGAGGAGATCACTCATCATGCCCATTGGTTAACAGACCTAAGGCCGGTTTGGAATCATAACCAAAAAAAACTCCTTCCTCTCGCTGTTGTTCCTGTTGATTTATGCTCTTCTACTATCAAAAGAAGGTGACAGTGACCATTGTTGGACCTTTGTTGTATAATACTCTTTCTCCCCTGTTTCCTATCTTCACTTTTCCATCCAGTGAACACAAAGACATCCTCAAAATGAGCTTTAAAAAAATGTTGAGCAACCTTTGGAGAGGAACAGAGATTTTGACACTTTATGACATTTGGCAATGTTGCTTTTGAAGGAGCCTGCTGGTATATATCTCTGAAAGATCTGAGTGGAAATACCAGAAACTCTGGAAGAAAGTTATTAAAAAAGTTATTAAAAAAACTATAAAAGCAAAATTCGACAATGACAATTCGACATATTCGAGCTCCCAGTGAAAAGATGAAAATTGCGTGGGAACCATTGACATCATTGTCTTGCTTTGTCTTCTGTTACAATGTTTTAATAGATGGACTTAGTTTTATACTATTTATCTCACTTTAATGTCTCATTTTCACGTTACAGATTTGGATAGAAACAAGCATTTATTCATTTTATTTTGCCTGTTTTCTTGCAAAGTTGTGCAGCTTATTTCATGCTACAATTTTGCAGCTGAAATTATACGATTATTACCCTAAAATAAACAAATCATTTGCAGGCCACATGTAATCTCTACAAACAGATATCTGCATATGAAAGCAGAATCTGCAGGCAAGGGAAGGTTTTGCACAGGAGTGGGAACGCGCTGGCCGAAATACAATCTCAGACCTCATCAGCTATTGTGTTACAACGACTTAGCTTTGATTAGCTTTTCCTGAAGTTATCTGCCTTCATATGCAGATGTCAGAAGGCGTCTTTCTTGTTATTCTCGCGTATCAAGTTGCTAATTTGACTGCAGAAGTATCCGGATGATGGCCGATTGGTTCCGAGATTTGCGTGCATGACGTGTGACATTGTCTGGCGTCTGATCTGGACTCTCGGTTGGTAGTTTGAGAATACTGCAGTTGTGCTGGGAAGATGAAGAAGTATTGTTGTGAAGAATTGTTGTGTACTTACACTGTAAGTGAGTTTGTATTGATCTTCCATTGACCACAATTCATTTAGCATTACTTTGAGAGCGTGTCGTCATCATTTGTTCAGCTGACAGTTGATCACTTTAGTTAATTTGTCCTTTCACTGTCATAAAGGTCACAACATCCCTGAGTCTGCTGGGATAAGACCTCGCACTCCAGGCGCTGCTTATGTATTTAGAGATGAATCCTTCTGCATCATCATCTGTCCACGTCAGGCTGTCAGACGTCAAGCGAAGGATCCCTGATTCGACTTTGATCCTCTGCCTGCTCCACTTCTTAGGCGCACTGTGACTGAAGTGGAAGCCTGGAGGTGTATTTTTAAGGGGGCTGCAGATCGTGCAGCGCCGGAGTCAGATACAGCAGTGAGGATGAGGTTAACTCAGGACACTGCCACAAGCTGCTTACGCAACCACTGCAGAGTGAATCCAGGTTTTTGGTGTAATCACTTCTGACAAGACAACAAACGAGTGCAGTTGTGAGGCGTCTTAACATGGTAATGTTCTGTATCAGTGTGTGCGTATGGACTGATGACTCACGAGCAGTATATAGTCCATCCACCTGGGATTTAGAATAAGAGCTGATAGCAGTTTGAGGATTTACCCGAATAAACTCCGGCTCGCCGCTGTGGAGCTTTTCTCTATTTTTAAGGGATGAAATGTGCATCATGTCACACGCAGTTTTCTATATTTTCACAGATGGAAGGAAGTGCTATTAAAAACCGGATTGTCTGATTCTACCTCGAGCTTCTTGTTCTGTTTTGGAGTCAAGGCCAGAAGCAGCAGTGTAACCTCAGCTTCGAAAAGTGATAAAAAATTAGATTTGGGCTCGCGACAAGGAATCTGAAATCTAATTATCCCTTCTATCTCTATGGAACGGCGTCAGCCAGAATCACATCACAGCAGCTGATGCTCTGTTGGTTGCATGTCGCCGAGCTTATTTTCGGAGTGGACAGGGAACAAGGGCGCTGTGTGCAGTTCTGTGTCAGTGCGTCAGATGGGGGGCCAGCAGGGGCCACGCTGTGACAGGGAGGGCGGGACTGGACCACCGGGTGCTGCTACTGCAGGGAGACAAGGTGACTTTCTCACTGCTGTACAGTGGAACAGAGAGGATGCAAGTCCAGAATCACTGCCTCGTTCACTGTTTGACTCCTTATATCACAGACACATTGAATCATCGTCATTTAGCAGATTTTGGGGTTGCTTGAGCAGCTCAAATATTTAGCATAGGGCTGAAATATTCAATATTTTTTAAAATGAATTTGTGATTTGAATGGCTGTGATTGTTGCCAGAGCTGTGATTTTTTATTAGAATTTTCATAATTAACACAAATAATTAACACAGCTTGTCTTCACAAGCTGTAGGAGGTGCAAGGCTTAGTTGGCGTCCATTGATTTCACATAATGAAAACTGTCTCTGGCAAATAGCTGTAGTGAATTAGTGTTATTCTGTTGATTCATACTGGTTGATAATGTGTTATCTGCATACAGGTGTCTATACCATTTATTCTTAAACTTTAATGTTTGAAGAAATAGACAGTATGGTGTTCAAAAACACTAACTGAGGGCTGGGCCTTGCTGTAAATGATCTACGTGATGGCCCTCGTCAGTTTCAGACATGTAGCTAGCAGCAGGTAGCTCAGTCAGCTAAATGAGAGCCAGCTAACGGACACAGTTGTCAGAATGTGACAGTTAACTTTTAAAATGTTGTTCAAGTTTATCACCTGTTAACATGGTGTCACCAATGTTAGGTTAAGCAGCTATTAACGCTGCTTTACAGACAATATTAGCTTCACAGAGAAAAGGGTCAACATTGCGTCACGACGTTAGACAAAGTCAACCTTAGCTTAGGCGCCTTCACAGACATTAACATTAGCTTAGGCATCTGTTAGCACTGCTTCACAGACAATGTTAGCTTCACCAAGTGAAGTGTTGACATGGCGTCACAGATAGACCATATTAGTCAACTCAGTGTTAGCTCAGGCAGCTGCTAACACTGCGTCACAGACAATGTTAGCTTCACAGACATTAACATTAGCCCAGACAGCAGTTTATACTGCTTCATAGACAGTGTTTGCTTCACAGATGCTAACATTAGCTTAGGCAGCAGTTAACACTGCTTCATAGACAATGTTAGCTTCACAGATGTTAACATTAGCCAAGGCAGCAGTTAACACTGCTTCACAGACAGTATTATTTCACGATAATATTAGCTTTGACCAGGGATGTCCAAAGTACGGCCCGGGAGCCAATCAGGGCCCGCGGTCAGATTTCATGCGGCCCGCATCTTTGTTTTTATAATGTATCATTTGTGGCCTGCTAGGATTGTCAGATACTGTATGGCTGGAAGATTTGGCTTTTTTGGCTGATATGATGAAGCATTTGGATGCGCTAAACGTTAACCTCTAAGGACATAACTGCTGTGACACAAAATATTACTTTCTGAATGATTTTGTTAAAGACAAGAGCAAGAGTGACACGTTTTAAACTCAAATGTTAACAGACTTTGCATTACTCATAATAGGTTGTTTAAAAAATGTTTAAAATGAACATCAGGTTAAGATTTGTATCAACTTCATTCAAGTTTAACATGTTTAATACAATTTATTCTGTGTTATCTGACTCCAGATGTGAAAGAGAGGAAGAATTGTTTTTTAGATTTGTTCACACCTGATTGGCTAAGATTTGGTGACGTTGCCATTTTAAAAAATGATAACATACATACATATATACACCAAAATCAACCATAAGTAAATATGTAGATGTTATCAATAAATATTATAATATCTTACAATAACAATAACATTGATAAATGTGGGATAAGTCAGTCATGTATTATAGAAAACTAGAGCCTCTGATTTGCAAATGTTTTGGTTATGTTTGGTATGAATGGTTTAAACACACGTACAGGCCTGGAGTTCAGTTTATTTCACAGTTTATTTCACAATCATAAAATTTGGCAGAAAGCAGAAACAAAGTATGAAAAATCTAAAATGTTCAACTTTGCCCGGCGTCCACACACACTGCTGTGTCTCACACCTCCAGCTTGTGATTGTCAGTGTCTGTACTGCAACACCTCAAGGAGACAAGCCAGCCAGACACCCGGACAAGCCGAGCCTTCGTCCTCCCCTCTCCTCCTCCCTCCTCCTCTGCTGGCAGATGACATGACCGGCGGCCACACAGAGCAGACAGGCGAGAGGGCTGGAGATCACATCTATTCTGTCTGCTGTGGAGAGGAGCACAGGGAGAGCGAAGGGCATATGTAGCTGTGTTGAATACAAGTGTGTTTGCATGTGTGAACTTTGATATTCAGCGCATTAAATCCACCATGCAGCAAAGCTGGCGTTGGCATTAGTATTAAAAGGTACCTCTGGCTGACATTCATTTTTCACAAACATTTTTCCTCCCAAAACCAGTTGACATTTTTAAATTAACCTTAAAATGTCTAGATTTATAAAACATCTCCATTTAAAATATACAACAATACAAGTCTGTAAGCTGTTAGGTTGTATGTCCCATGATTTCAGCTAAATGCTAACATGCACATAACGCTAAAATGAAATATAACTTGACATTGTGGGAAATTTTTCACTTTTATTTCTGACAGTTGGCTACAGACATTGATATCACTCTAAGCTAAATATCAGGTAGAGATGGCAGGCGATTAGCTTAGACTGGAAACGGGGTAACCTGACTCTGAAAATGACATGACTAACTTTGAAACACTCTGAGCGAGATGAATTCATCTCTATCTCTCTGCTAGGGGTGCAGGGGTATGCTCAGGGTGGCCTCAGCGTGTCATCGAGCCACCCTTTAAGGACCACCCACAAAATCCTGGACTGAAAACTGGTGAAAAACTGTTTGAAACTCTTAACTCCACATTTCACTAATATATCGTTCAAAGTCTTTTCACATGTTTTCAGCAACTATTTTACAACATATTTAATGTGTTTTGAAAGAAATCTCAGAATTGCTTTTACACACACTAAACAGTGAACTTGAACTTGGCTGGCAGTGACTTCCTTAAGTCTTCGAGGGCATCTCGTCAGGTCATTTACCGCCTTTGTGAGTGTAGCCTCCGTGTTACATGAAGACTGATTGAAGAAGTCCAAAATGACCTTCTCTGGAGAGACAGCTACTTAATTGGATAGCTGCTTCAATTTCCAGCACTTCACAGAGGAAAGGCAAGACTTGAATTTGGTCTATTAGAGATACGACGGTTGAGGTTTTTAAGCCGTGGCATGGTCACTGCTGCTTAATGGGCAGAGGACACAGCACTGGACACCAGACACATTTAATTGGCAGGCTGTGGGTTTAGTTTCATAGAACAGTCTTGAAGTAAGATGGTTTGCTGTTAGATACCTGTTCTGAGGGGATCAGAGCCTCATTAGCTAATAAACAGATAATCTCGCTGATAAATTAAAAGCTGTAAACGCTTGTTTGGGGTGAGGAGAAAGCAGAGTACAGTTTTTGCTACCATGTCGAATTGGAACTCGGAGAGTTATCTTCACCGGCATGAATTAGCTCTGAGAAAGTGGTGGTGCTGGAAGCGAAACAGCTCATAATTCCTCTCTTCTGAGGGTGATAAACTCTCAGGCTACTGTATTCAGTTATCTCTTACTCCTGGTGTGTCTTTCCCTGCACTACAAGTTCTATTTTTTCACTTTGACAGCTGAACCTACATTCATTTATTAAAGCCAACCATCGCTAAGATAGGTAAAAGAAAGTAGGGTAGAAAATTAGGGTAGCAAGGTAGCAGAGTCTAAAGTGATGTTCTCAAAGGGTAATTCTGGTTTCTTTTTTGGTTTATTCATGATTCCTGTCTGGTAATGTAGCGATGCAATATTTCAGGCTTGCTCACGTTCAACGTTCAACTGAAATCATTCTCATCAGTGGTTCCCAGATTTTTTTAAACCTCTCATAGAGTTTGTTTTTATGCCGACCAATTATAATTAGGTGTACTAATTGGTCAAAAGAGCAGTGTGTAGGATTGAGTGGTATCTAGAGGTGATGTTGCAGATTGAATAACCCTCAACTCACCCCACCATTCAAAGCATGAAGGAAAAACTAAGTGTGAAAGACCCAATCTGGAGCCAGTGTTTAGTTTATCCGTTCTGGGCTACTGTAGAAACAATCATTCTTATTTTCAGGTGATTATCGACAAATAAAAACATAGTTATGAATATTGCATTCTGTAAATAGATCCCTTTAAATTTGACACACCGGACATTAATTAATTAATGTATTATTAATTGAAATAAATTTATTTTGTTTCTTTCTGTGCTGTTTCACTTCATAGTAGCCATGAAATGATCTATGAAAATGAGACCATTGTTGTAAAAAAAAACTGGAATATTCCTAAGGGCATTTCCCATAAGATTTTGATAATTTGATATAAGTGCAAATTTTGGCCCGGCGGTGGTGCTAGAGGGAAGGTCAGTGGAGTCATGAAAAGCATTAGGATTCATGCCCTGGGGAGCATGAACATCCACTGCAAATCTAATACAATCTGATCAGCAGTTGTGGAGAAATCTGCTGCTGAGCGGCAGAAAATAAAATATTGAAAATATTATCGAGCTGTGTTCAGGTGGGGGGACACTGATACCAGCCCGTACATTGAATTAACTCTCCTGCAGATTAGATTTTAGGACGGAGAGTCTGACCAGTGTTGTAATGTTGAAGGTCGCAGGTATGTGACCCTTTCCTGGAGCGCAGTGTCCCCCCGGGGCCACCGTACTTTCATTTTCACCTCAACGTCAATAAAGAATGGGAGTGGGAGAGTGAATGGCATACAGTTAATGTGCCACCATGTGTGTGTGTGTGTTCGTATGTGGGCTTTCAGTTTGTGTGCCGGGCCGAGTCAGCAAAGTGTCCCCTCGGCCCGGCTGCTTCCATCAAGACAGACATTTTACAATACAGTAAGAGACATCCAATCGAACGGCCTCTGTGCCGGCGTAATTCAACAACGCTCTGGGGACTCATTGAGCAGAGTGGCTGCACAGATAAAAGAACCCAACATGAAGGAAGAAAACCATGAAAGGACCAGAGACACGGAGAGGGGCTTGATAATGATACCTTTGTTCTGAAGGATACCCCACACATCCAGTCAAGTCAGAGGAATAAAAGGAGCCAGCACAGAAAAGGTTTTCTCTACTAAGAACCTTGTATCTCCAAATTTGGTGACTCTCTAATATAAAATATAGAAATGTACTGTTTTTAATAAAACAATAAAACACTGCTTCTAACGTCTATGTATGTAAATACATACTATATACTACTGTACATTTCATCAAGGTCAGGTTCATCCTGCCAGAGGACATGACCTCAGCAGCTACAGTGTGGGCCTGCTGTATACATTATGTTTTATTTAGTGATCTTTTTCTGGCCTCTAGTACATTTGTATGCTTCTTGGACCATAATAAATAAATTATTTATCAGATTAAAATAAAGACACTGGCTGGTTCCACCTTTAAAATGTGGATTTGCTAATTTTTCATCCATTTCACATCATTACAAATGAAACCTTGAGGCTTTTAAACTGTTGATTAAAGTCTGTATGAAGGCAATCTTTTAAAAATACCTTAAACATGTTGGAAAATAGTTGCTGAAAACATGTGAAAAGTCTTTGAATGATATATTACTGAAATATTCAAACAGTTTTTAGTCCAGGATTTTGTGGGAGGTCCTTAAAGGGTGGCTCGATGACACTCTGAGGCCACCCTGAGCAGAGAGACAGAGATGAATTCATCTCGCTCAGAGTGTTTCAAAGTTTGTCATGTCATTTTCTGAACTCATCTGACACGTTTCTGTCACTTCAAAATGGCCGCTTGACTGCTCCCATGAGTGGGCGTGGCTTTAGTACATTCAGAGGACACGCCCCCACAGTCCTGGAGCTGAGAATTCATTTTTACCTGATTTTGACACCTAATTTCAGAAACTTGTCGATATTTTTAATCATTCAAATTTGGCTGAATGGTTAATAGCACTTTCTTCTTTGGTCTGACAAACTCAGAACACACATTTATTCTTAATTTACCCAGAATTTAATCACACGGTGCTCACCACAGTCGAAAAGAAGCTAACAGGAGCCAACAGTTTTTCCAGTTGGGTTGGGCAGGTTGATCTCACAATTCAAATTATATTTAAAACTCTTTAGCAAGAGCCAAGAAGATGATATTAGTCCCCTTTAATGACATCTGGCGTAATCTACTAACTGAACAGTTAAATTAGTTTTTTGTCAGTTCATCACTGTGGTGTGTAACAAACACCGCAGTGATTCTAGACGTGCAGGCTTGTTTTTGCTCTATCTAGGACATCCACAGGTGCTTTGCAAACTTGAAGAATAATTGCCATAAATTAACCTTCCAAACACTCGAACACTGTCAGAAGAGGCAACATGATTGCTGGGATGAGATCAGATGAGCTCTCCTCGTGTAAAAATAGCCAAGCTTACAGCTTTGGTCTCAGACGGTGCAGAATTCAGAGGAGGGGAACTCTGAGGCCAAACAAGGAGAGAGATGATTCAAGGTGAAAATGAAGGTCGGGCTTTTTGATTTGGCTGCTGCAAATTCAAAAATGTTTAAATCCTCATCGAGACGTGTCTTTAAATGTTTTCAGTTCCATTCTGTCAGGAGCTACACCTTTAGTCTGTGTCCAAAAGTGACCAAAAGTCAAGGCTTGCAGTCGAGCTATCCGTGCATGAACGCCTGCCCAGGCAGAATCAAAGAAGGTTTCCCTGATCATCCCTTTGCATGAATGCACCGTCACTCACAACCATAGACAGTATAAAGAATGGACTTCGTATCCGTGATGTCACCCATTCTGAATGGGTGGTGGAGGGTGGTGGCTCTGGCCATCACCATCTTGGCAGTCCTACCTTAGCCGCCTCCTGGCTAATCTAAAAATGGACAAAGGCGTAGATCGTCAGTGGATCTTACTAAGCTAAACACTTTATATTCGAGGTATTTTACAACAATGCAACAATATTTTTTATTTATTATATTATATTTGGTGTATTCTTGGTATAGTTTGTACTCCAGCAGAGCCAGGTTGTGTAGAAGTTGATGGTTGGAAAGCACATTAATATTCGTTTATTGGCATATGCTGGATCAGTATCGGCTCCTTACTGATTTTTTAGATAGACCGGGCATCGTCCATGATACGACTGATCCACAATAAATACACAAATTCGATATAAAATGTAGCGTTTCTGCTAACAGGTACATTTATTCAGTCATGCCGCCAAGGCAGTGCTTCTAATAAGTTCCCTGCACGACACTGTCCCCTGAGTTGAGGTATCAGACGGCACGAAAAAGAAGAAACTGGATAAGTGTCTCCCTAGATGGTGTAACACAGCTAGCAGGCTATGTATCTTCCAATTAGACTGTCTGGCTCTATCTCTGTCTCCTCATGACTAGTAAATTGACCCTCATGTGCAAAATAAATGAAGTGTCCCTTCATTTAAGTAAAGTTAGAGAGCATTTGTGTCCTCGTGGAAAGGTTAAGGAGTCAGAGAGGTGATGCTAACACACTTAAACAGGGACACACACCCCTGCAAGGTTTGAATAACCATGAGATTTTAGACCTTTAAGACCTCCACCGCAAAAACTCGGTGTTAGTGTGTGTTTGCGTCCTCGCCGTGTTCTCTCAGATTTTTTCCTCGTTCTCTCCTGCGCTGCCCCGCTGCAGGTAAAACTCCTCCGTCAGCCCGCAGCGGAACTCCAACTTAATCTGCCTCCTTTGAAAGTGATTTTAGAAAATAGATTTGATGCAGAGGGGAACGAAAGCCCTGCCTGTCTCTGCTGCGGGGCCCCCTCCCCCCACGGTTACCAGCAGCTACTGCGTAAAAAGATGGGACTGGCTGCTGATCTGTGAACACGTGAAACATACAACACTGTAGGACAAGATTGGAAATAAAATTCCATGCAAAAATATGTCTAATATGAAGAGTTTTGGATGGAAGTTTGGTCTTGTGACTGTGGCTTGCTTTCAAATAGATTGACTGTAGTGACCTCTTGGTGTTTGAAATGCTGAGTTTGGGTTTCTAGTCTTGTCCTTGTTAGGCCCCCCCTTACACTCCCCCTATCCCATCAACCCCCATCTCTCCGAAGCTGCCTCTCCCCCTCTCTGAAAAATATGCAAATGTATGAAAGTAGGCTACAGACATCCCCCCATGTTTCCTCCTCATCCTTTGGTTTGTGCTCTGGGATTTGAAGAAAGGAAAAGAAACATGCATCCTCCTGCCTCCGGTCTGTCGCTGATGGCCTTCTTCTGCTCGTGCCTGGATCACATTCACACGTCTGATTTCCTGGAAATGACCACGTAGCCAAACAGACTACACAGTGTGTGTGTGTGTGTGTGTGTGTGTGTGTGTGTGTGTGTGTGTATCAGTCTGATTTTTAAAAAAACGAACGCGATGGCTGAGGCTCAAACATCCCTCTTGGTTTGTGGAGGACAGTTAAGGTCAACAGGCAGCAGCATGTGAGAAAGCTCTGAGGACGACGCATTAGCCTGCAGCTCCGGCTCGAGGAGTCCTGCTCCGACAGATGCACATGACATTTGCAGCAACTGCAGACGGTTGGACGTTTATTCAGCTCGCTCTCTGTCGTCCACGTTGTACAGTATGATGTCTGATCAACGCTTGTGCAACATTTATGTAACTGTGCTTTGGAAGGAACTTGGTGGTGGAATGATCATTAATCACAGTGTAGGTGATGCTCCCTGATGGTTAGGACAGTGCCTTGCACGATAACTCTGCTCTGTACACTGGTGAATGAGTGGAACACGTATAGCGCCAAAAGGGCTTATAGCTTTTTATCGAACGACAAAAGATTTATTGCAAATGATTGCGTTGCCTTCTACGTCTATGTTATGTCCAATAGTTCATGGTGCAAGTGTCACTAGTATTTATGATTCTGCTGATATTTAAACAATGAAATATTAGTCATATACTCATATAATAATATTGTGTAGGTAATGCAGGACCTCTTTAATAATTCCTGTTTCTTTTTGTTCTCATTTTGTGGTTCACACTCGGTATAATTCTTCTTTTTGTACAGTTATGGTTACACACTCTCCCCTCACCTCCCTACACTCGTTTTTTTGAGTTTCATTTTCCATGAAAGACATAAAACACACAAGAGTTAAAGTTAAAGATTCATATGACTTATATAATATCTTATAAATAATAGTTATCGTGATTTTTTTGGCCATGACAATCGTGGTGACAATCTGATATGGTGACAGCCTCATGGTTCGTAGAGATAAACAGCTGGTGGAGCTAGTTCACCTGTCAGTGCCCGTGGTTCAGAAGGTAGAGTGGGTTGTCCAATAATCAGAAGATCTGTAGTTTAATCCTCGGTGCTCATTTTGTGATTTGCTCCTTTCTGATGAGCGGTTGGCATCTTACATGGCAGCCAGTGCCTTCAGTGTGTGAATGGGTGAATGAGATATGTAGTGTAGTCAGAGGACTCGAAAGGCGCTGTAGAAGTACAGTCCATTTAGCAATTAAACCACTGAAGAGGAAGAGGACACAACGAGGTGACGTCAAGTGGAAACATTGTTTTGTGTACTCATTCGATAAAGGTTACAGTCTCATGTTTGATCTGACACTATTTCTCATCTCTTATCGATACACCGTGATACACGACAGATGTTTAAGAAAGATAGAACGATCGCCGTCTTAGTTTGCAGGAATTCTTGAGAGGACACTGCCATAAAAGTCGCAGTGTCAGGCTTTCCTCTCTCACAAGAACACTAGAGAGAGAGATGTACACTGACTGATCATTCAAACATTTGGCTGCAGAGAACATTCCACTATGTAACCCCCCCCTCCAATCGAAATGCCCCATTGTGTCGTCAAAGGCCATCTGCTGGTCTGCTTCAGTAAACATCAGCTTCTGTTTGACAAATGCAGACACTGTTCTCCTCACAAACACTTGAACTGCTGGAATGTTGGTTTTTACAAGGACTGCAGAGGCTGCAGGGACAAACAGGAAGATATATAGACAGAGATGAATATATAAAAACTGAGGACAGTCACAGTGAAGTGGATCAACGTCAACATGTTTTTAGAGTAGCGGCCCTAAATGATCCCTGTGGATCAATGCTTGCAGTATATTAACGTGTTCTGTTGTATGTCAGATCGATGAATTGTATTGATTCTCCACAACATGCATTTTTATCAAATCTATTTTCAAATACATCTGTCACACCGCTGCCTCGCCCCAAAATCATTTGTTTTCTAGCTGCTTTATGCAAGTATGTGTGAAAGATGGACCAAAGTTAAGCCGGTATTTATGTTTGGAACGACTTTTCCACTTCATACTGACAGGAAAAGGTTAGTAAGAATATACAAGGTCTCTTTTAAAGGCCTGAGCTGGCTCTAATATTTTCCTTTTTAATGCAGCAGTATAAATGCAACAACCTCCAAGAACTACTTCTTCATCATCGTTAGCCCTCTGTATCTGTTATCGCTGAAGGCATTTAACAGATTTTTTATCATCTACTGAACATTTAGCTCAATGTTACATGATATAGTTTAAAATTATATGTTTACATTACCATTTACGAAGGTTAGCAATTTACAGCCAGATCAGCCCGGGGAGCCTCGATGAATTAGCTCCCATTAGCCACCCAAGACGGTATTATGCTACAATAGCTAGGTAGCAAGTTGTCCACATTAGCAAACAAGCTAACGTTAGCCAGTTAAAACCACAATATTACAATATATTTCAAATACATTGCAGTGATGTTAGCTCGTGTTGTTTATTGACGTTAGCAGACTCCATTTTGAAGCTAACGCGAACGTCCTTTTTTTGAGGCTCATCAGTTACCTTACAGCCTGTTTACTCATTAGCAATAAAAAGTGATAACATAAAATTAAACATGTAAAAGTATTCACACTTGACTGACTGGTGCCTACACTGTAAAAAAATAAGGCATAAAATCCAAAGTTCTCCAATTCCAGATCAGGTTTTGTCCTAAAAACGGCTTTAATATACAACTAATGTGGAAAGAGGATGTTGTTTTCAACATGAACATCATGTTGATACATCAGTCAAATGTCCACTGTTACATCATGAGTTACATCATGAGTTCACAGTGATGACATCATCACAAGTCAAACAGACTGTGCTGTGTTCTTTACTTCTGTCCGTCCTGCTGTGGACAGCTCCTGGTGCTGAAACCAACTTTTCACAGTCCGCCTTTCATGTGCAAACTTTGGAGGAGCATGTTCTCTTTAACATGAGACGCTGCCTGTAGCTCAGCTTCACCGCCGACGAATTCATCTCACATATCGTGTCCAATCCCTGCACATCTGTCAGAATATTACAGGAGGTACACCGCGGCAGCCGAGCTGCAGCCGAGCTCTGTTCTCATGTGTTTCACTCAGGGTTTCTACTGAAGCTACACCGGCAAGAAACAAGCTCAAACTAACACTTCACCAATACTTGACCACCTAGTATACTGTGTGTGTGTGTGTGTGTGTGTGTGTGTGTGTGTGTGTCACAGACACAGTTTGTTCCATTTTAGAGAGGTGAAGTGCTCTGTGATTGACACTGAGGACACGTCGAGTTCAAACACTTGACTGCGGATGTATTTTTGGCTCGGCTTTGTCTTCTTCTTGTGTAGCTGTGGTCCTGTGAGCTGTCACACTCTGTTTGAGGGTCATTGTACATTAAAGTAATAACATAAAAAATGCTGAAGTAAGCTGAATTTATAAAATCAAAATGACCAAAATCTGTAAAGCAATCATTTAATGCAGAGGAAAAAGGAGAGGGAGTGATGTGAGTGTCTTTGCGTTGCGTAATTGTGTTGTGTAATGGACAGTAAAATGAGTCCTGTGTTCAGTCATCCAGTGCGACCTTGGCTGTGTTAACAGATATCTGCACCTCTCTGGACGTTTTCTCTGATTCAAATCTTTAATCACAACCCGAACCCGGCCGCGATGGTTTCCTTTGATTCCGACTAACCCTGATTAAAGTGCAGTTGAAGTGCTCTGCTCAAGCTCACCGCCGGTCTGCTCTGTTAGTGTTGGAGCAGAGGACAGATGGTGATTGTGTGTGTTATTTCAGGTTGAGTCCACCCAGTAGTCCAAACTAAGCAAGCGCACATTCTTTGTTGAACTCTGGTGTGTGGGGATCAGGACGGGAACATGTGGGTTTATGATGTTTTGATACCGAGCGTCTGTTAATGTACGCCCGTTACTCAGCAACACCTCAAAACACGTCAATTTTGATTGCCCTCCAACATATTGGACACAAAAATATAAAATCATACAAACTATAAATAGGATGTTACCCAAGCATCACACTGAAGCAGGACACAGTGAACCTGCAGGCACAGAGTCCACCACAGTGTCTCTTTTAATACTCAAACAGAGACCCGTCAAAGTGACATTTACAAATCATACAAGCTTTAATGATGCAAATCCTCAGCTGCTAATGAGCACAGCCTGTAAAACCACATTCAGACCGACGCAGGGACCCGGGCCGAACCCACATCAGCAGGCTTGGATGTGGGTTGGCTGCTGCCTGACTGTGGTGACCAGGCATCTGTTGGAAAGGATGAGGATGGAACGTGAGGGAGAAAAGGGAAGATGGTGAACAGAAGGACAGACGTGAAACTGAAACTTTTCATTGATGTAATTTTCTGTTTGAGGAATCAACCCAGTTGCGAACATAGGGGAGATTGGAGATGTAGCCCTTTAAGCGCTGCTTAAGTCCAGCTGCTTAAGTGATGACCAGCAGGCATCATTACCGGCTACACAGAGCAGAGGCTCCTGAGGCCAAAGATCCTCACTCTGTCACAAAGTGAGAATCTACCCTGCGGGGAAACCTCATCGGCTGTTTAACATTTCTTTGAAAGAAAAATGTGCCCCCCCCCCACACATTTTCTCATTAAGATCTCTCTGAACAGTGTCCACTGACCCAGAGAAGCCTACAGTAATGATCACATGTCAGGTTTTGGACTGTTCAGGGGGTCATCAAGCTGAGGCCCAGCTACAGGAATGTCCCAGAGTGTCCCCGCTCTGAGGTTCCCTCTCCTAGCTTTGTCTTAATTTGTTAATTTCAGTGATGAGTCTGAAGTGAAACAGTTCTCTCACTTGATTAAACAGAATTAATTTAATAAAATCATCTGGTGACACCCTGAAGATTTCAGAGCCGTGACACTCTCAGAATCGTCTCGGTTAGATCATGCGTCGACTGCGTCGCTTCTCTGTGTATGTTGAAAAAAATATTGGGATCTGCTTCTTCCTGATAACGAGCTCTTTCGGCTGTGATGAATGTTAAGATGCACGGAGTGGGAGGAGAGTGAACAGTGTGGGAAGAGGGAATATCACATGGACTTCAAGCTGTTCCCTCCAGCGTGGAGATGGAAAGTGCAGCTGCTCCACCTACAGGCCACTCAGTGTAACCTCGGCTTCTACTGAGCGTCCTTCAGTCTGTAGAGACACATTTATGTCTTCTCTTTGTTTACAGTACGAGTAAATATTAACACTGAATGTTGGAACTACAAAAGTAACATGACTGTTTTCTTTATTTCAGAGCACAGTATCGGTGAAGGAGACCTTGAAGGAGACATAAACCAGGTTGGTTGACTCATGCAGATTATTTACTGTCCGTCTGTGTTTGAAAGGAATATTAAAGAGGCACTCAAGCAAATTAGTATCACATTTCAGCAGAGTTCATGAGCAGATTAAAAAAAAGAGAAAGGAGGCAGAGGTATCCTGACTTTTAGTCAAAATCATCGGACATGCCACATTTGCTTAGCTCCTCTCCTGCCTGTCAGTGTCCACATCTTTCAAACGTCTGGCATCAACTTTGGAACACAGGCTTTGAATGTGATAAAAACAATATTATTAAAACAACAGTGTGCATGCTAATGATTAATTATGAATAGGGCAGCAATATGACCAAGGCAATATCCCAATCAAAGATAAAAGTGTGTGAATAAACAGTGTTATAATGAAGTACTGTAAGACTCTTTGCCACAACAGGCCACAACAAACGTCACATCATCGTTTTTTTTTACTGAAAATGAATCAGTCTGCCAATAATGTCATGATTACACACAACAGCAAGCATTGATAACATAACATAACATTTAAGTAACGTCCCTGAAGGTTCCACTGAGGAGGAGTCAGTTCCAAAAGACGGAATGACTTTGGTCGTGTGGAAGTTTGATCATAAGAACCTTCAGCGCAAAAATGATATATAATGTCACAAGATTGTTGGGAAGAGTCCAGGCAGATGGCAAATATATCATATTTAGGCGGCGGAAAACAGCATCATAATGCTCTTTTAATGAGGCCTCGTCTACTTCAGGATGTACTGACCTTTTCAAATGAATGAAGAGTCCACACAACGTCAGCTGCTCCGTGAGCGTCTGCACATGCCTCTGATGCCTCAGTCTGCATGTCCTTTGACAGAGTGTGTTGAAGATCTGTGAGCCAAAGAGGAACCTTCAGCAGGATTTCTTCTAACTGTGCAAACATGAAGAGGAGCTGATTGTTGTTGGTGTGATGTCTGAGCCTGAACAGAGTTGCCTTGAAGGAAAGTGTAGTAGTGTGCAGGTCTCATTAAATGCATTTACATGGATGGAACTTGTGGAGAGTTTAGTCCCAAGTATGAGAAGTCTGTTTAAAGGCTGATCAGCTTCGATATATTCAGCCCGTCTGTTCAGGCTTCTTTCACCTTGTCGTAGCGGCAGAGGCACAGGTGTGACTAATAACACAGACGCTGTCTCTGTGCATACGAGGACTCTGGAAGTGGAACAGCTAAAGTGAACGCAGCCGTTTGTTAATATCATTAGTTCCACCTGTGCCTCTGTTCCAAATGTCTGCTGTGGAGGTCTGTTCCCCCCGAGGGGATCATTGAAGTTTCATCTTAATTTCTCTAGTAATAATAACCATCATCATCATCATCATCATCATCATGAAGAAAGAAAGTCTCCCTGAGCTGCAGTGTTATCGTTTCACTGCGGCCCACAAGGGGGCAGTGTTGACTTGTCCTTCAACATCCATGCTTTCCTAAAACACTGTGTGAGTTCCATCATCATCATTCCACAGCTCACCTCTACAATATAGACTAATGCACAATGTAAAGCAAATCAAATGAATAAATCAGGTGAAAAGTCTCATCATACAGCAGACATGTAGCAGGTTTATGTGACGGAGATCATTTATTTAAATACCCATGATAGTCTTTTTTGTCACTACAGGTCACCAAAGTGAAAAAGATTTCAGATCTCACATAAAGGATCTTCAACATAATTTAAAGTGATATTCAGTGTTGCACTTTCGTAAAGTTGAAGGACTCAGAAGAAAGAAAATTTAAGGAAGGAGTTGCAGGAATTGAAGCAGCAGAGACAGAAGTCATTGTCACTTTCACTCTCTGGCATGGACCAAGCTCCAAAATGGCT
This sequence comes from Argyrosomus regius, assembly GCA_946959425.1. Lineage (NCBI taxonomy): Eukaryota > Metazoa > Chordata > Actinopteri > Sciaenidae > Argyrosomus > Argyrosomus regius. The sequence continues at coordinate 13,447,749 of OX336905.1, forward strand.
GTATCCTACATTTCCCATAATGCAACTGAGTGCCATCTTTTGTTAGATCCGTTTGTAACACGGGCTTTCTTTCAAAGAAGCTGAAATTATATTGTTAGACGAGAAGATTCTGAGCAGAGCAGTTCTCCTCTTGACTAGTTACAATCCTTTTTAAGATGCTGGTGGCCTACCAGGCACACCGTTGACTTCTAATGTATCTCATCTCATAAATACATAAAATACATGACACATTTCCACATACAACATAAACTTGTTATATTTTGATATCTTGTCTCATGTGCCATGAAGTTTCCTGGTTGTATTTTCAGTACACTGAGTAAAGTGCTCCTCCTTTGGACAAAAGGTTCTGTGAACTTCACTGTTGAAGTCAGCGCTTCTGACTTGTAACTCCGTTCCATACACATACGCAGTTTGGCTCAGCGTGTCAGCGATTTATATCTCCATTACAACAGGGTTACATGCTTGAAGGTGACTATGCGCTTGTCTTGAGTCCTGTCTTGACATTTAAGCAGCACCCTTGCTGTTTATCATCGCGCTGTGCAGCAGTTGTTGGTATCCAGCTGCTTCTAATCGTGGATTTTCAGGCTGTTGTTACGATTCTGTTTGGCATATTGCTGGAAGGTGAATCTGGACAAATGATGGCAAATCTGACGTCCCTGTCGCTAACTCCAAAATAGCTACAGAGATGGTCCATCTTGGACACGACTCAGGGTGCTAAACTGGTCATTTAAATGCAAATCAAGGTGGCAGAAGCCTTATTAGAGGGTATTTGGAGGAAAAAATAGCAGTTTTAAAGCTGCTTTAAGTAATTTCTGTCCACTTTGGGGCAGCAAAAACAAGCTACAGATGTGATGACATATTGTCACCTTATAAAATTGTTATTGCAACCATGTCAAAGCTTTCTTTCACTGAAAACATCTGGCTGCTGCATCTGGAAACAATATAGATGAGAGTCAGAACAGTAAAGTTGAGTTACAACAAAAGCTTGTGAGCTAAGAAGAGCAAAAAGCTCTTTAGAGTTTATTTGTCTGTACAAGAAATCCATTTCACATCCTGCTTTGATCCGTCGGTCATATAAATGCAGCTTTACCTGTCGTGTTGGTGTTCCATCAGGTAGCAGCAAGACGATGGCCGGCTGGTTTGGATTCATGGATCGGTGAGTTTGAAGGTTCATCAGACAACAAAGCAGTCTGAACAGTCTGAGACGGGATTTTACAAGTGTGGAAAGTTATCACAGATCATTTTATCCTTCCATCTGCACAATCTCAGCAACACGAGCTGAGCGAGGTTCAAATATTTTTTGCCTGAGCACTTTGAGTCTGCACGCGGTGCCAACTCACGGAGCTGCGTTTCTATGTTTAGTTTGTTCACTCCAGTGCCAATATCAGTCCGAGCACAGCCTTAAAGTTACTCAAAGTAAACTTTGAATGCATTTTTTTATGATCACAGGTGTTTGATATTAGAGGAACCTTGATATCTTTGGTTCACGGTGCCAAAGTCTGTAAAAGTCTGACGTTTTTGCTGCATTTCTCAGTGTTTAGCACTTTTACAGCCACTCAGAGAAGAGCACTTGTCTCGTGTGGAGTCAGATGCATATTCAAAAAGCACTTTTTTTTGGTGTTTTTTCAAGAGCGCTTGCCAAGAGCCCAGAGTGTGGACAGGGGGAGGAGGGGGTGGGAGAGGAAAGAGAGAGGAGAGGGGGAGCCAGAAAGAGACAGAGGAGGGGAGGAGCAGGAGACCAGGAGACATCCCAGCCCATTTATCTGACAGCCATTTACCACAGCGAGTCAATGTGCCAACAGCTCTGCCTGCTTCATGGTAGACTGGCTCCCCCTCCCTCCCTCTCTCTCCCTCCCTCCCTCCTCTGTCCAAAGTTGTATAGGCGCACTCTGTGTCTGTACTTAGCCATAAGAACACATCAGAGCCTGCAGGGTAAAGGCTGAAAGGGACAGATCTGCGTCCGTGAGCCCGAGCCATGGCTCTGCTGCTGGACAGCTCTCACACCACGGCGGCTTACTACTGCCTGATCCGCCGCAGGTTCAAGAGGAGGAGGAAGAAACGCTGCGAGCGCAAAGGTATTCATCCGTACTCACTCTACACCTGCTGCCGTCTGTCTGAGCGTTAGGAGACAAACGTAGTGAGTTTTGGAGCAGAGGATTGTGTTAGTTCTGCTGCATGGACAGTGCTGTTTTATTGTCATCATGGGAAGGTCAGATGACTCCCCCAGGGTGACTCTCAAACTGATTGGTCTGTTTGAGAGCTGCTTGTTGTCTGCTGTACATACATGTGCTGGTTAGAACACTCATGAGTCTGACGTTTAAGTTTAACTTGATCTAATCTGCCATCTCACTGTGTTTTCTTTGCTTTTTCTGCAGTTATGTTTCTGTGAGCATCAACTTTAATGTCAGAATCGGTTCTATGAACACGCTTTGTCATGAAATGAGCACACAGTAATCATTTAAATGTAAATGATGTTGGATTCTTGTGGTGATTAACATGTTTTAGTCAAAACTCAGTGCAGTGAACTCTAAAAGATGAAAAATAATGTCATGATAATATTTTGTTAATTATTTCTTTATATTATAAAATGTCTTGATTACTTAAAGAATCAAATCTGACATCGAAACATTAATCACATCTCATTTTGAAGCATATTGCACTGATGTAAGAGCGCATCAATATTTTAGCCTCCTTCATGAAAATGTGATATTTTAATGGGCAAGAGCAACAAGGAGCAGCTGAAGAATCAAATATTTTACATATAAAATCTATTAAAGGTAGATGAATAATAAATAAAAATGACAGTATAGTCGTGCATCATGCGCGTCTGTGTGCAGCTTTTGGGGTGATGGTTCCTCGTCTGTTTGTGGTTTTATGTAAACTGTCGCTGACTTGTTTTCCTCTTCCTGTGAACATCAGTCAGAGTGAAGTTTCTTAATGTCCACGACTGCTACTGTGCATAAATTAAGTTTTGCTGAATTATTATACAGTAGACAGTATTATCAGTATCACTCTGTATTTACCTGATCACTGGTTGTTTTTAATTAGAAACCTTAAAAATATCGTACTGATATAACATTCATTTTCCATGACCACTTATCCTTATCAGGGTTGTGGGGGGCTGCAGCTGAGGTTGCAAAGGGGTGGTAAATTTCTGGTAAATATATTTCCAGAAACGTTCCATGGGAAGTTAAGCTGGGGAATTTTGGAAATATTCCAAATTGGAAACTCCATGGAATTATGGAAATTGATGGGAATTAACTGTAAATTGTGGATAATTTAAACAGACTGTATCATATCCAAACATAAATGTAAAAATTTAGTTTTGTCATAAGCAGACATGCAAAATAAAACAATACAAAAACATTTCAACAGATTTATTTGTAAGTAGAACTTTATCAAGTTTCAATTATTTTATTGAACAATATTATGTAGTCCACAAGCTCAAATGTGTGTCTTAAATAGTCTCTGTGTGCTCTGGGCTCTAAAGTGTGGTCCAGGTACAGAAATCACCTGTGCAGGTAGGGGGCGTAGCCTCAATAGCCCTGCAGTAAGCAGTGTGCTATGTGCTTTAGTCAAGATTATGCTAAAATATATTTTCCCAAACTATATTTAAGTTCCCTGTTAAGGGCCAATCTTCAATTTTGTAAATTCACGGTTTATTCCTGTTTATTCCCATAAATTCCGTGAATTCCCATGGAAAGTTTCCAACTTTCCCAGCATTTTTCAACCCTAGCTGCAGCAAATCCCAGCCGACACTGGGCGAGTCCACTCTGGACAGGTCACTGAAACAATAAAAATTTGTACAAATAAGATTATACTGACAAATGTTCATGATCACAGTGATGTGAGTGACATTTCTGCTGCTAACTTCCTAAAAAGAAAGGCACCATACACAGGTCTGAAAACTGCAGTGCACCCTGGGAATGTTTTTTGGTCTAACATACTTCAGCCAAGTGCTAGAGATCAACTCACAGCGTGCTCTAAATCTGTACGTACTTTGAAAATCCACTCCTCAGTGTCCTCTGGCTCTGACATTTCTGACTATACGATGCTCTGTATGTGTGATGAGCTGATGAGTTCTAGCTGACGTGTTTCACTTGAACATAATTCTCCGGCCTAACGTGAAATGTAGCTGAGAGGCCGTTCTCAGACAGAAATACATCCCTGCCACAGTTCAGTTGCTGATGTTCCGCATGTCTTTGACCACTTTTAGCCAACATGATTAGCAATGATCACATTAAGTTAAGGCACAATCCGGTGAAATGTATTCATTTATGAAATTATATTAATGTCTATCCAACCTTAGTTAGTATCACTGGTAACACCTGTGTTGACCCTACTCTGACCTAAATGGCTGCTGTGACAAAGGTCTGTGAAAGTTCTCTTCTATAATTCAGCTGCACACTTTACATTTAGCCTATAGATGAATCAAATATAACCTGCATCACAGCTTTCCTTTGATGGTTTCCTATGATGTTGTCATGTAGTATGCTAACATACTGTAGAAAGAGAAGAAGAGCTCACTCTGTCTGAAAACAGAAGATGCAGAAAAACAGATTTCACATCAAATATTTGATGATCAGTATGTCAGTACAAAAGATCAAAATGTACTCACAGTATCAAAAGTATTTTCAGAATGGATAATAATTATTCATTTGTAGATTTTTATTGAACACACATGTAAAATGACAATAATACATAAAACATATACAATAAAAAAAAAAACACAACAGGCTTCTGCAGTTATATTTGTTCTACCATGCAGTCACGTCCACTCTATTCCATTGGCATGGAATAATTCGTCCTCCTTAATAGGAATTCTCATGATACCTAAACTTGAGCAAAATGTAGCACTGGTCAAATACACGTAGTATCAAGTGTACTGCAGTAAGAATAAAAGTACAACTAAAAATTACAATGATGAAGAAAAAATGCTGTTAATGGTGACCATCTTTCAACAAACCTGTCCAGTTTCAACTGTATCTACCTCACTGTGATTTTCTACATGATAAAGACCATAAAGTCCATTGTTATGCTGCAGCTTCAACCAGGAAGCTGTGATTGTTTCACTTAAATTGAATATTCAATACATTTAATCATTTTAAATGAAAAGTTTCCCTCCTGGCGGAGTCTTAGTGATGGAATTTATTATTATATTCTGTAGAGTAAAGTAACTTAAAGTTGTTAAATAAGTGTAGTGTGGTAAAAAGTAGAATATTCTCATATACTGTGTATATATTTATATATTCTTCCCTCTGAAATGAAGCAGAAGTAGCAGAAAATGGAAACCTCAAGATTGTACTTAAGTACAGCACTTGAGTACAATGGTAGTAACTAAGTAAATGTGCTTAGTTACTTCAGTTACTATAGTATTCAAATGAATTTAAATGGACATTTGTATCTAAAAGTTATTAACATTCACTTAAAATGTTGAACACAGCAGACAACACACATGAACACGGTGCAGAAGCCTTCACTTCATCACGTCCTAACTGTGTGACATGTATGTATTTAGTCTTTGTTGTAGTGTCCCTGGGAGCCTCCGTCCCGACACACAGACGAGCCCTTCAGCTCCGTTCAACTCATTTTCGGTTCCATCCTGCTTCGTTGGCTCCCTCCATGATTGCAAACGTCTGCTAATATTTTCATGGCTGCAAAAAAAACTCAAGTGCACTTAATCCTCGCATTAATTCAAATTTCAGCTATTGCCACAAAAAAGCCAGAGCAGCAGGTGCTCTGCGCTTTTTCATCTTTTTTATCCCACTCGGGAATATTCAATTTAGCCTAACTGTTATTCATGGAGAGTGTGGTAAACAGTATTAATGTGTAAAAAAAAAAAATGGAGCCGTTGTACATACTTTGCATGCGGGGCGAGTAAGAAGCCCATCATTTCCGTGTCCCTGCTAAGCGGGGTGTTGTGAGATGAACTGAAGTGTGAGTTTAATCTACTGGGAGCAAAAGTGAATTTCAGACGAGGTATAAGCCGATGTGCTCTGTGAGGCGTGTACGCCACGCCGCCGCTAAGGGATGTGTCTGTCGGCCCAAAACCGCAGCCGCAGATCTCTGTCTGGCAAACAGCCGCCGCTCTGTGATGTGGAGGAGTTGATACAGCCTTCCCCCTCCCTCACACCTCCCTTTACCATCATCCCTGCCACCTCCCTCCTTTCCTTCCCTCCCTCTGCCCTGCAGCCGGGGGTTTGGCCTGAAGCTCTGCTGATAACCCAGACTCTCCTCTGAAAGCCACAGGCTCAGGGTTGTGATCTCCACTGGGAGCTCTGACACACACACACACACACACACACACCTCCTCCACCCACACTGTCCATCAAAATGCCCCATCAGACAGGTAGAGGAAGGAGGCAGCATCGCAGCGTGAAGGGCAGGCTCGTGGATCAGGTTTTACTAATATTGACTTTTAATTAAAAGCCAGATTTAAGGTGAGATTTGTATTTAAAATACGCTTGTTTTATCAAACAAAATCAGATGAGCCGTCACAGATGATCATCCCATCTGCTAATAAAAGATGAGCCATATTTACCCACGTCAAATTCTCATGTCAGGTGTCAACAGGAAATAATGAATGAAAACCAGTTTCCTCTGATGGGTCCTACATGAGAGCTGGACAAACTCTACCTTCCTTTAACAGTGATGGAAAACGTGTTTAGATACTTGAGTAATAGTCACAAAACCACAGTGTGAGGAGCCGGTTTCAAATTACACTTCTTATCCCTCTAGAATTGTAGAACTGTTGCTCAAATGAGCATTTTTCCTCCTGAAAAGCAAAAGGAAATTGACAATTACAAGTTTTCATTTTCCAAAAAACACAATTCCTCTTTCATTTGATATCAAGTATGTGGAATTTGTAGCTTTTTAGACCGAGTTTGTCTTTAGTCAGTCCTCCCTACCGACTCTTCGGCGCACTTCCTTTAGGAAAACAGCGTCCATCTCTGGCAGGGTCTACTGACGGTGATTATGTGACATGTTTCGAGGAAAAAACTTGAACTCACAGAGTCTTTAGAGCTTTCCACAGTGGCGTTGTAGGTAGTGTCTTTGGCAACTTGTATGAAAAAAAACAAACTGACTAATTTATACATGGAAAATCCAGCATGACCTGGCCAGTCCTCCCTACCGACTCTTCGATGCACTCCTCCCAGGAAAACAGTTGGGTAGGTCAGTATGTAATGTGATTATGAACGAAAAACTTTCACAATGTCTTCGTCATTTCCCACAATGCACTGGGGGATCAGGATCTCTCTCACAACAGAATTTTACAGAATCCATAAAATTATAAAAGCTTATGGGGAAGAAAACCTGCGGAAAAAAATCACAGATCTCATTATAATGTACATTTCCATCTGTGACCATAGATGAAGACAAGTGGGATACCATTTGGTCTCTTGCAAAAAAGATCTCAATTTGCACTCGAATAAGAGCAATACAAATTAAGATTTTACACAGATTACATATTTCCCCTCACCGCAGGCACTTCTTCAACCGCTCTCTCTCCCCTCTGTGTCTCAAGTGTAAAACTGATGTGGGAACTTTAACTCATTGTTTCTGGTCTTGTCATAAACTTCAAAGATATTTGGTTGAAATTATAAGTGAAATGGAGAGAATTTTTCATATCAATATAGAAATGGACCCCATGCCCCTGATTCTAGGTCTTCCAAGTGACTATCTGAAAACAGCAGTCAACAAAAGACTGTATAATATTCTAACGTTTGCAGCTAGGAAAAATATTCTTTTGCAGTGGGTCAGTGACAAGGTTCCTTCTATTGATGACAACTTCAATTATCTACAATACAAAGTTTATTTTGCCTGTTTTAATACACAAAATATAGAACAGGTGTTCTGGAGCATTATGGGGTCTGGAGGGTTAAATTCAGTTGAAGCTAATGTGTCTGTGTCAGCAGTAACTGTTTTCCCCAAAGACAAACATCATCAGCTGTTAACACCACATTCTAAAATCAGTACCCAACATATATTGATATATTTATTGTTTTTAAATCAGTTATCTGAGCAAAGAAGTTGGTCTTGTGTGGTGTCAGAGGATTCGTGTGAAACCAGCAGTCAAATCTGCCTCCAGCAGCTGCCAAGTCACAAGAGTTTCAGTCACATGAAGGCCTTTAAATGTACTTAAAATATGTGGCATATCTTTGGATCAAGCTGCATTTGATCTGCTCCATGAATCAGCAACGACAAAGCTCTCTGAACCGTGTCCGCCTTTGAGGAACTTAAAAATAAAAAAATAAAAAAGATTATTCATTAATGTGCTAACTGTCAGAGTTGATCACAGCTCACAGCATTGGGCAGTGACTCTGAAGCGTGCGGACATACCCTGCTTGTTCAGGCGTCAGTAGACAGCGCCGACCTTCCACCCTCCACCTCCACCTGCCTGTCCATCAGCTCCCGGTCTCGCTAATCCTGAGGCCGTGGGGTGTGAAATTCAACATCAGCCCTGAGCTTCCCGTCCTCCCCCGCTCTCTCTCTCTCTCTGGGAGATAGCAGAGGACCTGGCCCGGCCTTGACTGGGGTGAAGAGAACAGTGATAGCCATCTGTTGTGCACGGCGAGACCAGTGATGCAGAGAGAATGGGGTGGAGGAGGGTCAGCGAATGCAAGGGGGAACCTGGGATCGCTCACGGCGACCTTCTAAAACATAAAAAAAGAAACTGAAAATGACTGAGCTCAAGCAAAGTCAAAACCTGTCACCTCGGATCACATTAGATCTTTTTTTTATCATTGGTACTGAACATGAAAAGTTTCATCTCACATGTGTTTCATATCAGTGGTGTTTTTAAATTTCTCAGAACTTTCCAGACCTTTCATCTCATACCTTCAATTCTTAACATCTGGAAGTCTACACAATGTTATTTTTTCATGGAGAAGGAATGCAAAAATTAACTTTACCTGAAGTCAGATGAGAAGATTGATGGAAACTGAGTTTCAGCGTGTCCACGGCAGACCAGAAGCCGTAAATCTATTATTATGTTTCAAGGTTTCTCACAGGCTGAGAAGAAGACGTTTTTCAGCCTCATGAGGAACCTTGAAACATAATATTACATTTATGGTTTCTGGTCTCCCCATTACGTAGTTTGTCCACCCCCAAACCAAATTTAAGGGTTGTTTATGACTTACTGTTCAGATAGGGTTAGGGTATCAGCCTCAAAATTCCAGAATCAGTCGTACTGTATTTGAAACATTTATCTATTGTTTTACCCAAATTTTCTTTGCAATTATTGTCTGTAAGGTCTTTTTAAGCCAGTGGGCATCATGTGACTTGCAATTCCTACTGTGGCTTCTACACCAAAATCACATCACAAGCCCCGCCAGAAACAACGAGAACTGCTGGCCGAGCTCCGTCACTTTTTCAAAGACTTAAAACAACCAATTTTCTGACCAGCGTCCCCTTGTGGTCATCCAAACTATGACTGTTGTCTCTCTGAAGTGCAGGTGGAAGTAGTAATAAATTATTATAGCACTACAAAACCTCTCAGGGAAGAACTAAACCCAGTATTCTTTGGAAGCACGTCCAAATTGGATGATTCTGCTCCAGTACCAAGGTCCGGCCAATGCAGGAATTAGTGCGTCCTTTATTGCCGTTTCATAATCAAGTAGGTTTGACCAAAGTAAATCAGAAAACACTAATGAAGAAAACTAAAAATATTTCTTGGTTTTTGCTTCATTTTTCACTATAATTGAAGCCCTTGGACTACTAGAGAAAACAACCCTATAGCCAGTTGACTTCTCAGTTGAACAGAATCTCTGGAAGATTAAGGCTGGAACCCTTTTTTTTCCATTTTCCAAACTGGAGTTGTAACATTACCACTATAAGTAGATGTACTCCCACGGGAAAATATAGTTGCTCTACTGGTTCCTCAGCATGCGTGCCTCCATGTCCCAGTTGGCCACCACAAGCAGAGCTTTCACAAGCATGTAGTCAGCAGCAATTTTCAGGCCCAGGAGGCCCAGGGCTACCTGTGTTAGCGTTAAATGAAAATGATAGTGTGTGCCAGGAGGGTGGAGGGGGAATAAACTGGAAAAGTTGCACAAAATAGAAAGAAAGAAAAAAAAAACAGAGAGCCCTGAGGTTGACTGGAAAATATCTTCCTGTAAAAAAATGCTGCAATAAAATTCGAGAAACTGTAGCATATCAGCATTTTAGTAGTAAGGCAGAGTCTAGATTAAATGAACTAAAATCTAATCCACAACATGAACAAAATATTGGTATATCCATACAAAGGGAACCCTGTCTGCCCTGAGCGGTCTCTGATTGTGATTAGGTTAGTGTGACAGACTGGGGAAGCCATAATACTAAACTGGTTAAAAGACCAGTGAGGCTCAATCAGTGTGTGTGACGTGCTGAAATAATAGGATTTCTATCAGCTCTCTGATTTCTTAAAGCAACAGTTTAGCAGCAATTAACAGATTTTAAATCATGTTGATGCTACGCTGACTTGTAATTGGGTGAATGGTGTCGTACGTCAGTTCTATGTAACTTTGTGCTCTGGGTACTAACATAACGCTTTACAGCACTAAGTCACAACTATTTCACTGATTTTGGTGAAACTGGATCATATTTTATGGAGCACTGATGGACAGTAAAGTAAGCAGCTGCCAACTGTAGCTGCTGTTAGCTATGTTAGCTCAGTCTGGTAGCTGGGTTGCCTGGACTGTGAGCTCACAGCACTGGGGGAGTGTTAGTGTTTTGTAACACTGGGAAGAAGAAGAGGAGGTTTTCAGACCCCGGGTGTTGACGGGGAACAGAGCTGGTGGTGTGCCAGAACCAGAGCTGGGTTCTATTGACATAATGTCAGAGGAGAAGAGACGCAACAAATACCAATTTCTATGTGATGTTTTTTTTAAATGTCTGAAAATCACAGTCTCTGTAATTATTGTAGGGAACCTTAGGAACCCAACTAAAATCCGTCTTAAGAATGATTATGATTTCTTGGACATCAATGCATGTAACTGAGTTTATAATTAGATTTTTATGAATATTTTATGATAATGTAAACTGACAGTAAATAGAATTCTAAATAAGTAAGTCTGTGTTGCACAGCTAAACTCATTTAGAGTCATTTGTCAGCGTTAGTAAAGTGACCCAGCACTTCTGAACGTTTTGCCCTGACAGCTCTTTAAACTCAACCGGTCACGCCAGATTACCGTCCTCATCTTTAACTCAAATTTAATTAAACTGAATTTATGTAATGTTACATAAATACTGTATTGTTCGTCCAGGAACTTATCAGTACTCACCAGTCAGGCACGGATGCCAGTTACAAGTACAAGTACTGATTCTCAACACCCACCCCAACTCAGTACACCATCAGTCCAAATGTCTGCCACACACATACTGTTTGTATCACTGAAATACACCCATCCTCAAATTGACATATTGTATCATTGAAGAGTTCCAGGTGATCTGCAACATCTCCACCTCAGATGACCTTGACTGGAATACATCAGCTTTATTTCATAAGTGTCTCCTGTGGTCGTCGGGCCCCCGAGGCTTCATTTACAATGCGCTATCAAAGCTTTCTCTCTCTCTGTGTCTCCTCTGCAGTGTGGAAGTAGATAATCCACTTAATTGCTTTACCTTCAGGAAGGCTGGCACTTCTCCTTGGCCCCCAGTGGAGAGGGCACTACAGCAGTTTGAATAGTTTGCTGTCAGCAGCACAAATGTCTCTGGGAAAGGGAGGGCAAGGAGGGGGCGGCTGTGTGGTGGTCTGCATGGAAGCCCTGTTGGTTAAGTGAGTCGCATTAGCGTGTGGAATTGATACAGCATTCGCCCCGGCCCCTCCAGCTACTGCCAGGGCCACACAGCAAATTAAAGCCGTCATAAAGATTTCACAGAGTCCCTGTGAAAATGTTAGAGAGATGGCTAAAAGTCTGCAAGTGTCCTTGGGAAGCGGTGAGGAATTTAGTTTCTTTAGTTCAGCAGTGCTGCTGCAACACGACTACATTAGAGAGCTGTTTTGACACTGGATACCTGGAGTTACTGTGAGCATCTTTGTCATGACGCACACTCACAACTCACAACTCTGCCAGGCTGTTGCTCCAATGTTCCTCAGGGGATCTGTCCCCTGTCTACACTGACGCATTACAGCCATTTTAATGACTAGAGATAACTTCTGATGGCCATCCAAATATATAGAACCATAGCTATAAATGTAACTCTTGTTTCATGGTGAATGATAACTATTGACACCTTGATTGCCATTAAACGATCCTTATGATCACTCAAAAACAAGGTGGAAGTCATGTCGCATTGATATACTGTAACTCTGACACTGTTTTTTGTACCAGGCTGTAAACATGTTTATTTCTGCTGTGAAGTTGGACATTTTAACATGGGGACTTATGGAGACTGACTCACTTCTGGAGTCAGCCTCAAGTGGACATTTGAGGAACTGCAGGAGGAACTTTTTAGCACTTCCACGTTAGCTTCACTTCCCAGCCGTGGAGGTTGCCTCTTGGTTGGAAACAGTGTATTGATCCCAGTATCTCTTTAACGTTTCCGCATTGTTAACAAGATGAAACATTTCTTGTGCGTGTTCCCACTGAGGCTGAAAATGATTCACAGCTGTGCACTTTTGCGTGGCGCCTGCCGCCTCATTAATTTATTTCCTCGTGCTGATTGGATATAATGTTTTTGCAGTTACATTAGGCAGATTTCTGTTGTGATTTTTTTCCTGTGATGCGCTGCAAATGTCACATTTCCATCCAGCTCCAGAAGCCTGTGAAAAGTTAAGTGAATTTAAAACAGAAACTTCCAGGGAGGTGCAGGTTAATAAGCTTTCTGTTTGTACCTTCCAGGCTGAAAAGGTCAGCCAATTATCTCCATGAACTGAGCAAACTTTACAGAGACGTCTTCATTTTGTGATAGTCTTGTTCACAGCCAAAATGTCACGGTTTTGTCAAAGTTAAATTACATTTACATTCTGGTACAACACCAAACTGTAGGTCCTGTTATTAAATGATGGCCTGTTAGCTGTTTTTAACTCAATTAGTTTGAATTTTGTAAAAAAAAAAAACTCTCCCCACCTGTATGAAACGTCCCTCCAATGTTTCCAGGTTTCTCCTCTCCGTCCTCTCATCCACCATCTCATCACCTCTCCCCGGCCTATCAATATGTCACACCGCGGTCCGTCAGGGAACAATTTCTGCACGTCTCAAAATGTCATTTCATGGGGAGAAAATGGAGTTTGTGTGTGAGAAAAGCGCAGCGCTGCCGGCAACATTCAAGAAACTTGGATTTGTTTTTTTATATATATGTGTGTGTGTCACATGTTTGAGGCCACCAGTTTCTCTCTCCTCGCTGTCTGCTTCTCCTCAGCATCGATCCATCTGCATTAGGCCGCTAAAAAAGTGCTCTGATAGCTGTTTGCAGTTGTTTTCCCCCTCTCGGGCTATGATTGTAACTCGCCTCAAGCACCAGAAAAAAGGCTCCAAAAATCCATTTATCACTGTCGGCTCAGTTGCTAGTTACCACTGATGGCTGGTGTCCAGATTCTCTGTTCTTGTTCACGGGGCTTCCTGGGAGCTGCATGAGAGGCTGACATAGGCTAATGCCCCTGCAGTCCTGTTTCTGGCATGTCTACAAATGTATGACGTGAATTATTTTAATTTCTTCCCCCCCAGGAGCAACACCACCATGACAGAAGGTAGAACCACTACTCAGATAATGAGACCAATTGATTTTGTTTTAGGCGATTAACAATGAATCATGTTCCAAAGCCTCACATCAGTTTTCACATTGATTTCCATTCATTTCAGTACACCATGAAAATCCTCTTACAGGGACAGATAACGTGAATATATATTTATATGTTTGACAATGTTATTTAAATCTGCGACTGATTTGCAAATTTTTCTCATTTATTACAACATTGGCCTCATTTTAGTAGTTTTGACCATCAGTTCATCTGTAATGATAACACTGTACTCACTCACGCTGTCACAATATTGATTGGAAAATTGGAAATTTGAAACTTGACCTTATGACTTTCATGTGGTACATTCCAAAAAAGCACTTATCTTTTCAAAGAAGAATTCAAAGATGTAAATGACAGTTGTCAGGCCATAAAAACAATGATCTGTTGATCCAAACAGTCATAACAATGGCGGAGACGTCAGTGCTGAAAAAAAATTTAAAATGGAATTGTGACCTTAAAATCAGAAGTCAGATCGAATTGTGGATTTGAAGAAGTCAGTTATTGACATCAATCAATGCTCAGTGTAGCAGATCCAACTGGTCAAGAAACCAGCAGTCGGGTGATCAGAGAGGTTGGAAACAAACCTCCAGGTCAGTGCAACTTATTTGGAGAGAGGAAGTTAAGGTTAAATGAAAACTTCCTGTAAACGTCCATCACAGTTTACAGACTGACTTCCTGCTTCAGAGACTGATTTAGGAAATGATTACCAACATTTCAGGTGTGTTCACTTTCAGTTTGGTTGAGGTAAACTGGATAAACTGGTTTGTTTCCATCCTCTGTGATCGCCTGACTGCTCGTAGTTCTTGTTCTGTTGGACCTGATATATATGATGGAGAAAAAAACTAGAAATTAGACTCAAGTTGCAGAATTGTCTATTAAGATTCGTATTCTTAATTCATGAAACAACCACATTCACATCATTAACACTTCATTTTACACGTCTGTAATTTCTTAATTATTTCCCAGAAGTTAGCTGTGTAATTTAGTACTAATTATCATATAAATGGGGATTTCCTGAACATTAAAGCTCTATTTAACACAAATTAATATTCGTTCATACTTCTTTAATATTAGAAACTTCATTCTACTGTACATACAGTGTGTGTTCAATGCTTACCTGTAGACAGATTTTACGTTTCTTCATGTTCCGCTGACCTGCTGTGCTCTGAGTATAATTATCTGTGGTGGCGGGCAATTAATTAACTAATAATTAACTTGAAGTGTATCAATTGAATGCCGTCTCTAATTTCCTTAATTAGTGCCAAATGACATTGTTTCCTCTAGGAAACTTCTTGAAGGAGTCACAGAGCCGTGTAATAAAACATTGTTTTCTCTGCAGGGTTTTCCTCCCAAAACGTACAGGTTAGGTGTTAGTTAGCTTCCACTGCAGGAACTCAATAATGTCTAAACTGTGGTTTCTCATTACTGGAACTTTGAGAACATCATGAGGCTTTAGTGCAAGGTTCTAGTACAATTACCAGTCCTTAAAAAGGCATATCAAATGTCAAACATAACAAGATACAATACATAAGGACAGAGAATCTGTAGCGCTGCTAGACCCAGAACAAGCCAGTCAGTGGCCCGAAAATGGCGTCCAGCATGTTGCACCATTTTGTACCTTTTCACCTTTATCACTGTACGTTTTTGTGATGTGAGACAAAAGCACAAACAGTGACATGCGTAGACTGTATGTTACGTTTCTTCAGTGGGGAAAGAGCTCAACATGTTGTGATGGACCGCTGGTGTGTCTGTGGTGTACTGCTGAACCTCTCGCTCAGTGTTAACTGTGATAGGCTCTGTGACCCTGTGCAGGATAGTTGGAAAAAGAAGTAGAAAAATGAATCCATGTTTTTTAAAGGGTTAATAATTCCACTTTATTCTGTATCATAGCTGATTCTCTGTGCCAGCTCCCAACCTTGTTCTCCGCTCGCTGTGTAAATGCGTTCAGCTCTCAGGGCTGTTGTGGTTGCTGTGCTGTGATCTGAGGCGGGACTGTGTCGGAGTGTGGAAGTCGACAGCGTAAATAGATTTTTATTTATTTTGTCCTGCTTGTCTCATAAACGTATTCTCCGCGCGACATGGATGGGAGGCCACAGATTCCTTTAATATACATGCCACTTTCCATTCTTGCTGCCGTTTATCCTCCGCAATCTCATTTTCTTTCCAATTTGTTGATGGCGCTTAGTATTACTGCTCAACCAATAATGTTCCATATGTATGCATGTATGAAACAGTGCATGTAAAACACTGTCTGCAACAGATAAATCAGATCCTGTAGAAAATGTGCAACAAGTCACCGTAAATTATGACTCAGACAGTAAATAATGAGGTAAACAAGCTATTTGAACGAGCATAATACAATTTTCAAAGCCTCAAAAGTTTCTGTTTCTGTGACAACCCTCCCTGATAACTACATTTGTTGACATTTTACTTCCTCTGAGTTAATTTTCTTCTCGCATTATCTTGAGAAAGGCAACCTAAGCCCTGTTCTCCTTCCACCCGACTCACACAATAGAGCCAGAGGAGCCTGATAACATTGTCATTTCTAATGTTTGGAGTCGCGCAGCTGAGTGGCAGCGGGGCAGGAGGCCATATCAGCCCACAGAGGAGTGATTATACAGACCGAGTATGAAGCCTTTCCTGTCAATCCCATTGGCTTGGAGTTTGGCTCTGTTCTTCTTCCAGGGGAAAGCTGATTAGTCATTTCGTTGGGTCTAATTGAGGTCCTCGCACTTGTGACTGAGTAGAGCAAACAATGTCGACCAACAACTCCCATGGATGGACTTCCTACAGAGACAAAGAACAACCTAGCATCACAGGATTTAATGAAACAGGCTCAACTCACACTACTTTATTGCAGAAATAAAAAGTACCAAACTTTTTTCACTGTGAACTTAGCTAATGGGTTTAAGCAACTCAGTGTTGTTCTTAAAGAATGGAGGAACCTGAGACTTAAATCTTCAAGTTCAAGATTGAAGATTTAAGTCTGCGTACATCTGAAAGTAATATTACTGATTTTGTAAAAGGGGCTCTCCACTCATTAAAGTTAGTTTACAGTCATGTCTTTGAGAAGAGTTGAATCTGGGGATACACCTGAGCTCCAGTGTGGATGGCGAGTCACCGTGAATCAAATGACCGTCTGTTGGATTCAACCCTTCTCAAAGAAGTATGACCTGAATCATCTGATCTGAACATTACAGTCATGGTTACCGGTGTCACTTTGGAGGAGCTTTGTCACGGTAAACGTAGGATCCAGTGTTTTTGGTGCTTGACTTATACTAGTGCCGAAAAGTCAGGATATCTCGACGTCTGCTGTTTTTGGCAACTCTTTGTAGATCCGGTTTTTCACAAGTGTCCAACTTAATAACAATAACAATCAATATAACAATATAACAATCCATCTATTGCATCATACAGAGAGGTGTTTCTGTTATTTAGCCTAGAACGTGGTTCAAGGCACAGGCAGATAGGGCGGGTCACTGTTTACCTTATATGGCCAGACATCATGGATCAAAAACAAGCAGAGAATACAGTAGACTACTGAGGTAGTTCTCTTGCTGGGTTTGACTTGCAGGTGTTTGATCACTCATAGACAGGAAGACAGGAAGTCAACAGGAAGTACTCCGCTCTGTCACTGTTCCTGTGCTTGTGGAACAGAGCGCTGTCCATGGTGCTGAAACAGGACTGCGTGTGTTCCATCTGAGGCCATTATTGTTCTCTTGTTTAAAGTTTTGTGTGTGTGTGTGTGTGTGTGTGTGTGTGTGTGTGTGTATGTGTGTTCCACTTGTCACACTCGTCCATGTTAATGGATGGTCTAAAAGCACGTCTTGTTTGATCTGCTGCCATTGTTTGGCTTAAATCCTCTTCTGAAGATACCCACTTGAATCAAAATGATAAAACTGGACACATTCCTCAAATCTCTGGATTCACACAAATAGTTTCTGCTTTCATATTTAACAGTTATTACTGAATTAACCTCACGTTTGTCACACTGTCAACCAGTGACGAGGAGTCTACGAGTAAAGATTAACATGTTTCTGTATGGCATCATCAATTAATATTGAAAATATGTTTAAATTCATAATTTTTTGGGCACCAATCAGGGTAAAACCTCTTTTGGCTTCTAATAATTCATTTAGCTTCCCCACACTGTTTAAGTTAATGCCTATTGCTCACACAGTGAAGTAGCAAAGTCAATTTTCCTGCTAAAATATGAAAAAGTGGGAACATCAGTCCATCCCATACACTAAAGATGAGAACTCTAAAAAGTGTTTGACCAGTCAGATCTCAACATAACCAGACCAGAGAAATGAAACCCGCTCCACCACCATCTCCGTAAATCGACAATAATTATCTAGTCATTTCTGCCGGCCTCAGTTTGTTTATTTATGTCCAGGAATGGCACATTGAGTGACAGTTTCCTGATTAGACTGGAGGAAATAATGGCAGCTCAGTGTCTCTTATCAGCCGCAGAGACGAGTACCTCTGTCTGACAGGAGTAGCTTAGGGCAGGGTGGAGGTGGAGGGGGGCTAGCTGAAGGGGAGAATAAGCTGGTGATGACTTGTGACATTTGAACAAAGGAGGTGTTGTGGGGGGAACAGGGGTGGATTGTTTCTAACAGGGAAATGTCAATATTAGATTTGTTACAAGAACATTTCTCAAAGGATTATAAAGAAGCTGACACAGCTGACTCTAATGACACGATGAAAGTGATCTTTCTATTTTGTGTCATTTATTTGAAGCCAAATATCAAGCAAGCAAATATCAAGTCTCAATTCAGGGTTCAAATGTCTTTGATATCAGTTACTTTTAAGTTAAAGCACCACTGCATAGAGTGTAATCCACTGTAGCTGTACACGTGTATTTGTTCTGATTACATTACTTATGATCAAAAACTAGCGAGTCGACAACTTTGCTAACAGCCAAACATCAACAAGGTCAACAACAGCAGACATAGCAGCCAGCTAATATTACTTACTAGTCCAACAGCAGTCAGCCCAGCTCGGCGTCTGTCTTTCAGCCTTTTATTTCACCAAGCTATCACCAACCACTGAAAGTCAGTCCCAGATTTACTGTTCTCGTCAACGTCCTTTTTCGGTCTCTTCACTTCTGCCATTATGTCTATAGAGGCTGCTGAGCCCTGTTACATTGCCAACTTGCCCAGCTCCAGTTCTGGCACGACACTGGCTCCACTCCTTATTCTGGTGGTCCAAAACACCTGTGCTACAAACTCTAACACTCTCCCGGTGCTCACAGTCTGGCTAACAAACTGAGCTAACATTAGCTAACAGCAGCTAAAATCAGTCAAATAGTTGGTGGTGTGTGACTTAGTAACCTAAAGCGTTACATACTTGCAGGTACTCAGTGCACAAGGTTACATAGTGTGTGAACGGACGTATGAATGACAGAGACACCATTCACCTGATTAAGTCAGTGTAGCATCAACAGGATTTAAACTCTGTTATAAAAGTTATAAAATGGGGCTTCAAAAATATGTTTCATGTCACTTTTGCTATTAAAATGAATCTGCATGAAAGTTTTATCACCTGAGACACATCAGCTCAGTGTTATCTACTTCCTCTTTGAACTAAATATCTCTTAAAACATTCTCTTCTTGGTGTTCTTGTTATAGATCTGCTTTGTCTTATCAAAATTGAGATCATCAAATGATTTTGTGGGGAGATATTTGATCTTACGGTGTGTTCTGATTATGTGAATTATTAGCGTGGTCCAAAATATACACATAGTTAAAGATAATACCAAATCACTGCATTGTTATCACAGCATGCAATACGTATATACAATATGACTGACAAAAACAAAATGTCTTCTAGCTTTATGACAGTAAACTGTGTGAGCTTCTCGGGCTGGGTATGGTGCTCTTGATGTAGATGTGTTGTGAATAATTCACACATTTCCTAATGTTTTCACTACACTGCTGTTAAATTGTAATGAGGCTTGTGATATCAGTAGATGTCTGATAAACAGATAATCCACGTACTGCCATGAAACTAGAAGACAATGTGTCCATGATGTCTGTATTTCACTGCACAGCTCGTACAGCTCAGACAACAGAAGTCCTGTGTGGTCACACTTTTATATGTTAACCTTTTCCACCTTCAAATTTGGACTGCGACTGTGTCTTTATCTCTCTTTCCCTGAAATATATGAAATCAAATAAAGCCGAAATGCTCAAAAAAAGTTTACATTTTCAAACGTTGGCCATGTTATATAGAATGAATAAAAAGCTGTTGGAATATGAAGGTTAGTCAAATGTATCAGTCTCAAAAGGCTGCTCAGACTTCTCTGAGGGATGTCGGCTGAATGTTAATGTCTTCAACAGGAACTGTGTTTCACCCGCCAGTCACTGTTTGTGTTCTCTGCCAAGCTGGTAAGCAGTGAGCAGATTTTGTTTTGTGCATTTGTCTGTCTGCTGTTGTTAGTTCATGGAAACAACCATGTATTTCATTCCTTTAGCATTTGACAGATGAAGTCATGACGTGCTTTACAATGCAAAAAAACATTAAGCCATTAAAAAAAAAGAACACCATAAATGACAATAAAAGTGAGTAAAAGTGTCTACATGTGTGGTCCAAGCTTTGAGTACAAGGGGCGGTTGGAGGTAGAGCGAGGTGTAATTAGATGGTTGGCGGTTCGATCCCCAGCTCCTAAGTGTAAAAGTGCCTTGCGTGGTCTGAAGACTAGAAAGGAGCTATATAAGTCCAGTACAGTCCCTTTACCATCTGATTAAATGCTAATGTCAGGATGCTAACCAGCTAACAGTGAAAATGCTGAAATGCTGTTGTTTAGCAATGTTTAATATGTTAGCATGCTAACATTTGCTAGTTAGCTCTATAACTGTGTGTTCACTGGAATAGGCAACACTTAAAAGAAGAATGACAAGAGTTCTACAGTGATTCAGTATTGTTCTAAAGTAGTAGAAGTAGAAGTTTGGGGATATCTGACAGACAGGATAACAGTCAAAATGCTACAGTAACATCCTCACAGTGAAAATAGAGGTATGAGTGTTGAGTGCTATGAAATTTAACATGTTAACCATCTCAGTTCATAACATGTTTGCATGCTCTGAACACAGTGAGCCTGATGGGAATGACATCAGTTTTGTGAGTATTTGTTATTAGACAAATGTCAGAGGATCACTGAAGTTATTCACTGAGTGTATCCTGAGGGGGACATGAACCTGTGTTGCATCTATCATCTGTCTAAATCTAGAATTGAGCTGATATCACCAAAGTCATTAAGCTGAGGCACCATGAATGTCTATAATCCATCCAATAGTTGTTGATATTTCACTCTTGACCAAAGCGACTCTGATAATGTTTTGAACACCAGCGAAAACCAGCGATTAAGCAAATGAAGCATAGTACACATGGAGCAGCTAAGAGACTCACGCAGACACTCTGACTTCCTCTTTATGTGGGATATTTTATACGCTACATATACCCTTTTCCACTAAATCTAACTGTATAACCATTCCTTTGTCAACTTTGTGTTTCCTCCAGGTCGAGTGGGAGCTCGGCTACCTCGAAACCAACAGAGGCTGCTCACCATCGAGGGGGACGAAGCCGAAAGCATGAGTGAGTCCATTTTTACATTTCAAGTCTAAAGAAGATCTTGATATCTGCATATATATGTGACTTTTGTGAATTCTAAAAACTTTGCCTGTACCTGAGAATGATGCTGGATCCCCAGTTATGTCCAGGTTGTGTATGAGATGCATAAGTATCCCCGGTGCACCGTTGTAGTCCTCTGGGACTGTCCTTGAAAATGTGGCATTCAATTCCTTTTTGCCAGCTCAGGAGGCAGGATCAGAGCTTAATCCCAGGGTCAGGGTGTATCTACTGTGAGATTTCAGTCCATTTTGATGGCACATTCTAAGCTTGTCCCCTTGCTTTCAACAAAAAAGCTCCCTAAAGCCCCCTGAGAGCTACCTGGATTTGAAAAGTAGGCCTATTTCAGCCCTAAAACCATCTGACCCATGATAAGCCTCAATAGGATTTTATGGAAAAGATGGATATATCAAGTTCCAAGTCAAGTTAATATGCAGGGCAAAGCAAATAACGTTAGCGTCAAGCTTTGCTTTCATGTGCCTGTTTTTGGTTCCATAAGCTGCAGGTTTATTCACATGGAAAGGACGTGTGGTTTGATAAGTTGGCTATTTATTTGCAAAAATGATACGATCAAGCATCAGGCTGAGGTGACATTCCATTTTCAAGAGTGAGGGAATCTGGCTATTTGTCAGGGTAGACTGAAAGGAGTCAGTGTGCTCGAAGACGTGAACCAGATAGGCAATTTTTGCATCGTGATTTGGCCTGCTGATGCTTTGCCCCAACGCTAACTGATGTGACCTCTTTAAACACTTTTTTATTTGTGTTCAGACAGCAGTAATCCTTTCCCCCATTCTGTGCAAGCCAAAGTGAAACCAGTCGGGAGAACATGTGGATTATGGCTGACAGTGTAGGGAGAGTTGGTCGCAGGCTGACGATGGAAGTGGTCAAGGTTGTTCAAGGGTTCTTTGCTAAAATTATAAACCCTAAGTCATAGAAATCAAATATCAGATGGCAGGTAACACATTTAGTACTGATCCTGCAATTGGACTTGTCAAGACACATTTAGAAGCTTGACAGTTTGACGTGCCCAATGGATTCACTTCTCCCTCAAAGACAGGAATTTCTCTTTCTGCTTCAAGTGAATATTTTTGCTCGCTGAGCCGCAGCACCGGCTGTTTCTATGGAGTAACAATAACAGTATGTTCCCTCTTCCCCAACAGACCTATAATCACTCTCCCCCTCTTGTTGCTCAGGGCATTATCAGCTATTGTGTTTTTCATGTTGGATTTCCATCCCCCTTTTTGCATGCTTGTTATTTACTTTGCCTACAGTAGTCAACTGGCTGCGACTGAGCGCCGAACACAACTCTGTACAGGCACTGTGGAATGCATAAAGCTGAACTTGGCCTTCAAGGGGACATGTATAGAATCCCTTATTGAATCTTTTTAGGTAGTTTGATTGGCTTATTTCACTCAATATACCCAAACCACAGACTGCTGAGCTTAATGAGTGCAGAGCTTTCACCACATGAGTTGTCACTGATGTGTGACATTCATTAACCCTGTCTTGTCTCTTTTGCTGTGAGGGAAAGCAGCGTTTGCTCCTCACAACAGCTTCAAAATGATTGACTCTGAATAGAAACACCACAATGGACATATGAGTCGACCTTATTATTCAGCAAATATTAAATAAATTGAAGGCAAAATGGTTATTGCACTGCTACAGGTCACAGAATCTGACACGTCACAAAATACGGTGTAACACTGTATTTGGAGGTTAGATTAATATTTAAACTTGTTGTTGTAGGAGCCACTTAACCACTAGAGGGAGTATTATATCTTTGTGTTTACTAATTACAAATGGGCACCATTTGTTTTAATTACATAAAAGATTAGTCTAGGTTAGTAGGTAAAGGGGAGCCCATGATTCTTACCGTACAACTGTACAATACAAGTCAAGAAGTGTAAGTAAAACGTATTCAACAATTCGATAAATGGGAACATACCCAAAGAGAAAACATCAAAAATTCTGATTTGTGTTTTGACGAAAACGCATCAGGAACACCACATTACCTACAAAGTGACTCGAGTTTGGACAGTCGTTACAGTCGTTTCCCCCTTTGTTGCTGTGTCTTTGTCCATGAGGCCCGTTGTGAAGATCTAAGACCGATTGACAATGAAAGATTCAATAAGGGATTCATTGGCCATGGAGCTTAACAAATCATGGTATTTTACCAACTTGGAACCAGATCTAAAATAGAACTGGTTATCAGAACCCATCACACTACAGTGCCTGAACTGTGGTTGATTATTTTGAATTGTTTTTAGCACATGTTAAACATGAGCTTCTATTCTGTATTTATACCCACATTTTATGGTAACATATAGTACCTGCTGGTTTCCTGCTTGAAGTGGCCATATTGAATCAATCAAATGCTAAAAGTGAAACATGATTTCTCTGGTATTTTCCTTCAGGCTCAGAATTATTTTGGGAAAAGTTGACACCCTTGTTTGCACCCCCATCTATCCCCACATTCCCTCTAAACCTGCATTTTATAGGATTGTTTTCTGTCCTGAGCACCGAAAGGAGTAACCTATCGAGCTTTTGCTGGAGGATGTTATAAATGGAAATTTACATCCAGTTCCATCGGCTTTGTTAACAGGGCCTGGTGATATGTGTTCCCAAAACACAGAAGATCGTCCAGAGAAAGAAATTTAAGAAAAAATACATTTTGAAAGAGCTCTTTGTATTAACAGTTTGTCGTGTAATTTGCTAAATTAAACTCAGAGCACCGCAACAAATAGCTGAAATTAATGTTTTGCTTTCCATGCTAATTTCATGCTTTACTTTGGTCAGGAGAGTATTAAATGTTGACAGTATTCATTGCTTCAATGTAATTGCATCTAATTTCCTCCTAGCACTTTACCCAGATTGATCCTGATTGTGTGTAGCATTTTTGTTATTCTAAATTAATGAATGTGTTTAGAATACCAATATAATTATTGCCACTATATTATTATAATGTCACCACAGAAGTATTGATTAAGGAACACACATCACTTGTTCAGTTGCAAAGAGAGATAAAGGAATCTCTAAATTTTACATTTACAAGATCCTGCAACGAAGGCATTGTAAGTTACTCTTTCTGGGCACCGCAGGTTCATGCAGCACAGATGTTAAGGAAAATCGGAACTTGGACAACCTCTTCTCCAAAGAGGGGGTTGCAGCTGAGGCTGCTCAACTCCCCAATGGGAGTGCTGGGGGTGGGAGGAAACGTCCCTTAGAGGAGGGCAATAATGGGCATACACATTCCAAGTACAGGCCCAAGAAGCGTAAGAAAGTCCCTGGGCCCATTCTTCCTAAGAATGCCCTAATGCAGCTGAATGAGATCAAGCCAGGGCTGCAGTACAAACTGCTCTCTCAGACCGGGCCAGTCCATGCGCCTGTCTTTGTGATGACTGTGGAGGTCAACGGGCAGCTCTTCGAGGGTTCGGGTCCTACCAAGAAGAAAGCCAAACTGAACGCAGCAGAGAAGGCCTTGCGCTCCTTCGTCCAGTTCCCCAACGCATCCGAAGCCCACATGGCCATGGGCCGGACTCTGTCTGTTCACACGGACTTCACCTCGGACCAGGCTGACTTTCCGGACATGCTCTTTAATGCCTTTGAGACATCCACTCCTGTAGATGACCCGTTTTACCTCGCATCCAACAGTAATGGTTCCTTCAGCTCACTGGGAATAGAGTACCCATTGCTACCCTCCCCTGTCCCAAATCTGGTCCAGGCCCCCTTACCTCCAGCCCCCTCCACCTTTATCTCCCCTACAAGCGGCAAGAATCCTGTCATGATCCTCAACGAGTTGCGGCCGGGCCTCAAGTATGACTTTGTGTCAGAGAGTGGGGAGAGCCATGCCAAGAACTTTGTCATGTCAGTGACGGTAGATGCTCAGAATTTCCAGGGTTCTGGGCGGAACAAGAAGCTGGCCAAGGCCCGGGCTGCCCAGGCTGCTTTATCTGCTCTGTTTAACATGCAGCTGGATCAGGCACCATCAAGACAGCCTATACCCAGAGAAGGACTGCAGCTTCACCTGCCACAGGTAAGCATGGAGGAAGGTAAATGAATACTAAAAGGGCCTGTTATTTTAAAGAGTTGATGATAGCATTGCAGGAGTGTTACTTGATGGATGGCACAAGCAACTTTGTTCCATGCTACTCACAATTATTCTCTCTGCTCTGCATCCCCTGTGTGCTACAAGCTGAAAATATACAATGTGAAATCCATTATACAAGCGTCAGACATATGGAAGTAACTTTAAAGTTCTGTTCCTGTTTCCCTGAGGCACACTATGAATAATAAACAGGAACTGATGAATGTTAGCATTGTGAAACACTCCATAACTGTCATTTGAAGAGGACCAGCCTAAGATTGTTTTTTCAGCACAACCTGATGCCTTAGCTCACACAAAAAGTCATCTGCTAACTCTGTAACTTGACCAGGTTATTGACCAGGAAGCACGTGACCCTGTGTCACTGCATAGTTACTGAAGTTTAACGTATTACTATTTATAGTCTATAAAAAACAACATAAAATATGCACTATGATGCTAGTACTACAGAGATGTTTATTTGGATGTCTCAGTATTAGTCATAGAGGTTTAACTTAAAGCATGTTTCAATCCATGTTACACAAATTGTTAGTTTGCAGAGGAAAATTCTAATTATTGATTAGATGAACTATTATACTACTATATTTATGGGAATATGTGATTTCTCACTAAATGTAACTAGATTACCCCATTACCTCTTGTAGAACTGTATGGTTTTTTATTGATGTGTCCCATTTAGGACTGGGTATCATTTGAACAAATTACAGTACTAGCATCAATACCAGTACCGTTAAAGCTTTAAAGTGATACTGGTATCAATAGAGTACTTCATTTGATACCTGGTGTTGAAGAAGCCACCGAAAAACATGTCATGTTAGTACTTTTATGTATTTAGTTTTTATCCGAGTAGTGTAGCCATACTTTCAAATGTTTTGTTGGTATCCAAATCAACTTCACCAAAACTCTAGCTATGGTGTGCACATGTGGTGATTGGCTGTGAGCAAAACCATACAAATATTCATTCAGTCATTTTTAGTACAATAGGATCAAATGCCGGATATCGTTTGACTGGAGAAGTTTGGATAATACTTGGAACTGAGTTATTTCAGTCGATACCTTAAAAGTACCAATACCCAGCCCTCGTCCCATTTTCTATAGCATTTGGCATGCAATTTTTAGGGTCACCCATTTCATCTCATTTGGTTGCCACCTCTATGTGATGAGTTCACTGGTGTGCTAACATGAAAAGAGATTGTCGGGAATGAAAATACAAAATCTTGCTCCTTCGACTGACAGTTGTAGTTGATGTTAACATCATAACTGTCTGTGTTGGCCACAGTCAGTGCTTTTGTTTATGGGAGTAGTGCTAACGTTGGCTTAGAATGATGCTAGTCTGCACTTAATACTGCGTGGGTAGGATTTCTAACTCTTCCTTGCTTTCTATGAACTTTTGGAGCCAGGCTAACATTAATGTAATGTTGATAAAGTCACCTACATGCAACAGTTGACAGTGCCACATACTGCTGGCACTCTCAATTATCATGAACCCGAGAATAACATTTTATACATTTGCATCTGTAGCAAAAAAATCAAAGCTAAAAGATGCTAGCTTTAGACACTTTAGATGCTTTAGATGCTTCAGAGGGGCAGTGGCCTGTTTGATGGCACGCTGTAAACACTTCCTTGTTAGATCTCTGTCGTCTAATGAAAGAACCGTCTACAAATGTCACCTCTCATGACCAACCTGATAAAGTCTGATTGAAGATGGAGACGGCTTCAGGAGAGACAAGTTCAATACACTGGGAATCTATTTACACATAAACTAATCCCTGCCTGTAATCCCTGCACACCGATAACAAAGCTGCTATCTTAATTACTATCACCCTCTGAGTGCTATTCAAACACTGCTGTTCATTATCCCAGCCTTTCCAAGTCACTCTTTACTCAAAGAGCAGTCAGTGAAGCAGAGGATTTGACTGTTTTAAGCTGCTAAGATCGCTGCCTGTCATTCACACCAGTGCAGCATACCTAATTGAAATATTCAGTAATAGTTTCAGTGCAGATAAGAAGAGCTTTTTTATATACCATCACACTTTGGTGTTGTTGTTGTCTTCTGATATTTGGTCATTCATATTACATAAAGTCTGATGGCTAGAGTCAGCGTGGCCCACATTGTTTTGTTCAAAGAGTTCTATCTCCTCACTTCATCTGTAATATTTCTTTTTCACGTCCACGTACTTGTTACCACCTCAGGTCCTGGCAGATGCCGTCTCTCGTCTTGTCGTCGACAAGTTCAGCGAACTGACAGACAGCTTCACGTCTCCGCACGCTCGGCGGAAAGTATTGGCAGGCGTTGTCATGACAACAGGTAATTTTTTCTTTTTTTCTTTTTTCAACCCTCATCCAAGATTTAGAACCTCTGTAAGTGTTTATTTAGGGCTGCTGCCCCAAATATCAAGGGGATTTGATACTGGGATGCTGCAGCTCAGCATTTACATAGAGTCAAGTGATTAAAGAGATGTTTACTGTGCATGTTCTGTTCTGTGTCTCAACTCTGCAGCTCTCAGCAGGGACCTGATTCAGCTCCATTCTTTTATTTCTGAGCTGTCATTGTGTCGCATTTGTGTTTTTATGTAAAATATTTAAGCTAACCTGCCTCTGACCCCAGCTTTTCCCTCACAGAAGGAGGGTATGAACATGTTCGACCTCTCTTGGGTTTAAATCTCAGTGTTTAGAGTCAAAAACAGAGAATAAATCTTTTTCAGTGTGTTTTCACAGAAAGGTTCTATTTGAAAAAAGTTCTTTTTTCTGATTTTTGGAGAGAATCCTGCCCGACTTGCAGGTCAGCTTCTGTTCCATTAGCTTTTCTAATCCAACTGGATTCATCTGGATTGATGCGGTGACATACAGTCACTGCAGTAAGGTGAAAAGTTAAACCGCCATAGGTCAAAAAATCACATCAAGCTCAGAGATAAAGGGTAGACAGGGCTTAACAGGGGCCATGATGCAGACAAAACACTGGAATCATGTTTTTGTTCTTTCCTCTGGATGGGGTCGGTGATACAGAAGCTGGCACTAAAGCTCACTCATCTTTAGGTCCCCTGCACAGCAGTTTGTGTATGATGACACCAAATCCCTCTTATATCTTTCTTGCACAGGTTCTGATGTGAAGGAGGCTGAGGTCATCTGCGTGTCAACGGGGACAAAGTGCATCAACGGTGAATACATGAGCGATAGAGGCTTGGCCCTCAACGACTGCCACGCTGAGATTGTGGCTCGTCGGTCGCTCATCAGGTACCTGTACTCTCAGCTGGAGAATTTCCTCAGGTGAGTCACAGTGCAGCAGAAAACAGGTCACCAGGTCAGGTGTAAACAGGTCCATCTTAATCAGAAACTTTCCATAGCATTCCATATGGTATAATATCATTCCATTTCACATTTGTGTCTCTAGTAACCACGAAGAGGAGCACCACAAATCCATCTTTACCAGGTGTGACAACAGACAAGGCTTCAAACTGAAGGAAAACGTCCAGTTCCACCTGTACATCAGCACCTCCCCCTGTGGAGACGCCCGGATCTTCTCTCCTCATGAAGCTGGAGTGGAGGGTGAGAGGATGTAGGATAAAAGAAAGGCTGTTCAGTATGATATGTATTTTGTAAAGTGCCCTCAAAGTGTCTGTGCTTGCTTGTCTTCCTCAGATCAGGGAGACAGACACCCGAACAGAAAAGCTCGAGGGCAGCTCCGCACTAAAATCGAGTCTGGTGAAGGAACCATCCCAGTACGCTCCAGTAACACCATTCAGACGTGGGACGGGGTTCTTCAGGGTGAGAGGCTGCTCACCATGTCCTGCAGTGACAAGATTGCTAGGTTTGTATTGTTTCACTCCCCGTTCACGCACACTGCTACGGATTGCCAATCACATAGTCCATTAGAAGCTACACAGCCCATCTTCAAATGTGTTCTAAAGACAACGTGATCCAGAACTCAGTGTATACACAGACTATGTAGTGAAAGCAGGGTCATGTTCACAGCATGTAGTGCAAGCCTTTACAGCCTGATTGGACATCTTATTGGACATATCTTATGTTAGAGAGAAGATGACAGGAAATGATGTGTAATGTGCAAGTTCCCCAGCCAGAAATGAACCGGTGCCTTAACCTCTAGGCCACGGCACCCCTCACTAAAACCTTGATTTATCTTCTCACTCTTCCAAAAATCCCCAACTCTGATTTGGTCGATAGAAGCTCTTCATTCACCATTTTATATGTAAAAATGTCGGAAGAGGAGTGAGAGGAATGTTGAGCATCAGAGGCAGTGGGAAGAAACAGCGTGCAAAGCCTAACTCAGTAAGTTAAAGGTTTATTACAACCAAACCAGAGTTGATAATTGTTGGAACAGAGGAAAGTTTTTTATTTTGTTTGCTTCTGTTGAGTTTGAATGACTGTTTTTGCCAATAGAGTCTGGTGGCCTTGAACACAACGATATCACTGCTGCTTAAATACAATGATCTTACTCTTTCACAAAAGGTTTATCTCTGTGGGGATCCTTTCTATAATGTTTTCAGACTCCTGCATTAACAATCTGAGCCTGTCAGTCACAGAAACAAACACTTTTAACGGACGTTCATTGACTTGCCATAATTATTGCACGTTGCAGTCAGTTCCACAGCTCCTGGCTGCGGCTCTCTCACTCAATACTTCAAAAACTGTTGCCCCCATTAGTCACTTAGACACCAAAACATGGAAAAATAAGGTTAAAAATGCCAAGTCATAATATAAATAAAGCACAAATATATATATATATATATAATAACTGCTAATCCATCCATCTATCTTCAGTCCTCTCTCTGTTCAAAGGCTGGATTGTTTTGCTATTTACGTGGTTATTTGAATGAGCTTTTCTTATTTCTGGAACTCTGAAGTTCTGGTTTCACTTCAGCTCAGATCTTCTTTTTCCTGAGCAACCAATCAAAACATGCAGCCAGCTGATTTATATGCAGGGGCTGAGGGAGCTCTAGCACCTCCTTGTCCTTGGACGTTCATCGCTGTTGCATCCACTTTCTATGACCATTTTTCATACATACATGTTTCCAAACATACAATGACTGTACAGAATACAGTGTGAGTAAGTGAATCAAGATTACCTCTGATCGAGCGGCAGTGCCCCCTTTCAAAATATTAAACACAGCCCTGCAGACCCTCTCGAGGTGCTGAAGGGTGTTTTTTTGAGCAGACCAGCAGGAATCCTGATGATTATGTGCATGTGTAAAGAGGCTGAATTATCTCGGTGTCACGCTGCAATCACTTCATTTCTGTCTGTCAGCTGCACTTCTCGAGTGTCATTAGGCCACTGGAGCTTTGATTAGGCTTCTCGATGAATCTCCAGGAGGCTGCAAACGGCTCAGAGACTCCTCTGAGCTGGAATCAGTAGAATTAGCTGGAACAACAATGTTGATTCTTTTGCAGATTTGTCTGTCTGCTGAGGTTCCCTCAGGTTTTAACATCCTTTGTCTCGTCGTCTCTTTCCATGCATTTGCCTGATTGAACAAAATGGTCTGTTCTGTCCCCCCTTCAGGTGGAACGTGGTCGGTTTCCAGGGCTCTCTGATGAGCTACTTCACCGAGCCCATCTACTTCTCCAGCATCATTCTGGGCAGCCTGTACCACGCCGACCACCTCTCCAGAGCCATGTACCAGAGGATTACTGAGATTGAGGACCTGCCACAGTCCTTCAACTTGAACAGACCACTGCTCAGCGGTGAGAAACAGACTGCTCTTTTTACAAATGGCTGATTCCCACTGATCTGTCACCTGTTTTCCAAGCTGACAGTACAGATGTGACATTTTCAAGTATACCAGGGCATCTGTAGGTGCTCCAGAAGTGTGGAAAGGAAGGTTTTGTGAAATAGCAGGGAACTTTGAGGTTTGTGCTTAAGGCCACGTTCTCGTGTTCTACAGGAATAAGTAACGCAGAGGCTCGTCAGCCGGGAAAAGCACCCAACTTCAGCGTGAACTGGACGGTGGGAGATCAAGGGCTAGAGGTGATCAATGCCACCACGGGGAAAGATGACCTGGGTCGACCCTCCAGGCTCTGTAAACACGCTCTCTACAGCCGATGGATGCGTCTACACTGCAAGGTAATACATTACTGACACTCAGATGTTCTTTACACAGTACTGTATAATAAGGTACTGCATTGTGGGCATACCATCATGGTCTCTAAAAGCCCATTACTGCAGAAACTGCAGTTTACTTGTGGTTTTAGTGTCTGAGGTTTAACTTCAAGCTGCCGCAGACCTGGTTGAATCCAGGTTTAAGATCATGGAGTTCAGTATCAGGGCAGATTTCTACAGCTCAGGTACAGTTAGTAAGTCAGCACTGCCCTCCATTCGTACCTGGACATGCAGTAAGTTCAGTCACCTGAATGAGTGAAGCCCCAACAGGTCGTAATGTTTGAGTTCTTGTTTTCGTGGCTGCATGTTTGTTCACGTGTCGTTCAAAATAAGAGATATTTGTACATGTACATGCTTCAGTATCATAGTTTCATCATGGTCTGTTTATGGAGGACCACAAGTGTCACTGAAAGAGAAATAAAGCATTTCATTAATAAATCAATTAATTAATTCATAATTTAATAATTTAATTTGTTTTTCTTTTACAAATGAATTCATTAATCTATAAATAGATAGACTAAATTACAAAGTAATTCATTATTGGTTTTCATGAATTACATTGTTTTTAATTACAAATGAAATATTAATTAAATAAAAATTTACAAAAACAACATGAATCAGATGATAGGTAGATTAAAATATGTAAGTGAATAAATAATGGAAATTAAAATTCTATTTGAAAATGCAGTTTAAAAAGACTAAATAATAAAGAATACATAATAAAAAATAAAGAAGAATAAATAACTGGATTCACAATTTGAATTGAGAATACAGACTTTACAGTTTATCGGATTTAATGGCATCTAGTGGTGTAGTTGTGGTTTGCAACCCCTCCACTCGCCCTCTGGTTCCAAGCGTGAACGGGATCAGAGAAACTATGGTGGCTTTGAAACATGCAAAAATGCAAATGGGCCTGTCTAGAGTCTGTTTAGTTTGTCTGTTCTGGGCTACTGTAGAAACATGGTGGTTAAACATGGTGGACTCACAAGAGGACCTGTGGCATTTATTCTCAGGTGATAATACACAAATGAAAACAGTGAAATGTAATGAAATATAGTGAAAATATAGTGCTGCTTAAACTTTGTTGCACTGATGCCTCAGAGGTCATGAAGGCTTCAGCATATTACTTCTGTATAAAATAAGTCTGATACATTCATCTTAGCAGAATCAATGAAAGTTACTCCTCGTGAATATAAAATGAAGAAAAGATAAATCAGTCAAACAGGACTGATGTTATATTTTTAATCAATCACTAACAAAAAGCTAAGACAATTTTTGTCATCTGTCTAACTTCTTGTCCATGTCCCTCCAGCTCTCCCCCACCCTGCGGATCAGAACCATGAGGCCCAGCAGCTACCACGAGGCCAAGCAGGCAGCGGTGGAGTACCACAGCTCCAAGCAGACGCTCTTCAGAGCCTTCCACAAAGCCGGTCTGGGCGCCTGGGTGAAGAAACCTATAGAGCAGGACCAGTTTTCACTCGCCACCTGAGTTAGTGCCTGACTGGTGACGGCGGCGGTGGTCGCGGTCTTTGACACAACACACGTCAGAGTGCTCACTTTACTTTCTGTAACAGTTTCAGTGGTGGAACACTTTCCTTCTGGATTGTCACGGACTGGACTGTGTTACTGAGAAGAACGAGGATGTCAGAACCCATGGATTTAACATTCCTCCTTAATTTTTATAGCCTCATGCTACTCCCTCTCAGCCAGCACTACACATGAAAAAAAAAAGATTATTATTCAGTCAGTTATGCAAATTTATACAAAGGACAAATGTAAAAAGAGACTTTGGGAATGGAAACTTGTAAACAGCATTGTTAGCTAAAAAGGCACTTGTTTATATAAGAGTGGTGATATATTCATTTTGCATGTATGATACCAAATTCATAGAAAGTCTCCAGTAAAAGGTTTGTTATCATGTTCTGTATTGTGATCTCCAATTATCAGTGTCGTGATAACTCGAGAATGTCCTCCTGCAGTTTGTAAAACTCTTTTATCTGCTCTGCTGCAGTTCTTTGACTGCAAATTTGAGGCCACACGGATATTTATTTTTATTTTAAGCTAAGAATACGCACACACCACGACAGAAAACACTTCATTATGACATTAGAAGATAGACCTCCACAGCTCCACCCTCCATTTCAAAGACAGGTTTTACTCTGATTTGTTTTTTCTCTACAAAACTGAATCTGATTGGTGGAAACTGCCTGTGCTGTTTAAAATAGCTTCTATACTGTAAATGAGTCAAATCAGTCCAGACTGTAAAATAACATAGATGAAGAGTCACACAGGTTCCTCAAGATATATTTTAAAGATTGCAATATCTTGCCAGAAAATCCAAATTTGGTCAAAGGAAGGAAAACCAGGAAACCACCACGGCTGACTGTGATAGGCTCACACACCTGTCAATCAAAGAAATACAACCTAAAACATTGTTGTGTTTAAAAATTTCTCAATCATCTCTGTACAACATTCCAAATTTAGTCAAGACCATCCATTTTATCCAGGATGCTTTAGGACTTGTTTTGGGACAATTATCCCAGCATGCATTTCACATCAACCATTAAGATTTTAGATTTTAATATAGCACCTATGGAGATTTGCTCTGACAGTTTCAGATGTGTAAAAACCAGCCTGTCCAGACCGGCCTCTGCTGCTGTCAAATTGGTTTGCCTGAAGGTAAAGTTAAAGTTGATGTTTTATATATTTAACGTTGTACAAGAGCTCCTCTCTGCATCCCTATCTATATCACCACACTTTATTACACTGTATACAGTGAAGGTAGCAGGTGTACCGCTTCAAACAGACTCACAAGTGTTCACACTCAGGTGTAAAGCAGTTAACTACAAGTGGCAATAATAGTTAATACTAAAACCCAAGGTAGTCAGTAAACTGATGCAGTGTCAGTTACACAACGATGTGGAACATCTGCTAACATTAGCCACCATATGAAGTACAGTAAGTGTATGGATTTGAGCAAGAGTTTTATTGTTTATGGATTCCATTTTCATTCTTAAAAGGTGCCAGATGTAACATTCTGGTGCATTTTATGTATTCATTTTATGTTTCAATCACTTGTTATCGCTAAATGGGTGAACAGGAAGTAAGGTAACTTCAAAACATCTTACATCCCTTCTTCTATTTTCTAATTCTGTATGGGTTTTTTTTTTTTTTTTACAACACTAGCAAAACATAAACATGTTATTTTTGTATGAAAATATAAAATATTTGAAGAAACATCAATATGCATCAGTGTACAATATAAGCGATGATATTTTCTTTACTTTAGTTCACATTGTACAAATTCAGAAAAGTTTATTATTGGAATTTTTTATTGGATCAGGGGATGGAGTCACAAACTTGAGAAACATGAACAGAATATTTTTTCATTCATATGGTTGGTAGAGCGATTGAGGAGTCTGAAACTAAACATCTTCAGGACAGCGTTAACTTTTGCTGAAAGACATTCTGCTTCATGTCTAGCATGCATTTTAGTGTAATAGTAATACTGAGAGGTGCAAACTGTGAGGCTACTAAGACCTAAACATATGATGAAAAAAAGAAATTTGAATTTTGTATTTGAAAGCTGATTTTTTTCAGTATAAATGCAGTCATACTTTTCTTGCAGCCAGATAGAGATGGAAACTTTGAATCACTTCTGTTTTGTTCATTGAACTCAGTGCAAAACAAAGGTCTATAAGGACAAGCACCTATCTACTGTACAACAGAGTTATGACATTCACATCACATTCAGTCAGTTCTGAATGTAACAAGCTACTGATTCAGTAAGTGATGATAATGATTCAGTACCCTCAATTCAGCTTGAGGGTTCAGTGTTTTGTCCGTACATAACCTGCCTGTTCTCATTGCCAGGTCGGCAAATACAGACACCTTGTCGGTATTTGCCCCTCAGAGTCTCATACAGATGCACAGGGAACCCTTTAGCGTCTATATTAGATGCACTGGGCTTCAATGTAAACCCATCTGTGTCAGGCAATGTAGTATAAAGACTGAGAAAGTCTTCATCTTCAATCTTCATCTGGAGGTGGCTCAAACAAACCCAGGACATTCATCCAGGATACCAGGGTCTGTGTCCTATGTGAAACCAAGTTAGGTAACATGCATTATCATCTGTGACTGGTGACATCAATGTACGTACTGTACATAATGTGATGTAGTTATTTGAACCCAAACTACAGTCTTTTCCTAAACGTAACCAAGTAGTTTTGGTGCTTAAACCTGACCAAACTGGGACCATTTCACAACGTTAGCTACAGGAAAATGTAAGGGTAAAAAGGTATGTCAGATGCTACAGCTGCTAAAGGGTTCCCTGTGAATCTGTATGAGATGCCCTAACCCTGGTACGAGAACGGGTTGACTGAACACCTCCACAGCCAGCATCTAGTGGCCATTAGAGGAACTACAGGCAGACCAAGGCACTCAGCTATGGTGGTTGATCTGGATTGATGCTTCAGTTGGTTCAGTTTGCCTTTCAGGGGTCATTTTCTTCTAGTTGGATGGCACCAAACCTTGTTCACATTTGACCAAACAAAGGAAACACTCCATACGTTGAACAAACATGTCAGGTGTGAACACACCCTAAAATATCTCTCCTAATATGAGCTGTGTTGCACTAGATCAGAGTAACAAATCTTATGCAATGAAACTCAACAAACATTTCAGAGTCTGTGAACCTCTCCTCACCTGATAGTCCATATGCAGTAACAACAGTAAACCCAGACCCTGCTAGTGTTGTTGGCGTTCACACTTCAGTCACTAAAAAGCTCACCAAAGATGATGTCAGCATTTGTCAAACTTTTGAAATTTCTGATTTTCCGTGTTGTTTTTCACACATTCAAAATGTTCGTTTTTATTACTGTAACCTGCCTCTACAAACGTTGTGTCTCGAACAATTCAAATGTACGTTTGTGATGACGTGTGAAGTGGTGTTTTACGTGTGATGTTCTACTCTTTCGAACCAAACATGAATCCCAAAATCACCTGTTTCCTCTATAGCAAATGTAAATTTTAACTTTCAGATATGTTTTTAATTTTCTAAATTCTTTATTTTGCTGTGAACGTCCTCTGGATGTAAACCTCCAGCCTCAAACCCACACAGGGCATATTTAACTTATTTACTTTCAATGTAGGCGGAGGTCTTTTCTTTATATATATTTTGAACGTGTATCCTTCTGCTTCTGTTTAATAGCTGAAAATATGTCTTAAGTCTGAGCATGTGCAAACCTGTTCCTGTCTCAGCATACCTGACTCCAGGCTCGGGCCCTCAGGGTTTTTGGAGGTGCCAGCCAATTACGTTTCCACAGGATATGCACTTTTTAAAAAGGGAAATAATTATATTTTCCATTGATTTTGAGGTAAAGCAACAGTGAATGGATGAATGGGAAAATATTTTCCACTGTATGTCAATCCTCCCTGTCTATATGTTGATGGTTGGTGAGCCTCGACGGTTCTGATGGGTTCATGCACTACGTTATTGATTTGCCCCCGTAAAATATAGCAAGACTGTGGGGCCTAATGCATGAGCTCTACCTGTAAAGCATGGAAACTATAAATATAAAATATGTAGAAACTGAGTCAAGTCACTGAGCTAGAGATTTAATAAAATGCTATTACACTCATTTTGTATGGTTGTCTGCTTTTAAGTAAAGACTACAGCTATGGCGCTTTGAAATGAATGTTTAAGGTATACTCTTGGATTGAATATTCCCACCCATAGCCTTGAAACGTGGCTCTGAAAGGTTTCACCTGACCTTTTGTGGAGGATGGCAGCTGTAAGTCAGCTTGGATACCCAGCTGTTAAATTAAATTGAAATGGAGACCCAGAGTCACAGTCAGAAATGTGTCACGTCGAATCCCACCTCTTGGCTTTGAGCATTAAAGTTTATATTTGACCTTGGAAATTGTAGTCTGGTAGTTTAGGTTTTTCAGGAGCTTTCAACCATACAGTATCTGACATTCTTTATCAGTAGATGGAGTGTGCACAGTTGACCTGGCGTTAACTCTTGAAAGCTCCAGAAAAAGTAAGTGGACTTGAGTTGAGATTGTTTTGTCACTCCTTGGCTGTCTTCCCCGATTTAAAGACCTACCATATTGTTTCCTTTCCCCTTTCCAACAAAGAAAATAGATAATAGAAATAAGCTTTATTGTGTTTTATCCTTGACAGTTTTAAAGGATAGGTTCATCATCTTTCAAGTTGGTCTTAAAACAATAGTCAGGTGTCCATATGTATTGTGAAACCGCTTTTGCTGGCTGAAATCAATCCTCTTGTTCATATTGGCCATAAAGAGATCCCTTGAAATCCCTGTGCAAAAATGGATTCCAAAGTTTATGTGAAGTGAATAAAAAGCTCAGCAGTCTAAGTTTGACAAGTGAGTATAGTTCCCAAGTGAATCTTTTTAAAATTCTCTCTTAATGTTTCCCTGACAGCGTTTCCTTGCTGAGCTGCAATGGAGGGATGGTAACACAACAAGGGAATTTAGTACTAAAATGTTTACAACTGGAAAATATCCATTGATGTGACTCAACTTTATATGAACTTCAGATAAAATTAGGAAGAGGAGAACGAGAAAGAGGAGAGATGTGATGACGTCCCCACTTCTTAGCTGGCTTGCTAACATTAGCCACAGTACACCACCATTCAGTCCCCAAGTTCTGTTGAACCCCCTGGGGTCCTATAATTGCTTTTGCTAATATGCATGATTGTTTGTAACTGAGAGAGTTAACCAGTTTCAGAGATCATCATATGTTTGCACTATTTTAGAATTTACAAGATTTTATTAATCAGCCATATCGCCCAGCCATAGTTGGGCTGGTTAGAGCTGGTTAAAGGAAACACTGACAGTGGGTCATAGCTAACATGATAGCTTTCTCCATTTCTCCAGTCAGTGCTGTCAAGATGGTTTGCTATTGGTGAAGGACACATGTCAAAGTTCTCCAAAGTTGAACTTTTGTATCTAAAGGCCACGTCCCAATTTAATTTGCCTTTGCAACCAAATACACTGACGGTCCAAAACATAGCTGTGTCAACTACTGATCAATTTGCCTTGGAATGTTTTGAAGGTATTCATGCTCAGATTCAAATTCAGATTTTGTTGTGACCTTCTGGTCTTTAGTTCCACTGGAAGGAATCTTCTATTTGAGCACAAGGAATATCAAATATTCTAATTTCCATAAATTCAGTGCAGACATCGATGCACCCAAGAAGATGGACCCCTTGTAAGCTTTTCTCTGGCACCACAAACACTGAGGTCATGAAGTCGTGTTCTCCAGCCCAGGAGGTACAGATGGAATAGAGCTAGTAGTTAAATCTGGTACAAACTCTCTAGTGCTCTTTTTTTCTTCATGACAAATAAATTTAATGAAACTGAAATTTAAATCAGTCAAGATCTTCACAGAAGAACATGGGACATTTTTGAGGATCCACCAACCAAACTCTGTAAAATGTTCTGTGTATTTCAAAAGAAGAAGAAGATTCAATTTATTGATCCCCCACATCGCTTCCTTCCATTGTGGTCATTAAAGATGCACATTCAGCTACTTGTTGGCCAAATCCACATGGCAAATGTTCCATAACATAAACCTCCTATTCCAGACAAATAGAAGGAATTAAAAAATACACAAGAAGAAAGAAAAAGAAGAAATATATTCATCTCATGCAGCATCTTTAGTGCTGCTCCATTTCTAAACCTTTCATGACAGTTGAGGTGTGATGTCAAAATGATCGCCTTGAGTAAAATCTGGTGAATGCTGCACTGCTTTTGTTGTTGTTGACATAATGCCAAGCAGCTGCTGCTTATCTGCTGCTATCTAAAGCCATCCTGACCACCATCTCCACATGGGCTGTTTGAGGCCTATTACTTTGTGTCATATCAGCCACCGGCACCTGTGCGACATGAGAGAGACAGATAATCTCACTGTGGATTACCTGTCCTCTCTGCATCACCAGGGGACGGCCAGTCCCTCTGCAAAAAGACAGACCTTTCTGTATTGACAGTTGTTTTTTGGGTTTTTTTCTTCAAAACCTCTGGCTCCCCCCTTCTTAGTCCACGTAGAGCTAAGAGTTAAGAAGTTGATTTCCGGGCCGTGGGATTTAAGCTGATATATGTGGCTAAAAATGAGAGAAAAGAGAAGTCAAACAGCTTCAAGGTGAAGTGGGATTAGTGAAAACAGCTCTTCATACTTCTCCACTTTCCCCAATTTATCTGCAAATTATGTTCCTGGGCTAAGTCTCTGACAGGGGCCACGTAAAGCAGACCTTGTCCTGGACAAATTTTAAGTCCTAGTAATTCTTCTTAGCAAACGCATCACTTCTGTCTCCTGTTCTGAGGTGATGGTTACAGTTTATTGTGCAGATATATAAAAATTAAACAAGTAATAGTAAAACTTAAATGTTTAAACTATGACAAAAGGGAGCCTGAATGGCCAAATAGTGTGCCTTTGCCCACAAATCAAAACTAGTGTGACTTGTTATCTATCTATCCATCTCTGTCTATCTATTTATTCACACTGATGGCGAGGCCTTCAGGAGCAATTTGGGGTTCAGTATCTTGCCCAAGGACACTTTGACATGCAGACTGGAGGAGCCGGGGATCGAACCGGAGATGCTGTCGTGAGTGTTTGGTGGCGTCAAAATAAACTACAGTGTGTGTGTTCATGGTAATGAAGGAACGTGTCAGCCAACACTGTGGCTCATTGTAATAGTTATTGGTCAACAGTGGAGCTCTGTGGCACAGAGGAAGAAGATGTACAGTACTTGTACTTGTTCATTGTTGGTTTGATTCTGCACGAGATTTGTGAATGTGTCAATGTCACCAGACCAACATCAATCTCTGCCGCTAGTTTTCTTCTGACAGCAGTTTTAATTGAACTGACTTCACCCCTGTGAGATAAACGGTTCTTCCTTTTTGCAAACAGAGTACTGCAGCTGAAGAAGCAGATCTGGAGCAGAGCCTGAGTGCCACGTCCCCCTCCATCAAACACTCTGGCTCAGTGGCTGAAGTTGTCCATCCATTAGGACATCTCCTCATTTGTCACGGCTCGTTTCCCCGGCAATCAAACCCCATTAGCCACTTAATGGGCCTCTGCATGAACTTAATGTACATACAGTACAGCAGCACTCAGCAGATGGTCAGAAAAAATGCTCCAACCACAGTTTGCTTTTTCTCGTAGATGTAAAACCACAGCTGTGTTGTAAAAATACACCAACCATTCATAACTTTATGATCTAACTTTCACAGTAACACTATGTCACAGTATGTTCTTCAACTTTTACCATTAGCATTACCTTTATAACTTGTTTTTAGGACCCAAATGGTGTCTTTTTTATGTTACCAAGGCCAATTAATGAACTATGGGGTTTGTTTGGCAGCCATCTTGAACTGATACATGCTATTTTGAGCAATATGGGGTTCAGTATCTTGCTGAAGGATACTTCAACATGCAATACTGGAGGAGCCGGGGATCCAACCACAGATCATCTGATTAGTGGATGACGTCCCGCTCTATCTCTCACAGCCGCCTCCCAATTACTGCAGAATAAATGTCTATGCTGCATTTTATTGCTGATGTTTGAGGTTGAGGTAATTCAAACTACTTCATATACAGCAATGCATCATATTCTATAGGATGTATGTTTTGTGGCTATCAATACATGCTAGATCTGACTTCAAGATTCTACTTTTAACTGATTAAATATCCAACTTATTACCTTCAGTCACCTGCCATATACCTGCTCGGTCTCTACAATCTCCTGACTACTCCAAAAAGAAATAAAACATCAGTAGTTGAGAGGGCTCACTCTTACAAAGCCCCCTTTCTTTAGAATTGTCTCATAAAGGGGCTGTTTGTATTTCTTTAAACCAAGTCTTGGGAGGCAATAAGCCCATGATGAGGTGACGGTGCCAAAATACAAAATAGTTTCGGAAGATAACCCTGATGATGTCAGTTTGGACTTGGAGCTAGGTTAGAAATAGGCATTTTTAGTGTCTTAGCTTTTAGTTTTTCGGTGTCTAGATTGAGAATTGAATAAATTGGATGAGTAGTTTACTGTTTAGGGCAGACTAAGTGAGATTGAGGGCTGATACAAGCAGATGATTTTTTTTACTTAATGTGTATTCTGCGCCAACTACACCAAGTCAAATTCCTTGTAAGTGCAAACCTACTTGGCAATAAACTTTTTTGATTCTGATTCTGATGAGTTTTAAGTTCACTTTTGAATCTCAGATGTCAGCAATTACTTTATGTTCAATTTTGTCTTAACTAACAGATATGCTAAAAGGAAATCATGCTAAGGAAGAAATCATCGTGCTAAGGAGCAGGAAAGAAAGTTTACTGTGGACAGCCCGGCCACTTTCACTGATATGCCCCATGAGAATTTATGTCCACTCAGCTCATTTTCATGGCGTGTTGAGGGGGATAAAAAAGTAATGAGGCA
This sequence comes from Argyrosomus regius, assembly GCA_946959425.1. Taxonomy (NCBI): domain Eukaryota; kingdom Metazoa; phylum Chordata; class Actinopteri; family Sciaenidae; genus Argyrosomus; species Argyrosomus regius. Next base: position 13,489,768 of record OX336905.1, read on the forward strand.
TCACCCACTCCTGTTCAATATCACTGCCCCACGGATACACACTGCATCAGCTATATGATACTGTTAAATTATCCATGTATGTTTCTAGAATATTTATAGAATATTTCTGAATTAATGTTATATATTGGTTATCTTAAGCCTGTATGTTTTACATGTAACCACACTACATAGAACTACTGCTAATAACAGAGAGAATAAAATTAAGCATGTTATGATTTAGCTTTATCTAGCTAACAAAAAAAGCCACAATGAATGAGAATCATATAAGCTGCCTTCACGTTTTGAAGGGCCTGCGGTGTCTGCATATATAAAATATTCATTCTGAGGTAACAAAACATAATGGTTCTATACACTGATAAAAATATGTTTTCATTATATTCTATTTCTGTCATATTGTGTAAACAGAGCCCCCTAAATCTGACACACTGGACCTTTAACAGTTACAGCACAAACCGCAACCACAAGTGTGTGAAAAGTGAAAAGGGCAGGCACTTTCAAAAAAATTGGAAATTGGTTTCATCAGGCTTGACCAATAAATATAATTGGGTATCATCAGCATAATAATGGAAGTTAATGGAGTGATTCCTAATAATGTTGCCAAAACAACATTCACTATTCTGCTTGAGGTTTCTGCCTATGAAAAGGAAATTTTTCCTTGCCACTGTCGCCAAGTGCTTGTTAATAGTGGGAATTGTTGGGTCACTGTACAGAATATTACGAAGAGTACAGTTTAGACCTGCTCTATATGGAAAATGTCATGAGATAACTTCTGTCATGATTTGGCACTAAATACAATGAAATTGAATTGAATAGATCAACAAACTATATAATGTGGTCAAACTGAAGCCAGTTGAACATCTTTTCCATCCAGAAAATCCTTCAATGCCATTCTTTGCTCTTCTTTCAATGAAGAAATAGTTGTTTTCTACACTTCTCACATATGTCATCACACATACCTAGTGTTAAACGTGCCTATAGCTTACAACGTAGCAGCCAGTATTTCCTCATAGGACACCGCTTGGTGTGAAACCAACATCACATAACCATGTGATTTTGTGATCTTGTAAATTCAGCTGCTTCATAAGGTTTCTTTTGGATATTGGTTCAGAGATATCAGAGATTGCTATTTTACTGAGTGTGCTAAAGTTGTATAAGCAGTAATTCAAAGTAAGTTGCAGCAATTGCCTCAATGTTTAGTAACGTGCAGTTAACGTGCAGTTAACCTCAATACCTGCAAAAGGTGTATGGTTATCTTTGAAGCTAATTATGAGTCTGTTATTTAAAGGGGTACAATAAAATGATTTATTGCTTTGACTGTCATGTTAATTACCAGTTGTTGTAATTATAGATAATATATTGTTATTTCTCTTTGTAGACCACAAACACACAGATGGATGTTATCATCTCCATATCTGCTGACCTAAACTAATTAGATTTCCCAAAGGTTCAAGCATTTATTATAGTAGTTTAGTGTGTATTGGAGTGTATTTGTGACCAAGCTGTGTGTGTGTTATTTTGACATAATATCATCTATTTATCTTTAACACACAAGCACGCCACCAAATTCTAGACCTTTAGCAGGTTTGGACCACTGGACCAAGTTCAAACAATTATTAATAGTAGTGATTAAAATAATAATGATATAATATAAATGTGTGTGTAGTCTGTTTAAAGGTTTGCACAAGAATCACTTCATGTTTCCATATTCATCCATAGTAACAATAGTAAATATGAAAACAAATCTGTTATGCAGTCTGAGGTTCATTACATAAGTAATTTTTACATTCAGTCAATGACTAATAATCAATAAAGAGCAATATTGTAAACACTATTTTGAAATGAGTGTTTATGAGTTGGAGCATCGAATGAGCTCAGTGGTCCAGGTAGTGTTCAGGTGATGTAATCACCCGCCATAAATCATACATCACAGGTCAATGGGACCCTCGACTCTGTTCAAGGCCTAAATTTCCATTTTAATTTTCTGCTCAGTGGAGTTGATGTATGCGGGGACACAGTAAGTAGCCAGGCTCTTCACTCCCGTCTATTCATTATTAAATGATGACCTTTCCTTTCTGGATCTCTGAAAACTAGACTCTCTCACATGAGGAGACAGGTAGGCGTGTGTGTGCTCTAGTGACACCCAACGTTTCCAATACAGTGAAGAGAAATGTCAGGCGGCATGCAGGGTGAGATTTAGAATTCATTTCAGGTTTACTCATTTTAGTGTGTAGTGCCTGGTATGTACCTGTACTGTGAATATTCTACTTGTAAATGATGATTCAAAGGACCATTACCAGGGCTTTTGCATGTTAAAGCTCAATAACTACAAGGCTTTGGTCATTTGTTACTGTATCTGTGAACAGAGACCACATAATCTCATAAGGAGTACGCCCTCATTCACTGAAGCTAGAATTTTGGTCATACGTCTCTACGCAGAGAAGGGTGTTTTGGGTAACCATGGGTCACAAAGGCTCACTTAGAAGCCAATGCAACCTTAACAGGTTCGAAACAGAGACTCATTAGCTGAGTTGCTGTCGAAACTATAAGTTCACGCAGTTAAATTAAAAAGTTTTTGGCCTATTTGTACCATCGACTCCTGTATCATAGATGTTTTAATACAAGAAAGTAGATGGCACAACAAGCACCAATACTTTCCTCTGCTTTGGACTCTGGCTCTATGTTCTGTCAAAGGTCACCACTGTCAAGATGTCTTGCTGGTGGTACTTTAGGTAATCACTCATGGTTGTCCTTGTGATGGGTCTTGACGCTTAATCCTTGAATCACAAACTAGATCACTTAAAGTGCAACAAACCCCCAAACCACCGTTTTTTCAGACGTAAACATGTCTCTCTAATATTGTTGTTCATCAATCAAGTATATAAATCTAGTATTTGAATTCTACATATTGTGCTATAAATATTCATAGCGACCTCCTTCTACTAGTTCCAGTACCAGCAATTGCAATTTTGACTGTGGTTGATCTGGAGGCAGGTGACATATACGGTGCCAGTTTTCATCACCAACCAACCACCCCTCTTACCCGTCCCCTCTTATAAAACCAACGTCCCCCTACTGCAGACTATGCCCTGTAGCTGTACTTATACACACACTGAAGACTTAGAGGCTGTGAATGTGCTTCGAATAACTGTCAAATCTGGTGTGGACACAGTCTAACAGCAGCTGCTCATGACTGGTTAGCTCATGGTTAGCTCCATGATTAGCTGACTACCGGCAGCTGTATTCCTGCTACACTGAGTGGTCACACACTGCCTGTAATGACTGTCCTCTGCTGCATTTTTTAATATTTGGGGAAGTTGGGGTGCAGTTACACTTTAAGGTTAGCTTCTTTTTTATATATACAACAGTATACTAACCTTCTAAAATGTATGCTCACTTCACAAATATGGGAATATACCTGACCATATGAACTGGTCAAACAAACACTGATGTGGCACTGAACATAATTTAGATAAGATATTAAGAATAATGGCAGACAGTCTATGCATTTGCATTTAAATGTGTATTTTTGACCTTTCCACTCATCCGTGCGTGATCTCAGTCCCATTAGAATATTAGACATCCATGACAAACACTGTCAGAATATTTACCGTACCATGCCACAGTCTGTTAGAGCTGATGTAATATGAATGATGCTGAGATGAAATTACAAATCAGACACCTGTTCAGAGACATTTTCACATTTTACTGCCAACAGAGACTACCTGTCTGCATATACGTTCCTGTGAAATCATCATATTTAATACATCATCCCCCTCTGTATGGACGATCTGAGCAGATTTGGAATTAATTTGCATATTAATGAGTGAAAATGAATGAAATGTCTGTGCTGGCTCAAAGTTCAGCCAGTGTTAATATAAACATGAAAACAAGCATACTGACACACAAATATGTGCTAATTAATGCATCACTCACCTTATTAAATGACCTAATTAGCATGTTTTGTTTAACAGAGTGTGTGTGACAAAAGGCAGTTCAAGTCTCTTTTGTTTTGAATGTGCTGTCTAATTGGTGCATGAGCCCTGAGGTGACTGCTGGATGTCACCTGATATTATTATTATTATACTGCACCTGTACTGTGCAGATTATTCATGTTATCAACACTGTCCTCTTTTTAATTCTCTGTATTCACCCATTTCAGACTGGTCAGTGATTTAAACACATTTAAAGAACAGTGTGTTTCAAAAATGTGTCTAAGGCAGAGACAATATTACATTGAGAAGTAGTGCTGAGCTGTGTCTGCCATCTTGTGGTTACTAATGTTTAATACAGCATCAGTGTTACAGTTGCTGGGACCTTGAAAGGAAACATTGATTTTCATTGAATGAATACATACTAGTTTATTTCAGAATGAGTAGTCCGGGGAGGTTCAAGTGTTTCATTTTGTACAGTGACATGTATCCGTTATAGACAAATACAACACTTCCAATTCAATTCAATTTTATTTATATAGCCACTAACCTAACAGAAGTTATCTCATAACACTTTCTATATAGAGCAGGTCTAGACTGTACTCTATAATTTACAGAGACCAAACAATTCCAACCATGAGCAAGCACTTGGCGGCAGTATACCCGAGTATAAGATAAAATCAAAAGAGTACACATTATGTTCAATCACATTCTACATTACATTTTAGTTATCCTCCATGTCGTTTACATTTATATGCATATTTATATTAAAAAATTTAAAACTTACATTGTAGAGCAGCAATACTCAACTTAAGTACTGGTTGCCCTGCCAACCATTTCACACATAATTCACAATGATTATTTCTTTATATCAATTAGTAAATGTCAATGTCAATAACGTCCATTGGCTGTTACTTGGAAAGTTGACATACACCTGACCTGTGCAGCTAAAAGGTTAAAACGTGTACAGATGAATTTGCCTTTATTTTTCCACGTCATACCAATCATAAACCACTAATTATTTAGTGGCAATTAGAATATATTCAGAAGTAGAATAGCCTAGTAATAAATTATGACATATTTAGCACCCTTATATAATAGTAAATGAGCTTTTGTCAATAAAAACGAACGATAAAGGTAGTGATGAACTGAATTAGTGTCACATGAAAACGTTGTTTTATATAGATAATTTAAGATAATTTTGGTAATATTGTAAAGTGACAAACTATTGTAAAGACAAACCATGGCGCGAACACACCGATTGGTCGAAAAACCAAACAGCCTAAATCTTATTGGTTTAATACGATTGCGTCACCGCGCTCTTGTTTGAAAGAGGAAGAGGCGTGTCTACTCCATGTAAACAGTTCGTTAAACCAGCTGCTGCTTCGAAACACGAGCTAACTAATAACGGAAGCTCCAACAACCGGTAACTCACACAGTTATTAATAGCATATATATATATATATAAACATATAGTTCACTTTATAGTCCGCTAACACAGTAACAGTAACACACAGCTGATATCAAGCGGTAACGCTACTTTGTTAGCTACAGAAGCTAACCCAGCTCTAAAGTTGAAAATGCTAACTTGGGAGCAGATATATTGTGTCAGCCTTTAATTATTTGAATGTATTAAAAGTTTTATTGTATGCCGAATTTTCTGGAATAACCTCATGATTCCTAACTTGTATAATTTTTCCTAATTTGTAGTTTTGTGTTGTTACAAACAGCTAAGCAGCTTTAAATTGACCGTTTTTTAAGGCGAGTTCAGTCATCACCAGGAAAAGGTCTGAACACTAACTGCATGTTGTTCTATCTCCTGCAGCGGGCTGCAGCGATGGAACAGGTGAGTGAACATTAACGTTATAATGCTCATCTGAAGCCGTAGAGTCAGGTCTGTGTGGAGGGGAGGGGGGTCATGGAGGATGGATCGCCTTTCATTCATTGTTGTGGTGCAGTGGTGGCAGCAGCTCCTCTCAGCTGCAGAGCTGCAGAAACCTGATCACTGACAGGAGCCACCTCCCAAAACAGGCACTCAAGTCCTGCAATGATTCCAGTTTGTGCTGAGTGGAGGACTTTTAAGAATGGACAGCAGGACAGGACAGCTGAGAAATAAGACTTATGTTTATCTGTGGACTAACAGACAGTTTCAGGTAGAGCTCAGAGTTTCTCTGTGATGTGTGTTTAACTTTCACTCCTGCACTTTTCTTATATATTCTGTGTGTTTTTGCAGCAGGAGCAGGTAGAATGGGATGACGTGAACAAACTTCTGCAGCATCATGGTTTTAAGCCGGTGTTCTTTGCAGATCCTGTAGAGAATAAGAACCTTTCAGGTAAGACTCAGGCAGTTCTTGTCATATTGATAATGTTTCTGTGTTTTATTTTGGGCTGAAAACATCAAGTTTAGTTGCAAATATTTACTTTATTTTTGGGAGCGTACAATAAGAATAATCCTGTTGTGTGACTCGTGTCTTTAGATTTGGTTCTACTGGACAAGAAGTCAGCCGGTGAGATCAGGACAACGCTGAGGACGATGCTCACGGACTCAGACAGAAGACAGGCCCTCATCCAGGAGCTCATCAAGACTAACAACCAACTCAAGTAAGTTAAAAAAACATTTTTTTTATCCCAACAGAAAATCTACTATAAACCAGCCTCCTGGATCGCATGTTTAATTAGTCACATTATTCTTATAGTCATTTGCTCAAATCAGCAACATTTGCAGTGAATGACAGAACAGTAGTGTCAGCTCTTTCTAAGGTTTGGACTTCTAGCTGACTTTACTTTTTCTGAATTGATGTCCCGCCCCTTTTCTCTCTGTCCTCCAATAACAGTTGAGCAAGCTTGGGCAACTTTCTCCTTTTGTGTTTCCTGTTGTAGTTAGACATGCTATGTGCCACGCCAAGACAAAAATTTTGAAGCTGGTTAAACAATTTTGCTGGGCGACCTGTAAAAGACAAGACATGACAAGCTGTCTGTCTGAGAGTACAGTCATCATGTCGTCCTCCTGGAATGTGGAACAATGCTGACTGAAGTAAAGCAGCTGAGGGTCTTTCACAGTGTATACATGCCTGCAGTGTGTATTACTGTGGGCGTCCGTATCTCCTCAATAATGTATGTGCAGTGTGTGTCGACCACCTGGCCGCCTGTCATCTAATCTGATCTGCATCAGATGAGTATCACAGAGATACATCTCCTGACTCCTGCAGCTCAGTGCTGGTATGAAGTCTCAGCCTGAGGCTGGGTTACTGCTTCACCGAGCTGAAACCCAGCTGACTGTAAGACAAGTCATATTTCTCCACAACCTCTCATTTAGTCAAAAGTTCTAAACCTGCTGTGTTTTCTCTGTGTGTCTTTAGAGAGGAGGCTCATGAGCACATGAGTCGAGCGGCTCAGCACTCTCAGAGGGTCACAGAGCTGGAGGGGCTGCTGGACGTGGTGAAGACCAGAGTCCAGGACCTGGAGGACCGCTACCTCGGCAAGGCTGTCCAACAGCACAGCCACACGCAACAACTGCAGCAGGAAAAACAAGAAGCACAGGTACTGTATGTCAAGAGACTCCACAACAAGCCACTACAGGCTGAGATCAGTTCACATCAATTATTAATGATCCAATCATGTATAAATGTGATTATTATATATGTGTTCTTCTGTAGAAAGTCTGTCAGGTTCTGGAGCAGAAGCTGTCCAAACAGAGAGAGGAAGCAGCTCAGCTTCAGAGGAAACTTTATTTCACCATCAAAGAAGAAGAGCGACGATTGGCTCGACAGAGTCAGACCTTCCAGCACATCTGCAGCAAAGTGAGCCAGCAGGACTCACCGACACAGCAGCAGTAAGAACATGACTGACTGACAGAAGCTGAAGTTTTGACAAAAATTTGTAATTGGAAATATAACAGGCTCGAGATCAATTCCACTGATTTGTTTGACCAAAAAAAAATCAAATCTTAAGGTTCACTGACCAACTTCTCTGTGCTCTGTGATGAGCTGATTGCACCTCTCCTTCTTCTTTTGTCTGCAGGCTGTTGGATGTGATCGACTTCTATGAGACTAAAATGACTCAGCTGTTGGATCAGCTCAGGTAACACACCCCTCCCAAAATGTGTCAAATGTGTCCATCATGTTGTCTTGTTTATTACCAAAAAACACACACTACACACTATGCAGCATCCTGTCCGACTCTTAAATGTATGGGTGACTAGTATGCAGTATCACGAGATCATATTTTCTGCCCAAAAGTTTTACCTTGTCAGAGTTCTAAAAAAAATAATACGATGAAACAGTCTGAGATAAATCAACAGAACTGCTCATAACTCTTCACTTAACTTTCTCACTTAAGCAGAAAAAGAATTGGGAACTGCTGTGTTACATAAAAAGATAGAGCATCTTCCCATTGGATCTCCAAATATATTCTACAAATCAACCCAAAGTTTGGAATGTTACATTAAAGCAGCATTTGACTGCTCCAGTTTCAGAGTGTAATCCCACTGTGGTAAATATGGACAGCTGTATGCTCTGTACACTCTCGTCCTCTTCTGTCTCTTCTCCTCTGCCATTATGTCCATAGAAGCTGCTGTGCCCAGTTATGTTGCTCACGCGACAGATTCCGGCTCTGGTGCCCATCGAAGTGTCGCTACCCTGCAGCACAGCTAACTGAGCTAACAGCAGCTAACAACCTGAGCTAACAGCAGCTAACAACCTGAGCTAACATTAGCTAACAGCAGCTACAGTTGGCAGCAGTTTACTTCACTGTCCATCAGGAAACTCTGTAAATCACAGAGAGGGAAAACCAGAAAACATTTTCTCCATAAAATATGATCCAGTTTCACCAAAATCAGTCAAATAGTTGGTGGTGTGTGACTTAGTGCCGTAAAGCGTTACGTACTTCTCCCGACCCGGAGCCCAAAGTTACATAGTGTGAGAACAGACGTACGAATGACAGAGACACCATTCACCTGATTACAGGTCACTGTAGATCAGCAGGATTTAAAATCTGTTAGTTTATGAGAAAAAAGTTACACAGTGTAGCTTTAAATATAGGTATTAAATATTAGTATTGTGGCCTCCTTGTACTAAGCTCTTCATTTTCACCCCAGATCTGTCAAAGGAGAACCAAAAGGATCTCAGGTGACTCATCAGACAAGAATCAAGAAGACATCCAGCAATGTTACTCCATCTTTCAAAACCATTCTCAGGGTACCCTGACACACTTTGAATCATTTTCACATTGCGCTGTCTCCAAAGCAGCAGGTTTAACTCTTGCATCTCTTCCAAGGCTTACCAGGACCAGCAGAAGGAAAGCAAGCATCAAATAGAAGAACTGAAGAGCGAGGTCGAGCAGCTGAAGCAAGAGTTGGAGACGAGGTGCGTGTTCATGCAGCATGAAACAAACGCACACGCTGTCATCTCAGTACTCATACTGACTCTGTTCCAATGTGCAGGCCCACACTCAAAGAAGTGAAGTTCTACAAACACAAACTCCGCCGTTTGGAGGCGTTGAACAAACACAATAACACAAGGTAGGAACGATAGTGAGTGCTCTCTGTAGTGGTACCCAAACTTCAGAGTTTTAGTGCCCTGGTATTGATCTAATTAGCAGGAACACTCATGTACAGTACCAACCATCTTTGCAGATTGCCTAAAGAAGACATCACGACTGAGATCAGCGAGAACACGCCTGACCACGCTAGGGAAGTCACTCTGTGTGCCCACTATCATAATGTAAGCTCAATAGTTCCTGTTCTCTTTCAATTGTTCTTCAGTCCTTGTTTTCTAAAGTTTCTCATCTAAACATAACTGACAGGATTTGTTCTTTTTCGTGAATTCCAGCTGTTGAATGAGGTCAGTGCTGTCGTGACCAATCCCAAAGCTCCGTTTCGCCTGCACAGACAGAAACCCTCCTCTGTTGGTTTGTCAGAGTTTCAGACCCTCCTCCCCACGCTGGAGGTCTGGGCCCAGCAGCTCCACCTACTGAAGGTAAACACCACCTACCAGCAGGCTTCAGTACCCACCGAGACCAATACCATCAACATTTATGGGACATCCTTGTATAAGAGAGCTTGGTGTTCTTTCTCACTGACCTGAGTCAAATTTGAGGATGTTTTTCTAAATTTTCTTCACTTGCTTTACTTTCTTAACTTGACTAGACTTGTTTGTGTGCATGTTGGTAGGATCTGCAAAAGGGTTTAAATAAACTGACTGCCAGACTGATGCCCTGGCAGCCGTCTGATGGTGGCCATAATGCTGCAGAAGCAGTAAAGGTGGAGGACATGATGTTGCTGGTGGACACCTTGCTGGAAAACACCTCGACTGACGATGAGAAGGTAAAACTGCACTCTCCCAAAAACTGCTGGTATCATCCCTGATCCAGGACAGGGTGAACTCCATAAAAGTGTCTTTTCTGTGGTGGTGTCGGTCCTGCTAGGTGCTCAGGAGTCCCACTCGATACACTCTGGGCTCCATGGTGTCTCACTTCCAGAAGCTATTTGACGTGACCTCCCTCGCCGGAGTTTACCCACGTATGAACGAGGTCTACACCAGACTGGGAGAGATGACCAACACCATGAGGAACCTCCGAGAGGTTCTGGATCTAGGTAACCTTCAGCTGGAGTCTGTACTTCGTATGTTTAGTCAGCTTTGGAAAATAGTTAAACAGGAATGAAAGAAAAATGTTGAGTTGATGTTTGTGGTTTGGTGTCAGACAGAAGAGTTCCTCCTGCTGAGGTGGTGAACCAGGTGGCCAAACTGGTTTCCTCCAGTGAACACACTGCTGGATTCCATAATCTGCTGGGAGATGCTGACATTGACAGGTTCGCACACACACGCACACACACACACGCACACACACGCACACACACACACACACCTCACACGTATTGTTTGGAATATCAGCAGCCAGCTAATCCCAAACTGTTCCTTCAAATGTTTTTTCTTCTTCTCTCCAGTATCATCATCAAAGTGAAGCAGCATGATGAGTTCTTCCCTGCTTTCCATGCTCTCATTACAGACATTTTACAGACTCTAGGTAAGTATGGCACAATAAACACACTTGACCTCTCTGTATGAACATTTACAGACATACACACTGATACTAAAACATCTGTGATCAGCTGAAACCTGTTTGCATTCAAACTGTTCAGACAAATCAGGCTTTGCAGATAGTTTTGGGCCGATGTAAACATTTTCAAACCAGTTTGATCGTAAGCCAAAGAAACCATACCAGAGTGGTAATACCAAAATATAGATAGATATCATGACTCACCCAGTCATGAGTGAAACATAATGAGAGCCATGAATGAGACCAGAGTTGCAAGTTTTCCACAATATAAACCTTGTTCTGTCCTCTGAAACACTAGAGGGCTCTTAATTTGAAACACATACAGGAAGTGTTGAGTTTGTTGCTGCTTCAAGTTTCGTAATGTCAAATTCCAGTTCAGTCAGTCTGCATAAAATCAGACAGGTTTGAGCTCATACACCGGACTGCACCAGCAAAATCAGACACAGACACAGCCAGAAACAGAAAACCAGAAACATCAGTCCTCATTTGAGTGGGGGTAGTTTGTCTAGTCTGTAACGGAGGAGGCTGCAGGGAATGGACCTGTGGTGAAGTGGGTGGGGGTGGTGGTTGCATTGTGGTGCTTATAAATATACTATAGATACTGTAAAAGGGGCAGAAAAGCCTCTGTATGGATGCATTCCTCCCTCTTGTAGACAGATTTAAGTGACATTTAAAGAGAAAACAAATGGTACAAAATAATGTGTTTCAAAGCTCTCATGGAACAGAATTTACTGAAAGTGTGTTTTTGTGTGTGTGTGTGTGTGTGCGTGTGTGTGTGCGTGTGTGTGTGTGTGTGTGTGTGTGTGTGTGTGTGTGTGTGTTTCAGGAGTGAGTCACCTGGACGACATCCTTCCAGCTCTGGAGTCTTTGAAACAACAGTGACACGTTGCTTTGTCTGAAAAGAGGTCTCTGTTTTTTGTTCACTGTGATCTTGGAGTGATTTTTGTTTTTTTAATAAAACCGAATATTTCATTGTTTTCACAGTTTTCTTATTTTTTAGGTTTAAAGTAGTTTCCAAAGAAAAAATGTCAGAGCGAGGTCTAATCCAGAGTAACCAGGACATTACTGCAGCTACTGGTTATCATTCATCTTACTACAGAAAGAGGAAACCTGCAGGGACTTGGTGCTTACAGTAATCCATCGTAGTTAACATGGCCATGTTGTCATTTCATCATTTTCTTGAGAATTTAATCTGGATTCAGCAGAAGAATCTGATGTTTTTATTCCTGTTAAACCCAAAGCTGAGCTCAGGCTTGTCTCTGTGCTGAACTTCATAATAATACCTTTGTGATCACATTCTTTCACTTCAGAGGCAGTCATTAGGAAGACACTGATCACCCTACAGTGAAACAATGAGTGCTGACTCAGCTTTAATTTACATCATATGACCCATATAGAACGGGAAGCCCTTTTAATGCCCCTCCTCAAGGGTAAAAGGAGCTGTGACTGCTACACTGTTCATCTGTTAAGAGTGTGAACACCTACGCACTCTTTAACGTCATGGTAACTGTTTTCATTTAAAGAGACAAAGTATTATAAATCATAAGTGTCCCAGTACAGAGTCTGTCCTGTACGTTGGCCTGTAAGTCGTCCTCTGTCCAAATGACAGCCTCTAAACAGCATGCTCCCCTCCTGTGCCACCTGCTGACGTCGTCTCCTGTGTTTGTCCACAAATGGTTTTTAAATCCGCGCATTTATGTGTAATCTATTGACAGAAGACTTCCTGTCAAGAAGTGGACTCGTTTTTGTGTCCAGCAGTTTGAAAAATGACAAAAATATGATTTATGTAGTTATCTGTTTGTCACCTGGATAATAACTGAAATCATCCAGTTTTTTTTTTTTGTTTTTTTTAAAGATTGTTTTATATCTGTTGTTCGCACTGACAATTATTTATTAATGATCCAAAATCTTTACCCACCTAAGTAATGAATTAACAAAATGAATGAATTGCATAAATAAATAATTGCATAAATAAATAATTAATTAAAATCCAAACACTAAACTAACTACTGATATGGTTTCAGTCATAACAATAAGAATATTCTCTAATATTATCAAAATATGGCAAACATTCGTAAAGTCACATTAAATAATCAGTGATCAGTAATCAGTGATTGCATGAGAACTCTTATCACTTATAACCAGATTTATTAGCAGACAGCTGAATGATGAGATCATATTGTAGGTCTCTCTTTATGGCTGAATATAATTTATGTACAACTGAGTGATGTGATCTTATCTAGTCTTTTTTTTTTGTAAGTAATAGGCTATATTTAACTCTGATAGTTTCATTTTTAGTAAAGTAAAAAAAAGGAAGTATATAGAATAAAAATAGAAAGTATACAAGAGCATTTGAAACCAAAATTACAAAGTAATAGTGACATAGTAATGTGATAGCAGCAAAGACAGCAGGACATCAATAATAGAATATGATTAAGTAATGTTACTTTGTCTTTATTAATATAGAAATATAATACAAACTGATATAAAATGCATGTAAAAATAACAACAAAAATATTTTAATAATAAAATTCTGACATAATCCAACACATATCATTTAATCACGTCTTTTTCACACACTCATGGAACTCATTCAGCAGTTTTTATTTTACATGTCATTTTTCCATTCAATGTTTTTCACATAATTGTTTTGTTTTGACTGACAGATGGAAGTGATTCACAGTGACAGACGCAGTAACTCATCACACTCTTTCATCAGTGTGATTTACTGAGAATCCTTCACATGATCTGACACATCCTGTGTCTTGAACTGCAGTGACAGTGAACCGCGACTCTACATCTGCAGGTTGGAGTATACCTGTCTGACTCAGGCTGCTACCATTCCAGACCTGTTCAGTCCTGTTGTGCAACACAGCAACCAGCCATGGTTTCCCATGACAAACTGTACACACCATTCATCAAAGCAATTACCCAATACAATCATTTTTTAATATATATATATATATATTGATTCAATTCTAAAAAAAAATGTAAACAGATGGAAAACTTAGTTATTAATATTTACACATCAATGTGTCAAGTGCAACTTGCACTAATCACTAACAGGTGGTCACTGCAAAGCCGGTAATACCACCGCTCATTGAGGACCACTTTAAAAGGGACAACACAAAAAAGGGCTCAGTGTATTAATACAGTTTCATTGTTTTCAGACTCAATAACGTTTAAAAGTTGACATAACAAAAAAATAAAAGATTATATATCAACAATATTTATCTTTTTAACAATTCGCCCCCCCCCGCAGACCGAGTGGTACGGTCCGTTGCTAGGAGGTGGAGAACGCCTGGACGCTAGAAATAAAGCGCAGGGAAGAGTTCCACCTCACACTCCTCCTCACTCAGCGCCGTTAACGGTTCTACTTCACTTATGTCTGTACCGGAGGATAGTTCGGTGGATAGTTCGGTACGGGACGGTACGGCACGGAAAGACAGCATGTTTACATGTTGTTTAGCGTCTTCAACCGTTATCCCCCCCGCAAAGCTACGGAGTATTAAAACAAAGTAAAGTGTCGCACTTATAATTGTTTATAATGGCTGCCGACTGCACTCAAGAGGCGATTCTGGACTTTCTGAAGGAGAGAGGGGGCAAAGTGAAAAACACGGATTTAATTGAGCACTTTAAGGCGGTGTTCCCGGAGCAGCCGGAGAAGAAGGCGGCTGCCCGTAACAGATTTAAAAACTACGTGGACAACGTCGCTTTCGTGAAGACCGAGAGTGGAGTTAAATATGTCTGCCTGAAGAAAAAGTTTCGCGGTTCGGTGAAGGAGAACTCGCGCGGGACAGAACCAGCGGAGCTCGTGAGCGGTGACCCCGCAGCTGCAGCTGCGCCTCGCGGAGCAGACCGCTCTCAGGTCAGCGGCGGCGGTGATGACGCAGCAGCGGTAGATCCAGCCCAGCCTCGCGCCGCGGGCGGTGAGCGCGTTCCACCTGGCTCAGGTTACGGAAATGACAGCCAGGTGAGATTTCCGCCCGATTTCCCAACTACAACCCTTTTAGCGGAAAAAACAGACGACAGGAGCGAGCGCCACGAGTCTGTTTGTGTAGCGCGTGAAGTGGACAGCAGCTCAGGTGACATGGGGAACAGAGGAAGCTTCAGGAGAGAGCAGAGGGAGTCCAGGAAGGAGCAGGCTGTGAAGGCGCCTGACATACCACAGATTGCAGTGATTGAAGCTTCGCCTCTCCCTGCTGAGGGCTCCATGTTCACCCTGCCTGGGCCTGTACAAACTGGTGCTACAGGGCAGGTAGACACATCTACTGCTCCCAGAGACACACAGGTTGAGACAGAGTCTCTTCCACTTGGAGGCTTGACGGAGGCAGAGCAGATTAACGTGTTGACCAGGCGGCGAAGTTCAAAAGGATCCCAGCACAGGAGAAGCAGACAGCCTCAGGCGGACGAAGGTGAGGATGAAGGCCAGGTGGAGACGCAGAGTTTTTCTGGGAGCGAAGGCTCCCCGAAAGGCAGCCGGAGACACTTCATCGAGGTCATGATGAACAACTCCCCCCAGCTGAGGCGCAGCTTGGTGCTACGCAACTCAGTGTGCCTGTCCTTCAAGAGCGACAGTGACTCCCTTTCTTTGGTCTCCAACGTGGACGACGACAGAGCCTCCATCACTCTGGACCCGCTGGAGCACGAGTGGATGATGTGTGCTTCGGATGGGGAGTGGAGCAGCTTGTGCAACCTCCTCAGCACAGACCCCACCCTCGTCCTGAGGAAGGACTTCATCACCGGTTTCACCTGTCTGCACTGGGCGGCCAAGCAGGGCAAGCCCGAGCTGATGGCGCTGATCATCAACTTTGCCAAGCAGCACAATGTTCCCGTCAGTGTCGACATTCGCTCCAACACCGGCTACACACCGCTGCACATAGCCGCCATGCACAACCACATGGAGGTGGTGAAGCTCCTGGTGGGTGCCTACAACGCAGATGTAGAGATCAGGGACTACAGCGGGAAGAAGGCCTGCCAGTACCTCACTGACAACGTGAGCGTGGACATGCGAGACATCATAGGGGCGTACGAGCGCTCTGAGTCCGAGAAAGCAGACCGTCGGGATCGAGGCTCCTGGAGGTTCTCCAAGGTTCTCCAGTCCAACCTGAAGCCTCTCAGGTTCCTCAACCCCAACGACTGCGACTCTGTGGACGGGGAGGCTCGACTCCGAGAGACACCCGTCAGGAGGAAGTCTTCGTTCAGCAGGATGAAGCCCAAACTGCAGAGGCTCCGCATGAGGACGTCGCAGATCGTCCATGGTGTGACGTTCCATGACGTGGAGGAGGTGGAGGGGTCAACGAAGGGTTCCTTTAAGTCCAGACCAAAGACACATTTCTTTGGGTGAGATCAAAAGTTCCACAGGACCGGGAACTGTTTACAGGGACGTCAGCTAAAACACAGGACTGGGGTTCAATAGTTATGGGCTTTAGTGTTTTAATGAGTGCAGGTGGAAGTTGATACTTTATGTTTATATTAAGCAGCTCAAGATTTTTTACAGGGTGGAAGACTTTTAATATTCTCTTTAGTCAAATAGTTCCATTTTGCTTCATGTCTTCGACAGCATCATCTAATAAATATGGATAACATAAATAGAACCTGACGCAGACTGGATGTTTTGGGCTGATACTGATATTATGGAGTTAAGTTTCCAATATCAGCTGATATTCTTTTGTTTAATGTTCCCTCAAACGTGACAGTATATATAATGTAGATATTTAACATTTTAACAAATGACTGGTGCACTGAAGCAGTAAACGTCACTGGGGATTTAATAATTATAAATAACTATACATAAAAACTAATAGAACATAATTAATAGATTTCTGCATCATATCATATTACAGGTACAGACATAATATATCTGTGATAGACTGTGTTAGCTGGTAAAATCAGACTCTGGTCAGACAGGCTATAGATGAAGAACAAAGAGCATTAAATTTAATATTTATTTTAACAGGAAACTGTTCAAATAAATTGTATTGTCTCAGTAAGTTCAGACTTTCAGCTCTAAGCACATTAGTCCCTACTGAAGATGTAAAATCTTTAATAACACCTCACAGATATCTGGTTTAATTTTTTTAAAAGTATTTCAGTGGTTTCCTAAAACAGCTGCTCACTGAACGTTTAACAAACGTTACTCAAACAGGAGGAGTTGGTCATTTTTTAGGGACTAGTTTTAGCGGTGGATGCATCCACATGTGGGGCTCTCGTATTGAGTATTAGTGGCAGCAGGACAGTGTGAGTATGATTGAATCAAAGTAAACTACAATGTGTCACATGACACCACGTGCACAGAGATAGTGAGTCAATAAAAATATAGAATATTAACAACACATTTTGACTAAATGTAATTAGGCCCTTTAGCCTCACTGTTAAAGTATGTCTCAGTGTGAACAGATAACCTAGATTAGATGTTCCTCTGTGCTGCAGTGTACTGTAACATGGTGACACTGTGAGCTGACTTCAGGTCAGCCTGCCTCTCTTCACCCACACACAGCTCACACTAAACCCTCTTGACCTCTCTCGAGCCTCTAATCTGGACCACTGCAGGCAGACCTCTGTGTACTGTGAGGGCAGGGCCAGAGGCAGTAAAAAGAGAAGCTCTGCTCTCTGGTAGCTTTTTATACTTTCCAGAACCAGAATCTGGTGAGTCATGTCACCAACATCTGAGGGTGAAATAAAGTACCAGACCTCCACTGGAAATACTGAAGCCATCTGGAGAGAGTTAAATCTGAGAAACTGGATACATCAGCACAGCACTGAAGTTTACAAATGTTTGCACAGAATGCACAAATTTTTATAAATGTATTTGGAGATGGGAAGCAGACAGGAAAGCAGAGTTTTAGAGCACAGGAATAGGTCTGAAGCATACAAAGTGTGAATGAATCAGACATGACGCATGATTTAATCCACAACATGCTGCTTCATCTCACAACTCCACTCAGTGGACGAGCTGTGCAGGTCAAGCTGTGTTAAAGTTCTTAACCAGAGGCCTGTAGAGATGAAGAGAACCTTTAGAGAACGCTTAATCAACAGTAGATTTCCATGATGTCACATGATGGAAAGGCTGGTTTGTCAGTGATGCACAGAAAGGAAATTTCACAGTGGATCATCTGTTTTTAAAATCCATCCAGTGTTTCCACGAGTCCAATCCAACGCTGTTATTATGTAAGACCACGAGTTTGAACCTCAGCACTGTTCATAATTCATACACTATTTTCAGTGAGTGTCATATCCTGTAACTTTAGCAGCACACTTTAAAGGGCTAATTAATGCTCTCCATTTAACTTTAAGGTTCCAGCAATGTTTATGTCTATTGTGCCTGTTCTGAGTTAAGCTGCAGTCACATGTGCATGAATTCATAGAACTGATCACATGCCGAGGTGAAACTCAAACTTGCTGGTTTGTGGTACGTTTTAGGACTACAAGCACACGCCTCTTTGCAATTGGTTGAGGTTGATGTCAGTTCCTGTGAAGCGGACGTGAACCAGATTTGCCAAACGTAGCAAAAGTTTTCACTTGTCCCGCTCACATAGAATTAAAGTGAACGGGAGGCGAACATTTGAAAATGACCGTAGCCTCAGACTGGCCTCAGTGTACAGAAGCCCATTCCTGCCAGGTGTTTAAATCAGTAGATGAGTTTGGAATCATCAAACTACAAAAAATCACTCAGTACCTCATAAAAGTGTCTTATAATTATGATTTAGCAAAACAAAAGTCAAAGGTAGTGTCTGACTTACCAAGTCTGTTTTTTGGGGGTTTTTTTTCAAACTTTTTGAACAGTCTGCTGCATCTCGTCATGTTTCAGTCATACATGAACTAAGACTGTGTGACATCTGCACAAAACACTTTTAAAGAGCTCGAACAACAGTATATATTTTCTTGGGTTACTCGTACATAGGTTACGGAGGCCGCGTTAACTGTGTGTGTAATGTTTTTTTACTCTGGTTAAATAAATAATGCTGATTACACTGTGTCTGATCCAACTCTTTGTAGGTAGCAGTTGCAGCAGTTGTAGCTCAGGTGGGGATCTGTGGGGTCTTCTACTATTCACGTAGAAAATGAAGAATTTGACAAACATGAATGAACTCAGTTTCTAGATCTGTGTCAGGTCTGGCTCACAGTCTTGTGTAGGCAAGTTCCTCCAGAGTTTACCCACTAGGTGGCACTACAGCAGAGCAACTCCATTCCTGTGTGTGACCCGTCTGCCTCAGGATCATCCTCTCTCCTCTCTCTGTGTCAGTGTGACTCATCAGAGGTGAGGATAATCTACGCCCGCTGCACATAGTGACACACTGTGCTGAATTAATGCCGCTCATTGTTTTCTAAATTCTCCCACAGGGAGGTAAATTCCCAGAGAGCCGGCCTTCACACGATTAGAAACATTCTGTTTGGGCTGAGTGAAATCTGAGAGAGATTACACGTCACTGCTGGAGAGTTGTGTGTAAACCTGAAGGTCAGCAGAAAGTTGCATAATTGGAGTAAAGTTAGCAAATGATTCAGAATCAGAGAATGTTTCTAAAGAGAAGAGAAGCCTTCTCAGACACTGAAATGACACATGATGTATCTATCTGCTCTCAGCATTAAACTCCGAATCAAATCCTGTTATCGTGTCTGCCGGGACGAGCTCAGTTTAGAAAGAAAAGCACTGATTCGTCAGGGTTATTTATCAGGATCATGTTGTTTTACAAGACGGCCATGTTGCTTAATGATGTTAAAGTCAAGCTGTGGTCAACTTTGAACCTTCCTGCTCAAAGAGACTGAGCTGTTTCACCATAACTGAACTTTTACTTCCATAAATCAGATGTTTCTTGCTTATTACAAAATGTCCTTAGTTTGTTTTTAGCATATCATGCATTATTTTGATGTAATTCATGATGTATGTTATTCTATTATATTAGAATAACATTATTTCTTTGGTAAAGTGTATGATATTTTTTCAATACAGTGGATATATGGAACCTCTGATTAATGATTTCCTGTCTGAGCCGACACCTCATTCTGATACATGAACGCTGAAGCTAACAGCTCCATTCAGACTTCAGTGTCATCAGGCCTGGTGATTTCCCTCTAATCACTGCATTTCACCGTCCTCGTCCTCCCGTCCTCGTTCCAAAGAACAACAAGCTCACAATCTGTCACAGCGTCACTCATATCAGTGATGATGAGCCGCTCTCGTCACAAAGCAGAGAGCTTCTCTTATTGTCACTGCAAGCAAACACTCAACCTGGACAAATGTCACGTATAAGGAAGGATTCAGATTAGATAACCCTGACATGTATGGAAGCCAAAAGAAGCCACGTGTGCATGATACCTTTAAAATAAAAAAAATAATACAAAATATAATAAAAAATAACTAAGTGATAAAACGTCAAGTGTCTCGGACTCTTAAAGGCAATTTGTTTATTAGTAATTAACATATTCTTGCCATCAATCTGTGGATTTAATAAATGTAAACAGACGATTCATAGAACTATAAATTAATACTGGATAAAGGCATTCACAGTGATCATTGTGCAATATAGAATAAATACATCTGATTGGAACACAGGTTGCAAATGAAAACATACACAGCACATTTTACAGTGTAGAGGTGACATAACAATAACGGACCAGAAGACAAACACTTGTTTTATACTAACAGGAAGTGAGTCAACATGATCAATAACACAGATAATAATCGCTGCACAGATGAAGGACAGTCTGGTTGATGATTTTGGGAACTCTTTTTGGCTCGTTCGTTTAGACCTTTGCTGATTGAATATCTGCACGTTAAATCTAACTAATCATCACTTTCCTGTCAACTCCAATCAGCGGGAGGTCTGGACAAGAGGCACGTTCAACAATACGAACCAATGTTTAGCACAGAAAGATGATCATTCAAGACATAAATAAGACAAATGATTGCACTGTATTTCACAGATTCAAACAAGCATTAAAGCACAACACTAAAACTGATTTTTGATATGCATTGCTCGGAAAATATGCCGCCAAAATTCATAATGACTAACAGTTCAATAAAATGAAACATGAAGCTGATGAATGTAGAAAAGGACTAACGTGACACACAGGAGGGAGCAGTGCATTTCTCAAGGACTATTTTCAGCTGTATTTCTGGCAGCAGCACGGCGGCTGTGATCACATTGTTGGTTTTATTCTTTTTGTGATATTCATGACAGGAAAACTGCAGACGGTTAGCAACGTCATCATTCAAAGTCACAATAAAGAACAGAAATGTAATTAGATTATTATTGTCTGATCATCAGCTCGGACTTTAACATCTTCGCTTTAAGAAAACGTTTTGGGTCGTCAGCTAAAGCTAAAGGCTCTCTGATTTCTGATATCATTTTGACTTAATATTGCACTGTAAATGCTGAATCATCATAGAATGAATTTTTCATTGAGGCGTATTGAAATGGAAATCTACCACAGAACTGGATGCAGCTCTAGAGTTAGGCCACTGTTATTCTGACGTGTAACACTGATCAGACAGTTTTCAACCCTTTTGGCATAAAATCCTGATCCTATACAATTTATATACTCACACGTCACATTATATCACACATATGGAAACATTAATGGAAACTGTGCCAGAATATTAAAAAAATAAAATCAATACAGAGTCATTTATTGGTTTAAATAGGCACCACTTTGGTCAGATTATTTGTGATTATTATTTGCATCATTATTTGTGATCACAAAAATAAGTTAATAACATCAGATCAAAGTTCATATTATTGAAGCTGAATTTGCTTTGAATCCAGTAGTTACCAAACAAACTCAAACATATTCAGTCGTTAGTCATGTAGTTACTTATTTTATCCCATAGAAATACATTATTATAAAATGTCTCCCTGGACCAAGAAGAAGCAACAGAGTATCATTTTCTTTCTGAATCAGTTCAGAATATGTATCAAAAATGATGAAGAAGAATGATGTAATCAGAATTGTCGTTCTAAAATAAGGATGTAAAGAAAAACTCGAACACTCTGAGTGTTTCAAGTGAAACTTGAAGATCTGTAAAGGGAATTATAAAATTCCACTGTGGACATGGATGGATAAACAATAAAGCAGCTCTAACAGAAAAACTTGGCATGATGATCGTATTAAAGTCTGATTCTAAACACAACAAGTATATTTGGCACACGCAGAGCTGTGACTGTCATAACAGGAGCTCGCACACGGGGCAGAAACAAACCATGTGTGTGTGTAAGAACAGTATGAATGAGGTGAAGTGACGAACGTACTCGTTAGTTTGTCTCTGGGATTTCTCGCCATGAGCCACTGATGATAGAACTGCTGTCACTAAGAGTCCTTTCAGTTGCTTCGTTCTTCTTAGTGTCTTGGGAGGTGGTGCTTCATCAGTCAGCTCCAGATCTCTCAGATCTCTCAGATGACGCTGGAGGATGTCAACCTGTCAGGGAGTGTCAGGCCACCTGAAGGCCCACCAGCTGGCAGCTCTTCTTCCACAGCTCGGCCTGGAGCTCAGAGTCGTAGGAGACGTCGGAGGACTGCTTCTTCTTGCCGTTGTATAGGTAACAGCCGCCCACGCCCTCCATCTCAGAGGCAGCTGCAGCGTAGATAGATATGGATGCTCCTTCTGCTGGAGTCTGAGGAGGACAGGGGTGAAGAAAACAACCATAGACAGTTTATATACTCACACCTCTTCCACTTTAACAAGCAGACCCACAGCTGGCAGTCTGGTAAACTGCTGCCAACTGTAGCTGCTGTTAGCTAATGTTAGCTCAGTTTGTTAGCCGGGGCCGCCCCGACCCTGAGCTTAGAGCGTTAGTGTTTGTACCACAGGTGTCTCGGACCATGCCAGAACCAGAGCTGGGGAAGAGGGCAATGTAACCGAGCTCAGCAGCCTCTATGAACATAATGGCAGAGGAGAAGAGGCCGAAGAAGCTGCCAGACAAGAGCAAATCTGGGACTGACTTTTAGTCGTTGATGAGAGCTTGGTGAGATATACAGCTGTCCATATTAAATACAGCAGAATTACACTCTGAAAGTGGTGAATGAACTGATCATTGCCCAAAGCCAAAGGTTCTCTGAAATCACTTGTATGTTCTGATCTGTGTTGTTCTTGAAGCTCAGTATACAGTAAAGATGTCAGAGGTAGTGAACAATGAAACAGAGAGGACAGGAAATGATTCAAGTGAAATATAGTCGATGGCACTGATATTTTCTTTCAATAAAATGAACACAGGAAATTAAATCCTGCTACTATTACAAATTCTAATGTTTATTAATGTTCTGGAGGGAAACTTGCAAAGCTACGATCAAAGCAAAGTTTTAGAACAGAAAATCAGAATAAATAAATAATAAATACTTACTGCCAGAATTATTTGAGGCTTTTGGCTCAAGTGTACGCTAATAGTAAAGACTTCTTCTTCACGTCTTAAATTATCCTCACAGAGAATTTATGTGATGCGACTTTGTCTCGAAGTAAAACAGGATTACTGTCACAATCCTTCAAATCAGATCAGTTGGAAACGGTCTTGGCTGCCACAGGGAGGACAGCGTTAGAGAAAGTATTGTACAGTCTTTCATACGTATTGTATTTTTAGATGGGACTGTCAAAGAGGCTCTGAAGCGTTTTTATTTCTTACCATTGACTGTGACTGTGAAATAATCACTCCTTCGCAACTCCTTTTCTTTACTCTTAATTCAAAGCAATATTAAAGATGTATTTAACGACACCAGTTCATACTCTCTGAATTCCTTAATGGAGACAGAGTTCAGCTGCCACCTTCTTTCACTCCTTATGATTGTATTTCTGCCATTTCTCAAACAGTCCCTGGTTACTGCCAAGAACAAATTCTTTCTAGAAAAACTTTTTTGGATCCAACCCTGTGCAACAACCTCAGAGCCATTTCAAAACCTTTAGAAAACATTGTTCCAAATCTCATTGACAGGCTAAGGTTTGCATCCGATTTATGAAATAGAACATTTTCAGTTCAGTGGCATGTGGTGATGACATACAGTGTGTGATAGTGCTAGCTTGAGTCGTGGAGTGCACCATGGATCTATTCCTGGTCCTATTTCACTTTGAGTCAACTGCTGACAGTTGAAGGCAGGATGTCACAACATTTTTGAGCAGTTTACTGCTCATTATCAAAACCTCCAGTTCCTCACTTTTTATCCTGTCTGTTTGATATTTTGTGCAAGGATATGTTAGATTCACACAGTTTCTTTCTAACTTCTTGGCATTTAGCTGCATTCTAGTGGAAGGTGTCCAATCCTACAGTTGTGTCAGTGGTCATGTGTAGCTCAGTTAGCGAGATGGCCGAAGGGACAGCCTTTACGTCGGGGAATTCTGAATTTGTGAGTGAAAGGGACAAAAACATCACCGTGCACTGATAAGTGTATGTCATCTGCAAAGAGCTTGACTTCAAATTTGAAGAAACACCTGGAAGCTAAGCACAGCTCACTTTTGGTAATGCAAAAGTACTTTCCTCAGCAGGTAACGCTGTAATGTAATGAGTTACTTCTTAATGGCAGTACTCATTTGATGTTTTAAGTTACTTAAAGTAACGTCACCAGTCTGTGCTTTCCAGCTGGAGAGCTAATGCTAACACTAGCTAGCAGCTTGTCTGCAGATGTTTTATTAAGAAACTCAAAGAGCAGATGTTTGCAGATGTTCTGCTCTTTCTGTGCTGAAACTGATTATTAAAGTGGATTCTTACCAAAGCATCAGATACTGACAGCCCATAGCCGTATGAGATAAAGAGATTTAGTCATGCTATTAAAAACGTACCCTGAACAGCAGCTTGGCCACTGGTTTCTTTAGCGCCTGTGCGAGGCTCCACAGGTTGTCGTACAGCGCTGTGTCCACCATGCCGGGGTCCACGGCGTTAGCGGTCACTGGGAAGCCGCTGGCGGTCAGCTGCTCCTGCAAGTAATAAGTGAAGAGGACCAGAGCCAGTTTGCTTTGAGAGTAGGCACCATGGGAACTGTAGCATCTCCTGGAGACAGGGAGAGGACGAGAGTATGCAGATTAAATCTGAATCCATGCTGGCATTGAAATAAGCACAAATTCAGCTTCAGACTGAGCCATGATGGTTTCATTGGGATTTTACAGGCTGTCAAGTGTAATGATCAGCAGCACAACAGACTGATTTTCCTGCTAGAGTAAAAACAACAGTCACTTTCCTCTTCAGTTCCCAAAGCTTAAATCTCTAAACCAGCCCGTCTCCCTGTGCTCCCCTCAGATTGTTTCCACACACAGCAGAGACGACATCCACTCATTTCCTGAGATGAGATGATCGATCAGATCTGAAACATCACCCCTGTGATGCCCCGGAGGAAGGGCTTTGTATTCTTCTCTGTTATCTATGAGGCAATATTGCTATGAAAAGCAATAACCGCAGGATATCCAAACACAGTAGACCACTGTCTGACCTCATATGATGGATGTCTGCACTTAACAAATGTTACATACAGACTGTGCATGTCTGCTTTTCCAAAACAAAATAATATTTTCCTTACCATAGCAGGAAAATTCTGAAAATTATCATTGACACAGTTGCACAGTCATGGGTTTGATACCGATTTATCATGTTAGCTACCAGGTACACTGGCACACGTGGCCATAGCCAACTCTTACTTAAAGTCTCCATGAAGTCAAACTTGATGTTTGTGTGTGTTTTTTTGTCCCGTCTGTCCTCTGTCCTCCACTATCTGGACCAACACTGACATGTCATGTTTTCAGTATTTTCAGGTATTCTTCATGGTATTTTAGAATTTGTCATTTCCTGATAAACCATAAAAAGTTGTTGATGATGACATCATCCCACACTCGGGGGCGTGTACTAATTTTACATCCAATGAAATGCTTTCGGCTGCTCTGATGCCGCTGGAGTGGAGTGCTTCCTGTTTGATACAGTCTATGAGTGATTCTGAGGGCTAAATGCTAACAACAACATGCTAACATGCTTACAATGACAATGCTAACATGTTGATGTTAAACAGGTATAACGTCGTTGTCACGTTCACCATCTCAGTTTAGCATGTTAGCATGCTAACATTGGCTAATTAGCACGTGACAAAGTGCAGCTTCTTTTGCTTTTTTCATTGTTCACTCTTACTTCCTGTTTAAGTCGTCCATGTCCAGAACTCCTCCGTAGTGTGTAGCAGAAGACATTGTGACGACTCTGGAGCAGCAGCCATGTTTCCCCGACTTCTTCAGCACGTCCAGCAGCAGGTTGGTCAGCAGGAAGTGGCCGAGGTAGTTAAGCCCAAAGTGGAACTCAAAGCCGTCCTGCGTCTGTCTCTCTGGGACCAGCATGGTTCCAGCTGCATGACAGAACAAGAGGACAGACAGACATAGGATTTTAGCATTCAATGCACATGCACTCAGAATGAATTTGACAAACACCAATCAGGGAAGCATACCGTTGTTAACCAGAACATGGAGGGGGAGACCTCTGGCTTTGAACGTCTGAACAAACTGTCGCACAGATTTCAGCGAGGTCAGGTCCAGGAACATAAACTCAGCTGTCAACAGAAAAACATGTTAGCATAGATCTCAGAGAGCTGCAGAGATAAACACAAATATGATCTGATGAGTTAGTCTGAACAGTTTTTAAAGATTTCAGGCGAGTTTCACCAAATTCAATCAAAGAACAGCTTGTGTTCTTTTTTTTAATCTTTGATGGCAGCAGATCTGTTGGTTGTGCTCATGTGGAACTCTTCCACTGCCTTTGTACATGTGCAACATGTGTGTGCATTGCACTCAAA
Organism: Argyrosomus regius; assembly: GCA_946959425.1. NCBI lineage: Eukaryota > Metazoa > Chordata > Actinopteri > Sciaenidae > Argyrosomus > Argyrosomus regius. The sequence goes on from OX336905.1 coordinate 13,516,497, forward strand.
AACAAGCTAATTTAGCCTGCACACTGACAGGTTTGACTATAGTTCATTTATAGAATGTGTTGGTAATGTATTGAAAGTCAGGGATATCTGAACTGGCTGGCTTTCCATACATTCAGTCACCACATATTTCAAACATGCATTAGTACATGGTCCAGGACTTAATTACAGTGATGGTCTGCCTTAACAGCTGGTATAAAGAATATAAAGTATGAGACTATGTGACCGTCATACACAGCTGCATTCATTGCTGTGTGTTCTGCTGACCTTAAGTGGCCAAAAAACTCAAACGTCAAAAGACCTTTTACTGCATGATGAGTACTTTTGTTATTGTTTTTGATGTTTTTGATTGTTCCTTCTGTACTTTTAAGGACATTTACTTGTAGTGGTTTATTTTGACATGTTTGTATATGAATTAAATAAAGGATAAGGATGGACAAATCTGCTGATGGGGAATCAACACAGTCATTTTATCTATTGTATATAGTTAAAGTTACTCAAGTGACAATTTAAATTTTACATCAAACAGGAAGCAGAGTCCTGATAACTTCCTCATTTTTACGTTTCCTGTAAAAACGGGCAGATACGGAGGAACTTGTCCCGGATATCGATTGCCGTTTACAGTAGCCAATAGCGAGTGTGCTTTACACCAACACCTAGTGTCAGCATCCAGCATCCAGTGAACATCCAGAACCAACCAGACCCAAGACCAAGGACAACCTCCGAAACCAGCAGTGGCCAGTCTGTAAGTGAATACAGTAGCCTACCGAGGTGACTTCATGGGGGCTTGGGGGGTTAAACTGGAACTAAAATGGTGGGGCAGGAAATGATTTTTTTGTTTTTTGGTTGTTTGTTTTTGTCTGCAAACTGCCCAAACTCAAATAAAAGAATAAAAGAAAGAAAAAGAAAGAACGTGGCCTCTGGGATTAAAGCTCTGGACAGATTTCAAAGTAGAATGTGTTCTCTCTAAAGCCTGGTCCGACTTGTTATTCATGAGTCACTTGCCACCGCTTGTGGCTTTTCTGAACTAACTGCTCAAGTACACAATTGAATCAATTAAACTCCCCCATTGTAGCATATCCTGCATTACATTAATTGCGATGCCTCACAAGAGAGGGTAAAAGTTGAGTGAGGCTGTGCTACAGAATGTCCACGTAAAGAAACACATGGCATAGCCTACTTAGAACTCGGTAAATCACTGCTCTAATCAGTGTTTGTCACAGTCGGGACTGAAACAAATAGCCCTTTGTGTGACGGCTGTCACTATTTGTTCTGTGTTTGGAGGAAATTCACTCTACTGGAAGGTTTTACAGTTTATAGGACACTTCTCTACATCACTTCAATCAGGTTATGAACAGCCGGACGCCTCCATGAGTCCCATTTAAAGCTGCTTTCATCAGAGCTGTTCAGTCGTTGGCCCTCAGGTTCAGATTTGGACGAATTCTCTAGTTGTTTTATTTGTTTCAAAATGAAGGGAAATAGGTCGGATCTCTACAGACTGAGCTGACTCTTCATGAGGTCCCCAGGACGAGTGTCATAAGTACAAAAGTATAAAGCTCATCTGAGGTCTAACAAATGAGTTCAACCAAATAAATCCACAACCATTAACCCTTGTGTTTCAGAGTCATTTAACATTACATATTCATTTATAATGAACTGGATCATATTTTATGGAGAAAATGTTTTCTGGTTTTCCCTCTGATGTCCTCCAGCTGCTCCGCCTCAACTCTCTGTGATTTACAGAGTTTTCTGATGGACAGTGAAGTAAACTGCTGCCAACTGTAGCTGCTGTTAGCTAATGTTAGCTCAGTTTGTTAGCCGGGCTGCCGGACTGTGAGCTCAGAGCACCAGGGGAGCATTAGTGTTTGTACCACGGGCATTTTGGACCACCAGGAAGAGGAGGTTTTCAGGTGTTGTGCCAGAACAGGAGCTGGGCAAGCGGGCAATGTTACCAGGCTCAGCAGCCTCTACGGACATAATTGTAGAGCCAAAAAGACAGAGGAGTAATGTAAAGAGTAAATCTAGGACTGACTTTTAGTCGGTGGAATTTTTGATCATAAATAATGTAATCATAACAAATTCACATGTACAGCTGTCCATATTAACCACAGGGGCATTGCACTCTGCTAAATCAAAAACACCAATCTCTACACAATGTTGAAGCACTCTTTAAAGATCTGAATACATTCTCCACTGGCTGCAACTATTTATTTGTTCTTTTTAGTTTAGTTATGTAACAATTTAAAGAGTTTCACCCTGATTGGCTATTCTATGAAAGATGGCCTTGTATTAATAAATTAAAAGTATCCATACATCAATTTCTTGTGACCTTGAATCTAGCAGCTCCTGCTGAGGAGCGTCTGGCAGCTGGAAGCTGCACAGAGCCAATCGTAACAAGTTCAAACCATCTGGAACACACACACACACACACATACACATCTTTGTTTAATATGTGATGGCACACATCTACAATTTACACACTGCCATACTGTCTACTGCCATGACTGATCATTTCAGATAAGATGTTGGCATGCATATTAAATATATGATATTAAATGAGGGTTTTAAGAGAAGAGTTTAAATTTAAACTGATAAGATTTTGTGGCAAATTTTCAAAAAATAGAGACCACAAAAGACTTTATACAGATATCTTACATATATTTAAACACATTAAATCTGCACTTTTTCTATAAATTCTGCTGGACAGATTTGGTTTGAAGGCTCCATTGTATGTCGCTTCATATTTTATATCAGGCTATTTGTTTTGGCTTAAAAAAAGATGACACAGACGGATGATTACCTTTCCCCTTGCCGCCTTCTTCATGAATCCTCTTGACGGCCGCTGTGCCCTCTTCTTTCTCGTTCCCAGCTGGAGATGATGGAGATCAGAGAGGCTCGGTGGGCAGATGTCCATCAGGTATCAACTCAACCCTCAACTGACTCTACAAGACTCGCTAACACTCATGTCATCTGTTTACAACAGTACTAATATTTCATGTATCCTGAAAATAAAACACTAAATTTAAGCTTAATCATGTAAGATGTAATCACAAAGCATCTGACTGCTGGGGACAATTCCTGCTGTTTGATTAACATGTGAGATTATAACTGGACTGCAGAGAGAGAACTTGTAGGAGGAAGCAGGGTGTATATATGATGTGATTTAAGGCATATGATTGGACAGTAGCCTACCTATGACAACATGCATGCCCAGGCTTGCCAGGTGTCTCGCTGTCTCAAAACCCATTCCTCTGGCACCCCCAGTCACAATGGCAACCCTTCCATTTTGCTTGGGTAAGACTGTGTAGGAGGAGAGAGGGGACCGTGTGAGAACAATATGCAATTCTTCATTTCCTGTTTTTGCTTTGGACACAATAATATGAATTTTTTTTAAAATAATTATATAATTTATTAAAAAAAGGTCACTGAGTCTTATTGATCCAGTTCCAGACCTTGCAAGGATGAAGGACTCTTAAAACTTTGTTTTCTTGTAACATGGAGGTCCAGTTAGTCCAGATCAGAGTCTACATGCTCCACTATCAAATATGAACTGAAGTTATGAGTGTCAACTGTCAAATGTCAACTGACTGACATGGACCAAAACAGAAGGGTAAACTATGTGGACTCTGTTAAGACAGGAAGGTCTAATCTGTAACGAAGACTACAATCAATGATTAAAATTAAATCCATTGCCTTGCTTCAGCTGAGGAACAGTTGTGATTGTCTTTATAAAATCAAGTCATGAATCAATAATCAATAAAAATGGAAGCTTTGGACATAAAACAGTCAGGCAAAAATGTTGAAAACAAAATATTTACTGCTGTTTTAACATATTTTTATATGCCAGTATTCTGCAGAGAAAGACATTTTTTAAACATGTCCATTACTAATAATGCAATATCCACAAAGCTGCAGTATGTATTTACAAAATACATCACAAACAAAGCTAAAAAGGTTGAATCATAGAGCCTGAAAAGAAACACTGAAAGTGAAACAGAGAAGTCCAGAAAGACACGACATAGTACACAACATTTGAGGCATAAATAGAGACAACACAACGCATTAATATTTCATTAACAGTTCATTACAGACTTGTTGGATCAAATATGAAGAGATTATGGTTGCTTCTACTCTTATTTCAATGAACTATATTTTCTATACATACAGCTACTATGATAAAATTAAAAAAGTGATATCGTCAACCGTTGCAGCAATATCTAACAACAAACAACAAATAGTTATTTGTATTCTGTGTACAGAGTGTGTTTAGCCTAGCTTAGCATTAAGATTAGAAGAGTGAGAAAACAGCTAGCCTGCCTGCTCAGAGTAGGAAAAAAACCTCAAGAATGAACACACATCGACCCAGAACATGTCTATGGTCATGCTAGTAGCTCTGTAAGGTTGTACCTTTGTAATGCTGTGATTTGATCTAAATGGTGACATGCGCAAAATAATGATGTTGGCAGGTATTATATTTACCATGTTCGTTATCTTAATTTAGTGTGCTAGCATGCTATTTTTTCCTGAATATATTGGTATTTGGTATCCTGGCATTGGGCAAATTCAAACTCGATGGAAAGTTAGAAGATCACTAAAGTCATTAGGATTCATCTTCTAGGCACCATAAATATAAAATGTCATGGCACTCCATCCATCCATCTACACAGCTAGCAAAGCTAAAAACAACAATGGATTGTTTTATGAGGAGTGACATGTTAGAGATTTAACGTGGGTGTTGACTAATGGACTTTGAAGGTGTCGACAATTGTAGACAAATTTTGAAATATCATACAATAATTTTCAAATGTGTAGGTGCAACAATATGCCAAATGCTTTTCATACGGATTACACACCAAAATTCAAAGAAAGGTTAATATAACAGGTCCATTACGGATACTGCTTGATTACATATTTCAGCATGTAGACCACACAGATGCAGGGAGAATAAAGTCTTTAAAATTCTTTATCTTTTTGCAAGTTTAAGCACACAGTCATTCAAGTGGCTGACCCAGACCACAATTTCCTTCCCAAACACTGTCCAAATCATCCTCACTGGGTTCAGGCTCATAGTAGCCTCGCGAGTTCTCGTACAAGAAGACCTGCTGATCTACTAAAGCTGGAGCTATACGGTTCCTCTTCCCACACAGAACAGTCCCAGAGGAGCTGAACAGCCTGTGACACGGTACACTCGTAGCAGGAACACACCAGTACTTCTGGAGCACCTTGGGGAGGGTGGGGAACAATGGTGCATGACTTGTCCACCATAGTAAAGGGTCCTCATTCAGACCTAGGACTCTCTGCGATTTGTAGTTGCTCAGCTCCTCTACCACTTGTGCATGCAGCTCCTCCTGGCTCTGGTCTGCATCAGACTGGCAAAATATAGCAGCCAAAGGGTTGTCTTGGGTGACACTGCTGGTCGAGGATTCTCTTAGAGGTGTCTGTTTTTTGCTAGGTGGCTCATCAGATACCAAGGAGAAATCATCTAGGCATGGTCGCTCTGCAATCTGTTTCTCAAGGATTGCCTTTGCCTCTTCGATGATGTTATTCTCAACTTTGGTGCGTTCCTGGGTGGACAGGAAAGGCAACTTCTTGTACCGAGGATCCAGGAAGGTAGCAATGTTGAGGAATGTTGAAATTTCTTGCGATAGTTGTGAATTCTGTGAATAGGTGCTTGATAGGACCTTTGAGATGACCTCTTTGGTCATGCTGATCTCTTTGAGGTCCCCTTCCTTGACCTTGAGAGTGGTGTTCAACAGCATATGAAGCACAGGCCTAACCATGCTAATGGTTGGGTACCTGCAAGAAGTTATCATGTTTGCCACAACTTTAAAAGGCTGGAGGATTTCAGTCAAGCCCTCCAACAAGGCCCAGTCAGGACCACCAAAGTCGAAATGGTGGCTGCTGGAACTCTCTGTAAGTGTTGCAGTTATAGCAACCTGTTGCTCTTTCAGTCTTTGCAACATTGCCAATGTTGCCAACCAAGACCTACCCCTGTCTGTAATGAGTACACATTGAGCGAGGCCATGCAGCTTCTGTTTCTCCCTCAGCAGATACATTGACGGTTCTCTGAAATGATCCACAAGTTTGCGGCAACATCCCAAAAAACAGTCAACTCGTGGCAGCTGGAAGGCTTCGTCCATTGCACGGTTGATAGTATGTCCAAGGCAAGGCATTTCCACTGATAGCTCCAGGAGTGAGCATGCTTTGACAATGTCCACTGAACCATTTGTGGTGGCACCGCTAACTTTGTGGGTTATTCCCCACTCGACAAAAGTTTCATACATCGCTCTGGTGATGTTCTCAGCTGTGTTGTCCTCTTGTACGTCAAAGGTTTTAAGGCACTTGTTGGTCATAGAGAAGCCAGTGGTACTGTTGTAATTAACTGAATGCATAGAGAGTGAAATGTATGTTCTATTCTGGGTTTGGCTTTGCCAAAGGTCTGTAGTAACACCACAATTCACAACACTAGCAAGCTCACTAAAGACCATGTCCCGGGCACGGCAATACATCTGAGGAAGCATTTTAACTACCAGGTCGGTCTTGCTTGGTGGAGAGTACCCAGGATCAACGGTACTCATTAAGGTCTTGAAAGTCGGTTCTTCAACTACAGATACAGGGTACAACCCTTCGCAGATGAAGTTGATGACAGCAGCAGTCAAGTCATTGTGTCTTCTGTTTTCATAGCCTAAGCTCTGCCTTATGTTTGTGTCCTGGGATTGTTGCTGAACATGAAGACCCGAAGGCTCAGTCTTTATCCTGGAGAATGCTGTGGCAAACGCCTCGCGCATCTGATCCGTGTTGCTCTTCACAAACTCACTGAACTCCACAGGGTGGTTCTTTTCAAGGTGGTAGGACAGATTGGAGGTGTTTCCGGAGTAAGCAATTTGACTCATACATACACGACAGTATATCCGTTTCCAATGCAATATGCAGCCATCTGCATCTGTGTCAAAGCCAAAGTATTTCCAGACTTTGCTTTTTGCCCGTGGGTGCGCGACCAGATTGAGGCCAGAGCATGAAGGTCCTGAACTTTTACCCTCCATTGGTTCCTTCAGTAAGCAATCCACTTGGATGCCTTCACTTATTGAGTACCTAACAAGAATAGTGAAATAAACATTTAATGATGTTGATAAAAACATTTTTTGAAGGTACACTGAGATGGAATTACAAAATCTTCCATCTGTGTTTACATGCACACAAAAACAGATTACTGTGAGAAATCAGGTTAAGACAAGAAATCAGATTACTTTTACCTTTGCTGCCGTCTGATCTGATCTCTGAAAACCCAGTTCACATAAAAATGGCTATTTAATTTGATTTATCCCATACCCTCTTCCATATTTTTCAACCAAGACTGAAAAATTACAGGATAGATGGATGGCCATCAACATACCCTATGCCAAATCCATTATTATTTATCTTTATGATGAAATATCTCTCCAATGGAGGAAGAAAAAAACAGAACCTGTTTTGGTTAGCTGCACTTTTAGTTCACCCCTACTAGATTATGAAAGAAGGAACACACTACTGCTCTGGACTCTATGAATTAACAGGTAGGTCTGTCAAATCTGTGACCAAACCCAGCATCACAAGCTATGTGTTTAGGCGTCGTCTGCCGTACTTGTGACCACACTTAATGTAGCACTGTGATGTAGCATGACAGTACAGTGCCACAGTTTAACAGTTTTCACCAGAACTGTAAAGTCTTGTTTGATCTGACAGAGCTACTTCCTGCTTCAACTGAGACCTACAGTCCTCTACTTCTTTGTGCACTCAGGATTGGAGGAGGATAGACATTCATTATTCATTTTGGATAAGTGGTTTAAATAGGCACAGGCCTGATTAGCTTAAACCGCTGACTTGTGTAAATTCTGTCCATAACTAACAACACTGATATTTAAGAAAAATCACATTTTTATCCTTTTTGTTATGGTATGGAAAATTCCACATAAATAAAAAGAATTTAGGAAATCCCATTACGATGTGCATTATCACTGTCTGCATTCTTTGTGAGATTACAAGAGGATAAACCTCGAGGCTTCAAACACAATCACGTCTTTGTCTTAAAGTAGGTCTGACCATTAACTAACAATCCGTTGGTCATGTTCTCAATAAATCAGTTCTTTGGTCCCTTTTTGGGTCTCTGTAAATAATATTATAAAGAGTACAGTCTAGACCTGCTCTGTACAATATATAAATAAGTTGAATAAAATGATTGATCACTGGTTTCCCAAAGAGACATATTATTTTGTTCACAACACAAACATTTTCAGTTTACTGTCATAGAGGACTAAAGAAACCAGAAACTAGCTGAAATCAGAGAATTTGAACTAAAACTTGACTTTAATTATAAATAATAGTATATATATATATATAGTAATTGATTACTGTAATAGTTGACAGCTGATAGATTATTAATGGACTAATCATTGCTCAATCTTAATTCAGTTTTAATGCATTAGTGATTTCTTACTCACCGTCACATGCTTTGACATAAGTTTCCCTTTTTGTTTTATGGATTTAAACTTAAATCAGAACACCATCAGTGTGTGAGAGAGTTTGTTATTTAGAATCAGGGGTTAAAGGTCACTTCACTAGCTTCTTCCACAGCTTTTAGTCACATCTCATGGCCTTCAGTGTCACTTTGATGAAACAAACTCTCGAGAAGCTCTGAAACAAGTAAGGGGACCTTATATAACTACTTTAAATGTTCAGATCTCTGATGCATCATACATAATATCATAATACATAACAGTTCATTCTTTTCAGCACCAGTTTGATTCGTCAATTTGTGACTGTGCTTACATTTGTGAATCTATCTTTAATACACACACACACACACACACACAGACACATTTCAAGCCTCTTCCCTGGAAATCGGCAGTATCAACCTTAAAATGTGCATCACAGCGTAACCAGGAGAAATATTAATAAACTTATGATGGTGTGGATTTGAGAATCACATGATCAGCTGGAGGCAGTGTGTAGGATAAAGGTCACAGCTTAACATGAGGGCTCTATTTCAGCTCATTTATTCATTAAAAACAGATTTTTCCTCACATGTAGACAGAATATTAAACACGCACGGTGTCACGGTGTTATTGAGACACAGTAAACACTTGAAGCTGTCCTTTAACTGTCAGAACAGAGCTCATGTCAACAGCACCAAACTCCACTAAGAAAACTGCGTATTTAACGCCGTTTGAAGAATTCGGCTATATTTCTGTCAATAGTCTCACTTCTAGTTAGTTTTACAGTTAAAATTATGAAGGTTTATTATTTTCTGCTAATATTATAACGAGCTATGTCGAGTGTAGCTCTCAAACTGACACTGAAAACAGCAGAACACCCATTATCGGACACAAACAGACTTTAGCAAACACTGAGCTGACCTGGGAGCGTCAAAGATCTGTTGAACATCTGATAGAGAAGAACTTTCACTCCGCACAGATACAGCCTGACGAACGGCACCAGAACCGACAGCAGCCACATCCCCTGTGTGTCTGTGTCCGACCGAACCGAACAGCTTCCGAGTACCACTGTGTGCTTCACCTTAACGCGTCCGACTGTCTGCGGGAGCCTTCACGGGATTTGTAACGCGTCCGTGGTTCCGCCCCCAAGAAAAGCGCCACACGATGCTAGACACTGTTCTGTTACAACAAGACAGTTTTATAATAATGTGTATTCGTGTATGCTAAGTTAATATTAATATTAATAATAATAATAATAATAATAATAACAACAATAATAATAATCATAATAATAATAATAACAACAACAATAATAATCATAATAATAATCATAATAATGTTATGATAAAAAATAGCATAACATTATTATTATTATTATTATTATTAACTTAGCATACACGAATACACATTATTCCATGTATGTTTATATATATTTATTCAACTATATTATTATTATTATTTATTTTTTGTTTATTATTGTTTTCATTATTATTATTACTATGAGTGTTATGGATATTATTTACAGTCTAATAATTGATGTCGACCTTTGGGTAAATCACCTAAATTCATTTAACACACTCCTGAATTTGTACAATGGAGGTTGTAATGTGTAAAATAAAAAAATAAAAATAAAAATAAAAAATCGAAATAATTCAGTTTCAAGCACTTTCCAGACTGCCTGGAATACATGCTTGAAAAAAACAGAATCAGTCCATGAAATTGCTTTTTAAAGTTTTTAAGCCTCAGGATGCTAAATCCCACAAATTCCAGGAAAACACAGACCATCACAGACATGCCCGTTTGGATGATTTTCTATGGCTGTGAAACAGATTTGGACTGAGGTATAACAAGGTCTTGTTGTTTATTACTGATTTATTATTATTGTTATTACTGAATGATGTGGGCCAGGCTGAATATTGAATCATTTGTCATGGCATGCTGTCACACAGATGCACGTTCATGCATGTGAGGCTGTGGTAAAGCTTTGCAGCAGAACGGGATCATATTTCTGAATTCAGGCTATATTTGACATTTATAGTCGGTTTGCAGTTTTATAACCACCAGTTGAAACGTCTTCCTCCAGGGAAATGTGACCATCTGTGACGGTCAAACGTCTTTCATATCATCTGAAAGAAAGCATTGAGTCTGACTTCCCCACGGGGGAATATATGAAGATGAATATATCTTGATATTTTTAACTTGTTCGGACATTTTATCAGATGTCACAATAACTACAGGCCAGAATGCTATGATATTCATATTCAGGGTCTGCAGAGGGATGATCCCTGATGCTTCATTCCAGTATCAAACCAAAGCATAGACCCGCTGGTCCACCGTGGAACCTTTTCAACATGTTCTCATTCTGTGATACACTTTCTAAACACTCTAATTCACGCCATCTGCAAACAAGTCCAGTTGAGCACTCACGTTCAGACAGGGACAGGGAAACCGGCAACCGGGTGGTGGGGGAGTGCGGTGGTGGGGGTTGAGGGGAGCTGAGCTGGGTTGCTGTGGGCGTGTCTATACCTGCTGAATGTAACCGCTGTGAAACAATCAGGAAATAACGTTTTATTTCTCTGATTAATGACAGCTTTATCGATCGCTATCTGTGTTGTTACTCTATGACTCTGTACCAAAGCGCCCTCTCTCTCTCTCTCCTCTCTCTCTCTCTCTCTCTCTCTCTCTCTCTAATCACCGGACAAAAATCAAATTAAACTTCTTCGTGTCATTATATTTTGCGGCGTAAATTGCGAGTCGGACTCAGATTTAGAAGCTGGGTACATGAAATAAACAAAGTCAGATCTCACACACACAGGTAGATTATCAGAGTTTAGTCCGTGAATACACCTGGATAGTCTCTGCTTCAGAGACATTTCAGGCTGTCTGTGGAGGTTTGACCGATCTGAGTGTCTGATTGGCGGCCAGAACGTGACGTGGGGCTCCGTTTTCCCATGAGCGTTTCAAGGTGATTGGCATCGGTACCCGATCGCTTCCTTTACCAGTGAACTGAATCCTGCAAGTCAAAGGAGCGTATGCTCACAATCAAGTGCGTGACACTGTGAGCCTCACTGGACTCGAACTCGCGACCAGCGGATCTCTAGCGCTGTGCGCATGCGTACAAGCAATTTATAGACGTCGGGGACGGATTGGGCGGATCCGCCTAAAAGTCTTAAGTTTTACATATCTACATCTCTGAAACGGTTTATGATAATGAGATGTGGTTTTTTGCACTGTTTTCCTGAGATTCTGCTGAGAACGGAGATATGTGGTTTGTGTCTGTGCGACACTTCCTTGTTGTTCTATGCCGCCGCGTAAAAGACCAATCGAAAAATAGATGTTCGGCAGACTCCATATGCAGTCGACGAATGGAAAAACGTTACTAGGCAGAAAACTTTCTTCTTCAACCAATCAGTGGACGGTTCCTATGACGTATTCTAGCCAATCTAAGTCGTCTGTGGTCTTTGGGGGAGGGACAATATAGAGAGACGGTGCAAGGAAAAGGCATTTTGTCAAATCTAAAGATACAGTGGCGGTGCTCAAAGAATTTAACATTCGCTGACATTATGAAACTCGCCACGCCAAGGCCAAGCAAAGGGCAGCTGCAACAAATGATCGTTATAATCTCCACAATAATACTGGTTGTCACTTTGGTCCATATCTTTTCCTGTTATAGACTGAACCCGGCCCCCCATCACAGAAAGGAAAGTTGATGTGGCCCCCACCGAAAAAATGTTGGGGAGCCCTGGTCTAGTGGATGCCATGTCATAAGTGCCTCAACACTCCATCTGACACAAGTGCCACAGTGCCACATGAAGTGACATATAAGTTTCTAGAAAAGTGACTTTTGTTTGGAGAAAGAGTAAGGGAAGGGAGAGAGATCAAGCAAGAGCTTACTCACTTATGTGAGTAAGTACTCTGGGACGAGGTCTTCAAGCCAGTTTTGAAAACAGACAGGTAAGGATTCTGTTGACCGAACTTTTAGTAACTTGTCCCACCGCCAAGCGACCACTCGGGAGTTGGTTTGAGATTTCCAGCCTCACATTGATGGTTTGACTGCCGCAAACTGGAAGATTTGCAGAGGTGCATGCTGGTAACCCTGGCGAATGATGACCAATGCGTCAACAGAATGAAACCAAGCACAGATCCTTACCCCAGTGGAAAGAAAGGGCCACTTTGACTCTTCTCCTAGTCGTGATGGCCCTGTGAGGTAGAACTCAAACCAGAGTAGTGCTGTACCAGAGATGCTTAGTTCAGATGGGGTGAAGTGGAGGATTTGGTGTCAAAGACTGTCAACAGGTCCAGCAAGATCAGACCTGATGACATGGCATTCTTTCTTGCTGACGTCATGGTTCTTATCACTGACAGCAGTGCAGTTTCAGTGGAATGACTGCTCTTCAAACCAGACCGGCTTGGATAAGGTAGATTATCATCTTTCACCATTAAGAAACGATTCATATCACCATTTTCTCATGTGACACCTCTATGGTTTGTCTAGGTTTCAGCACAAATGTGGCTCAGTTAAGGTTGTAGTTTGGGTTAAAAATACTATTTAAGATTATTAAACATAATTGGGTTATTCTAGAGGGCTGACGTTCTCCTTTCTTTTTTCAGCACTGCTTTATTTGTCATTGAAACGTTGTTTGGGGGCATTACACACATAGACTGGTGTTATGTTATAAGTATACCATGAAGTTTCCTCTTGCACCATCCTAAGGACAAACTTTACATTACACCACTAGTATAGCTCCAAGAATAGTTGTGTGTGTTATTCGTATCACAACCTTGCTGAACGACAAAGGACAGAGACCACACAGTTCTTGAATAATACAAACTTGTTTTAATTAAATGTACAAGTACAAAATGATGTATGTATGTGAGTGGGTAACAAAGTTAGACTTTACTTTGTTGTCCTGCATCTCTGACAAAGTCTCAGCTCCACCCTCTGACTTCCTGGAACAAAAGGAACAGCACAACTAACCGGAGAAGACAACACAGGTGGAGCCATCCCTACCACCATCACATTTGTTCCATCCAACACTTTTAATATTGTTGGATGAAATAAAGATTGTAGCATCTAGGAAGGAACTGCTAGCAGGGCTTTTTTTGGCAAACTAGGTCAAGTTTCTCAGTGAAACTCTTTTCTCCGACTCCGTCATATCTGTGCACGACAGCACTCTCACCAAATCTGTATTTTCCTCACCAAATCTATGATGGTGGTCAGGTTTTATGTCATTTCAAAAGAAAAGGTGAGGAATCAATCACACAGACAGCAGAAAGCTGAGACATTAAAAAGAAAACAGACAGCAGAACTGGCCAGGTTATAGCACACTCCTTGCCACCGGCATCCACCCAGCAGATGGTGAGTGATGAATGAGCTGCGTTACGTGGAAATATTTCTGAAAGGAACAGACGAAAACACACACACACAAAGGTAGTCTGTAAGCTCCTGGCTAAAATTAAGAAGTGGGAAATCACAAGTCATCCTAAAAGAACAACGCATCTACAAAGAATTAAGGACAAAACCTCATTTCAAAAAGTTCTGTGATGAGGTGAATCCATGTAAAACTGAGACTTCTAGCTGCAACTCAACTTAAGGAAGTTCACGCTAATATGTTCAAGATACAAATTACAGTCTCAAAGACGATCAGCACATGAGACAACAAACACACAATAAAGTCAGTCAGTCTAAAGCTGCATGAATTTATAAACACTACACACATTATAAAGTTGTTATAGTTAACATGTTAGCGATTTACAGCTTATTTCATCATGCAGTAGACATGTTTGCATCCACCTGATGAATGTAAGTCCAGTACTCTCTCTGCTTTATCTCTGATTTGGTCTCCACCAAACAGCAACCTCCATAGCTCTGAAGTGAAGCCAATGCAGAAGTGCCAAAAACTGCAGTTCCTCAAACGTCCACTCCAGAAGTGAGTCAGTGTCCATAAGTCCCCATGTTAAAATGTCCAACTTCACAGCAGAAATAAACATGTTTACAGCCTGGTACAAAAAACAGTTTTGGTCTCTATAGCTAATTTCCCCGTTCATGACAACTGTACTGAGGGTGAATCTTTATACAACTCACCTCTTCAAATGATATTAAGGCTTAAAGTTACGAAGAATTGAAAGCGTGGTGCTTTGATTGGCAGGTGGGTGCTGTCAGAGGGGTCTTGTTTGAGCTCATTTAGAGATCATTTAGGCTACCTCATCTCCATCCACACTCTTCATCTGCTAAATTCTCCACCATCTCTAACTTTCCAGCTCTCTTAATACATCCATGACATCTTCTCTCAAGCAAGCCAAATGAAATCACCCCACAGGCTGACGTGTTACTGTGTAACAGGTTGAGGAATAATTGCCACGTTTCACACTATTTAGGGAAACCTTGCTGTACACGTTTGCATATTAACACAACACTTCTAATTAAAACAGCTCCATCTCCACCTGAACCCTAAAATCCAGCTCCCTCACCCAGAAACCTCCACTCATTCAGGAGGAGACACGCTAACAGCACAAGGTGCCAAAGATGCTTCCACTGACAGACACTGAACAACTAAAGCTTTAAGCTTCTCCATCAGTGATGGAGAGATGACAGGAAGGACAAGCCTACATCATCTCTGAACGCCACTGCAGCACCATCACTATTCCACGAAATGCTACACTCAAATGGACCCAGCACCATCATCCTTATTACCCTAACCCTAACCCACAAAACCTCAGACTCCATTGTTCTGTATTTTGGACCCTTCCGACCCCAGACACCAACTTCCCGCGACATAGTGTCCTCATTTTTGGACTGTGGTTCTCTTCATAGTTTCAAAGTTCATCACTGTCACTGCTTATTATATCAATGGCACAAATTCATGTATTTGAGTTTACTAAAGATTAACTTCACACCTCCAATCAAATCCACTTGATTTGAGTATGAAATTACTTTATAAGAGTGTGCAGACTCTTGACAGCGTCGCCTAAAATGTTCAAGGATTCAAGCACACACGAAGACGAGTAAAACAGTTTCAAAGAGAGATTGTGCAAGCTGATCTGAGGCCACCTGCAACTTTCTAATTCCTCTGTAAAGGAATATATAAAAAACCCAGACGGCTTTAAACGTGTCGTGACTTCCCAAAATCACAGTGAGAAGGAATGAAAATGAGTGCAGGCAGAGGTGGAAATGAGATTTGTAGAGGAACGCGTCTCTGTATGCTGCTGTCTGTCCATTTTGAAGTTAATCAAAGCTCACCGTGGCTGACAAAATGTAGGTCCACAGTAATATCTGGATACATTGTTCATAAGACTAAACAAAACACTTTTCTATGTTGATGTTTTTTTTTTTAAAATTAGACGCTTTCGACGCAGTGTGAGAATATTTCAGGTTAGAAAGGGAGATGGGAGGCCATGACGCATCCTCACTACACTCTTTATAATCAATCACTTCCTGTCACCTCATCTCACCATGGAAGGCATGAGATGGGAGCCCATGCTACATTATTTTATCATGAACACAAAGAAAAAAGAAAGAAAGAAAGAAAGAAAGAAAGAAAGAAATGTCCTGTTACAGTGAAAAAAAATTATAGATTTTATGGTGAAAAACTGCCAAACCATGACAGTAAAAAACCGTAAATTATGCCATCAAGTATGACAGTGTTTTCCTGTATACAGTAAAACACATATTAGAGACTGTTCATTTTACAGTAAAACACCGTAATATTTGATGATATATTTTACAGTCTTTTACTGTCATGACATTTTAAAATATAAAATAAAACACCAACCTTAAATGTGAAATCAACAAATATCCTATTACTGTAATATTAGAAAAGGTTATACCATAAAAACGTTTTTTTACAGTGTATAGTCACCAGACATATTTGATTAGATGCTGCATGAAAACTGCTATTAAGTTACTGTACGTATTCATTAATATACCTGTACATATAAATCCTCCTTTGGATACAGATTTGATACAGAAATCAGAAAGAGATTCACTTCATGAATAATAAATAACAACACTGTCCCTGCAATAATGTCAAATTTTAAGTTAATTGAATGAATTTTAAATGATATTGGGCTTTGACTGAGTAAACATTCAGTATCATGCTGTATTTCTATGTTTTTGTCAGAAGCTCAGTTGGTGCAACATGTTGAATATGAGTCCAGCCGAAATCAGAGCTCTCACACACTCTCTTTCTCTTTCACACTCACACACACACACACACACACACACACACACACACACGCACACACACACACACACACACACACACACACACACACACACACACACACACACACACACACACACACACACACATCTTTCATCTTCTAACTGCATGATGTTAAAAAACCAGAGGAGTCACCTGAAGGTGCGCGCCGATCAGGTTCAGGGTCACCCTTCTGTCTCTGGACTCTCCTGGTTCTCCTTCACTCCATCAGATGCCGTGGTCACAGTCCACGTCCATCAGATGCCGTGGTCACAGTCCACGTCTATCAGATGCCGTGGTCACAGTCCACGTCCCTGCAGATGTACCACAGGATCACGTAGAGGATGAGCAGGATGGCGAAGATGAAGAGAGCCACCAGGATCGCCTTGGACACGGGAGAGATGAAGGACTGCATCTCAGCTGAGAGGGGGGGTTCCTTCTCCGTCCGTCTGCACGCGCTGCCGGTGTCCGGTGTGAGGCTGCAGACACGCGCGCACTCAGCGGGGAAGTCCTCCTGATGTCCGCGAGGAGTTGGAGAGGCAGCTAGAGAGAGAGAGAGAGAGAGAGAGAGAGAGAGAGAGAGAGGACTCGATCAGTGCACAGCTTCAACATGCACATGCTGTACACCCCTTTCTTTCTTTCTTTCTTTCTTTCTTTCTTGAAATGGATGGAGGTTAAAGAGGTTAAAGTTAGACTGCAGACCATCTGAAGAATATAGGATATATACACCCTTACCTATGTTTAAAACTATATTACTAATGAATAATTATATTAATAATTAGCCTGTTATTAATTGTTTTTCTGTGTTGTAAACACTTTTGTATTTAGAAAAGTGTGATTGAAATAAAGTTTTGTTTGTATTTTTTTATTTTACAGGTCCAGTGTGTCAGATTTAGGGGCCTCTATTAACTGAAATGGCAGAAGTTGAATATAATATTCATGTTTTCATTACTGTATCATCACCTGAAAATAATATTCATGATGTTTTTATTGTTTAGAATGAGCCTTTTACTAAAGCTCATGATGCTTACGATATTTCTATGAATCCCCTCCTAACCCTCTCCTCCTCTTTTGCTCTTGTATTCTGCACTCCTCCCATCCATCCCATTTCTTTCTCCTATTTCTTCTTCTCCTTCCTACTCTCCGTACGGTCCTGAGGAGATCCATCGTGCCTGGGTGCTACTTTCCACTGAGACTTCTCCACATCACAGCAACAGGCTGCAGAAGTTCAAGAGTTCAAGCTTCACTCACAATTTTCTCGTTTTGTTCATAAATCATTTAAACTTATCTCGTTGATCGTGTGTCCTAGCACTAGGCTAGTCCACAATGCTGAACCACCATTTGACGCCACCGTAGTTCACGCTTCACGCTAGGCAGGAGAGGGTGAAGGGAGGAGGTTGCAATGCACAACTACACCACTAGGTGCCACTAAATCCCACACTGTATTGCAGAATGAAATAAGAACTATTGAATAACACAAACATATTAAACGCCCACAGGGAGGCTCTTTATTTATCCTGTTTAATGCTACATAACACATAGATGACATGAGTCATTCAAACCACTAATTCACACTAATTGCTAGTATTTTGCAATGACTGTTTGTTTTTAACTCATCTGTTTTTGTCAGGTTTGTTGATAACATGTTTTTTGTAACATAGCTTTCGTGACGGCGTCCTCGAACCACCACACCCAGCCGCTTCTTTAAAAGGTGCACATCACAGCTGCATCTGTACATTCTACAACATCAGCTGGGAGTCAAAATGAAGTTTGGTTTGAGGGTTGCTTCCCTTCTACTGCTGGTCGCTGTAACAGTGACAGTAAAAGGTAAGATTATCACACTTTTATCATCAAAATCTCATTGAACTTTTTAAGATGGTGCCTGAAAGGCAAGAACAGGGGCTTGCACACTGCACAAACTTACTGAGAGGCTTAAGGCTCACCTGGGGTCCACACTGCTGTTATACTGAAGTTTATTGAAGTAAACTAGTTGGTAGTCACATTAGTTGGTTATTTGGGGGTCACCAAAACCAACTGAAGAGAGCTTATGCAGTGTTTTTTCTGATGCATACTTCAAGATTTCTTGTCCTAGTTGTCTTAAAAGTTCAAGCTTCAGCTCTGAATGATTGTTTTACTTGTTCTCCAGGAGCTTTTTCTCATTTCACATGATCTTCATCTACAGTTTGAGTGGCCTGTAAAGAGAAACGATTCAATAGGAACCAGAACAGACAAGGAGGCCTTGATGCAATGTTCTCTTCAGTTTATTATTAAACAATATTGCCCATTTTAAGTATAAAGATGTTTAAAAAAAAAAAAAAAATCTTATTGTCTACAAATCTCATTAACCAACCTAAACCAACATTGTGTTAGACCGTCTTTCAATATGCTCTGACTTCTCTATGCAGCTCACTAGTTTGTGGTGAAGATTTCAGTCTTCAAAAATTACTCACAAATATATCATTTCAGTTTTAAAAAACTAACACTAAAACAGCTGCTCACTGCAGTTTTTAACAAACATTACTCAAACAGAAGGGACTATTTTCAGCAGTGGATGAATCCACATTTGGTGCTTTAGTGGGTATTTGTAGCAGCACAATGAAACAATCCCTCCACATCCCCCTTAATGAACAAAAAACAACTGAGGAAACTCTGTTGTATCATTTTGCAGAGAGCAAACACTGAAGGCAGGTTCAAAAATAATAATGTAACAACTAAATATAGTAGTAATATAGTAAACATAGTTCAAGTAAAAGTCAGACTAAAAAGTATCTTGACAATATCAACATTCTCTGCAGGAACATGTCATCCAGTGCAACAACAATGTTGTTCATTAATGTGGTTTTAATAGTTTGGAGCTCTGTGGCACAGAGGAAGAAGACATATCACATAAAAGTATTTAAATGAGCTTGTATCTAACACGTGCAGGGGCAGTATTATTCCACCAAAACAGTGGACAACACCTTAATTAAAAAAAAAAAACACTTACTGAGACTGGAAATTGCTATTTGCAAGAGCTTTAAAAGTGATTAAGTATAATAGAAGTATTGCTGCTTTTCTGTTGGGAAACTTGTGACTCATGGTGTCCAAAGCATCAGTCAGCAGTCTGTATGACTCAACAGCATCCTAACACTGAACACATGTTGGTAGGGTTGGTTGTAGAGACACCATGCCACAGACCGATGGAAAGAAACAGACAGTATGAACATCCATTGCTCAGTAATATTTCTAATGGTGTTCATGTCTTTCTCTTACAGGATCGGACCTGTCTGACAGTGGTGAGTGACCATGACTTTAGTCTAATGTTGTTTGAACAGAGACGAGGAATAGATGTTGAAAGCAGAGTTAGGCGGTGGTCTCCTGTTGATGGAGCCAACCAAAGACCCACAAGTCCCAACAGCAACAACATGTCCTGCTTTAGAAACAGCTCACATCAGATGTTTGGGTTAATGCCCTAGTGTTGCACCATTTCAGCTGCCAACCAAGTATTAAACCTGTGATGTAACTAATAATAGCACCACCCTAACAGAGACACCAGGGGTGATATGAACTGCAGGCCCCTAATGGAGCTGCTACAAACCAATGTCCCCCAACCAAAACCCAGAAATGGCTCATATTACTACCCTAGAATGCTGTCCTGTCCTTGTTTGCTGTCAGTTAGTTTGTGATATTGGTGCATATTAGCTTATTGTAATAATATAACACATTGCCACACAGACAGTTTGGGATGTTTGGGCTGTAACCTTTAAGACCTTTATAACAGTTTAGAACTTTCTTTATTAATGGTGATGAATCATGTATTAATGCTTCACATCAGTAGTGATGTATTCAAAAGAAAAGCTTCCAGTTTACAAGGTTGTAGAAAATCCATTTGTCTGGTTTATATCTTCCTCCAGCATCACAAGTATCCATGATCTTTCATATACACAGTGCAATGGATGAGAAGGTGTCCAAGGTCTAAGTTATAGTGTACAATACTGAGTGTCCAGTACTGTAAAACTTAGAGATTTACACAGTCGTATCAAGCCAGACTGGACATGACATGATGAACTATTGTCAACAAATATACAGGAAGACAAAAGACGGTCCAGGTGGAGGTGATGGTTTGATCTGGAGGACGGTGTCAGTCCACGTTTTTTGCCTCTTTTTCTGTTTTTCTACTTATCGTTGATATTTCTGTACTCACAGATCCAAATGGTGGAGCAGCTCTTCGCCGAGCTAAGCGAGGTGAGTGTGCAAATACTTTAGGCTCATTCGTTATTTCTTTTCTATGATAAATGTTCAGATAAGTTTTGTATTTTTCTGCATGCTGCAATACATTTTATAATCACTGAATTAAATATGTTTGAATGTTTTGTTCTGATGTATGTGTGACCCTTTTCTCCAGACCGACACCAGGTCTGAGTCTGAGGTTAAAGACACACCCTGAGTTTCCCAACAGAAACCACAAATCCCCAAATGTACCCACAGTTAGAGTCGATGTTTCACAACATGAAACGTCTGCTGTTGTGATTAAAGCCGGGTGTGGATCTTTACATGGGTGGTAACCTTGTGATTTGTCTCTCATGTTCTCAAACAGGCTTCAGAATTTATGATTTACTTCGCCCCAAAGGTGAGTAGCTTCAGGAGACCGTTCATGGATATTATGAACATAATAACAATAATTCTGAGGTGCGCTGGATTAAAAATATATTTATGTTACAGAACCCTCTACTGTAAGACCCACACCTGGACCTACTAAAGCCTCTGGAGGAAGTGAGTCTACAAACAAAAATTATGCTCATTCAAATTGACTGTTCATAAAGAGACATATATTCACATATATACTGTATATACATTATTACTGCATTTATTTCAGATTTTTTAACTTTGTTATATTCCACATTTTTAGATGACTCTGGGTTCAATCTGTCCGATGCTCTTGGTCCAGGTAGGAACAGGTTCTAACAAAGGTTTGACTGATATGGACTTTATACAGCATGCTAATGCTAACAAATTAATGCTAATGCTAATACAAATTTGGTAAAGCCACATTCATTGATATTTGGCCACCCAACACAACACTTACATATTATAGCCTTCTATCATCTGATCCTTTTTTTTATAATTCAGTTTTTCTTTGATTTAAATAATTTTTCATTTTTTAAATAAAGTTTTACTTCTTTACTGTTAAAGTTTATATAACTAGCATGTTAGCAATTAGTACAGTAGACACAGGCTAACATTCATTTATGTAGTCGCTGTCATAGAGTGAGTTTATCAAAGCTTTACACACACTGTATGACCCATAATTAATGTGAAAATATTGATCAGTGTGTAAAAGGTTGCTTATTTTGAAGAAGAATTATACAGCTCCCTTCAGCTCTACTGAGCCTCTTTTAGCTCATTGTTTTGGTTTAAAGGACAGCTCTAGACAAAAGATGTTTCCCCCAGGGGTTGGTGGATTCCAAACCAGAACTTACGTTCATCAAGTGGACACAAACAAATCAATTCATTTGATTTTGTATTGGACATGCTAATCAGTATCCAAGAGTGCTGACACAGTATTTAGTGTTGTTCTTTGATTTGTTTGACACATATTCAAAACTCTTGTGTAGGAAACTGATCATGTGAGGCCAAAGATTATACACCAAAGTTGTATGTGTGATCAGAATCCCCTCAGGTTACAGTTCTGAATGAACATACTGTCATACTTTTTCTGTTGATCGATAGGTCCCCAAACTTCCAAGCCTGCTGGAGGAAGTAAGTACACAAAAACTTGCTCATTTCTTGAAATACTGTAACATAAAGTGTAAAAGTCAGCCTCCAGAACAGCTTCAGTCTTTCTTGTCAGAGTATCTGGAGACTGTCAAAGACATAGTGATATGTGATTCACATTGTGTTCATACTCAAACCCTGTTTGCAAGCATTTGTCACCTGTCTGTAGGTATTGTTCAAATAATATTTAATAAAACAAACAATTGTAATGTTTATAATAAAGTTTTGCTCAGAATAAATTTATATGGAGATATTCTGTAAACCAAAACCATTTTTAAGCGTGTTGATCTTTGGTATTCTTCATTCCTAGATGGCTTTGGGTTCAATCTGGAGGATGCTCTCCATCCAGGTAAAGAGTTTATGGTTTCTTTCCTGTTAATGTGAGATTGTATATTATGAGAATTGTTAATAAGAAACGAATCACGAAATCGATGAGCACAACCAGTAACAGTGGAGTGAAGCAGCAGCAGGTCAATGAGAGCTTGGCAGGTGCCTCATTGATTCCCTGACCTTTGATTGGTGACTAATCAGGGATTATGATGATTATAATCAGTGATTAACAGTCACTGATTCTGACATTTTGTCTGACAGCTGATTGCATTCTTTATTTAGTGAACAAACTCAGCCTGTAGTCACATTCATGCATCATGCAATCATCATGTTTGGTAGCGCTTAAACTGCAGGCCAAGGGACATTTTGATGTGAACACCACCACCATGTGGCCATGTATGGAACTAGCCCTTTGTTTGCACTTGTTTCGGCTCACACTCCATCCTCTCCTGAACCTAGAATTACCACACACATTTCTACATAAACACACCCTCCACTCTTTTATTGTTTATCTACATTGCAAACATTGCATTGCGTTTGGATGCAGATTAAAATTCCTTTCTATTAAAATAAGAAATTCAGATGATCATACAGCCCTGGCAGAGGTATGCACCTGACAATGACATGTACATGTCCAATGTTCTTGCTCCCACAGCTGTGAAACCCACTGACGGACCCAATGGAGGAGGTGAGTCTACTAATCTCACATCTTCTTTTATTACCTGATCATTCATTTACATGATATTATAAAAATGCTTCTGTTTCTAATTAGAAATCTAACTTTGGAAACAGTGTAATCTCTTCCTATGACCGACTGGATGATAACTTTCTAAACTCTTCCTCAGATTGCCAGGCAAACGTGGTCCAAAAGCTGAGCGCCATCATTGAGACTCAGAACCAGCAGCTCAGACTGCTGCAGAAGCTGGCTGCTCGCTAAACTTCACAGGTTACAGACATACAGGAAGATGTGTGTGAGTAGCAAATCAATGTTTTCCACACACATTTTTATGAAATAAAACTTTCCAGTAGAGAGACACATTTCCTTTCATTGTCTGTACTCTCTCCTCACTTTTACTTTCTTGTGTTTTCAGACACTAAGAGGATGGGTTGGATGACGACACCTTCCTGAACTTCTTAAATCTTATATATATATATGATATATTAATATATAAACGACATATTTGGAGACGATGGCAGGTGGAGGATATTCTGTTTAAATGATTCTTTATTAAACTTTTGGTGCATCAATAAAGATAATCATAAATGGTGAATGTTTGTGTGTTCATTTAAATTAAAGGTCCCATATTTGACACTTTTCTGGTGTTCAATTTGAAGTGTTGATATCCATTAGAAGATATATTTGTGGTTTTAAGCACCAAAACACTTCTGAATATAGTTTTACATCTCCTTTATCACACGTATCTCTGGAGCTCTAGCAAGAACAGAGTATTTTTATGTTGGCTGAGGGAATGGTTCCCCCTGGTGGAGTGCAGAGCCATTACAGGAGGGCAGAGGCAAAATGTGAACATATGCAGGTGCATCTCAAAAAATCGTCTGCATTGTTAGGTCTGGTGTCTCTCATCTTCCTCTTGACAATACTCCATATTCTCTATGTGTGGTTCATGTCAGGTGAGTTTGCTGGCCAATCAAGCACACTAATACTATGGTCATTTAACCAGGTATTGGTACTTCTGGCAGTTTTAGCGGGTGCCAAGTCCTGCTGGAAAATGAAATCAGCATCTCCATCACACTGGACTTCAGGCAACTTGGATTCTGTGCCTGTCCACTCTTCCTCCAGACTCTGGGAACTTAATTTCCAAATGAAATGCAAAATTTACTTTCATCTGAAAAGAGGACTTTGAACCTCTGAGCAACAGTTCAGTCATTTTCTCCTTAGCCCAGTTAAGATGCTTCTGACGTTGTCTCTGGTTCAGGAGTGGCTTGACACGAGGAATGTGAATGTTGTAGCTCATGTCCTGGATATGTCTGTGCATGGTGGCTCTTCATGCACTGACTCCAGCCTCAGTCCACTCCTTGTGAATCTCCCCCAAATTCTTGAATGGCCGTTGCTTCACGATCCTCTCAAGGCTGCTGTTGTTCCTGTAGCTTGTGCATCTTTTTCTAACACACCTTCCATTTAACTTTCTATGAATACGCTTGAATACAGCACTCTGTGAACAGCCAGCTTCTTTAGCAATGACCCTTTGTGGCTTCCCCTCCTTGTGGAGGATGGCAATGACAATGTCTTCTGGACAACTGTCAAGTCAGCAGCAACCGGACTTAGAGACTGTTTAAAGGCTCAGGAAACCTTTGCACGTGTTTTGAGTTAATTAGCTGATTAGCGTGCAACATTGTGAGTCTGTAATATTGAACCTTTTCACAATATTTTATTTTTTTGAGATACTGAATTTTGGGTTTTCATTAGCTGTAAGCCATAATTATCTAAATTAATTAAAAGAAATAAACACCTGAAATATTTCACTCTGTGTGTAATGAATCTATATAATGTATGAGTTTCACTTTTTGAATTGAATCATTGAAATAAATGAAGTTTTCCACGATATTCAAATTTTTTGAGATGCAGTAGTGAATCGGATCCAATTCAAGAGCGATCTGATGTTCACAAAAATATCGTTACAACATTAAGTTTGCAAAATGTACTCACAAAGCAAAATAACATGTGATGTACAATCATTTGTTGTCAATATAGAAAGAGAGCGTTGTGTCAAAGTTTTTTATTTTTCATTCGTACAGCAGATAATAACAGATGTGTGGAAATAAATATGCACTCCATGTCTGATCATGTTATTTTCATAAAAACAAACAAACAAACAAAAAAACTTTGACGTTGCTTCGGCGTGGTTTCCCTGTTTCGTTTTTAAGATTACATTTAATCAACCAACACAGTTAATATGGCAGCAATGATACTGTACTCGACGTATAAACAGCATTTTGAAGTGTCACAGTATGTTACATAACACAAGATAAATCTTCAGGGAACTCGCTCTGGATATTCATTCATGCCTAAAGATGCCATAGTTATAGATTTATACTGTTTCAGTTTAAGCTCATCACAATTCACATCACGGGTTGGCAAAGAAACTTCATTTTAACTATCTTTAGTTAGTTAACTATCTTTACACTTCAGGTTGTTTCTCTTTATGAACACTCAGTAGTATCTCAGCTTCTTGGGTAACTCCTCTATCTCATTTGCACCATGTTTCATGTCAGGTCATTATTTGATTATTGAATAAAATTTCATTTTCTTAAATATGCTGTAATGTATTATTGTTTTTGGATAGCCTTCAGTATGATGAGTTAGGATAGTAGGCAGGACTACATGCTAATGTCCCTGAACTCCTGCAAGTCTTACTGCCATCATAATTATCAATGAAAAAAACATGAGCACATAGCAGATAAAATCTAGATCCACATTCATCAGATACACCAGGTGGCACACAAGTTGCAGTAGAAAATGAATGCGTCCACAACCACACCCATGAACTACCTTGAATCCGCTCCAGCATCTCCTCCCACTGACTTTTCATGTAAACATAGTTTAGTCCAAATAGGTGGAGTCTTCAATGATTTTGGCCCATTATGCTGCATTATGCTGCTTTATGCATATAATAATGTGACGGCAATGTTGTTATTAGGCAGAACAATCTTTAAATTGTAGAAAACTATTCTATACTATGTACTACTACTATGAACTATATACTGTAGCAAAGACTGGCTCTTTTTAGCTAGACTGAAGAGAATGAGTCTAGTCTGTTTCTTTATATAGGTGTACATTACTTTTATAGAATCTATAGATGAACACGAGAATGGGATATAAAAGTTGTGATTTTATGACATATTAGTTGAAATGTACGCAGATAAACGCTAATAAAAAGTGAATGTATCTGTTTACGTGTGTTATAGATAAATAATACACTTCTTTATGACGGAGGAACACCCCTGAGAGGGCTGCCACACCCAGTGAGTTGTTGTTCACAGGCAAAGTTGACTCATGACAAAGTGTAACAGGACACCGTGCGGGGCAGGGAGTATTCTGCCGTGCAGTCTGAGTCTGGACCAGAAAGCTGTGCCACAAATACTCGGCTGAAGCTAACGTTGGCTAAAAAAGAGACGCTGTTTGAACAGTATACAGAGTTCACGGCACAAACAGAGGGAAACCACTGCGAGTTTGAGCCAACATGGAGTTCTGTTTGAGGATAGGTTTACTTCTTTTTCTCGTTTCTGGGACATTAACACAAGGTAAGCTCCTTATGGAGATTATTATCATCAACCATTGGTTGTTTAATGGTTACATTATGGTTGTGGTATTGTTTGCCTTTAATGGCGAGGCGGGAAAAACTTTAAGCTAATTTAAGGCTTCAAGTGTATGTTAGCTCCGTGTTATCTAAGTGAAGCTGCAAAAAGTATAACTTTTGTTGTTGTGAGGTTATTAGTTACATAATTTTCCATCATGCGGTCACAGTGTGTGTGTGTGTGTGTGTGTGTGTGTGTGTGCGTTATGGAGCAGCAGCTTTAAAAGGAAACATGGGTTAACGTGAGAAGACCAGAAGGTTGTAGTGTTATATATACACAGAACCCGCTGAGTCCAAGTGAGACCGAACCAGAACACAAACCATGTGTGGGTTCAGGGTTTATTCACAGGGCTGCTGTGTGGTTCATTATGTGTTTTTAAGTTTATTATTTAAACTCCCTCCTTGTTGCTAAAACCCCCCAAATATCTTGTTAAAAACTACACATCTTTATTATATATTTAAACTCAAAAATGTTATGTAATCGAACCTCTAACATGACATTTTTGAGTTTAAATAACTTAATACATTAATACAATTCATTTTTTTGAGTACATGTCCACAGTGCTGCTCCTTTTTTGGTCTTTTTTCTGCTCTGTTGTTGTAATAAAACCAGATTTTTCCCCCTCCTTTTATTTGGAATATTTTGCCAGAACTGGAAACATCTTGTCTAGTCCACGTGCGACTGGAAAATATCTTGTCCGTCAAAGTCCTGTGAAGAGTTTTTATGGGTTTATACAAATGGATGAACGTTTGGGGTCGCCTGTGGAAATAAAGAGTTTTAACAGGACGAGATGAGATGGTGGAATATGACGTTATTATGCAGCCCAGGGGAAGTCTGTTTGACATTAGGGCTGCGGCTTATGATGATTTACATTCTTGATCTTTTTGCTGGCAACTTTCTTGATTCATTTTTTGATCGTTTATTGTCAGGAAATATTCAAAAAAGCCCAAAAAGTCGATGAGTCGTCAAATCATTGATTTACTGCAACATAGGACAAAGAAAGGAGAAGAGAAAAGAGGTGAAACTCGGGTTCATGTTTGGTATTTTTACTTGAAAAATGATGAATCTGATCTAAATAGTTCTTTCATTGACTTACCATCAGAAACTAATATTATAAACAAAAATATACATGTATGTATATGACCAAAAATATGCAAACACATACTGTGTGCGTACTCTTGTGTTACATTTGGTGCTTTTCATGGTCTTTCATGGCCTGTCATTTCCAGTTAATAATATGTACAAATACTACAGAATACAGTCATATTATAGACAATATGTACTTCCATCTTTCTGGAACACTTCCCAGCAGTTTGGGGAACTCCATTTCCTGCGTCAGCAGCTCCGAAAAGACACTTTTGCCAGCACGACGTGGAAAAACTGACCTCAGCCTCGTCCAGGAAGTTTTTGGGATTAAACAGCAACACAGACCGTGTGTTGGATCTTATCAGAATCAGAATGTTTTTTTTTTTCTGGAACACTTCCAAGCAGTTTGGGGAACTCCATTTCCTGTGTGAGCAGCATCAGAAAACTGCTGAATCTCGACTAATCAGCTCTGAACATTATCCTTCCTGTTGAAGGTGACGAGGTCTGCCAGAGTAAACCACAGGCACGCAAATGAGAAGTAGATGGCATGCCATCTGGTTAGAGGAGGT
This sequence comes from Argyrosomus regius, assembly GCA_946959425.1. Taxonomy (NCBI): domain Eukaryota; kingdom Metazoa; phylum Chordata; class Actinopteri; family Sciaenidae; genus Argyrosomus; species Argyrosomus regius. Next base: position 13,545,219 of record OX336905.1, read on the forward strand.
CAGGCTGATATGTTTTGTAGCTTAGTCTTGAAATTTGACTATATCCATAAACTGGCTTATTCATTCATTTTTTTGGTCAGCAGCATCTGGAACATAACAAAGCCACAAAAGAGAAGTTTTTCTGAGGAAAATGAAATCATAATATTAGATTTAAATGACCTGGACGGTTATATTGGAAGGCAAATCATAGCTGGAAGATGAAACAGCACTCTGGAATATTAGAGCCCCGGCCTTTTAACCTCATTTAACCAATCCATAATGATGTCTGAGTACAGTGGCATTAAACTGTGGTCTGAGGACAATGTGTGACTTTTTGTTTTTGAGACACAAAATAATGAAAATATTGATTATCAAACACAGCCATAGGCAGGCCAGTCTGATTCAGCTGAATGGATTTCTCTGGCTAACAGCAGCTGTTGTTCAGGAGTGTCTTTCACTGTTTGTTAGGAGGTGTTAGGTTCACACACACGAACGGCTGCTCATGTCTCAATAACTGTTATGTAAACCTAACAAACCTACAGACATCCCGCTAACCTGAAAGTGACTGAAAGCTGCGCGGAATGAGTGAAAGTCGACACGACGTGAGAGGAATGTGCTTAATCACTCCAAGAGCTCTGATAAATCCACCGAACACGACGTGCCCAGCACGTGAACATGGTGGAGCGGCTCAAGAGTCACATATTTCCCTCAGGAGTTGATTGAATCCAAAAACACAACTCTAAATTAATAATCAGTGATGTGTTTCTGCCTCTAAGCAGCCATAAAATCACCTTTCATAGACTAATATGTGGTCAGAATGGCATGCTGGCATTAGTATGATAGAATACTACTACTACACTGTAAAAAAACAAAAGTAGGGTCAGGATTATTTTTTAAAGATGCACGATATATATCGGGGCTGATACTTTATCGCCCAATAATGGAAAATTTATATCATTATGTGTTATTCTGATAATGAAATTATAGCCGATTATCCCATAATAAAAAAACAGATGTCTGTTTTTCCTTGCCACTGTCACCAAGTGCTTGCTCATGGTGGGAACTGTTGGGTCTCTGTAGATAATATAAAAGTGTCATGAGACGCCATTACGATTTGGTGTTATATAAATAAAATGGAATTTGATTGACCTGAATAGTGTTAACAGCAGTGATGTCAGGGATATGAAATCATCTATTTTAGCCTTTCCTGCATAAACTTCAGGTTATGAACTTTTATTTAAAATACAAAAAAGTGAAATTATGGGTTATCATATCGGCTGAAACAAAACTCCATATCATGCGTCCCTGCTATTCGATGCTGGAAAACCTTTATTGTCATGTTGGTTTAATAATAACAGCACATGAAAAACAATAAATCAATGATAAACAGCATTTCGAAGGCCGGATGTGATTTGTTATCATGTAGCTGCAGTGGTCTGCTCTGTCCTGTGAGCTAACACTGAAACTCGTATGACAGCATGACACCAAAGAAGAATGCACATATGAGATTAGCATGTCCTTGAAGTAATCCGTATACAGTATGGGCGCCTGTTCCGTGATGTGTAACCCGGCCCGTCCGCTCTGTGTGTGAGGAAACAACTCCTCCAGTTTGAGTCGTGACTCAGTCAGCGCCGTCATAGCAACCGGCAATATTTTTTATTGACAAATAAGCTCAGGGATCAGCTGTTTTTTTCCAAAGTGAGGGGAAGCTGGTACTTTGGTTAGTTTTCATGTGTCCAGCTGACTGATCAGAATTTGTCAAAATTAAAAATGTAGGATCTTTAATTATTACTGACTTTTTATTGTCTGAGCACGGTGGGCAGAGTGACACATGGTGCGAAGTCAGCCAGTTAAGGGGAACTTGTGTTCCTGGTATCATTTTGCATATTTACAATATTCAACTCAAACTTTATTTAAAGCAGCTTTCATACAAACATGAAGCTTCACAAAGAGCAAAAAGCAAAACAGAAAAAAGCTTTTCCATCAATAAAATGTTCAAATACATCAAAGCAAATATAACAAACACACTGCACTCCACTGGAAAATGTCTTGCCAGCCCAGATGCAAATATTACTTCGATCTGGTAACTGTGGTGAACTGCACCGGTCCACTATACTGCTGCTAGCATGCTGCATCCACCGAGATAAAACCATGACCCAGATTCCGTCACACAGAGTGTGGTGAGGCTAGCTGTGGTTGTCTGGCACACACACACGCGTGCTGCTCACACTCTGCACACACAGACCTGAAAGTGTGTGTGTGCTGTTCAGGTTTCTTTACTTTTTCTGTAGATACTCGTGATTCACAGAGGATGAGTCCTCGTGTTTCTGGTGATGCCGGACCTTTTCCTGAGTCTGCATCATGGCGCTAACATTATATGTATATATATATATATATATATATATATATATATATATGAAGAAAAACAAACACAGATAAGACTGAACGTTTGGTCTGCAGCCATGCTTGCAGCTCTGCATGGATGCTTTGAGCTAAATGCTAACGTCTTAACATGCTGATGTGAGCAGGTGTAGTGTTTGTTACTTTACACTGAACACAGGCTACAAATGAGGCTGATGGGAATGTCATTAGTTATATATTAGTTAGGTATAAACCAAAAACTTCACTTCATAACTCTCATGTCTCAGTTTCATTGTGTGTATTTGTGTTTTATAGATGGCTTTGATTTGGGGGACGCTCTCGGCCCAGGTAAACCTTTGGAAAGTCTCTCTGACATGAATATGATATCTAAAGCATACTTCATTTTTGTATCAGATGTTCAGATTCAGATCAGTTGTTACCTTCAATAATAAACAGCATATGTAATCTGCCTTAATAGAAAAACTGCCAGCCATAACTGTCTATATCTTTCTACCCACAGATCCCACTCCCAAACCTACTGATAAGCCACCAAAGAGTGGAGGAGGAGGAGGAGGAGGAGGAGGAGGTGAGTCTGCAAATATTGTATTGTTGTTTTTGTTTTGATTTCTTACTTTACATCATCATTAGTTATATATTAGTTAGGTATAAACCAAAAACTTCACTTCATAACTCTCACGTCTCAGTTTCATTGTGTGTATTTGTGTTTTATAGGTGGCTTTGAACTTGATTTGGGGGACGCTCTCGGCCCAGGTAAACCTTTGGAAAGTCTCTCTGACATGAATATGATATCTAAAGCATACTTCATTTTTGTATCAGATGTTCAGATTCAGATCAGTTGTTACCTTAAATACCAAACAGCATATGTAATCTGCCTTAATAGAAAAATTGCCAGCCATAACTGTCTGTTTATATATTTTGACACAAAAGCGTCTCCTGTGAGCTACGAGTATAGATTTTCTGAGTGGAAGCGCTGTTGAATGACTGAGAGAGTGCTAAAGGACAAGATAGAGGACAGTAAAAGCTTCATGCAAACACATCATCGTGCATCTGTTTTCTTTATTAATTATGAATTTTAGAATGATAATATCTTTCTACCCACAGATCCCACTCCACCCAAACCTGCTGATAAGCCACCAAAGAGTGGAGGAGGAGGAGGAGGTGAGTCTGCAAATATTTGATTGTTAAATAATTAATAATACATGTATGTTAAAGCACAAGCTATTCTATGATATATGATATGATATTCTATATTTTTCTTCTTGTCAACAAATGTAAAGCATACTTCAACAATGAATGTATCCAATAAGTGTGTGTATTCGTGTTTTATAGATGGCTTTGGACTTGATTTGGAGGACGCTCTCGGCCCAGGTAAACCTGTGGAAAGTCTCTGAAGTGAATATGATGTATGGTTCTAATGGAGTCAATGAATATATTTTTACTTTGTACCCACAGATCTCAACCCCAAACCTAAACCTGCTGACAACCCACCAAAGAGTGGAGGAGGAGGAGGAGGTGAGTGTGCAAATATTGTGTTGTTGTTTTTGTTTTGACTTCTTACTTTACATCATCATATTCTATATTCGTCTTCTTATTCATTCATTTCTTGAAGGCGGCGGAACTTTCGATGACTCGGACTTGATTGGTGTTGGTAATGGAGACTACAAGCCTGAAGGAGGCAAAGCAGGAGGTAAGCCATCAGCACCACCCCGAACAGCTCTCCATTTTGATCTGCTGCTGCTCTTTATAACCTGGTTTTTCTTGTAGTACCAGCTGTCTGATCGTGTGTTCAGCCTGCAGGCCTTCATGGTTAAATATACACTGTCTGTTTTAATTCAGCAATCCCAACGTGACATCTGAGTGTTTGTAATGTTCTACAGTCTGACACAGCCACGCTTGAGCTTGAAAGTATTCTGACTGAATATTAATGCACTTTACAGACAGGAAATGATACAGGGCCTGTTCCAACAGATATAAGTCAACATTACTCATTTCAAAAGTAAATCCTTCACACAGCATTCAACATGTTCTTTCAAAAATGTATATATTTTTTTATTGTTGTCACTAATTTTGTTTAGTAACCATACTATCATCTTTGTATTTCCCTTGAACACTGTGACTAAACTCTGGTGTCTCCTTTAAATTCCTTTCCTTTGTTTGTTTCTTGTTGCCCTTCACTACCACTGACTCAACCGAGCAGAGACTCCTCAGAGAATGACCCAACATTTATCTAATGTCATGGTAACGCTGACAGACTCTGATCCGACTGTTCGCGTAGGTGTCATGCCACTTTCTGATCAGTGTGTTCTTCAGGGAAGTGGAAGTAATGTTACAGAGACGCTGTGTGGGGAGAGTTGGTTTCACACAGGAAGATGGTGGTGGTTTCATGATACTGCCTCAGCCTGTAAACCACCCAATGCCCTCACATGCATTTTTTTCCATAGAAACCAGTGTTTTGCAGCGTGAAGACACAGTACCAGACACTCAGAATAGCCACCCCCAGGCAGCTGCCTGCCCCTGCACATAAGCATGGGCCTGTCATGGGTTGGGCAACATGTTCAATTGGCTAACTTCACTACACTCCAATAAATAAAACAAAATAAACTAGAAATTAGAACCATTCTTACACATGTAATGAATTCAAGTTTCTCTCTTTTACCAAACTAAGACGGCCTCGTTAACTCTTATTAACACACACACGTTTAAATGACATCGAAACAAACAGAAACAACAAAGAATCAAACCACTGAATCCAGCGAGTCAGATGAGATTCTGAGTGTGTCGCCGAGCAGCAGCTCTCACTCAAGTCTTCAGAGGCAGGCCATTACATTTTTAAAATGAAATGGCAAAAGCCCTCCGCCAAAATAAAACCGACGACGGAGTCATCCAATAGCCAAATTATTCGTCCAATCACGCAACCCTAGTACACATCAAATTAGTGCTGACTGTTCTCCTGCCAGTCAGTGTTTGAGAGGTTTAGTTTATAGTTTTTGGAACTTTGATTGTTGGTAATTGTAGTTAACGAGGTAGAAATGTAGGAGAGAATCTACTTTACTTTCATTTGACTATAAAACATACTACCACATCAGAGGAGCGAAAAATAATTCAAGATTTATTCATGTTCATTTAATATTCAACAACACAGATTGACCTGTGACCTTCAGAATAAAAGCACTGTCCTACAGTGACACTGTCCTACTGTTAATACGTTATTTATATGTGACACTGAGTTTTCATTTTTATGTACAGCAGATATGTATTTATATATGTTTGTGCTTTCTTTTATCTGGTATAACAAACAAATACAACGTCACATGACTTAAAAACATTACTTTTAAAGAGTCGTAGCACCAGATAAACGTTGTGGGGAGCTTCAGTGCATCCATTCACACAGTTTATTATCCTTTCACTGGATTTAACAATCTGTGGACACCCTGCCAAATCCCCCGGGGCCTCTGAAGAATACAAATACAGTAAATGATGAGTTCTGGATGTTGTTGTTTATAAAGACTGTTGCAGGTTCCAGCAGTGTGGCTTCACTAACGTTGATTAAATACATACATGTTTAATGCTGCTGTTTTCCACGATGAGAAAAGAGTCTGTTTCCATTGTCCAGTGAAAAGAATCATGGTACTGAGACAAAGCTGTGGAAGCTCTCGTCTTTGTCTCTATACTGTTGTTTAGTCAGAGCATGGAAGTAATTAGTTGTTCCTCCAAAGAAAGAAAAAGGAATAAAAAGCCACAGGCTCTCCGATGGAATTAGAACCACGTGTTTAGTTTTCAGATGTGATTCTGTGTGATGGTATACATGCAGCAGCAGCAGCTACGCTAACCTGTTATTAACTGCAGCTTACTGCACCAGAGCCTCTCAGCTGGGATTTCACTTCTGGTTGTATGAGAGGAAGCACAGCGACGAGACAGCGATACTCATCTGTTGTGTCTATTTGTGTTCAGAGGGCAAAATGCCACAGTAATACCCAGAGTTACATTACTGCCTCCCCTCAGGAATCTGCTGTTGAATGGAAAGAACCCATAAAACCCATAAAAACTGACTTTTCTCCTTTTTCTTTTGACTTCAGGTGCTGAGGACCCTGGCTACAACCAGGGTATGTTTTTATTCTCATTTTATTCTCAGTTTATCTCGAACAGTCATGAAGAGAACCACTCAACCTGTGAAAAACTGTAAAATGTCATCTGTGATCTGCCTTTTATCAGGGTTTTAACATATTCATTATTATATCTGCAAAACTAAGAACATTTTAATCGAAGATGCTGAACCTGGTCATTATGAGCGCGTTAGCTTCAGTTTTTAGTTAAAAAAGAACAAGACTTGAACCGGTTACACGGTCAGCGCCTTAAACCACTTAGCTAGAACTTGGCCGTAGTTCTCTTTATGACAATCAGTGATTTTTGTCGAAAGACAAAAATGATCCGATCGTCATCAATATTGTAGATTGATTTGCTTTCTTTTGTTCCTGACAGGTGGTGCTGATCAACCACAAGGTAAATCCCACTCCTGTCTTAACGTACTTCCTGTCTTTGTGTCCGTGTTCCATCTGTGTCATTGTGGGCATCGTTATGAGCGTCCTTGAGCTCTAGTTGGGAATTTCCTTTATCCTGTTTTAGAGGACGTTGTGTTCATTACTTCTGTTTGAACAGTAGTTGTGTTGGAGTGTTCCACATGCTGCCCCCCGCATGTTTATTAGTTGTTATGTTTGTGGCTTTGAAAGCGGCTCCTTGGTGAATATTTGACTACTGACGTAGGACTTGTTAGCTGGGCCACTGAGATATGTGATCAGTTGCATTTAGTTGCATGTCACCAGATAAAGCTGGTGTCTTGAGGACTAACCAACAGTTGGTTTTGGTTTCATACTGGTATATCTTCATGTTGGTACCCCTGGTCTGGTTTCTTTGGCTAAAACCCTGCTACGATTGTGTGTCGTTGCAGATCCAGACCTTCTGTGGGGCCAAATCCTGAAGATGCTAAATGCTAACATGCCAGAGGAATTCTTTATGTGGATTAACAACTTAAAGCAAACCATAGCACCTCTGTTAGAGAGGGCCTTGGATCTGCTGCAAGCTATACCATGAACCATCAATCTGTGGTTCATGGTAGTGGTTTACAAATGTTTGGTTCGATGTCTGACTGTCTTGAAAAAAGTTAAGAATATACTTTTTTAAAAATCTTTTTTTAAAGTTATTTTTCGGTTTTGTTGCAATGCACCGCAAAACTCTGTAACTGACATTTTGTGCTCTGTACTCTGTCCTGTGGCCCTTGACCTCTGGCTTCACAGCTGCAGGTCTGTGCTTGAGCTGGAAAATCATGTGATCAGTGTAACTGAACGTACTGAATGACCGTTCTAAGACTAGAAATTCTTGCATCACTGAACCAACCAGACAGTTAAAATAACAGCACTTCAAGAGATAATATAGTGTTGACTCTAACCCTGTGATTCAGGACTTAGTAGACACCCTGTGTTTGGGTGTGTACATACATTCCTTTTTCTTTCACTCTCCACCCAGCTCTCATAAAGTGCCATGACTCATTCATATGTTGTTAGTTTACATTATTTACATTGTAAGAACATTATTGAAGTGGAGTGTGAACTTATGTTACCTGTTGTGCACAACAGAGCCCAACAGCTACTGGATAATTGGAGCAGTTCTGCTGATACAGATAGAATAGGGTGTCCGATATATTGATATATTGGCTAATATTGTTTAGATCAATCAATCAGACATTTATTTGGATAGCACTTTTCATACAAGCAAAATGGAGCACAAAGTGCTTCACACAATAAAACAGCACACTGGCAATGCCAAGTTGCACTCTGACAATGTTCTTAAGAAGATTCTTAAGATTAAGAATTTTAAGATTAATTTTAAGATTAAGAATCTTAAGATTCTTAAGAAGTCATCAGGAAACACGGCAATGTAAAGCTGTGTGTCATCAGCATAGCACTGAAAATTTATACTGTGTCTCCCCGTGATGTGGCAGCATGTAAAGGTTAAAAAGACTATGACCTAACATTGAACCCTGCGGAACACCACAATTTTATTTTATAGCTTTTTAAAAAAAAACATTGACCTATACTTACAAAATTCTCTATTAGATTTTTTTTACATCTATCTCTACACATTTTTTTTGCAACAATTCTTATGACAAAGATATGTAATGGGGGAAGGGTATTTTACAGTGTAACAATAAACATTATTGTCGAAAATGACATGAAATTAAATATAAAAAGTAAGTATAATTTATGAAGTATAAATTACTACACATAAAAAAATCCTGAATATTTATAGATCCCAATTACCCCAAGGATGTTTTTCTGCATTATGTCCTGTAAATTAAAGGTGCATACAATAATACATACACAGTTACTGATATATTTGCAATAAGATGATATTGTCTGATAAAATCTGTGTGCTGATATAGAGGTCGGGCTCTGCTAACCAACAGAATACAGCACATGTTTATTAGTGTACTTCTCTGAAAATGTAATGAATTTTGGTTCATGTTTTGATGCTTGTTGTCCTTGTTGTTTTAATTTAGCGCAGAATAAGCTCATATGACAGGAAATGAAATGTAATTTGAAGAGTCAGCTGACTGAAGATCTGCTCCAGATCTGAGCCGTGCTTTAGGACTCCAAAACAAATCTTAGTTAGCTTGCTTTATTTGCAGAAAATAATGTTTGCGTGCACAGAAAACAAAGCCTTTATGTGTGTTGTTCTCTGTAATGACTTCATGTGGGGACACGCCTGGTTTCTGGTTTCTGCACATCAGTCCAAACACCTCGGGTCCTCCTCAGTTTGTACACATTCTTAACATAGCCAGCATTCACAGCACTCTGCTGAGAGATGAACATGTAGAGCTGCAGACCTCTCTTCATTTAGAACCCTCTCGTTTTAGAGCTTTGATCAGATGATGTTTTCTTCCTTATGGCACTTCTTAGCTCATGAGTGCTTCTTTGTGTCTCTGGTAACTGGCAGGATATTTATTTTTGGTGGGTTCTTTGTAGTTAAAGCCTTTATTTTGCTTGCCTCCAGCCTTTATGGAGTTTGTTTGTAACATTGCTGCGATGATTGCGATGTGAAAGAGTCATGAGACGTGTAAATCATAACGAATAAAACAAACCAGTTGAACCGTCAGTTCACAATGTGTTTGATTTATGATGCGAGCATGGAGATCCAGCTGAGCAAAGCGGGCAAATCAGGTCCTCAGACGGCCTCACCACGAACGTGCAACAAAACTTGACAATTTGCTCATTTTTACTTTTTATTTGCATCCTTGTTATTGGTCTTGTTTTAGTTTTAATACTTTTGAACTCTTGGTCCGTTGATGCTATTAGTGTCAAACATCACACCCCCTCTTCTCAGAGAGGAAGACTCAGCACATCCAGTCCTACTGGAAAGCAGTGCAGCTCACACTTATCACACTTGCTCTGATATCAGATAAACGTCCATAAATCTGCCCATAAATCCTCGATAGTGACGTCCTTTTTGTTTCCATGGATGGTTACCGTGTAAACAGTGCAAACAGGAACTGCAAGTAATACATTCATTTTAATAATGCTGATTTAAAGAAAGCATTACCTCAGCATTATGTCTCCTCTTTTCTACGTGCATGATGGGAGCTGTAGTTCTAAATGTTTAAACGGATGACGAAACAATAATTAGAAATAAAATCACTTCTAATTATGCTACTAATAATAATAAGACTGGTAATATATTATCTGGGACATGGTGCAGGTGTAAGTACTGGTGTCCAGGTACAGTTGTCTACATAACATGCTTCTGATGTCCGTAGGACAATGACACTCTACTGTTATCGAATAGTTACTGAATAGTAACAATAATGTTAGATACTGTTAACATTTCAACCTTCATGAAAGTCTGTCCCAGAACACACAAAGACATGAAAATAAAGCTCGGCTAAACGCAGCACTGAATCATAATTCAGACTGAAGCTGACGCTGCATGTGTGCTGCATGTGTGTGAGAAACATCTACATGCTCAGCATTCTCCAGCAGTAAGTCACTGCAGGCTGGCAGCCTCCGCTTCTTCCTCTTCTTTTTTTTTCGTGCCCAGGCAGCGCCCTATTTTAGTACACTGCACCATCGCAAGACACACCCCTCCTTGTGACTCACTGTGGTTTTGAAGTCGTGCCAGTCAAACAGAATAGTCAGGCTTGTGTGTGTGTGTGTGTGTGTGTGTGTGTGTGTGTGTGTGTGTTTCAATGTCATTATTATCTCTAGTGTGTGCTGCCACCCTGCCTTGAGGCTTGGGTGTGTTTGCTTTAATCCAGCCTTTCTCTCTTTTGTTCACTGCGTTCGCTCCGACTGATTCTCCAACGCTTGATATCCACACTTCATGTCTTTGTGCTGTTCTAACAGTTTACTTCAGTTCCGTGAACGTTCTGTTGGTTCTGAAAACTTTTTGCCACTTTCAAATGATTTAAGTTGCAATAAAAAGTTGTTGACTGCCACCTTGTGGAAAACCGAGGTCAGGACAGTTCACAATTTATCAACTATTTATCAAAGAATTACACCTTCAGAAGAGAAAGGTCCCTAAAAGTGAGGAATAAGATATGTAGCAGGTGATCATGTGATTAATATTTTAGTAGCAATTGGCTTTAATATATTTACACTATAAAAATAAATGAATGAATATGAAATGATAGAAAGTCTGCTGAAACAAAAAATAAGTTCATTATGGAGGATATTCTGCTGCTGGTGGAGGAGCTACATCAGAGACAACATGTTTTATAAGACGAAAGAACCAAATCAATGCCAGCTTCAGTCTTCACTGAGTCGTTTGCGCTCATGATTGCTGTTTGTACGATGCAGAGTAGGCTAGAACTGTACACACTGCTTCATGTTTGGTTCTGGTTTTGGTCCTGCAGAAGCTGGAGGCGGACAGATCGCAGCGATCGTCAGCGCCGTAGGAGTCGCTCTGATGGGAGCAGCATCCAGTTACTTTGCTTACCAGAAGAAGAAGCTGTGCTTCAAGATTCAGGGAGGTCAGTATGTTTTTCTTTAGTCACAAATAACAGGAAGTGATGTCACAGCAGTCTCACTGGTGAAATGTTCTTTGTTCAGGGCAAGATCCAGAGAGCGGTAAAGGCTACCAAGGCACTCAGTCTAATCCTCAGTCCGATCCTCAAGGTACGTTTCTTCTCTCACTTCCTGTAATAAAAGTGTCATGGCCGACATGTTACAGACGGGTGACAGCAGCTTTGGCTCCACCACAAGCCAATCAGAGAATCAGAGATTCTAACACGCCGACTCAAAATGTCCCACAGACGTTTAGATCTCGTGACAGCCATTTACTTTAATTTGTTACCCTGTGTTAAGACAGAAGAGGTCAAACAAAGGCTCTCCATATCTACACAATGTAAATAATATTTCATTACAAGTCCAAGTTCTGCATTTAAAACTTGACTTAAGTAAAAGTGCAGAAATATTAGTACAAATGTACAGAAGGTTTAAAATGACTCAGATTGATGAGATCAGACTGATGCAGATTAGCCTGTCAGTGACATATATATTCAATATATATGAGGTCACAGTGATATCTATGAGTTGACATGTTTGACCTGTAGTGTCTCAGAACTTTACAAAACAGATCTTTAAAGGTTGTTTTCTCCAAGCTGTGACACACTAATTTCCACTTCAGTAACACTCAAGTACACCAAACCTTCCAGTTTTTTACAGCTGATGAAGAAAATTGATTTTTTTTTTATGTCTGTTGACAGTATTTTCTGCTTTATGGAGTGATGAAAAGAGATCAAAAATGGTTTCATGGTGTGTTTTATATCCTATTCACCTGTAGTCTCTGAGTCAGATAAATGTAGTACAGTAAAAAGTACAGTTTACTTTTAAAATGTAGTGAAGTAGAAGAAGAAGTACAGGGAACTCAGAAAAGTACTGAAGTACAGAACTGGAGTATGAAGATGAGTATGGAGATGAACTTCAGCTTAAAGTTGGTCACAGTATCTGTGAGGCGACATTAACACATTCAGAGCAACTCATGTAAAAGAACTACAACAAACAAACTAACCAAACCCAAATGTGTGTGTAGCCTGACATCTTGTGGTCAGCAGAAGGTAGTGAACTGACCGCCCACCCTCGACACACTCGGGTTCAGGGTTTAGTTACTGTTTAATCCAGCCCAGACTCTTTGCACTAACTCTTCTCTTCTTTTACATTTCAGCGTTCAGCAACCTGCTCAGGACGTCTTAGACACCTCCTGCACACGCACAGGACAAGTCAGTGGCCTTCTCTACAGAACTCAACTTCCAACTTTCAATCATCTGTCATCTTCCAGTCAGACATTATCTGGGTCTTTATGATTTCTTCTAGTTTAAATGCAACCTTATCCTGACATGTAAACTGCAAATACATTAGCTGTGTATCATTTCTTTACTCGTAGCTATCAGTGGAGCTGTGTTGATGATTTCAGTGGTTTTGCACAGAGCTTTGTGTTTGTGTGCTTCGTCTGTGTGTAACTACTGTACACATGAATACATGGTTTTGTTTCCCTTCCTGACTCCTACACTAGTATCCTCAAATAAGTGTGCTTAGTTTAACATAGGTGCTACATGGGTTTACTGCATCACGAATGAGTTTTTTTTTACAAAAGTTGCTCTGGTGTCATGTTCCAAACTAAAAGGTCCCCCTGCAGCTGGCATCTGAGAAGGATTGAACAAAGCTTTAAGTGCGTTTGTATCTGTTTGCCTCAGAATGGATGATTAGTATTTTTCTTTAGCACCTTAAATCTTAAAGGGTTTGTTCACCCGATAGAAAAAAACAAAAACATGTGTGTCCTATTTAGTCATTGTTTTAGTCTCTGCGATTTCTGCCTCCATTATTGTTGTTTGTTTTTGTGAAATGACCCCGTAATGCCCAGCTCAGAGTCAGCCTAGACCGTATTCCATGACAAATTATAAAACAAGCAGAGGGGGAATCACCTGTACCTTAGTGGCTCACATTGAATTCAACATAAGTTCCATTTACAAAGCGATGTTAATGAAACTCAAGACTTCCTGCAGATATTTCAAACTAAAAGCCTACCAGTCACAAGAATAACTTCATTCTTTGGCTGCTGGGAGGCTTTTAATTTGAAATGTGGTGTTGAGTTTTATTGACAGTACTTAACTAAATCTAAAATGTAAGCAAATGGGAATTATTAGAGAATAAAACATTATTTTCAGTGTAGTGGTAGTGCACAGCGTACTGAATGTAACAAGAAAACCTGTAAACACAGAGGAAGTGCTGCAAACTCAGCAGGAAACGGCATCAACAGCAGATGAACTGCTTCAAGTCATAGTTTGGTTATTTGCAGTGTGGTTGTATGAGGTATTTATCCATAGTCGGTGTGTTTCCTGCAGTAGACGGCGGTCAGCACGCCCCAGTTTGGAGAAGCAGACAGAAGTCCGAACACGGAAGCAGAGCAATGTCCTGCTGTGGACAGGGTCAGCAGCAAAACATGTTTTAGCCCACCTAAAAAAAGTCCAAGTGTACGCTGTATTCAGAATATTTTCATGCTTTACCTTGCCATCACACAGTCCTTCCTGATGGGAAACTGAAGCATGTTTATTGCTCTCTTCGAAGCCACTGGGCAAAAACGTAATTTTCCCTTGCAGAAAACTGGATCTGCTGTTCCACCACTGCCTCAGTCGCTTACTTTGTTTAGGTTATTGTGTGACTTTAACCTGCTAGTTCTGTTTCTAACTATAAGTTGGTTGCTGCAGACTGTGGCAGCAGTAGACCAGCAGCTCCTGTGTTCTGCAAGGGAAAATTACGTTTTTTATCGATGAAGTCTGGTGGCTTTATCGAGGACGGTATCACTGCTTCAGTTTCCCATCAGAAAAGACCGTCTGACAGCAGGGTAAAGTTGTGAAAATGTTCGAAAGATAACATAGACTGATTTTTTTAGGTGGCTAAAATGTTTTGCTGCTTGACCCCGTCTACAGCTGCACATCGCTTAACTTCTTTGCTGGTCTTCCAGTCAGCTTCTACAAACCGGGGGTGTGCTGACCGCCATTTACTGTAGGTACTACACTGACTGTGGATCATTTCCTCATACAAGCACACTTCAAATATCCCCAACTATCCCTTTAAACATGGTCAAATAAAGAGGGGAGATTACAAATAAAGGCCTGGTTCTCTCTGCTATTTGAGAATTTACAGTTTTTACAGCGTAACACAAAGATGGCTCAAGTTGTCTTAACATAATCATCATGTAACTGGATCTAAATCCAGCAGAAGGAGCTTTTTAATACTAATTCTGATTGATTGTGGTGATGTGAGAAGATTGAGGTTATGAATCACAAAGCATAAACTTACTACGTGTATACAATTTAGTGATGTGTCATTTAAGTGAGATTGCTTAGCACCTGTTATATAAAAGTGTAATACATACAAGCATCAGCTTTTAGTTTGTGGGAGATTGATCTTAATTTTGTGCACTGCCAAAGTCATCTGTGTCTGTTATGAGTCCTATTTTCTTAAAGCTGCACCAATCAGAAAAATAAATTAAAAATATACCAGGTTAAATGTGTTTTTACTGCCCCCTACTGGTCAAAAAAAGGAATAAATGCAGCTTTAAAACAAGTTAAAATGATATTTTTTACCATACTGACATATTTGTTTTCTTGTTTTAAGAAATTAGGAATCAATCATAGACAGTGATGACCTGATGAGACAGAGACTTGTGTAATTATTGGTTTTATTATTCAGCTTTCTTTCTGCTTGCTGTAGAAGAGCAGCAGCCATGAAACGCGGGCAACACTCTGATGCACTTTTATCTGCAGTTATGATCCTCAACTAGATCTCTGCATTATGTTATTCATGCCAGACTCCTCGAGTGTCATCAGTTTATTCGAGTCACAAGTGAGCATCCAAAGTGTCATAAAATCAGAACTATTGCATCAGGGGACTCTGGCTGGAGAACTGTTGTTATTGCTGAAATATTAAAATGAGTTGCACCCTCATGAGCTGTAAATACGTGAGAATAATGTGTATAGATCCCTGCTGACTTTTGCTTTAGGCTTGATGCTGCAGTGTGCTTTGAGCATTTCAGTGTCGACGACTATGATCAATTTGAAATGTATTTTTGTATCTCAGATTTACAAGCATAGACTTAATCCAGGTATATTGGATCTGATGATTGGATCAATGTTACTTCTGTGAGTGGATTTAAAGTGTGTGTACATGTTTTCAATAAAGTGGTGTTGTACAGTTTATCCGTGTTTTGTCATCGCCTGCTTTATATGTACTAACTTCAGCTGAGGATGGAAGTTCATTCTTGACACATCAGTGAGTACGACAAAGTCATCTCAACTCTTCCCAGCTAGTTTGGATCTTTCAGACACATCTTGATGTCTTAATCACCAAACAAACTTCTGAGCTTCCTCCGTCAGTGTCTTCTTTGGTCACTTCTCCTCTGCCATTATGTCTATAGAAGCTGCTGAGCCCAGTTACATTGCCCGCTTGCCCAACTCCGGTTCTGGCACAACATCACCTCTGCTCCGTGCCCTGGGCCTGAAAACCTCTTCTCCCTGGTGGTCCAAAACACCTGTGGTACAAACACTAACACTCCCCCGGTGCTCTGAGCTCACAGTCCGGGCAGCCCGGCTAATAAACTGAGCTAACATTAGCTAACAGCAGCTACAGTTGGCAGCAGTTTACTTCACTGTCGATCAGGAAACATTTTCTCCATAAAATATGATCCAGTTTCACCAAAATCAGTGAAATAGTTGGTGGTGTGTGACTTACGTACTTCTCCTGACCTGGAGCCCAAAGTTATATAGTGTGAGAACAGACGTACGAATGACAGAGACACCATTCACCTGATTACAAGTTAGTGTAGCATCCACAGGATTTAAACTGTTAGTCTATGAGAGAAAAGTGACATACTGTTGCTTTAAATTTGGACTTAATCACCGTGAACAACTTTAGCTGATGGCTAACCCTAACTCTGTTTCAATAGAAGTGTTGCTGTTGTAAATAATTCATGGCAGAGAGGAAGTCATTTGGCTTGGGACCTACCTGTTTTGGCAGCACCTGGAAACAATACCCATATTCTTCATAATTCTGATTGTCCATATTGTAATTGTACTATGACAGCCTATTGAGTACACACATCATCTATTGCATGCACTAGGAGACTATCTGCAGTATCTTCCATTTTTCTCATATTTAACAGGTTTTCCTTATAATTTAAACAAATTTGTGATTTGGGCTATCAAACTAAAACTGACTTTTCACTGTCTGTTGTAAAGGTCTGATTGTCATATGTACGTGCATGTGTCTATAACAGATTTCATGAGCTTTGTTTTCATTCATGCTGTATCTTACTACAGTATGTGCTTTTTTTGTCGCTCTTTGATGATCTTCTGTTTGCCAACGTGTCTGCTTGTTTGTTTCCTTTAATGTGTAACAGAATCCCGCCCAGGGACTGCAGATGAAGATGAGCCTTTTGGCTGAAACTGACATCAGATTGATGTTAATTAAAGTGTGCTGTCTCAAGATTCTCTGAGGGAAAATTAGAGGAAAAACCCGGAATTTGAAGAGTTCCAGCAGTGTTCAGATGGAATATATACAGGAGGGCAGGTTGTGAAGGTTGATGCTGTTGCACAACACTTGGCAGAGCTCACTTTCCACTAGTTGAATGACCAGTTGAACAAACAGATGAGCAGACACGGCCGGCCTCGCTCCACTCTTCACTCCACAGATAAAAACAGAATTCACATGTGACTTGAAGGCGCAGCGTCAGATAGTCATCCTATCAGTATTTAAGGTTCCAGCATCAGCTGATGCAAAGATGTCATCTGTATAAGAGGCCGTCTACATCAGAGTGAAGCAGATTCCACCTCGCCTTCGTGAATAAGTAAAGTCACTGGATTTGTATTAAGACATTGAGAATGTCAGGTAGGTGACTTTATTTAATATAAATCAAATTTTACTTCTCGACTGTTGAGTTTTATTAGTGTGAGGTGCTTCAGTTTGACCTTCTCTGCACAGGTTAAGTAAGTTTAATAAATAAAAGACTTCCCTTTAACCCACAGCCTCAACAGTGAGCTTTGGTAACAGGCTTATAACTCTCTCTGCTTGTTAAATAATGTAGAACACACAAGACACACAAGTGTAGTGAGCTTCACACTCGGTGGCCATCCACACACTGCTCAAACTGTGTGCCATCTGAAATGTAACACTCTCCACACAGCCCCAGAGATGGCTGCAGACAAAAGGTTACATGCTTGTGCATCAGACAGGAGGCCTGCAGAATGAATCTCTGACATATTAGTCACGACTGCACACTTGATACTCCATATACAACTGCTTTTACCCTCATGGTGAAGCTTAATGGAAATAAATGCATTAAAAGAAGCATTAGTAGGGTGTGAAATGTTATTATCTTGCAGTGGAAAGTCATTTGGTTCATGTTAACATGAAGGTTTGGCTTTCATTGTTAGTAATTTTCTTGTAGGAGTGGAAGAAAAATCAAATTCTGATTCTCTCAAAAGTGTCCAGGTACAAAGACTTCATGAAAATGATTCAAATTCATTCAAATTAAAGGTCCAGTGTGTCAAATTTAATAGCTTCATTTACTGAATATGCCAGATATTGAATATAAAATTCTTAACTCTGTTTTCTTAGTAAGTAATCATCTGAAAATAAGAATCATTATGTTTTTGTTCCTTAAGAACGAGACTTTTATATCTAAAGATGCTGTGGGTCGGCTTCCACAGTGGGTTATTGTTGTACCACTATGTTGGCTCTGGTTATATAAAGAGATCTAGATGCACCGTTGGAGGTGGGGCTCTTCTTAGAAGCACACTCATTAAGCCAAATAAGTTTGATTTCTGGGCATAAAGTTAGCTGGATCTTCCGCATATACTCCCACATTGCGGGACTTCGTCCAGCTGAGCGTGGCTGATTTAATCATGCGGCTCTTCTTGTTATGGTTTGATTCAAAAAGTGACATGCAGACGGGATGGTAGAATGAAAAAAGATACCTTTAATAACTTAAAAGACAGTAACAAAAGGTGGCTGAACTCAATCCAACCATCCGAGATAAATCCCATGAGCAGAAATCAAACAAAAAATACAGAACTGAAACACCAAGATCGAACAATGCAGGACTGGAGAACAGATGCAGACAAGAGGGAAAACACATGGACTAAATACAAGAGAACTAATTAACTCATTAAACAAAGGTGACAGAAAACAGGTGGGAAAAAGACAAGGACAGGAAGTGAAGTAACAGACATTCAAGGAAAGACTTTGAAAATTGATCAAATTCTGATTGAACAGTGCTAAACATGTCTTCCATAAAGATTTTTACATTTCCAAAGTCTTAATGTGACCTAATACATCTAGTCTGTTATATTTTTTAATGACTTTGACTTCCTGCAGTCCATTACAGTTGATGCAGATGGTGATATTGCTGCAGAAAATAATCTAATCCTGTCCTCTGCTCACTCTCTAGCTGGAGAGGCCTTCATCACTCTGGTCACCACAGACTCATACTGCATGGGCGCTACAGTGGTCGGCAAAAGTTTAAGGCGTCACGGGACTACTCGCAGCATCGCCGTCATGGTCACACCGAACGTCTCAGAACAGTCAAGGTGGGTGACACATCCTCTTTTCTTTAACAGAGAGCTGGCTGCTGTGTCTAACTACTGAAGTCTTTCTATCTCATCAGGCTTTCCCTTGAGAATGTGTTTGATGAGGTCATCACGGTGGATGTGATGGACAGTGAGGACCGTCTCCACCTGTCCTTGCTGGGACGTCCCGAGCTCGGCGTCACCTTCACCAAGATCCACTGCTGGACTCTGACCCAGTACAGCAAATGTGTCTTCCTGGATGCTGACACACTTGTGAGTCATGAGAACATATAGCAACATGTAATAAAGTACAGATCACTCTGTTTCTATCTATATCTATAAGTCAACATGCTGTGTTTACTCTTTCCAAGGGTCATCCATACATGCCGTGATCTCAGTGAAGTCAAACATGTTCTTGAAGGTTCTGTCTCTGTTTAGTCTGTGCACACATGATGTTAGCAGGAGCCGGTGTGTTTGAAGTCTGAGCTCAGCAAACAGAGGAGAACATAGAGTCTCAAGGTCACACCTGCTCTGACACACATACATGTATCTGTATGCATGTGTGTATGTGGGTTACAGAATGCCATTCATTTTGAGAGGTATGAGTAATGCAAAAACAGTACAGATCAGTGGTTCTCAAACTGTTTCATGTTAAGGACCACCACAATAAATGCACATTAGACCACAGACCCTCAATTTGAGAGGATTATGTCGTCAGGAATCTTGCCCAAGGACACTTGGACATGGAGACTGAAGGAGCCGAGCAGATTAGTGGACAGACTGCTTTACCTCCTGAACCACAGTCACTGACAATGTCTCTGAACGCCTCTCAGACATGTCTACATGGATGAAGGCTGCTTCAGCTGAACCTCCCAAATCTGAACTGCTGGTCCTCCCAGCCAAATACTATGCACTATGACATCAACATCACAATTGACTCCCCATGTCTTGCCCCCACCAGGTTAGTGAGAAACTTAGGGGTCATAATCAAATCAAATCAAATTTTATTTGTATAGCCCAAAGTCGCAAAACACATTTTGCCTCGGAGGGCTTCACAATCTGTACAGGGAGTGACACCCTCTGTCCTTAGACCCTCGGTTCGAGTGAGGAAAAACTTGCCCACAAAAAACCCTTTTAACAGGGAAAAAAGTGGAAGAAACCTCAGGAAGAGCCACAGAGGAGGGATCCTTCTCCCAGGACGGACAGACGTGCAATAGATGTCACGTGTACAGTCAACAAGTCAACAGAAACATTTTGTGTAATTACAATGAAAAATGACAATGGATTACAATGAATGATAAAATGATTACAGTAGCAGTGGAACCTGTGATAGAGATAGAGAGACACAGATGCACAGCAGCAGCAAATCATTAACTAAGTTACTATAAACTGTAATGGAGATCTGGTAACATTAATGACAGTAATAATATATGTAGTGGACGTCATGCAGGACCACAGCAGCAGTCACGATCCACGGGAACCTGCTGGACGAAAGAGCACAGAAACTCCGGGGAAGAAGTTTAGTTAGTAAGATGCATTAATGTACATGTATGACAGACATGTATGTTTACAGATGGTGGTGGTGATGGTGAGAGAGAGAGGGAGAGAGAGAGAGAGAGAGAGAGAGAGAGAGAGAGAGAGAGAGAGAGAGAGAGGGTTTTCAGTAAAGGGAGATGTGACTGCATCTTCAACCAATACCATGCCTGAGCCAGCCCTAACTATAAGCTCTATCAAAAAGGAAAGTCTTAAGTTTACTCTTAAAAGTGTTGACCGTGTCTGCCTCCCGAACCCAAAATGGTAGTTTGTTCCACAGAAGAGGAGCTTGATAGCTGAAAGCTCTGGCTCCCAATCTACTTTTGGAAACTATAGGAACTACAAGGAACCCAGCATTCTGAGAGCGCAGTGTTCTAGAGGGGTAGTAAGGTACTATGAGCTCTTTTAGATATGATGGTGCCTGACCATGAAGAGCTTTGTATGCAAGGAGAAGAATTTTAAATTCTATTCTAGATTTAACAGGTAGCCAATGCAAGGAAGCCAAAATGGGAGAGATGTGATCTCTGATCTTGGTTCCTGTCAAGTTGTCAAGTCATAATTGATGACCAACTAACCTTCTCTAATCATGTCACCTCAGTTGCCCGGCCTTACCTAACTCAACACGCTACCCAACATCTAATACAGGCTGTGGTCATCTCACGACTCCCAGCCTGCACAATGAAACCCTTTCAGATGATCCAGAACACTGCGGTGTGCCTGGTTTTCAACCAGCCCAAAAGGTCACGTTACCCCGCTGCTCATCGAGCTCCACTGGCCACCTGTAGCAGCCCACGTTAAATTCAAATCGCTAATGCTGACTACAACGTAGTTTCCAGTTCTGCACCCGCCTAATTGAACATTCTTATACAGGCATATGTTACTCCTCCAATGAATGTCGCCTGGTTCTGCCACCTGTTGGCTTAGGGTAATCCTGAAGACCCAGCTCTTCAGAGAGAACCTCCTCTCCAACACTACCAACAACTTGAGATAATGCGCTTCTGGTTGCCCGGCTCCATTTACAAAGTCTCCAACATATAACCAGGCAGCGCATCCAATGTGCTACTGCATTAAAAGGAAAGCGTATGACTACACAATGAGGTCCAGCTGTGTGGCACTCTCACCTCTCCTCCTCCTGAAGCTGAATGCCAACCCAGCCCTCCTCCGCAATTCCATTCATCCTTTTAGCCCCTTACAACCCACTCAAGGACACCCGCTGGTTCCCAAACCCAAATCTGTAAACCACTGGTTTAGTGGCATAATGTCTCTAACATTAAAAACTTGCTATAAACTTTCATTAAGACATTTTCACTTCTCTCTCGCTGGATAAAGTCCTGCAGTCACCTCAGACTGTCTCACTGCTTGAAAAGTTTATCTGCACACCGGTTGACTAGAATAACAAAGGCTCGGGTCTTCTTTCTGTCTTTTTTAAAGTAGCAGTGAGATTGGTGCTTTTGTCAAAGCAGGAGAAAGTGGGTCATTTTCTCTTCATTAAACACAGACAGAGGAAGCCGGGCCAATACACTACTTATTTAAAGAATCCTGTTTTTGAATAAGTCACTTGGACCCTGTTGGACTTTTATAAAATTAGTAATTTTTTCTGAGGTAATGGTGCCTCAAATAGTCTGAAGAAAATTCAGATTTATAGGTGAAGCAATGACTTGAAGGTTGCATTTAATAACTGACCCTTTGAAATAGTCTGTCAATCTTTCTTTTGGTCGTTGCAACCTGACATGTGTGGATCAGCCTTCAGAATGTATTTACCCACACCTTCAGAATCCGATGAACCCGTTTGACCCCTGCTGGACCTGTTCTCTCTCAGGTCCTGTGTAACGTGGATGAACTGTTTGAGAGAGATGAGCTGTCAGCAGCTCCTGATCCCGGCTGGCCTGACTGTTTCAACTCCGGCGTGTTTGTCTTCAGACCTTCTCTCCGCACCCACGCCAGCATCCTGGATCACGCCCTGCAGCACGGCAGCTTTGATGGTAAGACACGGCTGCATGTCTGGGTTCAGACTAACAAGCAGAGAACGCTGTGAACGCTGAAAACTCCAGTGAATACATTCATATGGAATTAAAAGAGGAGGCAAGAGATGTGTTTGTTCATTGTTTATTAATTTATCTGTCTCTTGCTCTTCTAAAATAAAAGTGGTCTACTGTTCAGTACAAACATTTATTTTGGTGTATATTAGAAGAGCAGTGTTTATCATTTATGTACTTGTTGCTTCATTAAAGCTGCTCTAATCAATATTTTTTATTTCAACACATGACTAATTCATAATGTGGAAGGGGTTGCTGATAGTGCCAAACTTTACAGACTTTACGGACTACAGACAAACTTTACTTTAAAGAGTTACAACCAACTCTGCAGTTCTGAACTCTACAGAGCATTTTAGCCTCTTTCAGCTCATTGTTTTGGTTTCACAGCCCACACATGTACTGTTTTGGTTCTGTCTCAGTGCTCTCATCAACCTTGTTGCAAACAATGGACCAGTACACAAAGAGACGAGCTGGTGAACGACACAAAGAGTCAGATATGTCCCCCAGGAGTTGGTGGCGATTGAAAGAATACTGGACTTTGGACTTCTTTTGATTATGAAATTATCCCTTATGTCTTTGTTTCATGTAGCACATTGAAACTGGGATAAGTGAGGTCTATTTTACTTAAATTTACCAACACTGGATGCGTGAAGAGAGCCTTGCCCTACACGTCATCCGTCTCATCATCTTTCGAGATGTTGCTCTTCTGCTCTGCAGTCGGTCTACATGCTGCAGAAGGCTGCTAGTTTTGCAACCACAACTCTGTCAAAACTATCATTTGTAGTTACTAACGCTGCCTCCATAATTATCCACCTTGAAAGAGGCAGATCAGTGCAGAGAAAGCTATACTAAAAAAAACCTCAACCCTAAATCACTGATGCAGACTCGGATGGGATTAATATTATTACAAGACCTCTGCGTTTTGTAAAATATGGTGGATAATTTGTGGAACTTTTGTTACAAAAATTACAGACATGGCAGATTTGCATGGTATTAAGATCTCCGCACCACCGCAAATCTTACAGTTTGAACAGGGCTTTAGATTCATCAAGTGGATGCAAAATGACTCCAGTAAATGTGTGAATAAACACACACATGCCAACTTTAACTTGAAAAATGATTACACAGTACATCAGTGAGTACAGCTTGTTGTGCTGCCCCCTAGTGACCAGAGAATCTATGAATGCAGGCTTAAAAAGTGGTTGACAAGATTATGAGTTTCATGTCTACTCACGCTGAATGTGAGTTATTAATCTGATGTTACTGATGAAGAGGATGTTACAGAGACTTTACTTCAGCTTCTTATTAGACTTAAACAGTTCAGGATCATGACTGTCTTCAGTCATCATGTTCTATAAAAACAGGACCACAAACCACACTTCCTGTTTGTTGGTTAGATTTCCAGAAGCAAGACTCAAGCAGAAAACATCACTCTAACCCTAATCACTCTTTACTCACAGGACATAGAGACAAACAGCTGTAAGAATAGAGTGCCGTATATTATTTATACAAATTGTTATTCTCATATATCGGTTGCTGTCAGGAGGGGACCAGGGCTTGTTGAACAGCTTCTTCAGCAGCTGGCCATTGGAAGACATCAGTAAACATCTGCCGTTTGTCTACAACCTGAGTGGCAGCTCCTTCTACAGCTACCTCCCTGCTTTCCAACAGTGAGTGTGTCCGCACCGCCTCCACCTCCACCTCCACCTCCACCTCCACCTCTGTCCATTATACTCTCTACTCTGTTTACACTCAAGTCATGATCATTCATGCACCCTTACTATAAAATATTACCACCACATTTTAAGGCTGACATAGATTATAGATAGTTTTGGCCATTATTTCTGTCTTCTCTATAAAAACTGTACTTTCCATCACATATTTGTTACATCATACCAATAATGGGTTACATTTACACAGTCTTTTATCTTAGATACTCAAAGTGCAGTGAAGGGAGAAACTCGCCTCAACCACCATCAATGTGTAGCACCCACCTGGGTGTTGCACGGCGGTTATTTTGCACCAGAACTCTCACCACCAGCTTGAGGTGGAGAGGGAGGGAAACACACTGTGGGGTGATTAGGTGGCCAGATGGAGAGAGCCTCCTACAACACATCATCATTGACTGGGCTGTTTGGATTTTATTAGGACCAGAGGAAAGACTGCCCCCTACAGCAACTTAGCTTTAGGAGGAGGTTTCCCATCCAGCTACTAACCAAAAACACCCATGTCATTCAGCACAATATAGTATATAGTAAGACATAGAAGGTCATTTCAGCTGAACCAAGTACATACTACAAGTGCATTACTTGTGAAATCACACCAGTTCACACTGATGTTTGAGTTTCTATGTAGATTGCAGTGGTGGGAAGGGTAACAAAACATGTAGAAAGTGTTCAGAACTCATTTTCAGGTGCAAAATATATCATGAGATTCTGAAAGACAAACTTAGAGGACATGGTCAGAATAACAGGGACAGCTTTGAGTTTCTTACATAAGGGATGCATTCATAGACTTGTGAAAACTACAGATATCATCTAAACTTTGACTTTCAGTAAGTCCTTGTATAGTACAGTTCTCACACACCTCAGTGTCAGGCCCCATGTGGGTTTTTTATATGTAAATTGGGTTGCAGGTGTGTGCAGAGCGAAGCTTCAGCTTCTGTTAGTCGCAAAATTTGATCGCTGATGATTATTCACCCCGAGGAACCAAAGTACTGATTGCATATGTTAGCTGTAGCTAGCTAGCAACACGAGCACTGACTGTGTGTGTGTGTGCGTGTGTGTGTGTGTGTGTGTGTGTGTGATAACTCAGCCTCTAACTGACCTCAGAAATCTGTCTGAAAATGTGTGTTTGCGTCCACTTGTTCTCTTCAGTTGAACAGACCTTAGGACAGATGCTTCTTTGATATATTTTATTTTATAAAAGGAAATTAGTTTGAAGTGCAGTAGAAAACAAGTCAAAACAGATAACAGATAAAAATACTGGGACATAAAAACAGAGTCAAGAGCCTGTAAAGTTGTCTATAGTATATATAGACTATAAAGTTGTCTATAGTATATATAGACTATAAAGTTGTGTATAGTTTATATATAAGAGTGCAAACACTTTGTGGCTTTCAGTCTTTCCCTTCTTAGTGTCACCCTCCACCTGCTGAACTGTTTCGATGTATACGCTGCACAAACATGATGGATCATTTTGTTCCTGCAGGTTTGGCCACAATGCAAAGATCGTCCATTTCTTAGGAGCGGTGAAACCCTGGAGCTCGGGCAGCCAGAGGGGTGACAGCCACTCACACATCATGGAACAGTTTGTATCTCTGTGGTGGAAAGAATACCTCAGTCACTCAACATCGTCATCTCCACCAGGGGAACAGTTCAGTGAAGACTCGGAGAAACCGCAGCAGGTACGAACATCTACGTGATCTGAAGTCTTTATCTCCTGTCTGATTCTTCGCAAAACATTATCAGTTGTTGTAATTCATCAAGTCACATCATGTCCTGATGCTCTGACTGCATGTCTCATCTTGTATAATAGAACATTTAATTCCATAGTCATAAAACATTTCATGGTGAATGGTACTTCTATTGCGCCTTGTCTTCTGACCGTTGAATGTGCTTTTACACTACACATCACATTTGCTCATTTATGCATTTGCTAGCATGTGAGGGCTCATCAGAATGATTCATTCACAGTTTTTACACACATTCGTACAGCTTTGGGAGCAATTTGGAGTTCGGTATCTTGCCCAAGGACACTTCGACATGCTGACTGGAGCCAGGGATCGAACCTCCGATCTGATTGCTGGACAACTCGCTCTACCTCCTGAGCCACAGCCACATTTTGCTTTGTATTTCTGACTTTGAACATCATCTTAAAGGAAGAGCAGGATTTATGGTCGTCCAGTGAGCATGTGACGAAATCTATCTTTAAATAAGGACCCATGAGGAAACATGAACTCAATAAATAGTTCCATCTCTTAAAACTGCATACTCAGAATTTGACTGGGGTGTTCCAGGACGCCAATACACTGCACTAACACCAGGGTCCTGAAAAAGGAATGGAACACATGATTCATGTACCTGTAACAACTGTGCTTTTCCTACCATGATAAGTGATTTGCTTAGCTGTCATGACGAAAGCTCTGTTATCATGGAATTCTAGTCATCGACCAGGACATGTGACATTACCTCCATGCTTGTCATGTGACCACAACTAAACCATCTCTAACCCCATCTGCTGATGAAGACTGTGGGGCTGTTCTTTTATTATTGGAAACTGTTTCTCCACACATGTTAAACTGTGTTTGCCTGTGGATACATTTAGTATATTGAGCTGACCTGCTGTGCTCTCATTAAAATAGTCTGAGGGTTGCACTAGAAATGAAACAGCATTAATTAATTGGAAGTGAACCAATTTGTCATCCCTATTGTCTGTACTTCATTGCACAGTAAGTTCAAGAACCGTCGTATGAATGGAGTCGAGACAGTTTTTGCTTGAGGCGTCTCTAAAGTGAGGGCATGACACTAACGTCTCCAACTCAAATATGTGCATATATTTAAGGGTGTGGTGTATTTAGATTGTTAGGGTTAGGGCTCAACTTCCCCCCAGGCCTTTTAGCTCAAATTACCCCAGCCCAGGTGTTAAAGTGGGATTTGGCAGGTGGGTACGATTTGGTGTAAACCTGTGGGCTGCAGTGGGAACAGCTTCAACTCAATCTTTGCAGCAAATTGTCACATTTCTTTTGTCTATTTTATATCATCTATTATTCAGTGTTTTTGGGTTTTACCTTGTTGGTCCAACAAAATGACAAGTAATTTGAATACGTCTATTAAGGCCAGAAACTGACATATTGTAATAAAAGGTTTTCAGACATTGAGCAAATTACGAGGCCTGTAAAATACAGTGTCACCAATAGTTTCACTGTAATGCACAGTTAAAAATGTTCAAACAGTAATTGTTTGACTGTAACTGGTGAGTTCTGTTCTGTTCCAAACACTCAAGCGGCACATTTTCACTGATGACTTCCCCCTCTTTAGTCGAGCTTTTTGTTAATCAGTCACATAAGCTGCGACACAGTTTGGCTGGCGTTTAAACATGCAGACTGGCAACCAAACCAGACTCATGGCTGCCCAGTCTTGGTATTGGTTGTCGTCCCGACACTCAACATTCTCCCGTGTTTTGCAGATCCAAGAACGAGAAGCCAAGATGCCATTTAGAGAAACATTGGATGGCTCCAGTTCACTGCTGCCACATTTTTCAACCCCTTCTGAGAGCCTTCATTCACCGTCTGAACCGGAGACGGTAAGATGAGACACCAAAACACTGGGCTGTTACCTTATCACATCTTTATGTGTATGCTTCCAAGCAGATTACCTCACATTTTCAAGCATTTTGCTGCATAAATTTGTATATAACTGAATAAAAACTCACCAGTCCAAAGTTATAATGGGCACAAATTAATATTAATGTATTAACACTGGGTTAAATCACCTGTAGTGGCAAAATTACAAAGACTTATCACCAAATCTACAGTTCTCCACATCTACTGAACCTTTTATACCTTGTTGTTTTGGTTCTGTAGCCCTTGAACTCCACAAACCTTGTTTCCAGCAGCAGCAGGCAGCTGTTCCAGTGAAATAGGAACAGCAGACAGACACAGCCATTGAACAAAGTGGAGCATTTAGCAGCTAATAAGCCAGATATTTCCCTCAGGAGTGGGTGGAGACCAAAGCAGAGCTAAAAGGAAGAGTTGATATTGGACTTACATTCTTAAGGTCTTCTTAATTAACCAAAAATCAGCTAATGCCTCTTTAAAGGCCACATAGACTGTATAAAACACAGTCGTAGTATCCATGACATCAACCACAGGTTTCTAAGAAGCCGGTGTGAAGTTCATTGTGATAGCTCAACCATCTTGGCAGTCCTGCCTCGGCAAGTGGCCATTCGAGGAACTGCAGCTTTGGCCCATGTTGGCTCCATGTCACAGTCATGGAAGTTGCCGCTTGGGCCCCTACACAGTTATGGTAGACACACTCAGGTGATTTCACTTATTTTGACCTCTTTAGCCAAACTAACTGAAAACACCAGTGTGCTGGGTGAAGCTGGTGGGTGTATTTGGGCCCCAGAGTTGAATCCACAATGTCACTTGACACAGTATAGAGATGGACGATGATCGAGATGGGACTGCGATGTGTTAGCTTAGCACAAAGACTGGAAGCAGGGGGAAACTGCTAGCTCAGTCGAAAGAAAAAAAACGCCTTTAAAACAACACTGTTAAACACAGAGTTCATTTAAAGTCATGCATATTCTGTGAAGCAAAGTAAGCAGTCAATAGAAATATTTGCTAATCAATCCATTAATTAGCTTAATGAATGACCTTTCTAGTATAGCTGTTTGTGTTTATAATATATCATGGCGATTATTATGGGGGGTTATTAGGCAGTTCAAGTGCCTCTTGTTAGTTCCAGTAGATGAGACTGTTAATTTATGAGTATTTCTGCTTGACTGCATTTGACTCCAGCAGAAAAAAAGAAAAAGGAAAACAGAACACAGGGACACGGAGCCTATTATCTGCCACAGGCCTCTGAGCTTCTCATTGCATTTCTGTCATTTGTTTAATTCATTTCAACTTGATGTATTGTGTTTATACAAGCTTGTAAGATTAGCCCGTACAGACACACGCCCTCCAGTTTGACAACACCCATGAACACGCAGTACATCACGGTGTTATCAGCCACTCCACAGCGAGAATGAAGCAGAGCCTCTGTTACTGCTGTGTTAGCGTACAGCAGATACTGTAGTGCATTCATGACTATGACTGTGACTACGGTGTGTGTAGTGTTCCCACACAGATAACACACCGTTGGAGGAGGAGTCAAGAACACCTGAGGAGACAGAGATCCAGGACACACCTTTAGGAGCAGAGGGGGTGGAGGTCAGCGGTGACGCCTCAGACACTGGAACACATCCTGTATGTAAACCACCCTGATTCCTATGCTGGTCAAAATATAAAGATACATGTGATAATATCTCCATAACTTCTGACATCTTCAACTCATTTGTGCATTTAATAGAGTGGCTGAAGTTATTTCAGGTGTCCAGGGTTCATTCTGGAATAGATGACTCTTAGATGACAAAGGTGGAGCAGTGTCCGGATGGACATGAAAATAATACACGATAATACATAATAATTGTACAAGATTGTGTACATAGAAACACAAAGTAAAGAAGTTATGTTTCCCAAAGTGCATTTTGGTATGAAAACTTTCATCCAACTTAATATTTCATCCTATGCACCTCTAACGACTAGCTGAAGCTGGAGATTATACTGTCTAGAAAACTGATAGCAGTCTGTAGCTCGAATCGATTCAGGATTCTGGGAAGCTTTGAAATGAAGTCAGCAAATGTTTTGGTCCAAACTGCAACGACGAAATGTCCAAATTTTTGCCCATTCTGATCTGCGCCTCTGACTGGCTTGTTCGCATAGCAACAGTAGTCAAGGCCAGCTTTCAACTGGTTTTGAAACAGTCTCATTTTAATAGTAATATGACCTATATAAATAAGACCATCAGCGAGAAGAATGACGTAGTTATTCTCAAAGCTGGGTCGGACAAAACATTTCGAGTTATCTTTAAAGTACTCAGGGTCAAATCCTATCATCATCAAGGTTTTGTCAAAAGAAGTGAATGATATGTTTTTCCAGCTCAGCATGGATGTCTTAAACCTGAACACAGATCAGAGTTAAGAGTGTATAATGAAAAATAAGTATCTACCAATTGTGAAATGTCTTATGCTCAACTGCACATTCTGAGAGTTTGAAGCTGGAACCTAGAGTTCAGCCTGAATTGATGGTTCTTGTGATGAATTCACAAGAAGACTGATTTGTTTTTTTCCCCATTTCATCACAGCAGAAGGCTGCAGACACGGAGACGGAGCGTCTGGAGCATCGCAGGCTGTGGGAGGCCGGGCAGGTCGACTACATGGGCAGAGACGCCTTCGACAACATCCAGAGGATGCTGGACCGCTTCCTGGATTTATAGATCACACACAGGAGCAACTCTGCAACCCCAAACCGACCTCTGCCCTTTAGCTCAGTTCCATTTCCTCTGAGGTAGAGTTTAGTCTCAACCCAATGAATAGCCGGACTGATTTTCTAGACTGTCATGTCAGGAACTGACTGATTTATGACTGACCTGGGGACTGAAACATATGGACTGAACCACTTTTAACCAGAATTGTTTTTTTTTTTGTTTGTTTTTTGACAGACAAACTGTGAACTAAGATGAAACACTAGAAAACATGATTGAACATTCTAAAAAAAAAATCTGAGTACTTCTGTGAAAATGTCTTGGTGGATGTCAGTAAACATGATTCTACAGAACTGTGATTTTCTTTTTGTCGAGAGGAATTTCAGTTGTGCCATATAAAGTTAACACCAGCTGATGGCTAACTTAAAGGATAAAGGCTAATGTTATTCCTGATTTTTTTTGTCAATAAATAAATAAATACCATGTGAAGACCCAAACTAACAAAACAAACCACGTCTGTAGCTCTAAGCTCCAAGCCCATTGTTCCCTAATGAAGACACAGCCCACAATGTAAAGTTTCAGATTTAATTTTAATTTTTTTTTTCAAAAAAGGCTCAATAATTTCCTAAAACTGCTCAATGTAGTTTTTAATAAACCTCACATGAACAGGAGGAAATAGCGCATTTGTTGGGGACTATTTTCAGCGGCGGATGAATCCACATTTGGTGCTCGAGTTAGAATTTGTGGCAGCAGGACGGCGTGTGCAACTTCAGTGAAGGAACATGTCACCCAGTGCAGCACTGTGTCTCACTCGTGTTTTTTGGACAACACTGGAGCTCTGTGGCACAGAGGGAGAAGATATAACAGGCTTTGATACACACACAACACTCATGCACTGATATTTTTGATACACACAGGGCAGATTCATTGTTGATTTGGCTCTGCACGTGGGATTTGTTGAAAAGCAGAAAACTATAGAATATTTTCATCCTTATCCAAGTTTGTGCTGAAGAATAGTTTAAAGAGATTTATGTTGTGATGAAACATAAATAGTCAAAGCATTCCAGGTAAATTGTTTGTTTGCTGTCGTTTCTTCACCTTTGCTCCGTGCCACTTTTGTTGTTTACACTCGGCTACTCTCCATTAATTCCGTTAATACCACTCTGATAGTCGCTTCATGTCCTTTGATGCATTATCAGCACTTTGATTAGCTGTTACATAAACCTACAGCAGAAGCAGAGAGACGTCTTTAATCAAACAGCTTTCATGTAATTGCACACAGGGACTGAATAAAAGCATTAATGGAAGACATTTCCACCCAAACATCAAACTCTGACTTCTTCTTAAACTGCTTTTTTTTCTTTAGTTCATAATTTAACTGTGTAATATACAATACTCATATTTGTTTCAGTGTTAGAGCTTTTTCTGAACATATGCTTATAAACTCACCACAACTAACTCAAAAACCCAATCAAAAGTCTCAGAATACATCAACATTTTCATGAAACCTTCTATGAAATTACTAGTAAATTATGGGATTCATGAAATAAAACATCCTATTTGATGTACTCCATTAAAAAGCTTGAAGCAAATGATTCATCATCTCTCTGTAATGTATCTACGATGACAGCAAGCATGTGATATTTTGTCTTTCTTTTTTTCTTTTCCATCAGTTGGAAAAAACACGCTTTGATTTGAGTTTAAATAGATAAATAGAAATCCCCAACGCACACACGCAGGCAGACTTGTGTCTTAATTCCTCCACCAGGGGACACTGTGGCTCTTCTATCTGTCTCCGTGGCTGCAAATGAGAGAAGCAGGAACACAGATTAATAGATGTCTGACTGCAGTCAACAGTATTCTGTATGATCCTTATCCACTGGGCTCATGGTGCATGTAATTTTCATAGGCATTCCTCCCATAATGTTGTGACACAGCGATGGAAGATGGTGTGCTGGATACAAAGCAAATGGCGGGAGGTGAGCCCGGGCCACGGCCTGTGCTGTCACTGAAAAAAGGCCCTTATGATGATTTCTTTGAAAGGCAACCTGGCACCTCGCCGCGTTCGGCTGAGCAGCTCCCGCTTGACTCCGATTCATCAAGATTAAAGTGCGAGCACAGATCTGGGATAAGTTGCTGGTTCCCCTTGACCGCCTCATTCATTAAGCTCTGAAAAGGCAAAAGGAATCAGAGATCAGTCCCTGCAGACACTGACATTCTTGAAATGATGCTGTTAGAGACAGCTTCTAACCCAGGTTAGCTAACAGCAGGAACTGAGATATCTGTATGCAGGGATTCATTGTGTTGACACCAAAGAGCCTGCAGGTTTTATTCTAGCAAATAGACAACAGCTGAGTTGAATGTTAAGCTCCTCTCAGGTTGTATAAATGTGTGAAATCACTTCCTGTAGAGTTAAACCGGCACACTGGAGTCTAATCCTGCATTCATGTTGCGTGTGATTTTGCATAAATATGACCCGTCAGCTGGGAGAAGTGGTCGTTCATGTCAGCCTCCTTGTGCTAATTACAAGTAGGGATTGACAAAGTGTGCCAACACACACTGATATTAATTAACCAACATGGTAGTCCAAGATAATAGGGCAAAATGATAACAATAAGAGTGATAATAATTAGGAATGTTAAGCTGCAATTAGTTCCATAATTCAGCAAATAAAAATGGTCACTTTAAAGGGTTTATAATGGGCAATATATATGCAGGTATCCAACGTGGATCCAGCAAGGACCTGACCAATAAAACATGAGTGTTGGTTTTTCATTGGCTGGTGAAATATTCTCATTGGTTATAATTCTGTAGTAGATGTCAAAGAAAAAAAAAACACAGTCTTGGCTAAGTATCATGAGACTGATGGAGCATTCTTAGTGACTGATGGTGCTTTAAAGGAGTGCTGCAGCCGTTTCGTATTTCACTTCCAGAAAGTTGGAAACTCGTCAGAGAAAGATAAAGAAGAGAGGACACAACTGAAGTAGCAGAGGCTGAGATATCCCGAGGTTCAGCTCCAAAAATGCTGGATCCTACATCTCCCATAATTCACCTCAACAACCACTTTCATTAAACCCTCACTGCCAATGTTTTTCAAACCTCACATCCCCCAGTTCATAACACAGACCTCAAAATACTCTCAAAATTCAAGCTGAGATAGCCGTGATGACAATGCCGTGACATCACATGACATCATGTGGTCTTGTCCAGTGTCACAGAAGACATTATCCAACTGTTCTGACAGGCTGAATGAAATTCCCCATGACAAGTAAAACTGATCTAGATGTGTCAAACTGTTGGAGTGACTGTCTTTGACTCTCCCTCATCGACCCCCTTAATGGAAGGCGGTGTGTGAGTTAGTGTTGTGTACCCTTCATCATTTCCTTTGTGTAACAATGTGACAGAAGATGAAGTCATATTTAAGTGCAAGTAAACAAAACATTTAGATGTTTAACCTCTCTGCAAACTTTACTCTTGAGTTTCCTGCACTTGTTTTAGCCTCACTGATAATTCTAAATGATTAGGTTTGATTTGTAATGCTCTGCTCTAAGACCACGCTCTTTGGCTCTGCAGCTTGTATGATGTACTTAGTGCCGAGGAGAAGCAAAGGAGGGCATGATTATTGAATTGCTCCATGAGCCACAACAAGCAAAGGAAATTTGATTGTGAAGCCTCGTGCTTTTGCTATTAAGTGAAAAGATGCATTCTAGATAAGCCTAATGGTTGGCTGTCCTCCAACAGAACAACAGCTGTTTGAATATATGGTAGTCCTGCTGTTTCCTCTCAGATAGTTGAGTATCTGGTGACACTGTAAGTACAGTTAAAAAGCAGGTGTCTGCTTTCTAATAAGGTGATGAATGAAATACACTGGTACTAAGTTATAAGTTGATAAGTCAAAAACAATGCGCTTAGAAATTCTAACAAAAGTGTCGGTATTTAGTCACAGCAATGCTAAATGTGACGTCAGCATGCTAACATGCTAACAATGTCAACACCTTAACACCTTAGTTAAGAATGTTAGCATGCTAACATTTGCTAATTAGCACTAAACACAAATGGCAGGCTGATGGGAATGTTGTTAGCTTTGCAGGTATTTGATGGTGGTGCTAGATGGAAAATCAGAGGATCACCAAAGTTATTACAGTTCATTCTGAGGAGAACATGAATGTCTGAACCAAATTTCATGGCATTCTTTTCAATAGTTGTTGAGATATTTCACTAAAATCCACAAATGTCAACCCAAATGGTGGCACTAGATAAAAAGTCTCAGGCTCAGCAAAGTCAGTTGGCTTCATACTCTTGAGACTGCAAAATCTACAGTAGTTGAGATATTTCAGACCAGAGTTGGGGACCAACCATCAGACAGACTGACATTGTGATCCATAGAGTCCAGGCACTAGCACAGCTAACAAAGAAGGCCAGTTCTACAGATTTTGAGTACCTCCTGCCACCAAAAAAAAAAAAAAAACTCTTTCTAGCAGACTCTCTTCACTGAAGCTGAACTCATTGACCAAAGACAAGTTCTCCACAGCAAGTCAACCGCAAAGAAAAGTTAGTAGGGGGAAAAAAAAGCTGCTTGTTTGAATGAAATCAACAACTCACTGAAAGCTTTCAGCCGCGCTTACATAACCAGCGCTGACACCACGCTGACCCCACAAAGAATTTCACCATACTGACCCAGTCTATTTGTTTTGACAGTGTGGGACTGACACCCATATGTGCTTCCAAGAAATTCCACCTTTGTCGGGCACATAAACGCAAATCTCAAGGAGGATGAAACTGAAAAAACGAGCGCAGTTTGGCCTAGATCGGTGAAGCACCTGGGACCTATTCCCTCTGTCTCCCCCTTCACTTGTTTATTCTTTATTTTCAACAAAAGCGCGCTCTTTTGGTGTGTTTAGATGAACAAATAGTCCTGATAATGTCCCCATCTGGAACTCTTCTGTAGCTTGATGAGTACACTAGCTTTCTGCTCGATGGAGTGCTTGTGATTTGGGGATGACTGAGTGTGTGAGAACAGCAGAAAAGGAAAGAGGGAATTTGTGTGTGTGCACAGGTGTAGCATACACATCCATGCCCACTGATTGTGTTCACATACACACAGTGCGGATAAGAAGGAAATGTGATGAGTGTCAGAGAATCCTGAGCACCGCCATATGTTTTTGGGTTAACTGCTTTGAACCGCCTCCTCATCATGTGTGGTAGCCGTCGCATGATTCATACTCAAAGCCGTTCAGTTAATTTGATCAGCGGTTCAACTGCCGGCTTCGGACTCTAATGACCCACAATTTCTGTGATCAGGCTAATTGGGGATTGCAAGAGTAATGACAGTCAGCTGTGGAGGGGACTCTAGTCTGTGCTCATTTCAAAGCTCCTGATGGGGCGGAGGAGCTGGGTGGAGCTCTTCCTTTCTGTGGCAAGCTGCCGACAGAAACTGGGCCAAAAACCAAAGTAGATTCTCACAATTAGACAAGTAAGCACTCTGCAATTCAATGGACAGATGCATCTTCAGCATTATTTGAGGTCAATTTGCTACCCCTCATCTCGCTGGGGTACATTTTTTAAGTGGGCTCGTAAAAGAGGATTTCGCAGTTGGTGTTTTTGCTACTGGGATCCAGAATATCAATTATGTGAATCCTGTATAGCCCAGGCAGAATAAATGAAACAAAAGCAAGCAGCATGTTGGCCGACAGGAGTGTCCACATCTGCCCGTGGGCTATGACACTAATTCCCAGAGTACGAGATGATCCCAAGGTCCAAAGTTTACTGCACAGCTGCTGGAACCTGAGAAAATCTTTGAGAAAGTCTTGTATCTGTTAACGGGAAAAATATAGTCGGTTGACACTAACATTCGAGAAACAAACTTTGTGAAGTTGGAATTCTAGGCTCTGTGACCAAGAAATGTTCTTGAATCTTCTTCTTAATACATTTTATTTGATACTGAGAAGGTATGGAGGGTTTATACCAGTCCCAGTAACAGAGAATACTCACAAAATTCTCACGATTGGTAGAATGTGAACAGACTGAGCTCTCAACAGTCTCGATGATTTATGGAGCCACAAAATACCATCGAGGCCCACAAAATTTTGAGTCACCTCTTTTTAATTTAGCAGCTTATTTACTGAGACTGATGATCACATGATTTACTATGAGCAGCTCGGCACTCAAAAGAAATATATCACACATGCACACTCGCAGTTAGCTCAAAGTGCTAAAGCTGAGCCTGATGAAAATGCTGTCAACATCACAGCCGCCACAGAGGAAGAAAGAGGTTAGCTCGGTACTGCTTTCATTACCAAAGAATCTCCACATCAACTCTGTGTTCTCATGCACCCAAGAAAGAAGCCATCGTGTTCTGATGGAGCGTTCCTTTCAACTTTCCTTCAAATTCACTTTCTCTGTTGCTCAGACATGAAGTGCCTTGATGTTCAGATGTATTGATTGCGTTGCTGTAGGACACAAATTCTCCACAGCCACGGCGGCTCCCTTGTACTGTCTTTGATTCGTCAATCAGCTGCAGCGCCATGTAAAAATCTCCAGTCATTCACAGATCATAGAAGGTTCCTTCACTGAAGCTTCTCTTCATTTTGTTGCATCCGAGCGGATGTGCCTTGATTAGCATTAATCCCTTAAAGAGTGACTTCTATTTCAGCTTCCTATGATGTCAATTCCCTTAATAGACAATCTGAAGTCAGAGCAGATTAGCACAGGAAAGTGACGGCGCATATGAACAGCATAAACATCCGAAAAGTGTGCCATTACGTAACGCTGATGATTGTTTCTTTCAGAAATGAGAGGGAACAGGTGGGCACAAGATGTGAGCTGTTCCAAGCTGTATTCGAGCAGGTTCTGGGTCACAAACAGACAGCTTTATAGCACAAACAGGTCATGGCAAAGTGGAGTACTGTGAGCAAGTCAGGCTTCTTTAGCCACAGGGGGGAAAACATGCATCACTGCAGTCTAATCAGTTTTACAGGGTGGAAAATGTTGATTTCATCTGCGAGGAGAAAGCTAAAGCTAAAGCTAAGAGCGTTTGGGTGGACGTAAGATGAGACTCTGGTTAACTCCAGTGCCGTGACTGTTAGAATATAATGAATGCCAGGTTTAACAAAGAGAGTCACAGATACCGAAATTTCTGTTGAAGTGTGACTCTTTCAGGCCAAATCTGCTGAACTAATGGGGGATTTCCTCATGGCTCCAGATGTTTCTTCTTTCTGGAAGACGAGACTGCGGCTATATTCCCAAAGCGATGATTGCAAGTTTCTGGTCTTCAAGAATAATGGTGACCTACTTCCTTCATCCAAAATGCTAAGTTGAGCATTTTCTCAGATTTGTATCTACGCTCCGCTCTCTGTGGCCAGCTGAACGCATTCAACTTCTGAATAATTTCATCACCAAAAAGTTTATAAAGTTACAAACTTCTGTACGTTTCCTGAAGCTTTTTTGGCAAGTTATTTTAAAAACATCATATGGATGTCATTTATGGTAAAGTGAGTCATCATTTTCTCAATCTCTTGCTTTCCCTGCCTCAGCAATAATAATAAAAAAAAGTTTTGTTTTTGACTCTGAGCTTAGTAGAAACAGGTGGAAATCTTTTATTAAAATATGGGAAAATTCCTATGCATCACAGCTTGTCAAAGACAAATAATTTACAAATGAAGACATAGAACCTGCATCAGCATTTTTCAGAAGCAGAGTTGAAGATGGAGCACACTGCTGAGAGCAGAAAACAATCAGTTATTGGAATATCTGACTCCAGTTATGGAAACACACAGGAAATACTTAAGATGGGTGTTTATGAAAGGCACAGCGTACCGATGGATGTCTCATAGAAAATACAAATCACCTGCCGATAAAAAATAGCAACATTATACATCATTCAATTCTGTAATTAAGTTAAACAATATTTCCAAGATAGAAAATGAGAAGTTATGATGCAATTCTTTACAGCTTGACATAATCTGTCATTGTCAGAAGCAACTGTACTACGTCATCAAAGCAAAGGTACATGTACAGCTGAGGATGCTACAGAGAGTGTTTTCTCGCTGATCACGACATGATCAGCCAAATCAAATGCTTTAATGTAAAACACCAGGAGTGGCGCGTATATAGAGTCTGATGTCATTTTGTAGGCTGTTATTTAACCACTTGTTGTGTAGTCCAAAATAGCTGACACATATTAAACAGTTTACAAGCTTTCTAATGGTACGTTACCTCCTGCAAGCAGGTTACGATTTTGGTCCCATCTGTAACCACAAAATCTCAAAAACGACCAAAAAAAATTAAATTTAGAGATAAAAATTTTCAAAAGTAGTTTTTAGAGCAATCGTGCAACATTTTCGCTCACTACTTCTAAATTTTGAGGCGTAGAAGGCTACTGTTTTGGTCAATTTTTGATAATGTTTGGATCCAACGTGTATCTAACCACATAGGCCACATAATTCCTCTAAATTTCATTTCTATACTTAAAGGTTAACACAAGCTGTCCCCAAGTTTGACCCCAAAAAGTTATTCATTTGTTATACTACTCTTGACAAACTGCCATAATTCATGAACACACGTTGTGTGTGGATGAATGTGGATGATATGTTCACATATGAACTCTGAATGATAGCATTTTGCCAATAATAGATGGTGCTCCTGCAACATGATCAAATTAAAGAGCTACAACTTAGTGGTTGTTGTTAAAGCATTATTCTGCCTCTGCAAAGGTAAGGACTCTTTAAACTTAAAACTTAAACTTTTTTATCTTAATAAAATGAAATCAACGTCATCTTTGGCAATCTACGCCTTTTAAGTACTACATAGAGTAGTCGAGGTGGTTTGTATTTCTTCTCCCCTGTGCAGCCCACCTCCCTGAGTGAACTGAAGTAAAAGTTTAAAAATATGCCCATTATTTTATTTCAATTTGGCTTTATTATGGTGTCTGGCCTGCATATAGCGAGTCAGGTAATTATTCATCAGTGCCATTACCTTGTGGGATGAGGTGCTGATCATTTTCAACCACCGTTATTTTTATATTAGTACTAGCAATGTGTAAATCATTTGGTAAAGATATGCTGTACTGTCCAAAGGGACTATACAAGTCATTAGCCTAAAGCTAAACTGCAACATACAACATCTGAAAGTAATGAGAGCATAGCAACAATAACAGCAACTGTCTATGAGCAATAACTAGAAACATTATGCAGGGAAAAACAGGCAAACTGGAACACATGAATATGTCAAACCAAAAGGCATTATTGTAGTCTGTTTTACCACATGATCAGCATTTCCCTCACAATGGGAGGCCAATTGATATTTCCCAGTGATGTGGATTATACACAAACTGTTAAACTATAGCACACAAAATACCATCAACTTTTGGCCTCTATACAGGACACACTCAAAGCATCACTGCAGGTTCTAATCAGCTCATTATTACATCATTGTGACAGCAGTTTTTACAACATTTTAAACGTTAAAAACATTAGCTGTTTTTAACTAGGCAGTTGTTTGGGCATACAGTATGGAAATGGACCATGATAAACAGTGAAATTCTTCAGAACACATTGAGAAACGTAGCTTTAGAGTCTATGCCAATGGCATTTCTGGCTGTGCATCGGTACATGCCAGTGTCTCTTTGTGTCGGGTTCTGGATGATGAGGGAACCTTGTGGATGGAGGTACTTGTTTCCAAAAAGGCGTGGCTGTGCACTGACAGCCAAACGCATTTTATCAGGCGTTTCCCATGCTATGTCCACTTCAGGGATCCCAGTTGCCATGCAGTTCAACTGAACAGCAACTCCACGTTTAGCATAGGTCACAGAAGGGGGGCCACTGGTAATTCGAGGTGGGTATGCAATCACAATTACTGACACAGAAAGCAAAGAGCTGCCATACTCGTTTGCAACTCGACATACATACAACCCCCGGTCATAAACTGAAACTTGTTGGATGGCAAGTGTCCCATTGGGCAGTACAGAATATCGTCCAGCTCTTTGTGGCCTGTTGAGGACAACCCCACTGGGTAGAGTCCATGTTAGTCTGAGGGGCTCGCCACTAGTTTGACAATGAAGCAAAAGACTTTCCCCATTCATGACACTGACAGGAGAGCTGTATCTGTTGTTGATCTCTGGCTTTCTTCCTGGGGATAATGTGATTGCATGCTCCACAAGACCTCGAAGATTACGTCCAAGACAGCGGTACATACCAGCTTCAGCAACAGAGGGGTTGCTGATGACCAAGGAGCCACCTGGTCGGTGGAAAAACTTAGAGAACCGAGCACCACTTTGCAAAGGTGTACCATTGGGTAAGATCCAAGTGACATGAGGTAGGGTTGAACCATCTAAGGAGCAATTCAAAGTCATGGCATTCCCCACAGTTAGCGACAGGCTATCTGTTTTGGGACCTCTAATTTGTGGCCTCTCAACAACCTCCTTCACATCCAAGTTAACCACCAGCCTGACTTCCCCTCCTTCATTACGAGCGATGCAAGCCAGCTGCCCGGAGTCTGCCCTCTTGGGTGACCGGATTTCCAGGGTACCATTCTGGTGAACTGTCATTCTGTTACTATAGTATGGCGCAGGTAGGATCACATTTCCTGGTAGAACCCACATGATGCGAGGGGTGGGGGTTCCCTTTGCCACACAGTCCACAAACTTCCGCTGATCCTGAACTGCGGTCACCTTGATGTTGTTGGCAGTTCCACTTAAACCATTGATCACTGGAGATGTTACTAGGACCTCAAGCTTGATGACTTTCTGGTCTTGACCTGCATTGTTCCTGGCCATGCAGGTGTAGTTACCTCCATCAAAACGTTGAACCTTTTGAATCACCAATGTCCCATCATCCAGGACCTGGTATTTGTCTAAAGCAGGAGAGATCACTCTATTCGTAGGGGATATCCATGTGATGACTGGCACTGAGTCCCCTTTGGCATTACATCTAAGTGTAACAGTCTCACCATAGAAAACCTTGACGATCTTTTGGTCTTTATCCTGGATTTTTGGTGGGGAAGTTGCAACCTTGACCTTTACTCTAACCTTCATCTCATCTTTGCCAAGTTGGTTCTCAGCGTAGCAGGTGTAGTCACCTTCTTCTGGCATGCCAACATCGTTGAAGTACAGAGTTCCATTGTCAAACACCACATACCTAGATACAGTTCAGAAAGGAAAAGGAAGGAGAGGGATACTGACTGTTACACTGTGATGACAGCAGCTGTCAGTTAAGAGTTATGTGTATCAATAAAATTATATAGAACATTTATAATTATATACAATTATGTGGTTATTGTGATTTAGAATCACACATTCTGACTTTGGTCATATGTAGCTTCATTCTTAGTGAAGAAAGAACACTACTAGCACAAATACAAATGAAAATTATAAAGATGTTTTCTCTAAATGGTCCTTTTTCAAGAACTGTATATCCACATGAAAGAGAGCTGCTTGTGAAATTATTTTCATCTTCATGGCTATTCTGAGACATATGACTA
Organism: Argyrosomus regius; assembly: GCA_946959425.1. Classification (NCBI taxonomy): domain Eukaryota; kingdom Metazoa; phylum Chordata; class Actinopteri; family Sciaenidae; genus Argyrosomus; species Argyrosomus regius. Next base: position 13,587,266 of record OX336905.1, read on the forward strand.
CAAAGATAATGGTGTTTGCTGCTCTGTAAGTCTTTTTTTCTGTGTAATCTATTATGAGTCAGAGGATGTCAAAGGAACATGTTTGGATGCACAACCATGACAGACTGACAAGTACTATTTACAGTATGTTCTCTGTGTCATAGCAGGAAACAATAAATACAGCTGAAATACGAAAAAGTTTTTGTACTGTAGCAGCACATGCCAAAATTGGTTCTTGAAGTAATTTTCTGTGGAAGTGAGGAGTCATTAATCTTCGGGTGGTGAGCTGCCACTGTAGCACAGAGTCAGTGAATAGTTCCCAATAAGTGATATGGACACTTGGACAATTTAAATGAATTTTTCAATGGCTTAGTTGATTAATAGCAGGTTTAATGTTAAACAAGACGATCTAGCAAAGCTAAAGATTGTTAGTATTTTTGGGAACAGTACTTACGTACTAACAAGAATTAGGCCTAATCATTGATTTGAATTCTGTTGTTAAGACAATAGCTAAAACTGGCTATAATGAATAGAAAAAGAAATGATTCTACATGTCAAACCAGTTCAATGTTACAGTTGAACCGTACTCAGAAAAGTTCTGAATGAAGAGACGTGCTTGTAAACACAATGCAAAAGACTGTTCCTGCCTTGGCTCGCTGCCATCTGGCTGCTCTCTCCGCTGGTTGGCTGATCTCCAAATGGATGTAATAACCATCTTTACAACAAATTCAGAAATTCTCATGCATCCTTTTACATCCAATCAATGTCAAGGAAACTACAAATTCTTAACTATTCTAATCGATTCGGCAGCTCTCAATGGATTTTATTAAATTGCAACATTTGTAATCAACACAAAGAGGTGTGTGAGGTGGGAGGAAGTGATGAAGATCTTTGTGTGAATTATATTGTAGTTATAAGTGAACATTTATTCTAAGATTCAGTCAGCAGCTCATACCTGCGACTGCGACCCCCACTGATAGTATCTCTCTGTTTGACAGGGTTGACCATGGTGCCATCCGGTAGTGCCCAGCTGATCTCGGGGTTGGGAAGACCAGAGGCCACGCAGTCCACCTTCAAGTCTCCACCATAGATCACTTCCTGACTTGATTGCTGCAGCTTCTGCTTGATCTTGGCAGGCCTGGTCAGCACGTTGACTCGCAGCAGAACGTAGTCATCACCCATCTTGTTACGTGCCACACAAAGGTAGTCACCACTGTCCTTGTCAGTCACAGAATTAATGGTAATACTGCCATTGGGGAACACCTTGATCCTAGGGTCAAAGCTGTAAAGATAATAGAGCTTTAAATGTAGGCATTTATTTAAACATTTAATTGAGGATGTAGAAAAAATATTCATTAGCCTGTGAATTTGTTACCTGTATTGAGCATCCACCAGCTTCTTAGAAGGTGTCCTCCAGATGATCCGAGGGTTCGGCTCTCCTTTGGCCACACAGTTGAGCAGCAGTTTTCCTCCATAGATCACATCTGTTCTCTGAAGGGATGACGAAGTGATACTAGCCTTGGCAGAAGATGGATTCCGTCTTATGCTCAAGATCACTGTTTTGCTGCTGGATGCCAACATGCTGCTGGCTGAACACTCGTATCTTCCAGCATTCCCCGGACCTAATCTCCGTATGTAGAGAGTCCCATTTGGGAAGACAATGATGTTGCCTCCGGTAACAAACTGGGAAGCAGCAAGCTGTAAGCCATCAGGTGTAATCCAGCGAATGACAGGCGGAGGGGAACCTGTGGCAGTGCAGTGGATGTAGGCGTTGCTGCCCTCTGAGAGAGTGATGTTCTCATGTTGTTTCGGCTGAATCACAGGAGGCAACGCTGACACATAAAGGCGGACTGAGACTGTGTCAGCTCCGGCTGCACTGCTGCCGATGCACTTATAAATCCCTCTGTCTGTGTAAGCGGCCTGGCTGATCTGGAGGGTTCCGTTACTCAGGATGGCCACACGCTGCTGAGGGGCAACACCAAGGGGGGCAGCAGCCATGTGGACATGGCTAGGGAGCACCCATGTGACCCGAGGTGTAGGATGCCCCTCCACTATACAGTCTAAATCGACTTTGCCACCCAGATGCACAGTGATATCTCTTTGCCGAGGCTGGAGAACCCGTGGATGCTGAGACAGGACCACAAGGTTGACAACCATCTTGTCTGTGCCATACTGATTCTGGACTGTACACAGGTACTGGCCCCCATCCATGGGCTGCGTGTTCCTGATGATTAAAGTACCATTTGAATGGACCTCAAACCTCTGGACCTTGGTGTTCTGAGCAATACTCGCCCCTGCATGAATGGAAAGAGAAAGTATTGAATGAAAAAGAGAAAATAAACAATATATTGTAGGTGAAACGGGTATTGTATTCACAAGCTGTACAACAATACAGTTAGAGTCTTTGAAGAGTTTTCATCCAACACATAGGTTTACTTTAGGTTTTATTAAATCTAATATATGAATATTGTATTCTTTGCAACGGCTTGCATTAAATAAAAAACAAGAAAAGTTGGTCTCGTATTTCATTGAACCATTCATAACCTCCATTTTGGAGTTAACATTGTTTTGTACTGTGCAATATCTATCAACATACTGAAAAACATTTTTCACTGATGATGAATGTAACCATAATGAAAAACTAATAAATATGTGTTAAAATCCCATTCAGTCATTTCTGGGAAAAGTTATGGTCTAATTTTAAAGAGTTCTATATTTCACATGTGGTTGAAAGATATGGAAGACTGTAGTAGATTAATGAAGATCAGTGGATACAGTAGTATCAGCATCTGTAAAGTGCTGTGTCATGGTGGTTGGATCCACTTTCCAGCTGCCTCGTGAGATTGTGAAAAGAAAACCCAACTGATTTACAGTTTGGGGAGTTAACTCAAACCTACACCATGCCAGAATCAGTAGCTGCGATTCACACTGGTAGGCTACTTGAACAAACAGTTCTAAAAGGCTTAAAACAATAAAAGGCCTGAATGAATGAACTGAATCTCCAATCTCACTTGATCCTACTTCAGAACTGAGCCAACCCTGACAGAGTCATGGTGAGTGAGCCTCAAATCTGACATTTTCAATAAAATTGATTCGGTGGCAATGTCTGTGAAGGAGGACAATAAAGGCAGTGTTGCCAAGACGAAATAACATCTACATTATTGTTGTATCTGAGGATCACAGCCAACTGACTTTGTTGCCCAGTTGCTACTCCTGAAACTGGAGGATAAACATTGTCTTGGGTAATTACACTGACATTATAACTATTTCCATTTTCCATAGTGTTTGAAAAGGGGGACGTGCCAAGCCTGACCTGAAAATGTACATAAAGCTGAGTTATGAGATTGAGTCATACATACCATTAGCAACTTTAGTCCATGACAGGAAGGGCATTGGCTCACCCTCAGCCTTACAGGGAAGCTGAGCATCTGTTTCAGCTTTCACAGTGAAAGTCTGGAAATTGCTCTTAGTTATCCTTGGCTTCTCTCTTGGAATAGATCCTTGTCCAGGTAGTTGGACAGTGCTTGTTAGCAGTCCTTCTCTAAATGTATCAGTTTGGATGGCAGCAATTGTTGGAGGATTGGTTGCTGTCTCCTTGATTGCCTGCACACTGGTTACTGGTTTTAGGGCTGAGGAAGTTGGATTTATAGTAACAAACAGTGCCAGCTTGTGGTCAGTTGACTGGGTTGCAGGATGGACGTTTGGTGTTCTCTGAGGCTCTGATGTGGTGGTAGGTTCGATTTGTTGCTCTTGACTGTGGCTGTCTGGAATGTTGTTGATCCTGGGAGCCTCCTGAGTGGTGGCCCTCATTGAAGGGCCTATTTTGGCTCCTGTGGGAGACGTTTCAGGTGGTGTGACATATGGTGTCACTGTGGATGGGATCACAGCATCAGGGCTTGCTGAAGTAGCAGAGGGATGTGTTGTTATTTTGATACTTGTGATAAGAGTAGTTTCTTCAAGATGCTTATCTATCTTTGACTCACTGCTTGTGGTTTTATTTTGACTAGAACTATGATACAATATTTCAGGCACTGTAGGTTTCTGTGAGTCCAAATTACCATCAAAAAGCATACTTGGTGTTGTGATTAAACCTCTTGAAGTGTATCCAGAGGTTGTCTTGATTTCATGCTCAATCACGGAATCAGCTGGGGCAGATGGGGGTGGCAGCAGTGAAAATTCCATGCCAGTCTCTTCAGAAAGCATCTCTTCACCCTTTGCGGTGAATGTGTATTGATGGCCTGAATCATTCAGCCCGACATCTGTCTGCACTTGTGTTACAGTGTGAAAACCCCCAGTGGAATTGTCAAAGTTTGGCACAGGTCCAAGGTCTCCCACAAGGCTGACCCTTTGTGTCTCCTCTAAAGGTTTAACAGGTGGAAGAAGGCTGCCTGTAAACCTCTGCTGAGTGGTTGATGTGAACATATCCAAGCGTTCTGTGGGAGATGCACTCTCTGAGATTTCTAAGGCTGTTTGAGAACTCGTCTTTCCGTGACCCACTCCTGGAGAGGCTGTTGGAAATGATGGTGCCACTGATGTGCTTTTGAATTGTGGTTTGGCCAGGGGTAGAAGACTGTCGTTTGTTTCGGAGGGAGAAGCTGGTAGTGAAGAGGGTTTGGTGGCTGCCTCGGCGTCATGCCCTGAGACTGTGCTTTCTTCATGACTCAGTCTGCCTGATGACGCTGCTTGGCTGCTGCTGAATGGAACAGCGGTATTGAAATTGGCTGTTGTAACCTCTAATGGTTCTATTTTTAGCTGTGAGGACGCAGTGGTCTTCACTGTTGCTAGGGGAGCATTTGCAGGTGTGGTGGCACCCGGGAACTGGGTGGGTTTATTCAGCTTTTGTTTCCTCCTGTTTGTCTTTCTCCGTCGACCCCCATTCTTTCTCCTGGAGTTAGGTTGTCGTAGGCGTGGGGGAGATTGTCCTTCAGATCCTGTCCTGCTAGTAGCTGCGGGTGCAAGTGCAGTTGTTGGAGATGCTGTTGTGAGCAGTGCTTGAGATTGCAAATTATCAAATACTGTGGTCTCTGGCTGAGTACGTGACTGTGAAGTTGTTGCAGTCTCGCTAAGATATTTTCCGTTTTCCTCTTGGCTTGTTTCTGATTCATTTGGGTTGACCAAAGGGATAATTTGACTTCCACTCAAAGAGAGTTCTCTGTCATTATTAGAGCTGGCAACAACATTTGGTCTATCCATATTCTCGCTCCTCTCCGATGCCTTGGACCAATCAGCTGTTTTGACTCCATCGACATCTGTATTTGTGCTATCGTTCTCTTGTCGAGAAAATGTACTGCTGCTGCTTGCAATATTTGTGTTAGCCTGCCAGAAAGTGACAGCGTGTAAAGGAACAGATGTGCTCTGTGGTGGGAAAAATACACTGTTTGAAGTTGTGTGTAGATTTAAGTATGCATCAGGGGTCGTATGTTGGACATTGTATGTAGTCTGTGTGGGTGGCTCTGCTATAGAATCTATGCTACGGTGTGTGTGCTGACTGTTTGAGGTCATACTATGTGTATCATCTGTAGTGTAGCTATTAGATGTCACATGTGTGTCTTGGCCTTGTGTATTGTGTTTATTGGTTATTATTTGTGTATGTTGTACTGAAGTGTGTGGTGTTGTGAAATAGCCCTGGCCCACGCCATCTGATGATCCCTCGATAGTTTCTTGTAACTGTGTTGTCTGCTCTGTCACTTTCATCTCTGTTGTATGCTGAACTGGAAGTGGTGTCACAGTATTCTGAGCATTTCTATCCCTAATCTTAGCCAAAATATCAGCCCATTTTTCTGGGTCTATTTTACCCTTTGACATATTAATCTTCCTCCTGCTGTCAGCTATATTCTTCCTGTCTTCAACACGCGGCCCAGTTGGTTTTCGAAGCACCGGCGGCCTCCGCCACATGTTCCTCGATGGATGGACTCCCCTCCTGCCTGTGGCCACACCTCCCGGAATTCTCCTCCTTGTGGGATCCAAGCGGCTTATTGGAGTAACCTCAATGTCCCCTGATGCCTCCTCTGTATCCTCTGTGGGGACTTTAATCTGAGTGTTTACCCCTGAGGCTGACTGAGGTCTTGCTGGAAACTTCCTCAAAGGCCTTATCAGTCCTTTGCGCCTGACGAGAGTGATTTTGGTAGCCAGTGTATCCACACCATGTTGATTTATGGCGATGCATTTATAATAACCACTGTCCAATAACTGGGTCTGTGGGATGTGTAGAGTGCCGTTGGAATAGACCAAAGCTCTGGAAGAATTAGCTTGGAAACTAACTATGTTGCTGCTTGGTAGAATCCAGTTAATTTCAGGGTCAGGGGAACCAGATGCCATGCAAGGCAGGGAAATGGGGTTCCCTGCAAATCCCTCGATAGGTGTAATTGAGGCATCCTCTCCTGGGGGAGGGCTAGAGGATTCCTGGACTGTCAGATGGAATGGCAGGACAGCAAGGTCTCCATTAACCTTGGCAACACAGTAGTAAATTCCTGTGTCTGTGTGACTGACAGCTTTAATGACCAGCCGTCCTTCACTGGACACAGACACCATGTTGTCTGGACTGCTGTATGGTGCCTCCACCTTGGAGCCGTCTGGCAGCATCCAGTGGATGACTGGTTGGCCAGAACTTTGCACGTTACAGAACATTTGACTTGGGCTTCCCAGGATAGCACTCAACACTTTGCGAGTCGTGTTTGTTGACTCGATCATGACCCATGTCCTCCTCTGTCTCCGTACCAGCTCTGCCTCCACTGTCTCTGAGAAGTCTGTGCTCAGGATCAATTTCACCGTCTTGGCTGATGACTGAAGTCGGTTTAGCTGAAGGTCTGCAGATGTCTGCATCAGCCATGCTGGCTGGGCCATGATATTAGCTTTAACCCCTGTGTAGTACAGGGCATCCTTCTCAGAGTCCTGTCTATACACATAGGTTGGATGAGGCTCTTTTCTGAGCATAATCCCCCTTTGTAAGTGGGCTGGCACATTGCTGTAGTATGCGATTAATCTCCACAGTCGCTCATACTTTTCTCTATCAACAGGGCACTCCAGATCCACTGACAAAGTTATATTGGAGGCCAGCTGGAGCTGGTTGACCTGCTCCCAGTTGATTTTGGTAAGCTCTCTCGGCTGCCCAATACTACACTCCAAATCCACCTCATTCCCATGTTCATCTGACAGGCCCAGGGAGATGTTTCCAAATGAGTTGCTGAAGTCCTCAGTGGTCATGACCTCACTCTCGATGTCATCAGGTTGGGAAGTCCTATGAGGAGAGCTGATGATGGGCCTGCTGCAGACTAGGTTCTCCATAGCCAGGAGCTCTTTCATCCGGAGGTGCCTGGGAGAGGAGCACATAGGACACAGCTGGCCACCAGGAAGTGCTCTGTCCTTTTTACATTTCAAGACACCTAGAGAAAAAAACAACACTGTCAAATAAAAACTTGAAGCAGTCTTGAATTATCATCTTTTCCAGTATTTAAATCATTGGACAAGTATCATCAGTTCACTAGTCATCAACCTAAATAAAAAAGAAAGGTCTAAATATGACTGCTAAATTGCAGTGCAGAAATTTAAAGTCTACCTGGTGAGGTTTTATTCCAGTCATGGAGCCACCTCATGTTGCAGTCGCATGTCCACGGGTTCCCATGAAGGTACAAGTTCTCCAGCTGTGGCATGGTGGCCAGCAGCTTGGAGGGCAGTGACGTCAGCCCATTGTCTGACAGGTAGAGGTGCCTCAAAGTGGAGACGTGGAAGTAGTCCATCAGAGTGAAGGTGGCGAAGGTGGCTGGGTGCAGCTGCTGAAGCCGGTTTCCCTCTAGCTGCAGCAGCCGCAGGGAAGTGAGGCCCTGGAAGGCATCTGGGTGAATGAACTCTAGTCGGTTGTGGTCCAGGTGTAACCTAGCCAAGGCCCACAGACCATGGAGGGTGTGTCCGTTGATCTCCTTCAGCTTGTTGTAGCTCATCTTCAACATCTAAACCAATGAACAAGGAGGAGAGTGAAAAGTCAGCATGTGGTAGAAGCGAAGCAGAATGTGGTATACATATTTTTTATTCTTCTTCTTAAATGGATATATCCATCCATATACCTGGTTAGCCTAGACACACAATGGAGCCATAGTCACAAGGCGGAGCTGATTCCGTTGGTGTGTTGGCTGTGATGATGATACCACTAAAGTTTAGCATGCTGCAATGTTTTTTCAAGGTTTTATCTAGATGGCCACCCAGGAAGGCCACTTGTTGACTCCAAAGTGGCAGTAATAGATCTAGTCTATTAGGCCTAGTAATAAATATTTTATATTATTGGCTATGTGAGCTGTAAAACACTATAATCTGGTCAAAATCAACAGAACATGCAGATGTCTGTATGCAGAATATAATAAACGATCTGATGTAGATTCCTCCTGAGGTTCCTTCATTTATTGAGTTTATTCATTCCAATGTAACATTTTATGGCAGGCTACCTGTAGTGAAGTGAGGTCCTTGAACACTCCATCAGGTAGACTGTGGATGTCGTTCCCATGGACCATCAGAAGCTCCAGCTTCCTCAAACCAGCCAGTGATTTGTCTGTGACCTTATTAATGCTATTGAACCTGAAAAAACAGAACCAGAGTGGGTGGTATAATAAACATTAAACCTAAATTCAAGAAACAATGCATGAGCGTGGGCACTGACATGCCATTAAATTAAACCCCTTTCTTACACTGCATTAAGAGTGTAATCGAAACACTTACAGTAGAACAAAAAAACACTTCTAAGGATGCCAAAAAGGACTCACCCCAGGTTCATGCGTTCCACATGTCTAGATACAGCAGCTGGGATGGTGATGAGTGAGCGGAAGGTGCAGTGGAGCTCAGTGGGCTGGGGGCAGGAGCAGGGCCGGGGACAGGGGACAGAGGCAACAAGGGGCAAGATCAGCAGAAGCAGCAGAGTGTGGAGGACGCACACGGCGGGAGGGTCCATCTTCATCCACGGGAGGAGCAGTCACAGCAGCTGTAATAACTACAGCAATAACAATAATGTTACCAACACACCACACACGCAATTATAATTATTAATAATCTTCATATAGGTCTTATTTAAGAACACTTTTCAAGGAAGAAGGCGAAGTAAAAAAAAACAAACAGACGGACATTCGTGTGACAATTAAACTATAATCGGATTAAAACAATATGAGATGACAGTCATAATTACTCATAATCAAACTTCTTGTGATGGAGCGCTGATCCGAGTTTGGCTGTAGTTTCGTGGGTGACTGTCTGCCTCCATCGCCGCATGAATGGATGAACTCCGGTAAATTACGCACATCGCGCAGCAGCAGCAGCGGGGGTTTCAACCAAAGTGCTCCCTAAATATTTAATAACTTCAGCTAAAATATTTGCACTGAAATATAAATGCTCTTACCTCAAAACCTTGATAGCCTCTCTCTGGGGAACTCCTCATATTCCATTCCAACATGGATAAAGTCACGAAAGCGTACAGATGAATTAAAAATAGAACAAAAAAAGGAAAGTTCTGAGAAAAGAACAAAGTTTGTGCAACAAACTGTGAAAATCTGCACAGAGGGTAAAAATGATTATAATGTGAACTCCTCTTGGGAAAAGTTTGCTGTCTAACTCCTTAATGCCAGTGCTTGTGCTCTGAGGATCTCCAGTAAGCAATGAGTGAACGAGCCTCTCCAGCGCGCACAGACGCAACAGGAGGAGCCAGAAGTTTTTCAAAGAGGACAGAAGAGGCTGAAGAGAGTTTGATGCTGTAACACGGCCAAACACACTGTCATTGCTGCTGAGTGTAGTGTTAGTGTTGCTGTGGTATATTTGATGAGTCACATTGGAAGTATGAGAAATTAGATTAACCTCAAAGGCTGACAGTTTCAAGAGCAGCTGGATGAGAGAAGCAGGAGGAAATCTAAAGCTAAACAAACTGGACGAAATGTGGCATCAGAACTGCAGCTCACAGGGCCGGAACCACAGTGTTTGAGGCCATGAGCTGAACTGAGCACCCTAGAAGTGATGTACAGGAGAGAGACCTTAAATAGACTTTTCTCCTGTCCATATGTTAGTGTTAATAATAGAGCATTGCTTATTGCTGATTAATTTCTCTTATATCTAGACGAATAGTGTAAGTCACAGGTTCTCAAACCACCGAATCACAAAATACTTTTAATAAAATAAATGAATTTAAAAACAGTGTATTATCAAAAAAAATACAAAATTTCAAATGAAAATATATGAAAAATAAATTAGATCACTGAACTGTAACTCTCACAGTATAAAGAATGGACATCACCCACAGGTTTCTGAAGAGCCGTTGTGAAGCTCAGTGTGGTGGCTCTGGCTGCCGCCATGTTGGTAGTCCTGCCTCTTCCTCCTCCTGGCTAATCTAAGAATAGGCAAAGACGTGGATCATTGGTGGACCTGAGGTGGGCTGAATGACGCCTGGTTGCTAAAACAAGCCATCTATAAAAGCACCTACTGTCAATTAAAGCATCCAAACTGTTAATTCTGCATAACTTTAAGCCTTAATATAATTTGAACAGGTGAGTTGTATATAAATTCACCCTCAGTACAGTTGTCATGAACGGGGAAATTAGCTATAGAGACCAAAACTGTTTTTTGTACCAGGCTGTAAACATGTTTATTTCTGCTGTGAAGTTGGACATTTCAACATGGCGAGTTAATTGTTTCCTGTTGGGATGCTTATTCAGTCAGCTTTAATAAAGTATTGACAAAATAATCTTACGACCACTTGCTACCTTTTTCTGGAGCTACCAACTGCATCTTCACGACCATCATCGGAAGATGGAATTTACTCAGTTGTCATGGTGATGGTTAAGCCTGCATCATGTGACCAAAGTAGTAGTTTGGGTTATACAGTGTTGACTGCCCTCATGGAACATGTAGAGGGCAGCAGGAGGATTGTGATCCAGCAGGTCCTTGGACGACCTGAACAAAATGGCTCAGGTGGAAGATAGAGGTCACCGTCAGCATCTCGGGATGAGTGCACAACAAAACTTTGTACATAGAATATGAGAGGATGTTATTGTTGTTCATGTTCAATGTATTCTCTTTCAGTAAACTGTTTCAGTTTTCATTTTAGTTTCTCTTGCAGTCATCACAGTTTACATGTAAGAGATATTTGGTGCTAAAACAAAATAAAGAATTGTCTTTTTTTTTTTTATTTATATCTGAAATAAAATGAAACAAAGACCTCACACATAAACCATCTTTATATATATATATATATATGCTGGCTGCAGGGCACGAAACACATGCTACTCTGCTGATAGATCTACAACCCTGATCCTAGAAAAGTTGGTATATTGTGTAAAATGTAAAAAAAGACAGAATAAAATGATTTGCAAATCTTTTTGGATGTATATTCAATTAAAGACAGCACAAATATATTTAATGTTCAAACTGATTAACTTTATTTTTTGTACTTCAGTGTACAGTTTTCGCACTGAATTTGATTTCTGTAACATGTTCCAAAAAAAGTTGGATAAAGGAGCGACAAAAGACTCAAAAACAGCTGTTTGGATCATTCCACAGGCAACAGGTTCATTAGTAACAGGATGATTGGGTATGAAAGTAAAAATCCAGAGAAATCACACTTAAATGGACGTGCCCTTCGACCCTTCAGGCAGTACTGCAATAAAAACCAACATGACTGTTTAAAGGACTTTACTATGTGGGCTCAGGAACACTTGAGAAAACAGTTGTCAGTGAACACAGATCATCTCTGCATCTACAAATGAAAGTTAAGACTCGACATTGTTTTGTTGTAGCTTGGACTAGCTCTTGCTGCTGAACACTGTAAATAGTGATGCTGAAATTTAATAAGATTTCATGCATTTGGGGTCTAGTGATCCGTCAAAAATGTTTTATTGATGGATCATTCTTGGTTTAAGAAACACATCTATCTATCTGAACACAAATCACTCAGTTGGGTTTCCTTTCATCATGTAGCTCAAAAAATACAATGCGTCCCTGAATAACTAGAAATAACAAGAACATTGACAGGGTCACCATTTTACTTAGTAATGCGCTAAAGGTAACTTTACCTTGATGCAACAAATGGAAAATTACAATCATATCTATACAGAGGGCATTGTTCCAGTTTTGAGACACAGTTTACAGCTTACATTACAACACAAAAGACTTCATCCATATGAGTCAAAAAGAGATTCAACATGCAAAGCTTTTATATGCTGATGGTGGACTTTTACAAAAACCTGTGCAGCATTTATCTGTCATGTTGAACAGATGTTTTCAGGAGAAGATGAACTCAAAGATTCTAATAAAACGAACAGTAGACTGTTGTGACATACACTGAATTTACCCATAAACATGCTGGGTTTGCCCACCTCTCCATCTCTGGCTATAAGGAGAGGGGGGCTGGGAGCTCAAGGTAAACTTGAAAGCCCTTTCATTAACACTGACTCACGTATGCACAGCATGCAGTCTAGACGCACACCCACTGGAAAGAGCATGCACAGACACATGAACAGATAAACACACAGGGTAAAACAACAATGGGCCACACATTAAAAACAGAAGTTGACAGGACAGCCCGAGGGAAAGTTTAGAAGTGTGTCACTGCATCATTTTGTGAAACTGAATATCTGTCTGATATCAGCTCCAAACTCATTCCAGCACTGATTTATTGGGACTTCATATCCTGTCATGATATCATGTGCTGGAAATTTGGGCTCGTTTATGTTGATGTTGAGTTTCTCTTTGTCTTTCTTGAGACATTACCTGTGCTGTTAGCTTTGGCCCCCCGAGCTTCCTTCCTCTTCTCCAAAATCTCCGTCACCTACGTGCTGCAGTCCAGAGGCCTTATGGCTGCTGAGTCCCGGCTTTGTGACAGTGTTGAGGTTGGAAAGAAAGTGTGGGTCAAAGGTGACGGAGAGAAGGTGTGTGGAGGCTGGACCGCGAGCCTTCATCCATCACAGTGTCACAGCAGGCCTGTAGCACACCTGCATCAAAAGAACATGGAAGTGAGGTCACTGGAACTATGTGGCCTGCGGCAACACCCGAGGAATACCGCTATGAATCATCAGAGCACTGTGGATCATTTTATTTGAAGAATGAATATTTCATCGAGCCCCTGGAACAATCTGCACATAGATGTTAAAGGTTCAGTGGTTCAGATTTAGGGTGTTCTATTTTCAGAATATAACAGAACTGGCATACAATATTCCCAACTATGTTTTCTGTTGGAAGGCAATCAGAGCCAGTGGAGAGCCTTGCTAGCACTAATGCTAGTTCAGGTTGCCCCCATCGGTCACATGACCTTCACTTTGAACGTTGTCATGGGTGTTGCAAGTGGCAACTCTATAGCTCAGTCTGTCGGTTGGCCAGTCAGTCTTTGGTGGTGACAATTTCGCTCTAACAAGCTGAAATCTGCCGTGAAGGTCAAGCGTTTGTGAGGTTGCGTGAGAAAATGCATAAACACTTCATGCACGCATGTACATGGATATAGCTATTGCAAATTTATGCTTGTCTCTTTGTAGAGGAAGGGCTTGAAATAGCACAAGGAGGTGACCCTTCAGCTGTCAGTGGGGGATTTTTTAAAGCCTATTCCCGTTTTAAGTCATTGTTTTGCTTTTATGTCCCAAAGATTTACTGTTTTTGTTCACATTCATCAACGTGATTTCCAGCCATTATTTGTGAAAAAGCTCTGATGAACCCACTGTACACTACATGCTCAGTACCAAATAGCAGACAGACACAGTTAGAAACTAGCTGGAGAACACAGCAGAGACAGATATTTCCCTCAGGGTTTGGTGGAGACCAAAAACACAGCTAAAAGGAGAAACCTTCTTCACTTCATGAGGTGGATACAAACACAACTTTAAATTAATGCTTATCTTACTCCATGCTGGATCTCTAAATGGGCCAAAAAAACAGACAAAACAAACAATTAATGTAGCTTTAATTATTTAACCTGGTTGACATCAGACCACTTCCAGCAGTAGTCAGGCATCATCTGACTGCATTCCAATTTACACCTGCATTAGCATACTTTGTCCTGATTTTCCTGGAAATGAGGTTCACTGTTATCTGTTAAAACAGCCTAAAACTACTAACTATGTGTATTTTACAATCTGGGATCTGGGAATCACTAAAAATAGATTCAACAAGGTAACAAAGTCAGATGATCAACCAAACCAACTGTTCATCCAGACTATCTACACCACTTTGTTTGGAGGTCAACTACAGTAAATACAGTAAGTCATGCAGGATGTGGGTCTGTAAACTGTGAACTGTTTAATCAAATTAAAAAATCAAATCAAATCAATTCTACAGTTTACAATATATGTACTGTTCTGTTCTGTTCTGTTCTGTTTATATTTTCAGTCATAATTTCACCATTTACCTTCTTTGGTTCTTGGTGGGTTTGTCTAAATGCTCCTGGGTCTTGCCCCATTGGACCTAAGTTAAATGATGTCACTGCCTTCTCAGATTTGTTACCGTATTAGTATGATGTTATGGTAAGTTATAGAACCAGAGCTACAAAAATAAAACCCAACTTTTGAGGGTGATTAGACAGAGTGACTTTGTTGAAATGCTGCTGCAGTCCATTTCTAGCCACCCGAGGCGTATCATGAGTGCAGGTTGTTTGGTGGACTCTGTGCACTTCAGCATTTTACAGTTGAGTTTCAGAGGATTGATTCTCATCGCTGGCTCAGGGGTGAGAAAGGAAACAAATAAGTGTCAGAGCTCATTGCAGAAGGTGTGACATCCTAAATGGATTCTGAGCATAACTGCGCTGCTCAATGCAAAAATGGCCAATCTCCAAAGCAGGATCCAATAAACTAACAGTGAAACAGTTTACAGCCATCAGTTCCAATACAAACAACATTATTCTCCATTTTCCAGGCAGTTCTGTTCCATGAACTCCTCGTCACTCCTCAGAGTTATTGCCTGAAAAGAAGAAGAAGGCCGTTAATCAGAAAATGAATGCCAACCGAGCAGCTTGATGGATTACTCCCAGGATTGATGAGGCTGTCTGGTTCCAGGATCTCTGATTGACTTTGACTATGAGTGGCTTCCAATGAGCATTGGAAGGTAATGTGAAATTAAAAGCAGCCCGGAGACTCCCAACCTGTGTCATCCTGGACCGACATCACAGATTGAATTGTTTTTTTGTAACTGTGTTACTTTGGTATTCACTGTAAATCACTCAGATGATCTGTTGATGAAATCCAAGGTTCTGTAGAGGCACCCTTCTTCTGTTTCCGGTGTTCTTCTGGTATTTTGAACAATCTGGTGTGACAGAGGAATTTTCCCACAAATGAGGTTCCTTATACCAAGTGCAACACATTCTCAGTCCCACCTCATCAAATATGGCAGCTTGGTTAGTGACCCTACACTTCAAACTATGACACACATCTCAATGTATGCATTTTGGACATGCAAGACAAAGACGCTGGTGTTAAGCACTTCAGCAACTAGGAAGTGCTCTGACTTCTGATTTGTCATATTGTTTATATTGACATCTCATCTTGATACATGCGTCATTGCACTGATAAGTTAAACATCAGAACCTTTCCTCCCTAGAAACATCAAGCTAATGGAATCATGGATTCAGGAAGTAGGACATGGAGGGGCTGCAGAACCAGAGCCAAACAAAAAACATCAGTCAAACTTATGATGACTTCCTCCTTTTTTACTGGGATTTACTGTATATGCATGAAGTGCTAGCTAGTTCTAGTGTGTTTTGATCTGTTCTTCATCAATAATATGTCTATAATACAGAAACAGCTTAATTTAGGCAAACGCAGGTATTGCCTGCAAACTCATTGAGGTGTTTTAGGAAGTAAAGTGTCAAAGTAACCAAAGACATCAGGACACGTGACACACACAGGCCATGAATACAACAGGATGAGTTATAGATATAGATTATGAAATATGTCTGGAGCTTACTTAATTTTTACTTTTACTTTTACTGTTTACTGCACTGTACTTCTTCAGAGATAGAGGTCATGCATGGACAGGAGAGGCGACAGAAACAAAACTTGATCATTTGATCATGAAGTCTGGAGTAACTCTCTATAATCCTCAGGTTTATCAGTGAAGTGTATGAACTACACAAGACTTCAGTCTCCATCAGCAGTTGTTACTGTTCTGACGTCATTAAATAGACTGTGTTTCTCTCAGCACCCCGACTCTGACTGACACAACACAACACACTGTAATCTCGTTAACACTAAACATCAGTGTTTTGGTATTTAAGATACAGATTGGTCTGAAGACCACTTTTCAAAGGGTCCTGGTCTCGTCTCGGGGTTGGACACATGTTTTTTTCTTGTCTCGGTCTCAGACAAAGTGACCACATCTACAGGGCCATCACTAAATGTGCCTGTGCATTGTGTGATTTATTTGTTAATATTATCACTGTGTTTGGATGTTAAACTTCCTGCTTCAAATGAAAACAATAACATGACTCATTTTTTAATTTGAAAGTTTTGTTACTGTCACCCTCCCTGCCTCCCTTCATACACACTGAATACTGAATGCAGGAGACCACGAAGAAGAAGAAGAAGAAGAAGAAGAAGAAGAAGAAGAGAAGAAGAAGAAGAAGAAGAAGAAGGAGAAGAAGAAGAAGAGAAGAAGAAGAAGAAGAAGAAGAAGGAGAAGAAGAAGAAGAAAGAAGAAGAAGAAGAAGAAGAAGAGAAGAAGAAGAAGAAGAAGAAGAAGGAGAAGAAGAAGAAGAGAAGAAGAAGAAGAAGAAGAAGAAGAAGAAGAAGAAGAAGAGAAGAAGAAGAAGAAGAGAAGAAGAAGAAGAAGAAGAGAAGAAGAAGAAGAAGAAGAAGAAGAAGAAGAAGAAGAAGAAGCTGTGGCTGTCTGGGTGGAGATGTCAGCCAAATCTTCTGTAATAAAATTTGACTTCTTAAACCACGAAGAGTTCATCTGCAAAACAGCGTCCAAAAGAAAACACACAGCAGTCTGTTAATCCGGCAATGCAACGCTGACAAAGATGACTCTGACCACGACTCGCCCTCAAGAGATCTGGCAAATATTAACTACATATTAGCAAGCTAAGCTTTGTACTGTCTGGTCTTGGTCATGACTTGTCTTGGTTTAGGTGGCTCTTAACTACAAAACTGCATGGTATACGTGACTTTGCTCTAAACTTAGTGTGTTCTGTGTGAACCAATCAGGACATATGGATAGCAGTATGTATAAGAGACCTGTTGAAAAAGCTTTTACAAACTGAGAGTTGAATGACAACTGTGCCACTACAACCACTGACAGCGAGCAGCAAATGGACATTTAATTATATAAAAATGTCACCATGATTACAATGCAAACTCCCTCTTGCTGTCAATCACAAAGCAGACCCTGCAGAGTGTGTCTGTCAAACTGCATCATCTCCACAGTGGAAGGATCGTTATGACATCTATACTAAGACTGAATATATATATGTGTAAATTGATGAAGTGGATGGAAGAGCGAGCCTAGTGAAACTTAACAGCGTTTCTTTGGGTCATTACGTGATTTGATCTGAGCTTTTTAATCAGAGCGCGATTAGTTTTGACTTTGCCATGTTTCATCTTTACAATGAGGGATTCCTTCCGTAAGGCCTGGTCTGTGATGAGACCACAGGAATGTGCTTCAATTGCTAAAAGTACATACGGCCTGAGACCCAATCTATAAAACACATAAAAACACTGCAGCTGGAAAATTCTGTCAACAGTGAATTTGTTTCAGGAGAGGAAGAGTGGTCGCTTTAATCGGGGGAAAATGAACCAGAACAGAGGCTTTCTCATACCTCCTGATCTTGTGGAGCCTTTAATTTTTATGACTGAACCATATTCTCAAGTAATTACTCTGTTGGTAAATTATTAAAGGTTCAATTCAAGCTGGTTTGGATATAGAATCCCATTATTCCCACATTAAAATCAGTGAGTTTAAAAACAGCTTCCTGGTTCTGTTACAGCACCCAATAGTGGCCTAAATTCCTAAATGTACTCCTGCTCGCTGCTCATGTTTTAAAACTCAACTGTGAACTGTGAAGTTAGGAATTTGGTGGTACTGCTGGATTATTTAATACAATCAGGGACTATATTTTTAACTGGATGTCTCATCTCGAGTCCAATCATAATACGTGCACACACTAGCTCACACAATCATATGTTCATACGTGGTGCTCTTTCAGATCTGTGATAGGAGCAATTACTGAGATCATTTTGGCAATTTTGTTGCATTTTTAATAACAGACCAATTTTAATGCTATTTTTTAAACAATACTTTCTCCATTTAGGCTTTTGCAGTCTTTTAATATGCTTTTAATGAGGAAGTATCATGCTGTGAATCATGACTGAGCTGACAACAGTGTTCTCAGTCACCAGTAAGTGGAGCTTCACTGCTAAAAGCTACTGATTGGGTCAGCGAAAGGTTTCATTGTACATGTACTGAACAGCTGATAGAGGCATCAGATCAGAAACTTCATGTTATTAATTAATTAACCCTCAACGAGCTGTTATATCCAGCTAACGTTAGCTAACTACTGTCAATGACTAATGTAAGCATACAGTGCTGCTCAAAAGTTTGTGAACCTCTTGAGCATTTTGGAGTTCTATTGTTTCACCCTGATTTCCTTATTTAATCAAAACCATTATTTTTTATATGAAATAACAGTCTTCCTGAGGTCTCAGAGGACCTCAGGAAGAGGGTAGTGACAGCACATTTGTCTAGGGGAGCTATAAAGTCATCTAAAAAAAAATTGAGCTTCATCGTTCCAACGCGAGGCAGATCATCTACAAATGGAGAGCACTGAAAAAGAGTACAACTCTGCCTAGAAGTGGACGACCTTCTAAAATATTAATTAATGGCAAATCTCCTCCAAAGTAGATGTGAGAGACTGATGAGTCACTACAGAAACCGTTTGGTTGAGGTTAGGAGTTGCAATATCCTTTTAACTGAAGGGGTTCACATACTATTGCACCCATGAAATCTGATTTTTTCTTAAGTCAACCCTTTTTAAAAAAATAAAGAATGACAATATAACAATTCCTTTTGTTTGAGTCCATTATTTGGAATGTCAGCATTGTGAATTGGGGTATAACTTAACATTAAATAAGGTTATTTTAGTATTTTTAACAAAAAAATCTGACAGTTGCTGTAGGGTTCACAAACTTTTGAGCAGCACTGTATATGTAACACACTGGGAACTAGCTTTAACTTGATAATGCATCAATTTTATCAATGGTAGTGATATAGTGGTAAAGATTTCATTCATCAATCATTGTCACATTTAAATGAAAGACTTCTGGCAGGACTGTTATTTTAGCATCTCGTGAAGATGCTGATAACATTAGTCTATAATCTTTTTAAATTTTGACTAAATATGACATTTTCAACGATTTCATTTCCCTTTCATGTGTCTTTGTCCTACATTCAGTCTGTTAAACATCATTTAACAAAGAAGCTGAAATAGCAATAAGGACACCTCAATAAAATGTCTAAAGCTGAAGATGTATTGCAATATAATATTATTATATAATTGTATTATATAATGTTTAAAAAAGGAAAACAAACCGGTGGTCGTGCGTACGTGGATCTGGAACTGCAGGGGTTCTACGGCTCTGCAGGTCAATGATATTGAGAAAGCTGCAATCAGCTCATTGTGAACAGATGCTTGTTGCTCATTGTTTCTGGATGCAACTGTTTGTTAAACTGTTAAAAAAGCAGCTTAATAAGGTGACCTGTTGAATGCTGTTTTATAACTTCTGCTGCTTCCAAAAAATACAAGTGAAACATGTTTACTGCATGGAACATCTATAATTAGACAATGAATACAATTTCAATAATTTTTTATAACTTCATCTGTCTGTTTTTGTTGGTGTTCTGTTCTTGACTTCTGGCCTCAATTAATTGTCTTGTTTTGTTTTTACTTCAATGAAGCCAAAGGCAAAAACAACAAATACTGTCAAATAATGTTATGTTATATGATCTTTAGCTTATGTGACAGTCTTTAAGAACAATGCACAGTGACATTTTTTAAAATTTTCAAATACTGTTCTCTCAATAAGAGTCCAATAAATGACATTTATATAAAACAATGACAATTTGCTCATCAACTATAGGAACTATGAGGTTTATGGTGCAGCATATAGTACAGTACCCAAGTGTTGGGGTGGTGATGCTGGGTGTTATGAGCACTCATGCTGATAATCATAGTGAGTGGAGAAGATCACTACCACTCTTATGACTGTATGTGTGGAGTGTGGACCTGGAGCCAAGATGTGGTTATCATAGCTTAGCATAAAGACTGGAAGCAGGGGGAAACAGCTAGCCTAGCTCTGTCTAAAGTCTGCCCACCAACACCTTAAATTTTTATTGATAAGCACAATGTTTCTAACTTTATTTATCTGTACACAAACAGAAATGTAAAGATGTCAGTTTTCAGTGTTATTAGGTTAGTTACATCCTGGAACTATTTCTTGATGAACCACAGTGTATTCATCCACCCAGTACTTCTGTTCGGCAGAGGTGGTTGCAGTAACGGCAAGACTCTGGCATAACTTCTCCTAAAACATTCGTCAGTAATTTTTGCCTTTCTGTTTGTGTCTTTATGCTAAGCTAGGCTAACTACATCCTAAATTCAGATCTACTTAAAGAACCAGTGTGTAGGATTTCATGGCAGTGTAGTTGCTGATTGCAACCACCTCACCTCACCCTTTCCCTCAAAAGCAGAGGGGAAAACACTAGATCCAGTGTTTAGTTTGTCCATTCTTTACATCTGTCTGTAGATATAAAAGGCTGGTTTAACTAACCACATAGGCTACATTAACTTTAGTGCACATAATCTGCAGAAACGTTCAATATATCATGTTTAACATGTTCAAGAAATTTGTAATCCAGATGGTATTTTACTGATAGTTGCATATGAGCTCAATATGTAGGGCAGGAGGCTGCACAGATCATATATTTGATCATACAGTTCTGTATGTTGACCTTCAAACCCCCCCATCAGTCCAGTGTTGTTACATCTGAGGTGATGGTCTGTGGATGAGAAGACCCTCTGTACCCAACCAGCTACCGTGACACACCTGGAAACAAACAGAGAGGCTGAGTGTATAAATGTCTGACTGTATGACAGGGAGACAGACTGAATGAGAAAGGCAATAAAAGAGAGAGAGAGTAGAAGTGAAAAGAATCTGCAAGACTATTCCTGCCTTTACACACACTGTAAATCTCTCGCTGTCAGACATATGGCTTTCGTATGTGCTCAGGGTGACTTTCTGAGATCTAATGACGATTCGCTTGGAAAAATGCCCACCGAGCCCGAGCCAGGGAGCGCTTGGATACAGTGTGGACATTACGTAAACGCCAAGGGAAGCCTAATGCCTGGAAAGTTAGAAGGTTGAAATCCTCAACATCTGCAGATGCATCCCGGGCTGCGCTGTTCGAGACTGACGAGTTAGCAGAAGGTAAAGGGATTAGCTCTTCATCCTTCTTCCCTCCAGAGTGTTTTCAGTGAGAGAGGCAGCGCAAGGTGAAGCAGGATCCCTCAAGATTTATTCACACGCCGACACCATTTCAGCCTCTGAGAGCCCAGGCAAAGATTGGAAGAAAGGCACAGATATAAGAGCTTCTCTGAACTTCAAGTCATTACAGAGAAAAGGCTTTACAGTCTGAGGAGGAGAGGAAAAAGTAACTCATTGCCGGATGGAAAATCCTCCATGACCTCGTCACCTCTGGACATATTTTCGAGCGTTAACATGTGTCAGCCTTTACAACACGACCTCGACTCATTTTCTCCCCCCGTGTCCTCCTCGCTGAGGTGGTTATGACCTCATGTAAGAGCCTGACCTGTAGCAGATGACAGCGGGGGAGGTTGATGTATGTCACTCAAACTTAAGCTGTGATGTGAACTCTTGAAAGAGGGGAGTTAAGTCCCGGCAGTTTCACAACTCATTGAAATGACTTTTGGATCTTGTCCCGATGTTTTCTCTCTCTTTTTTTTAATCAGCCAACAGGAAGCAGATGTTATTATAGAGGGTATTGGGACCTTGGATAAAACAAAGTAACTGCAGTTATTATTTAGCACTTGCTAAAGTCAGTTACTAAAGCTGGAAAATCAAGGGGACGTGGGGAAGTAACCTAGATCTTGTTTAAATGGGACATACACAGTTTTCTACAGGGTAATTCACCCAAATCACAAAAGAACATACTTTCTCCAGCCAAGTACCCAAGAAATAATGATTCTGCACCTCACAATTTATGCCCAGTGCCAATGTTCAGTGTTACTGTGGAAAATAATGTTCCCTTTACAAAATGCAGCCACCTAGAATTGCCAGCTGGTCCCGGATAGGACCATGACACGCCCTTGCTTACCTTAATGGATTGAATAGGTAGATCCGGCTGGCAGCCAGCTCGGGTGGCCACAACTATATGTAGCGGGGCAGAAAGTAAGGGTGTAGAGCTATGGTGGCTGATGTATGAGTAGCACAGACTTTAATGAAAGAAGCCAGAGCGCTGACAGTATTAAATTAATGGACAGAGATTCCGACTCTGTGAAGTGAATCCAACGCGAAGCGTCTTAAATCTGCATTCTTTCAAATGGCCAACAGCTCTTAGCTAGCTGCAAAAAGAAGACAACTTTTATTGAGTCTCATGGGCAAATGATCCCACTTCACCCACTGATTTATTGCCTCAGTAAACAGTTGACTAAGGGACAAGTCATTCTCAGTTAGGCCATCCAGCGCAACACACCAGACTGACAACCCAAATCAAACTAGGCAGTGCTCAAATATGAATAAAGATTTTGTTACTTCATTGCCTGATTCTCTCCTCAGATGTTTTCACTGATCTGTTCAGCCTCAATCCGACCTAACTACCACGTGTACTCCACAAGTTTGAACTAAATGGATCCTGTCTCCTGGTGTGCCTAACGAACACGTCTTCACTTTAACATGGATAATGCAGATATCTGTTCATAGATGACATGTTGCTCTATGTGTTTAATATTAACTCCTTGTTCTGCTCAGTCGTCTGAAGGCAGTAGTACTTTCAAGACCTTTCCTTGTAGTACATTCTGCATTCTCCTGGTATAGTTTTGCCTGACATATTGTCCAGATAGTTAGCACAATTTTGAGCATAATGCCAACCCTGTCATTGCTCATTGTTCAATATCTGAACCCATCAGCTATAGTCTGTTGACGATTTAGCCTCTGGGCGCAACAGCCAATGTTTCTGGGCCTCTGGTGTAGCCAGCAGATATCCGGAGAAAGGATAACAGATATCTGGTCCAAGACTTCCTCCTCACAGTCCAATTAGCGACTTCATATGTGAAGATGACAAGAAAGACACATTTCTGCTAATCTCTATAACAGTTATCTGCATATGAATGTAGATAACTTTAAACAAATCTAATACAAAGCTAAATCATCATGAGAAGATAGATGATGGGTTCTGAAGTTGCATTTTGGCTGTGTTCCACCTTTCAGTCTACAAACAGAAACCAAAACGCTTCTGGTGCCATAATCTCAACATTCATACACAGATATCTGTTTGTAGAGATCGATTGATGTGGAAAGAAACTGAACGGAGGGGAAAACAAATCCAAATGAACAAGCTCATCAACTGAGTTGGACCAGAAAAAATGGGTGTGAAAACTCTTCACTGGCCTTAGTCACAGTTTTTGCTTGGTTTGTTTCATTTTGCTTCAGATTTCAGTGAGATCATACAAAATAGCAAAAATTTCAAACGTACCAAACCATCACCCACTATCTTCCACTTCAGATAGGGAAGATAGTACTTGAAGCGCACTTTACTTTGCTCATAAACAGACAATGTCCTTTGAATAATTGTCTGAAAGTATCTGCCAACTGTAATCTCATTTCTCGCACTGCCTCTTGCACTCAATATGCTCTTGATCTTGCCCTAGCTAGAAATCACTGAAGTTTCCATGCTCTGTGATGTAGTCGGCCAGACTCTCTCCACCAAAAAACACACACACACACATACATACACACACACCGAGGGACCAGGAATAACATCTGTTCTTCTGTTCTTCAGACGCACCTAGCAGGCACGGAGCTGCACAAAAACAAACAGCACACTCCTTCACAACCACACAGGACCAAACACAAACACTCACATGCCAGCATAACCAAATATCCACTGCATTAATATGTCATAACCATGATACATGTTTATTTTACAAAGAGAACAAAGCTGTCTTGGTCATATGTTTTACTGTATAAATACTTATCAAATAACTATATGAATAATTTTCATGTGATTACAGCACCTTTATAATTATTTTAATTAACTTGACGGCAGGTTTTTGGCCATGGAAGAAATCCCAGTGAAAACTGGTGCAGTGTATATGTGGCTTTCATCCCTTCGTTCTCAGAACAGTTACAGTACTTCTGTGATAGTAGAATATGGGAAATTACAGCTTGGATTTTATTTTTGGCGCTCTGGGATTTGTTTTATCTGAAATAATCAAGTACTCATCTAGCGAATAGCTGAGATCTGGAACTCTCAGGGGTCCCTGAAATGGAGATGGTTTTAAAGGGTCCCCAGAAAATGGGGAATATTTTAATTCCATCCATCCATCCATCCATCCATCCATCCATCCATCCATCCATCCATCCATCCATCGATCCATCCATAAATCCATCCATCCATCTTCTTCTACTTATCCGGGGTCCGGTCGTGGTGGCAGCAGGTTTACAGTAGCAGGGCACTCCAGACGTCCTTCTCCCCAGCAACGCATTCCAGCTCCTCTTGGGGGATCCCGAGGCGTTCCCAGGCTAGATGGGCTATGTAGCCCCTCCAACAGGTTCTGGGTCTGCCTCGGGGTCTCCTCCCAATTGGACATGCCCGGAACACTTCTAAAGGAAGTTAGCCAGGGGACATCCTGATCAGTTGAACCACCTCAGTTGGCTCCTTTCGACCCATACTGTAGGAGCAGCGGCTCACCTCCGAGCTCCCCCTCGATGTCCGAGCTCCTCACCCTATCTCTAAGGCTGAGCCTAGACACTGATTTTGGCCACTTATATCTGCAATCTCATAGTTTCGCTCACTACCCAAAGCTCATGACCATAGGTGAGGGTTAGAACGTTAGATGGACTTG
Source organism: Argyrosomus regius (assembly GCA_946959425.1). Lineage (NCBI taxonomy): Eukaryota > Metazoa > Chordata > Actinopteri > Sciaenidae > Argyrosomus > Argyrosomus regius. The sequence goes on from OX336905.1 coordinate 13,612,320, forward strand.
AAAATTGAGAGCTCGTCCCTCTTCCCCACAACAGTCCGATACAGCAACACCAACCAACCCAACTGGTCCATCTCATGCTCCATTTTCCCATCACTCGTGAACAAGACCCTGGGATACTTAAACTCCTAAGGTTGAGAAGCACTGATCTAAACTGTATTTTGAGGTCAAATTAAAAGTGACGAGGGCTCTGGCAAAACAACGCAGGGTTGTCTGGAAAAACAGTTGGAAGAGTTGTAAAATCCTGCCTGTAAGTATTATAAACCTCTGATGAACCTTTAAACGCATGAACATGTTACTCCAACTGGACTTCATGGGTCGCATCTTATTGTCTCACTGGTACCTTAAATAACTGGAGCCCACCAACACAGCTTTTAACCTATACCGTACCTCGACTTCTTCTTCAGTGACGCATGATCCAGTGTGCTTCAGGGGTCAGCTGCTGTATTTCAAGCCATGGGTGCTTATAGTTTTGTTTTATTAATATTACAAAACCACATGATACATGAAAGTAAATTATTGTTTTAGAATATGGCATCAGTTTAAAAGATAGAATCCATGATTTTGATAGCTAATAGTCCATATATAATCAGCAGAGTGTCTTTGTGCTTCAGACTTTGTTTGCCTATGAAAAAGAGTGATGAAGCCTCTTTTCATCTTCTCTCACTGAGGTTTAAATTCAAATTACTCTCCCCAATCCTCATTGACATTTCAAAGCATGCAGGCCGACAGTGAACTCACTGCTGACCGAGGTTGGCATTATTTTATATTTTTCTTATTGTCAACTAATCCCGCAAAAAGACCCAGGCTCGTGATACTTTCGGACTTCTCTACCCTGCCTACGGCCCCAGCTCCGAGCCTAGTGGTTCCTACTGAAGACATTATAAACCACTCACATATATATAGTTCCTTTTAAAGAAAAAGGCTCAGTAGTTTCCTAAAACAGTTGGTCTTTGTAGTTTTTAAAAAAATGTGACTCAAACGGGAAGAAATTGTGTATTTGTTGGGGACTATTTTTAGCGGTGGACGAATCCACATTTGGTGCTCTGGTAAGTATTTGCGGCAGCAGTGTGTGATTGACTCAAAATAAACTACAGTGTGTGCGTTCATGGTAATGAAGGAAAATGCACTGATGGTTTTTGGACACCAGTGGAGCTCTATGGCACAGAGGAAGACGATACTTCAGGGTACACACACAATAGTTACTTGTAGGATACATTCATCGTGTGCACAATAATAAAAAATATATATCATCTACCAGCACTGACCCTGAGTGAGTCTGCAAACCCCCCAGCTCACTGTTCACTCAGCTATGAACTTAAGTTAAGTTTCAAAACATCAACAAATCAACAACAGTGAGCTGGGAGGAAATTTTGTCAAGCTCCATAAATCACATGGTTATTAGGTTACAAACAGTTTGCTGATATTTGACTGCCTGATGAGACAACCTCGGGGGAAAACAGTTCCTGATGTATAGGGACATGCTTTATTCAGGTCCAAGTTTAATTTGATTTGTTCTGGGCTCACTGCACCGGTTCTGAAGTATATATTTTGATGCAGTTGAAGTAGCTCATTTGTTACATTTGCACTTTATATTTGCGGGTCAAGTTACAGCTGGGATACCTTCAAAGCAATGATTTATCTGTTTATCCAGCAACTACTCTGCCTGTTCATATGTTTGTTCTTATTAATCTTTGATGATCTAATCATATTTATTGACTCATAACTAACACTGACATGACTGATGAGTTTCCAATGAAGGCCCCTTCTTTTCCTCATTTTCAAGTCTGTTTGAAGTGGATTCTTTTTTCCTTGTCTTCTCACTTTGTGTGATTACTTTTGTTTAATACACTTCATTCTCAGTGTTTCTCAGTGCATATATTCATGTTTTTCATGATTCATTAAAATGCATATTCTGTTCCCGTGAACCTTTAATTGGGCGCATGGGATGAATACATTTAATCACTGTCATTCAGTGTTTATTTGTTAAGCCCAAGTCACAAGTCATAAGACGATGATTTGGTTTGTTGGATTTTAGTGAAGTCACTAACTCCCTTTAACTGACAAATCTTTTAACTATTTTTCTCAAAGTTGTTCTGATAAGTTTCCTCACATCTGGTGATCCTTATGCAATTTGTCTGGACTGATGATGGATGAGGGAAGTTTGCTCTGCCTCAACCACAACTTGGAGTCCTGTTCTCCCTGCTCCGATACAGTTCACCTAACTGCACCTACTCTGCTCCACTACCACTACTTCAATACTCACAAGAGTCTTGAAATCAAAGAAAAATTACTAAATCAATGAAATGTGAGCAAATCAACAAAATGCTCTGTTTCTGACACGCTCCTGGTTGGGTATGAAACCATGCAGAAGATGGAACAAAAACCACGTCACAGACGTGGAGCTGTCAATGCCTGAAAGTTAGGTTTACACATACGTATGAAACAGTCTCGTCTCCTGGTACGTCCTGGCAAACATTTGTGGTCACATGACGAATGATGTGCTGACTGCCAAGTTATTTTCAGTCCTGTTTGTCTGTCTGTCTGTAAATTTGGTTACAGAAATGTAGGTCATAGACCAAAACAACTTTCAAAGGATTTCCTTGTGAGATGGGAAAATATTCATTTGTAATAAACTGCTCGGTTTACTATGTCAAATCAATATGTTGTGTCTGTGTATGTTGTGTTTGTATTTGCTATAAATTCAGATCCAGAATGAACATTTCTGACCATAACAGTACACTTTCTAATAATTTGTTAATTGGCTGCAGTCCCTGTACCTGTGTAGCCCTTCAGGACAGTAATCCAGCATTCAGTAGACGGGAAATCAGATATCATTTCAGTCTATGAGGAAAGGGCGGTAAAACTGGATGAGTCCGCAAGAGAATAACATCATCGACAGACAGCACTGGCATTCAAAGTGAAAATATAAATTCCACAGCAGAATGGTCAAGTTCCTGGGGGAATGTGCCAGGTGTGGTATGGATGAAGAGGTTTGGGAGATGTTGGAAGATGCTGTTTGTTTTACTGTAATAAATACAATGAATACGGTATAGTTTTTCTAATATTACGGTACTGTTGATTTCACGGTTAAGGTTGGCGTTTTATTCCATATTCCACCCTTTAGATCCACGTTTTTACCATCAAAAGATATGCTGTCGACATGAAAATACCACATAAATGCCGTATAAAATAAAGCTTTTACAATTAAATACTACTTTATTCTGTATAAATTGACTTAAAATGCCATATAAATAAAGGTTTTGCCTTAAAATAGAACTGTTTTGTTGATTTCAGAGATCACATTTACTCTTTTAACATGCTCAGTAATGTTTTTCCACTGTTCACTCATAAAAAATGTCTCTTAAGTAATGGATAAAACTCTGCTATAGGTTAATTGATTGACTAATTGTTATTTCCTACAGTAGGAGGAGCCAGTGTTTATATAAGCAGGAGCTGGAGCTCCTCCCGGGTTCAGACGAGGATGGAGAGCAGGCCAGGGTGACTGCCAGGAACCCAGATTTAAATGGGCCATAGCCTGGTGCTGAGTTGTTTTCTTGTTACTTAGTTACCTTTAAGTCACTCTGAATTTGAGACTTGAGTTATTTTTCGTTTTTTTTTCATTTCACTTTTGATTTTCCAGCCTGGTGTGCACTGTGAATACTCTGCACTAATCCACTAAAGAAAATACAGAACTTGGACTGTTTAAAGGCTCCTTCCTTTTTTCTGCCTTCACAGCTGAACCAACCTTCCAGTGCCTCATTAGAAAGGTATTACTGACAAATTTAGGAGACAGTGACTGAGTTGCTCATGCATTCATGTCACAGTTGGCCTCATATGATTAGCAAATGTCCATCAGCAGCCCTGGGGAAGCTACTGGCAGCTAGTTTCCCTCCTCATATCGCTGTAGTTGTGTGTGTGTTTCTCAGTTTTGTATTCTGCTGGCCCGCAGCCTCACTTCACATAATAAACATCCTCCTCCTGCCTGCTGCGCTGCAGCTGTGCTCAGACCCTACAGATGCCCGATGTCCACTAGCTGGTGGGCAAGAAAACAAGAAATCTGCCCCGCCGTCGTAAAGCAGTTCCTAACATGCAGCGCCGCCTGAGACGAGGGAGCGGGAGGTCAGACTGCGACTGGCTGCCAGGTGTTGGGCAGCCCAGCTCGCTGTCATTAAACATAACACACTAATTACAGGTATGTGAAAGGGTTCATACACATTAAACACACATACGTATACCAACAGGCATGTACAGGGATGCTGACTCATAAAATAACACATGTGGACCAGAGAGAGTATTTTAAAGCTGTTCCTGTCCCTTTGATTGAACTTTTAGGAGCACTTTGGAACTTTTTCTGATTAAACTGAATTATGTCATGTTTGTATTTCACATTTGAGAACAACTGATGTGAACTGATGTAATTCTTATGACTTTTTTCTACTGATTTGAGTCATATGCTCTATTCTTATCACAAGCTCATGTTTTCCCGTAAAAAACACTAAAGCAACTCTCTATGGACTCACTAACGTCCACAGTCATATGACTCAATGACTAAGTGATGAAAGGTTAAAATACAAAACATATGTAAAACGAATTTGACATTTAATGAACTCTGAAGTAGCTGCATTGATTGTGTGTTTACTCTAGATCAGATGAAAGATCTGATAGACTGAATAGGATTCATTTATGTTATGATATATTATAATTAGTGCTGTCAATCGATTAAAATATTTAATCGCGATTAATCTCATGAATGTCATAGTTAACTCGCGATTAATCGCAAATTAATCGCACATTTTTATCTATTCTAAATGTCCCTTGAATTATCATTTTAATACTCTTATCAACATGGAAAAGTGGATAGGCTTGCTTTGTGCAAATGTTTTTTTATTGCAAACCACAACAACAACATGTAGTGTTACAGCCATTCACGTCTGAAGCAAAATCTCAAACAAAGCAACACTATCAATAAACAGATGACAAAAAAATAAATACCTAGTCACAAAAACAGCCCCCTCAACAACCTTCAAAACAGGGTGATACAAAATAAATCCATCCATTGTCGCCTGGTTATGACGCGGAGGAGGCGGAGAATTTGAATTGCCGGTGTGTTTGGCCATCAAGTGGTATTTCAGACTGGATGTGCTACGATGATAACTCAGTTCACACCGACAATACACACAGATAACTTTTATCTAACGAACTTTTCCATTCATAATTTTGTTAGCAGCGTCCATTTCAGCATCTCGTGCTCGACATCCACACAATACGGTAGCGTGGGGCGCGCTTATTGTTTTGCTTCCGGTTTACAGCTGGATCCTGTAGTTTTTCTAACGTTACTAGCAGTGGTCACAGCTTATGAAAAAACTACAAGTTCACTAGGTCACAAAGAGCGTTAATCTCGTGATAAAAAAATTAACGGCGTTAAAATTGTTTTGCGTTAACGCGTTAATAACGCGATATTTTTGACAGCACTAATTATAATATTTTCAGACACGTGGTTGTTACCATTTTGGTTCAGACTGAAACACTGAATAGAGTGATCTTCTTTCTGTCATGTCAATTTTATTAACATAAATACTTCCATTCTATTTTATTGCATGTATTGCTCTGCATGCTATTTCTCTACTTACTTTAAAACTATTTTAAAGGTCCGATGTGTGACATTTAAAGTCCGTGTGAAGGCAATCCTGAGATTTCTTTCAAAACACATTAAATATGTTGTAAAATAGTTGCTGAAAACATGTGAAAAGACTTTGAACGATATATTAGTGAAATGTGGAGTTAGAGGTTCAAACAGTTTTTGACCAGTTTTCAGTCCAGGATTTTGTGGGCGGTCCTTAAAGGGTGGCTCGATGACACGCTGAGGCCACCCTGAGCATACCCCTGCACCCCTAGCAGAGAGATAGAGATGAATTCATCTCGTCAGAGTGTTTCAAAATTAGTCATGTCATTTTCTGAACTCATCTGACACGTTTCAGTCAAAATGGCAGCTTGACTGCTCCCACAAGTGGGCGTGGCTTCATTCAGCAGACACGCCCCCCCTTTATGCTTGAACTGAGAGGAAGTGGTGACGGGTGTTCAGTTGGTTGCAATCTGAAACTTCACCACTAGGTGCAACTAAATTCTACAAACTGGACCTTTCATATCTCTTTTCATTTAATATCTTTTTTTGGGGTGAGGTCACACACAATTCAAATGTATTTTTTAGCACCAAATCATAACAGACGTGATCTCATGACACTTTCCATACACAGCAAGTCTAGACATCTGTCTAGGGACGACAAAACAGCTATTTGGCTTCGACAACCAGCTGCGGTGAGATCCTGATGTTAAGACGTATAATGTTAAGCACAGGTAAGCCTACGTCAGGCAAGATATTTGCTTTCTGGCACCACCCTAATACACTCTGAACAGTTTTCATAGAAACTGTTCCTTCAGTAGAAAATATTCCCATGAGAACTGTAGGCGGATAATTCTGTGGATCAACCGTTCACCTCCATTGTCTTGGATGTTGATTCTGGAGTGTCTTTTGTCCTCTCTGTAATGGACCAAATATTGGTGCTGAAAGCCTGATGAGCAGACTTTCTCTTGTGTGCAGAGAATAGTTTTGTGGCTTCCTCCTGTTTAATGATTAAATTGTTTTGGCGTTATGAGAGTGGGAGTTGACAACCTTGATAATGTTCGCCATCACTATAAAATACAATATTACTCAATCTGGTTTATGACCGAATACCTGCAAAACAAATGATTTTCCAATCAGTCTCAGCTGTTCTTTGTGTTTAAACTAAAATGGTAAAAGTTAGCATCATCATTGTGAGCATGTGAGCATGCTGATGTTAGCAATTAGCTCAAACAACCATTGTACCTAAGTATAGCTTCCCAGATGTGCTAGACTCTTAGTCTCGTAGTCTCCGTGACCTCAGCCACAGGTTTCTGAAGCTCAGTACAGTGGCTCTTATTCTTGTTATCTAACATGAATATCTGTCTTTGGCTTTACAGACAAAACTTGCCAACATCAACAATGCAAAACACTAGCCATCGACAGGTTCAATACAAATACTGTATATTTCACAGAACATGTATACTGTATACCTGTACATGCAGAGGATGGAACTCTATCGGTTGAAGTCAAACACATGTACCGTGGATGGCTCCATATGGGGAGGTCGTTCCATACTCGAGGGAGCAACAGATCAGCTGTGAATGACTCCCTCGCCTGACATTTCCAGTACACAAAGATGAGGAAGGCAGCTGGATCATGAGAAAGCTGGAGGGGAATAATGATGTGCAAGCTTGAGTTTCATGGGAGAGCAGGGCTGTTTGGTGGCCACCTGTTTCTGAACAGGATACTGCACGCATTCTGTAATGTTTTGTGGTCTCATTGCTGAAAGATCTCATCCCAGTTGCTCTTGACAACTTGACAACAAGCGCCTTACAGTTGGATCTTTCCTTCATGTCATGAAGTTGTGAGTTGAAGTTGTGTTTGTGACCTAAATGCCTCAGTGCTGGAGTTACACATAGAACCAGATCACAGAGATAAACCAGCTTCTATGATGATACCCCTGCTGCTGTCTGTCCCCAAGGAGCTATCAGTATCAGAGAGCATAATTTCAAATCTGCAAATCTCCTCTCCATTGAGAGGCAGCGTCCGCTCCCCTGGGCATGAGCCAGCCGCTCTGTTACCTCAGCTGGAGACGGGGAATTCAGCCAAGCCCATTTGTCTCCATCAGCAGAGAGATATGTCTCTGCAGAATAAAGCTCGGTGATCCAGAACAGCTCATACAGTTCGGAGTTTGCAAAATAACACACATCGCAGAGCTACTGGCTGTTTTAAAGGTGCTGAAGAGTGCGCTGAAAGCCAGTGTTTAGTTCAATTATAGCCAGAGTGAAGGATTGAGGGTTTGCTGAAAGGCTGCACTTTTGTGGGCAGGAAGCAGGGGCTGTTACATCAATGTCAGTTTGTCAATATTGGCCTTTAAATAAAAATTGGACATCAGCCAGTAAGATTTTATAATGGAAGCGATGATGGGACTTTCAGGATGCAGTTCGAACACTGACAAACTGTTGGTGTCAGTCGTACTGAATAAACTCATAGTAGCAAATAAAGTGTAACCATTGATCCAGTTTGTCAAGGAGAGAGACATACAATAACATGAAAAAAATATTAACATGGAAATATGCACGACAAAATATCAGTGCATAAGTGTCTATCCAAAGCCTGATATATCATATTCCTCTGTGCCATAGAGGTCCATTGTTGTCCAAAAACAATTGAAAACACGTCAATGAGCCAAACTGTTGCACCTGCTGCCAGAAATACTCACCAGAGCATCAAATGTGGATTAATCCACCGCTGAAAGTAGTCCCAAACAAATGACTAATTCCTTCTGTTTGACGAACATTTGTTAAAAACTGCAGTGAGCAGCTGTTTCAGTAAATTAGTGAGTCTTTTTTCAAAAAAATTAAACAATACATTTGTGAGCTGTTTTTAAAGATTTGTGTCTTCAATAGGAAGCAGTTGGCTTGGAGCTGAGAGCTACAGACAGGTTAGAGCAGTCAGAAAGTACTGAGAGATAGACTGACACGGTGTTGGTTTGGGTTTGCACGTGGGATTTGTTAACATTAAGAAATAAATAGAGGCTTCTACTTTGATTAAACAAGACAAAATCTGTGAGGCTTCAATAATGGGTCAATATTTGGCCTTATGAAAAGTTCAAATATCTGATGATGTGCTATTCTTGCAGCCTTAACTGTATTGGGGCTAAAAATAAATAGTGCTACAGGAAAGGCAAAGGCATTAGGCACTGGAGTAGTGCTGGAAAAAAGGTATAGAGTATCCAAAATATATGCTCATGCTCTGGGGATGATGTGTGATAAACAGAACATGATGATGGTGGTGATAGAATAGAAGTTCAGGGGGTCACCAAAAACATAAGGAATCATGGTCTGGGGACATGAATGTTCACTGTGTGATTCATACATGTCTGGACTGTTGACCTCATGCTCTGGACCACAGCGCTGGAAAACAATTATAATCACATTGTCCTTGGGCTCTCTCACTAGAGAGACAGAAAACCGATATTGTTAGCCTTCAAAACCTTTATGTACAGACTCTAACACAACAATATTTCTGTCTGCCAACTAAGATTTAGAAAAAGAAAAAAAGAAAAGAGGCAGAGGAAGGACACCATCTATAATCCGCTTCACCAAATACCTTAGTGGTTGATGTCAGCCACAGAAAAAACACAGCATTTGATCCAGGTATCCATCTCTCTGTAAGGAGGTCACACACTGTCCTTCAAAAGATATACTACATACACAGTGTGTCTATACTGTATGCTCTAATCTTTTTTGACTGATTGTGAACTAGACTACACTGGTTTGTATGTTGAGACTACACTCTGGAGTTCTCATACACATCGAGTCATAGCATCTATCGCTAAATATCAAAACTGTGCCTTTGCTTTTATTGAATTCAGGTGTACTCAACTCATATAGAACCTTAATAAGAGGGAGCATGGGTCATTGAAACACTGCTCATTCAGTACAATATGAAAATGCATGGATTTACTGCAATGATGACATGCAGAGGTCTTAGGGTGCAGTACCACTAACAGCCACTAGATGCTGGCTGCATAATGTCTCCTGCCAGGCAAAAGACTGGCTTGTTCAAAATACAAAATCAATATCTTTATTTTCATACAAGACTTCATGGTTTAATGAGGTAATTTCAGTTCCTCTTTCTTGAAGGTTAAAAGAGACCGTCAGCCAAATGCATGCTCACCCAGGCCACCTTTTTTGGCACCAGTTGCCAACAGTTACTAACCTGACTGCACCAGATGGTTTACAAAGAACCATCTGGGAAGTCGTAGTTGGAAAGTGTTTGGAAAAGGACAGGCCCTTTCAACAAATACTTGGCAGGTGAGTGGGTAAGCCATCTGTCTCAGTGTTTATCATGGGTGAACCAATCAGATCAATGAACACTTACTGAAGCCAGGAAGAAGAGTGAACACATCCAGAATTTCTGAATTTTCCATCCAGAAAAGTGGTTCAGTGCTCTTCTTTGCTTTTCGTCCGTAACCACGTTGTTCGGAAACAAGCACCTAGCTTGACGCCTGCCGAATCCAGTCGCCTCGCAAGGTTAGACAGTTACTTTTTTAAGCTTCAAACACCGCTTCAGGGATGTAAGGTCGACATGTCATGCCATATCCATGTACAATTCATAGTCTAGAATTAGAAACTAACTTCCAGAGTCATGTATCTCAAAGCATCAGCATTTCCTGAGCTACAAAGAACAGACCTTTGGGTTTTAGATAATTGGAAGGTTCAAAGCAAACAACTCAACTTGACTGGTTGCTGACTACAAATGTGAAATGCATTTAATTTATCTTGATTTAAGGCCTCTCCTCATACAATCCAAAAGGAGGTGGTAATAGAGGTCCATAAGTCAGAGATGGCTCCCATTTAATGCTTTCCTAGCAGATTTGTAATATCTGAGCGTATCACTTAAGAGTAGCACCTCGTCCTCTATCCCTGCTCCCCAGTCGCCTCTCTCTGCTAATGGATCAACAGGACCGAGGTGAGGGAGCCACACCTGAGCCGAAAAAACTTCCGGGAGCTGATGGAAACCATCTGTCCACACAGCATTTTGATGCATAACTCGGATTCCCAGGTTCCCCATCCGACAAGGGCGTGAACAGCAGGGACCTCATTAGTGAAAGAGCGAGGCCTTTTGGGAGGCTAAAAAAAACAAAGATCGACTTTATATGGAAAACAGGAAGACTGCCAATGAGATCCCAAAGTGAGGGGAGAAAGAAAGGAAAGAGATGCTGTTACGAGTCAAAAGCTGTGAAGCTAAAATCAACCTGACCTCTCTGAAGAGAGTATACAGGGAGAAGCAAGTGAGGATGAACTCATACTTAACTGGTTACAGCTGCTGGAAAGGTAAAGAGATCCATTATCGGATTATATTATCAGAGAAATAAAACTGATAATTAAAGACAGGATGTATAGACTGGACTTGGATCAAAAATCTGGTTCTACTGTGATGTCTCATGGCCTTGCATGACCTGAAAATGAACCAAATTCTACTGCTATAGGTTCGTGGAATAAAGAGAGACAGAGGTGGGAATCCACTCCAGTGAACTGAAACCGCACACAACTACACAGGCCAAGCAGACATGCTCAGCTCAGGCCAACTGTGGGACTGTCACTGACAATTCATGTGATGATAGCAGCCTGTTTGTGTTATCATACTCCCCTTGAGTAATGAAATGATGAAGCTATGTTCACGCTGGGCTGTTTGCCTAGCTCAGTGGAAGCAAAGCAGTCGGCCAATATGGGAAAATATAGCCTAGATTTCCTCCAGGCTATATTTATATGAAGCGATTCAAAGACTGAAGACATTATAAGTTTAACTAATTATTATCTACTTTAGCCTAAGCTGCTCTTTACGTAACATAAGCAATGGATCAAATGATTATGTAATGTGATGTCAGATTTCAGACCAACTCGTTTAGCCTCTTTAGCTCATGGTTTAATGGCTCTCACCATCTACAGTACTGCTTTGGTTCATTCTTGCTGTGAAAAAAAAAAGTTATGGTTAATTCGACCATTTTCAATGAAGAAATACTGTCTAGTACATGGGCCTCAAACTCGCGGCCCGCGGGCCGATTGCGGCCCGCTGGACGATATTTTGTGGCCCCCTACTTGACATCAAAGTTTAGTGTTAGTGCGGCCCACACGTTTTTCTCAAAAGCACCTTTTTGCCCAGTCGTTTGCCCTGCGACCCTCTGTTCAGCAGGCAGCAGTCTCACTCACTCATTCACTCACACACACACACACACACACACTACAGCTCTGGCTGACGTGCCCCCTTAAACTCACAACAGACCACTACCTTCAGCTCACTTCACGCACGCCGGCCTGGCGATGACGTAGCTTACACACCCACAGAGACCCGTTATAAGTCAATAATCAGTAAGGGTGACGATATGGCGCTTTATATCCAACACAATCAGGATCTAGTCTGTCCTTAGCCTACAAAATAAAGTTTGAGAAATGTCTGCATGGAGCACAGCTGCTTACAGGTGTGCAGCTGACAGATGTGCAGCTTACAGTGACAGTTTCCTCATTGCTACCTGAGCCACCATCCGATCCTCCCTCACTCACGTCCTGAGTGTCCTGGACATATCCTATATTCTGTTATTCTCCTCTTTTTATTTCTAACCGGCCCGTTTTAGTTTTTGCCTGTACACGCCCGGTGTCTCCTCTCGTTCTCTCGCTCGCTCGCACATGCACACTCACTCGCGCCCGATTCACATATACAGGTAAAAATAAATGTGATGGTATGAAAACACTACAAGTGAGATAAAAAATAGATGAGCGAAATAATAAGTTGTAAGCTTCAGAAACCATCAAACACATATATTTAGGAAAAGTCACGGACTGAGAGACTTGTAGTTTTAATGTAAACAAAGTTATTTACAAAAGAAAAACCCAAACGGTCTGTGAGACTGTCTTGGCCGTTCTAGTGTACTGTGTACATGAGAAACAAGGCAAAACAATTTTGGGCGGTTTTTGTGCATTCTCGCGGTCTGTCAACACTGGCCGCGCTTGCCCTGACAGCTTCCGGTGGCGTTTCTTGTCAAGTTAGCCAACGCGAATTAGCAACGTTTAGTCACTTGGTTGAAACGTGATTCCGGAGCGACACCAAGTGGAAGGAAAATATATCCTGTCACCCAGCCCCAGTCATGTCTTTCTAAAAACCTGCCGTGAAGAGAAAGGTTGGCGACGAGCACAGACAATTTCAGTTCTTCTGAAGAAGTTCATGTTCTGAAGAACCGTTCATGTTGAAGAACTGTTAATCATAAAGATTGAGAAGATTGGATCAGTTGTACTTTTTTTTGGAATACCTGAAACCCTTTTTTTGTGGAGTACTTGATGCAGCCCAGCCTCACCCAGACTCTACCTCCAGTGGCCCCCAGGTAAATTGAGTTTGAGACCCCTGTACTAACCTATTTAGCAGCTGCCATTGTTGTTTACCAGCAAACAGTCCCGATAACTCATGCCATTGCTGCCAGTAGTTCCTCATAGGATGCTGATTGGGTCTAAGCTGGGCAAGATGGGGCTCGCAAAGTTAGGACACTATAAAGATAAATTTGGACTTCCATTCACTGCCAACATGTTTGCCATACCTAATTCATAAGGTGATATGTTGATATTATGTTGGCAGCCCGCTCTGCTGCCCCCAAGTGGCCAAAAAAATCAATGATTTCACAATTTTTAGTTAACCTTACTGTGAAAATGTTGTGTTTTGTCTGATAGATGCTGAGATTGGCCTACTGCTGGTACGTAGGTTTACCCCAGCCAAAAGAAACTATGGTAAGCTCCATGTAAAGATGAACTCTTTACGCCATGATCATTTCATGCTCTGCAAAACTGAGACAGACGGAGGAAAACATATTTGGAACAAAAGTAAAGATGATTCCAGGCTCTTCTCGACTCCCAGATGAACCATAAAAGATTACACAGGACACACGCTTACATATGTGCAAATCAAAAACTGATACAGGTAGTTCATTATCAAATATGGGATGCTCATGGGGAAGCAGATGGCGCAGCAGGCCTTCGAGTGTTGGGAGTTAAGCGGATGCATCTCTGAAACAGAAACACATGGACGTCTTGTGAGCAATGTAGCAGAGAAGCCTGGATGAACATATGGAGAGGGGATCACAGGGACCGACGCCAGACAGACACAGGGAGACAGAAAGGAAAAGGAAAAGGAAGAACATGCTCCAACAACTCAGCAACACCTGCTTCAGGTAGGAAATTCCACCCATACAGATATGCCATAATCATGATTCCAGTCTTTATTCATCTGATTTATCAGTTTAGTATCTGTTGCAGAGTCTCTGCCTTTCCTTTCTCACCACAGAGACAGTATCCAGGTCAGGCCTCTGTGATGTGGATACCAAAGAATGTCCACTATCCAAGCTGTTCACTCTTTCCACCAAAGACTTGTTGATGTTTTGGAAGCCATAATTCCGCCCCTGCTTCTTCTCAAAGTCCATCATCATCAGTCTTGCTTAGCGGGTCAGGTCCTCTTCTTTCTCCAGGTAGACCTTTTCATTGGTTTCAGTGATCAGGCCCACCACAGTGGTGTCGTCAGCAAACATCAAGATGGTGTTGGAGTCGTAAGTGGCTACACAGTCGTGTCTGTACAGGGAGTACAGCACGGGACTCAATACACAGCCCTGGGGTGTGCCAATGTTAAGGATGAGGTTTATCCGCCCATCCTCACCACCTAGGGTCTGCCCTTTAGGAAGTCAAGGGTCTGCATGCACAGTCAGATGCTTAGTCCCAGCTCTTTGAGCTTCATGGCCATTCATTTCCAGAAGAATACCAACTCAACTTTGCAACTAGATAAAAAAAAAATTGCCAAACAATTGTTTCATGTGCACATATGTCCTTAATTTTGGCTTTGACATCACACACCATGAAGCAACTAACGGCAGACCCACACCACACGCCACAGCCAGCTGGCCAATCCCTGTTTAGCTTCAGTTACAGTTAGGTAATAGGCCCCTGCTGCTTCACTCTTGGCCCGTAGCAATCATTGATTACACCTTTGCTTTGTATTGTTCAGTCAATACAGAAATTTGGCTAATTTTTTTTGGAAATATATTTCATTTTATTTCAAAAGGGAAAAAGCTAGCACACTGACCAATTCTGCAAACAAATGCCATTCCAAAACACTGCGACAGCAACAGAGATGAACAGGCAAATGCATCATGGTCAAAGTCTTTCTGGGTTGTATTGCAGAAAACTCTGAGATTACAGAAACTTGAATATTGAAGCACATTAATTACCAGAACTTTACTGTCAGAATCATGGCCCCACATTCAAATATTACTCAGCAAGTCACCATCAGAATAATGCATGTCCTTCATGCAAGTGGAAGTTCTTAAAAATCGGTATTAAGCTTGATTGATGTACGATCAATGAATTACTATTACTCTTGATGTGATTAGTCACACTGATGGAATATAATTCCTATGATATTGGAGATTATGCGTACATGTTTCTGACTGAGCAGCTGCAGAGTTTGAAAGTGAGATTTTTAGGCTGTGTATAGTCTGAACGTGTTTTAACAGCATTTCACCGACTGTTTTAATTTATTACATTTGTTGAAGTAGCTGAAACAAATCCACTGAATATGGAGGAGTCAGAGGAGCGCCATCAAAAAGAATACATCTGTAAAAGAATAAGAAAATAAAAGTGGACATAAAAAACAAAATATGAATTATAAGCATTGTCATTCACTTTCACATGTATTAATTTATTTTGTATATACTGTATATAGTTTTAAATTTCTTTTTGAATAAATAATTTTTCTGTATATTTAAAAATATATTTATTTTTATTAACATTATTTATTGATCTGTATACTTTTATTTTTCCTTATTGCTTTTGCCTTTCCTTTCTGTAGTCAGGCTATATCTTTAAATCATAGACCTAAGCAACTGAGTAAGTAAGTCCATCAAATTAATATTTTACTCTAGCCAGGTTGGGAACTCTGCTACATATTTGCTGGAAGAAACTCATCAACACTAATGGTGGAGGTTCACTTCTAATCCTATCAAACATTGGTGGCATGTTTGGCATCCACTCCAGTTCACATAATGTTAATCTCATCAAAAAATGTGACCCTGCGACTGGTCGTGTATTTTTGCTGTAGCTCAACCCAGATGATTTAGTTATACTCGTCTTCAATTAATTATCACTGCTTTAGATTTACATAATAAATTCAAACTATTAATTAAGCTATTAATTTCAGCAATGTGATAAGGCACAAAGTTCACCATGAACATAAGACACATGACTAAGAAGGTGTACCGGGCCCCCAGGACCTCATGCACCCCATCTGTGTTTGGTTCCACCAGTAAAACATGTCACACATTTTCACCTCCATTTCTAACCCATTGCTAACGTTACGCTAAATGCTAACGTTTTGCACACTGTTGACACTGTAGGAAGTGGAGAGAGAAGGAGCTCAAGAGTATGCATAAATCTTTATCCTTTAGATTTCCCTGGAAAATTCACTCGAGTGTTTCACATATAAAAATATAAGTTTACTGTTATAGGCAACCAAGAAAGGGTTATTTTTTACATTGTTACATTATAACTTGTTTACCCATTATCAATACATAGTGATGAAAACATAAAATGAATGTGTGAAATGCCTCTGTATATGGTACCTTTAAACTTTTGCAACACCTCAATAAGACTCTTCTGCCCATGGATACCTATGAAATTTACTCTGCCATTTTGATTAGATGGTTCCACAATGATTATGCACCAGTCAACATTCTATGAGGAACTACTGGCAGCTACGACATGAGAGACTAGGGTGAGGACATGTGTGCCTGGTCGGAAAACGACAATGGCGGCTGCTAAAGAGGTTAGCGTAGATGCTGCTAGCACCAGTTAAAACAGATCTGCAGAGTGTTTCCTGATTTAGAATAAGAACAAAGAGCGGCATTGAAAGTTTTCTGGATGGAAAATATGTTATTGCTCTTCTTCCAACTGGCTTCAGTCAGTCACTATGTTATGTGGTTCGTTGATCTGATTTGCTGGCCTGTCATTTTTTGAAAGTGCCTGTCCTTTCCAACAACGGCTTCTCAGACGAGATCTCTGCAGTATAGTTCGGCTGATAGTCAAATAGATGCTCCATTAACAAACACAAAGTTTGACATTTTGGGAAATACACTCATGCTTTCTGGTGGAGGGTTATGAGGAGATGTCACTCTCATGTCTACATGCACAAGCAGTTGTTAGCTTAGCTTAGCATAAAGACTGGAAACGGGGAAACAGCTAGCCTTGCTCTGTCTAAAGTTAACAAAATGCAACTATCATCACCTCTAAAGCTCATTAATTAAACTCACTAATTGTACAAAAACCAAACTGTGTAAATATGACAATTTGCTGTTGCATGGATGATTGTGATGAGCTATTTTTTGCCTCTCAGCAGTTGCCAGGCAACCGGTGCAGACTCCAGGGAATTACTGTGTCTGACCAAGAAATAGTCCAGCATGTAACCCGCCGCAGAACAGCCAGAAAAGATGAAAAATCAAAAAGCCACTGCCCCAATGACACTTCTCCACACAATACTTTCCACAGTGTCTACAGCTAAGTTTCATCACTCAGCAGCCTGGACCTCATGTAGACTGTGTAGAGCTGTTCGCAATGAATCAGCACTGATACGGCATCTCCAGACACATTTCAAAGACTACACGGAAGCACACACTCATCTGACATGTCTGCGCAGTGCTTATCAGTATGCACACACACACACACACACACACACACACACACACACACACACAGAGCGGTAATAACTGGGCGATGATGCGCAGAGGAGGCTTAGAAAACAGGATCACTGTGCATACAATAGCAGACTGCAGAGTCTAAAGTCACCAGATTTCTATGATAACACGTTAAAATGTTTCAATGATTTACTTATGATTCGTGAAGGAGTGGATGGCTGATTGGCAGGGGCATGTATTTCTTTCCTGGACGTTTTACAAAGTAAATATCAAAACCCTGTCGCTGGCACGGCGATAGTTATTCTTTGTGACTTGCTTGCTGTATTAGGCCAACTGATGCTCTGCACACTATCTAACATTGCCACAGAAATGCAGTTTTGTAAAGAAGACACATTAACCGTCAGGAATTAGGATGATTCATTGACTTGTGGTGGGCCAACTTGGGCTAGGCAGCAGTGTTTGGATGTGTTCCTGGCCAGCAGAATGATGAATCTCTGAATCTCTCTCTCTCTTGTCTTACAGCCATCAGCCTGTGTTTAATGTTTCCTTCCTCCGGTGCCAAAAAGATGTCTCCAATAGCGCTGAATCCCACATTGTGCTCAAAAGCAAAGCGTCCGCCGAGCGCCAGGGCACCAGCGAAAACACTTACTCCATGTGTCAAGGGGTCAGAAGGCTAAGTGGGCTTAATGTGCAAACAAGCATGGCCGAACAGCTAAGTAGCGTCTGGGGGGGGGGGGGAAAGCTAATATGAAAATCTATCAATGAAATGAAATGTTTCTAAGGATAATAGAGCAGGGGGAGAAATGTCAGGCGTACATTCAAAACACATGGGAGGTATTTGAGGGAAGCCTGGATGATTGAGCTCCTACTGGTGCCTTGAAAATGGGCTTTCTCCAGAGGTTTGGTTTGATATGAGAGAGAAAGTTGGGAAGAGAGAGAGACAGCAAGACTAGACTGTGTGTGAAATGGAGTGTGTGCGACTGTGTGTGTGTGTGTGTGTGTGTGTGTGTGTGACTTTGTCTCCAGAGGACTTAGGGACAGAGCAGAGAGATGCTCAATCACATCCAGCTGTTGAGCTGTTGTGCTGATGGATGGGAAGGACTGGGCATGTGTGTCCATTTACTGAGAGAGTGACGTGCACACAAAGAGACAAGCGGCACAAACACAGACTGGCTCTGCACTGTTTTTTTTTCAGAGTTTGGCAAAGTCCAACCTGTCATATTAGAAATACTGAGTAGAAATGGAAAAATCCAAAGAACAAGTCTTTGAAAAAGTTTCTGTGCTCACTCAAAGAAAAAAAATTTTTTTTGGACAGTTCACATGTTATGCCAAATGTATGTCGTGGTGTTGAGTCATGCTTATCATGATTTAATAAACTAATGCGTCACGTACATTTTATTTACAGCTCCAACAAGCAATATTGTATCATCACATATATATATGGTTCATCCAACTAATACAAAACAACATGATGGTGACATGCACACAGTTTTGGTTTTTAGATGTTTTTCTATCTTGCATCTTTAATACAGCTGTTATTATACTTAGTACTGTTTCACATTAACACAAGCAAAGGGACATTTTCTCCACGGCATAAAATTATACCAAAGCATACAACATGCTGTCAGAAAATATACTAGCAGTACACCTTATCCTCATTTTGAGCATAATTGAAGCATATTGTGAATTCCCCAAATTTCATTTAAATTACACTGATTTTATAATTCAAGTTATTTTAAATAGTGTGCTTATTTGCCAACCAAAGTAGGATTTAACCATGAAGTAATCATAACCATGAAGTGCAATATAAATATTTAATATATTATGGTTTCAGTTTGAAGCTTCTCAAATGGTCTTACTGTTTGGTGAGCAGCAGTTCCTCTCTTTGTTGTTGCACAGTGGTTTAAGTCAGGCATCAAGTGAACCAGCTCAACTGATTTCTTAGTTCTTTCTGCTTATGACTTTATTATTTTGCCTTTTTTATTTTGAGATAATCCTGGCAAGAGAAGATTGTCTCTGTTGTGGATAATGCAATGCAGGGTGAGTACAAATAAGGTTTGAAGGTTTATTTCACAAAGAGTGACAAACAACACAGTGGGGAGAGGGAGAGTGACAGCGAGGTCCAGGGAGGAAATCCAGGGCGTGAGGGAGATGCAGGGAGAACAGACAAAAGGGCAGGTGGAGCATGGCAGGGCTGGAGAACAAAGCAGAAAAAAGCTAATGTCAAGGCAGGCGTGCAAAACACAAAGTCCAAAAGATTCTTCCGAAAGAGTTTCTCAGAGCTGGTACGTTGAACGGTCACCGTGAGGCTACAACAACGAACTGGCAGCAAGTGGAGGATGAAGCCAGGTAGCGGAAGGAGTCAGGTGAATGAGGAACAGGTGTGGATGAACAGAAGACTTATCACAAAGACTGAAGACTCTTGTTTAGCTTAGCTCACATGCTACCTATTTAAATGACCAAAAGGTTTCAAACATAGAGAAGGCTGCAGTGTTATCCAACAAATTTGTGCTGGCCAACCACCAACCAGCTGGATCCCAGATCAAACCACATTAAGTTTATTGTCAGATACACAATCATACCCAATACAACGGAATTCATTATCTGCATTTAACATATCCTAAGTAGGCTATTAGGAGTAGTGGGTATAGCCAGTTATAAGCCAGTGTCTTGGTCAAGGGCACTGACCGAAGAATTGAAACCCACGCAACCATGGGGAGAACTCCACACACAAAGGCCGTGCTCCAGTCTGGATTCAAACCCAGGACCATCTTGGTGTGAGAGCTAACCACTGAGCCACCGTGTAATCACCCAGCTTGGTGATTTTGCTTTTCAGAGGTTGTAAATTCTGGTCCTTAATCTCCCTCTGACATTAAGTTGGAAGTGTGGACAAACTGCAGAAAACTATCATGTGAGTGAGGGTCATAAAAATGCTAAGGCTGTTGTGATGGTAAAAATCTGTGGAGGTCCATCATATTTCCACCAAAGGAATGAACTCGCCACCATGATGAGAATGACCTCATTCTTTGACCAGGTCATTTACAGTTCAAACTGGCCTCAACAGAGGAGTTGAGTTGAGTATTCGCAGGCTCAACATCATCCTCCAGACAAGGAAAAACAACAATAGATAAAGCAGCGTATTTCCTTTCTGCAAGGTATGGAATTTCAACATGTGGAGGACCTGAGGGCAGAGGAATCTCTGTTGGTCAGCCGAAGGTCATCACACAGGCATTCCATGAACCAGAGAAGGAAATCTTATGTTTTTCAGTCTGGTATTTCTTCTCAGTAGTGTCCCCCATGTGAAGCACAGCTTTAGCAGGTGGAGGGCTTGCCAACAGTGGAACCTCCTGAGGCAACAGTTTGGGATGCTGTGTAGCAGTGTCGTCATCCACGCAAGGAAACCCAGTGTTTTTCAGATCTTCTCATCAGTGTGTGTCCAACACAGTGTCAGCAGGTGGAAGGCTATCAATCTACTTCATCACCAAGAGAAGGAAACCATGTGCTAGACAAATCTGGGTACTTCTCATGAAAGTATCATGCAGCATCAGCAGGTGGACGGCTTGAAGGCATTGGAACCTTACAAGCCATTATGCTGACAGACGGGGACATCAAAGAAGCAGAGAAGGAAACATTATGTTTTGTAAATCTGGGTACTTCCTCTCATCAGTGTCTTTAATGTGAAGCACAGTCTTAGCAGGAGGAGGTCTTGGAGGCATTGGAACCTCCTGACGCAAGAGGTTGGGATGCTTTGGATCAGCGTCATCATCCATAGAAGGAAACATTTTCAAATCTGGGTACAACCTCAGCAAGAGCAGGGCTTGTGGCAGTGGAACCTGCTGAGGCAACAAGTTGGAATGCTTTAGTTCAATTATCTTATCCAGAGAAGGAAACACAATGTCTCTCAAATCTAAGAGACGGTGTCAGCAGGTGGGGGGGCTTGGAGGCAGGGGAACCTCACAAGCCATTACGCTGACAGGCTGGGACATCAAACAGGCCACTTCATCATCCACAGACGGAAACCCAGTGAGGGAAACCCAGCACATCATCAGCAGATGGGGGGCTTGGAGGCAGTGGAACCTCCTCGGCAAGAAAGAACACAGAGTAGTGGTATTCCCCTGGTGGTGTATCGGCTCTTTGTAGTTGTAGAGACATGGTTGTGGGATTTCTGCAAAACTGTTCAGGCCATTTAAGAAAAGGTCACATTTTTGGTGGTTAACTTGTTGTCAAGCTCATAATTTAATGTTTAAGAAAGTGAGGTGGAGGAAAGTAACTAACTAACTCAGCCTTTTTAGGTCCATGGTGGTTTTGGTATTGTTAGAAAAATCCAGAGTCAGAAAAGACTCCTCCTCATACTCTTAAAATTGTAATGTTAAAACAATTTTTATTTAAACATACACTGTAAATATGAAATAATGATAATACATATGAGAAATTAAACTTTTTTGAAAATATAATATTTTTAATTAAAGTTTCATAAGGAATAACTTCAAGTGATATATATAACACCAGGAACACCAGCAATAACACAACCTGGGACATCAATGCCAAAAATAAGGTTCTAAAAATAACAAAAAAGTCAAAACCACATTGACATCTCCAAACTAAACATTTTAATCTTTATCTGCAGGGCTGATAAGAGGCTGCATTATCAACTTCAAACATCCATGTTACGAAATGTATAACATAATATAATATATAATACATGATATATAATATATATGTATACGTATATGTTACTCCTGTTATTTCATTCTTCCAAAACAGTGGTGAAGAACACCAGGAGCTAATGTCAGGAGTTAAGTTTTCATTGAAACAAAATTATGACTGGTGTGTTACCTGAATGCCAAATTAATCACACAAGGCCCCATTGCCTCCCAAGTTACCATATGTTTTCTGACAAGCAATGCAGTACTCAAAAGGCTATTTTTAACACAGTGCTCACTTCAGAAAACTTCATGGAGAACAATGAGGGCAATATGTTCAGTGACTCTCTAACCCCAATCCAAACCCCTTAATGGATAGTGGATGGTGATCTCTCAGGTGAGCATGGGGGCTAGCTTTTGCCTTAAAAACATGGGAGTGGATGCCATGTAGCCTCACTACCGTCGAGACCAGGACTAGTTCCCCATCCACCACCTCCATCTACAGTCCATTTACAGTCCAAATTGAACAAAAACAGGCACTAAAGTCCTAAAGATTATGTTACTGGGTTTGCTAACCGAGATTTAGTTTCTTTTTATGCAAGTGTACTTTGGCACTTTGGTGCTTGACTAGGGTAATCCCAGGGTGTCATTGACCGTGTCCTGACTGGCAGGTATAATTAGCTGACGAACAAATCAAACACTTCTAACACCTCGTCCTCTCTAATTAAAGTAGATAAAGGGAGATCCATCAAGAGGTGCCACAACATTTCTCCGGCACTGACAACCACCTCTCAGCAGACCAATAAACATCTCTGCAGCCCACTCAGTGAGACCGGCTTTATGAAAACTAAAGAACTTTGTGGAACTGCGATGATAATCTTTTATTCTTTCATGATTCATTTTAAATTTATACTAACTGATTAATGTTTTAAAACTCAACAAAGAATTTCAGGGATACTCATCAGGAAAATAAATAATTGAAGCACGAAGTTGCAGTTAAAATCTCTAGAAGAAGCTAGAGGTCCTTGAGTTTTGATTATTTTACAGACACATCATTTAGACTTTTTACTTTTCTTTATGTTTTTTCTTCTTTTTTTTTTTCACTCAGCTTTAATAATCTCACTCAGAACAGAGCATGTCTCTGAATGGGGGTAAATGTGCCTCCAGAGATCTAGTCTTGCCTCACCTCAGCAGGACAAATTCAAAGGTGAGCATTAGTCCAGGCGGGTGGGCAGCACCCTGCTGGGGGATGGGGTGTTTGTGTGGAGGTATCATCTCTTTCCCAGCAGGGGTGTGGTGCATTCACAACCTGTGCTGATGACAGGAATCCCAGGTGACCGCTGCTGACTTGACCCAAGTGCTGACTTGTTATTAGAGCGATATCACAGGGCATGTAAACAAGCGCACCCTGTTGTTTGGCCGGGTGGGGCTTAACAGGCCCGGTGACACTAAAAAGACTGTACAACCCAGGGTCAGATCATTTACAGTACATGTACTGCTTGAAATGTAGTGTCCGTGATGAACCTTCCTCCTGAACAGAGTCGATCAGTCTGTCTTATCGGGTGTCTGAGTGGAGAAACCACTTCAGTGTGGTGAGACAGGACATTACACAACTGTCATAAAGAGCTACTAACTCATCTATGGGAGTTTCATTAGTCTGGCTTTCAAGACTTTTAGTCCTGTCATGGTTGAGAGGCTGTTTCAGAGGAAGCCAGTGATGTTGACACAGAAAAATAAAAGCTATTTGTACACAAAGACAAAGTGCCTTTGCTTTCTGGAATCCAATGAGCACCATTTATCACAGACTTGAAGGGTTGGTGGAACCCATAAAGTAGCTTTTCTCAAGCTTTACAGGTCCATGACTTCTCACAGAATCCTACGAGATCCATCAGACTCATGTTGTTCAACCAAGTACTGTTCAAAGTCACAAATAGTAGTAGTAGTACATAGTATATGTAACATAATCCAAGCATCAACTGATCAATTATTTTGTTTGGTCCGTTGAATCAATGATCGTCTTTGTTTTCTAATGTTGATATTCTGATACAGCCATTGCTAATATGGCTTAGGGTTAACTATTAATACCATGCAACAAGATTAAGGCCGACACCTCAACTATCAATACCAGTAGATTCATGAAATTCATTGAAAAACGCTGTTTTACCACCAAAAACGTGACTGAATCTGCCACAGCAACAAGCCGCTAGAGGGCACAAATATCCAGCAAAAGCTTGTAGGGCTGGATCTGAAAGTAGTGTAAGAAAGAGTCTTATTAGAGTGCTTAGAACCTCCAAAAAGTCTGCATTAACCTTTGAAATACAACATCATCCAATTCCAGACAAGCTGTGGCTTTCATTTCAGGTCCAGACATGAGATGTGGTCGAGGAGTTTAAAACAAGCCGCATTATCTTCAGAACATTCAAAGACGAACCGAACGTGTCTCATTAAAAAGAAAACCTCCACAAATTGAGTTTACTGCCTCTATTAAACATGTCACCTACTCCGACCAGAGCGAGTCTCCGAGCCAAAGGAACAGTTGCCTGTGGGTCTCCATTTGTTGCTGGCCCATGGCCTCATTGCAAAGGCACTAATTATGTCTGCCCCATTCACAGCTCCCATTTACATGCAGAGTTCAGGGGGAGTTCATTTGGTTTGACAGGAACTCATCTGTAATGGTGACTGCCGTTGTACAAAATCCAAATGGACTTTAATAGTTTTGTTGTTGCTGTTTCAGGCTGGAGGTGTTTGGTTGAGAGGGGAAGATGCGAGCTGGAATGGTACCTGATTTTATTAGTGTAATGTCTTTCATTTATTAAGAAAATCACACTTTTTTTCTCTTTATCTGTTCCCTGTCTTTGTACAAATGAAAAGTTGAATTCATAAGCAATAAAATGAATTGTTGCTCAATTCAGCACGCCCTGAGTTTGGGTTGTTATGGCCTTATTTGGTCTGCTGTGACAAATAGCTTATGGTGACTAATGTTAGATGTTAGATATTGTTGTGAAACCGACATTGCTGAATCAGTTCACTGAGTAAACACATGTACGATAGATCACTAGGAGACATGGTTGTTATTTTCTTGTGGTCCAGTTCCCCTTAGTCGGCAAGTGCAACACATTTTTTCCTTTCTTTTTTTTTTGTCTCGTGGGAGCAGCAAAAACGTTACTTCATACATCAAATGTGATCAAATGAGCTGGATTCAGACAC
Organism: Argyrosomus regius; assembly: GCA_946959425.1. Classification (NCBI taxonomy): domain Eukaryota; kingdom Metazoa; phylum Chordata; class Actinopteri; family Sciaenidae; genus Argyrosomus; species Argyrosomus regius. The sequence goes on from OX336905.1 coordinate 13,637,497, forward strand.
AAAGGTTCATTTCAGACTCATGTATTTAGTCAGACTGTGTGAAAGCAGAAAAGAACCTGTATGATGGTTTGTCTTAAATCAAACTGGATGCAAACATTAACATAAATAATCTTTTCTGTCATTCAAATCCAGCTCACTTGATGCGTATGAATTCATTTATGAAGGAACTATGAATGAACATTCCTTAACTGATGATCTATGAAGTGTGAACTAATCACATAAAGTCATTTTGATCATTTGTTTGTGGAGTGCAAAAGTACACAGTGCATCCTGCATCAATTAATGCATTAAATAATGAGTCATGCATTAGTTATGCATTACTTAGTATATGATGTTTAAGGTTATGTTTTTCCCTGCTGCTTGATGACAGCGGTGTTTGTGAGCTGAAAACTAAAACAATGAGCTAAAAGACACTAAAAAGCTCTGTAGAGCTGAGGGGACCTGCAGAGTTGGTGATAACTTTTTGTGGGTTCATCTTTACAAGTAGCATCTTTCACATTACAGTCATCTGATCTATTGGTATTAAAAGTATATCTATTAGTGCAGTTTTTAAGCTAATATTTCTTAATAATGTGTTATAATATATTGCAGCCTATTTATGGGCATGCTTTACATGACTTCAATAATGTTACAAACCATATAACACTGTTTAAAGGCTCATTTGAATGTGTTTAAGCTGTTAAAACTTTCAATTCAGTTAAACTTTATTTCTAACAGAAGTTATCTAGACTGTACTGTTTATAATATTATTTACAGAGACCCAACAAGTCCAACCTTGAGCAAGCACTTCGTGACAGTGGCGAGGAAAAACTTCCTTTAAGAGAAAGAAAGCTTGAGTAGAAACCAGATCATGGTGGACGCGACCGGCTGGGCTCAGAGAATGAGAGGGTGGATAATCAATATAATATCTGCTTTTATCGTTGCCCAGGTTACATCATCATTATTATCATATTTGTGCCACCACATTATGTAGCTATTAGAAGAATAAAAGCAGGCTGTGATGGATTATCTTACAGGACCAGAAATGATTATTGTTAGATTTATGTCACATTAAATTCATCACAAACTATAACAAAGTGATAAAATGGTAATTTAGTGTAAATGATGCAGAGATTTTCTTGTAACTGATACTAGATTGTCTACTGGGACTTCTCGCCACCCTTTGACTGTGAGTGCTTCCTGTCGCCGGGCCTTCTGGGAAGTATCACCCTGCACTCCCACAAGCCCCTGCTGTCCCTCCACCAAATTCACCTTGAGAGTACTTCATAAGGCATTCATTAGCCGCCTATTAGTGCTGTGCAGCTCCACCATCTTAACTGTCATCACTTGGAGCGAGACTAGCAGGGACTCCAGACAAAACATGACTCACTTTTCCACTGTAAACATAATAGGCCTCCATGAAACTCAGTGTTCAGCACATTAACACCAGTCCTTCCTTTGGATTTCAGAGATAGAAAGAGGAAATGAAAGCTCATAGAATTTACCATAATCCATGTAAGAATACTCAATTAAACTGTGATTAGACTTAAAGAGATACAGATGAAAACAGCTACTGGGAATACGGTCACATGTCTGCTGGAAAAACAGTAATAACTGGGAAATGCCACGTCAGGGAGTTTCCTCATGAGGCGGTTAACCAAAGAAGAAACACCAACACCTTGCTGCTATCAAAAAAGTTAATTACAACCAAACGTTCTTAATATCAACCATCTGAGCATCAAGCTTAAGTTTGGCTGTCGCTCAGGGCAGCGAGAGGATCTGCAGCTCTGCAGAGGACAGTAGCGTCTCCGCTGCACAGACATTCGGTCTCCAGGGAATCAGTAATATATGAACAATTCATCATTACTCAGAATTTCCCATCTACCACATGCGGATGCTGTGGTCAGAGCCATTCCTCAGTAATGAAATGTCTCCTTAGTCATACCAGAGAGAAAAAACAGTGACCTCCTGGAGTCGAGGGCGTCTAGACACTCCTTCACGAATTTGGGGAAATTTATTGCAAAACATTTCATGATTCTTTCCCTGCAACTCCTTGACTTCATCAGGCAGATGAAGATTTGAAGCTGAAATTATAACTTTTTTTAAAGCAGTGGATGGGAACAGTGTTATTTGAAGTGGGGTTGTGTGAGGTACTAATCCATAGTGTGTTACAGTAGACGGTGGTCGGCATGCCACAGTTTGGAGAAGCAGAAAATCTTAGCCAACTAAAAAATGCAAGAACCTAAAAAAAAGAATCAATATTACTCTAAGGGCATGCTGTATTTTGAATATTTTCACGGCTGTACCTCATCATCAGACAGTTCTTTCCAACGGGAAACTCAAGAGTTTATATCTGGAAGTAGTAGTAGTCAGTTTAGCTTTGGAGCAATGAGCAGGTGATATTGGGACAAGCTAGTGTTTAGCTCTGTTGTGGTTTGAAACATACAAAATGTACAGATCAATGGTGGAGAAGTTTCAATTTGACACTTTTCAGGCCTACAGGTGTTCAGTTTTTGATACTCAAAAGAATCTTTTTAGCAGAATGCTCCTTTAAATATTACTGTACCATGTCCAAAATCTGATTCTAGTACATTTAGTACATGTCAGTGTGTGTGCGCGCATGTTTGGGTTTTCCTTCATAAGATGCAAATGTGACACTGGAAAAGTGTCCGTGATGTGCACGTGGAAGCTAGTGAGTAACACTATGGAAACTGCATATTTGTATTTCTGCGCTCTCTTCAAAGCCGCCAGAAGTTATTGGGAAAAAAACTTTTCAATTTTACCTCGCAGCACAGAGTTGTTGGTCCGTCTATGCCTTGATTAGTTAGAGTGAATATCGGACTTATATTCTTCAGGTGAAGCCACTGACTGTATACATAAAGAATGGACGGCGTATATATGACGTCACCCACAGGTTTCTGAAGAGCCGCTGTGAAGCTCCAAATATGTGGAGCTGGCTGTTCTCCACATAGGCGTCACTTCACAGTGGCTTCAAATGAATGCTGATGTTGCTGTGTCTGCTGGATGTTGTGTCTGTGTTGTGTTTGCCATAGAAACTTTAGTAACTGATATTAAGACAGATGTTTACAGCTTGTTTTGTTGATTTATTTCTGACAGCAGCTCAGATGAATTCTCAGCTCGCGATATCATATTTGTGAATAAACTGTAAACAGACTGCACAATGACTCATTAATGACTTTATATTTGATATCAGTGTTTGTACCGTCTCCCCACAGCATGAAGGTCCTGTGTGATCGGCTGTTGGTCTGTGTCCCTCATATCCAAACACATACTAAGTGTTTTGGCCCTGTGATTGACCTCCCTACTGTGTAAAACCTGCATCTAGCCCAGTGCATGCTGGGATATTCTCCTGGTCGCGGGCAACTGGCCCGGGGACCACAGACAGGTATGGCTTTATTTTATGAGTCACATGAGTTTAACCAGTGTCTCTGTCAGAATCTTCTCACTCTGAACCAATGGGACCTCTTTTCTATGGAACTGACTGAGTGACATATTTTAAGGATATTTCAGATTATATTCAATGTATTACAATAAAACAGAACTAAGAACTAACAGAACAATGAACCCAAACAGTGAACGCAATAACTGCAGGAGACAAACAAGTGATTTGGATGAATTTTGGGCAGATTATTTCCTGGAAATATTGTTTTGAATTTCTTTACAGTAGTGCATATTTAATAGAAGAATAGATTTTTTTTGTTGTTGTTGACAATAACAGTGCTTTACTATCCCTGACATTTGGTCATTGTTCTTTGAGCTCTTTGGTTGTTTTAACTTTCTTCTTTTCTAATACAGGACGAGTTTGTTCAGCAGAGAGTGAACACTTTGGGAATATAGTTTGTGTTCATGTTTCACCATTTGTTTAGAATAAATAATATTCTTGAAAGTAACAATTTCATTTCACTTCTTTCACTCACATCTCGCACTCACATATGAAGGAGGCCTCACGAGCCCCTGTGAGACCCCCAAATGAGAGTCGGGTTGTTGGAAACCAGTGCTCAAATGGTAGAAGTGAACGTGAGCAGAGATTATGAGTGATTCCATCCATCCATCCATCCATCCATCCCCATCCTGGCACTGGGCGAGAGATGGGATACACCCTGGACAAATTGCCAGTTCTGCCTCACACTGGACTCATTTCACATATCTTCTGAACATTGGGACACTAAAATGCTTTGTTTGGGATCTGTGTCAGTCTCAGCAGCATCTCGTCTCTCTGTCAGTGCTGAATCGTCGGCCTGGTTTCACCAAAGATGATCTGTAACACTACGTTTGCTACAATCAGCTGGGTGGAAACAGGATGTGTATGCTGGGTCATATCATTGGTGCAGCAAGTCCTTTTCAGGAATATAATACATTACAGATATGTATAAATAAAACATCACTTCCAGGGGACATGGCCGTGGTTTACAGAGTTGTAATATGAAATAAGACAGGAGCTGAACAGCTCTCTCTTTATTGTGATTGTCCCCTCTAACAAGTTAAGTCCTTTAGACTGTTATAGTTCCTCAGATATGAACAGAATATGAAAGTTATTGAACTGAGCTTTGCTGTTCAAATAAAACATGTAGAGTTGTAATAATTTCAGAGCAGTCAGCTCAGTATCAGTGGATATAAAATGGAAAAGAGGCCAAAGATTCAGATTTATGGCTGCATGTGTGAGGGAGTGTGTGTGTGTGTAGAGGAGTCCGCCGTCTGCGGATGATAGCAGCGTGACGTCTGAACAAACAGGACGCCGGCGCGCCTCGCTCGGCGCATACTGATGCTCTCCTCTGTCAGTGTGCATTCTGTTATGAAAAGCTGAGACTTCACACAAATGAAGAGTTCATTTTCTGCAAAATGTCAGATTTCCATTTTGTAAATATGAAAGCTTTGCTTGACTTCACAGGCCGGCGGCTGACCTTCAGAGCGAGCGAGCAAGTGAGCGAGGAAGGAGGACAGGAAGGACCAGGCAGGACACGAGAAGAAGAGAACATGTTTCTTTCTTTACACATTTCCAGACTCTTCAGTCTTCATACAAACATGTGCCATTGCTTTAAAGTTCCATAGTTCAAGGTATAAAGGGAGTTACTGTTTATTAAAAGGCATTGTTATGTACTGGGTAGAAAACGATGTGTGATCGTGCCGGCAAACATTTTAAAGGCAAAGTTTTGAGAAAGAAAGCGTGTCGCTGGGTCGGACATGATGGAGCGGGGCTGGAGGTCAAAGACAACATGCATCGTATAAAAAGTGCTCTACACGCACGAACAGCTGACTGAGAGCAGTCCAGGTTCCTCTACTCAGCAGAAAAAAGCTCTACATACAACATGGTGTGATATTACAGGCATCGTGAACAGTTATTATTTTACATTATTAAAAGCTACATATAAACAGGAGACAGAGCCGCTACTGTGGAAATACATGCCTGTGTTGACATGATGAAAATGAAGTGACGAGAACGTTTTGAATCAACAGTTACAGGATGGTCTGGTGTGTTTTGATGGATTTGATGTGAAGATACTTTCCACACACTTCATTTAACATTTAAAGTTTGAGTTCTGGAGACATATTCACAAAGTTTCTCATTGTTCCAGTAAAGGTCTTCCTAATTGGCACTAAAAGTTCCAGCAAAATAACTTTTTGTCACATTTACCTGAACTGTCATTACATCCTGACAGCGGTGCATGAGAAATACAGTTGATTGCTCACCAATCAGCTGTCTTCCTTGACTCTGATTGGTTGTTTTGGTTCAGACACAGAGCCTGAACCGGATTTTTTTAAACAGATCGTCTGTCTCGTGTCCTACTCTCAGGATAAAGTGACAATTTCAACAAATATGACGAAATGTTATTATTTTTTATTAAAGTTACCGTCTGCAGCTTTAAAGAGGAACTCTTACGGGGAGTACATGTGTGAAAAAAAGTTGTTTAAAGACTTTTAGGCCTCTAGAGGGAGCTGCATGAAGTCCTCGAGTGACGTCACTCGAGTCGGCGTCAGCTGATGACTACAAGTTTGAAAAAGGTGTGGAGTCAGTGAGCCTGTAGCCAGCCAATCGTTTCTGCTTCAGGCTAGACGCTGCACAACAACACCAAACTTAATGGTCAAGTTGCATTGTGGGTAATATAGGCACCAGGTTTGGACCAGGAAGAATGCGCTAAACATAACAGTCATGATGGTTCTGCTGTTTCTCGGCCAGTTAGGAGCCATTTTTGGCCTCGAGATGATTTGTGAATAAAAGCTGCTGATTAAAATGATTTTTTCTTTCAACTATCAGAAATGTTGTATTTGATGTTGAATTGCTAATCTGCTCTTATATTTGCTCTAGTGTTGCTAAGTTTATTTTTTTAAATGTCCCCCTGTACAAAGGATCCTTATTCATGTAACCTGTCACGTGTTTGTGTTAGAGGAAAACTGCCCTCAAAGATCCGGTATTGACCAGGTTCTGTTAGAACCATTGTGATGTGAGAGCAAACTAAATGTAGTTTTTTTAGTTGATGGTGGTGAGTGTGTCAGCAGCCAGATGAAATGTGTGAATGAGGAGTCAGATGAAGTGATGAGGATGTCAGGTTCCTGCTAAAACGTGGATCGTTGAGAGAAAACGCACAAAAACACTTCAGTGTTTCAAGTGTTTACTCCTGTACAGCCGAGCAACAACACACACACAGAGGTGACAGAGTGACACGCTGATGTGAGCTAGTGTCAGCCGTGTGGCAGAGCAACGTTCAGGATGAAACCGATGATAAAATGTCCTCAGGCTTTGTTCAGACCAACGTTAGCACTGCGCACTGTTGGCTCAAGTTTTTGCTGCAACGCAATGTGACGCCATCCAACAAGGCGCTGCGTTGGTGGTCGAAGCTTGCGAGGCAGCTGGACGTGGAATCATGCGAGAGTCCATCTTTCCAGGCTTCAAGCTATGTGAACGCAGAGTGGTTCAGACCAGTGTGATGCATGTCAGAAAAATAACAGGTTGCTCATGTGATGATATGATATGAAACACGGCCAAAAACTACAAAGAAAAGCATTATTTTACGACTACTTCCTGCATCATATTTTATTGTCCACACAGGCCACGTAATGACTCAACTTAGCACAACCACGAGCATGAAGAGCACTTTCACTTCAAGTATGTTCTTCTGTTTAATGCGCACTAGTACAGTGGTTGTATTGAGCTCTGATTGCTGCCAAAAACACACGCACCCTTTCCTGGCGCTCTGCAGCCAGTGTTAGCGCCTGAAAGCAACACAGCTCTTGAGCTCTTTTTGACGCAGCGCTGCTTTTGGTCTGAACATTAACGAGGTCATCTGAATGAAGGCAGTTGGACTTTAAATGGCGGCAAACAGTCACATGAAGTTTATTTTGAAGGCTTGACTACACAGGAACCTGAAACGCTGATGAATACTGATGATCACCTGTAACGACGAGTTAAATATGAACTACCTTTCACTGCACGACTTGGCTTTAAAAGCATGACAACAATGATAATGATAATGATGATGTTGATGGGGCGAAGTGAGCGGAGCGCAGAGTGTCATGGGAAAGTCTGCAGCACATTTGTAGGAACAGCTGTGACTGTACGGTAATAACAAAGTCCTTTTGGCTGTGAATAAAGCTGCGGCGGGAAATGACAGAGCCGGGAGAAGAACACTCTTACAGTAGGAGGAAACATGGCAGCACACTCACAACACCTCACATGTACCCAGAGTCCCATGATTCAACTTCCATTAGTACTACACGGAGCGCCGGCGGCTGAGAAAAGCACTGCTTCAAGTGAACTTTATGTAATTGCGAGACATCATGCCCATCAGTGATGTAAGGCACCTTTTTACAAGTGCTACTGGTCACAAATTAAGTGGCTGATTCATGACTATACACAATATACGGAGTCTAAAAAGCGCACATTAACGACTACTGGCCGGCTGACAGTTACAGCACCAGTCTGGAGTCACATTAAATATGACTGCATGAACATTTTAAAAAGAGATAAAACATTAAACGTGATAACATTAAAAAAAGACCTGATTATTCTTTTTTTTAAACTGAGAAAGTAACAGTCTTTTGGTTTCAAAGGAACCAGATTCTTTTTTTGATTTTTTTGCATATGAGCAGGCTCAGAGAAAAAACGTGATAAAAAAAATTGAAAACAGCAAAAAGGTTCGACTGAAGTCAGATAAATAAAAATATAAAAAGCAAATCATCTCTGTGGTATGATACATGTCACAGCATCAATCATCTGGAGTTTGTCTTTGGGGGGGTTATTACAGATAAAATGTGACTACTCCCCCCACAAGCTTTGATAAATAAGGATTTTCTCCATGACAGTACCTGTAACAGTAACTCAACAATATGTCAACGTGTAAATTCTCAGAATATTCCGTCAATAAATAAAAGCAGGCTGAGAGATCAGAAGTTCTTGAAGATCTCTAAGTCCTTCTGAGGCACAGGAGGGTCTTTCTTCCAGTCGTCCTCGGGGTAAACATCAAAGTTAGACGTGTCGCCCTCGTGGGACACTTTAGGGACGATGGGAGGCTGTGGAGGACACGGAACAGTTAATGCGAGTTCAAGAAGCACTGCACGAGGAGAAAGTTTATTCTCCTTACTGTCCATTCATGAGCACTGACATAACACAGCAGTCATAAATGTAACATTGACTACTGGAGAGCACACTGTATTAGCATGCTGTTATGCCTTTGAGTGTTTTCTATATTACAGAGAGTAACACAATATTACATTTTCAGTTTTAGAAAAAAAAGCTTGTAGAAGAATAGAATATAAAAGACTAGCTGCAATTATGTTGCATTCTTGCATATTGATTTATTGGTTACAGTACGTGGCTACTGAAACATGCTCGAGGTCTGTCGAGAGTACGGTCTAGACCTGCTCTGTATGGAAAGTGTCATGAGATAACTTCAGTTATGATTTATTGCTATGTAAATAAAACTGAATTTTCATATAATAGTGAAACAAACAGTTCAAGTACAAGTACAAGTCTTTAAACATGCTGTATGAATTGTTGTGTTCTATTCAGTATTTTTATAATAACAATGGATCAAATGACTGTAACGTGACAGGTGTCACACACAGAATTATCACCAATTCTGCCGTTCCACTCCCTTTAGCCTCTTTTAGCTCATTGTTTTGGTTTACAAACTCTCATCAGCCTTGTTGACCTGCTCTATGAGATAACTTCTGTTATGATTTGACGCTGTATAAATAAAACTGAATCCAGACGAGTCATAATGTACAAATTCAAAAAACTAAACAAAAAAACAGGATCTGAATTTTGGAATATTGAACTTGTACTTTTTGATACATCAGGTCAATGTAACATTATGATTTCACATATTCATTTTTCCTGCCATTCATAACAGCTTACATTTTACATTTACTTTTATTTACACTCAAAAATATAATTACAGACATTTAACTTCAGAGCTACAGAATATGTCTTGACTGATTCAAAACTTATTTTTTTCTTTGTGACAATTTTATGAATAAAAAAGCACAAATTTAATTACATTTTCCAAATTCAAAGGAATGAAATTGAACACGATAAGAGCAGAATTTCCTCAAATCTAAACTCCTGAGTTAAAATGATTTCCTGACAGAGAAACAGAGACTAAAGTGAGGAGAGCAGCTCTCACCTTCAGTTTCCTCAGAGGAACGGCATCCCAGTCAATTGTCTTGAACCACCGATGTTTCTTCACGTCGTCTGCTCCGTTCTGAAACACAACACGTGGAAACAAATTCAGTTTACTGTACAACACACACCGCTGACTCTCCCTGACACATGCTCTGTATGACATTAACGTTGCTTTCATTTATTTCTCACATGTCGTGTGACTTGTGGAGGGTGGTAGTGATCTGTCACGTTGATCCGGGAAATATTAGAAATTATATAAGAGGCTGTCAGGGTTTGCTGCACCTGTAAAGATGAGTTCTGGAGTGTTTTAATAGTTCTGTCAGATGTGTGTGAGCGGTGTGCTGTGTGGGGATTTTATTCAGTGGAAAAGCTGCAGTGACAGCAGCTCACACACTGTTTGTGTGTGTGTGTGTGTGCCCTTCAGCGGACGCTCGTCGCCGCCCGGTGTGGTAAACACTGTTTCAGCGCCCGCTCACCGCAACAGCTGTGAACATCTGGGCATTTTTAAACATTTGAAATGGCTCGGAGAGGAAGGAAATGAAAAACTGGTGGCAAATATCTGCCAGCGGTTTCAGTTGTATAACAACAGCAACAGAGCTGGTGTGTGGAGCTAATAGTGGATCTCCTGTTTGGAGGAATGGAGTGGAAGCACACATGATTTTCATCTGTGTAAATATAAATATAACAAAAAGACAAAATGTCCGCCATTGTGGAGTCCAGAACGTGTCAGGACGTTAAACTTGATTTTTCTTTAAATGATAAAAATAATGCTTGAATTTGAAAGTGGACCACCTAAAAACAAAATTAAGTCTGACCCACTGAGCAGCAGCAGGAGCTCTGATAGGCCAGACTCGACGCTCGACTCCCGCTAACACATAACAGCTGGCCAATCAGAGCTCCCGCTGCCCCTCTGCGGGTTGGACTTCATTTTAATTTCATTTCATTTAACTGATCTGAGCTCGCGGCGTGTGTGTGTGTGTGTGTTGATGGGACATTATCTCTGGTTGTGAGAGGTGAAGTTGTAGGAGCGGAGCATTACAGGAGCTTTACCGCGACTAGCCAGCTGTGTACACACATCAGTACTGAGGTTTATTATTTAAAAAAACTACATTTCCAGCAGCCCCAGCTGTACTTTGTGTTTAGTGATGATTACATGTAAACTAAGATGGTAAACATTACACCATCTGAACGTCAGCATGCTAGCATCGTCATGATGGGAATGTTAGAGTGCTGCTGTTAGCATTTAGCTCACACAGAGCTGCTAGCATGACTGTAATGGCAGCAGACTTACAGTTGTGCATGTCTTTAAACACAGATCATGTTTAGTTATTTTTGCTCAAGAAAACCAAAATCTGTTAAAATTATGAACAGGGATCTGGCTTCAGGTGAGAACTGGTTCCAAATGGTCCAATCCCATTGGAGTCCATATGTCTGAGATAACAGATGCGTGTATGCTGGATACTTGCAACAAGTAGGAGTCATGACAAAGTGGAAGAAAGGGCCCAAAGTGTGGCTTCATTTCACAAAGAAAGATGACAACAGTGTTTGCTGTAATGTCTCTCACGCAGCTAAATGCCTTAATTCCACCGGACACAGCTTGGTGATGTTGCAGCCATGAGCGTTTTGCCCGCCAGACTTTGTTAACTTGCTCAGAAATGGTCATTCTAACCTTGGTTCATGAGCTTCTACCATGAGTAAGTAGGCCACATAGTTCGATTGTTTCCCTTTTGTTGGTTTTTACGATCTGGAGTCTGCACAGGGTGTTTTATTTTGAAAATCAACTGGATTCTCCATGTGGTGTTTGTGTCTGCCTTCCTGCCAGCTCGATCTGCTCTGTGCTGCTTGATGTGGCATCCGTCAAAAATAAAAAAAACTTCTGTATTCTCTGTGGAGCAGTGTGGAGAGATGCTTCTGGGATGCTTGGGAAATGCAGCTTCTTCTGGTAGAATCACAATCACTGTCTAGAACACCCACGAATGAGTGTCACTACTTCCCAGCTAAGCAGCAAGTTTGGTACAGAGGATAAATATCTATGTTAAAGTAACATTAACAACATGCAAGCAGGCTTACAACATGTTTTCTTTGAAATGGATCAGGAATCAATCAGAAACTTGATAAAGAATCAGACTGATTAGGACAATCATATCATTTTCTCTTCCTAATAGTGAATCAACCACAGCTTTTATGGCCATAATGCCCAGCCCGAGGTACAGTTTCAAGATCCCTTCAACATTTTAAGAATAGGGAAAATTCTCTGTGATAAGTTGATTAAGTTGAAACTGTATATAAAGTTAGAGATGGAATATGATTGGTAGAAACATTAGCAAATGGAATAGTGTGTGAATGCTGTAAATAAAAAGAAGTAATTTATATTCATAGTTTTCCCCTTTCAGTTTATTTAAATGAATACATTTCTATAAGCCATATTTTCTTCCATCTCTGTTATAGTGGTTCAGTCTGTGACTTCACGGCAGCATCAGCGTTAATGAGCGATGTGACTGGAATATTGGCAGCCACAAATCAATATCATCTTGTCTGGGATTATGTGGAGTTAATCACTAATGTTAATTGAAATGCTCCAGTCCTCCAGTCTGAATGGGAATCTGCACTGCTCCCATTGATGAGTGATGAAGGGGCAGGCTCCCAGTAAAATGTAAAATGTACTATTTTCCACTCTGGAAGAGATCATGAGAAAAAAAGAAGCCTCTTAACTTCCTGAGGCTGTACACGCTGAAATTAGTCTAAAAGCTTTCTTCCACATTGCAGACTTCTTCTTCTGTGTCTGGGTTCTGAAGTGTAGCTGTTCAGGAGGTTTAAGGCGAGTTAAACAGAGTTTAGTTTAATCCTCCTGTTGTAATCAGGGGCCAAACTGGATATGAGGAAGTCAAACAGCTTATCGCTGTGCTGAAGGCGACTTGCCGCACATGAAGGGTCAGTCTGAGGTCAGGTTACTATGGACTTGAATTATTGTTGCTAAATTTGATTCTCCGTTGTGAGATATTCATACGACCTGTCTGAGACCTAGGTACTCATACGTTCTTGGGCAACCCAGTTTCAGGTAAAGTTAACTGTATATAACTAATGTATACAAGTTCTTCAACAACTCAACTATTCAAAGAGAGCATCAAACTCATTTCACAGTAACAGATGTTAGTTTGGGAAGTTTGGAACTCTCACATTCAAAGTACGACTAAGAGCAGAGTAAACCTCCTCTGTAGGGTCGGCCCTTCTAAGTAACTTCAGCTTTTCTCATCAGCGTGGTCCACAGCAATCAGCTCTATGAGCAGCAAACCTGCAGGCAGTGCTCAGACCTGAAAGGAGTACTTGCTTGCACAGGGCGTCTTAACTCCACTTCCTGGCTTGTTCCGCAGCTTTGAACTACATGTCACGGTCTGCTGTATATTCCCATATGGAGTTGGCTCAGTTGTCAGAAAGTTGTCTTCTTTTATGACCTAAATGTGGAACTTTGGTGTCATGATTGTGTGTTTTTTTTTTTAAGATTATTTTTTGGCCTTTTCAAGCTTTATTTCTGATAGAGACAGCTGAAGAGTGACAGGAATGTGGAGAGAGAGACGGGGAATGACATGCGGGAAAGAGCCACAGGTCGGATTCGAACCCTGGGCTTCTGCAGCAAGGACTGAGCCTTTGCACATGGGGCGGCTGCTCTACCAACTGAGCTAAACGCCGCCCCCATGATTGTGTTTTAAAGCTCAGAAAAAGCTAGTGGACACTGAGTTCCATTTTTAGAAAGCATATAATGCAATATAATCTACTATACACCATGACATCAACATCAAAATTGACACCCAATCTCTTGCCCCTATCAGGGTAGCGAGAAACTTTGGTGTGATGATCGATGACCGACTTGTTGATCACGTTGCCCGGTTGTGCGGATTCACACTTAACAACATAAAAAGATCAGGCCATGTTACCCAACTCCTGACACAGGCTGTGGTCATCTCGTGACTCAACTCAACTCTGAAACTTCAACCGAAACCTTTTCACATGATCCAGAATGCGATGGTGCGCCTGGTCTTCAGTCTACCCCAAAGGGCACGTTACTCCAGCTGATCAATCTCCAGTAACTAATACAAATACTATAATAATAATATATGAATAATAAAGTAGTTTCCGGCTCTGCAACAACCTACTTGAATGCCCTTATACAGGCATATGTTAACACCTGACAGTTGCGCTCCTCCAATGAACGATGCCATGGTCAAGGCAATCCAGACTCGTCTGTTGTTCCCCGTTGGTGGAACGTCCTACCAGTTCCTACCAGATCAGGGGCGTCCCTTTCTACCTTCAAAAACCTCCTGAAGACCTCCAGCTCTTCAGAGAGGACCTCCTCTCCAACACTACCAACAACTGGACATGTTAAATCTATCCCCCTCTACAGCTGTCACTTGATTCTATGCGTAGTAGTACTTATTGCTGCACTAACATGTCCTTGTCGCACTGTACCTCGATTGTTTCCCTTTTTGTTAGTTGCTTTAGAAAAAAGTTGAATGACTAAATGTAATTATGAAAAGCATGATAACCAATTACAGCATATTGTGTTATTTGCTAGAGTTGTATAAATGTATATAAATTAAGTCATTTAGCACTCACACCTCCCTTCATGAGGGTACTTTCTGTTCAAACTCTTTTAGAGAAATGTTGATCCACCTGTGTGGTCTGTACCCTCACTGATTTAAATAGTTTGAAGCTTGCTAGCTAATGAGCTGACAGCTGAAGATATATTTTGCAGTGAGGTATTTCTCTACCCAACAGTCTGATCCAGTTTGGGTCTTCTGAGGACACATTTTGAAACACACAAATTCAGGATGTTACACTGAATAAAAGTTTTGCAAATATGTCTCTGTGTTCTCAAACTGCCTCGCAGACTGGTCGAAGCTTGAAGTTGTTTTGACTCAATAATCGAGTCATGAAAATGCTTCCATTGTGTTGCCGAGAGGAGCAAGTATGCTGCTTCCATTAGGGACTAACAATATTTAGATTACAAGTCAGACATATTACAAATAGGCATCCGTCCTGCTGGAAGTGAAAACATTTAAACAAGCCTTCAGTAAATTTCTCTTCATCTATAACTAATTGGAAGCATGTGGAGTTGGGTCACACTGTGGGCCTTTCCTGTCCTGCCCTGCTCCTCAGACTGCTGACGTCAAACTACCTACTGAAGGTATGAAATACTGTGAGCTGCCATGTGGTTCAGGGAGACGGGAAGTCTAACCAACTCACCTTCATGTTGCCTAGCCGCCTGGCTCGGTCAATGACCAGAAATTTCTTGATGAGGTCTCTGGGGGAAAAAGAAACAGTCAGTGAGTCCAAAGCTGTACAGTGTGACTCTGAAAAGTGTTCTCCCACTCTCTCTTTCCCTCACAAGGAAAAACTGTCAGAAGGTCCTCTCCAGAACTGTCAAAATGACAAATGTATCCTCCCCAAAAGTGCCCTGACAGCCTGTAAGAGGTGATGAGGGCTTGCTAAGTGAGTTGTGTCCTTTTGACAATCTTTTAATTGAAGAAAGTGAGCACCTTTTTCAGCCGTCAGGACCTTTTCTGAGACCATAAACTCGGAAACGTGATGCACACATCCGTGGGATGTGAGTATGAGGATGATTCACAGGGGTCTTTGAATGGCAGAGTGTAGGCTTTCTGATGAAATGTGATAGCTGCTGACGAACAGAGAGCTTTCGATGAAGGTGCCGTATCTCACAGCCGAAGAGCTGCTGACAGCCTCATAAATACAGCGGCTGGATGTTGACGAATCAGCTATTTCTGTTTTTTGACTTAAATCCGTCCTATGCTTATAGACAGGCCTTTGGAGTGATATGTCATAGGAAAATATTTTAATCAGCTGCGGGGGAATGTGTTATGCTTTTTCATGGATTTCATCCGGAAAAGATGGGCCAAAACGAGGAGGGGGGAAGATATCAGAAAACACACAAGAAAAAGCTCTCCTATATTTTGTGGTTCACTTTTCAACATTAAAGGTCCAGTGTGTAGAATTTTGTTGCATCTAGTGGTGTAATTGCTGCATTGCAATCTCCTCACATCACCCTCACCTTCCTAGTGCAAAACAGAAACAACACTTTAAGATCCCTGTCTAGAGTCAGTATTTAGTTTGTCTGGTCTGGGCTACTGTAGAAATATGGTGTTTCAACATGGCGGCCTCCATGAACGAGGACCCGCTCCCACTGTAGATATAAAAGGCTCATTTTTAAATAACAAAAAAAAATAAAGGGCCCAAATCTTACACACTGCACCTTTAACGTTTCATTCCAATTCTCACTTTCAATTTGAGCTTTTCTTCCTGAAGCTGCACTAATCACTCTTTTAAAACTGTTTTATCCTCTTTGAGCTTATCGTTTTGGTTTTACAGCCAGCAGCTTTACTGTTTTGCTTTAGAGTTCTCATCGACCAGGTTTCCAGCTGTTCTCAGTGAAGAACCTCAGGTAAACCCACTGTACACTACCCGCTCTGCATCAAACAGCAGACAGACACAGCTGGAGACTAGCTGGTGGGGCCAGTGTACTCCGACGGGGGGCATTAATAAGTAATGTTTGACAGAATTGTTGGTTTGACGTCATGGAGTGAAAATTGGGAATCAAGGCGAGTGAGGCTGTTTGGTGGCTTACTGCCTTACAGTAAGTTTATGTTATGCAGCACAAATGAACAACAACACATCAATTTTACAACATTAAGTTTTATAGAATTCATCTACGTGTGTTACATAACAGATTATGTCTCAGTGAGTGTTGGATGTGTAGATGGACATAAACATAAAATGTCAGATTCTGTGTTTTGAGTTTGTTACATTGCCCAAGTGGACAATAATTACCAATCAGTGCTGCTTTATTCTCAAACTGAGCCTTTTATTTTGATATTCAGTGGTTGTTTTGTGTTGAACATTTATTTACTGTAACATCTGAATATGGCCAAACCAATTTTAACTTCTACATAGTTAGTTATTGTATCATTCATAAAGAGTAACACAGCTTTTTATTATGTTATCATACCTAAACTCTTGCACACACTCATAGCTGCGCTGCAGCAGTTTTGAGTTTGATATCTTGCTCAAGAGCACTGTGACGGCGGCTGTTGACAGAAGAGTTAGTGTTACTCATTAAAGTTGCCCGAACACATTCTTGTCAGCCACCCGGGGAACCGGGGAATTACATACGAGCTTCCCAACACGTATAGACGGCAGTTGAAGACATGGAGGTTGTGCAAAGGCCATGAGGTCAGGTCAATGCAATGTCAACACGTCCATAACACGTCCTTAACAACCAACTAATTTTATGACTAATGCCTTACAAGACTTTTACTACCGGGGTCACCCTGGGACACTTCTCCAGTCTCTGTGATTGTCTATGCTCGGCAGCAGCTGCTGCCGGAGACGCAGCGGTCCGCCTGCAGTCCTCTGCAAGGCCTTTCACTTCTTGATGGATGGGTGTGTGTGACGTGGAACTGTGTAAGAGTGATATAAATGGTGGAAATATTAAAAATCCTTCTGTCTGCTGGCTGCAAGATAGATGGCTTAACAGTTGGAAGCTGTGGGTTTCGCTGAATTATCAGGGGAAGCAGTGTGTCTGGCCTCTCCGGGGCCCACTGTGTCAGGACTGATTGAGTGAGTGCGTACACACTCACACACACACACACACATATATATATACACACCTAGAGCGCGCTCAGCCTGTAATCTTGCACATTCCTGTACCCTCCAGCTGGTCTAATGGGCAGTGTGAGCGCTCCAAATCAGCTGGGTGTGTCATTAGTGACTGTAGGTCAACCTGAAGCCCCTCTTTAGCTCCAGGGAGCTCATTGTCCCCGTGTTAAAGGCACTTAGAGACCCCATCCACGGCCAATGTTGCCCCCACAATCGTTTGAAGTATTAGGTTTAAATGGTCATTTAAATGATGATGATGTTGGCGGTGGGCGGGGGGGTTGGGTGGAGTGCGTCAGTGACCCTCAGTAGAGAGAATATCATTTCCTGACTGGGTACAGCTTATGAACACGACCACCTGCAGGCCAGGGTTTGGTTTGAAAAGTGCACCATGTGGGTAACCCCTAACCCTAAAGGTAGGAGTCTGGGCACCTCCCTTCCTCTTAGTGGGGTCTTTCTTTCAGGGGGATTTGGTGGTTAAAAACTGATATCTTTAAGCTGGTTCCAACATTTGTAGGCTATACTTACACGAGATTATCATTTAAAGGTCAACAAAATACATAAATAATGGTTTGAATATTTCTCCAGCAGAGTGTTATTGTTGCCGTTGTGGTGAGGGGTTTGAAACACCCGACTTTAGACAGGAAGTGATGTCAGGACATCTGCTCTCTATTATTTTTCACACGTTTGCAACTTGCAAACGTGTAAGTTTTTTCCTTTAGGGACTTTTTTTAATGATCTATGGATGGAGGGTGTCATATACTGTACAGATTGTAAAGCCCTGTGAGGGAATTTATTTTGGGCCATAAAAACAAAATTTACTTGACTATACGCAGTTGTCCACTTTCAGAGGAAATAACAGACATATAACCAAACAGTTGACTGCATATAAAACATGAAAAATGGCTGTGAACTAACTTCCAGGTTGGTCAAACTTATTTGGAAGAGAACACAAAGGCGAACAGTAAAAGTGACTGTGTGTTGTAAACATCCATCACAGTTTACAGACCCACTCCTGCTTCAGCTTTGACTTACTGAAGGTGTGTGCAGAGTTTTCTTATAAAGTTTTGCTATTATTTTATCATTAATCGGGCTGAACTGACATCTTTGATCCGACATGTCAGTAGTGACTTGTATCTGTCCCATCAAGGAGATTTTTTTGTCCTATAGATCACAGAAATATTTTGATTTAAGAGTTGCTATTCCTTCCATCGACTTAAATCAACCCATAAGCTTTGTTAATCTCATCCACACTGTTTGCAGAAGATTCTGGCTCTGCAGCAGGAAGATGATGCACCAGGAGTTTTTTGCCCTGTCAGACTTTGTAGTGACGTCTCTGTGACAATATATTTATCATATTTGACAGAAATTATAGATCACATGACAGAAATACAACCCTGATTCCAAAAAAAGTTGTGTAAAACATAAATTTAGCCTGAAGGACACAATATCTGAAAACCGTTTGAATTGTGGACTCATCAGATCACAGCACACTTTAACACTTTGTGTCAGTCTATCCCAGATGATCTCAGAATCAGAGAAGTCGACTGCTGTTGATATCTGTCTGTCTTTCTCTTTGCATGGTAGATGCAGCACCAAACTGTGTTTACTGACAACGGTTCTTCTGAGTTCATGGAGTAATATCCTTGATACAATCATATGTTGTGAAACACGGTTTTTCAGTGGTGAACCTCGCCTCATCGTTGCTTATGAGTGACTGTTTGGATGATCCAAACACGTGTTTTTGAGTCTTTTTGCCCCTGTCCCAACTTTTTTGTCTATTTGTATTTATAAAAATTAATAAATGTATCTGTCTGAACAATACATATCTTTGTGCTGTATTTGATTGAATACAGGTGAAAAAAGATTTTTAAATCATTATATTCTGTTTTTATTTACATTTTACACAATGCCCCAACTTTTTCTGAATTTTCCGTAAAATTAAAACCAGTCTGTCAGTCTGTGCATGTTATGGCTGTTAAAATCCAATCTTCGTTTGAATGTGGGAAAAAATGTAATATTCAAACTGTAATGACCTGATTCTATTCAAAATAGTCTAGAACAAAGAATATGAAGTACCTTGTGGTACAGTAGAGGGCGCTCTTAAAATTTATCAGCTTGAGTTAATGCAGCCTTATTGGCTGTCACTGATTAGACAGCAAGATATCAGTCAATGTATTAGGTACTGTATCTGTAACCGCTTATCCTCATCAGGGTCACTGGACTTTCAGGGGGGTATTCATTTAACTATTACTATGTTTATTATCAGGTTGCAGTTTTTGCAGTGGTTGAACTGGACTGCATCATATTGAAAGATGTTTTTAATATCTTGGCCACCACATTTACATACATGAGAGGGCCATAATAACAGAAACGCCTTTCAGTATGCTAATTCACTCATGTACAACACTACCACCCTACTGGCAGAGCTGTTGTATTGGACGACATTCGATAGTACACGTGTACGTAATGAAGGATATCTGGCTCATTGGTATTATTTCAGGAGAAAGTTGTCAGGATGACGACAGAACTGGAGAAACAATGTAAAATTCCTGTGTGTCTTTATAACATTACCATAGTATAATGTATGACATCACACAGGGACAATATAAAGACTCTCAGTGGGGAGGGGGATGAAGTCATTCAAACCAATTATGTGTGACTTATTTTGAAAAAGTGACATCCATAGTAAAAGCAAAGACATAATGTAATCCAACACACACACACACACACACACGCACACACCCACGCACACACGCACACACGCACACACGCACACACGCACACACGCACACACGCACACACGCACACACGCACACACACACACACACACACACTTTGTATGTGTAATTTGACCCCGTCCTTGTGGGTGGAGCTTACTTGACATAGAAATCCAGATGGCGTGGGAACTCCAGTTTTCCAGCCAGGATCTTCTGATAGATTCCAAATGGATTGTCATCAAAGAAAGGTGGGTACCTGCGGAGGCAAATAAATGTCATCTCTCGCTGAACACACACACACACACACACACTGTCCCAGTGAGCACACTCAATCTGTGCTCTGCTCAGCAGAACCCCCCCCCCCAAAAAAAAAAAAAAAAAAACACAGTATGACGCAAGTAACAGGTAAGGTAGGTAAGAGCTTACACACATTCACCTGGAGAAGTCTGAACACATGTGGAGAGGTCACCATTTAGAGTGCGGGGGGGGCTATGGTAACTTTCTGCTGGAGACAGAGCAGCCTTTGTTCACAGCTATTCTGATGACTGTGTGTGTGTGTGTTAGTATTTCTACCACCCACCGCCTTCTGCTGCTGCTGCTGCTGCTGCACTCTGCTGAATGCTTTCCCAGCTCTGCTGTTCTTCCCTCTGCTCTGGCCTGGACAAGTCATTACCCACAAATTACATAATGGGACCGGCCTCTAAATGCATTACGCACGGAGCAGACAGGCGCATAATCGCGCCAGTTTGTCACACGCCGCTTGCCTTCCCGGTGAAAAGCTCCAGAGTCAGGAGACTGTGGGATGGGGGGCGTCTGGGAGCGCCACAGACTCCGCTCATGTGTTTTTGGTTTTTTATTTCAAAACTGGTGGAAAATGTGGGTCAATGTGGCAGAGGAAGAGGACGACGACACGATACGACCATTTTTTGACTTAAATTGATGGTTCCAGAGTAAACAATGTCATCTATGACAAATGCATTACACAAAAACAGTAAACGGACTAAAAGGTTTAAGATGGAAACGTTTGGCCTCAGAATGATCCCCTCTGAATCAGTTTTATATGGATATTAAAGATATTTTAACAGCGTGATATTAAGATTGCAAGCTAAACCAAAATATCACATTACAATCTGTTAAAGAGAAGTTTTATAGATTTACACAACAGTCACTTTTGTTGAGGAGCGATGCTGGAATGGACACCAGACGAGTAGCACTCTAGCTTAAGCTTAGCAGAGTATGGCAGAGATGGAGAAACAGAAGACTGAAGATTTACTCTTGTCTGAAGGCTGTCAGACAAGAGTAAATGTGGGACTGACTCTTAGTGGTTGGTGAGAGCTTGGTGAAATAAAAGGCTAAAAGACAGACGCTGAGCTGGACTGACTGCTGTTGGACTAGTAAGTAATATTAGCTGGCTGCTATGTCTGCTGTTGTTGACCTTGTTGATGTGTGGCTGTTAGCAAAGTTGTCCACTCTGGAAAGCAGAAATGATTTGTTTACAACTGTACTTCACTGACACATATATATTAATAATATAATATATATATATATATATATATATATATATATATATATATATATATATATATATATATATATATATATATATATATATATATAAATACATACATATATATATATATATATATATATATATATATATATATATATATATATATATATATATATATATATATATATATATACTTCACTCATTTTAACATTGACATGACAAAAGCTGGGGGAAACAGAGGATCTCAGTATGACAGAGGAATTTTTACATTTCCTGTACTCAAAGTTTGAAAGGCCGAACTTTGTCTAGTAGCTGTGAGATTTGTCCTGCAGGCAGCTGGGTTGTTAATATCTTAGAGACAAACTTTAATCAGTTTTTTCTGATGGACCAAAGTCAATTTTCCATTCTGGTGGACAATAAAGTTCTATTCTATTCTTTTCAATTCTATTATGAACACAGCTGGTGTAGGGGCCTGAGGATTCAGCTGATTCAACACCTGGGCCACAAAAAAAATATCCAGTAACTACTGGCCAGATAGCATGAAAAACTTTATTTGGTCTGAGCGTTCATGTTCCCCTGAGGATGATGATCTTCCCCTGACCTCCACTGCAGCAGTACAATCAGGCTCAAGTTTCCAGCTGGACTTAAGATATATTAAATGTGTTTGATTCCAAAATTTCTGATATTGTTGCCCCCAGTTGTGATATGAAAAACAACAGTGTTTGGAGTGGAGTTACAGCAGCACGGTCAGAAAAACACAACACACAGATTTCATCAAGTTTGATTTCAGTCTGATCTTGCAACTTTGTGACTTTAACTTTAATACAGTGTGCGCCACAGTTGGTGTAGGAATAGCGTACACCTAAACAGATCTGCTGCCTGACTGTCTGATTATTATTGTGGCTGTAAAAAGCTTCTTAAACCTCTTTTTTAAAATGATTTCACAGGCTGAGAAGCTTCTCAACAACTTCATTCAGAGTGTTTCCTGGTTTATTAAACTGTTTTTTCTTTTTTGTGCACAAGAGATGATAATTGAGACACGGAATGCACACTGTCATGGGAAATATTGAGCATATTCATACTCTAAAGGGGAGTATATTTTATTTTAATGTCCTCATGAGCTTTCTCATGAAAAAAAACAACACATTTTTAGCTCCACTGTCAGAAGAAAACAGAATGATTATGATTACAACACTTTAGAATCATTATTTTAATGAATTAAACTGCATGTCCTATGACACTTTGACTGTGTTGACAGTCTGGTGAGTGTTTCACAAGGCCAAGCTGAGGTGGACAAGGACTGACCGGGAAGCCGAGAAGCAGGGTCAATTTCATTTCTATGCAGTCAATCCAGAAAATTGAGTCCAGGAATAGACACGCTTTAATTAAACTTCTAAAGTGAGGTTCAACTTCGCATTAGAATACTTTTTGATGCAACTTACTTCAATAATTAGCATGAAAGTGACCTTGAGCCAAACTCTCACTGAGAGTTGCCATGGCTTTCCGACAAACTGAAGCAGGTCTTCGTCTGGGGGGTAAAGATAAATACAGGAGGCCGATTTATAGTGTGAGAGGAGTCAGACTTCATATACACAGCTACGTGTACAACTCCATATACACACAGGATGATTGGTTTCTATTAAGAGCAGAAATCTGGTCCTGAAGGCAGGATTATGGAGGGAGGACCCATTCTTTTTCTTTGACTCTCTCTTGGCTTCCTCCCTTGGGGGGCCCCGACCCTTCACTGAATGTTTTTTCACCCCAGAGGAGGATGATCTACCACCGTTGACTTTTCCGAAGCAGCCGCTACATTCTTCGATCAGGACCTCTGACGAACAGCTACACAATACTGAAAGATGAAGAGAGCTCTTTGTCTGGCAGGTGGAGGGGGTGTGGAGGGACTTACAGTAGTCCCCCTCCCTGATGTGCTAAGGGCAGCTCAGCAGCATCCAATCTCTGGCAGAACTGTGACACTTCAAAGCCTGCCCTGATGAATGCTGGGAGAAGGTCACATTCCTTCCACAAATTCAAAAAGCCACGTAGCTTTTCCTACAGCGTACAGAGAATATAGACGTTGGTGAGGGTGAGCTGGGCTCGCACACAGGTGACCTTTCAGAGGGACATTAAGTTTTAACTAGAGGTCTGACAAAGGTTCATTCATTGATCGCATGTTTAATGGTCAATAAGCCTTGGTTATGTACAGAAACACCCAAATATGAACTGAATCTAATTTCACACAATAGGTATGATATTTGAGATGCTGTGGGTGACATCACAGGGACTAGGTCCATTTGAATGTACACAGTCTATGATCACAATACAATTAAGTTGAATGGACTTCAGTTTGAGTGCCTGAAATGGCACCTAGTAGCTCAGTGAGGCTGTACTTTGACCTCAATGCTAAATGCTGTTAGCATTGTTTAGCAAGTTGTTAGCATTGTTAGCGTTATTAAAGCTGCCTAATCAATAGTCTATATTTACAGTGGATCAAATGATCATGCGTAATATGAAAGTTAACGCAGTGATGAATGAGCTATCACCAGCTCTGCAGGTCTCAGCTCTACAGACCTTTTTAGACTCTTTAAGCTTGTTGTTTTGGTTTTACTGCCAGCAGCTTGACTGTGTTGCTTCGGTTTCAGTGTTCTCATCAGCCTGGTTTCCAGCAGCAGCAGGCAGCTGTACAATACTCTGTACTGCTCAGCAGACACAGTTAGAGAGCTTGTGAACATAATTTAGCAGCTAAAGAGGCAGATACATCTGCCTGATGTGAAAATGTTTGTTAAAAATGTTTTCAATAATGTGTTTACTGCTCGATCTGCTGCCAGTTAGAGATTAACAGTGTTTTAACATACAGGTGTTTTGCAGTTCTAATGTTTACTATGCTCACCATGTTAGTTTAGAGTGTTTAGGATGCTAACGTTTGTTAATTAGCACGAAGCACGAAGCACAAAGCACAGCTGAGGGCGGGAAATTAGCACCAACCACCAGCCAAATTCTGGAGTCTGGCGGATTTCAGACACTAAATAATGATTTACTCTTGAATTGATCTGGCAGTAGCTGGTAGATGTGATATTTAGACATTTTAAAAGTTAATTTGCCACCTCAGCAGAGACTGATGGGATTAGCATTAGTTCATAAACTGAAATTCTGTCCTGCTGCTAGATGAAAGTCATTCATTCTCCGGGGACTTTGGATAACTTTCAAGATAACCTATCTTATATTTGTTGACTTATTTCATATCTAAACTGTCAACAGGATTTACTTAGAATTCTGTGCAGGCGTTTATGCTCCCCTTAGAATGAATCTGACTAGATCTGGACCAACAAAACAACAGTGCCGTCCCCAGAGCCACCTCCTTAGTGCAGTTAGAAAAATCACCAGCAACGTTTGTGAACAGAAACAGTGCTCCTGTTATTGTATCTGCTATATATCACACTGCCAGCGGTGTTTATTGGGACTATGTCTTGTGGAGAAAGTAGGTCCACTGAGGACTGTAATGTAGTGCTGCGAGCACCACAACTTAAATTCTATTCATCTGTGCTGGATTGGGTTGGAGGCAGATATCTCAAGACCTATGATGTACATGTAGAGACACCACCGGGGGTAATGTGTGTGAACTGGCCCTTTAAGTAGAGTTTAAGAGAAAGTTTTGAGGGAAACAAAGCTTATTTTATGTATGAAAAAAGTTAGAAATAATTAGAATATTGCAAAAAAAACCACCAGCCAGCCAATAATCAGGTATGACTGTGCTGTTTGCTTCAGTTAATTACCTGCAGAATTACAGAATATCACCTGGAGTGTCCCTGAAACAAAGTCCCAATCAATGTTTGAGTCAATCTCCACCTTCAGGCCTGTTCTCTCGGAATGCCAATAAGGCACACACATTGTTATTCATCGCCAACCGCTGAGAACATTAGAATAAACCAGAGCGCTTTCTAAAGGGGATCAGCGGCATTGTTCTTCATCTCCAACAATGATTCCCATTCACAGATTAATTTGTCGCAGCTCTGCAGTATCCAATAAGCACACAATGAATAGATTTCCCACACTGAGACAATAACAGCAATATGATTAATTGAATAATTCCTTTGTTCCGTGTACGCAGGCTGCTCTGCTGCTCTGCTGCTCTGTTCACTCGCTCACTTTTACTTGCAGGGCTGTTATGTTGGGTTGCATCACTAGTGTGTGTGTGTGTGTGTGTGTGTGTGTGTGTTTGTTTGTGTGTGTTATTTAGCATTGTTTGAGGAATGATCACCGAGTTATTCCAGTCACGTGGAGACTTGTTCAAAGCGTTCACTGTCTGGGCTTCACAGATGGATTTTTTTCACCTGTGTGTGTGTGTGTGTGTGTGTGTGTGTGTTAGTGAGGGGTTAGAACATGAGAAATTCTTTGTGCAGACGTTGCTCTGATCTCTCAGACAGGGCTAACTTCTCAGAGATGTTGCAGGTCCCACCCTGTGACTCTCCACAGAACCACATTATTCTACATAAACGGTGTCTTGATCCAGACGCTATTTAACACCACCCCCACACTGTGCTTCATCACCTCAGTTGCTCTGGTGGAGGAGAGCGCCCCCCGGTGTTTGAAACGGCAGGAGTGTGACGTGTGCTTGTACACTGCAGCCACTTACCCAGCCAGCATTTCAAAGACGAGGATGCCCAGAGCCCACCAGTCCACCGCTCGGCCGTGACCTTTGCTTTGGATGACTTCAGGGGCCAAGTACTCAGGAGTGCCACACAGAGTCCAGGTCCTGACACACAGAGGAAAGGTTAAAGGTTATAATCACATTTTTGTGATAAGCATGTGCATTATTTGATCAGTTAATCATTATTTTAAGTTATTTATGTAGCACAAACAAACATTCTGTGGCTGCAGCTTCTCCAATGTTTTCTCAATGTTACCTGGGGGTTTTGGACTGTTAGCTAAAGGAAATAAAATGTTTCTAATGTTTCTAATACAGATGATGAATTCATCTGTATTAGAAACATTAGAAACATTCAAGGATCTTGCAGCAATTTGAGCTGGAGCTAGTTATTATTTTTCATCAGTTCTTTATTTCTATACCTCACATTCACACCTGGAAGCTGTCCAGCACAACCACAGTGGCTACTGAGCTGCTGGAGCAGCTGGGGTTAAGGGCCTTGCTCAAGGGCACCCCAGTGGTGGTAGTGAGGGGGTAGTAGCCTTCGACTCTTTCCATCCAGATTTATCGTCCTGAGGACTGAACCGATGACCTTCCAGTCACTTCTCTCATCTTTAGGCCAGCACTGACAGTTAACTGATTAATCATTTTCATAGTTTTACACTTTCAGACGAGGAAAAGCAGCAAATTCTCACATGAAAACTCACCGAAGATGGGTGACAGGTTATCAGAATTGTGTCGGAACATTTCCTAGTTTCAGTTCCAGCAGCCTTTTTCTTTCCTAGTGCTGCGATGCGTCTTGTTTTCAACATACTGACACACATTGAGGGCATAAGTGTAATTATCTTCAATGACTTGCAAAGTCATGGCTAATTTTCAGAGTGCATCATCACTGTACTCACATTAATAAGTAATGTTAACACCTCTTCTGCCTATGTAAATATATAAGCGACTTCCACTCTGTCAGTGTGTGGAGTGGACAGATGACAGGTGATAGCCTCTGCTCGCCCTCTATGCATCTGTACATTATATACACGCTGTGTAAAAACAGAGACTCCGGTTGCACGGGGAAGACAACACCTGTAGGTAAAGTGATCTGTCCATATCACCTGACTCAGCTGGATCAACTTTTATAGTACTATGAGGATATGAGCTGCGTGTGGATGCAGGAGTAATTGATCTTGGAAGTGCTGGCCTGCATTGGCTGGGCGAACACGGGATGGAAGTGTAACGAGGGCCAGAGTCCAAACACGAGTGCTGGACAACGAGTGAAGGATGCCTGGCGAGCGTGAACAATAACAGGAAGTCCAAAGCAGATTATTTGCCTCCAGCTCTCCACCCTCCCGGCTGACGGAGCGGCTGATTGACACCGTGCATGTGTAACAAACATGCACGGTGTGTTCTCTGTGAAAGCCACTTGTCCTCTGATGAAGAGCACTTGGCCCGGCGCCAGCCTTTCATCGTCTGTCACCGATATCACCTGGGTAATGACCTCTTTCGGCCAGTTGCCATGGCGACGGTAATTTGTATGGAAATGATGTTGGTCCTGGTGGAGGATGAGGAGGCTGCTGATGCCATGGGGGAATAAAGCGTGGGGTGTGTGGAGGTGGCACGGCCGTCGTGGAAAAGAAGACGCGTGTGATGGCGCCGTGTGTTTGAACGTGTCGATGAGCGTGTCTGCCAGCAGGGGACACTGTGGCAGCACGGGGGAGGAGGAGACCCGGCAGTGATGACGCTCCATCACGTCCTGAACAGGGGAAAGTACAAGAGGGCTAGTGGCAATGAGGCAGTTGTCTTCCTATCCCAGGCAATTCTGCTGCCCTCCATTTATATAAGTGAGTCACTTGCACATCAGAGAGGTATCTACTCCCCATCTGTTTGGCTCTCCCAGTCTGGGGGAAAATGTAATCTTACTCCATTATGTTTACATGTCAGCGGGGGTCAACGCAGCGCCGGGTGAAACGCTTGGGAGAAACACTGCAGTGAGCGAGGCTGCAGTGCAGATATAAAGCCGTCTCCTCGCCTCTAACAGTGCATCTTTTCAATTCTGCCGAGGTCACCGGGAGGCCTCGCTCACTGTATATCTAATTCACACTAAATGACATCAGTTTGTCCTTCAAGTGGCACCGCCGGGGGTTTCTCGGAGTTGAGAGGATACCCTCAAATTCTCAGAAGAAAAGACGGGTGGCATTTCCTCGTTCCTCTGTAGTTGTTAAACGTCTACATCAACTACTTAACAAGTTAATCAAGTCATGAAGTAATTAAATACAAAGAGGGATAAAAACATCCAGAAAACAGCGAGAGCTTCAAGGTGCGTGAAAAACAAACTAGTCCATCAAACTTTATCTGATCATGTCGCAAGTCAAAGTAAGGTGCACACATAACCAACAGACGCAGACTCCCAGTTCCACCATTAGACGCTCTTAGACAATTCAGGAAGCACTTCATTTCAAACACACTGAGGGCAGAGGATTCACACTGCATTAAAACAGTGCTCTGTCGGTGTGGGTGTGTTGTGCAAGGTACCTGTGAGACAATGTCAGCTGGAGTTCCAGACGAACGCATTTAAAGGCTTATCAAACGCCACAACACCACACAGTGGTTTTGTAAGACTCACAGACAGGAGCCGAGTCACATTATCTGCTTCTCTGTGGGGAGAATTTGAAATGCCATTATGTGATTTCAATTGACCTTACTGTAGATTCACACACAGAGCTGTCTGTGTGTGCAGAGTGGCAGCTTCTATAAGGACGATCACAACAGTCAGAAGCCGGCTAATCCCAAAATGGTCAAAGCCGTGAAGCGTGGGTGGAGCTGAATGAAGCCCGGTTGCTCAAAAAAGCCACGTGTAACAACACCCACCTGTCAATCAAAGCGTCCACGCTCTTAATCCTGCATAACTTTAAGCCTTAATATCATTTGAACAGGTGAGTTGTATAAAAATTCACCCTCAGTACAGTTGTCATGAACGGGGAAATTAGCTATAGAGACCAAAACTGTTTTTTGTACCAGGCTGTAAACATGTTTATTTCTGCTGTGAAGTTGGACATTTTAACATGGGGACTTATGGAGACTGACTCACTTCTGGAGCCAGCCTCAAGTGGACGTTTGAGGAACTGCAGTTTTTGGCTTCACCTCACAGCCACAGAGTTTGCACAGTGAGCAGAACTTCAATTGTTCTAATCCTGTTTGATATCTCCAGACCTCTCAAATTTATCACCATATTGATTTCATCCATATCATTCAGGCCGGGTTTCACTGCTGTCAGGAGTATCTCTGTTATTTTTGAACTCTTCAACCACTAATTTCCTGTAAAGGAAAGAACAGGTTCAGGTGTTTAAAAGAAAAGAGAAAGGTTCAGTCTCCTAAAGTGAAACTGATACAAGCCCTAAAAACCAATAGAGAGTGGAGCTGTGGCCTGAGAATGAATCCTGCCGAACAGGACAAAGTCTACGAGGTGTTTCTTCCAACTTCAATTCCAAGTTTAATCAGGAATTTCCACCAAATCCACAGCGTACACACACACACACACACACGAGCTGAATCCAAGTGGAGCTTTGCTGAGCGCAGCCTGACAGAATGTACAGTGCGAGCGCAGACGTAGAGTGTGGACTGGCAGCTGCTTTGTCATTCACTTTCTACTGACGATCAATCAAGCTGAGAGCGGAGTATCCCCAACTTGCAGCTACGCACGCAGAATGACAGTTTCCCTCAGTGTCATGGAACCGCCCTGAATTCTTCTTCCAAACACTATTTTTATTGTGCCTGGGACAACGTGCTGCTTACTCTCCATGTTGGTCTCATGTCTGAATAAACGCTGAAGTCACTTTGACGTAAATGTCACGACGGTAATCTGATGAGGTCAAAATGCTGTCACGTTAACAGCAGCACAAGGTTAAACATAGAGATAACGTAGATTAAACACACATCTTGTTCCGCCTTCTTCCATGTAATAAATATAACTATCATCTGTTCTGCACACAGAAAATAAAAACACTTTAATAAACTATGAAACATTGTGAAGGAGCCAACTGAGGCAACTCGTGCCACGAGAAATTATTTTAAAAAGTAAAATCTGAACAAATATATATGTGTAGAGAAAGTGTGTACTTAATGTAGAAGATTAAAGAAGATATCAATATAATGGACACCAGTGAATGACAAATGTTGTCCATGATGTCCACTCGGAGCCAGGCGAAGACCTGCTGCTGGGCCGCGGCGCTTCAGGTGGGGTTGGAAACATTGACTAAAATGGCTGCCATTAGCTCCGGTAATTATTTCATTAACGATGATTCTGTTGATTATGTCTTTGAAAAATGATTTCATTAGTTAGATTAGTTTAGAAAATAGTCAGAAATGCTGATGCTTACTCCAATATTATGTCTTCAAATCATCTTTTAGTCACCACCAAACCAATTTACAATGTGATCAAAGTGAGAATGTTCTGGAACCAAAACCAAAAAAATTTTCTCATTTTTTCCTGATAAATCAGGAGAGAATTCTTTCCATGAACAAACAGTTCGAGTATAAACAAAATTCTCCTACTGGCTGGTACCAGATCAGTATTATCTAAAACTTGTTGTTATTGGCTCCTAAAACGTATAAACACACGGCTTACACTGACTCCTCCAAATCCAGAATACAAACAAGTCTGGATTTCAAAGTAAAGCTGACCACCTCGTCTCACTCAGGCCTCTTCGACTCAGACTGAAAATCAATATCATCCCTGCTTTATTAACTCGTGTTTACACTCTATGCTATATTATTTCTATCACCTGTCAGAGAGCTTCTTAGCGAAGCCGAAGTCGGTCAGGCGGATGTGTCCTTCACTGTCCAGCAGGATGTTCTCAGGCTTCAGGTCGCGGTAGACGATTTCTTTGGAGTGCAGGTACTCGATGGCGCACACGATCTCGGAGGTGTAGAAGAGGCCGGTGAGGTTGCTGAAGCGGCCGCGGCTGCGTAGGTAGCTGAACAGCTCACCGCCCGGCACGTAGTCCATCAGCATGTAGAGGAAGCGCTCGTCATGGTGGGTCCAAAACCTGAGAGAAAACACACGGAGAAGGTTCAATCTTAAAGACTTTTTAATAAATGCTGAACACTAAGTAATCCTCAGTGTCAATCGGCGAGTAAAAGTGTTAAACTACTGTGTGACGAGCTGTGGAAATCAGATCAAATGAAGCTGTATCAGCCTCCTTTATCCTCCAGTGTGGTTTGGAGCAGTGTGCAACAACTATTTCAGCTGGAAGGGCACTTCAGAGGAATAAAAACAAGAGAGCACTGTCACTGATGAAGATAGAGGAGGCTCCAGTGTTTTCCATAAGTGCTGGCTGCTGGCCACAAAGACGATTACTGACTCTTTCTTACACTGCCATTTTATCTCCACACTTCCTTTTGCTTCTTCCGTTTTCTCAAGCTGGAGTTAACCTTACCTTTACAAATATTCAGATACGTGCACGTTATGTGCTGTACGTGGCTGACGTTACTAAAAATTCTAAACACATTGCAGGATAACAGCACATTCAATCCTCTTTTATTCTCAACACCCGGCGTGGATTTAATTGAGCAATGTATTTTATTGACTGCCACCCTGGGTGATCTGATTAAGCCACTTGTTGAGCCACCTGACACAGACGGTGTTACAGACAAACTGTTCCAGCACACAGCTGAACTGTGAGAAGCATCTTTAGTATTAAAAATAACTGTTAGAAGAGCTGCAGCTGAAAGGTTAAACCAGTTATATGACAGTAATACATCACATAACAATGTTAATGAGGTTTGTGTCTTCAGTACATATGATAAATTGTATGCAAACACACAAGCGCAGGCTAAAAATCTCAAGTATTTTTTTTCAGGAAAAAGGAGTCAACTCTGGTGAAAATCTCAATTGTTTGCCATTTAAAACTTTTTTGTGAATAGCACATGGTAAAATCATACACCGGGCATGTGTGCACAAATTTTTCATATTTCTGAATACTGCTACCTCCAACTGAGCTGTAGCAACACTTAAAAATGTTCAAGCAGGATGGGTAATACCAAATGTTACCACCAGGTGTCAGACGTGACTCAGCCGCTCACGAGTGAAACCACAATGGAAGCCATGAATGAGAGTGGGGTTGCAAGTTTTCCACAATACGTCCATGCCAATGTTTTAAAACAGTTTTTTTTGACACACATACAGGAAGTGTTGCGTTTGCATTAACAGAGTTATGCGGGAACCTTAACAAGGCGAACAGGAGCGGCTCAAAATGAAGCTTCATGTTCTGCTATGTTACTGACACCTGGCTAGGTGAGATACAGTTATATTGAAAAGGAAAAATATTTATATTATTATTAATTATTAGTTTATTATTTCTAGCTATGTATTTCACAAACTAGTTAGCAACTTACCGTCAAGCACTGATGCTACCCTGCGAATGCTACTTGTGCTGCAGACAGAGCTCAGAGGATTGTAGCGACTGCCCAATAAAAGGCTAACATCGTTGAGAGCTGCTTCTTGTCTCTTTTTAAAGGACAAATGATGGTTCAGTCGGTCTGCACAAAACCAGACCGATTTAAGTTCATACATCGGACTGAACCAGCAAAACAAACCCAACCTAATGACCTGACCTAAATTGATTGAAGTATATGTTGTACTTTTTTAAGCCAACAAGTGTTTAAAGTCCATCTAAAGGCAATTCTGAGATTTCTTTCAAAACGCATTAAATATGTTGTAAAATAGTTGCTGAAAACATGAGAAAAGACTTTGAACGATATATTAGTGAAATGTGGAGTTAGAGGTTCAAACAGTTTTTCACCAGTTTTCAGTCCAGGATTTTGTGGGCGGTCCTTAAAGGGTGGCTCGATGACACGCTGAGGCCACCATGAGCATACCCCTGCACCCCTAGCAGAGAGATAGAGATGAATTCATCTCGCTCAGAGTGTTTCAAAGTTAGTCATGTCATTTTCTGAACTCATCTGACACGTTTCAGTCGCTTCAAAATGGCTGCTTGACTGCTCTCACGAGTGGGCGTGGCTTCAGCACCTCCAGAGGGCACGCCCCCACAGTCCTGGAGCTGAGAATTCATATTTACACGATTTTGACTCGTAATTTCATAAACATGGCGATATTTTTAATCATTCAAATTTGGCTGAATGGTTAACACTTTCTTCTTTGGTCTGACAAACTAACTATTCTTAATTTATATGGACTTTAACACTGATTCTACTGCAGCGATTGTTACATTGTTCAATACTACACAAGCTGGAGAAGGCATGTCGCCCTTCTCTGAACTCTAAACTTGATTAAAGAGCTGTCAACCAATCACATGTCACAGGCTACACCCCCGTGGAGAACAGCTCTCCATATTGGGGAACTTTCCAAAGTGAACAAGATGATGACCCAGGATGTAAAGATGATAAAATGACAGTAAAAAAACAGCTGGGAAGAGAAACTGATGGTGAGAGCACCAACACAGCTAACAGCTAAGCACAGATTCAGGATTTAGAGTTTCCTGTAGCTTTGATCACAGCCATGATCGTATCGGAAAGCTGTGAGCTCGCTGTCTGTGAGATGAAAGTAAGAACGGCAACACGAGGGAGAAACTAAACTCCAAACTGCAGTCCTTCATGTTGTTCAAAGCTGCACACAGTCAGCCTTTTTATTTGTTTCACTTCATCTAATTGTTTAATTTAATACAACATCCAGACTCCACTGGACCAAAATGATCATTATTACCATCATTATGTGAACTTTCTCACAGTGCAGGAGTCCTTACCTAATAACAGGGAGTATAACCTAACATCACACCATACTGTGTTGTTTAATTGAAGGCTCAGGTCGCCATGCACTTTGAAGCATCACACTGAAATGATCTCATTATATTTGATTTCATAAATACTGTTTATAAACACCTTATAAACACTATTTATCTAATAACCTCTGTTCTCTATTCTCACACACGGTTATGTTTGCATTGACAATACATCAGATTCTGACACACAGAGACTTTGGGAAACGGTTACTCACGATAGGAAATTTGTTCAGGGATAAAACTGCTTTCCACTTAAGCAAAGAGTATGCTCTGGGGATACAGTATTTTATTCTATCAAATAAAGTCCAATGTGAGTGATCTGTGGAGAGCATCCTGCTGATTTCTGCTCCTTAAGTCGTCAAATGATATTGGATTTGTATCAGTGGGGAAATTTACTCTATTATGGAAATTCTTATCAGAAGAGGTATCTGATTTATTTTATTATGTTTAATATCTATTGAGACAGTCGACAAAAAAGGTGAATATCTCATTAAAATGAAAAAACATTTGCTTTAAAGGGGCCGTTTCAGGAAACATTTTAGGAACAAGGGCAAGTAATTAAAAGAGCGTCAGTCGAAGCTCTAACGTAAATATGACGTTTGCGTTATGAAATATTTGAAATAAAGTGATTTAATCTTCCAATAAGAGGATTATTTATTTTTTTAATAAATAATTTTTAAAAAATGAAAAAAAAATAGGAAGAAAGTGAGCATAGAAACTTCTTTGCAAGATTGATCATTAAAGCAACATCGTGTAACTTTTCTCTCATAAACTAACAGATTTTAAATCATGTTGATGCTACACTGACTTGTCATCAGGTGATCGGTGTCTCTGTCATTCGTACGTTTCCTGATGGACAGTAAACTGCTACCAACTGTAGCTGGTGTTAGCTAATGTTTGCTCCGTTTGTTAGCCGGGCTATCTGGTTTGTACTACAGGTGTTCTGGACCACCAGGAAGAGGAGGTTTTCAGGCCCGGGGTGCAGGGGAATGCTGACAGGAGAGAAGCCTGTGATGTGCCAGAACTGGAGCTGGGTAATGGGGAATGTAACCGGGCTCAGCACAGAGATAGACATAAGACAAAATAGACATAATGACAGAGGAGAAGAGTGCCTGCTCCTGGTGGAATTGTTTGGTCTCTGTAGATAATATTATAAAGAGTACAGTCTAGACCTGCTCTGTATGAAAAGGCTGAAAGACAGACGCCGAGCTGGGCTGACTGCTGTTGGACTAGTAAGTAATATTAGCTGGCTGCTATGTCTTGTGTTGTTGACCTTGTTGATATTTGGCTGTTAGCAAAATTGTCGACTCGCTAGTTTTTGATTATAAGTAAATACTGGAGTACAGCTGTCCATATTTACCACAGTGGATTACACTGTTACTATGAAGCATCCATATTTTAACAACGGGCGCTCCTTAAGTCGTCAAATGATATTGGATTTGTATCAGTGGTGAAATTTACTCTATTATGGAAATTCCTATCAGAAGAGGTATCTGACTTATTTTATTATATTTAATTATTGAGACAGTTGACAAAAAAGGTGAATATCTCATTAAAATGAAAAACATTTGCTTTAAAGGGGCAGTTTAAGGAAACATTTTAGGAACAACAACGGCAAGTAATTAAAAGAGCGTCAGTCGAAGCTTTAACCTGTGAAAAACAAACAGAAAACCGAAAGGAAACATGGTATTTGTGTTGTGAAATGATTTGAAAAAAAAAGTGTTTTAATCTTCCATTAAGAGGATTATTTATTTTTTAGAAAACGGAGAAAAAGTGAGCATTAAAACTTCTGAGAAATAGATTTTTACTGTTTCCATCATTAAAGCATTGTGTAAACTAACAGATGTTAAATCATGTTAATGCTACCCTGACTTCAGCTGAATAATGTCTCTGTCTGGACGGTAAAAACTGCTGCCAACTTTAGCTAATGTTAGCTAATGTTTGCTCAGTTTGTTAGCCAGGCTATCTGGTTTGTACTACAGGCATTTTGGACCACAGGGAAGAGGAGGCTTTCAGGGTAATGCTGAAGGGAGGAGCTGGTGTCATGCCAGAACCGGAGCTAGCAATGTAACCGGGCTCAACAGCCTCTATGGACATAATGGCAGAGTGCTTGCTCATGGTGGAATTGTTTGGTCTCTGTAGATAATATTATAAAGCGTACAGTCTAGACCTGCTCTGTATGGAAAGAGTCATGAGATAACTTCTGTTATGATTTGGTGCTATATAAATAACATTTAATTAAACTGAAGAGGGCAAAGAGGACGCTGGTGGAGGAAGCTAAGTAAAGTAAATCTGGGACTGACTTTTAGTGGTTGGTGAGAGCTTGGTGAAATAAAAGGCTGAAAGACAGACGCCGAGCTGGGCTGACTGCTGTTGGACTAGTAAGTAATATTAGCTGGCTGCTATGTCTGCTGTTGGTGACCTTGTTGATGTTTGGCTGTAGGCAAAGTTGTCGTTTTTGATCATAAGTAATGTAATCAGAACAAATACTCGAGTACAGCTGTCCATATATACCACAGTTATATATACCACAGATTACACTGTTACTATGAAGCATCCATATTTTATCTGAAACAGTATAGCAGCAGAGATCTGTATTTATAATTGGATAAATGTGTCAGAATGCACAAGCAGACACTGAACTTTGACCTCCTTCATTAGAAATCTTCACCCAGTGGACCGTGACCCCTGCCTCCGCCCTCCCCCCGCTGTGTCTGTGTTTAAGCGGACTCACAGTCGGATGAGGAAGGGGTGGTTGACCTCTGACAGCACCTCCTTCTCGTTGTGGACGTGCTGTTCCTGCTTCAGTCGGATCACGTCGGGGATCTTCATCTGCTTCAGGGCGAAGAAGGCCCTGCTCTTCTTGTCCTTGACCAGGAAGACTCGGCCAAAAGTCCCTGTGCCTGAGGAGGGGGGAAGAGACATGGGGAGGGGGT
The DNA here is from genome assembly GCA_946959425.1 of Argyrosomus regius. Classification (NCBI taxonomy): domain Eukaryota; kingdom Metazoa; phylum Chordata; class Actinopteri; family Sciaenidae; genus Argyrosomus; species Argyrosomus regius. The sequence goes on from OX336905.1 coordinate 13,674,379, forward strand.
GAGGACCAACCACCGTGACAGGAATCCACAGCACACAGGGGAACTAGACCATGAGAAATAACTGCTTATCTAACGCTCTGCGTGTATTGATTATGTTTGGGTAACTACACTGATGTTCAAACCTGTCATTTATCATTGATGCATGCAAAAATATTCAGCTGTCAGTGTCAGCCAATATTCTGTGGACTCAATCAAAGGTCTTAAAATGAATTCATCTGAGAAGTGATCTCATCTACAGCTGTGGCTCATTTTCATTTTCTGTTGATCTGCAGATTCAATTTCAACGCCACAGTCTACAAAAATATATCAGTTTACAAGATGATGTCTTCAAATCTGTGACCAACAGTCCAAACCCCAACACGGGACATTTTGAAGGTAAGATGGACACTTCTAAGAGAATCAGTGTGACTGCTGCAGCATGTGGAGGCTTTCAGAGGGTTTGCTGTGCAGGATGTTGAGTAGAAGTTGAACCAGTCGTCTGTATTAGACCTCTTGATTAGAATGTCACTTATTATGCCCACATTAGGCCTTCTTTAAAATCCGACAGTGTTTGACAGCTTGAATAGCTCAGCATTAAACTTTGAAGACAAAAAAAAGTTCAGACAGAATTCAAACTGAAAAATCGATGCTCTGTTACAGCACAGCGTGTCTTTATTTATTCACATCTCGTGTTTCGTGGGCGTTCAGAGAAAAAGGACAGCGGGACCTGCAGAGGCTGTGAACGCCACCACAGTGACTCTTTCAGTCCTGGTGGCAGCAGACTATGTTCAGGTTCTGCCTCTGGGTCCAGACTGAACTTCAGAGTGGTGACGGTGCAGAACCTGTAGTCAGCTTTTCATAAGGTTGGATTTACATATTACGAACAGTCACCTCCAGAGACTGACTGACAGATCACATTGCATCCAGTCTAATGATTTGCATTACATTACTTTGCATTAGCTGCACTGTTGAATGAAATGTGTGCTAGCAGCACTCTGACCTGCTCTATATGGAAAGAGATAACTTCTAATGTTATATAAATAAAACTGAATTGAAATTGAATGTTTGTCTCCTTATACAGATATTCAAACTAGTAATGGACCCATCAGCTGTTTATTGTGATGATAATTTGCATGTTTGTTTGGATCTTGAACATATTTATGAGTCAGAGAAAGCTTGTTTGGACAGAACGTAAAAAGGTTTACTCAAAACTGAAATGACACAAGAGTGAAAGTACATTTTGATGATACCACATTTTAAAAGCTCCACCTTAAGCCCTAAAACTGCTCTGAAAATGGAACAGCTGACATCTTTAAGTTATCTCCATGACGACTGAATAAACTCCAGAACCTCCATCTAGGATGCGTCATCTAATACCGGCATAAAATATGACTGAACTGCGACGAATTGTGCCAAAATAGAGCCTGCTACACGTTACAGTGTCTGGAACACGCCCATACACACACACACACACACACACACACACACACACACACGTGATCAAATTCCTGTTTTCATGGAGTTTGACGTGTGTCTTGATGCCACTGGTGTGACGAAATTCACAGAAAAAAATGGAGCCCGACCAGTACGAGATTTTTGAGACAGATACTGAGTGAAAATGCCGTCTGGTTTGCAGCCACTTTCAGTAGTTCTGAACACTTCTCTCTTTTATCCCAGTACTTTTTTCATGTTTTTTCTACACTAATCTGCAGCCTTTTTGTGGGCGCTAGCGCTAGCATACCCTCGGTGGAAATTGAATTGTGGAGAAGAAGACGAGGATGCAGAGCTGGATCTAAGCACCAGGAGTAGAGAGGGCGATACAAACCATCTGTGTGGTCTGTTATCATGGGGAATGTAAGATCTCTCCCCAATCAGATGGAAGAGCTCACAGCTCCAGAGGGAGTATGGAGAGCGTCATGGCTGGGTTGGCTCGCTGTTGGCTTTGGATGTCTTTTAACTTGTGAGAGAGGACAGAAGAGCGAAGGCTGATGTGTCTGTGGCCTGTGGGCATCATCCTCTCGCCTCCTGCATGAGACTGTGGTGGGCTTGGGCAGCTCCTTCAGCAACAGACTGACACTCCGACCATGTAAGAAGGAGCTCTACCACAGGTCCTTCATTCCAACAGCTGTCAGACTCATGCAGGCTAACATACGCTGATAGCATGTCTGCTATAGGCCAATAAAAAATGTAATTTTTCATATGTCAATATTGACGTCAGTCCCATGAATCTAGTGTGAGTCAGACTCTGATTAAATGATGACAGGCTGTTATTATCTTCTTAAGCATGCGTGTAAGAGCAGTGTCTTTCAGTAAAGAGTCTGCCTGCAGGGCATCACACTTGACTGTTGGCTCGTCTGTGCGTGTGTGTGCACGAGGTGTGTTGTTGGTTACTCTGTTTGTGTACATGTCAGTGATATTCAGTGAAAGTTTCATCTTTAATCACATATGATCTGTACACGATAACAACATTCCTGTTGCTCATTAGTCAGACACATCTGGTTTCTATGTGTTGCCATGAAGAACAACAACAGAATTCACATTTCACTTTTACTTTTTTAAAAAAGTACTGACTGTGAGGTTTGTTTGTCGAGTAACTGCCCTGATATTCTTTCAATAAATGACAATAATCCATGTGAGAGAGAGTGGGCAGGATCAGGCTGGTTCAGGATGGATGAACCAGTCCTCCAGAGGCAGGCTCGCTACAGATTTCTGTGGCCTAATCTCGCCCCGAGCTGTATGTTGTTGTTTTCTTCCTGAAGACGCTGAGAAGCGTTTCATGGCATTTCATTGGTGCAGAGCTGATGAGCAGTGGAGGGAGACGATAAACGGCCGATGACAACATGTGATAGAACAAACGGTCTGAGTGAGACATGGAGCTGCTGCAACCTCTTAATGAAATGCTGGCTGTCTCGTTCCTCGGCTTTACCAACAATGAACCTCTGTCTCAGCGCTATTAGTGTTGCCATAGCAACAAAGACACAGTTTCTATCAGGGTGAACACTTCATTTCTCAACAATGTCAAACTTTTCAGGCATCAAAAGGAGCTCATAGAGCCAGTAAAGGTTAGACTGGGTCGTCCTGTGAGAGCCTTTAATGAGAGATGAAATCCACAGTAAACCTGGACCAAACAGATCACACCACAACCACAGCCGCCACATGATGCTACAGGTGTTAGCTCATGACCTTACCAGAAGCACTTCAGATGAGTGTTTTGCCCACCAGACTTTGTTAACTTGCTCTTACTGTCAGTCATTGCTGGACTGGTTTATGTGCTTCTACCTTGAGCACATTGTTTCCCTTTTGGCTGATTTTATGATCGGAAGTTGGCACAGGGTGTTTTATTTTGAAAATCAACCAGATTCTCTATGGCGTTTAAGTGTCTGACTTCCAGCCAGCTCAAGCTGCTCTGTGCAGATTGACGTCCATCAAATATAGAACAGCACGTATTCTCAGAGAGCTTCTGGTGAGGCTTCAAACATCAAGTAGAATGCTAGCGATGAGCTCGAGCAGCAGCGGCGCACGCGGTCCACGTCGCATCCGTGCCTGGTGGAATTTAGCCGTTTTAGTATCTGATAGGGCCAAAGAAGAAGAAGAGGGGGATAAGAGAGATAAGGGCGTGACTGGCGCTTAAATTGGAGGAGGTGGGGATCGAACCTCCGATCATCTGATCAGTGGACGATCAGTGCTCTAGCTCCTGAGCCAGAGCCGCCCCAATAACAATAACAGCAAAAGTTTATGTTCAGATTTATCTGACTGCTCGTATTATTTGATGAAAAAGTAATCATGTGCAGTAACGAAGAAAATGAAGGACCTCGTTAACATGTTGGCAGGTGAATCGTGATCAAACAGAACATTCACACCGCTGACGCTAACTCGAGGCATCTTCTCAGACTTCACACAGCTCCCTCTGCAGACACTAACAAACACACTTTGATGTGTAAAATCAGACAGGTTCCTTTTAGTCTCGACTAAATTAAATTAGACACCGCATGATAGAAATTAGGATAGCGGTGCTTGCTGTCAGAGAGGATTGGTTGTGTTTCACTCAGTGTGTTCACATGAAAAGCGACAAAAAGAGTTCACTGTCACACCGCTGCACACCAAGCCAATGACTGACCCTCCATTCTGATGACACAGAGGTGTGGATATAGGGGTTGGGGGCAGACTCTGTTAGACGATCCGACAATCACTGCGTTTGAAGCCTTTAGATTCGCCAGAATCGAGGGTGGCAGAACGATTTCACCCAATCAAGTTCAAATTGAAAATAATGCATGAAAATGACCTAAAATTGGAGCTCCACGACGAGAAAACAGGAGAGAAGAAGAAGCCAGTGGTTCTGATGATGAGAGGTATCTAACCCCACGGCCTCTCTGCATAACAATGTGCTGAAGCAGTGTAAGATTTCAACTTGTTCAACAACTCCATCACTGCACAAGGCCTGCATTGTGTGAGTGTTTGAAAACATCCATGAAGGAGAAGAGGAGAACAAGATAAGGTATTCTCTGTGCACACTTAGCCATGTTATAAATCACAGGGCTGCTTCTTTGGTATTTCCTGAGCTGGCACTGTTATCAGGAACAAAGCCGCGACACTGAGGCTCAGCCTGGAAATGGCCGGCTGATTTCAGGGAGTAATGTATTGTAATGTATATTTACCCGTGTGGAAAGTGGGTCACCCATGACTCCTCTTCCACCTGCTCGCTTCCTGTGGCTTAGAGAAACAAATGCACCGCACGCAACTCTTAACGTTCCCGTCGTACTGGCAGGATGCAACTTTTACGAGGCTTAACGCCATCAACGAATCCCTGAATATCACGTTGTGGATGGAGAATTTATTTGCTCTGACAGGCCTGCGGTTGGTGTCGCCTTCCTGGGTCATACAGGCGACCACAGCATGTGACGGCGCAAGAGAGTTGCCTCATGATTTCAATGACAATTAAACAACAGCAGGCAGATAAAGAGCTTTGGCTGATTTGTTTTAGGCAGCAAATCCCTCTCATCAGACAAAATGGCTTGGCAAATTGGATTTTTATGCCGGGCTCATAAGCTCGGAGCTTTCTCCCAACAGTACAGGATGAATGCCGTTCCCTGCTGCACACCTCCCTGACAGACATTAAGCTCAGGCTTCATTGGCTGCATGTAGCTTAATGCATATTATCGAGCTGGATGTTGTCCATAAAGCACAGCGGCATGACATCATAAATCACGATGCATGTTAAATCTGCCTGAGAAATCAAACTATTAGCATTAATGAAAAAGGGCTGAGGGATGCAGTGTCATCACTTCCATCACCATCTGGCCTTTTATGATCAGTCTGCACCACTGTAAAACAGCGCTGATGTGGACGAGTAAAGACTCGATAGATTCTTTGTTTTTATTATCTTTTGTTTTACTTTGAAAACTCAGAGTCATGTGACACGTCACTGCGAGTCACTCTGCCACATTTTTCCTCTCCACAGGAGCAGGAAGATTTCACTCAGCTGTGCAAAAAAAGGCTTGAACTAAATACGTGACTCATCGTTTCATATCAGTTTATATCTCCTCTCAGATCTGCTGACCAGTCACCTGTCAGACACACACTTTCTTAATATTCAAGGTCTTTGCAAGCTCCTCCAGGCCCAGTTTACTCAAATTCAAGTACCAAACACAGCAAAGTTTGAGACACATATTAAGATTATCACTGTGATGTACACTGATGACATTTTTTTAGAATGACAGGGCAGCTTCACAGATGTTCACAGACAACTAGCCCCGCCTATTGACTAATATAAAGTAAAAAAATATTTCCATTTTCTATTCTTGCACAAAATCTATAAATTCAAGCAAAAACTTTCAAGATGTTGATTTTTTTGTCTCAGACTCACAAACTTCTAAGGATTTCAACTGGTGTACATTCCACACTCCCAGTTAAACCTCATGTGAAGGCCCGCTGTCTCTTTGAGTCATCATAAAAAACAGAACTGTCACACTCCCTTTCATTATTAATGACTTCTCTGTGCAGCTCTCTATACTTGTTTTATTGATCGTCTTGTCTTTATTTAGAAATTCTGATTGGTCGATGTTGGTCGTCAACATGCCGCTGCTGAATCAGCACATATTGTGACAGATATCAAAATAAGGAACAAAAAGCATCAGCTGGTTGTCGCGCGGAGTAAGAAGGCCTCATTAGACACTAAGTGTCTGTCAGGCTGCTGTCCAGAGATCCAGAGAGTAAGATACTATGCAGTTATACATCAGATTAATAATGGAAATGTGAAGCTTCATTACAGTAACTGAACATTTGTATTTGATCGGATACTTTACATATAGTGAATATGAATGAATGAATCTTCTTCTTACACAGAATAGCAGCAGTGCAGCTGTCATGTTAGTCCAACTTTTCACCCCACAGTCAAACTTCATTTGCTTCACACTGTCTGTCCTTATTTTGTTAAAAAGTGGCCAAAGGCCAAAAATTGTTTGCCAATTTCTCAAAATGCCAACCTGGCACCAGTTACTGTCAGTCCCTGCTAGACTGGAGCACAATAACTCGAAGCCGAATACAGATGCACACAGTGGATACAGAACTTATGAAGACATTGTCCACGTCCAACAGTCCATCAGGCACCACAGTCAGGACAGAGCAACTCAAACCACAAACAGAGACCACATCCAGAGATCAGATGAACATTTTGGAGCAAAGGATTCCTCAAACAGATTGAACTCATATCTGTGCACACAAACACTTCAAGAATGAAGCTCCACTGGTGGAAGGAGCTCACACAGAGTGGCCACCACCACAAATACACTGACTAATCATCTGTTGCTTCCTGTGTCAGGTATTCACATTTCCTCAGGACGAAGAGGGGTTGACCCCATGGGGCAGCACTTTAGAAGATGCATTCTGTTTGTGAGTTCAAAGATCAGACCTTTGTCTTTGTTTCCACGCTGAAACTTGAGATCTAACTGCACAGTGACACACTCCTCTCACTTTCTTCTCACCTTTCCTGGCTGCATCACTTTGTACTGTCGTCTGGTGACAATTTGACTTGAATCAGATGTGACTGTACATGTTTAGACTCTATCTAATGTCTTTGATATATTTAATGTAATGCCCCTCAGTGAGAACAGAGTCAAGCTAGGTCAATGATGCAGCGACTACATGATCCTGTAAGTCTGTGCACTGAACCAACGTTCATCCAGAGCTGATTAAAGAGGAGCCTTTAGCATCAACATGGAGACAGCAGTGGCTAAATCTCCTGACCTTTAGTCCCTAGTGAAGGTCAAAAACACTGGATACTACACTTCCCATAATGCAACTTGATAGCTAGCTTTCAGTAGACGCAGCCTGTCTGATAACTTCTTTCAAACGGAGAAAATGTTTTCTGGTTTTCCCTCTGATGTCCTCCGGCTGCTCCGCCTCAACTCTCTGGGATTTACAGTTTCCTGATGGACAGTGAAGTAAACTGCTGCCAAATGTAGCTGCTGTTAGCTAATGTTAGCTCAGTTTGTGTAGACTGTGAGCTCAGAGCACCGGGGGAGTGTTAGTATTCCATCCGGATGGGGAGGTTTTCAGGCCCGGGGCATGGGCGAATGCTGACAGAACCGGCTCTGGCAATGTAACCGGGCTCAGCAACCTCTATGGACATAATGGCAGAGAAGAAGAGACTGAAGAGGACATAGATGGAGGAAGCTAAGAAGACAAAAGTTTCTGATGTTTTATTCACAGTTGTGCTGCTGTTTTCTGGACAGATTTTTATTCTCTTAATAAAGAATCCTCCCTCAATGAGTTCTTAAGTAATGCAATGATGTGGGCGTGACTCAAACTTTGGACAAGTCAAACTGCAATTACTAACTCCCTGGAGGGCAGGTTGTTGCCCAACCCTGGTGCGTCAGGTTCTCTGAATACTGCCTGACTAACTGGCCAGTGCACACACACCTCTGACTTCTGGAACATGGCTTTAGGCTGTCTGGAACAGTTAACGGTTAACTGAGTTATCAAGTTTGGAGAACATGAACTGGCCCACTGCTGCTGGCTCAGGTTAGTGCTGTTTGGAGTCCATTGACTTGCTGACTGACGAACTACACACTCACGAGTAGTAAACGAGTGAGACACAGAACATATACAAAACTATGCCTGATGGGTTATTATGTGGTTTGGATACACACTATGTTAAGGTTTGAATTGTCCATACTTTACACCACACCCACTGCACACTGGCTCTTTTTAGCTCTTTAAAAATGAAATGTTAGATGTGTGTATATGTTAGCTGAGTGTGTCTCGACAGTATTTGAAATACATAAGAGGATGTGCAAAGATATGAGACGACTGTGATGGTAGCTGCTTACACAAACTAAATCTACAAAAAGATAAAGCACGAAGTGGGGGACTGGGGGACATATTGATAAAGTACTGATATTCTGATGTGAGGCTATCAGCTCAGAGTCTTCCTACTGAAGCAGGGCTGGTTGATATGATGAGAAATCTATATCAGCTGTCACATTTATCTCAATATCACCAAACGTACAAACCATTCCAAAACATCACTGTCTGGAAGTCATGTTTGTCTGACCTAGTTTAGGATTCTGAACTCTTTGAGCTGATTGGTTGGTTGAATGACTAGTTGTTGAGGTTATTGGGAAGCGTGGGAATCGTTTTCTGTGGTAACAGTGTGCTAAACATCCGTCTAAGACAGACTGGGAAATAAAACACCGCCTGTTACACCTCGAGCAGGATAATGTGATCATAGCTTTGCCTATCAGAGGCGGATCAGTGCTTCCAAAGTAATAAGGTCATTGGTTTTGTTAAAGGAGGTGGGACGCGACCTTATCTACCTGAAAGCAAACACAGGGCCTAGTCAGAGCCTTTAAAGTCCCACGTCAACAGGACTGGGTTTAAGTTTCAGCGTCATGTGAAGTACAAACGTCACAACAGTTCACACTGAATATCTGTAAAACAAAGTAGAATTTGCTAATCGCTAAGCCACCGTGGTTCGCCACTGCTACTTCTGCTATCTCGCCAATTATCATGGCATAGATTCATCAAGGTGCTGGAACATGACATGGCAGCATACCTACAACACTCACTGAATCTTTATTGACCCCATGCTCACTGTGCTTCAGTTTCCTGTTCCGAGTTGACACCCGGTGTGGTCTTCAGAGATGCTCTTCTGCGTAAGTCACTTGTAATGAGTCATTACTTGAGTTACTGTTTGCTTTCCATCAGCGTGGCCATTCTCTGACCTCCTGCATCAACATTATCACCCAGAGAACTGCTGATTTTCTATTTTTTGGACCACTGTCTGTCATGGTTATGAGTGAAAAACACCATTTAATGTGTTAACACAAGCAGCAAAGTACTCTGCTTCAGTGAAATACAGTCTGAAATGTGTACATTTGAATTAAGATACATCTGATCAAAGAGTAAACAAGAGAAAGAATCTGAGCAAGCTTTCAATGCTTAAATTACATGATTAGTCTATTAGTACATCAACAAAAAGTATATTTTAATAACGTTCTCTGGTTCCAGCTGCTGATTTTCCTTGTCGTACATTAGAACATTTAGTTTCTTTGGGTTTCGGCTGTTGAAATGTGTTGACACCACCTTGGACTTTGGGAAACCATGTCATGTCTCGCTGTTTCATGATGTTTTATAGATCAAATTAGCAGTTTAATCAGGAAAATACTATTTGACACTGAAGGAAACATGAAGGAGTTGATGGTTCCAGCAACTCAAATGTGGATATTTGCTGTTTCTCTATGTGTTTTATAAATCTCTTTGGGGGTTCTGACTGTTAATTGGAGAACACAAGCCATTCTAATGTCAACTTGGGCCTCATAATGAACTTTATCATCAGTTACAGCCCTGCTGGACAGTTTTTAATACTCATAACTACAGTGCTGAAGTTCAATACCCAACCATACTGTTCTATTATTATGAAATGCATAATCCATTTGACTCTCCTGCCTGTGTGGAGTTTGGAAACCTGTCTGTGTTCATGTGTGTGACTCTGTGGAACTCACCCACTGTAGCGATGGTCTCCAGGTCATCCAGGCAGTACACCCGGCTGTTCGGTGATGCCTCTCCAGCTGAGCTGCTGGCGTTGCTCTTACTTTCTTTCAGGGAGTTGCTCTCACTGTTGACTCCGACCTTTGCTTTGGAGGACGCCATTATTGTTAGTTTTAAGGGGGAAAAAGCTGACTATTTGGGTTTATAAATATCCAGTGGGACGCAGACAGAGTTCATATGAGACATTTCTGGACGTGTCGTCACTTCATCTTCTTTGTCTAGCTCTGGCAGTGCGGCTCGTTATCGGACACTGACGCCTCCCTCATTGGGAGAAAGTGAGCGGTAAAAGTAGCTGACGTTTCTGTTAACGAGTTCGGTTAATTAGCGGACAAAAGGGAGGTGAAGCCACCGGCGTGAGTGAGACAAAGAAGCCGGTGACAGGTGCACTGCGCTGGCACGTAGCGTTAGCGACTTCGGTTAGCGGCTAACAATCCATAGTGAGCTAATGGGAGAGCCGAGCGGAGAGCGCGGAGCGGCGGGAATGACTGTCTGTTGGTCCGGAATAAAAGAGACTTTTAAAAACTCACTGACTCGATGAGTCCTGTGCTGCCTGTGGCTCAACTTTACTCCTTTTCTTCATTATTTACTCAGCTACAACAACAGACCTCACCCAGCACTGTCCACATCAACCAGGAAGAGCTTCAGTATCGGCGTCCAAATAATATCCGGCCCGGACTTTCAAAATAAAATAATACTGACCAACATGGCGACATTTATTGAGTAACGCAAAGCCACTGAGAGAATGTCATTGTTTTCCGTCTGGGTAAATGTATCTGTATGTATGTATAAGCATATTAAATACTGATAAGTTGCTTTTTTCTTCAAATTACAAATACGTTTTATGTTAAACTGTTCAACTTCCTGTATTTCCTACCTGACTGCGTGTACCTTGACGCAGATGGAAGCGCAGGGCTGCATGTTGACAAAGTGCGGCCAATGAAATCGAAGCCTTAACCGGGACATGAACCAATAATGTCCGAGGATGGGTGTGGTGATAGAGACAGGTATGCTAAAGTCATCCGCCCACGGGTAGGAAAAAATGAGCAAGATCATGGAAAGGTACAGTTAGTAAAGTAAATAAGTGGAATCATGTTTAATGTCTTACCATTAAACTGTCACAAAATGTTGTATACATAGCCGATGTATAGAGTCCATAGACAATGATCTTCTATACATTTGGTGACCTTTTTTGGTGACTTTTCACCCAGTCCTCATCAGTGTTTCAGCAACTTCTCTTGAAACCTATAAACTTTTGTGAACACATTAACGCACTAATATGTTAGCCCAAATGCTTTGGTAACCCAACATAGGCTATATGACTTCTCATCCAAATATCTTCTTGCACAGGAGAAATGTCAAAAATCAAATGGGCAGACAGATCACATTCAAGCTTCCCAGAGGACAAACCCTTGGGTACTTCATGAGTTTTCTTCTAGCGTCACCCTCTGTCATAAATGTCAAAATAAAGATATTTCATAAACAGATTAATCACAGACTGCCCAAACATTTGCCAAGCTCCTAGAACACCTGCAACATTTCAGATTTAAGCCAATGTTGGATATAAATGGATAAATGGATATTTGAATTACATTGGACGAGCAGTAGGGGAAAGTGTGTTTGGCAGTGAAGACCAGTAGATAAACAATGACTTTTTAAGGATGCAGGAACTTTCCCCAGGGACTAGGAACCTTTGGAGGAACTCCACAGTGTGTAGACCAGGGTCTAATTTTACCCCACAAAAAAGTCCCTGCTCAGGGGGGAGTACTAGAGACGGTTAATATAAGAGACGTCTCACTAAAGAGTCACATGGGTTTAGTCCCTGTTGCCCCCCTTTAGAAGACCAGCAGAAGGTCCTGAGTATGTTGACTCTAATTAGAGAAGTGAGCACAATTTATGAGCGATTCTTTCTCCTCAGAGTCACTGAAATGAATATTGGAGTCATTTTTCATAAGCCACATATCTTCGGATACTAAAATGACATATTTCAGATAAATCAGGAGAAAATTAACTTTGTTCGAGACCTGTATATACAACAACAACCTATAACAACTGAATTTAAACTTAAATAACTTTCAGAACCATCTCTGGCACAACACAATATGCTTTCATCATCTACACAACACTTCCAAAAGCAATTTGGAGATTGGGGGCAAGGTGACCATGCCCACTTAGGAGACACAAAGTGCATACCATTCCATATCATTGGCACAGATTGGAATGTATTATCCTCAAAAGTTCAGGGACTTTGGGGGTGGGGCTTGAAACGCTGAACATTTCTGGTTGGTCGAGTACATTTTATCTGAGCCACCATTTTTCAAAATCTGCAGCTACAAAGAGGTTTTTTTTGTTTGTTTGTACTTGGACAGAAGAAAGCGTATGACAGATAGACCGACGATAACGCTGTTGCACAGTAGCTGATGGATCTTCATGGGTCTTTAGACTGTAGTGGAAAAGCAAACAACAACAGTTCTATAGGAACCTTTTAGTTCCTAGAAAAGTAGCTCCTGCAACTAAAATTTTCAGGTACTTTGGGTGGAGGACTTAGACTTGACATGGGGCTTGCTGGGTCAATATTCAATATTCTCCTTTATGTCTGGTTTGATCTTCACTGACTTGTGAGAAAAATATCTGCTCTAGCTGATATTTGCGCCACTATGTCACCAGCTGGCATTTACCTGTGTCTGCTGTTTGCTGCTGAGCAGGTATAGTGCACTGTGGGTTTATCAGATCAGAATACTTGCTGCTGAAAAAGAGGATGTTGAACTGAAACAGTGAAGTTTGTAAAACCAAAACAGGCTGTACAACATTCTATAGAGTTGAGGTTAGCTGATTACAACTCAGTATTGCTTTTCAAATACACAATGAGTGCAAGTCTCCTTTAAATAGCCTATGGCTGTGGAGGCTATACTTGGACACAGGGTTAAAGTGGTCAGGGGGCAATGGAGGAAACTCAAGACCCAAGTGCCGCTAACATAGACTTAAAATACTTCATACTGAGTCAGCTGGCCTCAGTGTTCAGTTCACATCTTACAGTCAGGCTTGGCAGCAGGGAACTCAGGTCCTGTTGGATGCTGTGACTACTCAGGACTTATTAATTTAAATATGACTGGAGGTGTAGAAGCTCTGCTTCCTTTGAAGTCCTGTCTGTCCCACAAATCTGTATTTTACACTGACATAACTCTCCTTCAGTGAGGCATTAGCTTCCTTTGGACTAAATAAATCAGCACGATTCTGCATATCAGAGCAATAGTATAATATAGAACGTGTAACACAAGCACATTCATTTTAATCAAAGATAAATCAGATTTCACATTCAGTTATTCCATAGTTTTGTGACCACATTAGTAATGCAAAGCAGAGCGACCGTGATTAGTATTCATGCCGCGGCCTGTTTTTTCCTTTTTTTTCAGACTGTCTGCGGCATGAATGGAATAAAGATGTGTTTGATTTAGACAGAGGTGGCCTAACATTTGCACTTGCGTCCTCAAGCTGTGAAACTATTTGGCACTCCACTATGATACCGCTGCAGCTCCTCTGAAGCTGTCTGTCAAACACAGAGAGGGTTTCAGGAGGATCTCAGGCTAAAGATAAGGGTTCTGTAGAGCCGATGTGCTTGAAAGAGTTATCTTGATGAGCAAGACTTTAAGTAATTATGTTAACAAAGAATGTCTTTAGTGATATCAACTAATGATCTGCTATCATGGGCTAAGTTTATTAAAATGACTTCAGTGATCAGGAGGAAAGAAGGAATTTTGACATTTAAGTGTGACACTTTATTCATGAGGGAGCCTCTTCAAATTTAACACCTTTTGGAATATCAAATACCAACTTTTATTTTATTTATTTTTTAAATTGGCTTTTGAAAAAGACCAAAAGGCGAAATATCTCTTTTCAAAATGTATTTTCTTCACCTAGTGCTGCTTCCCTCTGATCTTCTCCTGGTCTGAATTTATCTAAGCACCTAAAACACTCTTTGAACTTAACAACTTAAGAAACTTAAGAAAAGACAATGCAGCACAATTGTAGGGGTGGGCGATGGAGAGAATCTATCACAGTATATGTAATGTTATTGTGATATCGATATTATATCTATAAAACAGCCAGGGTCAAAGCTAAAATTGGCCATATACAACGAATCTGTGGCTCTGCCTTTTCGCCTCCCAGCTAATCTAAAAATCGTCAAAGATGTGGATCATCGACGGACCTTAACACCAGGGCTCATGGAGACTTATTCACTTCTGGAACCAGCCTCAAGTGGATGTTTAAGGAACTGCAGTTTTTGGTACTTCTGCATTGGCTTCACTTCACAAACACAGAGGTTGCCACTTGGCTGATGCACGTTCCAGAGATCGCTTTCTTGACAGTTTCCATTATCTGTATATGAACACATATCACACAAATTCCTGTGGCTGATCCACATGAAGCGAACCAGAGTCTGATTAGAACTGGACGTAGACCCTCCCTTTCAGGTGGTCTCAGCAGAGCTTCTTTGACAGCTTTCACATTAGCCTAAAAGAACAGAACCCAATGGGCAAATTCACCAGAGCTCAAGTGTGACAGCAAAACAGACCAACACACAGGACCGTGTGATAGTAGCTATGTGATTTGGCATGAAATCTAAAAATAAACTGATGACTGATAATTGATTTTTATGACTGTGTCATGCATGAGTAATATGCCCATCTCAAACAGGCATACAAGACACCATTATTAAGGAAAAGAGACCAGAAACTAGAGTAGTAAAATGTATAACAAATAAAGCATAGGCGGCCATTAAAATTAGACTACCATATTATCCATATGCTGATGATGAACTGTTAAGGTAGAAGTTTTCTCTGACAAGTAGTGAAAAGCAGTTCATGCGAGGTGTGTTTTGTATTTTCATGGAGCCAGTCAGCTGAGAAAAAAGACCCATGTGTAAATTTGTTCTCTCAGTTTGCAAATCTGTTTTACAAATGCATGCATGGATTTAGAATCCATGCACGGTTTACAAATCTGTGGGCACAGAATCGGACAGCATGGTTTATAAAAGGTTTGTAAATTTAGAATACAGATTCACACATGGCTCTTTGTTTTCTCAGCTGACCCCAGGGACCAAACGCAAACTATCCCCTGTAATGTCACAGTATGCCAGTATGTTACCTCTCAGTCCATATGAGCAATTCCATTGCAGCTATTTACATGAAATCTAGACTAGATAGTGGCATTACCTCAATAAAACTACACAGATAAAGAGTATGCACAGAAAAAAAGTGTTGAAGACAGTAGAAAAAGTTCCAAACCAGCTGATTCCAGATTGATTAGTTCTCCCTGTGCTAATTAGAATCAGCTAGGTTAGTGCATGTCTTTGAAAAAGGGTTACCCACCTCGCTGTCATGCACGAAACATCGCATGATCAATCAACATTGTTGAGCAACATTAAATTCTCCTATAAATACTTTGGAGCCATGTAGCACCCTATAATGTAATAATTTCCTGATAATGTAATAACGCTTGAAAATGTAATAAAATTTGCACTTAACTCGATCGAAAATGTAATAAAACCCAATAATGTAATAACTTCACCAATAATGTAATAAAATATCCTGACTGATATTGTAATAACATTTTTACCGATAATGTAATAACTTATTACATTATTGGGAATTTATTACATTTTCAGGATTTATTTTTTTTTCAAAACTGATTATGTAATACTTGACAGATAATGTAATATATATGTTCATTTTCAGTCCAGAGTTCTACATTTTGTGTTTTGAGAATCTAAGAATGTTATATACACCGGATTTGAAACAACACAAAGACTATTGGGTTAAATTGCAGACCTTGAGTAGCATACAGCCATATGCACATGTGCAGATACGCAGGGACATGCAACTACATCCTGGTCTTACTGAGAGGGTGATGGACTTACCTCCTTGGAAGACCAGAATTCCAGCTCAGATAAGCTTCTGAGCAGCACTGGAGACCCCAGGTAACTCTTCCCTGAACGTACCTCTTCACAGATTTTCAACAAATCACTACCTCATGAAAACAACCACAAACCAACAAAACAACTTTCAGTAACACTTCATTTGAAGAGGGTATACATAAGCATTCATAACACCTACATACACATTACATGACACCTGACATAAACATAGGCCTACATATCCACTCATAAATGGTTATTATATCACTTTCAATGTCAAATTGACATCTTACTCTATGTCAAGTGACATAGTGGTCAGCTGACATACTGTCATACTTATAGTATATTATGAGATTTACTTGTATAAATAAAGATTAAGTAAAGCTTATGTGTACCCTTTTCAAATGAAGTGTTACTGAAAGTTGTTTTGTTGGTTTGTGGTTGTTTTCATGAGGTAGTGATTTGTTGGAAATCTGTGAAGAGGTACGTTCAGGGAAGAGTTACCTGGGGTCTCCAGTGCTGCTCAGAAGCTTATCTGAGCTGGAATTCTGGTCTCCAAAGGAGGTAAGTCCATCACCCTCTCAGTAAGACCAGGATGTAGTTGCATGTCCCTGCGTATCTGCACATGTGCATACGGCTGTATGCTACTCAAGGTCTGCAATTTAACCCAATAGTCTTTGTGTTGTTTCAAATCCGGTGTATATAACATTCTTAGATTCTCAAAACACAAAATGTAGAACTCTGGACTGAAAATGAACATATATATTACATTATCTGTCAAGTATTACATAATCAGTTTTGAAAAAAAAAATCCTGAAAATGTAATAAATTCCCAATAATGTAATAAGTTATTACATTATTATTATTATTATCGGTAAAAATGTTATTACAATATCAGTCAGGATATTTTATTACATTATTGGTGAAGTTATTACATTATTGGGTTTTATTACATTTTCGATCGAGTTAAGTGCAAATTTTATTACATTTTCAGGTGTTATTACATTATCAGGAAATTATTACATTATAGGGTGCTACAAGCCATTATCCACAAGTGGAAGGAACATCAATCCATTATCAACCAACTATGAACAGGAGCTCCTCGGAAGGCTTTCAACCGGGCAATTAGAACGTTAGTCAGAAGAGCCAAGGGAGGAGAAAACGATAGACAATGCACTCCACCACCACGGTCTCCATTTATAGTCACCACAGAAGACTCCATTACTGAAGAAAAGTCATGTTGAAGCTTGTTTGGAGAAGCCTGTGGATTCCTGGGAGAACCTTGCATGAGATGAGGCAAACATCTAACTTTGTGGCAACAATTGAACGCACAATTTCACAAGAATAGCTGCATTGGCGAGTAAGAAAGACGTTGACATGTTGAAGACTTATTTCCCCCACCGTAAGTATATGGACTGGACCAAATGAACCCAACTTTAGGTGGGAAAATAACCTGAAATACCTTGCTTGATCAAGACAAAGTCTTGACCTTATGGTGTCACTGGACAAAATGTCAAAAAGGTCATCAGGAATCATCCTATGATCGAATATCACAGGATGAATATCCGACCTAACTTAATGTCACAGCTATCTTGGGACTGATGCCTTCTTATGATGGACCAGGACGTGACTGTGTGCACTGACACGCCTGAAGCATGAGCAACAGTACACTGTAGATTGAATGTTAACACTGTGACCATTAAAGTCACGATGTGCTCTTGACCAAAAAGTATTTCACTAACATAACTCATGGAATGCATGAATGCGACTCCTCTCCTCTTTCAGTGTGCTGCCACCACCATTATCTGTCTCATAAATGCTTCTCCCATCTGCTGAAGTCAGTCATACTGTAATATGGCCATCCGACTGTGTAATATGCCTTTGCAAACTGTGTCCCCCCCCCCACACACACACACGCTCCCCACCACATTTCATGTCTAACCCTCCTTCTCTAGAAGTATTCCTCCTTCCCTTAATGTTGCCTCCTGGCCGGTGTTTCAGTAGTTGCAGTGTTATCAAGATGATGGTGGTGGGGGGGCACTGAGAAGTGAAAATTGTGTTGGTGAGGACGTGGGCTTAAGCTGCTTGATGTTATAATGGTCTGCTTTCTCACAAATCTGCCCCAACAGTCATAATTCCTGTTTTTTTTTTGTTTTTTTTTACGTATTCTCTTTGTCCCTGTCCTTACACGATCTTTCTCTGTATTCAAGGAGGAATCACAGAGTGAAGGGGACATGACAGGGACTTCAAAATGAAAAAAAAATTTGAATACTGTATAATTTATGCTTTAGTTGAGATTTTATGATTCGACCTCTTCATTCAATTCTAACCTGTTTTCACAAGTGAAATATATATAGTATTTCTCATATGATTTCTGAATATTTACATATACTGTATATGTACAAACCTGTGAAAACAGTTCTCACATATATAATAATATTTCACATGTGAAATGTCTGAAAATCACATACCTTATGTGAATTTTTATTATTTGAAATGATTGTTTTAGCATGTGGTTTCTTATATTTCAAATGTGAAATCTTTTCAAAATCCCAGTGTCTGGATAATATGAATTGTCTCACATCTAAAACGTCCAAAATCCACACCACAGTGCCTATATGCAAATGTTTAGCTGTGACCAGCACCTCGCTCTGTCGGTCGGATCACAGAAATGTCCCCCCTTTGGCAGCCACAGTTTTTACCCTATAGGAGGCTGAAAACTGGCATGGGAGTCAAGTGTTGGTGTGTGAATGTGTGGATGCATGCATTCTCACATGTGAAATAATGTTTCAAATGGCTTAAAAAAAAAAGTGCTTTGTCATTTTCACATGCAATTTCTTACATGAGGAATTTCTAACCATCGCCCCGTGTATCATGTATGTAAATTCTGTGATTCACATTTGATATATGTGATATATGAGATCGTACATCTGCAGCATATATAAATATTTGAAAATCATGACATGAAGTGACCATCAAATGTAATTTATCTAATAAATAAATAGTTTCAAGCATGATAAACTGAAGTGAAGTGTGTTTCACATTTGATTTCTTCCAGTACAAAAAATCCATTTCACATATAAGATGCCTATAAATCACACATCACATTTAACACGTGTAATGATCAAAAACATATAAAAGCAGATGTTTTCACGTACATCATATGTGGAACACCATTTAATTTACATAATGAGCAGTTTTTAAAATTATAAATAATAATTTGCTATCTAGACAAATTAGACTCAGGCAGCATGTATTTAGCTTTGTCTTTTGATAAACAAGAATGAAGAAAATGGAAAGTGGCAGGCAGAATAAATGGATGTTTGATCTTTGGTGGAATCTGGTTGGAGATAATAAAAATAAAAGATTTGGACAGCACTCCAACCCACACAGATTTTTTTGGGCATGACACCTTCCAGAGTGTATTCTGCTAATTTTACAAGCAATATACACAGATGGAGTTAATTATAGAACAGCAACATCCCAACAGGGGGAGCCACCACCTTTATTATTATTATGAAAAAATAAAGAGACACAAATTATATATAGTTCAATCCATTGGGAATGGTGTATCGAGGATTCTGTCCCCATCATCACCATCTTCAGTAATTCTGTTAACAAAGAATGTGTTCAGTGATATCTGCTAATGATCTGCTGTCACTATGTTTATTCATGATGATAACAGGACAACAGCAAAGCTTAAGTCCTGCCAGTCCTTTGCCTTTACAATCGTGGGCGATTGCTTGGACCCCGGAGGGTTCAATCAGTTTTCATAGGCTAAATCAGAATCATTCACATGAAGACATGTTTGCTATGTTAGACCTGATTAATCATTATCAGGTCACGCTCAGTTTTTTTGAAAATCCCGATCACAGTATTTGTAACCTTCAAACTGTTTATTAGGTTAGGGAATGTTCTATAGAATAATAAGTATTACAAATACTCCATATCTGTAATAGATTACAAATGAAGTGTTATGCTTAGGCATTAAAGGTGGTAGCTTAGTGCCTATCTAGTCTACAGACCACTGTACAAGTGCTTTGACAACAGTTTACAACACACACATTGATACAGTGATGGCTGCCAAGTGCTCATCAGGAGTGATACAGCACTTCCTATTTATACACCCACAAATAATACAAAGCACAGCCACACACACACACACACACACACACACACACACACACACACACACACACACACACACACACACACACACGCACACACACAACACACACACACACACACACACACACACATGTCACAGCCATTGCAAGCAATTTATTGTTCAGTATCTCACTCAGGATCCTGGTTGGCATAAGAATTAAAGTCTAAACTTCAAGAACACTAAATAATTGGGTGGATGGTAAATACTACCAAAAAAACTGTTTCATGTTCTAATAAAACTTAGAAGTATATTTATATATATGAAAACTATAAATATATCGCTGCAGTGTAATTTCTGGTTGTGTCTACAGCTGGTAAGTATTGTGGACGAAGAGACATTTACTTCCTCTAGTTCTCACTCCTACTGTCCAGTGAATGTTTTTTTAATCAGACATATTTCATATAATGAAAGATTCATTTAGTCATGTCTCACTATAAAAAATGTGCTCCAGACATGACAGATTCTTGGATAAGTTCCTTACTGAGAAGAAAATATGAAATGTATTGGACAGGAGGTTCATGACTGTGGGGTGTCAGTGATCTGAACTATGAGGTTAGAGTGAATCAGATTAATTACTGTTTCGTTAGTTAATAATTATATTTGGATCATAATCAAAGAATGCTAAATTAGTTTCTGTGAATGCTCACTCACTTGTATGCTATCATTAGATAATCACTGACTCATTTTGCATCTTCGCATGACTTTACTGAGAGGGCACAACACTACTAATGCGACATCAAGTAGAGGAGTGCTCAATTATTGTTCACTGATGCCTACTCATGTATGCAGAGTGTAAGGCAGCATTATATTTGAATGTGTAACACCAGCAGCGGCATATAAAAGGAAAGAGAGCACATAAACCTGTAAGAGCTTCCTGTCTGGGATGAGTATGAACAGAGGAATAGGATCCAAATGTCCACTCTCTGGAGGTGCAGAATGAGCCTGTGTGGACTTTCCAGGAATGAGAGCCAACAGGTCTGAGAGTCAAGTGTGGTGGTTTGGATTGAGCCACACTGTGGTTCTGTCCATCTCCTGACACATATGCCACACTAAGTCAGCCAGTCACTGAGCTTCGGCACTCATGGGTTCATGATATGGGCTCACTGATGTGTCATGTAACTATATTATAAAATGGTCCCAAAACACACACATATAAAGCCTTTTTTCCAATGACATATATAAAAATGGACAACACTTCCTGTGCTGGTGGCATCATTTGGATCCTGAGTCTGCACAGTAGTGATTGAGGTTGGAGCAGTACACCCGCTAACTCGATCTCAAGCAGGTCTCAGCTGTCAATCACGAAGTGAAACCCATATTAACCAATCAAAACCAACCAACCTATCAGAAAAATGAACACTTGAACATCGCCGTGATAAGAACTATGGAAAATGTCAGAAACCATCTTTGGGAAAAATGTATTGTTTTGTTTGGCCCATGTCCCATCTGCTGACATTAAGGGGGCAGGTTTATAACCTATTCTGCAGCCAGCCACCAGGGGTGATCCAGATAACCTGAGCAGACATTTTCATGCCAATGTTTGTGCTTGGAAAGATTTATTTCATGGCAAATACACTAGGGTTAAGGCTTGGTTAACCAGAACACTGAGAAGTTGAAGAAGGTGGCGTTTTCTGAGCAAACAAAAGTTATGTTCACATTAATTGTTCATCACCAAATATGTTGAACACTTTTCCTTCCTCATAAAACATGAGCAGGTGGTTCTTGAAGTATGCTTTGTTTAAAGTGACATTGCATAGAAATTGGTATTTTTTGCAATTTAGTGCCCCGACTAGTGTGACCTATTACCTATGATCAAAAACTAATGAGTTTGCTAACAGTCAAACAACAAGCAAGTGCAACAACACCTCCTCTTATCAGTGATCCTAACACCTGTAGTACAAACACTAACACTCCCCTGGTGCTCTGAGTGCACACAGGCAGCCTGGCTAACAAACTGAACTAACGTTAGCTAACAGCAGCTACAGTTGGTAGCCGTTTACTGAAAATTGTTATGTAGCATCAAAATGATTGAATATTTGTTTTTTTTTATGGTAAAAACGTGACACGGTGTTGCTTTAAATAAATGTTTGCTTGCTAGCAGACTTATTCTTCACTGACTTTGTTTGTTGGCAGATTCCCACCAAGTATTGATCAGCGGAGCAGCATGAAACCAGGATAAGAATCAGTCCCATGAAAAATACAAACAAAACGAGGACTCACTTGTAAAAACATTAACTCCACAGGGTACCACTGTAGTTACAGTTACTATAAAAAGCAAAGCTTAATTCCAGGTCTATGATGGAATTTCAGTCGCCTGCATGAAAGTCCCTTATCCACACACACACTTTTTTCCCCTTACTTTTGGTGGTGCAGAATCTTTTTTTTTTTTTTGTCCTTGTAGTGATCTGAAGACATATCAGCCTGAATAACATGATCAGCAACAATGTGCAACCGCTGAAAGCACCTGCAACTCTCATTTAGTCCCACCTGCAGAGCGGAGCCCAGATTTAGCTCCAGGAAGTTGCCCCCCAAAGTTGATTTAGAACCTGTGACAATGGATACACAATATGGAATGTATCATGAGTTCCTGCAGTGGTGAACACCGTTAGACTGTTCTGTGACTCATTTAGCTCCACAGGTTCACTTTGAGAGCTGGTCAGTCATTTGAAATGTCTTTAGCTTCAAATACAGAATAAAAATCTGGTCTATAGAGCACGTCCTCTGACAGGATTCTCTTTGAGCCGCCATTACCTTGAAACAACACCCACAGTAATAGCTTAACGCAGAGGGAAAGCAATAAAGCAAACATTCACATTAGACTCTAAAGGTCTTTCAGAGAGGTTAATTAAACCAAGATGGACTTTATGTTTGCATGAGATCCAGATGTTGACTTTACAGACTAGATTTTATAAAAATGTCAAGAATCGAGGCCTGGGTTACCCTTCAGTATTGAAGGATGAAGCTCTGGCAGCTGTCCACTGGAAAATATATTTTAACGACAACTTGCTGTTCGTGTGTGGACGTCAAACTGTGCTCATTTAAATCCACAATTAACCTCATTAACATCGGCAACATGTCGATTTGTGAAGGCAGCATCTCTAATAACTTTCTATCAAGAGTATCTTAACTGCAAATGAGATGGATCAAGAATGTTTTAGCGCCATCAGAAGCGCCCAGGCGTAACACTGGTGCCCCGAGTCGACTGGAACCAGGCAGGCTGTGCTTGATCTCCAACAAACTGATTCGATGTTTTATTGCTCTCACATCTCCACCAGCAAACGCAGCAGGACAAAGTTGTCAGGGCTGCACAAAAAAGAGCAGTCCTGACAGCTGATGGATCCAGACTGACAGAGCCCGAGGCCAGCAATTCTCATCATCCATCTGCTTCAATTTGCCCAAAAAACATTTCTGAAACACTCCCCCCCCCCTTTTTACAAGCAGAAACAAATGGGGGCAAATTACCAGTTTCTCTAACTGTTGGGAAGTGAAATCACTCTTGTTCCAAAATTGGTTCCAGGAATAAAAACGTGAGCAAGTTGTCTCTACCAAGATAACAATGTTTGTTTCTGGAATGGAAAATCTAAGGCTTTCCTCACAACGTGGGATTTTATTTAAAGGAACATTTTGGCACATCAAAACTTTCCCATTTTCAACTTCATAGTTTGTTTCCTAAATATTCTGCACACAACAATACAAGGCTCATTATTACCTAACTATGCATGCAAACTGAGGCTCACTGCCACGTTCACACTATAGACGGCTCAAAGTTTAATAAACTCACCACACAAGTTTGTTACGATACCAGAATTTTAAACTTTAATTCAATACTAGTATTGAAAAATGATACTCGATACCTCTTCTGATACCTCGGCGAAAAGAAATCCTCTGCACGCAGAATAAGAAACAGCACAAAGTGCTGACACATTAAAAGTCACATATTGAAGATCACGTATGGTTTTATATTTGATATGAATACATTTCCATATTTTTAGGAGGTTCTTTCTTATGTCACCATTTAAATTCTTCACCTTATTTTAGTGTTTACTCACAAACGACTTCAATCTGCTCACACACACCTTACTGCACACACACACACACACACACACACACACACACACACACACACACACACACACTGCCTCTCTCTCTCTCTGTGTGTATCAAACAGGAAGAGTACTTTTTTATAAAGTCACCCAAAAAACACAACTCACGTTTTGAATGTTTTCACCCATGATTCTGTTTTCACATCAGCAGGTGAGCTGTGTGTGTGGAGGAGGCTGATCCAAACCAACGTGGTCCTGATGGTGTGTTCACTGCTGCTTCACCTGGTACTTGCTCGTAAAATATTTGTTGTGCTATAATACCAGATAACATCTGTGTGTGTGTGTGTGTGTGTCTGCAGCAGAGCTTTGTGATGGTGGAGATTGTCCACAAGTTAATCAATAGTTAATGTTGTTTTGATTGTAGATTTGTTTTTTTTTAATAACATCAAATGTAAAATCAAAGGAGATCAATTCTTTGGACAACCCTATTATCAGATAAATAATAGAATCCACTTCATTCAGACTGAGTAACACTTCTATGAGTCAAAGGGTTGTTGCAAACATCTAATTTTGTTTTTAATTCAAAAGATTCTGATAACATTTATTTTTAAGGCAAAAACAGCAGAGATCCTTTCACAAAAAAAACAGACCAATGGTAACTGTGTGAGGATAAAGGTAGCTTCTTCCTCGCCTCAGGTCGCGGTGCCAGGCCATGTCTCTTAGTGACAGCTAGTGTTCATGTGTGTGGGTCGGTGTGTGTGTATGTACATATGTGTGGCAGTGTCTGTCTGTATGAGTGTATATGTATTGTTGTTTGAGTATATGTGGGGGTGGGTGGGTTGGGTTTTCTTAATTTTCCTTGATTTTAATCTCTGTGGTTTTCTCTTTTAATTGTTGTTGTTCTTAATCTCTGTGAGGCACCTTGTGCTACATCTTGTATGAAAGGTGCCATATAAATAAAGTTTGAATGATTGATTGATTGATAATTCTTCAACTTTGACTTTGACTTTGACTACTGCGCCTTAGACAGCAAGCATGGCTGTAAACTCTGTGCAAAGTAATGGGCAAGGTGCAAAGAGCTTGTATTTAGTCTCTTCATTAATCATAGGTTTGTTTTGGAACGTTGCTATTTTAAAAGTCAGATTTGTTGGAGAAGTGAGCAGTTTTCTGCTACTCATCTGCTCATCCCACCAGGCTGTGACAAACATCTGTATTCTCCTGTCAGATGATTTGGAGACTAATGACAGCTGCAGCTGTCCCCGTGCACTCACACCTCCAACAGAACTCAGGCTGGTCACTTGCAAAGAAACGCAGTGCGGCAGTGACTTTAACAGCATCGAGGTGCACGGAGACAGCTGGCAAATCATCTGACAGGAGATTACAGATGTTTGTCGCAGCCTGATGGGATAAGTGTTTAGAATCTTCACTGAGGGACAGGTATGCGGTCCTTGGACAGTGGACCTTCCCAATGCTCTGTCCCATCCACAACGTCATCTGACTGCACGTGTCAATGATATTTAACTGAGGGTGTGTGTAACAAGCAGAATGCACATGCCTGTGCATGCTTTAAATACTGTACCACTGACTTTAGATCAGATTTCTTTGGTCAGTGGTGCAGTCACTTTCTTGCTGCTCAAGATAGTAATGTGTCAACAGTGCAGCCGACCACGAGGGAGCACAATGTGGGTGCTGGGTGTGAAAATGACGACAGCATGACACCACTGCTTTGCATCTATCTATCTATGAAGATAGTTTAGATCATCATAAAATATTCCCAGTCTCTCGATCCAGCCTCTGTCTTTACTGACTGAGTCATCTCAGCAGCTGATGTAGATTGAGGATGGATTCTTATGTTTACATGCACACCACTAACCGTTTGTTAAAAATTGGTTTCAGTCTCGAACAGGCAAATGTTCACTTCAATCTGCACCACATTCATACTGGTCCTCAAACATTTGAAGTCCGCCTGGCTGCCTCTGGATGAAAATGACTTGTTTGTGAACATCTCCTCAGCGTATGTTGTGGTGGTGCACCATCGGAAATTTTCAATTTTCCTGCAGTTTGGTGCTGAGAGAGTTTTTCAGCAATCAGAGAAACAATTTGGCCCCAAACTGTTCTGCTGAGCTCTTCGGAAACAAACAGCAGCAGCACCAACACTTCCTGAACTTTTTTTTCCTCACTGAAGAGTGAAAGCACACACTGTAAGGACAGTTTGTACATGATGTACAGTGATAAAATGATGCTAGTAAAATCTTATTCCTAAAATATTCTCTTATCAAATCTCTGCAGATTACAAGGAGGAGACGTGAATAAAGAGAAGCAGACGAGCTGTAGCAGGATTCTAAGATGTGATACAGCTGAGGGGTGGATTGTCCAAAAGAGGCTGCTGCTCAGTATCAGCAAGATGTCCCCGTGCAGACAACAGAGTTATTCTCTCTGAAGTTCACCTTGAAGCTGATTCATCCAGAATATAATCGCTCTCTAAGGAGAGCGCCGCTGAACATTGTAGACTCTGCAAAAGACGAAATAGAAACAGAAAATATTGACAAGTCCACGATAAAGGCAGCAAAACATTGTTTTCTTTTGAAGCCTCTGCAGACGCTTACAGGCACAACATGCACAGGCCAAAAACATTCAAAGAAATTCACCAGAGGTGGATTCAGCTGTGAGAAAACAAATAGAAATCAACGGAGAAACATTGAGATCAATGCACCGTATCTGTCCTGCAGTAATGGAAGCATTCAGTCCTTCACTGAAGTAAAGTAAAGTAAATAATAACAAAACATTCTTAAAATATTCCAAAATACTTTTGATAGTAGTAGTAGCAGTAGTGAAATGTCTCCTACATCTGAGGGGTCATGAGATGATTAACAGATGAAAGACAGTGTTCATGTTAACACTGAGAGGATTATCTCGATATCTCAGGATAACATTTGTTATTTTGACATAAACAAATGTATGAATGTATGACCGCTTAAGGCTTCTGTAGGGGCGATATATGAGGCTTTGTTTTTCTGAACACATCTTCAAAGAATTAAATGTGAGATTTTAAGACCTACAATACCAGACAGATTGAACACAAAACATGTTTACAGTACATAATCCTTTCAGAACTGAGTACTAAACTGAGAGTTACGAAAGACTGCTCCAGAGTGATATTAAAATCTCCGCCAAGAATAACGAAGAAGTCCCCTTGAGTAATTTACTCTCGAGGTCTACAAAAATGACGGATTTATCATCATTTTAAGTATAAATATTAGCCAGTATCACTGACTGGCTCTGAACTTCTGCTAACACAGTCATAATCCTGCAGATCACCTAATAAGGCAAATAATTGACCTCAGTCTCCCATAATCCATCTGCAAAATGTGGTGGTTGAAAGTGGATGAAAAGGACTTTTTAGCGCCCATAAGTGAAGCCTGTTGCACTGTCCGAGTCTTCAATGTGTGCGGTCCACCTGCGCCCCCATTGCAGTCTCTGAAACCTTCGGGTCTGCCCCTGTAGTCTCTCTGGAATAGTACGAAAAGACCTTGACGGACAGATGGACTCGAAAATCACATGAAAATTCATCTTGCTATGCACTCGTTTCCCTGGCTGCTTGGAGGATGCTCCTTGTCTTAGAACCAGAAAACTCTTGCGATGATGGTCCTGGTTATCATGTTTGTAGCTCTGATTGAGCATGGATTCTATGAGTCTATGAGTGGAGGATTGATGCCAAGAGAAGCCATCATTGAGAAAGACAACAGTATCACTCCTCTCCTGCCCCTCAAATAACTCACTAGTGTCACTTCAGCCTGTACCTATTCTCACATTTCCTTGTCTTGCGATTCTTGCATCCAATCCATCCAGATGCATCCAGAAGATTTAGTACACACATGAACAGTAGGGGCAGTATGAGATATGGTCAGGGCTCATTATGTACATTGGTAGTGACAACAATGTAAAATGTTTTGAAGACAAGCCAGTTACCCACATCTGTACGATTTGTCATTGCTGCTGTGCAGATCGCAGATAGTTGGAGACAAATCAGTGCCATTTTAGAAGTCAGTGATCTGAGAATGAACAAAATAACATCTGTTTATTGTTAATATCATAAATCCAGAGGTTCGATACGATCTGAGTTCTTCATGATGCAAATGTATGTTTAAAAAGCAAGTACATATCATTTCAGACCCCACCACTCCCACCTGCCCTGCAGTAACCCTTGTGTTCCCACCATTTCCCATCACCTGACCTCCTTGGCCCACATACACACCTTCCCCATCGGTCGAGCAGCATATACCGGCACAATACCATTCGTTCTCTCACCAGACCGCTTCTGCCTTTCTGTTCCAGCTGTTTTCTCTGCCTGTCTGAGTTGTGTCTGTTATGACCCCGCCTGCCCTTTAGACTCCTGCCCTCGAGCCAAAGCAGCAAGGAAGTTTATTTTTGCTCATCTTTAGGATTCCACAAAGTTATGACTGAGAGACAACAGAACAGTGAATGAAGAATATGTTAATGCACACTTGAAAACTAACTGACAAATTGCAGGTCAATTAACCTCCTACTGGCACTGTTTGCTAAGCTACATGTTGCCATCTAATGTAGCAAATCTAGTATTAAAAAACAGAACACTTGAAGTCAGTGCGGAAGTGTTGAAAAGTGTTCTTCCATGACAACTGTACTGAGGGTGATTTTTTTTTAGAACTCACCTGTTCATATTTAGGCTTGAATATATGTACAACTAACAGTGTGGACACTTTGATTGACAGGTAAGTGCTGCTACAGATGGCTTATCAGAGCACTCAGGCGTCATTTGGCCCACCTCAGGTCTGCTGATGATCCACGTCTTTACCGATATTTAGATTAGACCGGAGGCAGAAGAAGCAGTACAGCCAACACGGCGGCAGCCAGCACCACCATGTTGGCCACTCCATTTTCGGAAACCTACTGTCATTGGTCATGATTTACATCCAGTGCCAATGTTTAGTGGCAGGAAGTAGTGTGTCCTCTATGAGTGTAAGTTCATTGAGTTTGCAACACATCATCACTGAAACGGAATTATCCAAGTTATTGTCTGGCAACAGGACTGAATTAAAATATCATCATAAAAAGCAGCGAAACTAAAAGACTCTACAGTTACCTGTGCTCAGCACTATTTGTGTTCTCAGCATGGCTATACTGCTGCATTTCACCCACAGTACTCTGGCTTCACATAACAAGGACTACCTATGTCATTTTAAGGGCAATTTGAGTTGGCCTATTTCTGACAAGCACCACTTGGTCGCTCTGTTGCAAAGTGGCCATTGTTTCGGCAACACAGCGATCGTCTGGCCATCTGTCGCTGCAAAAGAGCCAGCATCCGAGGCGACACCCCTGATGTTTAATAAATAAGCCGGGTTCTCTAGCAGGGACAGGGCTGCACTGAAAGCATGTCCTCTCTCCTAAACAGTCAAACAGCTCAGATGGCTCTGGGGCCAGACGTGTTCTTCAGAGCGTACGCGCTATCCGACCACCTCTCGAGACGAGCGTCTCAGATAAGCCCCGAGTGTTTGATGGGGAAAACTGTCTCCCTTCCTTTATCAATCTCAAACAGAGAGCTTTTTTGCACCATTATTCTGCGCTCTAACTGATAAGGCGTGGAGAGCCCAGAGTGGCGTGAAAGACATATTGTGCAGGCCTGTGGTTTGCAAAGATAAAATGAGACTGAACCACAAAGGTCAAAGGCATCCGAGAACACGCTGAAAGAGTCTGTCAATGGAACATCCAAAGATCATGTTTAATTCTAAACCTTTATCAGGAAAATGTCCTGTGTTCTGTGGAAACACGTTCCTGAGTATGACATGAATACTATTTCAGATAATGTTACATTCACGGACAAAAACAAATTCTTCTAAATCCAGAATGTCAGCTTTGTTTCCTGGAGTCCACTGTTTTGGACAGGGTCCATGTGGACTGTATGACTGCGTTGACCCAGATGTGTGAATGCAGTCACCCAATATAGTAGCACAGTAACAAAACAGTCTATTTTGGACGATATATGGGTTCAGAATGCTTGAAGTGAACTACGTCATGTCTGACGTCCATGACCTGATGGTCTGTCTGTCTGTCACACAGGTGAGGTGAAAAGGCTACCATCTTAGCTTCCTTGTGGCAGAATCCTTCCTAGCCCACAACTCTGTGTGTCTTTTTGTGTGTCTTTGTAGTCTGAACATGATAATTCGTACAAATGGCGATAACAGCGCACAATTTGAGGCAATCTCTCCTGAAAAGGCTGAACGCTCCAATGTGGCCTTTTAAAAAGAAGTTCCAACAAAAGCAGCTTTCTACGCTTATTAAATGGAAATTCTAGTTTATTGCTGCTGCAAGAGAGTAAGGAACACAGTGTCTAGTGTCAATTACTGGTGTCAGAAAAAGTCATTTATATTTTCTATTGTGTAGCCTGCAAGGCTGTGCAAGGTTTGCTTGAATTCAGAAGACTTAATGGATAATTCCAGTTTTTTTTTCTAAACATCAGTCACAATGAGACAAGCTGTAACCAAACAAACAAAGTTCATTAATTTCATCTAGATCACCTTATTCAGATGTCAAACTGAAAGTGAGCGCATCTGAAAGGTCGAAGATAACTTTGTGATAGGTGGATGATCCGCAGTCTGCATGTTGAAGGGTCCTTGGGCACGATACTGAACCCCAGATTGCTCCTCGTCAGAGTCGTCAGATGACTAGAAAAGTGTGATAACATTTAACATAATGGATGGCAACAGGTGCAAAAATATGAACATAGTTATATGATATCTTTATCTGCTTGTCTAAAAGTTTAAAATTGAGTTGTGTCGATCACACATTGTTGTGTTACTTATCCAGGTCCTGGCTCACAGTGGCAGCTGCCTCTGTCTCCCCATCTACACAGTTCAGGTCACATGGGACAAAATGTCAAATTGGTCCCAGGTGAGAAGGCAGACCAGGTTTGGTTTCAAGGCCAAAATGCTACAGTCACCTCGTCTGGATTAAGGAAACTGAGGTCTGCACCTGGAGCTCCCTGGTGGCTGACTCTGGACCTTTAGGCCAGCGTGGGGCTTCAAGTCACCACCAACAGGGAAAGGAGCTGTGGCTGATGACTTTACACTTGGTTTGGTAGCAACATGCAACCGAGTAAACCTTAAAGCCAAGCACAACAGTGCATCACTGTGAATATCAGCTCAGTCACCTGGAAAATATCAGAGGCTAGCTAGCCTCAGTAGCATCAGCTCCTGTCAGTGTGTGAGGCTCTGACTGATGTGGATGTTGACATGAGGCAGAGCAGGAGCACAGTGATTGGTGCGAGTGCTAAACAAGCTCTCATTTACAGTGTCTACCCAGGGGAGCAGAGGGGCTGCCTGGCTGCCTGACCTGAATCTGCCGTCTGATGCCCCCAGCTACACTGCGGGAGAAACACAAAATGTCAGGAATGTTTGTCTGTTTTTTTTTTTACTTTAAAGAGCTGTTTTTAAAATCAGCTTTCTGCTTCTGTCTGACAGCTGGAAAGATGTAACGGAGGAGTTCCTCTGGTCAGAAGTCTGTCAGCTCAGACTTCACTTCACACAGCGTCATCCTCTCTGATATGATGGAAAGTTTATTTTAAAGTGATTTGTTTGTCTGATAGAAGACCTGAAGAACCAGAAGTTCTGTCAATGATACATATTTCTGTATGTTGTATCATCACTAGCACTCACAACTAGCATTGTGAGCTTGAAAATGTGTCTCCCATGATCAGTTTCGCAACCTTGGGCATGGGGCCATTTTTCTATAGTAGCCTAGAACAGATCTGATCTAGATATGGACTTTTTATGTCAGTTTGACAGACAGATCTTTTTTTTTTTTTTGTTACATGCTTGGAAGGAGAGGGTGAGTTGTGGAAGAGTATTCATTTGGTTGCAATCTGCAACGGCTGTGGCTCAGAGGTAGAACGGGTCGTCTCTTGGGCAAGATACTGAACCCCAAATTGCTCCCGAAGGCTGCGCCATCGGTGTATGAATGTGTGTGAATGGGTGAATGAGATATGTAGTGTAAAAGCGCTTTGAGTGGTCAGAAGACTAGAGCGGCGCTACAGTCCATTTACCATTTACCATTAACTTTACCACTAGGTGCCACTAAATCCTACACATTGGACCTTTAAGGGAAGTTTTACCTTGCCACTGCCGCCAATTGCTTGGTTGGGTGGGAATTGTTGGGTCTCTGTAAATAATATGCAGTGTCATCAGGTAACTTCTTTTTTATAATTTGGCACTATATAAATAACACTGAATGAATGTTTGAACAGTTTGCTCAAACACTTCCTGTTATGCATCAGGAGCTCTGAAGAATAGCAAAATTATAGCAATTCTAGATTAATAAAACTGCTAATTTAAATTTAAATATAACAAAACAACACAGAGTAACTGCTGTGCAACTGTGTGGAAAGCAGATGCAAAGAGGTTGAAAATAGATCTCCAAATCTCCAAAGCAGCAAGAATCTGCTGAGTATTTTGTTTGGGATGTTTTTTTTTTTATTATTATTTATATTTTTGCCAGAAAAAAAAAAGTCAGGAAATGAAAAAAGAGAAACAGGAGGAATCACACTGAACGAAAGTGTCCAACTGGAATTGGACCAGGGATGTAGCGACCTCGTAACGTATTTGGCATGCTTCCATTGAACTCCCATGATGCTGAGAGTTTTCTGTGTTTTCTCTTATTTAGCATACTGTATGTACCACAATGAACAATGAACAAAGAAAGTTATTGTTCAGTATTGTTTGGACATTCGCTACACATCTGCCATTCAAACATATTAAATGAGATTTCCAGCTCCTAATATTGGTACTTGTGATAATTACTCCGTGTTTCTGAATGCTGGGTACAAGTTGTTGCCGTTTTGAGGCTTCTGTTCAGCTTGTTACATTGTGACATCCATTTTTGCAAACTCCTTGACAGCAAGGATTTTTAGGGGGCAAGAACTTCAGCCGACGATCTAAACTTAGATTGAGGTTCCTCCTGTGGAAATGCAGTTCCTGAGTCCTTCAAAAGGTTCCCGGGCTGCTGGAATAGTTCCATCAGTCAAAAAAGAACTAAAGTAAGATATCTCAATTTAAAAACAGAGCCACTACAAGTTGAGCTGCCTCCACTACCTGCCCTCTATCTATTTCAGGCTGTAAAAGGTCACAGCACAGACGAAAGCGCCCTCCGGCAGATTTGTACTTTTGGGCTTTTAGGCACTTTGGCGGCCCGATATCTCAACCACCTGCGGACAAGTCCCGCTAATGATGCGAATGTTTTGTTCTACCACATTTTCTTGCTGCCTCTGTAGAAAGTGTCTCCCAGAAAAGAGATACAAGAGGAGCACAAGCGAGAGCTTCCCGTTGAGAGCAGGAAGATAAAGATATCCAAGTGTTCTTTGGGAGAACGAGTTAATCCGCCGCAGCGTGGCTCGATACAGGAAGCTGTCAGAGTCCGCCGCAGATGATTAAGATAGGGAGCTGTTGTGTGCTTGGATGTGTTTTTATCCACTTTTCTGCTGCTGCTACACAATATCAGCGTGATAAATGTGCAGCTCTTTAGGAAGCACGTTTTGCTCAGTGGTTGCAATTTCAAATTAAGAACAATGAATGTCATTTCTTGCAATTACAAGAGTAGTGCTGTTTATTTATCACTGTAGTTTAAAGTAAAAATCCTGCAGTTTTCTTTCAATTTCCATCTTTGTTGCAAAGCATTCCTGTGGTGGTGCTGCATTGAACTTCCCAGAGATCACTGCAGTGTAGAATTTGGAGGCAGGACCCGCTTTAGGGGTTTTTGTCTTTATATGAGATGTTACCTTCAGGGCCCCTTCCAGCATCTTAACTCATCATCTTTATGGGTTCCATGCCAAAATAAGAGGAAAGATATTTGTTGACCATAAACTGTAGTAATGATCAGTTTATACAGTATGTAGGCAGACCGTGTAAGCAGTCGTTGTGATTTATGTTTATGCAGGATGGTTATGGCAACACTGATAGAGGACGGAGCACCCAAAAGACTAAGGATGGGCACCCCAGACCCTAAGGTTTACCTAGGTACCTAAGTCCCAGATAGCAGACCAACACTGAAGTTGATGCATCAACGAAATGTTATTACAATGATGAAAAATAGATCAAGACAGACATAAAATCAATGTTTGTTCAACTTAAAATCAATCACTGTTTTATCATTAAACCAACACTGAAATAACATTAATTAAACCAATCCCCAGATAGCAGACCAATATTGAATCAACACTGATTCAATGTTACTCTTCTCAACATTGAAAAAACAAGGAATTATCAGCACTGATTCAATGTTATCTAGTCTTGAATATTCAACCTCAACAAAAACGATGCTTCTGATGGAATTTCAACATTGAATCAAGCTTGCCATGCTACCTGGGGTATCCCCACTGCTTTGTGTTAGACTCTGGTGGTTTCATTGTTCATGTTAACTACCTGTTTCTTCCTCTATTAATACAGGATTTGAGTAGCTAATGTGTTTTGAGCATCCTAGGTCAGTATCCTTTTAGTCAATAGATCATTTATTTGAACCTTTATTTAACCTGGTTAGTGTCATTGAGATAAAGTAAACTTGGAGAACCTTCCTTGTATGTGGCACTAAAACCAATCACCAATATTCTCAATGTGGTTTCAAATCTGTTTAATGTCCCTGCCAGCTAAGGGGGTATGGGGTAATTCTGGGGAAGCAAACCCAAACTGTGCAGCCTGCAGCCAATTGCTTACTGACCACCTGATGGTGATGGAGTATTGGAGTGTAGTGAAGAGTCAAGACGCTCTCAACAGGATTCTGACACAATCTGTTGCATCACCTACACATTGTTGTAAACCACCCACCACTTCAGGCTGGGAGAAATCCAAATCAAGTTTAACTTGGGGTTTACTACCAATTTAAGAAGTTCTTTCACTGACTAAGAAAGTTTCATCAAGACAAACAGTGCAACTATAATCCTATATTTTCATATCCTACTCATTTGCTTTGCCACATATGTTGTAGAGTAATTACTGTTTGGATTATGTTCACTGGTCATTTCTTTCCAGTCCAGGAAATGTTATATCCTATACTGTACATTACTCAGCAAGGTTGAGGTTTGAGTCTGGCTGCTTAGCTGCTAAATGCTCCACTATGTTCACCAGCTAGTCACTAACTGTGTCTCTCTGCTGTTTGCTGCTGAGCAGGTTGCGTTCAGTTCTGCTACTGGAAACAAAAGTTGATGAGAGCAGAGCGCAGGGTCAAAACAAAGAGCTAAAATATACTAATAAGCTCTGAGGCAGCTGCAGAGTTGGTCATAATTCTCTGTGAGTTTGTCACTATGAGCCACCCATTCAACATTACACGAAGTCATTTGATCCACGTTAATGCAGGAAATATTGATCGATGCAGCTTTAATCACTGAGTCTGCCCCCATATTTAAGACTGTCAGCTCAAGAGAGCGTGATGCAACACTGATGTCAACGAGAAAGGATGAAACGAGTGTGCAATCCATCCAGGACTGCAGATGTGTGTGGGGTGTGGGGGGTCCCTGTCAGCCTAAGCCTTCACTACAGAGGCTTCAGTATCTGTCTGCACAACAGGGTTGTCTATAATCATACCTCTGA
Source organism: Argyrosomus regius (assembly GCA_946959425.1). Classification (NCBI taxonomy): domain Eukaryota; kingdom Metazoa; phylum Chordata; class Actinopteri; family Sciaenidae; genus Argyrosomus; species Argyrosomus regius. The sequence goes on from OX336905.1 coordinate 13,710,136, forward strand.
TACCCTCCTCCCCCCTCTCCCCTCTCCTCCACACACATTCATGCCATTCCTGTCTATCACAGGAGAGTACGTAATGACAACTTACAGAATTGCTTCCTGACTAAACATAGCAAAGCCCCTCTGGCTATGGCTGAACTGCGCCTGCTGCGCCTTACACCTCCTTAGCAAACAGGAGGCTTGTCTTCTCTTTCCATGTGCGGCCACGGGGGGGAGGAGTCATTACCTTCCATTGCCATGTGGGGGCGCTGTGGAACTTTGCCTGCTTGCAGGTGGGACTCACTCTTGTTGATTCTGCTCTGCACTGGAGGTTTAAATTAAACATTAAACAGTGAGGAAAATGAGAAGAGAGGAGCGGGATGACTGAAATGGAAGGAGTAAGGGAAGGAGAGAGAGAGAGAGAGAGAGAGAGAGAGAGAGAGAGAGAGAGATTCTATTCATGAAATGTCTGCTTTCTTTCTTCACAGAATCTGACATAACACAGTGGGTGGGTGATTCATTGCTCATCAGGGACGTTATATTTTGGCAAAGGATGAATATTTTGGCGCCTTGAGACCTTTTACTAACAGCCTCTGTTGTATTGCAAATATATATGAGGTCCTCAGGGACTGCTTTGAAAGTCTGCTAGATTACAAAGTCAGGAATGAAAATGAAACGCACGTATCATTATTAAACATGCGCATAGGAGTGAGAGGTCTCTGTGGGAGGGCTGGGGTAAAGATTAGGTATGTTAGGGGTGTTGTGAGTGGAGTTAGTGTTAGATGTGATTTCATGAAGGGTTTGGTTTGGTTTGGTTTTAGCTATAGAGGGAAGGTGTGTTCAGGATTTTGAGAAAAAAGGCCTGGGTTGTTCTTAAAATGTCGCCAATGATGACAAATACAGCAACATTGGAGCTTTCTTTCCCATGTGAGGGCCAGATGTGATGTAATCCAGTGGCTGAAATGTCAAAAGTGGGCACAGGCAGACGGAGCGAGAGGATTAATGCAGTGGCTCTGAGCCATGCAGCCAGTTTTGCTATCATGACCTTGTCGACTAACTGCCAGTCAACTCAGACCTCCGAGGGTTTCTGCTTCCTTAGCTAAGGCCGACGCCGTGTCTGTCACGCCAAAAATCCTCCTTCCTCGCAGGCCCCCCCGGAGACGCCACATGGCAGGTAGGCAGCGGTATAGAGAGACTGTTTTTTTCTGTGAACTTCAAGGAGCAACCGCCTCCAACCCCCACCCACGCTGAAAGTAGAGAGAGATTAGAGACCCAACTCAATCAACCTTGGCTGGAATTTTCCCTCTGAATTAAGAAATCTGTCGGGGACAATTGGAGGACTTACTCAAAGACACACACAGAAAAGTGATTTTTATTGTGTAGCCAGGCGTTTTTTTGTGTCTAGAAGAAAGTGAATAAATTAAATCACATTAGCTAGCGCCTAAGTACTTGACACCGGTGCCCAATTAAGATCTGTGAGGCCTGGAGCAGAGAGCACAGAAGGAGCCTATAGCTTTTTAATAGCAAATATATGACAAAAGCGCTATGCTTTCGACTTTGATAACCTTGTTTTAATTACGCAGCTACATGGCCGTCGTCTAACCCCCCGCCTCTCTTTGGTGCATTTAAAAGCAGCCTCCACAGTCAGGGCCATTTGTTCAGCATAACGACAGCTTTGAACTCGCGGGGAAAAAAGTATGCAAAAATCTCTCCTTTGATGAAGAGGAAAGTGCGCTTATTAAACAATTAGCATAGTTATTCTGGTGGTAATCACCCAGAGAGAATGCAAATTGGCAAGAGAGTTTAAAAATAGTCCTGTTTGAAAATTCCATGCAGCATCTAATACCTGACAGCGTGCCCCGAGGCAAAACATCGCTACTGCGTCTCCAGTGTAGCTGCAGAATGCAGATATACATTCATAAAAGCAACAGTATAATGTACATATTCATTGTCTTTTGAATGTTTCTTGTTGCTATTCTGTCACAAAAGCTTATTAATGTTGTACAGACGCATGTTTCCAGCAATGAGAACAGAGCTGTGAGGAGGAAGACATGACAGCAGCAGCAGCAGCAGCAGTGTCTCTCTGACTTGGTTAGAGATGAAATACCGATGAGGCGGGAGCTTTTATTACCTCGAGATGCTTCAGTGTTTTAGCCTACATCACACACATGCACAACATTAAAGTGCTACAGTCCCAGAGATCACTGTTTTCCATGTGTTCTCCATCTGTGGTGCTAAGATCCCGTCGCTTTGGTGTTCCAACGATGGAAATCTCAGAGATCACCAGTCAGTCAAGAGGTTTGTTCAATACCTGAGGTTCAAACTCCAAATGGGTGAGAGAGCTGACAAGTTTGGGATCTTTTTCTTCAGAAAAATGCAGAGGAAGGTAAAAACATGTCTGAATATCTCTGCATTTTATACTTTGTCTGGACGGGTTGGGTTACCCTTTATTTCATCATCACATCAATTACAATAGAACCATGTGCGAAAAACATCCTTTAGTGTACATTTGGTCTTGGCCTGTGTTTCCTGGTTCAGACTGGCTCAGAGGATGCTAAGCCTTAAAAGCATCTTAAAATATGCGTTTGGATGCTTCCTGTTTCAGCAGGCCTAATGCCCCGGTTCACAAAGCCAGGTCCAATAATAAATGTTTTTTCCAGTCTGGTGTGGAAGAACTTAACTGACCTCCACCTCATCCAACACTCTTAAGATGAACTGGAACACAGACGATGGGTCAGACAGGGCTTGTCACATTGTTGGACCTCACTGGTGCTCTTGTGTCTGAATGGGACCAAATCCCTGCAGCCAGGTTCCAGAATTTGGAGGACGGACCAGAAACCAAAAGAGTGGAGGCTGTTTCAGCTGCACATTAATGCCCACGGTTTAGAGCCAAAAACATTGGGGAGGAAAGGTAATTGCTGTGTGGGTCATGTTCATTGGCATCCTTTTTTTTCCCTCTCAGGAAGTGTTGCACTTGAAAACACAGGGATGTGGTCTGGGTGACAATTTGACACACTGATGGGGTTAGCATCCTGCATCCTGTGTGATGGTAGATACAAACAAAACCCTTTGGTTAAGGTTAGGGAAAGATGGTGGTTTTATTTGAATACTGAAAAAAGTAATTTTCTCCCATGCATTGAGTCGGCAATGAGTTTTTAAATATTTATCCCAGACCTCTATCTGCTGGGCTCAGACTGCACTAAAACTCTGAGAGAAACTGAACAGATTTTCATCTTTCTAATCGCACACTGCGAGACTTGAAAACGGCGCATCACACACTACAGGATATTATTAAGATTATCGTGCAAGAGGGAGCAATGCGCCCCCCTCACGTGATCTCATGGGGAAGCAGTTGTCAACAAAATGGAGACAGATGTGGCGCAACAACAACTCGCTGTGCGGTGAGAAAAACAAAAAAGGTGGGAAAAGAAGGCACTCTGGTGGAGACAACGGTTGGGGAGACGCCGTCAACACAGGTCATCTGTTCTTTTGTGAGAAGTGGTGGTGACTGTCAGTTTTAGTACAGAAGTACTGACATGTAGATTTGAATTCCTAAATATAAAAACATGTTTGGAAGGGTTAAAGGTTCTCTATGTAACATTCAGAAAACACAGCAAGCATCGTCCCACAAATCGTCCAGAAGTGACAAACACTTGTTTAAAATGGTAGTCAGAAGGGTTCCATTGGGTCCAGCCCAAGTACTCTTGCCAGACCCGAATCGCCATTATCAAAAAATAATTAATATAGGCCAAAAGACGTGATCATCCAGACGTGATGTGATTTTTGTTGTCTAGTCTAGTCTTCAAATGGTTCAAATAGCTGCAACAAGAAGCAAACTAAACTAGGACCACATCATTTGACCATACACCAGTTTTATCTTCACTTCACCGGCTTATTGAAGGTGCTTCTGATTAGGCAGTGATTAGCTGATTAGACGTTGCTACCCTCGCTAGTCGACAACAGAAATACGAGTCAGTTACACTGATTATAACATTTCATTAATGCACAATGCCTACAGCTGTTGTGTATCTGGTGATTCTGTTGGTCTGCTCTGTACACATGACATCTATCGGGGATCCAAATAAAGAATAAAGGTCCAAGGACAGAGAATTTTAAACCCCTGAGGCAAATGAGATTTATGATTTTGTACTATGTAAATAAATTCTGACTTGACTCAAATGACTTAAATATCTTACACTGTGTAAACTACATTGCTTAATGTAATCTGATTATTTCAAAGATAGATTGCTAACTCTAAATATATAAAATAATCCTGCCTGGTAATATGTTTATGTTATTATGTTATGTGTGAGTCTAGTACATACTACACATTATCAAGGTGTCTTTACAGATGATTGCTGAAAATAGTGAATCTTTATATTGTCACTGTCCAATTAAAACAATGCATGTCCCAAATTCTCAAAAACTAGCTGACAAAATGAACCTCAAACTCTGTAATGAGACATCATGAACACCAAAATGAAAATCTCTGTTTGCACAGTCGTCACTGAACTGTTTAATATTCTAAATGGATTTGCGTGAATTGTGTTTGAAAGTGAATACGCGTGTTCCAAGCCTTGACTCTCCTGTTTACGCCCACCTCGGTCGGTAAACCATCAGTAGCAAGACTGTCCTCCATGTTTCCACAGAGCATATTGGCCTAATCAAAGCTTAAATCCGGGTTAATGACCATGTTATGTCCAAGCTTGAAATAACATAAACCAGATGTTTTGGGTAAAAACAAAGTTATTTATTAATTGAAATTCAGAATAAGTTTAACAAAAGGAGGAAAGAAATAAAGGAGAGCAGATGCTGTTGAATAAATATATCAAAACAGGACATGATATAATGTAATATAGCTGTTTTCTCTTAGTGTGGAACCTAAAAAATACACTCGTGTCAAAGTCATAAATTATGGATTAATAATGAATACGTACTGTAATGTTAGATAGGCTATTTATGTATCCTAAATAGATCTGTAGTTCAAGATTTGGTATTGACACTTTTTATGAGGATTTTCTTGGACCGGGTCACCACTCATAGTGTGAAGGCACTGAATATGAACAGTCTGTAAGGGTGAACATTCACAAACAAGGTGAGCTCAACACAAAATCCGAAAGCCGCCCTGACTGTAAGGCGGTTCTTGTTTAAATAAAGGTGATTCATCCGATTGGATCCCGCTGATTGGGTGGTCGGGATGGGTGCCACTCCAGTCAGGGTCCCACAGATGACCTCCTTCAGCTGGGGACAGTCAGGATTCAGAGACAAGCATCAACCTCCGGTGCTGGAAAATGACGCCAATATGGAAAAAAACTGTAAAAACTGTAATTCCCAGAGCGGCCACTTGAGACAGGCTGCATAAGTGAGCCAGTCTCCGTAAGTCCCCATGTTTAAATGTCCAACATGTTTACAGCCTGGTACAAAAAACTGAGGGGTGTACTGACTGACCTACTGAGGGGTACTGAGGGTGAATTTATTTATTTTTTAAAATCTTTTCTTCTATCTTACATACATGATGTAACAAAACGGCTTTTCATTGGTCAATGACATTCTAAATGCTGACAATAGACAAAAGAGGATTTGTACATTCTACAGTATATATAGAAAAAGTCATAATCATCAACGTGCATATATAGTGATGATATAAACAGGTATTCACATCTGTAATTTAACGTGGTTCTTTTTTCAACAATTCAGTGACGGAGGAACGATATGATATGATATGTTCTGTGATGTTCCTGTTGACAGCACAGACACATTTTCTGTCTGTCTCATGTAGAAAAGCACTTTTTTAAATGACATTATTTTCCCTTTATTTAGTTTCTGATGTTGATTATGAATTTCATGAGATAATGAGACTGAAAAGATGAGAAATTACTGATGATCTTAAAATATGCTCAAAGTGTAAACATTCATAATTAAGATAATTCAGGGCTTTCTCTCTCTCTCTCTCTCTCTCTCTCTCTCTCTCTCTCTCTCCACACACACACACACACACACACACACACACACACACACACACACACACGCACACACACATTCCAGTCATTACCACTCTCATTGATTTTCTTTGCTGCATTGGACTTAATTTAATCCAGTATATTTTTATTCCCCTTGTGATTTTCGAAGAATCTTATTACGCCTCAGTTAACCACCATGTTGTTTGTGTCGTCATTTGGATTCTGTTACTGATGCGTTTGTGTCTCAGCCTGTCATCCTGATTTTCTTATTTCCATCTGAAGACGTTTCTATAGGCCCATTGTTGCTTTTTTAATTTCACTTGCTGCGATGATCGATTGCATCTTCCCTCTCTCTTGTTTTCCCACCATCACATTTTATCAACTGCATTTTCCTTACTGTCATCCAGCTGCTGTTTTATCACCGCACAAATAAACTCAAACTTGTTTTGTTTGCGGAGCCGATAGTCTTTTTCTGCCGTCACGTCTCAGGATAACTACAAATCCTTTGGCTTATTTTTCTTAGCATCATAACCCATTTGAGTCAGATGGAAAAATTACCCAGCTGTTACACACACAGAAAAAATGACTGAATATTCAGACAGAAGCTGTGGATGAATATTAATGTATACATCTGTAGATTTATAGACAGACTCAAAACAAAGACAGTTTCTCAGCTGGTGAAAATGTAAATGGGTTTATGGAGTGGGCGTTTACCAGGCAGAGATGATCGGATAAAAGGTGCTGTTGAGATGCATTATGGGAAATGTAGGATCCAGTGTTTTAGGGCCTGATGCATACAAGTAGGGACTACCGGTCAGGATATCTGAACTCTTGATCCCACAGGGCACGGCTCTGTGACGTACCCGTGACCCTGTTTTGTTCCGTTCTTCATGGCTTCAACCCCACCAGGCGTGTTTTGCCAAATTTTGTTACCTTTGCTCAGATTTGTAAAATAAATATGCTATGTAGTTCATTTTTCCCCCTTTTGGCTCTTTTTATGATCTGAAGCTTGCACAGGGTGTTTTATTTTGAAAATCAACCAGCTTGTCGTTGCTGCTGTGTCTGTCTTCTGGCCTGTTCGATCTGCTCTGTGCTGCTTGACATAGCTGGTCCGTGAAAAACAGAACACGTATTCTCATGGAGCAGAGCGAAGAGCTGCCTCTGAAACACACTGCGGTGCTTCTGGTGGGATTATAAACACTGTCTAAAATAACAATAATAAACTCATGGCGGCTGTGCAGCTTAAACATGATGCAGCTGTACCCGCTGGGATCAAACCGTCAGACTGTCCTCCCAAGAAAAACGACAGTCACCGTGCCCCAAAACATTTATCTATTTACATTCATGTAACAAAGTCCTCTAGCAGTCATAGTAATTAAAAGGGAACCAAAGGCGGAAGTCAGGTGAGAAAATGTTTCCCTTTCAAACCAATCCCCCAGGAAGTGCACCACCACCAGAATAAAGCTCTGCGTGCTCTGGTTTCAAAAGGAAAAAGAAGACACTTCAAAAATGAAGACTTACTGGAGGTATTGCAAATGTTTGTCGAGTTAACTTCCCCACCCCGGATAAATACCAGCAGAGCTGCATCACTGAACCTTTTATGAGAAATGTGGAACTTCAAGTGGACGAGAAAGAACCAAAATGGGCTTTGGAACTGTGAGGTGCAATACTTAATCACCTTTTAAATATCACATTAATCAGCGATGATTAACAATTGATCAAATGACTGTGTAATGTGCAAAGAGAATTATCACACAGGCAGTCTACGCCAGCTCTGGCCTCTTTTAGCTCCTTGTTTTGGTTTAAGGTTTCTAGCACAAACCCACAAGCAGCAAATTAACTAGATATATTATTTATGATGAATACATCTCACAGCATACGAAGCATAAATGTAGAAGTCACTGCATGCTTCACACAGCTCAGGTGCGTGCTATATGACTCATGTTTCAGGGTGGAAATAAGTGAACCTGTGCTGGAATGACACACAGCATTCTGCTGTCCAATGTTGGCATTGGTTTGTACCGCAGTAAATCTTTCACTGTCTAATAACAAAAGCATTAATATCCGGAGCTTTTCTAAAGCCTTGGAATGAGACAGGCAGCTCATCAATGAATAAGTGTATTATGTTTTGATAGATTAGATCATTCAGTCCATAACCTGCGTGGTTTGCTCATGCTGACCCGGATATTTCTCAGTATTGTGCAAAAACTCGTTCCCAGAGTGGATGAAAGAAGTGTTTCATTTATAAATGTTTCTATTTGAAATAAAGTAAAAACAACAACCTGCCAGCTTGTAGGCGTTGAGTTAAACTTAATTATTTTATGCTGGATAGATATCCTGACTGTTAATCTTTCATTTCTGTGTTTTACACAGAATCTGCACCATGTGTCTTCACTAAGTCATTAAGCCTTGTCCTCTGAACATTGTTGCAGATGTTGCTGTCATGACATCATGTTTTAATCAACCCAATGCATTACATTTATTTATTTTTTTATTTCATTAGGCTGTCTCGTTGAGATTATCGTCTCTCTTTGTCAAGAGACGAAATATTCACAAAGCATCCCCAAACAGAAACAACACAGTTCTGCCAACATTAATGCGTAGATGTGGGTCATCCAGGGTTAGGTAGTAACCCAGTGGCTAAGCGTTACATTTAGTGAAGGGCATGTAGTGATTATAGTATACTTGAATCAAACTGTTTAGGATCTGAAAAGGGACTTGTTGGTCTTAGCCTGGGGATTGACTTGGGAATTATCGAAAATGCCCGTCTTAACTTGGGATTTAAATCAAAGCCATACATCAAAGCCCAACCATTGTTTGAACACACATACACAACATACTTGAACCCTTTTAAAACCCATCCTCAAGTGTCCTACTCAAGAAAAATTACTGGAATCAAATATGAACAGGCACATTGATTGACATTTCCACCCACGTAACTTTCAACTTTATTGTAATAATCTTGCAGAAAAAAATCTGTTTAGCTTCCTTTTTTTTTTTTTCAAATTCAACCCTCAATTGAGATGTGCGCAGTATACTTGTATGTATCAGCAGTGGGAGAAGTGTTGAAGAGAGGCAGAGCTTCATTTTGTACCCGGAATGTTAAAGAGTTTTCACAGAGAACAGTTGGTGGTCGTACTTTGTGCTTAGTAGTAGAAAATAGTTCTTTCTCGGTGGAACATGTTCACAGTGAGTGCTGTGGATAATGTCAGGATGACGCATTCGTCCGCTGTAGGATTAGATTCCAGACAAGAAACTACGAATGTCTAATTATTAGTTTTAGTGGCTAAAGCACAGTATCCGAGGCTTCACATCATGCACAGACATAAATCCTATGCAAAACACTTCACGACTTACTTATAGAGTGTCATTTATTACAGCTCGCTGAAGCAACACTTCAAAGAAAATAACTGTGAGGCATATATAATAAGTCAGCTATTATTTAATGTGGTGCTTTTATGTTTCGTCAGTAATTGTATTGTTCTATGGTCAGAAACTACTGTTTTATTTTTAAGTATGTTATAAATGTTTTAGTAATTTCAGCTTGCTAACAGGAGTTAGCAGTCATTTCCATCTAAATCACAGACCCTTGAATTTTCATGTCATTGGACTGAAGGCTTCACTAACAAGACAGTGGATTCTGGCAAGAATTGAAATTGATTTCCATCAAAGCTGGAGAGCAGTGAAGCAGAGCAACATTTCAATCTGTGAGGAAAAGAGGATGGTGATGCAGGAAGGAGCAGACAAAGTCCTCAGATTCCTGAATAAAGTTTCCAGTGTTGGTTGGTGGGAAGCCAATTAGTTGTTGCTGCTGTAATAGCAATGGGTTAATATGACTCTCGTTAACATTAGGGCACCTTTGTCATCATGGTTATAATAATAATAGCTGGTAAAGGTGAAAGAAAAAGAAAAAAATAAACAGCAGTGTCAGTCTGATGTTTTGTTGACTCATTGCGACCCCCTGCCCAGGAACTTCTTTACTCTAAACAATGTGACCTGATTTCTTCTTTTGCTCCCGTCATTATTACCCCAACTAATAGAAGGCTTTGGCCATTTTGGCCTGTTTGAATGTTCGAAACTTTTGGGGCAATTGTTGAAATGCCTAATGCTGGAATATGCTTGGAAAGACGGCGGAATATTACACAGTGGCTTTTTTATGCGTTGAGTAAAGCGTGGTGCCACACACAAGTCGAACTTTGAACATTCAATCAGGTCGAGCTTTGGTTGTGGGGTGCACAGCACAGATTATTCCACAAATGTTAGGTTGAGCACAAATCGCATTGTGTCTAGAAGAGTCATTATGCTGATGACACTCACTTATATTTATCTGCAGCACCAGATGATCCCTTGAGAAACTACCTCTGTACAGTGGAAAAATGATTCGGAATACGGAATATCTCAAATAGAGAGATTTCAGCAAACTTGGAAGTCTGACTCTACAGAATAAGCCTGAAGTTAAAAAAAAGTGTCATTTTTCACTCTGAGCTCAATTTTAAATCATATATCAGCGTTACACTGGTTGATTTTTATCATTTAAGAAATATCGCTAGACTTAGATCCTACCTCTCTTTGGAAGATGTCAAAAGCTGACCCATGTCTTTGTACTCTTTCATCTGGATTACTGTAATGCACTCTATACTGGGTCACCTAAAATAACATTGACAGGCTCCATCTAGTTTAAATTCAGCAGCAAGAATTTGCACAAAATCCAGGAAAAGAGAACATATTACAGCTGTACTAGTGTCATTATATTGGCTACCTGTAGTGTTGATGATTGAGTTTGACTTGTTTTTTTAGGCCCTAAATGGTTTAGCACCTTCATACCCATCCGATTGCTTATCTGAGTGTGTTTCAAACCATTCCCTTAGCTCCTTTAGTGCTGGTTTGCTCAATGTACCACAAATGACTTACACAAAAATATGCTGAAGCAGCTTTTTGTTGCTAAGCTCCAAAGGTTTGGAACAAACTCCCATCACAAGTAAGACAAGCAACTTCTGCTGATAGTTTGAAGAAACAACTCAAAATGCGTTTTTATGATCTTGCTTTTCATTAATTCCACCTCTTTCTTTTATCATTGTTACTGCTTCATGGTTATTATATCTCAAGCTTGTTTTTACCATTATTAAATGTTTTTATCACTAATATTATCCTTTCTTTTTATCCTTTACTCCGGGGATTTATTTAATCTCTTTTATTGCTTCTTATGTCTTCAGTTTGAATTCCTGTTATTCTTTTGTTTACAAAACTTTATATCACAGTGTTTTTGAGTCGCAATTAATTCCACTGCTCTATGTTCACTTGTTTTTGGCCTCAGCAGAGGTCCTGGTGTGAATGCTGCAATGCTTATTAAAGCACTCCAGACATGCTTGTGTGAACATACTCTAATGTTCCCAAAGAATTACAGTCTTTATAGCGAAAGCATTGTGCCAAATCCAGAATCCAGTGCTGAGGTAAAACCTGAAAATGACACATTTATGTTGGGTTGAGTTATGTTATCATTGTCTCTGACAGATTTTGTCTGGTTTCAATCACCATCAGACAATTATATTGTGTCTCATATAGTCTCATATAGCTTATAGCTTACTTTACATTTTCTTTACTACAGCAGCTTTGAAACTGAACTTCTTTCTACAGAAAGAACTTCTAAGTACTGGCCGCACAATATGGGTCCAAACCTTAGACACAGTTTGTCTCGTTTATTACAAGGCAAAAAAATAAATATCAGGTCGATATTAAAAGTAATTTTCTCTGGGTAATTTTAACTGTCAAATATTAGATTTACCTCAAACTAAGTTTGTTTGTGTTTCACTTCACATTGACAAATATAGAAAATGTGAAAAATATCAAAAATCACCTCTGGGACAAATTCACGTGTTTTCTTCGACTTCCTGCTTAGCAGCTCGTGAACAATGCAGCAGTGAAGTCATGTTGTTTGCCTCTGAGTTGGGACTTTCACACTGACAGAGAGACACATCAGTTATTGATTGCAGCCATTACCAAACCTCAAATGGGTTATTTCTGAAATCAACATGGGATAAACAGGCCACAGAAGGGCCCCGAGGAGCGGCTGCCTTTGTTTTCGAAGGCTTCGGCTCTGCAGATGGAGCCCCAGGGTGCAGCCAACACCTGTCTGCTGATGGATTAGCACCTTTAAACAACAGTCTGCTTTAAATAACCAGATTGTGATGCTGCTCACTCGATGTGCTTTCAAACTGCTCTTCCATGATACCCACGTCACGTCGCTTCAGTGTCATTCATTGATTTAAGTTCTTCATTCTTTTTCTCTTAAACCAACAGACATGCATTTATTTTAATAGCATGGCTCTTAACTCAAGATCCATTTATTGGATGTTTTATTGGTACTTTCAAACACATTGCATGGTCTTCATTAGTTGGATGGAGTTTGGGTGTTTATTTGATTACACCACTGTCTTTGTTTGAAGATGGTCTTCTGTGTGAGGTGTCAGGGCATAATTAAGTTGTGTGATGAAATCTGAGCTATCTCCATGACAACTGCGCAATTATTATTTGACTATAAGATCCATTCAGTGTAGCCCATGCATGAGCTTCATCACGTGTGACCAGTTGTCCGTTAATTGTGTTTACTTTTCGTTCATTTCCATGTTGGCTTGGCATCTACGCTTTCATGACTACTGGGCAAACTCCATCTGCTGTTACAGTTCATGTGATGTGATTGAAAGCTTCAGCACAGCCACTAAATGGACCCTGCGGTGGGATTGTTTTCTCAAGGTCAACAATGAACTTTCATACTCAGCCGTGTTTATGAGATATTCAAAGTCTGGTCACGTCGTCATGCCAATCTCACTGGTTCTACTTTGAAACACAGCGATCTAAATAATAAATCTATTTAATAATCGCTGTATGCAGCGTGATGCATTTCTGAGATATCTCATCTTGGCAGGCAGCAGATGTGTTTCAATTGCCCATCTCATACGTGTCTGATGGAACAGGTACACTCAGCCTGAGTCCTGGAAATGACTTTTATACAATATGTTTTGAACGCAGCATCATGCTGTTTGTTTTTTAGCATAATTAGAAAATGGAGGCTGCGGCTTAGGAGGAAGAGCGAGTCGTCCACTGATCACAGGGTTGGCGATTCGATACCCCGTACCTCCTGACGAAGTGTCCTTGGGCAAGACACTCCCAGTGGTCAGACCAGCAGTTTGCATGGTGACTAAACTAGCAACCAAAGCATGATTCATGGTTTTATGGTTATGTTTGGACACACAGGTCTTGATGGAGGTTAGCGTCATGGTTTTGGATTTCAGTGAAGTTCCCAGTGTTGCCAACTCCTAAGTAAGGAAAGTAGCTATAGGCTGTCCTAAAAGTTGCTAGAAGTTGCTAAATGGCATTTGCATAATTGGCCATGTGCATGTACGTGTAATGGATGCTGTAGGAGACAAAAAGTCAAAAACATGCCAGTTTTGTGTTCCGCATTAGCCTTCCCTCCCTAGTGTATTGAAGTCTGTGTTTTTCACTCTTCACTCTTTGTCAGTTCGTTTGTCTTTAAATCAAGTGTTCCACTCCATTCTCCAGTCAATGTTGGACTTCTGCTTTGTGTTTTGGACTTCTGTCTAGTTTACATGGATTTATGATTTTACTTGTTCCTGTATTTGTCTGCTTTCACTGGACCGATTCACTGTTTTTTTTCCCCTCTGCCCCCACCTGACCATCAGTAATCCTTTTTTGTGTATTGATTTGAGCATTAAACCATTTGAACTGCACCTGTTTTGTCTACATGTCTGCATTTGGGTCCAATCCTTCATGTTCCTGTTTCCCAGCTTGAAACTGTGACAGTTTTTAAAGTTTCTGATGTAATGCAAGGAAAAGTTGAGAGTGACTATCAGGAGAAGAAATTCAGTTTATTAACTGAAACCACAATCTTTTACTTACCATAACTAGTGTTTTTGTTGACTCGTGAAGCCTGGTTTCTGCCGTCAAAGTCCTGGACTTCATCCACCCACCATCCACCCTGTATGCTCTAAATAAATGCAACACTTGCATCACAGAATCTTGCCATGGTACATAAACACGTATACTTTCCTACAGACATCATTAGTAGGAGACATGGTTGATAGCTTTTGCTTTTATTCAGTGCAGCTGTCTATGCTGCCCTCATAATGGTTCACATTTCTCTCACGCTTATGCATCGCTTAATATGGCGGCCTGACCTGACAGACGGACAAAATGAATTTCAAGGTCAGGAAAGTATCAGATTCAAACCCTTAATTTAAACCCGATTATCCATTATGATTTTAAAATTAGTTTAGAACAATTTATCCATTTACGTGGTGAAATTACCCACCATAGGAGCCATTATGAAACAGCATCTACTCAGTGTCCTCTCCAATTATCCCGCTAACGTCGGCCTTGATGAGAACACTGCATGCTTTAAACGATCATACCGAACACGCATTAAAATGCTTTTTTTAAATGTCTCCGCTGATAATTCTGAGAAAGAAATGTAGAGAATGTTATATCACACACACACACACACACACACACACACTAATCTGCTTCACATTGCTTCAGAAGGCTTCAGAATCAGGAGAACAGAAAGTTGATTAAATAAAATGCAAATGGGCATGAGATTTCGCACTTGACTTTTAATGTAACTCTGAGACAGTGGGATGCGATTGCTTCATATTAGCATTCAGCCCAGCACAGGCTTGTGATTATAATGTTCCTTACTGCACGACTACAGATAAAGCTGGAAAGTCATTTCTCAGCACGACTACACATGAGGGAATGTCACTCAGTGACAGGTCCGTCCACCGCTGTAACATGCTAATATTTGGAATCTTAACATTCTGATTGATTCGTGCCCACAGAGACATCCATTAGTGGATCATCAGCCAGCGGTGGTGCCATTATTCTGGACGGACAGCAGGATATAGTTGAGCTGTCATTCTCTATAGTCTGAAGGAATATACATGTACAATGTAGGGTCTAATTTATCCTCAAGCACAGGAGGGTGCCTTAAACGCAGCATTTGTCACAACAGTAGATGATGTGTTGTGCTTTTTTCAGGTACGCTTTTCAGGTAGATTGTGCAGTGTCAGGCAAGTTCTCAGTGATTAAAATATAGTCTGTATTTAATAATACTTGAATAATAACAAATGGAGCCCTGCTCCTAATTAACCCAGGTAAAAATAAGTTAAATGGAATAGACTTAATTTAAGTATACTCATGAGTGATGTACTAAAAGTATGCTATTTAAATGTTTAGTTTGCTTATTACATACAATTAGCACTACGAAAATATCCTGAAATACAATTAAATGCTATTAAGTTCAATTTTCACCTTTAAGATAAGATTTTTATTAACATTGCACTTTTTGAAATACATTTTCTTCCAATATTTTTTTGAATTATACCTCAAATGCACTTACAAGTCAGTTCAAATTCAAATAACTATTTTTACAAAGTATGGCTGTGGTCTTTGGTCATCTCACAACTCGAATACTGTAACGTCCTCCTGACGGGCCTCCCAGCCTGCACAGTGAAACCTCTCCAGATGATCCAGAAAGAGGCGGTGCGCCTTGTTTTCAATCAACCCAAAAGGGCACATGTTTTGGGTTGCTGCTCATCGAGCTCCACTGGCTACCTCTAGCAGCCCGTATTAAATTCAAATCGCTAATGCTGACTACAAAGTCTCTGGTTCTGCGAAACCTTTTTGGATGCCCTTATACAGGCATATGTTACCTTCTGTCCGTTGCACTCCTCCAATGAACGACGCCTGGCTCTGCCTACACGGCAATCCAGACTTTTCTCGTCTGTTGTTCCCCATTGGTGGAACGCACTACCAGTTCAGATCAGGGGCGTCCCTCTCTACCTTTAAAAACCTCCTGAAGACCTCCAGCTCTTCAGAGATGACTTCCTCTCCAACACTACCAACAACTGGACATCTATCCCTCTAGGACTGTCCTAGCCGCACTGTACCATGATTATTTCCCTTTTTGTAAGTCGCTTTGGATAAAATCGTCTGCTAAATGATTAAATATAAATGTCTACACAATTTGATTGAATTACAAATATATTTCTTCCTCTTCTTCTTCTCTTTACAGTTATCTGTAAAGTGGATTCAAAATATTTGAAGTAGAAAACATAGATTTGCCAAAAGTACAGCATCATTTAAAAAAATAAAAAGTTATACTCAAGTATATAAAAGTGCATCTTAATGGTACAGTCAATTATGCTTAATTGTATTTCAGTATATTTTTAGTAGCACTATTGTTGTTTGAAGTATATTTATACATCGTTAGTACATTGAAAATAGCACATTACAATAGTACATTAATTGGGAGTGTACTTAAATTAACTGCACTTTATCTTTTCTTTTTTTTTTACCTGGGAAGGCTCTGTAAAAAACAATGAGGTTAGAATCACCTCTACAACAGTGCTAACAGTGTCATTATGCTGAAATACTGTTTTCATTCACTAATTAATTGCAGTGGCTTCTGCTCTGAGATTTCCGTTGAACACAGCTAAGTTACCTCTTTCTTCCAGCCATTCAAAGGACGTGATCCCTCTTATTTCTGCTCGGCTTTTAATGTGAAACAGCGGCGGGAATAGTTGAAAAAATTACAAATTGGAAATAATTGGAAATGCTAAGTGAATAAAAACAGTGTTAAAAATAAAATGCAATCAACAGCAAGCTGCCCTGTGATGCAGGTCTGCTACAGTCCTCACGGTGAAGCTGCAGAGTTCACAAACCCTCCAGCAAAGTTACCAAGCCGACTCCGATCTATCAAATACTGCTGTCTGCAATTGATTACACCCACAGACAAGAAGTGTGTGTACTTCCTCCCACAGTCCAAACACATGCACTAAACTCTCGTGACTCTAAATTGGCCGTTGGTTGTTTGTCTCTATGTGCCCTGTGATAAGCTGGCGACTTGTCCAGGGTGTGCCCCGCCTCTCGCCCAGAGTCAGCTGGGATAGGCTCCAGCCCCACCGTGACTGAGGATTAGTGGTTACAGATAATGGATGGATGGATGTTTCATTCTATATCTTTTTCTGCATTTTTGACATCTGGAGAGATACAAGAGATAAAAAGTAGCCTTGTAAGCTGACTCTGTTCAGTTACTTAGAAATAATCCAATAATTACATAAAGATTTAGAGTATGTGCACAGCAGTATGATTCTTTCATATCCAGTGTGGTCACTTATAAGGGAACTTTTGTGAGCATACACTAGATCCATGGCCTGTGTCTGAAGTTATAATGAATAGACTATACACAGATATCATTGTGTGCAGAAGTTATCACGTCTGTCATGGGAGTAAAGAAAAAGGAATTCAGTTCACTTCATAAAGTCCTGAACCTTTGTGGAGGAATGCAGTATTTGCAGGTGAAGACATTCTTTTCACAAGATAAAACATTGTGATATCATTTCTACAAATGACCTACAGAGGTTAGAACAGCTGAACTTAAAAATAAAATGATATAATTATAAAATATCTGAGGTGAAAAATCATGCAAGTCCACTGTTGGTTTAATTAGCTCTTAGCGCTTAGCTGTGGCGCTCCCTGGGCTAAAGTGAACAGAGGAGGCAGCTGTGGAGCTTATTGGCAGAACACTTTTGGAACAGTGCTTTTAGCTACACTGTGTACATTCTCTCATTTAGTGGATGATAGAGAGCACGGGAGGTTTACCCTGCAAATAACTCTGTTAGATCACAAAATGTAAATTTGTCTAGCTTTAGTGGAGAGAATATTGTGCTTTCTTTAACCGATTTCATTTTGTCTTCACTGTCAGCAAGCACTTCTTGTACTACTTACACTGTGTGTGTATTCAATTGGCAGCCCTATTTCAGGCCAGAAGCAACCTCTGAGTGGCCCAGCATAGCTGCATAAAGCTGATATATGACAAAATATACTACATATAGTCGATGGAAGTATTCACTTTTTATATTTTGGAATAAAAACATGATGATACGATAGAAGGTCTTTCCTAAAACCCAATTGTACAACATAACATCTTTTGAGGATGGTTAAAAAAAGGATCAGTTGTTGAAGCAGAACCAGAAATATCGTGTTTTTTTCCACACATTCTTTTTCTTGTCAAAACCCAGTGCCTACATTGCCCACAATGCAACTGGGCTGCTAACAGTTTGATTGGAAATTCCTGTGTCTTATGCTAGAACCATGAATGTATAATAAGACACTGATGCTCAGCCTTGCTTCCAATTTTATATCATGGCCACTCGCGGTGTTGCAGCAAAAAGTACCCAAATGACTTTATGAAATCTGTGACATGATCACAATGTAAAGACTATGTGCTGAGTTAGAGTTTGCAGGGGAGCCATGTTACTGTGCATATTCACTGGGCCTGGAAGTAAACCTGGAAGCTAGAAAACCTTTTGGGCGTATGTGCCAGCGTGTGTGGCGAGCATTCTCATTGGATTGGATCGGTGCCATCTTTGGGTTTTTGGGCATCCAGTTCTATAATACATCCATACCCACGTTTCGTACCCACTAATGTTGTCTTGAGTCTCTAGCCTCAGGCGTAGATGAGGAGCAGGCTACAGATGTCTGGAAAAATCCTTTCTAAGTCTACATCTGCAGATTTGTTCATTTTCAAACTTGTAGTCGTCAGCCCCAACGGAGGATTGACTGACATCAGATCAGATTAGATGTTTCATACATACCTTGTAAGGATGTGAGTCACCAATATACTCCACAAAAATAAGAAAAATGACTTAAACTTAGAGGAGTAAGTCTATACACTGTATATACACACTATAGTTTCCAGTATGAACCCAGAGTGACAGCAGGCTTCTTTAACACATATTTAACATACTAATGCACTGCATGCCTGGGGCGCACAAATCAATGTCTGGGGTCTGGGGGTCCTCCCTCATGAGATCCTGAGTGTCAGAAAAAATTCACCAGAATGCAGAAAACGAAGTGTCTGTCAAAGTAACTCCACTCTGCACCGGCTGCCCTGGTGCTGCTTGGAAGTTGTAGTCCCCTGCTGATTGTCGCTTCGGGTCGACAGTCCACCGTGGCTGACAGGAAATACTCCAAGGCTCCAAACTGTTCAGTTTTCTCTTGTACTCGTTGCCACTGACAGCACCGATCCACTCGTGGTCCATCTGCCATTCAGAACTGTATTTGGACAGCCTCGTTCTGTTGACGGGCGAACTTAAGCTGGAGGTATTCACCAACATTTTTTAGAAAAATGCGCGTCTGAGTCTCCATAACCAGGACAACGATGACACTGAGTGACAGACAACTTGCCATTCCAGGTGTCATTCGTCATACCATTCCAAACATTCAGAATAAAAGGGTGTGCATGAAAATACCTGACAAATCATGGCCTGTGTTGATTCACTAAGGGGCAGTGCATTTCATTTTGCAGTACGGGACGATCCTGTGTCATACGGGACGGGTGGCAACCCTACTAATAACACGACATCAGTGCTTGCTAGTGTTGTAACTCCAAAGCAGGTCTGCAATCTTTTTGCAGCAGGCTAAATTGCAAATTTGTCTACTGAGACCCAGGTGATACAGTACTGTTAGCAGCAGCCTCAGTTGAGGTTAAGTTCAGGTTAAGTTTAGGCTTGGGGATAGGGTAAGCTTTAGTAAATAATGAGGATTTTTTTGGAAGCTGCATTGGGACATGTGCTCTACCCAGGTGTTCACTGTCTGTTTCCCATAATGTACCAGTTTTAGGGAAACTATGACTATTTTCAGACACGGCCACAGTGGATTGGACCACACATGCCGAGAGGTCTCCTGGGCCATGCGGTCCCATCTGCTCTGGAACCAAGCATTCATCATGCAGCCAAGTACTACGGCTGTTTGTATAGTGTGTGTGAAAGTGGCTTGATAGAGATGTACGTGATGTATAAGCGGAGAGTTAACTGCTCAAGATCAGCTGTGGGGAGGGCAGCGTGCACGGTATGTGAAACATGAAAAAAACAAGAACACGCACAGAATACAAGCTGCCTCCCAAACACACACTATGGTGAAGAGTTGATATATTAAGTAGTAAAAATAAAGTAATTCAAATAATTTATTATTGCACATCCATGAAGTTGGGGAAGGAGACAAAAGAATGGTCAAAATTGAAGCAGCGGAGACCAAAATGTCCTGACTTTTAGTCCCCATAATGGCTCTAAAATCCTTCATTTCCCATAATGCAATGTGATAGCACCTTTCATCAGACCCTCATTGCCTACTACACTGATGTTTTTCAAAGTACACACCTGCAGATTGTAATGTATGGAACCGATAAAAGGTCACAGTGAGATTTGTTTCTGAGCTAACCAACACAACACTAGCAAAGGCTTGAAGTTCAGAGGTAGCGCTACTCTAGATGGAGCTATAGCTCCACCCGTTGTCCCACCATAGAGCATCAAGGAATGACCAAATGTTTGACAAATAAAATTCTGCTCCTGATCTGGTCCAATAGTACTCCGCATTCTCTTGCAAGCACTGGACTTTTACATTGCTCTCATCAAGCAAGATGTATTCTCTGGTACACTAGCATGATCAAAATGCATCAAACCACTTCATCAAGAGCGACCAAACACATCATGAGCGAGTTATCACAGCAGAGGGAGCCCACCTGTGACAGGCTACAGTGGCTTCAGAGGTTTAGGTGGCAGGAAGCCACAGAAAGAACCCCCAAAAATCCATTAATTCTGAGCTGTGAGCGGGACAGGAACTAAATATACAACAAGACCCTCCAGTTTCTTTGTTAATATCAACCATAATATTAATATTAATATTAAAGTCCATGTCTTGTCCTGTTCATTCTTGTGTCTACTACATATTTGATAGCCCACCTAAAGATATTACAGTGGAAATTGCCACTTTTTTTTCCTTTACCTTATCAGTATGAAGTAAATGTTGACTGCACATAATGTGTATTGGTTCCCTATGAGCTTGCTTTCACTATGCAATTCTTCCTAGCCTTTCTTTAGGTTCATATACTGAATAGACTGAATTAAAGAACAAACTCATCTTTTCTGCTATATTTTCTTCTAAAGTTAATGTCACTATGCCCTCCAGCCCAATGCAGCCCATTCCAACAGCTTTTTCCTGTTCCCAAATTCAATGTAAAATAGTGACAGTTTCAACTGACCCCTTCAGTGACCTCTTCTTCTCTCATTTCCAAAGTGTTGTTGATCATTTTGTCCCTGAGCTAGACTCCGACGGGAAGCGATCTGGTTTTTGCGACAGCCACACAAACAATAATGTCTAAGCTATCCCCGGCAACAATTCTGGCACCACTAAGAGGCAAGTTCTTTGTTTGGCTGCTGCTGGCTGATATTACAGGTTATGACCTTTGTACTAATTCCATGCTATTACACAGATTGATATATTATATGATACCCATGATAATATTAACTTGTTGTTACTGAGCTTTAAAGTAAAGTGCTGCCTACATTTCATTACTTTATCACTTTTATATCCCTGTTATGATATATCGTGGAGATTTAGTCACAAATCTAAAGAGTAAACTTTCCCTTTAACATTAAAGTGTCCTGCTGTATTTATTGAGTATGTTTGATCTTCTGTTCATGTGGAGCTCCTGGGTGATGGTGGTATTTTGGGGCTATTGTCAAACCTTCCACAATAGATTCCGTCTTTCTGGGCTTTGGCCTGTAGCTTTTCTTTTTTCTTCTTCTTCGTCTCCTGAAGTGCGCGCAGTGTTTCCCCTCTCACATTCTCAGTCCTTTCTCTCTGTAATGACCCGGTGTCCTGAAAGAGTAAAAGGCTGAATCCTCAGAATGTGTGCAGCCCAAGGTGCTGTTCTCACATCACTAGATGATTGATATCTTGATCCGGAAAGGTAGAAGAGTCCCTTCAGCTCAGTCACACACTGCTCCCAGGGAGTCAGTGACCAGCTATTAGCAGCAGTGAGGCTAATTAAAAGCTGACATTTCCCTGTTTGGACAACAATCCAATTAAGCTTGTGTAGGTTACACCTCGAGACTTTTAATAATATGTTGCACCAAGCATATATCCCTGCACATTACATCTGTGTTGCACACTTCTGCACCTCCTTATTTACAGTAAGACATAGGCCAACATGAAATAATGTGTCCTATATTCAGCTCAGTGTGTTAAATCTGATAGAAACATGTCTGTCTCACAAATCCACCATTATGCTGAGTAATACGAGTACAGTGCACAAACTGAAGCTGGCGTTTTGTTTTTGAATTTGTTCACCCGGGCGGTGAATGTGTGGAGATCAAACCTCCAGATTGAGTCACAGCTCAGCTGTGTTTGAACAAACAGCAGAGAAGACTCTGCGCACCAGTTCACTTCAAATGTGAATCATGCCGAGTTTTTAAAACATCAACAGTGAGCTGTGAGGGAAATTAAAAAAATCTTTAAGCTGTCCACGAGGGCGATGTTGATGTTGCAACTTCACCTCCTGTTTCTGTCTTTTACTGGAGATCAGTGGTGAGAAGTAAAGCTGTTAAAATAACAGGAATGTCTTAATGCAGTCTGTTTAAAAAGAACTGCACAGTGACCAGAGTTAAACCAAGCTCTTTAAATATTGAATATTAAGGTATTGTGTGTGCCTAAAAACCTATATGGTGAGTATGAGATTTTAGAATTTGCAGTAAATTAGATTTGTTTTACTTATTTTAATATTTTTACTATTACTGATGAGTTATGGAGGTCCATTAGTCAAGTTAGCACTTTCCATCGATATTGTCCATTGAGGTCTTAACATTCAAAGATTATTATCTGTCCATTGATTTGGTATGTATGTATGTATGTATGAAAAAGAAAAACGAGCGACAACATCCATGAATATAATAGTTGTTTTTTGTTTGTTTGGGCTGTTTTTGAGTTTTGCACAGGCTCAGCATTTTTCCATCAAAATGCAAAAAAGATTTGAATAATTTAAAATGGAAAATAACTGTCAGTTCAAGAACAATGACATGCATGTCATAAAAATAAAAGTAAAATCTAAAATATATGATTTGCCTAAGATGTAGTGACCGTGCCCTAAACCTGTAAATAAAACAGCTGATCAGTTCAAAGGTCTTCATACTTCATATGGGTTTATGCTTATATGAAGTATCCATCTGATGATGATCATGTAATATGATCGAAAGCTCCAGAACTTGATGTTTGTTTCCCAAATCAAGTCACGATTATACAATATTGAGTCAGTTTTGATGTATTTTGTCTTGTTCAGATAAATATAGCTATAGCTAGTCTTAGCTTGTAACTTTTTTAGGGCAGCATTGGTCTTCCATACTCCATGCAGTATAGATGGATGGAGTTTTTCAGCCACGAGATGGACCAGAGGCTTCCTCCGTAATGCTTCCAGGACAGTAGTGATGCAGCAGCCGCCCACTAATGAAGGCTCTTTGAGAGGCTTTTGTGGTTGAATGTGTCTTTCCTTCCTGAACTGAGCGTGATGTAATTTCTCTGATCCATTACCCTTCACTCCCCAGTGTCTGCTTGGACTTGACGTCTGGCGGCTTGCTCTTAATCTGTCGGATGTGAAACATTAACTCACGGAGCGCCTCCCCTCCCTTCAGGGTGTCTGTGATCCTCTCACCCCTGACCAGGGAACACGAGTAAACACTACACTGATACTCCCCATCACTTGGTCAGCCCCGGGCTTCATGTGTTAGTGTGTGTTCATATGACGTGTGGGAGTTGCTTGTACATCACATTGACTATTACTGCAAGTACACCATATGGTGAAAGCCACTTTTGATTGGTGTGTATGTGCAGGTCATGTGTAAAAACTGTTTTCTTGTGTTTGAACTTGCCATCTACAACAGACTAAAGGTCCAGTGTGTCAGATTTACAGAATATGAAATGAAATATGAAATATAATTTTCATAACTCTGTTTTCATCTGTGTGTAATTATCTGAAAATAAGAGTTGTCATGTTTGTGTTGCCTTAGAGACAGGTCCTCTTCCATGGTGTCCGCCATGTTGAACCACCATGTTTCTACAGTAGCCCAGAAGGGACAAACTTAATGACTGTGATATTTCAAGGCATTTTAGGGGCATTTATACAGAATAAATTAGTATATTTAAATGACTGTTAATTGGACAGTAAAACACAGTCATATTTAATGGCAAAACCTTTATTTTATACAGCATTCATATGGTATTTTCATGTAAAGTATATGGCAAAACAGTGTTTCTTTTGATGGTAAAAAAAAACTTGTATTTATATGGCAAAATATGGAGAGGTTTTTACATTTGAGTGGGGGTAGTGCTATTTGGCTGCAGTGGTGCGGGCCGCAGGGGAAAAAAATGCAGCCTGACCTCACACTGCGGCCACCAATCAGACGCTCAGACTGGGCAAACCTCCACAGTCATCCTGAAATGTCACTGCGACTGACGCTATCCAGGTGGATTCATGGACTAAACTCTGATACTCTACCTGTTGTGTTGCTGGCTTTGTTTATTTCATGTACACAGCTTCTAAATCTGTCTGGCTGACAATATTCTGCTGCAAAATAGTGACACAAAGAAGTTTCCTTTGGCTTATGTCCAATGGTTTGACAGAGAGGAAGAGAGAGAGAAAGAGAGAGAGGGAGAGACATAGACAGTGAATGAGAGTGAGGGAGTGCCAGCATCAAGAAAGCCGGTTAATCAACGAAATCAAAAGTTGTTTCCTGATTGTTTCACAGCGGTTAATAGACACACCGCAGGACAACTCTGCAGCAATTCCCTGCAGCACCTGATTTTGTCTGAATTGTCCTACACACTGGTCCTTTAACAGGTGAATGAATGCTCATTTTAACTACATTGTGTGCATGGTTAGATGAATTGACTGTTGTCTGAGATGGATAAACCTCAGCAAAGAGTTTTACAGTGACATACCCTCTCCAGCTCTCTGTGTGCCAAGTTCAAGAAGAGAGTGAGAGAAATAGACGCTGACCTCTGACCTTTTCTAATGTGTGCTGGTGAGCAGACTCCCAGAGGACGAGGCAGCTCTCACTCGCTTGTTCTGAAGCATCCCGACATTTAATAATCAACAAAAATCAGTGTGGAACGGCAGTCTGGACACCCGTTGGCTGCTTCTTTCACCTTTTCATTTTCTTGTTTTCTGACAGGATTGGTCACCTATAGCCTCTAAAAAAGCATGCATACCTGCATAAACAATGAACAGTTCCACACTGCACCGTCAACTTGGCATTTTTAGTAGAATTAACTGATGAATGAACAGATGATGATACTCAGTTTAAGTACAGTGTGTGCAGGTTTAAACACAAAATCCTTAAAGTGTAACTGCACACCAGAATTCTGCTAGCCCCGCCCCTCTCGACAAAAGACCTCAGAGGGGGCGTGGCCACGACACCAACAAGAAAGAGTGACCACAGCTCAGTGTAGCACGGACAGCCACACAGAGCTGGTAGTTAACCATGGAGCTGAGCAGCCATGAGCAGTTATATAGATATGAAGTATGATTGGATCGGGAGCTTTGATAGGCTGCAGCCCCACCGTGACCCTGATGAGGATAAGTGGTTACAGATAATGGATGGATGGATGGATTGGGTTTGGTTGGAGATACTAAAACATTTCTGACATTTAAATCTGCGTCCGACTGTTGCCGAGCAACGCAGATTGCTCAGAGGCAAATTGACCTTTGACCAACAGCAGCTGATCAGAAGCTGCAGTCAGGAGCAGGGAGGGGCGGAGTAAATGATGCGTGGTGGATGTTATTGGCTCATCACTCTGCTGTCACACTGTTGAAAGCTGTCAGGGTTTATTGGTGGGAAGCCTGTGAGGGATCATGTCCATATGAGGGCAGGTGTGGGCAGAGTATGAACCACATGCATTATGCCATCTTCAGGAAGGGACAGGGACTGCAAAATACATGAGCCATTCCATAATATATCACTCAGTATGTTTTTCAATGAAACTGCAGAGTGGTGTTGTTTAGTTTTATAACATGAGATCAAATCTGAGAGCTTCTTTTTTACATCACATTGAAAATGCAGGGTTGTATACTATACTGACTCAAGGATCAGACTTTTGTACATTTTTTAATGAAGCAAGTTCTAAAGAGAGCCTTACCTCAAAGAGTGTTGAATTCTTGTTTGTTTGTAGAGTTTCTACCTGACCATCTTCAGTGTGTCAGAATGAGTAAAAAGTCCAGTTTAACCTGCAGGACCTTTTG
Source organism: Argyrosomus regius (assembly GCA_946959425.1). Taxonomy (NCBI): domain Eukaryota; kingdom Metazoa; phylum Chordata; class Actinopteri; family Sciaenidae; genus Argyrosomus; species Argyrosomus regius. The sequence goes on from OX336905.1 coordinate 13,736,218, forward strand.
CAGCCTCACAGTATTATTGTATATTGTATGTTGTGTGTGTTTCAGTCACAGAAGAAATCAATTCTTAATATGTGAAATGGAGAAAGACAGACAGACACACTCACACAAGATTGTGTCTGAAACATCAATCAGTCAGTCAGACTTTATTTGTGTAGCACTTTTCATACAAAACATGGAACACAAAGTGCTTCACATAAAAACACCCCCACAACCAGCACCCACCCCCAACCCTCCACCCCACCCATAAACAAAGCACAACACAAACTGAGGAAGCGCCATCTCATCGTCTTGCATTGAGGAAACACCAGAGGCAAGTTAAAAATGAAATAGATAAAAAGTAAATAAAAGAAAAAGAAAAGAAGAAACCCATTAAAAATGTATAATACTGAAATAGTAAAACTAATATGTAAAATGTGTAAATAGCTAGATAAAAGTAATGCATAATAAAATATACAGATAGCTTAAATAAAGGTTAAGATATATATGAATAGACAAATAAATAATAGCATGTAAATAAGTAAAAGTGAAAATGGTGTAACATTAAAATACATAAACAGAAAACATAAACAGGTTCAAGTAAAAGCCAGATTAAAAAGATGAGTCTTAAGTTTGCTCTTAAAAATATGAACAGTCTCTGTTTCTCTGAAAAATGTCAACAGACAGAAAATATTTTCCAACATTTCCTAGAGCCTGAGAGAAGAGTGTGAAGACGAGTGTTTGTGAGCAGAGCTGTTTCTTTTATGAAATTTCATTTGAAGATAAACCCCTCTGAGATGCATCCTGTCATTTCGAGCAGAGAAAAGCATTTAAACAAAAAATAAATACACGATGAATTAAAGAGTCTAAACGACACATTAAAATAACAACGTGTCAAAGCAGTGAGTGTGCCAAAAAACTACAAATGAAGGTAAATACAATCAATTCTCTTTCAAGCTAAATCCACAACAGCCTTTTACAGGTTTATGTACATTATGTAAGCATTAGAAATTCAGATTTCAATATTGTCATTTAAACTTTCCTAATATTGGATTTGAATTGGGCGTAGTTAGGCTTTGACATTTATTAGACAATCAACCCTTTGAACCAATCAGCCGTCCCACAAAACAAAAACCTCTCTGCTCTCACTCAATCTGTCTCAAAGCAGCCAGAGCTGAAAGACTTCGCCACGTGTAATGCAATAAACGAGTGTCAAGAAAAGTGAAAAAAAAATTACAACTGTACACGTTCTGAATTCAGGTTTTTCTATTTGAACTCTCTTTTAACTCGAACATTATTCAAATGAGACAGAAACTAAATATTGTGTGATGTCTTTCTGCTGTTCCAACAATCATCAGGTCTGCTTTGGTCCATATAAATCCTGAAAATATTTGAGTAAAATTGCTGTTTTTGTCAAAGGAGTCTGTTCTGGTGGATTTGAAGAGCGCGTACAGTAGATCAAAAAGTTCTGTGAAAATATTCTAAATATAACGTACACTTCATAAAGTGATGTTGATGTTTTCAGGTGCCTTGAACACGTCTTACCGCTCCCCATCCACAGCAGTACTCATGAGAGCTGTCAATCAAAACTGTCAACTGTTTTTGAACCAGGCTTTCTAAAAGGTATATTGTTTATTCTTACTCCGATTTTTGTGGATAAGACGCTGAACTTTGATATCATATCTGTATTTTTACTATTACAGACACATTTCCAGAGACTTTAAACTCTAAACTGTATAGACTTTCTATACACACTTTAAAGGAACGGTGATGAGTGTGTCTAAGTGAGTGTGATGGCTGAAGAGCAGATCTTATTTAAAGATCAGGATGTGTTTGAGAGTTGATCTGTTGTCACCATAAACATTAATGGGAAATAAAAGTGCACGACAATTAGTTTAAACTGGAAACACTTATTTTTGTTTTATTCATAATAAAGTCAATATGAAGCCAAAAGTGTGTCGACGACCTCTCTACTTCCAGCAGTTGCCTCCAGCTCTCTGTGTGCCAAGTTCAAGAAGAGAGTGAGAGAAATAGACGCTGACCTCTGACCTTTTCTAATGTGTGCTGGTGAGCAGACTCCCAGAGGACGAGGCAGCTCTCACTCAGGCCATTTACTGTTTGGAAGTTTAGTGAAGGCTTTTCTCAGGGTTGTTCTGAAGCATCCCGACATTTAATAATCAAGAAAAATCAGTGTAGAACGGCACTCTGGACACCCGCTGACTGCTTTTTCTCGCTGACATTTCCAGTTTTCTGACAGGATGTTTTTGTCAGAAAAAAAACAAACATTTTTACACGAAAAGTTCTTTTTGTTTTTTTTCTTTTTTAGGGTAAATAGGTGTTAGTGTGTGTACTCCACACTAACACCTAGACCTAAGTGGTCTAAGGGAAAAGTAATGGCTGGCCCTTTCAATCAGCCAAACTGTACAACTGTAAGACTTTTAGAACAAACATGCACTCTGAACACTGTCAGACGGTGCCAAGTATATTATTATGATTGCACTCCATTTTTGAGATTGCAGTATTTTGGAAATGTAACTCCAATAAGTGTCCAGTTTAGTGGGTCCATTTAGCTAAAAGTCAGGCAACAGCGCCTTGGAGGCAACCTCCGTGGTTGTGAAATGGAGCCAACACAGGAAGCCTCAAACGTCCACTTGAGGCTGGTTCCAGAAGTGAGTCAGTCTCCATAAGTCCCCATGTTAAAATGTCCAACTTCACAGCAGAAATAAACATGTTTACAGCCTGGTACAAAAAACAGTTTTGGTCTTTATAGCTAATTTCCCCGTTCATGACAACTGTACTGAGGGTGAATTTTTATACAACTCACCTGTTCAAATGATATTAAGGCTTAAAGTTATGCAGAATTAAGAGCATGGATGCTTTGATTGACAGGTGGGTGCTGTTACAGATGGCTTGTTTGAGCAACCTCAGCTCCACGTCTCTGTCCATTTTTTACACTTTGAACACAGACAGCTGGAAAACACAACGCGCTCATTTTTAGGAGGAACACCAAAGAGGACAAAAAGATTTTTGTAATTAATTTCAGACTCTGTCACACTGACGTCCATTAAGTGCTTTTAATTCATAACCTATTATAGAAAGCTAAATCAGCATGCAGCAGCACATCCACACTGTACGTCTGCACTTTTACTCCAGGCAAATGAATGTGTAAAACACATTTCATACACAAAGGCAGTTTGAAGTGTTTTACATAATGCATGTTTTTATGCATTCTGTAAATAAAATCTCATTAGTATTATTACATTAAAAAGCAGAAACCTTTAGAAGGAAATAAAAACATTAAGGACAGAGACAGAAACACAGGACAGGAGGGTGAGGATGGTCCCTGATGTGAGTACAAGGTTTGTTGCAGATCAGTGGTGCTCACTAACTAAATGCTGCTTCTCCACGTTTAGTTAAGCAGCCTGATGATCCACAGGGGTCAAGTGGTAAAAGACAGTCAGGTGTGTTTTTGACAACTGGTGTGATGTGTTCAGGGTTTGACCTCAAGTCTGAAGCCTCTATTGACCTTTCAAGAAACATTGAACAAAGTTAAGACACGTGTCTTGGATGATCATGGACATATTTCTTCAGCAATATAAACCTGAACCATGAAGTTCAAAAGGAGAAGGACCAGGTTCATGATCTACGTAAAGTCTTTGATAAGGACTCCACCATTGTGTTAGCGGACTCAAGTGCAAACACCAGCTGGAGATTGAATGTCATGTAAACAGTTCATTGATAACACAAAGGGAATGTGCAGTGAGGGTAACAGGGTAAAATGTTGTTAATAACTAGATAGACTTTAAGTTATTCTCACCATAAACATGAATATTACATCATACAGTGTGACAGTCAAACTTTTTCTAACTGTGACATTTAATTTTACTTCTGTGACAGGTGGACAATATTCTTTTATTATTTTAATTCTGGCGTTGATAATGAAGTCATATTTTTAACTGGGTATCTCAGATTCACGTTTTGTAGTCCATCTTCTCAACTTTGTAGTTTTATCACAAATCATGTGTAAATACAGTGAGATTCTCTGAGCACCATGGTCATCTTCTCCTAACTCCTTATGAACTCTCCTTCACATCTTTCCTTGACCTCATGACATTTTACATCAAGGTCAAGGAGAAGTGTTTAGGAAAAGATTTTTGACTATTCGACCGTACCCTCTATGTGGCACCTGAAAGCAGCTTTGTCCTCATCAGTCTGACTGAAAGCAAGGTGGTAAATATGTGTTGTGATAAAAACAAGGAGTGAAGCTGCACACATCCAAAACTACTGGATGAAGTAAGTTTGACTACTGGATACAGAATTACAGGAGAACTTTGTGACAGTGAGAATAATTGTACACAAATCTTTATTTTTTAATTATAATATAGAGGACAGTGAATATGTGCCAGTGAATAAGTAAAAGTACTAATACCACTCAAAGTGAAAGGAGCAGTCTGTAGGATTTAGTGGCATCTAGTGATGAAGTTGCTCATTGCAACCCCTTCACCTTCCAATCATGAAGGTGGAGACTAAGGTGGCTGTGGCAATGGCTACTGTAGAAACATGGCGGTTCAACATCTATTCATCTGTGCACTCCCCTGTAAAGGACCAGTGTGTAGGAACACTGGTGTTTGATTCCATATTTTACCATCAAATGAAATGCTGTTTTGCCATATAATTAACATGAAAATACTATACGGATACTGTATAAAATAAAGGTTTACAGTCTACCATTTAAAATACTGCTTTATGTGTAGAAATGCCCCAAAATGCCATATAAATAAAGTTTTGCCATGACAGTCTTTAGTTTGTCTGGCGGCCCCTAAATCTGACACACTGGACCTTTAAGTAAAACTTTGTATCATAAGAAAACTTTTCTTTGTCAGCTGAGACAAATGTCCTACTCTGCTCCCTGAGCTCCTTCCTGTTCCGTCGGCTCTCCTTCAGCTGCAGAAACAGCCAGGTTTAACTCATCCAGCTCAGTGTTCTCCTGTCTGCACAGCTTCTGCCACCTGCTGGCCTGAAGAGACATGATGGCACACAGATGTGACTTCCTGCATCACTCAATAAACACAGAGTGCTTCATGTCAGTCAGTCCTCTAAACAACAGTGTCAGTACCTTCCAGTAGAAATAAAGGGCAGTGTTCATCACCAGCAGAGCCAGCAACAGGACGACTGCTCTGATGATAAGAGCTGTTGGTTGATGATCTGAAACACATTTCAGTCATTACATGATTGTACAACATCATGAGTCCAACAGCTCCCATTAAACACAAACTGGAGTGACCTGAAGGACATATCTTTTCATTTTAGTTATTGAGTTATTGTCCTTCTGGTTCATCTCTGTAAAGATCTATTTCCTGTCTGTCTCTCTTGAAGACGGATCTCTTCTCTGGTGATCCTCCTGATGTTTCTGCCTTTTCCCCATTCAAGGTTTTTTTTATGTAGTTTATCTGAATGGAGTCTCTGAGGACAGAGACTGTCCTTTGTTGTACATGAAGTCTACATAAATCTCTGAGAAGAATCTGTTATTCTGACCTGTAGAAATAAATCTGACTTTACTTCATTCAGACTTTTGTATGTGGGCTGACGTGGGTGTACTACAGTAGCTGCAAGAACTTAAATAAAAACTAGAACTGATTTGAAAATACCCCACCAGGTGTATCAGCATCTAACAATGTGAAGCACCTTCTGGTATGACCAACCACAGAAGCTCCATGTCCATCGGGGGACAGACTAATTACCTGAACATCCTGGACAGGCCGCAGACACAGTCCATTACGTTGTGGTTGTTGTGTTGTGGTCGACTCTTACTTGTTTGATACTGCTTTAAGGTGAGCTAGTTGTTTGTTCATATTTCTAATCATCAAGGTTTTGTTAAGCCATGGCTACAGTAGTATCCTTGAGGAAATGCTGGGGGTGCCAAGACTAAGGATCAGGGTAGTAATGGGAAGTAAACCCAAGTATACTGAGTTTGTCAACCAGATTCAGATTTTTAAATCGAGTCTATGAATCAATGAGTGGAAACTAGCCCTCTGAAGTGGGTACTTAGCCCCATGCTAATAGCAACTCTGCAGTAAAAGTTCAGGGTGACGGTACAGTGCCTGCAACAACTGTGCAAAGTGTATATTACAGTTATACTACTGTTAGCTGTTGCCCATAGTTAAGTGAAGTTCTCCAATCTCCTGTGCTTAACTCAACAGCATAGCAACCCTTCTTTCCATTAGGTCTACACTAACTGTGAAAATGTTAACAGTGAGGATCTGGAGCAGTTGCATGTTCCAGGCAAAATGGAACCTTGCTCAGCAGTGCTCCATGGCACTACCAACGCAAGATCTAAAAAACCAAACAGGGACCTGCTCACCTTCATTATGACAGTAAGGGGTCTTATGACAGATATGGTGGCAGTGGACAGAGGGTAGTTTTTGTGATTGGACACATCAGAAAGTTTTCAGAGAACCACAATTATCAGAGTAACCAAATATGCTCTGTCCTACAGTGTTTGTCGTATACGCTGGTATAAGTTTGGTTACTATAAGACATGTAATACTGTACAATGACAGTGACAACATGAATGGACACTGCTGTTAGCTGATCATATTTTCTAAACCTGCATGTGAACAGTCAGTGTGACACTTCAGCTTACCTGAGACGGTGAGAGAGAGCTGACGGCTCTCTGAGGAGAAGTTACGAGAAAAGACATAGACGTGATAAACACAGCTGTAGTTTCCTTCATGGCCGGGCTCTGCAGCAGGAAACAGGAAGTGGGCAGAGTGCTTGACAGATGGCTGGGTGTAGTTGTGTGCTGTGTTGGAAGAGGTTAAGGTGAGCAGGAAGAAGCCTCCTGGGTACTGTGGCTGGATGGAGCAGATGATGGTGAAGGTGGAGCCGCTGAACACCTGCTGGGCCATGGAGACCCCGTGCATCGAGGTAGACACAGAAATGATGGGCTGAACGAGCACATCTGTAAACACAAAGAGATGAAAAGATGATTGGCCATTTAGGTCAAAATAGCAAGGGGCAAATGGCCCCTTCATCCCCCTGGTCTATGAATCAATGATTGGAAACTAGCCCTGTTAGCTGTTGCCCATAGTTACAGTAAGTAAGGTTGATTGATTGAGACCAATTCTCCAATCTACCGTGCTTAACTCACCAGCATAGCAACCCTTCTTCCCATTAAGGTCTACACTAACTGGTGAAATGTGAGGATCTGGAGCAGTCGCATGTTCCTGGGAAAATGGACCCTTGCTCAGCAGTGCTCCATGGCTGCGCTATCAATGCAAGATCCAAAAAAACAGACATGGACCCACCTCGCCTGCTACAGGAGAAAACGATGGGGGGCAACTTAAGCGTTGCTTTTACTTCAGCATGCAAGTAGCTAGCTGAAGACTAGGACTGTATGCATTTCGATAAAAAGTACAGTCAAGTGCACTAGAAAACAAGATGGAGGCCAAACAACAGCAAGATGAGGAGCTTCTTTGTCTGCTGTATTTGGTTGAACAACAAGAAAAAGTCAAAAACAGAAAACATTGTGTGGGACTGCTTGATAAGAACAGGACTAACCCCGAAAATCCACCGGGCCTGTCTGCGGCGCGTTGCGACAGTGTCGCGTCATCGCGAGTAATATGCGGCCATTCTAGACCCCACCGGCTCCGCCGAGGTCCGTTTCAGACGCGTCCCAGACGGGCTAAACGCTCGCTTCTGAAACACTCCAGGTGGGGTTTGAAGTCGCGTGCAGGACGGGCCAAATACGCTACGCTCATGCAACGCGCCGCGAACGGGCCCGGTGGATTTTGGGTGTAATGATGTAGAATACAGCAGTACACAAAAAACAAGCTTCCAGAACCACACAGACCATCTTCTACCGTGCTCACATGCTTTAACATCTGCCAAGTGAATAAGTAACTGCATTTATTTGGTTTTATTAAATCTTAACTGATGCATTCAAACATCAGGGTGGGTTTTTCATAGGCCTATGGGGAGGATTTGGGAGGATTGTCAGTTTCCGAATAAGGGGTGTTATGACCGATATGGTGGCAGTGGATGGAGGGTAGTTTTTGTGATTGGACACATCAGAAGGTGTTTGCTGTTGACATTTATACACGTATATAGGTTTTGTTACTATTTGACATGTAATGCAATTTTCCAAAGCACTTCAGTTTCTGCCTCAGCTTACCTGAGACGGTGAGAGAGAGCTGACGGCTCTCCGAGGAGAACTTATGAGAATAAACATAGACGTGATAAACACAGCTGTAGTTTCCTTGGTGGACTGGCTCTGCAGCAGGAAACAGGAAGTGGGCAGAGTGGTTGACAGCTGGCTGGGTGTAGCCATGTGCTGTGTTGGAAGAGGTGAGCAAGAAGGTGCCTCCTGGGTACTGTGGCTGGATGGAGCAGCTGATGGTGAAGTTGGAGCCGCTAGACACCCGCTGGGCCACGGAGACCCCGTGCATGGAGGTGGACACAGTGATGTTGGGCTGAACGAGCAAATCTGTAAACACAGAGAGATGAAATGTGTGACCTTCCTGCCTCTTGCAAGGGGCAAATGCCCCCTTCATGCCCCCTTCCTACCTTTTGTTACCTTTACAGTACCCCATTCTGCACCTATTTACATATTGTCTGATCAAGGTTATTTTGCTCAGATCCGCTCTGTGTATTTTGAACAGTGTCACTGATGGACTTACCTGAACAGGTGAGATCCAGGATGGTGGAAAAGGAACTTGATGTTACACACTCCCTCAGAGCAGATCCAGACTGAACCCAGTCAGACCTGATCGCCCACACAGGTCTGTCCGAGGTCTGCTTTGTCATTTGTAAAGAAACAGCGGAGCCACAGTCCAGCTCTTTACAGGCAACAGTCATTTCCTTCAGTGTCCAATCAGTGTAAAAGAATCTCACTGGTCTCCACTGTCCCTGTTTCACCTCCAGTATTCCTGCACATCTACTGTCTTCTCCCACCAACCTAACAGGTTCTGAACAGAAACAAGAGAGTCATCAATAAAAGTAGAAAGTGAGTTTCATCAGAACAGAAATGAACCAGATCAGACCGCTGCTCATCTTCTACCTGAGCAGGTGAGTCCAACAGCTTTTCCAGGTGAGCAGGTGTTTCTAGTTGATCCTGAGCTTCTACAGCCCAGGAGAGCAGACTCATTGCCGGCACACTGGAACTCTTTGGTCCACATTGAAGCCTTCACTTCTCCATAGAGCCCCCCCTGAAAGACTAAAGGAGCCCCACAGCGGAGCTCCCTACAGACCACCTCTGCATCCTGCTGGTCAAAGTCAGCCTCACACACTGAGGACCACGACTGGTCGGACTGATTAGACTTCACCTCCAGTCTGCCTGAGCACAGACTAGTCCCATTCACCAGTCGGACAGAGTCTGGAGAGATGATAGAAGATAAAAGAGAGAGACAAAGACACCGGTTATGAAACCAGCACACAGCAATTCAAAATTGATTCAGAAAAATACCAACTTAACTTCATTGCACTGTGATCATAATGATGAAGAACTGACAAACATTTCTCCATGAACCTCTGCTGTCCCTGACTTTTGAAAATGTAAGCGGTAACCAATGGAAGTTGAATCAATATCTGTTGATTTATGAAGCCTGCTTGGAGCCAACTAATCTGATATCCCAACAGTCTAGAAAGGAAGGGGGTTGACCAAGTCACACTGTGTTGCAGGGCTCAAAAGAATGAACAAATGAATGTTGACTGCCCATTAGAGATGAACCTAAGCCAGTTAAATTAATTAATTTATTACCTGCTTTCACATCGCGCGGCCCATCACTGACCCATGTAAGGGCCAACAACCCATAATCTGAACACTGAATTGTAAGAACAATGCCATAAATTGATATATTTTTTACTTATCATTCATTAAGTGTTGGGTATCTTTGGCAACTAAGAGGTCTGACCTTTAATCATGAAAGCACAGGAACTGCAGAAGATGCTGTAGGCCACCATCATGCCAACTTTGAAAGCAAGAATCAACGCCTGGCTGTGTGCTGACCTAAGCTAGAGCTGAACAACGTCTAATCTTTGTGCACCCAACCAGACGAAGGGTGTGTAAAGATACTAACGGCATGTTGCCATCACAACCAATCCAGACGGTTGTGAGAAAAACCTCATCATTTTGCCGCCCACTGAGAGTGAGAGAAATGTTAATAGCCGATGCAAGCTGAAGTCGGCACGTTGGATTGAAATCACTCCAAAGTTCAAGGAAACTCGACCATGAAGAAGAAACATATCAGCTGATGATGAATGCTTTACATGACCGCACACATCCAAGCATGCTTCAGAGTGTCCCACAGAGAAAAGGGAAGACTTTTCCCTCCTCTCTCCAAGCTTCTCCTGTCAGCTAAGGTCAGGTGAAACCTTACTTTTGCTGTAATACTGGGGGTTGATGCACGACTATTATGTACTGCTCCATCTGATCTATCTTACCCAGGTCTTCATTCAGTAACTGATGCATGTACAGTCATTCATCCTTGTATCTATCACATTTATTCATAGTTATTTATGGTTGTATTTGTTTATTCATTTGTCGTTTAGCAGTTTTTAGTTATGTGTGCAGTTGATAGTTGGATCCACATTTAATTTGTAAAACTTACATCATTTAATCAATCCTTACTGTCATAAGTCACAGAAGATGTGACTGATAGCCTTACCAGAACAGGTGAGATCCAGAATGTTGGAAGAGGAACTTGTTTCCACACACTCTCTCAAAGCAGATCCAGACCGAACACAGTCAGACCTGATCATCCAAAAATCCAAATGTGTGTATGCGGACACCTTTCTCAGTCCTAAAGAAACAGCAGAGCCACAGCCGAGCTCTCTACAGGCAACAGCTGCATCCTTCAGGGTCCAGTGAGGACCATGGTCCAAGTCACTCATGCGTCTCCACTGTCCCTGTTTTACCTCCAGTGTTCCCGCACATCGACTCTCTCCTCCGACCAACCTAACAGGTTCTGAACAGAAACAAGAGAGTCATCAATAAAAGTAGAAAGTGAGTTTCATCAGAACAGAAATGAACCATATCAGACAGCTGCTCATCTTCTACCTGAGCAGGTGAGTCCAACAGCTTTTCCAGGTGAGCAGGTGTTTCTAGTTGATCCTGAGCTTCTACAGCCCAGGAGAGCAGACTCATAGCCTGCACACTGGAACTCTTTGGTCCACAATGAAGTCTCCACTTCTCCATAGAGCCCCCCCTGGAAGACTAAAGGAGCCCCACAGCAGAGCTCCCTACAGACCACCTCTGCATCCTGCTGGTCAAAGTCAGCCTCACACACTGAGGACCACGACTGGTTGGACTGGTCAGACTTCACCTCCAGTCTGCCTGAGCACAGACTAGTCCCATTCACCAGTCGGACAGAGTCTGGAGAGATAACAACAGTTAAGTAATTCAAGCTTGACTCAATAACACAATAACACATCATCATCATCATCGGGTCGTCCACTAATCAGCGGTTTGATCTCTGGCTCCTCCAGACTGCAAGTGTCCTTGGGCAAGATACTGAACCTCAAATTGTTCCTGAAGGTTGTGCCATCGGTGTGTGAATGTGTATTAATGGTTAGCTCCCACCTTGCATGGCAGCCATCAATGTATAAATGAATGAATGCGATATGTAGTGTAAAAGCGCAGAAGACGATAAGGAACTTTTTGGAAATTTTTGCTCTCCACACAAAGAAGTAAAAAGATCTGATCTGAGAAGATCCTAATAACCCATAATTAAAATCTGGGGGGGATACTTTACTGTTATAAATTATGTCATACAGTAGATGATGTGACTGATAGGCTTACCTGAACAGATGATACTCAGGATGTGGGAAGAGGACCCTAATGTTACACACTCGGTCAGAGCAGATCCTGACTGAAGACATTCAGACTTGATCTTCCACAGTCTTTTTGGGGACCCCCGAAAACGTCTCACAGAAACAGCAGAGCCACAGTCCAGCTCTCTACAGACAACAGCTGCATCCTTCAGGGTAAAGTAAGAGCTATCCACTGGTTTCCAGTCTCCCCTGTTCACCTCCAGTTTCCCATTACAGCGACTGTTGTGCCTTACCAACCTGACAAACTCTGAACAGAAACAAGAGACTCGTCAGTTAAATGTAGGTTTAATTAAGAAAAGTTTAAACTAAATTCAAATTTTCTGTCTTTATTTACCTGTTGTGTTGTGTTTTTCTTCAGTCTGTAGTCCTGAGGGGAAAAATATCAGAAGATAAATATCTAAAGTCAAATTTTAAATGTGTAAAACAGCAACAGGACAAAAGAAACATTGGAGAATTTTAATGGAGTTCAGAAACATCTCAGTCATCTCTCTCTCCAGTTAAGATGAATACACAGAACACAAGTCAGATGACTGGTTTACACAGTTAAAGGAATAGTTCAGTATTTTAGTCAATTCAACTTTAGTTTATGATGAAGATCAGAGACTCAAATGAAGAGAAAAACACAGGCCACTGTAAAATCCAAAAAGGCAAAGTCAGTCCAATACAAGCAAGTAAATACAGATAGGGAGTAGCCAAAAGTGAAAAACAAGGGGAAGTCCAAAAACCATAGATGCTAGGTGAAGAAGTGCAGGTCTAGATAATCAGAGAAACATCAGGACAGGAACTAAAATTGTATGTGTGTGAGTGTGTGCATTGTATGTGTGTGAGTGTGTATGTAGTTGTGTATATCTGTGTGGGGGAGGGAGGTTTGGGTTTTCAGGGTGTTTCTTTGTTGTTCATGTTTTACTTTGCTTGTCTTTTATTTTTTTTTGTTTTATCCCTGTAAGGCACTTTGAGTTACCTTGGTAGGAAAGGTGCCATATAAATAAAGTTGAATTTGAAATTTGAATTTAAAATAACAGGATAGATTAGTGTATCAAAATAAATAAAGAAACACAATAAGACTAATGCGATAATAACCCCTCCTAAGGACATCTCCAGATGTCCTTGGTTGATCCTTGGGTGGTGCTGGAAAGCCAAGATGAGGGACTGGTCAAGAATGCTCTTTGAAAGAAACCCAAGACCTCTCTCTTAGACCTCTATGGTTGACTGCCAACAGACTCAGGACCACCACCAATGATCCAGGGATGTGGAGAGGGTCTGGAGGAGTTAACCAGTGTGCTTATCTTAATAGGTTTAACCATCGTGACGTGGGATAAATGACTTGTAGCTTGAAATTTGAAAAAGTAACATTTTTTGTTGACGACACACTTTTTAAAATTTGGGCTGCGGTGCCCATTTTTTTACCGCTAGATATCAGTATTCTGCACAATCTTACATATTTTACCTTTAAATATGAACACAAAGTATAAACTGTTTTTTCAGAGTACTGTATTTTGATCAGGAAGGAAAAGCCTCTGAAACAGCATTTTACAAGCTACTCACTGTTGACCTCCTGCTGAAACTACCATGTAGTGCTCCAACAAGTGTTGTAAATGTCATTCACTGTTGTCATCTGCATAAACTCAAAGAACTATGTTCTTTGAGTTTGGCTTCATTAGGAATATGGTAACTAGCTAAAAAACTAGCTAAAAGGAGACTCCTGTTTCCTCAAATCTGCCAAGAATTCAGCCAACTTTTCTGTTTTCAGTCGTCCTTGCAAGTTGTTTTATTTTTCGCCATGATGAACCTGATAGTGGGATCAAATATTATATTCCTTGAGCTGAAAGATGCTGCAGACACGCCTAGCACAACGGCTTCCCATTTACCTCTGTGAAGAAATAGGAACTGGTCCATTAAACTCTGAAACACCTTGGAGACACACTGTGTCCACAGACATTTTCCACTGACTGCTCCTGCATGAACAGTCCTTGAATGTTGTGTAACATTGCCTGTATGTAACCACATGAATGACTGAACGAATGACTTCTTTTTTACACACCCAAAGTCTTCATGTGGACCGGATTGGACCCTTTGGCAAAACGTACACTTGACACCCCTTGTGAACACACCTTGGTGACACAATGAATCCCTCTCTTTTTTGGAGACAATGAGAATGTCATCCATGTACACAAAGACAAAGTGGTTAAGCATGTTCCACAGATTGTCATTAACCAGGACCTGAAACACAGCTGGCACATTATTGAGTCCAGATGGCATGACCAGGTAGTGGTCATGGCCACTAGGCGTACCAAAGCTCTATAGTTCTGACAAGATGGGCGTTTCTGAGATCTAGCTTCCATAAAAATCAGGCTGACGATTCATACCATGTCATATTTAGAAACTGATCCGATGGTCATTATATAATGAGTGACAAAATGTTTGTATTGGGAGACAAATGTTGTTTGTGTACCAGCGTTGATCCTGAGACGTGTATCAAGTGTTTTGGTTGTGTTGGATGAAAGATTAACTGTACTGCATTTTAGTAAAACTACTAAACTTACTTATATTGATTTACTTTGGTTCAAACAGAGGCCCAAGGATAAGATTCAGGGACATACTGTCACCCTGTAGCCTATATGTATGTTTCAGAGTAAGCTTACTTATTGGGAACAACATTGTGCTTACAAGAGACTTCAGGAACCTGAGCAGATGTTGATGGTGGATGCTGGTTTTTGACCTGATGTGGCTCTCAAGGTCGCTCATCCACATGTACTCTGTAATACTAGATCAGGTACCTGGTAAAAATACTCCAGTATAAGGTCTATTGCTCAGTAATTGTCATACAGTACCAAACAGACACCTGGTACATAGTATGAATTCCCATATTCTCCAACTTTACATCTTGTTTCATTGTATGTATCAGTAGGTTCTATACCAGGTACTGTTCTGCGAGACACTGACACACACACACACATAAATTTAAATTTGATAAGAATCTAATGACACATTACAGGAGTGAGGTTCTGTCACCATGGCAACCAGGGCAGGCTGATCTGTCACTATCAGATTGATGCTGTCAGTGTCTTTCCATTATTTCTGCTAGACGTGTCAACACCAGAATCGTTCGGAGGAGGCCGAATTACGGCTGCGACTAACGATTATGTTCATTGTTGATGAATCTATCGATTATGATTTTGAAGTAATCAATCACTGAGTCTGTTAACATCAGCAAAGAGTGACAAATGTGCTGTGGAGTTAGTCAGAGGTGACGTCTTGTTTTGTCCGACCAGCAGTTCAAACCCAGAGATTCAGCTGATGTGAGGAAGCTCAGAGCTGATTTCTGTTGGATTCCTTCTAACCTCTGAATTCAAACTAACCTTTAGCAGAAAAATGATTATGAGGATGATCTGTCTTCATAGTGTTTGTCATTGTGTTTAAGTGTGCCGTCTCCTCGTGTCATGAAGTTAATTAGTCCTACGTAAAGCTTGTTTGGGATGTTTGATGCTCTGCTGCTTTCTTTATTAATGTCAGTTGATATTTTATTGCTTTTTCAATATCTGCTTTTTATTTTAAAATGTATCTGTTTTTGTGTATCTAGTTTTTAGGTGTATTATGTGTTATATGTTTAACTGAGGCTGGTACATGAACTGATCACTCCGAGGCTAGTGAATATGAATACATTGATTGGTTGTTGCAGAAAAAGTTTAAAATTGACTAAAACTAGAATTAAAAACAGTTTTAATGTGATGCAAATTTAAAGGGTTCAAACTTTAATGTGCACGATTCTGCTTTTCTTCCTTTGCTTTGATGTGATTCATGTTCGCGGCATGTTCACTGATTTAATCCAAGATCCAACACAAACATTTGAGTAATAACACGGCATCTTTAAAGCAGAGTCCTACCTGAGCTCCACAGCAACAGCAACATCGCTACCAACAGGCGATCCATGTCCAGGTAGACTGTCTGTCTTTGCTCTGCTGTCCTCAGTGTATATCTGCATACAGACAGAGGTGGAGCTTCACTGGAATATATCTCTTATTGCTGTCTTTAGTTTTAAGGTGAAGAATCCTGTCTGACTAATTATGTCTCACATTTTCAGATCTGTCATGTGTGACGTACTTTTTTGAGCCGTTCCCAAAGTAACCCGGTTTCCTGCTTCCTGTTTGGTGCTGAAGAGAACACACCTCTACAATCTGATATTAAACATGTTTGATTTCATCAGAACGTCATTACGAGAAAAAGACTGATATTTCCACCAAAGTGACAGTCAGCAAACCTACATAGTCTGGGTTTGACTGAATCACAGTCTCACAGGCCTCCCTCTCATGTGATATTACTTTAATGGAAACATGAATATACATACAGTAGATGTGAGGGTTCATTATCACCACACTGAATTCAAAGATAGTGACACACTCTGTGGAGATCATGAGCTGACGCCCAGTTCCCAGTCCGAAGTCTTCTCCCAGTCCCACTCTGACTGGTTTATATTGTCTCTGTGTGCAGGTGTGAATCACATCCGATGTCTGACTCCTGTCCTGCACTGAAACACACTCATTCATCAAACAGTTCAATAAAAGCTCTTTGAGATAAAAAGCGTCAAAGCCTGACCAAAGAAGCAGATGATTTGATTTGATTTCTGCAGATTGTGAATAAAATGCAGCATCATCTCGCTCCACATTACCTCTTTTATTTCTTTTCTATCTTCAGTTCTGCTCAACATGATCCGATAAACACGATCACAAACCAGCCTTTATTGAAATGATGTGTTACGTCGACGCAGCACGGCTTCGTGTTGATTTGATTTCATATTAAACTTCTCACCGTGTTGCTGTAAAACAAGAATTGAAGGAAATGTTGATGATCAGGTTTCTCTCTGATGGCGCCACCAATGCTTTAAACTGGTTCTAGGTCCTGATGGTTTTGTTTCAACATCTTTTCACTTTGTTAAATAAAGTTTTAGTCCCATAAGATGATGCTTAGGCTCTGTGGTCTGTAGTCGACGTCTCTGAGCTGCATTTCTCTGAAACACAGTCACACTGATAAACTTTAATTTGATAAGAAGCTGCTGACAGATTACAGGACTGTGGTTCGGTTTTATATCAGATGAATGCTGCAGAGTCATTCAGAGGTGACTGAAATACAGCTGCAACTAATGATTATATTCATTGCTAATGAATCTATCGATTATATTTTGAAGTAATCTATCAATGAGTCGGTAAAGCATCAATGAATAAATGTGCAGTACACTTGGTGACATCTTCAAATGACCAACTCTTCAAAGGGGGTTAAATCAGTGAAGTTTTAAGAAGAGATTTAAAAGCGGTCACTGATTCTACAGACCCGATTTCCTCAGTCAGTTAGACAGTTCCATAAGTTCAGGGCTCTGACTGTGAGCGTTGTTTTCGGTCGCACTTTAGGGATAAAAGACCTCTGGGGATCTCAGGTTACTGGCTCGGTCAGACATAAAGCATAGAGAGAGGCCACAAAGAGTGTTAAAAGTCAACAGTAAAATCTTTAAAATTAGAAAACTTAGACTGAAGCAGATGTAACATGGTCACTTCTCTTAGATCTTTAAAGCCTGGCAGCTGAGTTCTGTACAGCTGATTCATAGATTTTCTGTTGAGGCTGTCGCAATAGAAGAAGCACGAGGAGATGAAAGTGTGTACACTGCTCTCTGTGTCTTTGAAAGATAAAACAGATTGCACTTTGGAAATGCTTCAGAGATGTTTTGTTGTGTGCGGCTCGAAGCTTAACTCACTATCAAACCAAATGCTGAGATTCTTTGCAACAGGTTGGATGTGCTCCAACAGCGAACCAGCAGATAGCACGATCTGATTTGTTACGTGCTGGGAGACAATTACAATGATCTGTTTTGTGAGTTCAGTTGCAAAAAGTTTTATGGCATTGCATAGACAGTCATGTAGTGAACTGCCAGGATCAGTGGCTTCAACAGGCGGGTAGACCTGCGTGTCATCGGCATAACAATGAAAGGAAACAGCATGTCCATGGATGATATCTATATCAAGCAAATTATTTCCATTGTGGGAGCTCTCACAGAACTCTCACACATGCTCTCACACATGAATGGAAATAAGCTTATATGGAGGGTTTTTCAGAGTCAACACCACATACTTCCATATGTATTATTTCATAGTTTTGATGTCTTCAGTGTTAACCTATAAATGTAGAAAAGAACAAACATAAAGAAAAAGCACTGAATGAGAAATGTGCTCAGATGAGCTGCAGCGATGATTCGTCATGTGCGTTTGACGCTGGAGACAGCATGAAGAATGTTCGCAGCTTGAGCACGGCTGCCCTGTGGAATGAGGTGAATGTCACGTCTGTTAAAAAAATGATGCACGCTCCCAGAAAAGATTCAAATTATCAATTAAAACCGAGCTGAGTGAGGAGCGCACTGACTGAAGCCGTGTGCTGAGACTGAGCAGCCTGCACATCGACAGAGGAAGGGAGAGGATCGCTCCAGAGATAAAGACTGACTTCTTTACAGTCCTCGTCAGAGTGTGTTTATTAACCTCTTCCATCCCTCTCACTCATACATCGACCAATCATTTTCTCCAGCTGCCAATCAAAAAGATCGATATCTCTAATCTTTTTGGGTGTTGCTCTGGTGATCCAAACAACATGTGAGGAAACAGGAAGCACACAGAGGTCGTGAGCATTAGCAGGAAGTATCAACTGATTGCAGATCTGATATGAAAAGAAGACATTTATTAGATCAGAAAAAGGTGTTGAGCATTATAAAGAAAACTGTGAAAAAAGCACACAAGTTCAAACAACACCTTTAAATATGAGTAATATTGCATGTGAATGCAGAATTTGTAGGCAAGGAACCAAGATTCTGGCACCAGAAGTGTTCTGGTTTCTGTGTTTTAGTCCGTGAAGTATTGACCAAACACGTTGGAGTGCATGAAAAGAGCCAAAAATACATTCTCTAATGATTAGGCTTTTTATTACGTATTTTAAAAGTTGCTTACATAGATTAGCAAATACTTTATGTCTGTCTTTCTTGTGATTCTCACATATCGAGTTGCTGGTCAGACTGCTGAGGAAGTTGTGGCCCAGATATCCAGAAAGCAGATACGCCGGAAGCCCAGGAACATTGGCTGTTGCCCCCAGAGGCTAAATTGTCATCAGATGTTAGCCAATAGGTTCCGAGATTAAAAGATGAGGGGCATGAGACAGGAAATGAATCGTCCAGTGTTATAAAAAAAAAGAGAAGAACTGGCATAAATGTGAAGTTTGGAGTCCACAGTTCAGATCATTTACCAGAGGAAGGTAAAGGTAAAACAGACATCCTAAGAAGAAAAACACAGCTGTTATTGTTCCTATCGAAGAACCTGGGAAAGACCCAACCAGATAGTTACAGGCCTGTAGTCTTAACATCACATATATGCAAGAGCATGGAGAGGATGATGACTGAAGATGAACACCATAGAGAATAAAATGATGTATTCTCATCATGTCAGAGTGGATTTAGAAGAGGGTGCAGTGATTATGTCAGACATCAGGAATGAAACAGTAATACGACGTTTAAGTACAGAACTGGAGAAAGGACTTCTTCTTCTTTTGTAGGTGTGATAGGGCATTTTGGGAATTCATTTTTAAAGAGGTAACCAGTGAATCAGAAGCATTAAGCTTGTGTTATCAGTCCTCTGGTGTTCTCCGTTATGATCAATGATATGTAGAAACAAGTCAGTCAATTTGTGTAGATGATGAGGAGTCTGGAAAACATGTGTGAGAAAGTCCAGGAAGTATAATTAAAGTTGAAAACTGGTCTCTGATGTGGAGAAAGAACATCAGTGAAGATATTTGTATGAAACATGTTCACATCTTTAGGAATATGGTTTGATGTGTTGCTCACATAGTAAAAACAAAGAGACAAGATGAATTTCAAAAAGTCAACAGATTTGCTTCAATCTGATCAGTTGTACAGCTGTACGTACACATAGTCGTGTCGTGGGATGATCCGTGTCGAAGGAAACTATTAATGACTCATTACTGGGCAAAAAAAATGAACAAATATTTACAAAACAAACAAATACAACATGTTGGGAAAGTCATAAAATCACCAAGGAGAGCGGAGATGGAGATTTTTAATAAGCTGCGCAGTAGCAAGTATTAAAATCACATGACTGATCAGCTGTTTCCTCATGGTTCTCACGGCTCTATATTCCATCCATGTTGGCTCCACACAGGTTGGTTGTAACCTTCCTCACAGTAACACATGAAACAAAGTCAAACGTCTGATTACGTCCTAATTTCTACTGGTTTTCCAACTAGAGAATTGGTGCCACCTACTGTTTATCTCATGAACTAATCTACATTAATCATTAAACATACATTTGCATTTTCTTTTGCCGATATACTCAAAATTTGGTTAAAATGCATGGATGTAAACTGGGCTAGCGTCATGAGCTATTTCCTCTTATAAAAGAAAAAAGTCAGTTACTCATCAGAGTTTTCATATTTCTGTTCTTTGAATCTCTCTCATAAATAGCTCCCGTCTCGTCTGTGCTGTGTCATGTCACATTAAAACACATCCTAAGAGCTCACACTAAAGAAACAGGCTCACACAGCTAAACACACTAAAAATTTGGCTTCGGTATCTTTTGTTTTTTTCTCTTTGTGGCCACTCAGGGGCTCCGTGAGAGAGACACAGCAGAGAGTTGATGGGAAATGAGATGAGCGATGGGGAATGACATATTACAACAGCCTGTTGTTCAGACTGCTTCACATTGTGTGAGGATGACAAGCTGGAAAAAAAAATAAAACTGTGTATTATCCTCTGCTGCTTAAATGTACACATGTAATTATGTTTGCCTCAAAGTGAAAGCTGGACTGATGGGTGTGATGGGAAATGTGGTGTTTTTCTTCTTAAAGAAAAAAACACGATCACAGTGTGAGGCGACAATCAACATTGTTAATAGCAATTATACACAAACAGCACAATTCATTTGGAGGAGGTTTATTGATGCTTTAAAACACAACAGGTGGCACATTCAACATTTATCAGCCTGTCAGTCATATCTGGGTTTGATGCTGTTGCTAACTGTTTTGTCACTATACTTGGCAGCTTTTAATAACTTGATTTCCATAAAGAGCCTGCAGCGATGCAGCCTCTCTCGTATCACGAGGCACGTAAGAAGTGTGACTAAGAATAAAATGTATAAATATACTAAAAGGTGTCTAGAAGTCAGGGGGCTGGACGAGGAGATGTCATCACTGCAGAAGTCATAAGGAAAAGATCACCACAGTGCATAATAGTCTACATAATTACATGAGGGTGGATGATACTAAAGTGTCTGTGGTGAAAACTACATCATAGATACTTCTCCTCCTGTTGTTTCATGGAGGATGTGTAAACATGGAAACCCTGGTGAAAAATATGACTTCAGAACTGCCTGAAATATAATAAAAAGTGAATATAGGCCACCTGTCACCTGTGGCCTTCCTGCCCACTGGAAAATGTTTAATAAGCAACGCTACCTTATAACATTACACTTCTGTTCATATTCACACACTAACCTCTAACCCCCAAATTCAATCGGGCGCGGACGCACAGTTGCGTGTGTGCCACGGTCGCCGCAGTGATACACGGCCGTTCTAGTGAATGTATCAAACCCCACAGGCTCCGCTGTCCGGTTCAGAAGCGGGCCTCCGCTCGGCTCCGTGTTAAATACGCGGCTGTTCAATTTTTGACTGAACCAGCGAGCAGCCTGCATCAATTTACACAGAGCACCTCGAGCGGGCGGAAGCCAGACACAGAAACAGCATAGAGAATCCGGTGGATTTTCAAAATAAAATACCCAATGCAAACTGCCGGTCATAAAAACAGAAAAAAGCGAAACATTTACACATGTAGAAGCATATTTAGCAGCATATAAACCAGGAAAATGACCAAATCTGAGCAAGTAAACAAAGTCTGGTGGCCTAAAATGATCCAAAAACCAAATGATCCATCACTTTTTCATTGCTGCTGCAAAGAATTGTGGGATGGCATTATCTCCTTTCCTTAGGTAAAGGACGGTCGGTGTATCCTACGCTAAAGAAGACAAGATAGGAAGCAGTGAAGCACCTTTCCTTAACGTTTGGAGAATTCAAACAGCTCTTA
Source organism: Argyrosomus regius (assembly GCA_946959425.1). Classification (NCBI taxonomy): domain Eukaryota; kingdom Metazoa; phylum Chordata; class Actinopteri; family Sciaenidae; genus Argyrosomus; species Argyrosomus regius. The sequence goes on from OX336905.1 coordinate 13,758,140, forward strand.
TCATGACTGCTACATAAATACTTCAATGTCATTTCAGTTAGTCAGGAAGCTTCCTGAAAAAGAGACTGGAGAAACCTTCTCTCTGTTGTGTGTGTTGCTGGGCGTGGCCTCTGGTCTTCCTCTCACCTGGTTGTCACCTCACCAGCTGCTGCTCATCGTCAAACCAACTCTTCTGTATAGAAGACACTTTTAACCTCCCACTCTTAGCCAGAAAGTTCTTGGTGGAAACTACATAATGGCTAGCCTTGAGATATTTTCAATACTTGTTTGTGAATCCTGTTAACTCTTTCCGTCACTCGCCATGTCCATGTCCAATATAAAATATTGTTGAGATGTTTAAAGAGAAAAACATAGATTTTATTAAACTCAATTTGTTTGACAGTGTCACAATGTCTTCAGATTTGATTACTTTTGTTTTTTGTAATCTGATGGATTATGTTGACAGTTATATAAAAATCTATCATTTGTATTCAGTAACTGATTAATTAAAGGTCCAGTGTGTAGGATTTAGTGGCACCTAGCAGTGAAATACAGATCGCAACCAAATGAATACTTGCCCACGTCTCACCCTCTCCTTCCAAGAAAACTCTAGCTGTGAATTCCATATCAATTCATAAAGGCAATATCTAAATCAGTTGTAGTTTGTCTGTTCTGAGCTACTGTACAAAAATGGTTGTTCAAAATGGCGGACTCCATGGAAGAGGACCCGCTCTCACTGTAGATATAAAGGGCTCATTTTAAGACAACAAAAACACAATGATTCATATATTCAGGTTATTATACACGACTGAAAACATACTAATGAATATTATATTCAATTCCTGCAAAGAAATACTCACTAATCTAACACACTGGACCTTTAAGTACTCTAAACCAACCCTGGTGACCCTGACTGAAAGCCTCTGGTGGAGTCAATTTGAGAAGAGTGTTGGTAAAAGAAAGTGTGAAAGTGTAAGTTTTGTGAACTGTTGGAAATGTTCCATCATGCAGCATCCACATGGATATCTTGTGACATCATTCACACACAATATTTTTAGATATACAGTATATATTAAGGCACGAGGTGACTTTAGTGGTAAAAACAGAAAAGTCTCCCACATATTTTGTGAGAAGCTCAGACAGATTCCTCAGCCTGTTCACAGCCACCATTCAGCCCAGTGTCTGCTGTAAAGAGACACAATGCTGCACCGAGGCTCCTCAGTGTCCTTCATGCAGGCGGAGGGAGGTCTGTGATTCAGAGCTTTTATGGCCCAAATAAAGTTTTCATGTTCACAGTATTCCTGTCACCCCGCCCGCTTCCTCGGTTGTCAGCTAGTTTTCAGCCGGCCTCTTTTGACACCGCAAAAGAAAGCGAGGAATAATGTCGGCTTATCAGTGCAGCACGGCGGCAAAGAAATCAAAATGTCACCGGGAGCTTTCAAGGCTGTTTCCACCACGGCTGCCTGTCTCAGCTTCCTTCCTGCTTATGTATCCTCAGACAGTGTGATAGCAGAGTGATGAGCCAATAACACCCACCTCCCATCACTCACTCCGCCCCTCCCTGCGTGCTCCTGACTGCAGCTTCTGATCAACTGCTGTTGGTCAAAGGTCAATTTGCCTCTGAGCGATCTGCGTTGCTCGGCAACATTTGGACAATACTCGCTAATTAATGTGAGCTGATGCAGATTTAAATGTCAGAAATATTTTATTATCTCTGCCTCATAACAATCGCACTCAGATTATCCTACAATTGCCCTCCAATGTTTTGTTAAATCAAGTATGCATGCTCATTTGGACTCAGACAGAAATATCATTTTTGCACCATCATTGTGCACTCCTCTCACTAATGAACCCAATTCATGGAGCCCAATTAAGTTCAATTGGATCTGCTTACTGTTACTGCCACAATTGATTTATTCCCATTAAAAAGTCGGTGTGACGTCAGCACACTTGCCTGAAGAGGTTTATAATTAATTTATAATCTCCCATTATGACTAATGCTTGGTGCTTGTTTTTTTTATTTTTTTTACCTCTAAATACATAACACTGAAAACATTTCAGAGCACAAATTGATCTTTGGAGAGCCACATGTGGCAAACAATCATAAATTAAAAAAAAGAGTGTGAAAGCAGAGAGGCAGAAAAAAACTATCAGAGACAATACATCAAGCTCCTGAATCAATTAAAAAAACAAGCCTTAAAATAATGACTTTTTAAAGGTGATCGTGCTGCCGAGCCCGGACCCATCCAGCGTGTCATTCCGCTGTCTGGGGAAAAGAACATTTATCCATTTTAGAATTAGTGAGGAGAAAGTTCATTATTGGTTTTCAAATTCATCAGAAATCACTGGAAAAAAAGTTTTCGGAACCCCGCAGGTTGAGAGGAGGGAATATGAAATATGAAGCGGTGTTTGTAAAATCTATTCTGACTTTAACTGTAAAATACGTTTAGTGTCAGAGCCTGAAGATTATTTCATTAAAATACTCTCTAAAATAGCAGAAAACAGAGAGAATGGTTTATTTTGAAATGTGTCTGAATCTGTCCGACATTCTGTGTGTTCTTTGTTTCCCACAGTCTATTTGTAAGGTTGTCAATGCAGCATTCAGGAGGTCCCTGTCAAAGAAATGACACGTGTATATTCTCAGCAGATATTTGCCAACAGGCCTTCTTCATCTGTCCTCCCAAGAAGAAGAACAGCACCAGTTATTTCCTGTGCCATAAAAAAACATCCCTACATCAACTGATAAAAGCCTTTAGCAGCAGTAGATGTGAGAAGTCAGGTGATGTTATTATAGAGAGGCAGAAGGAGGAGGTTGTTCCTTTTGTGTCCTATCTCCTGCCGACAGTCAATGCTGGTTTCTTTTAACTGATGACAACAATCATTCCCAAACCTTGATGAAGGATTATTGCAACCATGATGACAAAGGTCCCTGAACCTTAACAAAGTAGTGAACAGTGTTTTCTGTCAACCAAAGAGCTGTCACATTATAGGACAATATGTGCAGAATGTGGTTTGGCATCGTCTTAATGAAATAAGCAAAGTCGTCCCTGAAAAAGACGTTGTCTACTTGGCAGCAAATGTTGCTCCAAAACCTGTAAATATGGTTCTGCGTTAATGGAGCCTTCACATATGCAGGTTACCCATCATGCCATGTGCACTAATGCACCCCCATACCATCACTGATGCTGGCTTTTGAACTGTGCGCTGATAACAAGCTGGATGGTCCCTCTCCTCTTTAGCCCGGAGGATACGACGTCCATTATTTCCAAACAGAATTTCAAATGTGGACTCATCAGACCACAGGGCAGTTCACTTCATCTCAGTCCATCTTAAATGAGCTCGGGCCACAGAAGGCAACAGAGTTTCTGGATCTGGTTTATGTACAGTAGCGTTTGCTCTTTGCATGGTGGAGTTTGTGGATGCAGTGATGAACTGTGTTTTTGGAAGTGTGCCTCAGTGACAGACAGAATCATGTCTGTTTTTGATGCAGTGCGCTCTGAGGGCCTGAAGATCACGGCCATTCAATATTGTTTTTCATCCTTTGACCTGCTAAAATAACAGCTGATCTTACACAGCCATGGTGAGAGAGGCTCACAAAACAACTCAGTACACCCACACTGGTGTTTTCTGGATTGTTTGTGCACGTACAGACTCATTCTTTTACTTTGTTACACTTTTATCATTCAGTATTGGCACATTATTTTTGTTGATCTACTATAATTCCAATAATAGTGTCACGTCTCATCAGCGTGGATAAGTGGAAACAGGGATATTCGCCATCATGGTTATAAGTAATGTTGATTATGTTAGATTTGATGTGTTTGGATGTTCTTGACCAAGTTCTGCAACCTTTTCTTCCAGCATGCATCGTGCTCAGCGTGAGTTTGCCGGAGAAAACACTGCGATGTAATAACTTTACTAACATGCATGTTGTTCCTTGTCACACTCTTTATTTCCCTCAGTGTACATCATATTTTTTTCTTGTTTCGGTCTTCATTTCACAGAGGAAAGGCTCCACTCTGACGAGTGATTGAAAACCCATCAGTCCACGACTGATCTACACACAGAGGGATGTCGGCACTGAAACAAAAAACATTGTTTGATTGTGACTGTTTCCCAGATGAGAGTAAATATGAAGAAAGTTGTCACAGAGTCAGCAGAGGACCTGGTCATATGTTATTAATAGCATAAGAAAGACACAATCTCCCCAGACTGAGAGAAACCTTCAGGACATAAAAGATTTAAACCAATCCAACTCGCGTCCTCAGAGACCGGCCATGTTTTCAAGGCTCTGCATTAAAATATGATGATCCATTGTATCAGAAACACCAATTAAATCCAGCAAAGCAACAGCTAACACATCGTCAGGATCCCTGTTCCATCTAAAACAAGATCTGCTGAGGGCGGACTGAGGCCTGTGGTTTGAAACGCACATTCAGTTCAAGTTTTCAGAATAGTTTAATCAAAAAGTTCTGTAATTGGTTGAAGGAGTTTTCTTCTGTAATGCAGATTCACTGCTGGAGGAACATTGGCACTGATCTTTCTTTCACATAACAGGAAAGAGGCCTGCTCTTAAAAAGTAAAATGATTGAGTGTAACATGATTTGCATGATGTCCAACCAGCGTAAATGAGTATAAACCTCGACAGTCCAGCTGGCACAGACCGGTCCTTCAATCAGGAGTACATTACAGAGGCTGCTGAGGCATAATCATGAGGAAGAAAGGTGCACAGCTACGCTAAGTAATCATAAGTCATAATCACCTGATGATCCCAATCAACTTATTTGATTTTCACTCAGAGATACTCGTATGAGAAGTGGAGAGAGAAAATGAACCGATAGTCTAAGTCATGGACATTCTGTCATGTTCTAGTTTAAGAAAGTGAACACAGACATGAAGGTAGAGTGAACAAAACCTTTTTGATGTGTTGAGAGTGTAAACTGAAGTGAGTGAAAAAATAAATGAATAATAATAATAAAACAGGCTGTTATTGAAATGAAAGTATTATATTATAGCAATGTATGTGGGCAACAATGAGGTGTCAAACTGTCAAGTTATATGGTGATTAATGAAAACTGATATTTGTAAGCTGAATACATTTTTTTCTGTTTTTTTTTTTGTATTATAACCAATACAAATCTGATTTTCAGAAAAAAAATGTAAATAAAACTACTCATCAACCAGTTTTTTTTACACCACCATTTATTAAATTATATACTCAAAATCCTCAAAAGACAGAAAAAAAAATCTTTACCTGAGAGTATCTTAGTGTCTAAAATACAAGGCTGAAGAAGTCAATGAACTTGAATCAGTATGATTTAAGTTGAATCATTCAGAAACAAATCATTTGAATTTCAGTTGGAGTGAGACATTTAAAATATGTTGTATACACAGCACGGTTTAAAAAGGTTAGAGATAATTTTTTGAACCAATCAACATTTTTATCCTAAATTATAGACAAACAGACCGTGCATTATAGAAGTGGAGTACAAACTGTAGCTTCATTCTGTAGAATCATGTCAACTTAAGTTGTTTTGTTGAAAGTGTTCTTTTTTGCATAATTGTTTGTATAATTTCTCACAAATACACTTGATACTATGCACAGATGAGAATTCCACCTCAATTTTGCCATAATAATCCAGTGAAAACCAAAAGGTGGAAGGATAGACGAGGTCAAACGAGTGATTATCCAATCCATGAGTAGAAAAAGAACACATCAGCTCAGCAGCAGATGGACTGGGCTGATTGTTTCATGCTCAGATGTGTCTGTCTTTTCCCCCTCACTCAAGACCGCTGTCTCTTGCTTCCTCTTATTTTCCTCACGTCCTTATTTTTTTCGCTTTTTGTTTTTGGACAAAATGTTGACTCAAGTCAAGCATGATGACTTTGAAAAAACATGTGCCAAAACAAAAACCTCTCTGTGTCAAGCCAAGTGTCAATCCAAGCAAAGACCAAGCCAACATCTGGTCACCAGTGGCCGTAAACTGATGATTCATGTTGTCTTTTCATATTTGGGTGCTAAAAATCACCAGTTTAACAGGAGCTGTCACATACAGCGCTACACGCTTTCTTTGTGTTTTCTGGCTCTTTCTTGAATAATTGAACCGTCCACTCTGTATCCTAGCTGGGCAGAACAGGGCACTACCTCAGGCACCCGAACACTGTTTCCCATTTACAGTGTGTCAATTGATATACAGTGGCTTGATTAATTAATTAACTAACTAATGAATAGGCATAGCTAATGTACATATCAAGTGAAATGATGAGAGCCTTTTAGCCCGTTTTGTAAAACAAAAACAAGCGGAGGAACACCTGAAGCCGTGCAGTGTTTCAACACAGGAGCGCTGGTGTGTTTCCAACCCTTTAGGCAAAATGCAATAAAGCTTCTATGTGTAGCATGCGTGAACTGTGTTTAGTGAGTAATTGAAGGCAACATAAGAGGTCACAAGGGGCTCACAGCTTATTTTAGCCCCAGGCCCCCTTTGCTGTTTGCTCTGGCCATGAACATGCACACATTCCAGTCATAAACCCGCCAGTACCTTGACACGCCAGGGCTGCTTGTTTTTATATTATTTTTTTAAGCTGGCTCACATTCAATAACCGGCCTGCTCTGACCGTCAACTCCTGCTCACACCACAAATCTCTAAAGGCAGCGGTGAGACAGAGGTTGATCTTGGCATACAGTTTGCACTTCAAAGTCCTCATAAAAAGACCTCAGTGATGCCAGAAAAGATTATTTCAGCTTGTTTGTCTGCTGTAGCGCTGGCCTTTCGTTTTACAGGATGACAACAAGTGATAGCTGCCTCATAATGAATGATCAGACTTGTTTATGATCTCATTTCAAACCACAACTGTCGTCCAACCCGACAATGAAATAGCCTACTTGTTGTTTGTATGATAATAATATTGATAATAATAATAATACATTTTATTTAGAGGCACCTCTCAAGGTCACATCCTATCATAAACATCAATACATCATAATTATCGCATGATAACACTGCTTCTGGTGCAGTGACAAAACAACACACAGAAGGAGGCAACATTAACACACATTTTCATATACAGTTTAAGTTGACATGACTCAACAGGACAAACTTATGACTGCTCATAAGTTTGGAATCACCTGTTATATAGAGTTTTTTTTAATAATGGGTATTTTAATATAGATAAAATCAATAGAATTCAGACAGCAAAGATATTACTTTGATTTGAAATATTAAAAAAAAAAGAGGAATAACACTTTAGTTGATGTCCCCACAGTGCTGCATGACAGGACAGAACAGTGCTGTAACCATTTTTCCTCTTCAATTCAGAATTTGTTTTCCAGTCCAGAAAAGTGTACGTGACCTGGGATCATTACTGAGCCATGACAGTACATCTGGGCTCTGAATATTTTGGGAAACTGTTGTTCTTTGACGTTTGAAGGGGCAGTAAGACACTGTAGAGGACCCAGTTTGGTTGAACTTGTGGTGTTTTGTTCTCCATGTATAAAACATTACTTCTAAAAAAAAAGTTGGAGTTCCTACAACCTATAAGCATGAGACCATTCAAAAATATTTGGTAGTCCTCTCAGCCTGTACAGAATCAACCTTTTGTGGCAGGTGATTCCAAACTTTTGAACAGTAGTTTACGTGGTGCAGATTACCAATTAGCCTAAAATGTACTTTTTGTTCTACTGATCGTCAACATTGATGATATGTACATGCAAAAGGTTAGTGTGTCAGATTTAAGAAGCTCCATCTACAGAATGTGACAAAAATGGGATATGGAATGTAAATCTGAAAATAAGAATCTTGATGTTTTTGTTACCTTATGTTCCCTTTTTTATCTACAGACACCGTGGGTCTTCTTCCACCATGTTGAACCGCCATGTTTCTACAGTAGCACAGAACGGACAAACCAAACACTGGCTCGAGATAGGGCCTTTCGTGTTTCACAGCCACAGTAGGAAGGAGTGGGTGAGATGAGGGGGTTGCAATTAGAAACTACACCATTGCATGCCACTAAATCTTACACACTGGTCCTTTATTTGAATTCATGGAAACTTAAGTTTTGGTTTAATTTCCATTTAATTTTTTCCATTCCATTCTCTTTCTCTTATCCAGGGTCGGGTCGTGGTGGGAGCAGGTTTAGCAGGGCACTCCAGATGTCCTTCTCCCCAGCAACGCATTCCAGCTTGGACGTGCCCAGAACACCTCCTGGGCCTACAGGGGGCATCCTAATCAGATGCCCAAACAACATCAGCTGGCTCCTTTCGACACGAAGGAGCAGTGGCTCGCCACAGAGCTCCCTCCAGATGTCCAAGCTCCTCACCCTATCTCTAAAGCTGAGCCCAGACACGCGGCGGAGGAAACTCATTTCGGCCGCTTGTATCCGCAATCTCATTGTTTCGGTCACTACCCAAAGCTCATGACCATAGGTGAGAGTTGGAACATAGATGGACTGGACAGAGCTTCACCTTCCAGCTCAACTCCCTCTCACCGCACCAACGCACCAGTTCATCTCATGCTCCATTTTCAAGATACTTGAACTCCTTTGCTTGGGGCAGCAACTCGCTCCCAACCTGGAAGAAGCAAAATAAAGTAATCAAGTAGAAGTCAATGTACCCAACCAGCCATTCTGAATTGTGCAGGTCAGTTCAGGTTGAGGACACAAACATTCAGGCATACATTTTGAAAATGTGACTAATGTCATGTCATCTAACATTGATGATGCCTCAAATGGACAGCTTCAACGTTCACAAGAAATGCATGTGTTGCCAGGGACCCATGCACAGCATAAAAATAGCCCAGGCATGAATATTGAACAGGCAGCTCGGTCAAGTTCAGGCAGTGTGTACAGACAGTTAGACGTTGGACTCATTTTTCCACCCACCTCTGTTGTGACTAATCTAGATTCAAATGATCTGACCACTACAAAATGGCAGTGGCTATATTTCCAATAGTTTGGCTTTTGGGTTATCGGAGGACTGAATGGTGACACTTTGGAGGCCAGAAATGTCCGCTTTATCATGTCACCTTGTATCTTTTTATCCTGTTTTTATCTTCAGGTCTACTATCTTCTGTTTTTGTGCATAACTACAGTGATTGTGTGTTGGGTACTGAGCACTGTCAGAGCGTGGGTGGCCTGCACTCAATGCCTGAATGCATCCTGTATGTCGACACTGAGGACTGATGCTCCTGCTGCTTTCGCTACCCACACCATAAAGAGTCTACACACCCTGAAGGTGTTTCTTGGTCTTTCTTACAAAGAACATCCTTCTTGTAAATATCTGAGGTTATTTCAAATCACAGCTTATTTTCAGTGACAGAAGTCCGATATCTGGACCAGATCCTTCAGCCTTAGGGCATCTAGGCCTATCCATCAGTGAAGATTTGGGTTTCTGCTCACCCAGGGTTGGTTCAGAACTACATCTTGTGATTAAACCCTGGTATACCTGCCTGCAATGTAGTGGTGGTGGTCTTGGAGGAAATCCAAGACCACCACCAACTCACAAAGTCTTTGCACAGGTTGCACATCATTGGAGGCTAAACTTCATATTTACCTTTACTGATTAAATGCTTGATGGCTGAGTTCTTCACTTGCAATCTCCTTCAACTTTATCAGCCTCTTTTCATTCACGATGCCACAATACAAAGTTATTAAAACATGATTCACCCTAACGGGATTTATCTTTCTTTAACGTCTCTGTGAAGTCTTATGGCATATAAGATTTTATTTCAAAGCACAGCCTGTTATCAAAGACAGGCCCCAGATACTTGTAATTGGAAACAGTGTCAGTGTTCTTACATTTGATCTTAGTGTGGGTGAAACAGGGCTGTGACCTTCTGAAGATGATAATTACATCTTTGCAATATAGAACTCGAGATGAAACTCCTCACAGAAAAACACACAGGCATTTGCACAAGTGCACGGGTAGGATATGGTGAGAAGTTGATGAGGGATCACATCCACAGGGACTCTAAGTAGTTGGTTGTAGCAGTTGTATAGAAGAGATGGCCTGCATGTTATGCCCACCTGGTGAAGCACAGTGAAATAAAGGGTAGAAACAAAAGAAACACCTCCTACAGGGCTTCACAGGGATGCAATTATGTTGATGGTTGCCATGACTGACAATGACTGACTCAACAGCAAGCTTCTACTATCATTAAGTGAATGTGTCATTTGTGAACAGCTTTAAATGGATGGGTGAAAGAGCAGAGAATGTGTGGACAAATCTAATTTGGAAGCTAACGCACCATTAATTCAGCATTATCCACACCATTAACTCTCCAACCAATGAGATTTAAATCGAAAATTGTTCCGACAATGGAAGTGAAGAGTTGTTTTTTTTTGGCTGAATTGGTCAGACGTGTGATATGGGGTAAAATACAGTGGCTAATGGGACTTTAGACCTCAGTCGTTCCAATGGATATGATTTCAAATTCCTGACACAGTAGCCATCTTGTAACACAGTATGTTTTGGATTGGTTTTTACAAACCTGTTTCCAAAAAAGTTGGTATGACTCATTGAAACCCCATATTTAATTGAAAACACCACAAAGACTAATTCTATTTCCAATTTACACACATTTTGGTCCACGGTGAAATATGACTCACGGCTTTTATGAAATTCTGTACAGATGTTCATGGTCCCCTGAGGGCAGTCCTACTGACTTTATCGATCCTCTGACTTTTCCTCTAGTGCCACCATGAGGACAGCATTTTTTTATTTTCTCGTGAAAAGCCTCAATAACTGTTGGATGGATTGTCATGACATTTGCTGCAGATACCCATGGTGCCGAGAGGATGAATTGTAATAACGCTGGTGATGCTCTGACTTTTCCTCTTGCGCCATCATCATCAATTTCAATTTGTCCAGCACTTTGGCTTATGACCAAATAAATACCGATATAGCCATCAGCCTTAGATGTACTTCTGTGTTTATTGCTAATTAGCAAATGTTCTAACACACCAAACTAAGATAATGAATATGATAAACATGACCATTTCTCCATGCACCCTAAACACAAGATACATATATTGTGTTAGCAAGTTATGTATGTGTGTGTATTGCTGTCATGTCTTTCTTTTGGCTAGAAATGTATTATGATGGATGCTAAAGCTCACCTGGCTTTCTGAGTCATGCAGAACATGAATAGTAGTAGTGGTGCATTTCACTCAGCTTGTGGCCAAAATTAGTATTACAACAGCAAACTAAAGATCCTGACCAAAAAACAACTTGATGAAAATTGATCACCAGATTTTTTTTTTTTTTCTTCACTTGACTCTCAGGGCTTTTGTATTCCCGTAGGCGATGACTCTGAAACAAGCATGTGCAATGGGGTGCACTTTGTTTATGGCGCATGTCCCTGTTGCCCTGTATACTTATATAACCTGTAGCTGCTGTATGAAGATACAGTAAGAAGAAATTAAGTCCTCGTACAGACTTTATGCCGAGTGTGCCTGAAAATAAATATGGTAAATTACTATAACCTGTAAATTATAGTAAATGTAATCCTACACTCTTATACATTGTCATACTGCTATGAATTATGGATCATTTTTCACTCAGTGTCTGGTGAAGTCAGAATGTGACTCTTTGAAAGCAGACACATTGTCAGGGGTTTCCAGTAATGCACCAAATGTCTAGACATGTGGAGCCATAATGTGTCAGCACTGACCTGTGAATGTAAAGCCTCTGGAAATGTGGCTTGAAATGGTAAAAATGAAGATATGATATCAAAGTTGAGCGTCTCATTAAGCATCAATAAAAATCTGAGTGAAAATAAACGTTCATAGAAAACCTGGTTCAAAAACAGCTCATTCCTCAAGACTGTGTAGGCGTGGCAGATCATATGTTGATTGACAGCTCCTTCATAACTACTCACAGGAGTCAAGAAATGTACTGCTGTGTACAGGCACCTAAAAAAATCGTGTACGGTAGAATATTTGCACTCTTTTATTTTGACATCAGATAGGACTTTCTGATTTAGGACTGAAGCTGTTATCTACACTGCCTTCAAATCCACCAGACCAGACACCATCCATTATCTGTAACCGCTTATCCTCATCAGGGTCACAGTGGGGCTGGAGCCTATCCCAGCTGACTTTGGGCGAGAGGCGTGGTACACCCTGGACAAGTCACCAGCTCATCAGAGGAAATGGAGACAAACAACCATTCACACACATTCACACACACACACACTACGGACAATTTAGAGTCACCAATTATTTGTTAAGGTCATGTCTTTGGACTGTGGGAGGCAGCTGGAGAACTCACACAGACATGGGGAGAACATGCAAAGGCCTCAAGATTTGCTGTGAGGCAACAGTGCTAAACACTGCACCACATTGCCACCCCAGACCAGACTCCTTTGACAAAAACAGCAATTTTACCAGAATCATCTAACTACATTGAGGATTTCCATCGACCAAACGATAGAGTTGATGATTGTTGGAATCTGTTGCATTTGAATAGTCCTCTACGAGGAGTTAAGATGGTAATTTAGCTGATATGTGCTCTGTAAAAGAGAGAAACCTGAATTCAATTTGTATTTTTCTGTTTTATAAGGAAAACTGGTGTAAGAATATTTCCTTTCTTGACATCATTTGTTTATAAAACTGATGATAATGACTGGTTTGCAGAATGAATTGCCCAGTGAATGTTAGAGCATACCTATTAGATTCTTACTATTATGTCTATTATGCCCAGAACAGCATGAATTACAGTTTTAGAAGGCTGTTGTGGATTTGAGTTTTTCCAGCGGCTTTAAGCAGCTGATCCACAAACATAAAAAGGAAAGTGAAATCAGTCTTTTGTCCAGATTTTCCCTTGAATGAAGAGAAAAAAGAAGAATGAATCCCTGCTTGTCATTTTAGCTTGAAGGTTTGAGTCGCAGAGATGTTATTGACATGCATATAAAGGATCTGTGTGTGCTGCTGTACATCCAGACAGCAGCCGCTCTAACTCTGTGTGTATACGCTCTCCTGAGGAAAGACAAACATTCTGGGAGTTACCCGCTTGTCTCTGTTAGGTAATCATTAGACGGCGGCATCGAGTGATTGACATTAGCCTTGGTTTCATACTGATCAGTACCACAAAGGGCGGAGGCGTGTGTATTCTTAGCTGCCTGTAATACAATCTAAAAGTTTGCGGCAGCCTAACGGGTTGGTTCCACAAAAACAATATTTTCAGATTTAGAAAGGCATGCATATTTCATACACACCAGCAGAGTAGAGTATCAATCTCTGCCACATGGCATCAACAGTGGGGATATTGATTCAGTTTATTTTCTCATCTCAGAAATGTACCATGGGGCTCGTGTCTGACGCTGCTGTTGCCTCATGCTGTCATCTTTCTGTTCAACAACAAAAAAAGTAGCCATGAATAATTCTATAGATTTTCCCCCTGCTTGTTTTTATTGCAGGTGATTTAGAGCCGTGGTATTATGTTTCACCTCTTTGTACACACACACACACACACACACACACACACGGGTCCATGCATCCTCCCTTTGCAGACAGACACAGCTGGCTGTTGCTCACTGTTCCTCGTCACTGTCAGCGGCGACACGAGCTCCATGTAAAGTTCTTGTTAACACAACATTGAGACGCAGACTTGGAGGAGCTGCCAGCGATGGGGCATCCATGAGATGGAACAACACACGCACACACACACACACATTGTAAACAGCAAAGGAGCTGTCATCACCGCCCACAGGGCTCCGAATCCATTCAGGAGCCAATAACAGAGTCATTTTCTCCCAGCCGTACCTGTGTTTATCTCATGTGGCTCGGCCTGTGCTCAGATTGCATGTACGTTGGTGTTTTCATGCTATATGTGTGTGTGTGTGTGTGTGTGAAGAAAATAAATGGAAACACTGATGGCAGAGGTTGTGTTTTTTTTCTTTCTCATTCCGTCCAACCTGGAATAATCTGCAGAGCATGTTATCTCTCTGCTTCACTTACATATTAACACTGGGAGCTGCTTTCACCTGAGCAGCTGGAGGCCAAAAGACAAGCTTGAAATAAACCAGGCTTAAAAACAGATGGTTATTATATATTGGTTAAAAAATTAATTGAGAAATTGTCAATGAGATTAATATACTTATTTGAATCATCAATCCATAGTCTTTAGTTTGTAAAATTCAAGCTGCAGTCTAATATAATGACTTTGATTCAAATGAGTTTATCTGTCTGACTGACAAATTGAAGAAAATTCAATTTACACAAATAGCTGCAAGCAGCGATGATCAGGGTCCAAACAGATGGCAAACATTTGGATTCATGTATCTTATATAATTGACAAGAAGCGCCGGAAAACAGGACGCGTCCACCTCGGGATTTGAACCTGTGAAACTTTGTATCCTCAGAGAAGGGCGTGCACTGACTGACTGACTGACTGCACCATCGAGACAAAAAAACTGGAGTATAGTGTCTATGGAGTATAGTCTATTTAAACTTAATACACTTACAACAGTTAAAATGTTGGTGATTAAATGCTGGTTTCAGGTGTTTGGTGACGTTCAAACATTTGAGTCATACAGTACTAAATACAGTAAAGCACTCAAACGTCATTTGACATATCTAATTCTATTTGAAGCATCTAGTATCCAGAATGTCTGCGTCTGTTGTGACAGGTTCAAACCCCTTGGAGCTTTCTGTGTGAAGTTTGCGTGTTCTCTCAGGGAACTTCCTCCCACAGTCCAAAGACATGCAGTTAACTGGTGGCTCTAAATACCCGTTGGTGTGAATGCGGGTGTGAATGGTTGTCTTTGTGTGTCAGCCCTGCGATGAACCGTCCAGGGTATTGTTTGTATTAAAACAAAATGTGCATTTTTGTCTTGGCTGTTCGATAAATGTACGGTACAAACTGTCTTAAAGTGTCAGCTCTGTACTTACTGTACTAGAAAACAGATCTTTATCCCATGATTAGATGATTGAAGCCTGACTTTACTGTTGATAGAGTCTACAGTCGACTGCCAGGCCACATCTGCAGCTTTGTTGATGAAACGATAAAATATAATATAATCCTGTTTTCTGTTTTCAGTCATTATATGCTTGTAATCATCAAACTGCATTATCGACTCTCGCCGTGTGACTCAGCACATTTTGTTCCTAGTATTTTCTGCCATCACTGATTTGGCGTGTGCATTCCTCTACTCAATCTGATTTATGAACAAAGTCACGCCGAGTGAAGCAACACTTTTATCTCTGATTCTTCCTCCTCTCGCTGCCTCTTTCATGAAGCTCCCCTCCAGGCGTGGAACGTGCAAAGATGTCGGTTCGTCCTGGTGAGATCGGATTCGACACAGGGTGATAACCCGCTTCAAGGGAGATTTTATGGACGAAAAGTAGATCGCAATTACATTTGCTCAAGCACTGTAGACGTTTACTTCTCTACGTTACCTCTTTTACATGTCAGAGAGAATTACTTTACATTTTTAACCCGCTGCACAGCCTGGTACATTAGACTCACTGTTGTCAAGAAACAGTCAGAGCTGTCAGCTTTTTAGGAACTCTGAAAAACAGTGCTGTTTTATCGTGATGGTGCATTTTTGATGAAAAACTCAAGAACTTTCTAAACCATGATATCCTTTACATCAAAAGAAGCGTGAACAGTGACTATATGATACTGTTGAGTTTTATAATAATGAGCAGTGTTTTAAACATTAAAACACTGCTCACATGTTGATGCTCCAACAGTTTCACACCCTGATAAGAATGAGTGCTGGTTGTCACGATATTTGTTGTCATATTTACATCCTGACAGCAGCAACACCCATGATGTCTGATCTGATATGGCTGAGGTGACAGTGATTGATCAGCCATCAGGTCTTTCCCATCATTAATCTCAAAGTAGTAATGCTGGCAAGAACAGAAAACCCTCTGAGGTTTTAATAATAGTATATATAATAAAAGTTGGTATGTAGCCACATTTGAAACAAGCAATCCAAGAGCAGACTTAAAGGACCAGTGAGTAAGATTTAGTGACATCTAGTGGTGTCATTCCTGAAAAAGTACAGTGGTTGCGAAGTGTGAAAGGCCCGCTCTAGAGC
Organism: Argyrosomus regius; assembly: GCA_946959425.1. Lineage (NCBI taxonomy): Eukaryota > Metazoa > Chordata > Actinopteri > Sciaenidae > Argyrosomus > Argyrosomus regius. The sequence continues at coordinate 13,774,162 of OX336905.1, forward strand.
CAGTGTTTAGTTTGTCTATTCTGGGTGAATGGGGAGCTGTTTCAATCCAAAGAAAAATCTGTTTGGGTATCTGCCTAAAAAAAACCCCCACAGGAGTCAAACTCTCTTGCACGTTTCCCATCACGTTTTCCATTGCTTCAGTCAATGCTCATATGTGCGCGTGTCTTCCTCTCTGCATGTGTGCTGGTGGAATCCCAGTTTTCGTTGTGGGGTCCTTCAGACTCCACATAGACAGCTGAATGGTATTTCCACTCTGCTCCCAGGCACTTGTTACTGAAGGAAACCCCATTTAATGGGTGGACGACCCGCTCTACCTCCAAGCCACAGCTGCCCCTACAGTAAACAAACAAACTTCCATCAGGACTGTTGCTGGTGAGAAACCCCAGAATGTGGACCACAGGGAAATGACCAACCTCCTCCTTTATGAGGTGTACCCTAATCAGATGATTGGCGGTTTGATCCCTGGCTCCTCCAGTCTGCATGTTGAAGTGTCCTTGGGCAAGATACTGCCTGAGCTCTTCTCTTCTTCTGTCCCTCTCCATCTGAACACATTCATGCGCTGGTTCTGCTCAAGGTTTCTACCCGGTAAAGGAAGTTTTTCCTTGCCACCATTGCCGAGTGCTTGCTCATGGTGTTAATTGTTGGTGTCTGTAAATAATATTATAAAGAAAATGGGCTAGACCTGCTCTGTATGGAAAGTATCATGAGATAACTTCTGTTATTATATAAGTAAAAGTGAATTGAGTTGATTTAAATCTGACACACTGGACCTTTAAGTTAGCTTGGAAATAGTTTGCGTCAGTGATTCTGATCAGAGTTCATTTTAATGAAACTCAGCTTGTCTGCCTAAACCTACTGAGGATTCACAGGAACCACAGAGACTCAGTAACTACCTGATAAATAAATTTGAAGACACCAGCTCACTTTTTTTTTTCAGTGCAACTCTAGTAACTGTAGATCGACACAGACTGGGGATTTAAAGTAAGGATATCTCAGCATAAGCTGCTTCCATTTTGACTTATTATTAATGTGTCGCTTGTGAGACCACCCCAGCTTTGTAGAAGTGAAGTGCAATACACAGTTACTGGAGTACCTTGTGAAAATGTGAAAATGAAATGTGAAAATATTGTGAGCTTTGCACAAAACTGTTTGCAAAACTGCAAATCATGTGGCGACGGGATGAAGTTGTGTTAATTATCCAGTTTTTCTGCGACTCTGTAATTCCCAGCATGTTTTTCATCAGTCTGATGATAAAGCTGGATGTCGGGTCTAAATTTCATACTGCACCGCAGAGCCACAGTTCATGTTCCTGTGTGACACTCTCATATAGTGGAGTGAAAAATAGCCTCAGCTGCAGAGAAGGAACAGAACTCGAAGTAAAAGTCACTGGTTAGGAACAGGAAGCCGAGTGTGTCATCAGATTATCTGTCAGCTCGTCATTCTCATGTGAAGGTCAGACATCACGCTGAATTATGATGAGTCTGTGATTTTATGCAGTAATACAGTCCAGCTGTGATTATTAATAATGACCGTAATAATAGACTATCTCGTTAAACGCCCCTCCCCCCTTTAAAATATGTCTTGTAATTAGTATCTTACGGCGTGAGTGATTGTTGGCTTAATAATCCGCTGATAGATGGTTTAAAGAGGTCATTCTCCTGAAGCTTTCTCCCTGATGATGTTATGGATACCAATGAGGAAGCTACTTAATTCCTGTCATGCTCACTGTTGATTATATTTAATGCATAATGTCTGCCACAAATGAGTCAGCTATGTGACAGCTATTACGGTTCTGCAGTGTAATGAAGGTGTATCCCCCGCCTTGGCCGTACATCTTTCAAACGGGATGATGGCATCACGGTAATGACACACAGACTGCTGCTTAGATGTGAAGAGTGTAATCCAGGCTGATAACAAGGTAAAAATGAACCTGAGCATAATCAAGCTATTTCCAGCCACATTACAAGGCGTTCACATCCCCGCTCTGACTTAGCTTTCATGATAGAGGAGGAATAATCAGCCAGTTGAGATAAAGGTGGGGTAATCTATCATCGGACTGCAGGGCGCTGGGGTTTCCAAGCCGCAGGGGTGCGGAGGCCCCATATACTCCAAGAGGACGATCCATCATTTAACATGCTAACAAGGCGAGGGATTTTAACATGAAAGATAACACTGGTGCGGCGTTATCGGGCGCTCTCAGAGACCTCTGCTAGCACTGTTGGGGAATGCTGCCTTATCTCTGTCCGAGAGAAAACTGACCTCATGACACTGAGAGAAAGCAGCCAAAAGAAAGTGTTCAACGCCCAGAGTGAAAAGCATAACATCTGGTGGTTAATTAATGAAAAGATTAGAGGACAAGGTCAGTGTATTACTTCTCTATGACCATATGAATATTCCTCTGATAGAAGGAGCTCTGAAGGCAAACGATCATGCTAAGATGTACAGAGACACGCAGTCTGATGAGGTGAATCAATAAAAGCTATTAGCCCCACAAGCAATTGTTCTTTTAGTTTGTCTGAATGTTGCAGCCAAGACTCGTCTGTGCTCATATTAAACAGCACAGGCGATCTTACTTGCTACTTCTTAGCCTGATAATCACACTGGAGAGGCATTTTGTTTCACTTCAGCCATTAAGCCTGACCTTGTGTTCATGATAGCCTGTTTCTTTTCAGGGCAGGGGGGGTTGTTTTGCATTGTTTTGCAGCAATCAGTAGAATCTGTTCCACCAATGTCATTCCCAGTCAACATGGAAACAGCTGCAGTAGTTACAAAGAGCAGGTTTCTAATCGTATTGCCAGACAGTATCGGACGATTCTGCAAAACCCAGGACTACATTTCATTTTCAACGTACAAGAACAAACAATTAATTGCAGGTTTGTGATAAAATGTGGTCTCAAGTGTCTTGCATTAAAGTTGGGTCCACATCCTTACTGTCTACTTCACTAAAGACACTTCCTTCATTGGCAATGAACGTTGGTGCTGGATGTAACTCGTGAGGTATAGACTTTTCCTACGTGAACATACTGTGCTGCATTTTCATGGCACTCTAATAAAGAGTTGCTACTTCTGTAAGACAAATTACGTTATAATTACAAATCAGTAGGCGGTCTCTGGCTCTGGCTGGTATAGCTGCTGTACGTGGCTTGGCTCTTGACCAGTTGTTGCTCGCATTCGTCAGTTGAGCTTTTCTCAACCTCCCCCTGTAGTGCCATTGAGAGCCCTGACTGTGGCACAGAATGATAATGCCCCCATTCTTAATCCTGTCTACAGAGCTCTAATTGGTCAATTGTTTCTCCAACCACTGTATAGAAATGGACATCAATGAGCCTATTTGAATCGCGGTACAAATCAAAGACATGACCGATGATTCACAACATTCTCAAAGTTCCACTTTCAGAAAGACCTTTGAGGATAGTCATTGGATGTTCTGAACCTCTGTAAACCAAACTATGAGCATTATAGAGACCTGACATTATTTCTACCATCTCCTGTGACTTAACACACTCATTGAGGATTTATTTCATCAGTCTGAAAAAGAGAAACATGTTCCTGTGGTTTACAACCAGTGAGTATGTACTGCTGTGCTTTCTATTAGAATTAACCTTCCATTTGTTACCAAAATTATAGCTCTAGTGTGTATGATAATTCATGTATTTGGATAATTAGCCTTTTGTACAATGTGCAATCAGTAGGTTTTATTTTCTTCCGTACGTTCATTCATCCAAACCAGTTTTATTATTCAACATGGAGTTCAACCACCAGTGGACCTGAACTTTAAAGTTCTGGGTTCATTTCAGCTCTTTATTTCCCCCATACCACAGTTATAATTTCTAAAGAAATGTTACACAATAATATTAAAAAGTTCTCTGCTACTGGTGGCCATTCAGCTGGTTATTACATCTTTTACAACTGTCAAACTTGACCTAAAAAGGAGACTTTGATGAAGTCAAGTAGTTGAAGAAAGCTTTGAGATGACTGAGATATGGATTTTTCTAAAGCATCTCAATGTCTGGAAGAGCTCAAAATAATTCTACATTTCTTGAGTGTCCGTCCATCTGTCCTGTTCTATAATCCAATGACACTGTTGGGAAAATAGTATAAAAATAATATTTCAAGGGCATGCTTGTTCAGCCCAAGGAGCAACTCGCCAAGTGCTATTCAGTTTCCTCCGTCTGCGTCCAATCAATGCTATCAAAAATGTTGCCAGTTCTGTTCGCTCTTTAGATGGACCAACTTTTCCAGAAGTCCACCACGGAACAGATACTCCCCGTCTCCCTATCCTTCCCCTCTGCCTTTCAAGGACAGAACAGCGAGGAGCAGATACTGTGCCGCAACCTGATCTATATTCTGGACAGGCTGTGTACTATATAAAGAAAGTGATGGGCCTTTGTAAGTCTACCTGCCCCACTTTCCTCCAAAACTTCCTGAAGCCTTCCACTACAAGCGAGCGTCAGATAAGGTGGCTGTTGGGAGAGGTGAAGAAATCTGTGCACAAACACTCCCGAACGTCTCCTCAGTCATTCAAAGGCTGTTTCACCGCTCCTGTCCCTCTATCTACTCAACTGATATTGCGGTATGTCTTCTTGTACTGCACTTGTTTGATATGATCGCGTGTAATACCAGATGGAACATTTTGAAAGTTCAAACCACTCTCCAATTTTAATATCACATCCAAGAGTGCACTGTGGAGTAAAGAAAAGTTTGTGAAGAGATTGTCCTCTGTTTGAACTCGTGTTCAGTGAGATGACAACATGAGCACTTTAGTCTCTGTTATGTTGAATGACAATACTTCTCCGTTAACATTTGATGATACAAAGTAACACTTGGAGGGTGATGACATGTTTGCCAGACTGATTCCCATTGGGTAGGAGGAACTACAATTTTGCATGATATAAAAATGATACAGCTGTAATACAGTCCTTCATTTCAAGGAAAAGGCAATTTCTGAATGTTTCAAGTCCAATATCCATTGTAATTGATTCCATTGTAAACATTGTCCCTCCTAAAATCATCATAGCAATATTCATTGGCTTAAATCAAGGAAATGCACTTTCTCGCCAAGGGTTAGATGTTCAGATTGTTACCACTCTCATATCTGTTTAGTAAATATGTAGCCGGAGCCTAGCAGCTGGTTATCTTAGCTTAGCATAAAGACTGAAAACAGGGGGGATCAGCTAGCCTGGCTCTATCTGAGGGAACGAAAACCACTGACCAGCACCACCACGACATACGTATCTGTTTTTTAATGTGTGAAATCATCCAATTGCGGTTTTATAAGGGGGGTTTATGCTGGATTAATTCTTAGATGAAACAGTAACTTCCTCGAGTCTACACTGGTTGCCTGGCAACTACTCACTGCCAAGAAATAGTCCAGCACACAACCCCTCATAAAACGTCATTGTTAAACTTGAGATTTTAGATTTTAGTGTAGAGGCGATGGTGTGTGGATGGAGCCAAGTTAGCTGTTTCACCTTATTTATGCTAAGCTAAGCTAGCTGGTTGCTGGCTCCAGCTAGACATAGGCTTATATATTTACCTTACCTCAAACTATTCCTTTAATAGTTAGGATAATTTATAATGTTTATTACAATGTATACTAAAGCCAACATATGACACTAGATTTACACGTTACACCTCAAAGCAGTCACAGCATCAGAGAGAGTTTTATATTATTATATATATTCACAGAATAGATGCATTTGTAATACCCAGGAGTCCTTTAATAATCATGTGAGGCATTTATACTGTATGAATGGCTTCAAGAAAGAGGTTACATAAAGGATCTAATTGAGTTATGCCTACAGAGGGCTCATAGCACAGAGTTATTATCTCCAAATAAAGGCCTCATTTTCATTTCATCACTTTTGTAAACACTCATAGCTCAGTTGAGATATTAAAAATGTGGTCAGAAAACCTTGGCAAGGTGCATCAAGAGTTTGTCCTGAGAGATTTCTAAGAGATTATTTTGTCAAGTGTGATTTACAGGTGAAGAAATCTCCAAATGTTTTCATCAACTTTCCAAAATGGCTCTCTTATCGTAAACGTTCATCATTGATCCAAGGGAACGCATTTGCATATGCCTGAGTTCTCCCCTGGTACAGCACAGCTCGTCTCTCCAGCAAGGTGACTTTTTTGATGTCTTTATATATATTTGTAGTGTGTTTGGGCCCTTTTTGGGTTGAAACGTCACCCACAGGCACACTATTTCGTTTTATTCATTTTTTGGATTTGTATTAATACTTTATTGGATTTTGTGGGTTTGATTTTTGAGTTTTTGGAGTGGATTGTTTAATAAATTATTTTTGGAAACTGAGGAAAGGCTCTGGGATTTTTGTTGCTTTTTGGAGAGTTTGGCAGTTATGCCTTATTTTGATGGAGACTGGATGGTTGTCCGTTACGGACGGAACAAAAGACAGAACCGTGACTGAGAGGACGGGGACGGGATCAGTTCCCTCTCCCTAACCCTTTGGTTGCTTGATAGCACGCTGGTTGTGCAAACTTTGTGCTACTTTTGTGAATTTATAATGCTTTATCTCGTCCCATTGGTCTTTTTGATCAGTCTAATGTCTATATGTTAAGCCTGTGTGTGGTCTTTTCTTTATGTCTAAAGAAAAACCTTCACCAGAAATATGTATTGTTTTATTTACTCGTGACTCATTTTTTATACTGAGAGATCCCAGGGAATAATAAAAAAAGAATAATAGTGAGAACAACACTGTCTGCAATCATAATTACTCTAGCCCTAATTGGTGTCATAACATTCCTAACAGCAGCACTACAGTCCATCAGTTATTAAGGCCACAACAAAAGTTTCTGTGTCATCGGAGCCTTGCAGTGTGCTGCTCTGGTGGTTCTGAAAGCTCAAGTGCAGACCATATAATCCTGTTAGAGATTGGGATGTGATTCATGATCTTTAGTGGATGTCATCCCTTTCTCTTCCTCTCCCATTTTTCATGTCACTGTCCTCTGTATGCAGCGCTGAAATAATCTTACACTCTAAGACTTTTCACTAATACGCAGTGTGAAATCCGGCCGTGTTCAGTGGGATTCCTCACGCTCCGAGGAGAGGGAGGCGGAATTAGAGAGTACTGGAAGTTCACACCGGGCTACAGTAAATGTTTGGAAGTAGACCATTAATTAGAAGCAGATGCAAATAGTCTTTTCATTTTGAAGCCGTATTAATGCCAATGAAGCCATGTTTGCTCATTGTGAAAACCAGCAGGAGGTAATTGTTGAAAATACTTGAACTTTAGCATCCAGAACTCTGCACAAGCTTCTTAATTATAGTGATTGAGTTAGTTCTCTAGCAGAATCGCAGCTGCTGCTTGGATTCTTTGAGAGCCCCCTCAAAGACTACAGACTTCTCTGCCAAATTTATTTGCTGGAGTTTAGTGAAAGAAAACAAAATCAATCAATCTGACTCATAACATAACTTCTTTTTCAGTAAGAGGAGGATTAACTCTATTAACAAATAAGCAACATTATGTAAGATGTGGTATGGTGTGATTAACCCAATTATAAAGTGTAATACCACTGTGGTAAATATGGACAGCTGTACACGCCTTCTTCGCCTCTGCCATTAGCTTTATCCATAGAACATGCTGAGTCCACTTACATTACCCTCTTGCCCGGCTCCGGTTCTGGCATAACACTGGTGCCACTCTCTGTCAGCACCCCTGTCCTGTCCCAGGCCCATGTAAACTTCATATCTCCTGTGGCACCAGCTACAGTATGCCAACACTTGGTGCTCTGAGCTAACAGCAGCTACAGTTGGCAGCAGTTTACTTCACTGTCCATCAGGAAACTCTGTAAATCACAGAGAGTTGAGGCGGAGCAGCCGGAGGACATCAGAGGTTTTCTCCAAAAATCTGTGAAATACTGTAGGTGCCCTGAGCACAAACATGCGAGTGCGAGAACAGGCACCCACTTACAAGTCAGTGTAGCCTCAAAATGACAGTGAAGCTGTTATTTTAAGGTAGAAAAGTTACATAATGTCACTTTAAAAGTTATTTTATCTTGAAATAAAATGACATTTTGAGTTTCCTTGATCTTCAGCAGCAGTTCTGTTTCTCCAGTTTTTAATCAAGTCTTGGATGATCAAAGACAGCCAAGGAAAGTCAAAATACTGGATAGCAGCCATTTTTCAGTCTTTCATTAATTGCCAGGACTTTTTGATCAAACTAGTTTACACAGAATTCAGTGTAATTTTCTCTTCATCTTTCTATCTGTTCAAACATTTAGACCTCTAAAGGAATCCACACATGACTTTAAGACGAGTAAATAAAGCACCTCGCTCCCACTTTAAAATGTCTTGTTTGCTTTTAGCTCCTCAGCAGGTCTTCCAGGCTGGCTGTGCCTGTCTCCTGCTAATGTGCTTTCAGACAGTTAGTCAGTGAACGCCTCTAATTTCTGCCTCATGGATCCCCGAGTCTTAACAGAATTGTATTGCCTGCCTGTCCGGTGTGAAGCCCAAAGCGATTGTTCTCTAATGAGGAACAGTTGAGAGGCAATCTAACCCGGGAGCAGGCACAGCATTGTTCCCCTGCAACATCCAATTTGCACCGGATTCATCTTAATGCAGAGCCCTTGTAGCTCCGGATTAGTGATATAACTGCAGGAGCAGGAGCTTAAAGTCCCAGACAACACTGATTGATTGAGCTTAAGTCAGGTACACATCTGCAGAAAGAGATCCAGCTCATTCGCCGTTTTCCACCTCTTTCCTTTGTTATCTCTGGACTTTTTCAGCATAATGCAGCACAGAGTGATTCAAGGAGAAGAGACTTTTATCCGTGGTGTTCCCTCCAGGCGCTGACTGACTAAACGCTCCAGCTGTGTGTTGATAGACTGACCTCGGGTGGGCCACAGCGGGCCAAGGTCGTCACGTTGAGGGAACTGGCTGCGTTCAATAGGGAGACAATGACAGAGAAAACGAGCATCTTTTATCTTGTGAAGGTGAAGCAGTGTTGACAGCGACCAGAGCACAACCCTGACGCTGATTAATAGCTTTATTGGAGAAAGGTTACAGGAAACACTTTTGACGCATACGTGGGAATGTGTTTGTGTGTTTTCTTCTTCACTTCAAGTGTTTGTTTGGGTGGTATTTTCATTTTGTGTTGATGAAGTTTGTGTAGCTGTCAGGTTGTTCTGTGTCTGTTCAGCTGTTGCTGCCTTTCATGTTACCTTCCCAGTTCTTTCTGTTTGCAGCCAAAAACAGAGAACATCAATCTCTGTTCTTCAAAGCACAGCAAAGCAAAGACCCAGACACCCAATACTGACTACATCTGGATTACTGATGAATGTGGTCTATGTATGAAAAGGTCAGAGTTGATTAAAGATATTTAAATGTTTTTTACAGACTTTGACCACATTTTGTATTTTTGTACGCTACAACAGTCCAAAACATTTTCTTTATAAATTTATTTAATAAAAACAAACAAAAAACGGAAATGTACCGTAAATAAAAAAATCACATGAAAAACGAAATTAACCGCAAACATGCTGCAAATGCAGAAACAATGAAAAACTTTAAACACACAAACATTGAATACAAGCGCAACAGAGCAACACTACATATATTTATGTTTGCAGTTTGCCTTTGTTGACCGCAGACATTGCAGTTTGGAGAATTCAAAACAGAAACGTATAATTTAACAATAGTTTGTTGAATATAACACTGCATTGCAAAGACAAACTTGTATATGTTAGAACAACAACATCTTTGACCATAGTACAGGTAGTAAACTTTACATCCTGTTGTTTACGGTGTGTTTACAGCTGTAAACTGAAGGTTTTCTTTAAACATTCTGTTAGAATAATTAACACAACATGTTATGTACGGTCCAAGATATAAGAAATAAGAAGTAAGAAGTCAGGGAGTATCAAGTGTGGCATACACATACAAGCCAAAATATATGACTTCTGACTTCCGTATGTGACCACTTGTTGTGACCAAATGACCAAGGTCATGTCATATAATGAGCTGAAATCTCTGAAGCTTGACAGTGGATCTTTATCATTAGATGTATTGTTCATTTATTGTATGTATTGTTTCCAAAGTTTAAGAATGAATAACTCAAGCATCGGGAAGCTGGTAAAGAGAAAAAAATGGTACAGATCACAACTGAAACAGAAATAAATCAATTATTTTACTAGAGACCAATCTCTTCTTTATGTAACAGTAACTCTGCTATGTATTGTATCTCAAAGCCAAGACGCTTACTGCAGAGGAGCCGGTGGTAGTAAGAGCTGAGCTAATGTGAATGTGCTAATTATAGCCCACACTCACAGTTATGCTCATTAGCTGACATGTGTCTGCTGAGATAAACAGGTGACTTGGAGAAAATGTTCATGAATGTTCATACCTGACAACATTATTAAATACACTGACTGGACTTTGTCAATTACAGGCTTCTCTGGTGCACCTGGGTTTGTAACTGAGGCTGATAAGTGCATTGTCACATCACATTGTTGCTTATAAGTTAATTATAAGCATATGCAGCAGTAACTGTGTGTATATAAAATGGATGGTTGCATTTCCATATACTGTATGTATCAGTGGTGTTGCAATAAGCCCAATGAAACCTAGTTTGCATGGCATTACGCCTCCTTTGTGCCCTCTTTGCATTAAAGCCCGTCGCTGTGATTATTATTCAGCCTGACTGCAGCCTTGTGTCGGGGTGGATGGGCTGGCTGGGTTGATGTGTACATGGCATACTAATGAACACAGACAAGGCGCTCTAATGTGATGCTTTGCTTTATCTAACAAACACAAAAATGTGTGGAATGACATCATTTATGTGAGTTAAAGAGTTAAAGCTGCATGAGAGTTGGAGCCGGTCTGATTCATATTCAGTGATAAATTTAACAATCCCCTCTGACACGGCCTATGCCACAGCAAGTCAAAATTAATAGGCAAGACTTCCAATTCCTACCTGTTTTGCATGGCCGTTCTACATTGCTGTAACTTGACATTGCGGGCCATCGAGGATCAAACAATTTTTGGAAACTCTGGCCTGAAAATGAGGCTCTCTGGCTACCTGTCTAATTAAAAAGGAGTAGTACGAGCCGGTGGTGATGCTCATAGGAGGTCCCAGGGGAGGCGTAACTTTGCAGTTGACCAGATGTGTCTGCTGCTTTCATCCCTCTCTCTCTCTCTCTCTCTTAGTGGGCTGATGCCACATATTGCCTCGCAGCATAAATAGCAGATCTGAGGGAGGGAACCCGGTGACACAGGACGGAGATATAACAAAAGAAACAGACATGCCTCGCAGATATAGTATACAAAAACAGCATAAAAGCCCAAACTTCACTCGGTTTTAATTGTGTCTTTCATGGCTTCAAAAGAAGCGTGATTGGTGGAGCTGCTTTGATCTTCCCGTCTGAGATTCGTCTGTGGATTGAACTTAATACCAGCATGTTCTGTTTAAGTGGGAGAAACTTTGGGTTTGTTTTTTTTGACGTGATATCACCGCTCTCACAGTTAACACAGGATCTGGTGTGAGCTGACAGAAACACATTGTTTGAAATCTTCTTAATGAATATTTTTAGCAGTGACAACAAAGCTGATGATGCTACAGTCTGTTGAGCCACAGCACCTTCCAGTAGATGGTTAGACTGTTAATGAAGAAACAGAATAAATGTTGTTAGAGCAGATGTGGCGGACTGTACGAGCCAAATTGCCCCTCAGAGACATTAAAGCTGCTACTGTTCTCCATCGAGTCCACTTCCTTCTGGTACTGATTCCTTCTTCCTTCCTCCTTCCTTCTTTCAGAGCTGCTAAAAGAACACATTTAAAACCTGAACGACCTGATTGTACCTCTGAAAATCAGAAGATTAGATTACATTGGGATGAAGGATGATGCCTTAGTTGTCAGTACCTCATCTTCATGTCAGCGCCACCTGAAAGTGACAATTTCCAACAATGTCTTATTATGTTTGCATCCTTAATTGCTTTCAGCAGAACACCACTTCAATAGAAATCACTACGACTCCACCTGCATGCAATGTTTTGGCAATATGATCACTCCTGAAACTTTAAATTAAACTTGGATTAAGCTGAATTCTACTCCCACTTGCAACCCACGATCTCCTGCAGAGATACACATTTAATGAGACCTGCAGCGTTCGATCTGCAATCTGCAACCAAAGTTTCAGCATCTGTTCTCTTCTTTCCGTGCACCTGTAGAAAGATTTCTTTTACTTTAATTTGACATTTCATCTTATAATATACTGTCACAGTTATTTGTTTAGTAATGTATTATTGCACTCGCCAGCAGGTGTCAGTGTCTGTGGCATTAAGCAGCAAGCCAGGTAGAAGAAGAGTCTGTTGTTATTAAGGAAAGCTTGGTGTGTGCTCCAGGTGGAGAACAGGCACCAATAGCTTGTATGCCTTTGCCTGTCCTGCCTGTGAAGTTATATATCTGAGCGTTTTGTAAACCACTATTGGTGTCACAGTGTGAATGGTGTAACACCATGGGTGAATTTGGCAAGAAAACACACTGCGGGCCAATGAAAACCATGAAACAGACACAGGTTTAGACAGGTGACCACAGAACATGTAATAGTACAAGTCCTCTGTGCAACACTGCACTTCAGCATGCCACACACGAGTCTAACCCATGCTTTTTAATATTTAAACAGAACAGAACAGGTGTTGTTACTGCAGGTGCATTTCCCCTTCTCGCCACAAGGAGATCCACCTGCAGTTCAGTCCACCTCCCGCATTATAAATAGAGGGCAGGACTGAACTTCCTTCTCTTTGTCTTCAAACATCTGATCCTGATCAGTGTTTGCCATACATCTTTTGTTTTATCCTCAATGTCATGAGAATGTAGGTGATGATTTTTAATGTAGTTAAATACAAGATCATATGTTTGACTAATTGTTACCACATTTAACACAACATGATTTAAAGATTGGATTTATGATTTGTTGTAATCTGGCAAGCGTCTAAAGAAGAACTCACACACCCTTTTTTCAGATAAATCAACAGAAAAAGAGCAGCACATGTTTCCTGGTGCTTCGTGGCTCCAGTAAGAACATTTTAAATCACCAACAGGTATATATTCATATATTCATATGGAGTGAAATCAAGCTCCACATATTTCTGTATCATGAGACAGAATTTCAGTTGCATTAACATAGTCTGACCCAATGTGCAAACACAAGCCTGGATACTTTAAAACAGGTTGACTGTACAACAATATACTCAGAGACAGGGTGGCATGGTGAATCTGAAGTGAGTGACTGTCCAAAGCGGTCCAGAGCTGCTGGTGGCAAATGCAACAAGGCAGAACAGAAGACGAGACAGAGGAGGACTCCTGTGACACAAGGGGAGCAGGGTCAGTCAGACAGCCACAGAAACAGGTTCAAACAGCAGCAACAAGACCATAGTCACAACAAAGACTGACCAATCTGAGATAGTCTGTTTGGATTAGACAAACATGACACGAAAGGATGGATCTCAGAGAAGATCCAAGCCAGTATGAAAGCTTCCATTTTCATATTGGAAACTTACAATCGATATTATTATATGATCAAAACTTCAAAGAAAAATATATGTACCACGTTAAAAAATACCACAAGACAAGAAGATAATGACCATAATAATGGAGGGTGGTGGATAACACTGTTTTTCTGTATTTTCCAACAAATCATGTGCTGAGCCACACCAACAATGTGTTAGCCTCTCAGTACTCTCTGACTTCCCGACCCTGTCTGCGGCTCTCAGCTCCAAACCCAGCGGTTCCTACTGAAGAACGGAGCGTGTGGGACTGAGTCAAAATAAACTACAGTGTGTGTGTGTGTGTGTGTGTGTGTGTGTGTGTGTTTTCATGGTAATGAAGGAACATGTCACCCAGTGAAAGAGTGTGTCTCAGTGATGTGTTTTTAATAGTTTCTGGAGCTCAGTGTCACAGAGGAAGAAGATATATCAGGATACACACACACACACACACACACACACACACAAATACTTGTTTAAGATATATTCATTTTTGGTTTGGCTCTGCACATGGGATTTTTTGACGAGAAGAAAACAATACCACCAGACCAGAAAGACTGAGGGACACGGGTCTGAATGCACTTGCCAATTAGGACAGCTAATTACTTCTTGTGATGGCCACACAGTAGGTTCCATATACAAAACTAATATTTTGACCTCTTCTACAACAACGTTGAGGTCGAAGCCAGATGCTTTTATCATGCCGCAGAAGAGTTCATTTGTTTGTTGACTTCCTCCAAACCTTCTGCGGCTCCACGGGGACATGTCAAACATGGCTGCTGGGTCTCCACGTGGCAGAACCGCAGATGTTTAGTCGAAAATCGCTCCGGTAGTTCATCAACACTTAATGACTGCACGAATAATTAAAAGCGGTTACGTGATGTCAGGAATCCTCCTGCCGATAGAGACACCTGAGCAGTTTCACCGCTCACTTTAGTGTCACTTAAGGTACAATTAAAGAGGGGAAGAGGTGGTGAGGCGGCAGAGCCCCCCACCTTTACGCTACGTTTGACACCAAGTGCGGCCCCGGGGAGGGTAAAAGTACACAGCAACAAAGGGTATGCTGGGATATTTGATGTTGATGGCTTTAAATAGGATCCTGTCACATCTGGTGCTGCATCACCCTCACAGCTGGAGAAAACCGCTTCATCTCTAGATGTAGGACTTTTGGATATTTGAATAAGTTTCTGCTTTTTTGGGCATCGGTGGACTCCTCCGATGCCCCCGTGTTCGGAAAAATGCCCTCTTGTACCCTCATGGTGGATGAAACATGATAAAGTGCCCTCCTGGGAGCCCTTCCAGTGGACAAAGCGTAATGAAGTGCCCTCTAGGGTGCTGACCCTAACCCTGACTAAGCTGTTTCACCAGAAATGCAACACGACTTTCTGCATGCTCATTTTTTGCCCCTCAGTCAACAGAGTCTTTTCTGTTCTCTCAAGGTGAAGAGTGTCCAGATTTGAAAAGAATGCATGAGTCACAGAGTGTGCTAGAAAACAGCTCAGTCTTTTGTAATACGTATATAATAACTGGAGACAGGCACTGAAAGGCCATTGTTTTGGCATTATATTTTGTGTTTCATAAATGATTAACTTGGCTTGAATGTGACTGTAAAACAAGTTCCATCCAAAGACAAAGGTGGCATTCTGTCCACATGACGTGGGAGAGTGAAAATGGCACATTTATTCTGCAGGAGGCGTCTCAACGGCATTTCGGTCACCTATGTTTTTGAAGGAACACTTTTTGGGAAGTTCACTAATTTGCTATCTGACCCTGAGTCAGATGAGAGG
Source organism: Argyrosomus regius (assembly GCA_946959425.1). Taxonomy (NCBI): domain Eukaryota; kingdom Metazoa; phylum Chordata; class Actinopteri; family Sciaenidae; genus Argyrosomus; species Argyrosomus regius. The sequence continues at coordinate 13,789,450 of OX336905.1, forward strand.
ATGTACATTAGTGTCGTCTCCAACCGGACGGCATGTTTGGCCCAGTTTGACTCAAAGAGACACAAGGAGCAGGAGAAACTCCTAGTTGAAAAATCCCTACACTTTCTCACTATTTGACAGAAAATTCTTAACTCAAGGCTCAGTTGTGATTCCATACAGTGCTTCATGCGATGAACTCCATCTGCTGATGAAGCTCATGAGATGTTACTTTTCATAAAGAAACTCAAGAATTGATCAAGAAACTTTTTAATTCAATGAACCAAAAATGACCTCATGACACTTTCCATACAGAACAGGTCTAGACCGTCCTTATAATATTACTGACAGGGACCCATGACACCATGAGCAAGCACTTGGCGACAGTGGCAAGGAAAAACTTCCTTTTCACAGTTCAAACTTCAAACAGTTTGAGGAACCTACAAGAGCTTGTAAGATAGTCGTTGCCAGAGGGCCGGTTGTAAAGTAGGAGGCAGACTCATGAGGATGTGTTGGAGGTTCCCATGGGTGGACATTTATAGTGCCTCCAAAAAGATGTGAAAAGCAACAAAACATCCCAAAAAGGAAAAATCAACTCATACCAAAATGAAATGAACAGCACTGTCCTGGCTGCACCCCCCCAGACAACTGACTATATGCCTTCCTACCTCTCATCCTCACTACAGGGTGGAACTCTTTTATCAAGATACCATAATCACAAAACATTATTGCGTACAAGAAATACAAATTTTGTAAATGACAGCAGAACAAAAATGAAATAATCGACACATTACCTCTTTGACATGGTATCTCCTCAACATAATTGGTGATGTCATCATATGCATATGTTATTGAAATTAACAATAAAAGTAAGTAAGTGACAAATGGTAGAGGTCCACAGAGCAGCTCTCAAGTGATCACACGCATGTTCAGACACTAGGATTCACATTACATCTGCCATACTAGTGATTAAAAAACAACCAAGAGCAAATTGATTTGGATAGTCTGCCCACAGATGAAATGTTACAAATACCCTATAAACCATCTGTAGATGGAATATTCAAATAAAGTGTTACCCAAAAAACACATAGTGTATATCAGGATATATTATTCTACCATAGCCTGTATTTTAATTTTCTTCAAGCACATTTATGTGTGTGAAAGCTCAAATGTCTCCACGTGAAACTCTCAGAGATGAAATTATAGAAAATTGGCCAAAATGGAGACAAGAAGAAAACCAGACACTGAGAAAATTGCAAATAATGACGGCAACCTAGTATTAAAATGATACACGGACAGAGATTGTAAATACACTGTTGTACATAAACTGTGTTTGGAGAAGGAAACCTCAGCTGGAAGTGGTAAACTTAAAGCACTTAACTTCTGTATTTCTGAATGATACATGTTGCATTGGATAACAAAGAAATCATCATGACCGGTGCTTTATATATGTTGTTATTATATATTTATATATAATGGACAGTCACTGGAGATATGTGCTTCGTGTGAACTGTCAGAACAAGACGGAGTAAAGTGAATGATTTTTACTTTTATCTTTCATTTCAGTTTTGATTTCACGTTTATCAGTGTTGATAAATTCAGGTGATCATGTTTAATATGATATATTAAATAAGTTGTTCCGTATTGTTCATTTGGATGTCGTCTCTCCTGACCTTCCAGGCGTTTGTTTTATTAAATCATGAGTCTGTCATGAGAGGACTGTAATTAGTTAATTGATCACAGAGAACATAATGTGTGTTTTCATCTTTTTGTGTCAAACGTGTGTGATTGCATTGGTGTTGCAGCACAGATCAAACAGGCTGTGCTCTGCGACTCATACGTCATGAGTCCCTCAGCGGTTTAAAACCGAACGGCAAATCAATTGACCCGGGGGAGCCGAAGATCATTTCAAAGGCATGCAAATCTGACGTCATCATGTGTAAAATGAATCTCAGACTCTGAACGCCTCTTGATGTTCCGCTCTCCTCATCAGGACGGATAAACAAGGTGATCTCCTTCTAATTGGATGGTGGTCGGGACCTGCCTTCCATACATCTTGGAAGTAGAAGCCTGCCAAAGCACAAAGTAATTAAAAGAAAAATAAAACATGATGGTCTTCTAAAAGCCATGCCTTTAATGAACAAAAAGACTAATTAATTGCACTGTGTCAAGGAGCGCACTCGCACTGAATTATAGATGAGCTGAGAGGGGTGGCAGGCTCACAGAGTAATGGGAGATATATATATATATACGGGCTTTGGTACAATTAAAACAGGCACGCCACAGCAGGCTGCTCTGGTATGATGTGGGGAAGTCCGGTCTTTAAACAGAGGAAGACAAATTCACTTAAACATTTGATGATTTAGTAATAACCTTAATCCTGTGATACACTTCTTCAAGGGTGTTGATTCAGTAAGCCGCGAGCTACATTTCCAGCAGAAGTCTGAATTTGCTTCACACAGACTAAAACGTCTGTGAAGCAGCAGCACGGGCTTTATTTTGTCGAGCAAGAACCAGAATCCAACTGGAACCATTTGATGAGCATAAAATGGCCCATTGGGAAAATGTAGACATGAAAACAAATAAAATAAATCTGCGTCTAGACTCTGTTTGTATCATGTAACATTCCTTCTGATTACTTTCTGTTTTTCTGAATATCTATGCTCTTTGTGCACTCCAAAAAATGAGATGTTGACTTTAATTACATTTATTTTGTCAACAGGTTCCACGTAATTGTATTAAATGATTCAAAATTAAAAATATTATGCTCATCTAGCGTATACAGTAACCCAATGATAATGAATTGAATCAACAAAAAAATAAAATACTAAAATATTTCTGATCAACAAGTGATATTTCAGCTTACTTAAATTATTGTTATGTTATGTGGACAAAGAATTTTATAAAATGGAGCACTGGATGCATAAATTGGTATTAACTGTGTGTATCACACATCGATCCACGTAACATTAAAGCTGCACTGGCTGGTCACGCTAACCGAGAGCCCTAAATGACGCTTAAAACTTTTACTCGCACTCAAAAGCGTAACGTTACCATTTCCTGTACCCCCTTCAAAATAAAAGCCTTCCGATACTTTGCCCATGGGATTTAAAAAATTTTTTTTTTTTTAATATGAAGCAGCAGAAGAACAATACTGTGTTTGTATTAGCGGTAAGTTCAACAGCCCTGAAACAGCTGTCCATCGCCTGTAAAATAAGCCTAATATCTGAAAGTACAGTCAAGAGCAGGAGAGTAAACCACATTTCTATATGACTATAGATACTTGATTACATTGGAGCTGTTAAACACAGACATGTAAAAACAGAGCTTTCATACATACCTACCATGGTATGGTAGCTTGGTGGTCGCTAACTTTAGCTAACATGTCTAAGACCTAGCTGCACTGTAAAATGAACACACCAGAAATATAGAAAATGGCATTTTTCATAAAGAAATAAATGCACTCACACAAATAACACAAAGTCCACAACCCACCTCATTCATTTTTTTGAGTGTTCACAGATCAGTCAGGATCAGACCTCATGTGAAGATGCTCCACTCTTCTGTCTGTTTGTCATTTATGAGCATGTTTCGATGATGTATCTCTGCCAGGGGATCCTGCTGGAGGTTAATAACTCCACTAATAGTACATTCTACTGTAATTAGGCCGTACAAAAATACAGCAATAATGCAATTATGGCGTCATGAGCTCGGGTCCATCTTCAGAAACTTTTTTTTTTCTTTCTGTTATCTCATTTAGTTTTATTTTAAAGGTCCCCAGATGGATTGATTCTTAGGGGAGGCAAGATAAGTAAAATATCTAAGAAGTGAAGTTCAAGGCTTTCCAAGGCTTTCCAACTGGGAAACTCGAGAACCTCAAGGGCCCCAAAAACTTATATTACCTGTGAAGTGATTCATTTATAAGGGCATTCTTTTTTACCATATTTTTAGGTGCATCAGTCCTCCTGCATTTTTATCAGTCCCCTAAGCCGCCTTGTCGAAGTAAACTGTGTCAAAATCAGCTTTTATCATCTGAAATATTTCAGTTGATGTAATGTTGACATAATCCATTAAATTATTACTACACTAACCTGGGGAACATGGGATGGGAAGGTGTGGGATCAGGGCCCAACAGCTCATTTTTGCCCCAGGATCCCCCAGTGTGATAATCTGTCCTGGTCTTCTAGTAAAGATGTCAAACTGTCAGAGCTCCTGCTGCTCTGTGTGTAGAGCTGCTGCTGCTGCAGACACTGCTCTCTGTAGTGTTTCTGTGTATTGAGTTTAAAATCTATAGTTACACACAATTACACATAGTGTGAGTGTAAATACACTTAGTGTCATTTGAATAGGAATAAAAGATTTAAGATTTCTCATGAGAGTCATGTTCCAGAGCGTGGAGGCGGCTCTGAAGGAGTATCATGTAGGGAGATCAAATTCACAGAAAATATACTTGAAACTATTAAATGAACAACGACAAACAATAAATAACATTTGACTGACTAGTCAAATATTCAGTAGAGCTGCAGACGCATTGGAAGAGATCTGTTTTTATAAAATCCTCTGCTTTTAGGTGTCTCACTGTTTACATGCAGAGCTGAGTTCATGAAATACTCATGAAATATGAACTGTAAATATTACAGCAGGAAACTAATGAATACCGATGTGGAATGTGATGGGAAAAGTAATTTTGCAGTTCTGTTTCTGATCTGATTTGGCAAAATAAATTAATGAAATAAATGAATTAATAATATCAGTTGGCATCCTGAGACCGCAGACCGTCTTTAACAGCTCAAAAACACACATAACATCATTTTATCAGCTTCAGACTTTATAGATTTTTCTAATTTTATGAAAACAAGATTTTGAACTAATGACAGCTCAGGACTTCTGTTTGTCTGCAGCTGGAAAAGCTCCCAAATTTTAAATGAGTAACTTAAATTATTATCAAACTCTAATGACAGAAATCTTATTATCTAAGATGTCAGACAGAGAGTTGGACCTCTGAACTGACACACATTTCTTCATTTTGTAGTATGACATGCTTATTTATTTTCTGCATGCTTATTTATATTTTGCAAACAGAAGGAATTCACCTTTACTCATAGCTTGAAATATTTCATTTTGTTGTCTCAGTACTAGTAGTAGTAGTGAAAAGTTGAATCTAATCTAATCTAATGTAATCTAACAATGCGTTATGCCCATGTCTGTTCTGTCACCTTCATCATGCATGTAAGATAATTTGTGTTTATCTACGGAAGCCAAGAACGGCCATTTTGTTATCTGAAGATCACCAGTTAATTGTCCCGTTATCTCGAGATAACAGGACTCATCTTCTTTGTGTGATAACAAGATAACTGATGAAGTCTTTTGTCACTGCAGCGCCGTGTCGTGTGAAGTTTCAGCCGTATACTCCTTAAATGACCAGAACTGATCTGAATGATTTGGTTTGTTTTTTTCCACACGTGTGTGAGCAGTCTGTTCTGTCATGCTAGGTTGATTGATCATTCAAATAATTTTTCATCATCATCTATTTTATAGTCCATGAATGATTATTCGATTAATCTAGAAAACAGTGTATCATGTTTGAATACCACATGCCCTAAAGCATTAATAATAAATGTGAAATGTGGTGAACCTTTTATGTTTTGGAGTTAGATATTATCGTAGGTGTGAGAAACATTTACATAAACCTGGTTATAACAAATGGGCTTTTTTAATATTGAATGCATAAACCCAGCTGCTATGTATTGGAAGCGCACTGGGTTTATTAGTTCATAAATCTTATCACACATTTAATTAGTTTGAAAAAATATGCACCAAATTAAGTTTATTAGTCTATTTATGTCAAAATTGTGAAATCCAAATGGATGGAAATTTTATATGCAGTTGAAATGCATAAGTCAGTCATAGTCATATACTCATATGATATTTGAAGAGGCAGAAAACTTAACAAGTGTATGATCATCCTAGTAGCACATTTCTGACTTAGTGGTGTATAGATTATGAAGTTATCTTTCCACTAATAATCAGATCTGTATGGTTAATGTGAACTCTGACACCTTGTCATGCTCCGAGTTAAATCAGGTTCACGTAGTGGCACACTAATCTATGAAACCTCAAATGCACACAGTGAAACATCCAAGCAACCCATTTCCCAACTGTTTGTAGTCTTTCCAGCGAAATTATTCATCCATCTCGCCGGCTTCTTCACACAACTTCGATCATCCTGCCAGCGCAGTGTGCGGGAGCCTTTCATGTCTGATGCGCTGTTGCTGGAGGAAGGACGAGGGCCGGCGGTGGAGAAGGGCTCGCCGGCCACACCAGGATGACCATTCTGAAGAGAGCGGCTCATTGCCAGGGCCTCCACGTCGCTCCCAGCTACGCCTCAACACTTCCTACTGATAAGCAGCCATTTATGCGGTGTGACTTCCATTCTATGTGCAATCCAGACTGTCATTTCCATTCTCTCATTTACACCAGGACTGAAAAAACTGGAGAGAGAAACAAGAGAGAGAAATTGCTTCTACTTTTTGAATTTTGATAAGTCAGTAGGGTTTATATGGCAAACAGAATGCTCCTCAGAGTTGGGGCCACATTTCCATATATTAACACCACTGATTGTAGCTCGCTCTTCACTTCCTGTCACACATGTTCGGCTAGCTTTTGAAATGCAAATATCAAAAGGGCCCAAGAAAACAGTGCTTATCACTTTTGACGGCGTTTAAATGGGAATATATGAGTACAGTTGGCTGGATATGAACGAGCTTTTGAATCTCCCATCATTCTGCCGTGCTGACATGGTGGCAAGCCACTAATCCGACCGTGTTGGCGTCCGTGACACCTATGTGATGGCTTCGCAGCGGGGTTCCTCCGCTCACTTTACATCAATGGGGAAGAGCTTAGAAGCTGTTCCTCAAAGGGGAGCGAGGGGGCCACGGTTGGCCTTTGATGGGCTGATTCCCTCTTTCCCTCCATCTATGATCCACCGCTCGTTTGAAGGCCTCGTCCCTGCCAGGAGAGGTACGTGTCCACTGAATAGGATCAAATAACAATCTGGGATTAATAATTGAACGTAGTATCTTAGTGTAGCATTAGTGTGGTGTATAGCACTGTAGCACTAGCTATCCAAACATTTTATTCTGATATTGAACTGCTCTTCTTTGATTGGTCAACGCCATGATAATCATTTTAATATTGGTCTTCAAATGACAAAGGGCTGAGAAACATTTCTACAACTCGATTTCCACAAGAACTGATGAAGCAATTATTCATTTGGAAAAAATGGAAGGTAGCCTACGATATTTAAAGCTGTTTTATGGGTTTATTTAACTGACACCAGCACTGTTGTAGCTCACTGGATATTTGGAAAAACAAGAGATGAAAAAGACACATTTTGGCTAATATCTATGAACAGATAGCTACATATGAATGCAGATAACTTTAATATAAGCTAAATTGTCATCACACGTCATCTGTACATGGGTATAGAGATTGCATTTCAACCAATGCTTTCCGGAAACTTTCCATGGGAAGATAAGCTTGGGAATTTGGGGAATATTCCAAATCGGAAACTCCATTGAAAATATGCAAATTAATGGGAATTAACTGGAAATTTGGGGTAATTTAAACAAATTGCATCATATCCAAACATAAATCTAAACATTTAGTTTTGTCATAAGCAGACATGGAAAATAAAACAATACAAAAACATTTCAACAGATTTATTTGTAAGTAGAACTTTATCAAGTTTGAATTATTTATTGAACAATATTATGTAGTCCACGAGCTCAAATGTGTGTCTTCAATAGTCTCTGTGTGCTCTGGGCTCTAAAGTGTGGTCCAGGTACAGAAATCACCTGTGCAGGTAGGGGGCGTGGCCTCAATAGCCCTGCAGTACGCAGTGTGATATGTGCATGTGATTGAGGAATAGCAGATATCCAAGTGTACCTGCATGAAATCTGGTTGTTTTAGTCAAGATTATGCTAAAATATATTTTCCCCAACTATATTTAAGTTCCCTGTTAAGGGCCAACCTTCAATTTTGTAAATTCACGGTTTATTCATGTTCATTCCCATAAATTCCCATGGAAAGTTTCTAACTTTTGTAAGCCTAGTTTTGACCAAAGCCCACTAAAACATGGCTGGTCAATAGTACTTGGACTAGAAATGGACACCACAATGTTTCCAGTGCCAAAATCTTCATTCATGGTTAAAGATTCTGCATCTGAACATATGTGTAAAGTCATAAAGTCATAAAGATTAGGTCTAATTTGTTATGGGTTAGGGTTATTCTGTTCATTTTAATCCCATCAGTATCACCACTTAAGTCATTTTTATAGAACCGAAAAGCAAAAAAAAAAATCTGGACCGAATTATATTCTTTGGCATACTCTAAATTGAAATAATCAAGGCCTTCGGGCAACACCTGCATTTTTATCTGTATTTAATCTTGAGGCCACATCCTGTAGAGGGCCGCAGGTGTAAATAGAACTTGAAGGCCTTTTTAATTTCACTTTATATAGACCTTTTTCACAGCAGCCATTTTGACATGAAATAGTAGGGTCAACCAGGTGTTTCCAATGAATCTACTTAAGGTTCTGTTCCATTTACTGCAGCAGAGACTTTCCAGTGAGCCAACATGCACCACAGCAGCACGCTGACTCTGTGGACTCTTTGGTAACACCTGTGTTGACCCTACTATTTCATGTCAAAATGGCTGCTGTGAAAAAAAAGGTCTGTTGTGCTTACATGAGTATTTTTGAAAATAGATTTGGGTTGAAAGAGCAGCTTGTTTTTGCTGACCCCCATTGCTTTAACAACTGTAGTGATTCAGAAGTGTACTCCAGGGTGTGTCAGTACACATGTGACACCCATCACTGATTACCTGGCAAATACACTTCTCTTCAATACTTTATATCTTCTAATGGAAAATAATAATAACACGTTTCCATGTAGGCACAAAAGAAGATAACCGAGTTGACTTCAGTTGTATTCTTGGATTTAGCATCTACTGGCCATCTGAAGAACTGTAATTTAGCACTTATGATTTGCCATTTACATTCACCTGCGGTGCTGCTTGATGAATAAAAATGTCAGTCATTTTACAGCATAATTGTACCTTTAGTGCACTTCCCTCTTCCTGTATTGATGCTCAGGCTGTAGAGGAGTCTTTCAAAGAACTCCATTTGAAGTTCCATTAGAAGGAAATTTGAAAAATGCAAAATTGCGAGAAAAAAAAAATGCCTTGATGGGCAATGTGTGGGCACCAGAGACGGCTGCCATATCCTGACTGTACATAATTCTGACGGGTGCTCCCCGGGTGCTCTGTTTCTAGCAACAAAGCATGAGCATTATGCAACACTAATCTGTGCTTTTATTCTGTAAACCACCCTAAGTTATACAGACATAGAAAAGATTTATATCCTGTCAGAATGCTCCACCATACCCTGGCATAAGTAACTCCAGTCACATGATCTCCTCGGCTACCCCATCGGAACACTGCTCTATTAGGCTTTAGTGAGCATATGATTTCTTTAAATGCAACAAGCTCTTTTTCCAAGACCTATAAACCAGATTCGATCAAGTGCTTTCAGTGACGAGCTTTCATCGTAAATAGCTCAATAAAAGAAGATGAACCAAAATCCACAGTCATTGCTATGCTGGGAACAAAAGGCTGCCTGAGGTGCTTCATAATCTATAATGTGATGCAGTGCTGATGCAAAGATTGCACCGCCTTCCCTTCAGATGTACCTCGGCGGCACGTTACTGCATTTTCATTTCATGTTCAGCTGAGCGGAGGTGAGAGCGTTCACGGAGCGCTACCGCTCTATCACACGCTCACCTGAGCGTATTGGGATGCACAGCTTCACACCTCAGCTCTACTCCAGCTTCAGTCTTTATCAGGGTTCTCACAAACACACACACACACACACACACACACACACACACACACCTACGTTTATGATATGCAGACGTAAAGATCCATCCCATGACACGAGTTAATGTTCTTTAACAAATCTGTAAAATCCATTATGTATCGTCTCACAGCCCACGAATGACATTGTTCGGTTGTCTTTCTTTGCAACGTAGAGCGTGTTGCCTACATGAAGCACAATGACTGAGGCTTTTCCTTACAATGCTCACATAATGCCGGTTTGAATGCATGACAACAATCTGGGTGGTTAACAAGAAGCTCTACACTGCTGTAGCATTGTAAGGAGGCTGGGGTTTGTCCGTATCAAGAGCTTGTGTTTCTCAACAATGCGTGTCTTGGAGGATTTTGTGGGAAGTGACGTTCAGTTAGCTGATAAGCAGACAAGGGGGAGCTTCCTACTACCTTTTATGTTCAGCAGACCTGTGCTGAGTCAGCGTTCCTCAACAGCGCTCCTGCGAGGCGAGCGACGCTGTAATCCACTTAGGACGTGTAGAACAGAAGATGTGAATATAAAATCAGTGTGAAATTCTTGCGCCTCTCCGGGCCTGCATTGAGCAAAGGACTAAAGCATATAATGACATACAAAATGGGGGAAAAAGGCTGGTACAGGGTACATTTTCTGCACAACTTTCATTTGGCACAGGCAAGCAAATCACACCTTTCACAGAAACTATGACACATCGATAAGGGTCAGGATCTATTGAGATACAAATAGAGAGCAAATCACTTCTCATTAGTCCATTTAACTTTACAGTGATGTTGAAGCCGTGATGGACACAATCAAAAAGATCAATTCATGTGTAAATCTTTGCACAGAGCTGTGCACACAGAGACTGACACTGCTCAGGAATCCCACGGGTCCAACAAGACTCCAATAGAGAGCTATTACTCTGTCAGTGAACAGTAACCTGAGGGGATTCACACATTGTGTTCCCATTAAGTACACCTACTGTAAAAGCCGATCTCTGCTGTTGTTGTTTATTGTAGCCCATCAAGACAACCTCTGGCAACATTTTCTGTGAGTCTTATTCTTTCTTTGTTTGCACCCAAATACAGAGTTCTGATTTAATTCATCTTTGTTTGTTTGTATGATTGTCTCAATTTTCTTCTGATCCACGGGGGTGGTTTTCTTTCTTTGTGGTTATTTTGCATCTCTTCATCACTGATTGTGTCCTTTGTGGTTGTTTTGAGACTCTGGGTAATAATTTTCCTTCTCTTAGTGGTTCTTTTCTGTCTCTTTGTAGTTGTTCTGTGACCCCTTGCAGTCATTTTGCATCTCAAGGTGCTAGGAGGTTATTTTGGACATTTTGCATCAATTAGTGGAGATTTTGTGGACACTTTGAGACTCTTAGCAACTATTTGCTTCTCTTAGAGGTCATTTTGTGTCTCTTTGTAGTTATTTCTTCACACTTAGTAGTAATTTGGCATCTCTTTGTGTCAATTTGCATCTCTTAGTGGTTGTTTTCTGTCTCTTTGTAGTTGTTCTGCGACTGTAGTAGTGATAGTAGTCTCAAGGCGCCGAGAGGCTATTTTGCATCTCTTTGTTGTCGTCTTGCTTCTGTTTGTGGTTGTTTGTTGGCGTCTCTCAGTAGTGTTGAGTGGGGGGTACATGACCTTCTTCATCTTCAGTCTTGAACAGACTTGAACCTGTGGTGCCCCGTCTCTGCCAGCGCTGAATTATTCAAATAGTTGTGAATCATTTCAAGCCCACAATGACAAAATTTGCTACAAGTCAACAGCCACTGCTGACATCTTCCATCCAGCATGGTGCACATTCTGCTGATCTCACTTTATTGTTCCATGTTTTTATACAGTGTGTGTGTTGTGCAGTTTGTTTTAATTGCATTTAAATAATATGTATTGTCTTTTTATTTTTCACAGCGATAGTCTTCTTAAAATGAGATATGATGTAGTATGATGATAGAGTATATTTTCAGTAAGCTTTCAGTGCTGCAGTTCAGGCAGGAGGACGATGTCATCCTCTTTCATCATCACTGTGAAGTTTCATCTCTCAAGTATTATCCAATAATATCACTGAGACCTGTGTGCAGGCTTTCCTATCATCCAAAGATCATCTCAGCTGTTTTGTCTCTCTGCTGTCATTGTAGTCTATGCCACTTTGCAGCTTTGGGGCCCGACTAAGTCTCCCTGGGTGGGGATCTTCGATTGGGTGCTGTTTAAAGGGCTCTGCAGATTTATCTGATTGACGGGGTCAACTGCAAAGTCTTTATCAAATAAAGCGTGCGTTCACGTTAACCTGTGCTGTCTTTCCTGATTGATTCATACAGGGTTATTTGTATTATGCATCGGTTGCACTGTGGTATACTTCAAAGCCCGGCCGCTTCCTATTATCAAAGAATATTCTGAGCTGTTGCCAGAGGATCCTGTTCACTGTAAACTGCAGGGGAAAAGATCTTAGATGTGTTGATGTGTAACATCTGAGCGGAAATTAGAGCTGAAGTGATTAATCACTTAATCAATTAGTTTACAGACCCGAAAATTCATCTGCAAATGTTTTGATAATCTATTAATCTTTTAAGTTTGCAGGAATGCTGAACGTGGTTACAGGATCTGCTGCTTTTTGTTGTCTTGTGATCGCTGAGTTTAGGACTCCACTGATCTTATCCCCAGCAGAAATTTTGACTTCTTGGGTCGAAGCGCTAATAGTGGACACGAAATCAGAAGATCAGAAGTGAAAGAATCGAGATAGACGGATGGAATAGGCAGCTACAAAAGTCAGTGAACCAGATGGGAATGGGAAGAATTAAATCAGGACCAGGCGAGACAGGAGGAAAATTTCACCCTCTACTTAGCAGCACTCCCATTAAAGTCTTAGCCCGGACCCCTTTGGAGCATCTGCAAAGCTTACAGATATGACTTCCAATCCCTTCAGTGATGCACACTTTGATCCTGAGACACCAAAATCCTTTTTGTGCCCTAATAAGATAATTAAACATTCCTGACAGTCAAGAGCAGGAACAGTGTTTTCTTTTTTTGGTAAGCGCCGCAGCAGGGGGTAAAGGAGAAAGCTCCTTGCTCAGCTGCAATACAGGATAAGAGATGCAATATCCCCCAAATGAGGTCCTCAACCTCTGCATCTTGAATTATACGGTAATCTTTTCTTCGCCGCTCGCTTGATGACGGCGCTCGGAGGAGAGAGAGGAAGAGGAGAGAGTGGAGGAGATAAAGAATGACAGACAAGGTCTCAAATATTATGGCTCATTTGGACCGGTGGCACAAAGGCCGCGATGCATTCAGAAACATTTGAATTGAACACAATTGGAGTGACCTCAATAAAGTGTTGAAAGGAAAAGGTCTGTAATGGCATTGAAAGATTGTTTGAGCTCAATTGTGCACTGAGGTTCTTTTATTCCCGTTATAGGGAAACATTCCTTTACAGCCTCACAATTCACTGGAACTCATGCAGAACTGTGTAATCCTGTTAGACATAAAACACCACAACAGCCCGTCAGTTCAAGAAACAGGTTTTTATATTCTAGGTTAAGGGGTGGTTTGCATGCACCCTCCATGCTGGATTACTAATTGATCTTGTTTTACATTGCAAATGAGTCATTCATATTAGTGTTGGCTCTCGCTCAAAGGGAGGGTGCAATGGTCTTATCCAGCCGCTGCAGGAATTGATTAGCATTGCACAGAGAGTGAGTTTTGGCAGCATCCAACATAACCATGCAAATGTGAATGAATAGCTAATGTATCGTGGGGAGGATGTTTGTTTGTCTCATGTCGGGGATTTCCGTGGGGAATGCATTTCCAGGACGGCAAACACCGCCGGTCCTCATCTTTTCTACTTCAGGAAGAAAAAAGTACACCTCTCGAGCAGTGTGTAGCGGTGTAGTACAAATGTGAAATTCATGGTGTTTCAGTGTCTGAGCTGCTAGTTTGTGCGGCAAATCTTTTTAGCCCGGGAGTCAATCATGTGTGCGACGTCGGCCTCGGTGAGAGAGAAGAAAGACAGAGGAAGATGCATTTCATTTTTCATTTGCTCTTGCTGCATCATTATGACAATGTTACGGCCCTTCGGGCGCCCGTCGCAGATGCGGCTCGTTGTTTCGGTGGAACGACATGTGCCGCGCTGTCGTGCCAGGTTTTTGTCTGGATACACACAAGCCACCATCACCAGTCATGTTGAGCCAGCGTGGCCTCCGGCGCCGGGGTTGGGTTGGGGAGAGATGGGGTGGGGGGGTCTTACAGGTCACGTGATGCGTAAATAAAAGCCTGCACTCGTTACTCGTTATCGTATCATGAGCCTGGCCGGAGCTCAAGCTGCTGAGAGGCTATTGAGCCTCTTTGACTGCCAGCCATCCATGGCTGTTGACAATGGTCACATCCAATTGCATTGCTCTGGGGTGTAGTTGAGCTATTTCAGGTCCTGCAGGCCGAAGTGAATGAAGTGCAGGTGATAACATTAAAGTCAGCTACTCTCACTTAAAGGATTTTTTTCTTTTTGTCAGCAAATCTCATGAAAAGAGCCAAACTACTTCCTTACTTCTCCACCCCGCTCTCAGGAGTGAGGATGTAAATCTAAAAACAGCTCTTGGAGGTCAGAGGAAGAAGATATATCAGGCTTTGATGCAGACAAACATAACACCTGTTAACAGGATATATTCTTTGTTTTAATTTTGATTTGATAAAGTAATAAATGAATCAGTCACTTACATTCTTATCGCTCATACAACCTGAGGACCTGAGGGATTTGCATTATGCAGTAACTAATTAGGAACATTTCAAGTCTTCACTTCTTGATCTTTTTTAATTACACTTTCCAAACACTCCACACACATTTGCAGATCATGACAGAAAGACACATTGTGTAGCAACCAATGATGTAAGGTAATAATTTTGGCCATTTAAATTGTAATAAAGCCAATAATGTAATTATTGGCTGGTCATTGGTGTAGTGTTCAAAAAATACTTTGACCTGACCCATGGACTCTCCACAGAAAATAAAACCCAATCAACTCAGCCATCTTGAGTGTCACTTTCTATCCAGAAAATTAAATAATAATGAAAAAAGATACATATATCATTACCTCATCACATCACATGACCACTGTTCTCTTCCTGAATTCTAGCACATTCCACTAAGTGATCTAACTACCATATAAAATGAAATGATATTGCTCCATACATGAAATTATGAATTTACATATCTAAGCAAATAAACAATATTCTAAATAAAGATTCTGTACAACAAATAATTCTCAAATTGGCTCTTACAACCATAATTAAGGAGAGAGAGTGCTGCATAGTACGTACCCTTGATGAATGAATATGACTATGCCATCCACTAAATCTATTTTTGATGAGCAAGCTGCACAAAAACTGCAAAATAATCTTTTATTTCCAAGAAATGCAGTCCTATTTATGTATCATTACATTATTACAGTTATTACATTTTCAAAGGATTCTTTTTGCAAAATGTTATTATGTTATTGGCTCAAAAACTTTATTACATTATTGGCATGTAATAATGTAATAACTGGCTTTATTACATTTAAAATGGGCAAAATTATAACGTTATTGGCAGGTATCACAATTACAATTATTAGACGTTATTACATTAAGAAACAGTCTTTTCATACTTTTCAGCCATTAATATCTACGTACGCATGCAAATGTGAATACAAATCTGATTTTGGACACATTGTTACACATCTGCAGATTCCAGTACACATTCACCAATCTCAGTCTGCATTTAGAGATCCTTTTACACACGTACAAATCTGACACACACAGATTGAGATACAGTTACACAACACTCCACTTACAATATAATACAATATACAACAATACACAGCTGTCATGACTGTACACTAGACATAAAGACAGAGCCAGCATGCAGCGAATAACCCAAACAAACAATGAAAACAGGGAAAATAGCAGAACACAAAGCACGCAGAGAATCACCGCTGAAGCTCACTAATGACATGCTGTGATAACTTCATTCAATTTCATTTCCTACAAAAAAATGCAGTGAAAGGTGTGAGACTTAACTCCTGGCACAAAATGCTAAATGCTAAATATACAAAAATATAGATTACTTTTACTTAAAAACAAATCTTTCCAAATACACAGCATCTGTTCAATAGAACTGTGACATGCTTGATTAATGTGGCTCATTCAAACTCAGCTGCTTCGTTGGTTTTACTGGTAATTAATTTCACCATAATGAAGAAATAATACAGTAAAATACAGCAATGCAGTTAATAAAACAATTAAAGTATGCGGTCCTACTGATATATAACACACACATATAAAATATATGCAACATCGTCGTTGATTACCCAATGACAACTATAAACACCAATAGACTGCTGATCCTCCCATCATATAAAGCTTTAGAATTAAAGTACACAACAAAAAGTATCAACAAGGATTGAATTTAAATTTGTAGTGGCCGTTTACCAAAGGCCTAAGTGCCTAGGCCAATTAGTCAACAGAGTAATCTTATTTTTGACATGTGTCCATGAACCTCAACTCAATCCTCTTGCAAAAACAAACTGCAATCACGAAGAGAGATGAAGGTGATCCTGAAGGATGATTTATTTAGAAGTTAACAACTTATAATGTTACAAAACTTCACAAAATCCACATCCGGTCCACGACTTAAATCGGTCCATGACTCCATGCAGTCCTTAATGTGAAAAAAGATGACGACGGCAGCGGTAAAAAGCTTATATGGAACCAAACCTCCGTTGACTTCAGAGAGAAATTCTAGAACCAATTAACCAAACATTTTTTCTGCGCCCATGCGCACTAAGACTTGCATGATGGCATTAACAAACAAAGCTATATGGCTTAAGTGGCTCTTACACTACAGTTATTTTACACTTATTTAACTGAAGAGCCACCCTTCTTTTAGTCTATCGACAGTGTTTTTACCAAATCTGTGAAACCCTCTGATGAAATGCACGAGTTAAATAAACAGCAGACTCCTGCAGTGAATCACTTTATGTTGTCAAGATGTTTGACAGACTAATCTGAGCTCAATCGTGCATTCACAATTTTTTTCTGAGATTATAGCCACATTTCACAGCCCTTATCATTGATTGATGCTGCATTAAGTATTACCATGTCCTTAGTGTAGATTGACATGACAGCCAATGGTTGTATGGTCAATCCTTACCACAGCGGAAGTTCAGTTCCATTTGTCTCTGCCTTCAGCTGCAGTATGAAATAAAAGTGAAACTATAAAAAAACAAAACAAAATAAATGGTTGTATGTGGTGGAGAACCTATGTCTCTGTTCAGAGATAGTCTTTGGTGTCAGGTGTGAATCATTAGGCTTGTTTGAGATGAACTGCGCCTCGCCTGGAAACTGGAAGAGATCAGGTGGCAGCAGCGGGAGGCCGAGACAAAAAGCTACAAATCTCACAGAACAGGAAGTCACAGAAAGATTCACATCCTGTTAGATTCATCCATCTCTGGCAGACCATGTTCAGATATATAAATAAAATTAGATATGAAAAGATGTGTTTGTTAACAGATTAAACCTTCATTGCACAACATGAGACAAATAACCTGAAATCAAGTGTTAAATATTACAATCACACAGAAAATGCTACAAAACATGGTGTTATGTAACCAATCAGCTTTTTGATCAGGCAACTGTCAGGCATTTCCCATCATGCCCTTTGTCTTGCAGCTAGTGGCTCTAAAAAACTGCAGCCACCTTGATCTCATGAGTTATCATTGCTCGCATGTGCATGATGTCAGAGAAAGTTGGACAAAAATCTAACCAGCATGCAATTGTGCACCCTGGCTCACCTGGAATTTGCCTATTCTCTGACATGTTTGATGACATTTGACCTTAAAAGGTACATATTATGAAAAAAAAATCACTTTTTCAGCTCTTCTACACTAATATTTTTTTCGGGGTGCGTACAAACCCCCCCAGTGTTAAAAACAACAACCGCTTTCATTTTGCGTGAGCTGCTGCAGCCACACTGTCTCTTGTGGTTTGTCTTTGAAACATGCTGTTCAGATTTTGAGCCCCTAGTGACATCACTAACAGGCTTATGAACATATTCCAGAACTAGAACCACACTGGAGGTTATAAAAGATTACCATGATTACCACAAGCTAATGCTAACCGCTAGTTAGCTGTTAGACGCTAACGGTCTAGTTAGCATTAGCTCGTGCTAACCGGCACTAACAGCTATGTAGTGTCTCGTATCAGCTTTATTTGCTCCGTAATGCACACTAACATAACAGCATTAGTTTGTTAGGTGAATGTCTGTCTGGGGCCTCTTTGTTTTCAGGTTTGTTTTCACACTGGTTTCTTTCTTTGTGGGAGAGCTTTGCTTACATTCACTAACATTGATTAATAGGTCCTGCTCTGCAGGAATGTATTGGCACTTGTTCACTGACTGATAATACGACACAGTCAAGTAGAACCATAACAGATGTTCAGTTACTGCTTTATGCTGCTCCCACAGGATCTACTTTGATTCCAGAGCTAAGAGAAGTCCACTCTTTCTGCTGACACTCCCAAAGGGCGAGACCTGTTTGTATCACAAGATTGAGGAGGCCTGATAATGACTGCTGGGGCTCTTCCTTTATTAAGAGAATTTAGATGATACCAGGGTCTCTGCATTCATGTCAGTAACACCTCACCACTGGTTATCGTTGGCCAATTGCATTATGTGCTGCTTGTGAACTCCCTTTGGCACTGTTACAAGCCTGAATCTCCGGTCTCGTGTTTATTGAACTGCTAATGTCCTTGTCTTTCTGTTGCACTTAATATTTGGCAGGAAAACATCGAGCTTGGACAACAAAAGCACAGTCATAAGCATATTTTCAGACAGGTTATTTGTTATTTACCACAGCACAGAGGCAGGTGAATAGCTTCTGCTCAGGTCAGAGGTCAGAGTCATCCACTTTGGAGGGTGTCCCAATGCCAAAATCAATCCAGTGACGTCCACTAAAAGCACTGAATGCTATGCTAACTGAATGGATCTCAGATCAGTAGGAAGGACATGCACATTTACTTCTTTGTAGACTACAGTGTTGTAGTCAAGACCAGCTAAACTGAGACCAAGTCAAGACCAAGACCAGACAGTATATAAACAACTTAGGTAGCACCTCCCAGCCTTCTCAGTAAGTCCTACAGACTTCCTTGCATACATTTTCAAATATAACATAGTATGTATAGTGTGGCTTGGCTGAATACTTGATAATATTAAAGGTGCTTCGATCAGGATTTTTGGGGCCGATCGCTGATCGCTTTCATATCGCGTTCATATTCTTTTCTTTTTTTACTGCTGCTTCATAGTGTACTGAGTTTGATTTGTTGGAAGAACTTTGCAGCTCTTGCCTCCTGTTCTCTTCAGCACTGCGCCAACGTCAGATTGCCATAAAATAAAAGTGAAACTTAAGTTCCGTCTTTAGTGTAAAAGTATTTTCAGTTAATTATGAAAGTGCAGCTGGACAAGTTAGACATTATTAGGTGATTAATGGAAAACTCTGGTTATATCCCCACAGTTGTGGTCTTGACCGGTCTTGAAATAAAGTCCAAGACCGAGTAAAAATGAAGTCAATTCTGAGACAAGACCGAGACCTTCAAAGTGGTTTGAGACCAGTCTCAAGACCAGGACTGATCTTGAGTACTACAACACTAGTAGACTAAGTAAAATAGTACACTACAGTATATAGCGCATACTTGATAGTTTATAGTTTCAACCAGTGACACAGAGAACCAAACCACCTTTTAACAAATATTTTGTGCAAGCTTCAGTCACATTTACAAACCACAAGAAGCATCTCATTGAAGTTTTAAACTTTGCCTTTTGAGAATACTAAGAGTAATTTGGAAAGCTGCAGCAAACAGTGAATCTGTGAACATTTTTTTTCCTGTTTTACTTTTTCTTTTCTTTAACTGTGAGTTTATAGTTACGGCTGACTCAGGTGAGTCCTAAACCATCCATTAGTTATGCTGCTTTAGGCCTAGACTGCTGTTCTGGACCTTCTTGACGTCCACTACAGTACATACTATTTCTATTATTAATTATTACTGCAACTATCTGTCATATCTCCGACTTTTTCAGGGTGTCCCCCACCTTCCACCCAATGGATGTCTCATAAAAAAAAGTGCATAAGACAATCCTAAATAAACTTCTGAAAGTAGTGCACGGTGGCTTTATCATGGAAACATTTGGCTACTGCTGTTGGAAACCAGGTTGATGAGAATGAGGACAGGTTCACAGAGCTGTGTGGATTTCACACTACAAGTGACCCCGTTCACATTACACAGTGATATGATCCACTGTTAATCTGAAAATATTGATTGGTGCAGCTTTAAAGTGGCTATAATGTACAGGATATTTTTATAATATCAATCCATCAAATGACAATGTGGAAACAATATGACAACGTGAAAGGGGTCTCTCAACCTACAGTGAATTATCAGCTGAATGTGTCGAATATGCAGCCTGCTGACTGCAGACAGTGTACGGGATGGGATATAAAGTACAATAAGATCAGACAGATATGAAGGAGCGAGACACTTAGAGGTCTGACAAGTTATAGCTCTTATATCTTTATTTTTCATGACTTTTTACAAAATAGTCCCAGTCCCTCCCTCATTGCTGCCACTTGAGTAAGACTCTTGACCCCGACTGCTTGAGTGGGGCTTGTATGACTCAAATCATCAACTCATGTGTCCAATAAAAAGCAAATCTGTAATCCAATTCATGACAAAGGGACTTGCTGGTGAAGTGCAATTACACACTAAAAGACGTGAGTCTGACATTTCAGCAATGTCCATAGAACGTATCTTCTAAGTTTACTTTCTGTTCTGTAAATCTATCTAAAGCAATTAGCAAATGACAAATGACTTAATGCAGTTCTAGCCAGATGCATGCTTTTCAGATCGATTTGAATTGCAAATCATCATGGTGGGAGGAATTGAATGTGATCTAATCCCTTACCTTACACACTCGCAAAATCCCATAACAAGTGAGCTTTCTTCTAAGTGAAACTGAGATCCTCTCACGGGTAATTACATGTGAGAGATGTCTCTGAGAATATTTCTGTTGCAGGAGAAGTGAAACCTCCAACACCATGTGCCAGAACAAAGCATAAATAATGATGAACACCATATGGAGGCTACGTGACGTGGTGGAGCGTGATGTGTCACTCCAGCATAAAAATTCGAGAAGCTTGACATTTCCACTGGCCATGTTTGAGTTTTTGCTTCGTTTTTGCACCAATCCGTTGAGCGGAGCTCTCAGATGACTTTAGTGCAGTGAGCAGTGACAGACTTCAGTTTTTGACTGACTGCACTCTGAGTCATCCCCTCAGAGTGCTATCACATTTAGCCAGGCCAAAGTGAGCTGGGACCAGCTCTTGTTTGCAAGTTTACTTAGTTTATCTCACGAGTGCTGCCTCCGCCGGCTTTAGCATAAATTCAATAAGGTGTAGAGTAGGTTGTAGGTTGATATATTAGACTTTCATTAAAAATGGGATCAGGTTCATTACTCCTGGTTTCAGTTAGCTCCCGTCCCGTCAGTGCAGCTCATTTAATCATCCCTTATACATTGATGATTAAAGTCTCAGAAAAAAGCCTCTGTTTTTCATCAGGATGGGATTAAAGCCTGTGACAGGTCCATTTAACACAGTTCACATGTTTTTGAAGTTCATAATCCTCACAGACTCTGGTATCTCACCCACAGCCACAAAAACAATCACTCTGGTGGAGATTTAACCTCTTCCACAAAGCCTTCATCTTCATTCTTTCTGCCAGAAGGCAAAAATAATAGCTCCAGAGTCTCCAAGTAAAACAATAAGTCGTCGTCATATTGAAGTACTACAAAGACATTCAGGGCTGAATTTTAAAACCATTTAAACATTCAAAATAACATAAAAGTTATGTGCAATAATGTGGAATGACAGATAAAAACTACAGACATTCTTCCAACACTTGTTAGAGGAACAAAACTATACTTGAGGAATAATTGGATACGTCAGTGGTCATTGTACATTTGAAGCTCCAGTCTGTGTAGCAGTACAAACATTTCATGATGTCCCCACAGTCATTTATATAAAGTCTGGCTAAAAAAGCAACTATTTAAGGTCACTGCCTCTCAAAATGTCTTTGCTTTAGAACTCTGAGGTCACCATCGTTCCTTAAATCCAATGCATTGTTTGAATAGCAAGAGATCATCGTGGGCGAATTATTTCACATACACTGTTGCCCATAAAGTTGGAATAAAATATTTTGACCTCTTCTCATAAAATGATTGTGACAATGTGATTTATTCTTGATAGAGAAAGTGGATCTTCTCAAAACTTTATTGATTAATGTCTTCCAAACATATCACAGTGAAAATTAAACCATGAGTATGAGTGTGTAAATTGGAATAAAAAGAGGAATGTGTTAATTATTCCAACTTAATGGGCAACACTGTATCTACATTAAGAAAGAAAGGTCTTTGTGGACCTCTTTTTGAGCAGTTCTTGACTCTTAGCCTTTAGTCTGAGCTTCTGTTCATGGTCGGTTGATGATGGAGTGATGTTCCTTCTTGTGGATAATACCCCAGCAGTGCTCATAGGAGCATTAAGGAGAAATCTGTTGGTGATGTAGCTCAAAAAATTTGCGAAAGTCTTGGGAAAGCTGCCTCATTAATGAGATGTTACTTACCTGACAGCGAAAAAAAAACTTTTTTTAAAAGGAACAAGGCACTAACCTACCAACATGCACTAACCTAGCTGATTTTAATTAGCACAGGGAGAATTCATCACTCTGGAACCAGCTGGTTACTTTTTCCTGTGTCATTTCACAGAACTTTGTCATGGATTTCTTTATCTGTATGGTTTATTGTGTTAATTATGAATATGATTATAGAAGCTGCATTATTTAATGTAAAAAATGTTGACACGTTGAGTACTTACAGTATTTCCCCATTGTTGTTGTGGTAGAGCCACATCAGCACTTTCAGCTGCTCTACATGATATATAAATAGAGTTATTTAACTGTAAATAAAACATGCTCGAGTCCACAGGGTTTAGAACATCAGAACAATGTTCGATTAGATTGTGAGCCAGTTTCAGTTGTTTGATCATTTCTCAGTCAGCAGTAATGTGTGAAACGCCCACTGAAGCTGCATTTATAAACGTGTGTGATCTATTTGAACATTCTTTTCATTTTGAAAGCATTTGATCTTCCTGTTTATTCTACACATTACTAATCTGTGTTTTTACACAGCAAACATGGGGCTATAAGACACTCCAGAAGAGGAATAATGTACACAGTGAGAGCAACAACAGCGGTTCAGCATCTTAGTTTTGGTCCATGCGGAAGTTAATCCGTCCATCCATATCACTGATCACATTTCTGATGTCCAATGATGACACAGCAATGTGTAATGGTCATGATGGCTTCACCGAGGAGACACAATCAATAAACTTGTTCTTCTGTTTTGCCATTTTATTAATTGAAGAGTCTAAAAACTGGTGAAGCAGACGGATATTGATATGCACAGAATTGCCATTAGTTACTGTGCAGGTGTAAATTTATCAGTAATTGAGAATTATGAAACAGATTCATACATATGCATGGATCTGTAAATTTGACCAATAGAGTACATATTTGGAACAAACATATTTCTGTCTTTGAGTCGTGAACCTGTACAGAGTTTTATGCATCTACATAAATATATATGCTGCCTGAGCTGTGTTAAGTTGCTGCTGATGTAAACCCATCTTCTGCTTCTGCCACTTTACATTAAAGGTCTACCATTGGTGAACCAGCAGGGTGCTTTTATTGTGAAAACACAGGAAATCTAATGCATTTATCCCAGGGCGCATTTCTCTAGTTTGATATTTCCTCGATCTCTGCGTGAACCAGAAGTTGTTCTGGTCCACATAGATAGCAACCTCCATGAAAAACATTTAGCTGCTGACATGCCTTCTTATTACATATCAGTTATTGATTGGACGCTGCAGCTGATTGGACTGATCTGATGGAGATCAACATCAAGTTTTATATTTTATTTCCTTTAATTCACCATTGAGTTTCAAATCTGTTCTAATTGTTCTGAACAACAAAAATGACACAAACAAACTCATTTATCAGGAACATTTTGATTTTCATGATCTGTTCATTCTTGCATTAACATTAATTATGGATACAATTAAAGTCAGAAAGAGGAGAGTCTGTCTGTCAGCAGTAATGATCATTGCTGAGCATCAGGTTTGATGAGTGACATCATCTTAATGTTTCCTGAAACATTCAGAAGAATAAATATTTTACAGTGTTCAAAAGACACATAATCATATTCATTATTTAATAATGAATTCACAACCAGAATCTCAATAACTACAGATGTAAATAATGAATCGATGATTGAAACACATATGTGTCTCTGAGCAAGACTGTTCTTCATGTGCAGGTGTTTGTTAAACAGGTAACAGGCTGCTGCTCTGACACTGAGAACTGGGAGTCTTTATTAGTATTAACACAGAGCACATGTGCACAGACACAAACTCTATCAAAATCTGCACAGCTGTCAAATCAGAAACAAACGTCACTTCATGTGATGCTTCAGAGGAAAGGACGCCTGACTTCTCTAAAAACATGTCTCATCGTCTCCTCTCTTCTTTCCTCACATGGTTGCCTCAACATGCATGCCTGGTGGGAGGGACAAAGATGCAAGGAAAAGGACTCAGGTGAAGGAAACATGGATGCAATTTAAGAGACCTGGGTTGCACCACTAGAGTTAGCAGAGCTTCATCAGAATCAGAGTAGTTGTTTCCTCCTGCTTTCAGGCATTATGCTAAGCTAGGCTAACTACATCTGGACTCTAGCTCGGTAATTTTCTGTTGAGCCTTTTCGCCTCTTCAGGTTGACTCCCGTTGCTCCTCTGTGCAGATACATTTT
Source organism: Argyrosomus regius (assembly GCA_946959425.1). NCBI lineage: Eukaryota > Metazoa > Chordata > Actinopteri > Sciaenidae > Argyrosomus > Argyrosomus regius. The sequence continues at coordinate 13,814,257 of OX336905.1, forward strand.
ACAGTGTGTAGTTTGGATAACTATGCAGCACTTTTCCTTGTACAGTACCTGACCTCTGAATCAGCAACACTGAAAACAGCTTCGGAAACGCATTATCATTCCTCCCTGATCCAGTTTTTTTGAAGAAAAGATCAGCGGAGGACTTTTTTATCTGTTATTTAATCTCTCGCTCTCTGTCTCTTTATTTGCTCCAGCACACGCTGCACTCCTCCACTGCTTGTACTCACAAACACAATGTAGCGAGGGCACGCGTTTCACCACAGCTACAGGTGTGAAATGTCCAGACTTGATTTAGGTACCTCATGAGCTGTGAAAACAATAGCCCCCAAAATGTCACAAGTAATCCAGGAATCTGATGCCCTGTCATGGCTGGCTGCCTGGGGGCTCTGTCACCACCAATGGTCTCTAACATTAAACACCAGCATACTGAATTACAAATTAGCCTACAGACAGACATACACGGCACTGAAGGCAGAAATCCTCACGTTACATCATTACATCTTTGTTTTTTCTTGGTGCTAGTGTGTGGTCATGTGAAAACTATGTTGTGATCTCAACAACATGAACACTGATGAATCATTGGGAGGCTGGTTATAGGGGGAAGCTGCATGTCACACTGCAGTGACAGTGATCATTGGTGCATCAACAGCAGCTGTACTTTGAATCAATGATACAGGACTACATTTCCTGATCCAGGAGTGGTGACATATTGACAGCTTTGGCACGTATCCAACTGGACCGATTTCACATGACAGACATCACGGTAACCACATGTGACAAGAACAGAGTGGTCCACTATTATCTACCTTTACCACCCAGCTGAGGAGTGTTCATCAGACAGCTGTTCTCTCTTCATGAAGCCCAGTATCCTGAGAAATGCATTTATATCTGGTGCCAACATGCAGTGCTGATGCAGTTAAGACGCATGTTTTTTTTATGTGATTGGGGAGAAAATTGGGGGGCGGTGTAGGTACGAGATGGGCTTCCAGATCGGCCTGGGGTCCTTCTTCTGCTGATGCGCCTGCTGATGACATCAACGAATGGGAGCACAACTAGATAAACTGTATGTCGGGCGCAATTTAGTTTGTTCAAGTGGCGTTGCCATAGATACCGTATTGTATGACGTAATCAGAAGGACCCCGAGCCGTTCTGGAAGCCGAGCCCATCTGGTACCTACAACGGCTGTAGCGCAGTAGGTTCAGGTGGTCAGGCATAGTTGGTGGTTTGACCCCCAACAGCTTCAGTCCACATGTTGAAGGGTAAGACTCTAGATCACTTTAATGTGCAGGTCTGCTAAATAAATGTTAATGTAAGGGCACAGAGGTCATGGCAGTGGATGTGTTGGACACAAGGTGTCTCTTCCCTTTCTCAGTGTACGTGACCCGAAGGCTTCCACACCACAGAGAAGTTCCATACCGGCTCCGACCACCACCGAGTTGTGATGTCATAAATCATGCCGTTAATTCCATGTGTTCAACTGAGATTTGAGGCGAGCACAGAGAAACATTCTCTCTTCAGTGGGTGAATGTGAAAATAAACACATGCACATACATCATTCTGAACAGTGACTTGTGATTATCCATTTAGTTTTCTTGCTTAAATGCAATTTAGCTTTGGAATAATGGAACTTGAACATTCGTGCCACTAAAACTGAAACTCATGGATACATGTCTAAATTGAACTTTACTTATCTACAACTAATGTGTGATGGCATGAGTGATCGATATCAGTGACAGAGGGTGACCGTGTCCTTTTTCTGTTTCATCCAGTCTCATTGTTTTGTGGTGAGTCAGCAAAGACGTGCTTCTTGCATACTCAGTTTTGAGAATGCTGAACTGAAGCACCAATCAGGAGCGTCACTCTACGGTTCAAGTGTTGCGCTTCCATAAGCAGAAACAAAGACATCTTGACTTTAACTTCCTTGTAACGGTCAAACCAGAGACCACTTAGAAAAGAGACTAAACAGTCATTTTTGTATATGTGTCAAATGGGTTCAGCCACAGCTGCTCCATTTTAGGAGACCAGCAATCGGCCCTGAGTCTGTTGATGTTGAAGAAGGTGAACACAAATATGAGCGATTCTTTCGACATACTGTCACTGACGTAAACATGATATAAGACTCATTTTTCATGAGCCACGCAGTCTGGTTTCACCAAAGATGATCTATAACAACTGAACTAAAACTTCAGAACTTTCTAAACCTTCTCTGGTACGACACCATCTGCTCTCAAGTGAACATGATGATTACAACAGGAACAAATTCGGAGACCAGGAGCAAGTAGACCACGCCCACTTTAGTGAGTATACCATGTCATATCATAGCAAGGACGGTAATGCGTCATCTTCTGCTCTAGAACATTTTTGGTTAAACTCCCACAATGCTGGATCCTGACCAGAACAAATGCTAATGTAGCTAATGTAAATTTTCCTATACAATTGGCTATTGGAGACAGAGCTGATCTGAAGGCAGAAAATGCTCAACGGTCAGAAGACAGTCAAAAGACAGAATAACTGACAGAAGAAATACCCTTCATTCATTTGAAGAGGACTGCTGTATTGGCTCAATGTTGAACCAGGGTCAACGTTTATTACAACGCAAGGTGCTGCAATGGCCAATTAAATACATGCAGGCCCACATTCCTGGTTGATGACTTTTGCAACGTGAACACAGTGTTTTTATTGTCTACCTGGTGATTGTCACGACCAAAGATAAAATGACAATTAAACAAAAATGACAGGCTATAAATAAAAAGACTATGGACACCAAGCAGCGTGAAACAACCATTATTAAGCCACATAAATTAATTGGCCTGACACATTTTATTGCATTGTTGTGGATGTATGTACTCCTCACCAACTATAGGCCCTAACGTAGAGGGCAGCACCGCATTGCCTCATTAGTGCACTGCATCATGTTGTATGCAATGGAAGAGCACCCTACAGGATACTTTATAAGGATGGGGCACCGGGGGTTGATCTGTTTCAAAGTGGAACCAAAAGTAAAGACACTGAAATGTTGGAAAATGTTGGAAACGACAGAAAAACAGTTCACCACTATATGAGGTCACACAGGTCGCACACAGCGCTAACAACATGCAGAGTGAATATCTAGAGGCCCATTGTTTATTGTTGGTGACATAACAGATTTTTGTTTCAACAAAATGTGGAAATTCCAACAGCAAGGACAAAACATTTTGGACTTGTCACGTGTTATGGAAATATCACACACGTATACGTCTCTTGTGCTCACCCACCACTCGGCTTCACAGACCACAACGTTCTTTTCATGCTCCTTCATCATGGTACTGAAACGCCACAAGTCCCAGACCTACAGCATGAACCAGTGGTCAGAGGATACCATTACACAATTACAGGACTCTATGCCTGCACAGACTGGAACATCTTTGAGGGCAACTCCAAACCCTGGATCACCCACCACATTAACCACAGTTTTAGGGAAAACTGGGATCTCCGTTCAAGGTTCAGTCAAGGCTGGCTCTTACTCACGATCATATACCATTAAATTAAAAATGACATCATCACGGCAAAAAGTTAAATGCACAGAGAAAGTTGAACAGGAATTCATCACCATGAACACAAGATAAGTGATAAATGATCCCACCTCATTCGCTGATGACCTGAATAACGCCTGTTTTGACACCATCATCTACTCAGAGAAATGCAACGTACTGCTAGAAACCCTGCAGCTTCTGGAACCAACGCACCAGGCTCCCTTCATGGTGGAGGATATACGCTGGCAGCTGAGCAGGTGCAAACCAGGCAAGGCCCGGGGACCTGATGGCATTCAGGCAAGGGTGCTTTAAGACTGTGCCATGGAGCTCTCTCCCATCTTCCATGCCATCTTCTGGGAATTCAATCACTGCCAGCCAGTTGCACTCACTTCAATATTTATGAAATGCCTGGAAAAACCGATACTCAACATCATCTGTCTGATTGTCGAACCACAACTAGATGCTGTGGCATGCCTCCTTCACTCCCTCCTGCAGCACCTAGAATCACCCAGTAACTTTGCTGAACTCCTCTTCACCATTCAGCATTACCAGATGATCAGGAAACTCCATCACCTCAACATCCCTCCACTCCTCATCCACTGGGTACACAGCTTCCTCAGCGACAGACAACAGAGAGTAGGAGTGGGCATCGTAACATCCTCCACCATCACCACCAACACGGGAGCCCCACAAGGTTGTGTCCTGAGCCCATTCCTGTTTACCCTCTACACTAATGACTGTATCACCTGTCACTACATATATCAAATACTGATGACACAGCTATACTTGCACTCCTCAAGGACAATAACTCCGTTCTAAGTTATCAAGACTCCATCTTCCACTTCACACATAACTGTAAATACTGCCAACAAAGACACCCTGCTGCTAAGTGTTACTTGAATTCTGTGCAAAGTTAAAAGTTTGTGAAGTTTCTGTTTTCATTGTCTGCTCTTCTACGGTGCTTAAAGGTCTTCATATTAATTAGAGCTGATGAAACATCATTAATTATTGTAGAGAAAATGAGGAGAGCTTCTCAGGTGAAATAATGGCCAGACTTAAGTACCATTAACTCTGTTGAGAATCCAAATTTTGTCATGGCAACTTCACCTTCTGCTGATTTTTTAGCCTCTTTTCTCTTCACTGACTTTTTTACATCACAAATACCATTACAAGATCACTGAAGGAAAGACATCGAGGCAAGACAATGTGCTAATGTGGAACAGAAAGCACTCTATGATAGATCCGTCTCACCTTAATGTCGATATGTGATGTTATCTGATGCTTGTTTGGCTATTACAGAGAAACCTTATGCCTTCTGGCTTCTTTTATGGCTCAGTGAGATCAGTTGGATCAACAAACATGCTCACTTTATCAGTATTGTAATTTGTCTCTGAAGACAACTTAATAGTCTCTTTACAAGGACACATCAAGAAAGCAAAGAAAAATGGTCTATTAAACCGTTTTCTCTTTTATTTTCTATCTCCGACACACAATCAGCCAGAAGCATATTATACCTTTATCAGAGATAAAAACTCCAAGGACCTGCAGGAGCCATATGCCTTTGATTGAAGAAAAACACTGCTAATCTGACAGCTTTAAAGGTACATAGCTGAGCTGAAGGTTTTTTTTTTTTTTTTGGTCTGGTAACACATCTTCAGCTAATTCTGACATTCCCCGCTATGAAATAAATTTTCTCTGATTTGGAGGGTTTGGCTTGACGTGCTAGTTTGAAGGTAATCAGCTTCAACAGTCCTTTGTCAGTGTCTACCAGCTGGCTGCCGGATCAAACAGAGCTCAACAGCATTTCCAGCACGCAGCTGAAAGCCTGACAAATGGAATAACCAAAGGGTGTTTTAGAAAATAACACCCATTCTTCTCAAACTACGAACTGAACTCGAGACTGAGCCAAAAACATTTAAGTGAAAATGCCCAAAAGCAATTCTCGAGTTTGATTGGTATTCTATCTATTGTCTGAGAAAGCACAAATCACTGCACAATTCTGAGAAAAGCATCCTGTGGTGAAACATCTGAAACATGGAGGGAAGTCTATATTAAAGGAGACTCTTGTTTTGTCGTTTTAGCCATCATTTCTGGTGGTTATAATGACATTTACCTCACCAACTTTATTACTGAGACATGGAGATACTACAACTTCAAAAAAAGACCTCATCTCCCATGGGGCCACCAGTCCACAGTTAAACTATACTATCTGATCCACAGATTTTAAAGAGAGAAGGAAGAGAAATGTTCATCATTCAAATGTCTATATGTCTATTAGGGCCTGCACAGCAACCACCAGGTTCAGCTTAGACCTCTATATCTGCATCTGTAAGACCCAGCCTGGCTGAACCCAACTAGTGCCAAATTTGAGTACCTGATCTCTAGCTGGATGTGAACCCGTACCCATACTTAACACAGTTTCCAGCCTGCCTGTTTCACTCTTCATTCTATGACATGAATAGGCACAGGTAATTGGCAAAATAATGAAACCGAAACCAAACCCAACTGCAAAGCTTTACACAATGAAATGATCTGAAACCAATCCGAAACCTCATACTTTGTCGTGACCTGCTGGGTTTCATGTTTCATGTCCCAGTAAATGGTCTAACACTAAATATTGTCTTAAAGGTCCAGTGTGTGGGGTTTAGTGACAACTAGTGGATAAATTGCAGATTGCAACCAACTGAATACCGCTCTCCTTACCCTCCCTATACAAATGTGTAGCAGAAACTATGGTACTACTGTAGAAACATGGTAATGCAACATGGTGGACTCATGGAAGAGGAGTAACTCTCTCTGTCAATATAAAGGGCTCTACAAAAATACAGCAGTTTTTATTTTATACACTAATGAAAACATACATTTCTGCCATATTCTGCCAATAGATCCCACTAATCCCCTTAATCTTACACACTGAACCTTTAAGCGGTGGTAGCATTCACTTCACCTAAATTACGCTGACCTCCACAACGCGTGTCCAATTGAATTATAGCATTAACAGGATGAGGAAGGAAGGAGCAAGTCATGATGGTGCCAGAATTCCCAGAGTTATGTAACTCTACACTTTGATCTCCTGCCCACATGTATGTTTTTTCAGTGATTAAAATAGGTCTTCATGTCAGAATGGAATGGAAAAAGTCAATTGAGATTTGCAGGCAGGATTAAGAATGGGCCTGCCATCTTCCTGCGACAGAGCCAGAAAAATAGTTCCGTCCATGAGCAAACAGAGGCTGAAAATAGGCACAAAAATGGCAACAAGCATGGATACGATTAATGCAGCTGTTCAAGACAAGTTAGAGAAATATATCTTTTTTTTCTGTTGTGTTTCTCCACCCTCAACTGTAAGATGGATAATGTTTGCTTTGTAGAGACGACTTAATGTGCTTCAGATATGCACCTTTTTGCCTTTGGTGTGAAGCCAGTATTTAACAAGTCAGTTGAACTAAATTTGGGGGTGGTTCTCCTAAATTACATCAAATGATCTATTTTTGATCATTAGACCCCTATGATAAATTTGGACATAATATCGCCAGGATTTATAACACATCCAGACTCTGTTTATTGTAGGGAAACATCATATTTCTAAGGTTTTAGAGGACTTATTCTCATGAATTGCAGCTAATTCATTAGTCTAATCCATCACTAAACGTTCATAAATGTTGAGCACATTGTTGTGCTAATCTTCCCTCGATGGGACAATTGGTGGTAAAAGGTTAACGTGATTATATCACTACCAATTATGTTAAATGTATGTAAAGTTGTGGCTAGCAGAGGCATCATCTCTCAATGTCTCAACGAGTAGTAAAAGTAAATGTTGTGAAAGAAAGTTTGCTTCAAAATACAAAAACAAGACTTGTATAAAACTATATAATTTCCTTTGAAGTAAACTTGATGGAATGTTGCCGAGATACTGACATTGCATTGCTGTCTCACACACGACTAACTGTCCAAAAAGCGGATTCCCTCTGTCAAGTCAGCCTCAGCAATGCAGAGACAGCAAGAGAAAATCCATGTCAATCTGCCAAGGAGTCCACTGATGCTGAAATAGCAACTCATTCCCGGCTAGAATTTCTGTAAATTGTACACACACTTCCTGTCTGTGTACTCGGTCAACAGGTGGCTGCAACACATGTCGAGGGGTGGAGGAAATGACTCCACTCAAGTACTGGATATGTAAAGTGCTTTGAGGAATTAGAAAACTGTGATACAAACCTCCACTTCTTTGAGATTCCATGTCTGTCGTGGCACTTTTGTGTGTTTAGGATCTAAAAAATATTCCACCAGGGTTGCTCAATTCGTCTTCACAGACACATTTTTCAGTGGAAAACATCACTCAGCATTGTAGTCAAGTCAAATGATCTTTTTGTGAAAACTATTATTGTTATGAGAACATAACATTACTAGCTGTTAACCACTTCAGAAGATACTAAACTTTCAACCAATGGTTCCCATGGTTATAGAAAAGGTCCATGGGCATGGAAACTCATGGATTTATCCTGACTTGAATCCTGGAAAGGTCATGGCATTTTGTTGTATGTAATCAAATTAAATGTTACAGTAATATGGATAACCTTCATGTCATGTAACATATCGGCTAATGTATTTTGTGTATCTATTGACGTAACGTAGCTTTAATATATTTTGATGCATGACAACGTTTTGTTTCCTATCACATACCTTTCTTCATCTTCTTCCTCCGTGCATGTCAGCCAACTGGAATGATGTTTGAATCTGATATGTTTGAATAATGCACTGGGAAGGTAAAACACAAATACACATGGTGGCTGGATAGATTTTTGTACCTCTAGTGTGATCCAAGCTCTGTTCGTGTAGTTTGTGAATAGTCATGGAAAAATGTTTTATAGTGAAAGTATATTCGATAACATAGTCTCATGTAACATTCCCAGTAGTCAGTGATGCATTTACATGCTAGCAGGCCTGAGAATAGCATATTATCTGCCCAGCAGTGTGGCTGATGTTAAAGATTGTGATGTCAACTGGAGGAACTTGAACTTGACATGTCCTTGTTCTTGGAAACAGCAGTAGGCCAGATAATCTCAACACAGGCTTTACTTGCTCACCTGTTCGAGTGCTTTCAACTACATCACATGGTTTTCATGTAGATAGTTTGTGCAGTTGTCACGAATACATACATATGAGATTGGGGGGTTCTAAGCTGCAGAGGAACCCTGTAAAGTCTGAACAATGAAATAATTGTCAGAAAATTATTATTATTTTTTTAAACTGGAGTGTTTATTGAACCTTCTGGCAAAAAAAAAAAAGAGAAAAAAAAGAAAAGAAATTAAATATCAATTTGCATATATCAGTTTTAATTTGTATCATTGTTGATACATCCGGTATTTTTGTGTACAAAAGAAAACTTTTTCCATATTGCACAACCAGGGCAACTGCTAACTAATTTGGTGCCCTAGGTGTAATTGCTTTGTGATGCGCCCCCTCACTCTCTCTCTCACTCGTCCACTCACACATGGAGGGAATTATGCTACTCTTATAACATGATGATAATTGGTCCATTTTGGTGCCCCCTCCAGCACTTGGTATGCCACTGACGACGCCACTGCACAACGTCTTTGTTGTTGTATCCTGTGTTAGTGTTGGTTTCTCGTCTTCGTCACTACTATCTGAGTTCTGCTCCTCTCCTCATCATCACCTCTAACTGCTCCATGTCACTCTAAATATCTTAATTTCTACTCTAAATATACCTAATTATGTCAGTTAAACCTTTAATTAGTTTGCTTAAATAAGGACAAAGGCTGTATGTTGCTTTATTGAATGCAATAACATTTTCAACAAGGTTTTACTATAAATTAAGTTATGAAATATTAAGTAGTTTTACATTGCATCAATCCATTAAACATTCTTTTGAAGTTGAAAAATATCCTTGAAAAACCACGTGTGGGTCACTGATTGACGGCAGCCATTTTGGATGTCTCAGTTGAAGGCCTTTTGGTGCATGAATTACTGATCCCTGGTGGATTATCCATGCACTGCATGTGTCTGATTGTATACATCAGGTTTTTCAGGTTTCAGGTACAGGTTTTCAAAACATCACACTGTTGATGTAGAGGTCTCCAGAACTCATGTATCAAATATGATACACTTGGCATACTAAAATGATGTCCCACAATAAGAGCTTAGCTGTAATAAACAGGGATTATACTTTTAAATCTCTTGGTTGGTCATTCTGTCCAACAATTTGGAAAAGATGTTTTCGCTCAATGAGTTTGACTACGTTACATAGTTCACTGATCTGATTTCTTGACGTTTGGCCATGGTAGACAGTGATAGACAGATGATTCAACCAATCACCTGCCAAGTATTTATTAAAACAAGCCATCAAATCACAAAGATTTAATAGTAAAGATATCCCAGGTACTTTGACCTTTCCCCTAGCGCCACCATCAGCCTTCCACTTTACTAGAAAACCTGCTGAACTCATTCTTGTTCCCCAGGAAATGACCCTTTCCATTTTGGATAGTCTTTTCTTTAATCTCAGGATAATCTTTACATGTTTTTTTTAAAATTGTAAACGTTCAAGTGTCCTTTGTTTTTGTCGAAGTAGCTCATTGCATCGCTGAGCTCTAACAGCTTTTAAAATGGAAATGTTAGCTTGTTCGTAGGTTGTAGCTGCTGGTTACCATTACGATTATTAAGATTGAAGATGCATGTGGCGATGCTTCACTTCCAGGGACCCGGCAACCTGCCTGTAATCTGGTGGGTAAACAGTGTTTGGCTGCAGCCCAGTCCCTGCACAGCATTTTGATCACACTCCTGTGACAGGGAACACCTGTGGACGACTGCTGAAGATAAGACTTGTCAAGCATGCTGAGAAACAGTACAGTCTCTGCATACCAATGGTCTGGAGGACAAACAGCGTCTCAAGGTAATTCTATTCTGAAGGCCTATTCACCAACATGGGCACAGGAATGTTAATTAGCTTCGTTAATGTGAATGATTAAATCAGCCTGGCACGAGTAATCTCTGAGCAAAGCAAAGAGTTGAAATAATCCTGGGAGATATTCCCTGCTGCTCATCTTTTGACAGTTTCTGTTGCCTGGAGTGCAAACTGTATGTTATATTTGATTCAACATGAGATCATGCATTTATTTGTCTCAGCTGATTGAAATATGACAGTACTGTACTCATAATTACCAGATATGAATGTCTGATTCTTTCATAAATCCACCTCCATCACAATCGGTCTCTGTCAGGAATGTTAGTGTGCAGTGAGGTCAACATAGCTTTCAGGCCCAAACAACAAGCAGGCCTGCTTTTAAGATATTACACAACCGACATGCTGTGTCTCACACATAGTGCATTCAAATGTGTTAACTGTAAAAAAGCTATTCAGATGTGGTGGAAAAAGGAAAATGTTAAATGCATTGAAAATACTGATGTGTCAGTATAATGTCAAACATTCAATATCATAAAAATGTGCAATGTAACTTTGCAGTTTGTGTCAGGACTTCATTGATTTGAACTTCCCCCAAAGACTTAAAAAGATTTGTTAAATTTTTAACAATGAAAACTTGCACCAGGAGTAATGCTGCAGGTTCAATTATTTATAATGAAACATGTTTAAATGTGTCAGATGTGAGTGTTGGTCTTTAGAAAAACACATGAACCTCTAACAAGGACGAGGTGTCACTATTTCTCAATAGTCTCAATGCAACTTACTGTGTTTACACATCGTGAGTGATTTCACCCAGCTAGCTAAAGAAATTTCATTCTTAATGTTTTTAATGATGAATAATGATCAGCACTGCGGTGTACTGTTGAGTTTTGAAACTAAATAAACATTGTTATATAACCGACACTGCACGGCTCAGAACGTCTGATAAAGAAGTTGTTTGCTTGATCAAGATATAATTTAGCACTGAGCAGTTATGTTTCACTAAGAAATTAATGTTTTTTATTTTATTTTAGTTTAATTAAAAATTTACTTTGCAGTGCTATTTTCTGTTCCACAGTATAATTATATATATTATAAATCATCTTTTTTTTTTTTTTTTTTTGATGAGACATGATGAAAGAACAAATTAACATGAAAATTGTTAAGTTAAGTTAAGTTAAGTTAAGTTAAGTTGAAACTTTATTAATCATGTTGTACACACAAAATTATTTCTCCGCATTTATCCCATCCACCTGTCAGAACACAAATTATCCAATAACTTAAAAAAAAGTTCATTCTGATGAAATGTTGTTTTTTTTTTTTTTTGGCCTGCTTGTTTTCACATTAACAGACTTTATTAATATCATTCCAGCACTTTGATTCAATTTTTTAATCTTAATTTTTATTTCACAATGCCATTTGTCTCTGTAATGGTTTTATTTCATAATAAAACTTTTCAAAAGTCAAGACAAACAGCTGAGCCAGTAATGTGATTGGCTGTTTTTTTTGGTCTGAGTTCACAGCCTTCATGACATGCATTTGCCTTTATTTATTTCATGACTGTTTGTTTAATAATGTCTCATATTTGATTCTCAACACTTTGGGCGTCCACATATTTGAACCACAAATGCAATTATTATCAAAGAACTCTTCAAAATGTGCTGGTTTGCGATATTAACAGGTGTAATTTATGCTGATGAACAAGCTGTGAACATTTCAAGCCTTGGAACCACAGACCTCATTTTCTGCATTCATTTGTTAATTGTGGGGAACAGCCTGTCCCTATATGATAAAGTAACCAAATGTCTAAACTCCCCAAAACATTCCTGTTACCTTACAAGACATGAGTTGGAAGGATTGGCCTATTGACAGCAGCAATTTGTTTGGCAGGACTGACTATCACCTCAATCCACCTTAGTCCTGTGTGGAAAATTCCTACAAAGAAGGCCAAATTATTCATTCCATTACTGACCGACTCCGCAAACTCCCCCGTTTCCTCTTTCCCAGGCTGCCCTTGTATGTAAATTCAAAGATACATTCTCTCCTCATTACAGATAGTGGTAATGAGAAACAGGGAAAAGAGCATGTACTTGTCAGTATTGGCTGGAGTGTGTTGATAAATAGTCCCAATTAGCGGTAACCTTCAAGGAGCCACTCGAGGTTTTACCACGAAATCAGCTTTGTTTGCCTGGAACGAGTCCTCGTGTTCAAGTGATTGAACGCCTCAAAACTACAAAGAACTAAGTTTATCCTCCGCTGTGCACGCCTTGAGAGTTTGTCCTCAAGTGAAGGAGCTGTTTCTGAAGAACGGATCTTTTCACTTGTTGTAGTGGTAGATTTATAACTCAGAGAAAACTGTATGTACTGGGTTCTTTTGAGGTATGACAGTCTTTTATTCCAATGTTTTGCTTAACATCTGCAGCTGTATTCAATATACTTTCACCCTGATATATTGAGTGTTTGGCTCTAATCTCGCTGGTCATGAAGGTCTGACGGACCTTTGAAAGAGATTATCAACATAACTGCCCCTCAACAAATCCACCATCAGGCTGCTGTTCACTGACTTTTCCTTGGATTTCACTATAGTACATGAACCTAAAGAGCCTTACATTTAGATTGTTTAGATCAGACTGTCTGAACCGAGTCTGTAATGACGGCCTTGTTTGCTCAGAGATTTATTTTTTTCTCTTACCTCACCATACAGATTTCAGAGAAAAAAGGTCCCACTAGATGGACAAATGATTACCAGATGTTTTTCTGGACTGAACAGAGTTTGTAACATGAAAACAGACTCCAGTCCATCGCAGTAGAAGGAAATTAGGTTGATTTAAATGGATTTCTTCAAATGTATCATGAAAATCCAACATATTAGTCTAGCTGGTTGTTATCAGTCCTTTCCATACTGACCATGAAGGCATTGTCAGGCAGTTCCACATCAGTCCAGACTGAAATATCTCAACAATTATTGGATGGATTCCCATGAAATGTTGTCGGTGATCCCCTAACTTTTCATCTAGAAGGAAGATTTGAAGTTTTGAGTAAAAATGTCTCAACAGATTGCTAAATGTTCTGTATGTTGCATACAGTGTGCACTACGAGCATTAAAGGCAATGATGGCTTGCAAAAATGTTTGTTGCACACTGGTGCACACTGTTTTAACAAACCTGACTGCACCACCTGCATCTTTAGGGTACATGACTGTGTACAGAAGGTTTGATGTAAAGTGGAAGGCTGATGGTGGTGCTAGGGGAAGGGTCAAGTGACCAGGAATATCCTCAGTATTAAATCTTTCTGCACCAGAGGGTGTGTTATCTAGGAAGTCGCCATTGGAAACTGTTTGGAAAAAAACTTGGCAGGTGATTCGATGAACCATCTCTGTCACATGTGAACTTCAACCAATCAGATCAATGAACCATATAACGTCATCGAACTATTGTCAAAGCCAGTCAAGAGAAAAGCGAAAACATCAGTGCCATTTGTTCTTCTTTTAATGAAGATACACTGTCCATATCTGACTTATACGAAGCTAGCAGCATCTATCTAACGTGTTTTACAGGCACCATTGTAATTTATCGACCGTAGCTGCCAATACTTCCTCAACCACCAATTTTGTGGTTTTTTGTGGTTGTAGTTTTTTTTTTTTAATCACCCTCACACACAGTTCTTACATAAATCATCTTTATGGAAGAAGAATCCTAAATCTCTGGTGTGCCCCTTTTAAGGTCCATGTTGTGGAAACTTTCCATTTATTTCATTGTCAGGCAGGTCTGCTATAAAAATACTGTGAAAGTATCAAATCCCACACAGCCTGTATTCAGAAACTCTGCTTTTGAATGATCCGTCAGGGCTTCCATTAGGTTGTGATGTCACAACTATTCAATTGCTGCCCTCAGCCATGGTCCCAGCATGGCCAACTCAGACCCACCATCCGTTATCTATGGTTGGCCTGTCGATGTATCACTCAGAAAACAGTCAGCCAATCATAATCACAAAATGCCCTGTTCTTGCTGGAGATTTAGAACTCTACTGAAATATATAAATATATCTTCTTATGGATAGTGCACCAGAGGGTGTGTTATCTAGGAAGTCGTCATTGGAAACTGTTTGGAAAAGGACTTGGCAGGTGATTCGATGAACCATCTCTGTCACATGCGAACTTCAACCAATCAAATCAATGAAGCATATAACATCATCAAACTATTGTCGAAGGCAGTCAAGAGAAGAGCAAAAACATGTGTCATTTGTTCTTCTTTTAATGAAGATATATTCTCCAGATCTGACTTAAGCTAAGCTAGCAGCGTCTCTGCTAACCTCTTTTACAGGCGCAAACGGGCCTGGTGTTAACCACGCCCATAGCATGTCGTAGCTGCCAATAGTTCCTCAACCACTGTGTTCAAGCACAAGCGAATGGATTGAGGTCATGTTCAAGATTCATTTTTTAGAACAGTTCACAATTAAATAATTTCTTAGAACATTAGAAATACAAGAAAACTTACTCATTAATACATGTGTTTAATTAAATTAAATGATGTCATATTTGTATCAAACAGGGCTTCCCACAGTCAAGCAGTTTAGCAGTGATCCATGATAGAGGCTGACTGATCTGTTTTTCAATGAAAGCCACTATTGACAGACCATTACTTCAATAATTAATGACTGTTGCCAGTATCCATCCATTGTTTTGTTGTGTGCCAGCAAAGTGTCACTTAATCATGTTACGCACTCTAACCGGGAGCTGTACACAGATCTGTGCTGCTTGGTCATGACACACACAGGATGCAGCTTCACTGAGTTTCTTAACAAGCTCTTAAACTGAGGGGAGCTCCTTGAGATGTTCACACATCAAAAGTAATTAATTCCTCTAAAGTTGATAATCACAGCGTTAATTATACTTGTTTACATCTTCAGAGGTATAATCAGAAGGCCCTATGCGTATTCATGAGTCCTTGATTATGGATGCAGTGTAACATAGAAGAGGTCTTCCTGAGGCACCTGATGGTGCTAAAAGTAAATGACATTAATGCAGGATTAATGCTGTTAAGAGAGCAATCACCAATTTGTCTAAACAGGAAAGGAATGATTCGGCTGAAAAAAAGAAAACAAGTTGAATGCGGCGCTTCTATTATAATTGCTGTATTTAAAACACAACCCAGGCTGTGATTCATGAGTTAGCATGGCCATGTGGAAAATGATAGTTACAGTTACAGAACACTTCATGGAAACCAATCTCACTTTATATGAATACTACTTCTGTAGTATGTCATGGGGGGCATTCATAGTGAATTATAATGCATCCATAATGCTTTATGACTAAACCCACACAATACTTTAATGTACTATATCAACATAAAACATTATAGATGCAACTTATAGTGTCTTATGGATGCTCTTGACTAGTCAAAAACCAGAGGATAACTGATGGGGATTATAACACATTATGACTCACCTATACCTATACTGAGTGTGTTATAACAGTCCATGCAGGGTTCTAAGTTATCATTGTATGTAAGATCTATTTTCATGATTTTCTAAATAATTTATGCTGCACAACATAAGTAATTATTATAGTAAAATGTGTTTGCTTTAGGAATGAAAGCATGATGTATTAACCATGTATGATATGTCAAAGTAAGAAACATTTTGTCATGCTTTATTTTTACTCTGGGATGAAAGCAATGAGATGTGGGGTTATAACCAAGTGGAAAGCTCCGTGGCTGTGAATTGAAGTGTGGAAGTGCCGAAAACTGCAGTTCCTCAAACATCCACTTGAGGTTGGCTCCAGAAGTGAGTCAGTCTCCATAAGTGCCCATGTTCAAATGTCCAACTTCACAGCAGAAATAAACATGTTTACAGCCTGGTACAAAAAACAGTTTTGGTCTCTATAGCTAATTTCCCTGTTCATGACAACTGTACTGAGGGTGAATTTATATACAACTCGCCTGTGATGATATTAATAATATCGTGGCACTTTGATTGACAGGTGGGTGCTGTTACAGGTGGCCTGATGCAAGATGGTGCTGACCATAGCCACCACACCGAGCTTTACAACGGCTCCTCAGGAACCTGTGGGTGATCCACATTTGATACAGTCTGTGGTTCTAACAGTTCATCACCAACTGTATGCAGCTACTGTTACATCCATTACAGCTCCCTTCACACACATGAATGCACACACAGCTGTGGTCAGTTGTGCCTGGAGTCCCCCAGGAATTCTGCTCTACAAGACATAAAAGTACTCTTCTGCTGTTTTTAAATCCAAGTTTTAGCCGAGTTGTAACTGTTAGTTAGTTAACGGTCATGTCTATTGTGATTTAGAAGTCACATGACAGATTGATGGACTGTATATAAAGACACGGTCTCAGACGCCACCCTAAAGAAGGAACGACACCTGCAAACATTTGGAGAATAGAGCACAGTGTGAGAGGTGTGGTTCCATTTATTTGGACTTGCAGTGATGCTTGCCCTGCTCTGCACCTCGCCGTGTTGTCAAAGTTAGAAATGATTGCTATGTTTTACAGTTCAATTAGTAAGATTGCACCGGGCCTCTTGGCCTGTAATCTCATTTCTGATTCACTCAGGAGGCAGCAGGTTCCCTCTCACAATATACTGTACATTCTGCATAACTGTGGGAGTTGTTGATCAATACTTGTGTCTCAATAACTGAGCTGAGATTTCTAACTTTGAAAACTCAGTTTCCAGCCTGCAGTGTGTGTATTCACACACAGTATAGACACTCTGGATGTGTTGGAGAAAAACAGCAATAAAAGTCAAATTAGGAGTCCAACATTATTAAGCATCTGCCTCGCTAAGCTTCTTATATACTTATAGCCATTCAATAAATCCACAGCTCTGCAACTGTGGAAGATGGTAAGAGCAATTTCTTTTAACTTTGTTTTTAAATCTATTTATGCTTTGTCCTCGCACTCCACAAAAGATCGGCAATCCACAAACTGCTGACGACGACGGCACATCATGCCGCCTCAGCAACTCGCAAACACACATCAGCCGTAACTCTCCGCCGAAGTGACTTCCAAAACAGCTGCGTATGAAATTGGAAGGCTGAAAATTAAAAATTCACCATTTGTTTTCCGTTTCTCCCGGTCTGACACAGGGATCAGTGCGAGTCAGTGGGTGCAGCAGTGCGGGGAGCTCCGACTCCAGATGGCTGCTTGTGTGTGGCACCCTGATGAACACGGCGTCGTCGCAGGGGCCTCGGGGTCAGCCCTGGGCTTTGTTAATGAGCAGAGCTGTGAGGATGTGTAAGTCTGGGCATGGCATGTGTGCTGTCTGGATGAAAGCCACCTGTAGAGAGTGGTCTGTGGGAGGTGAATGGGAGGCATGCGACTGCTGACAGCGTCTGGTCACTGCAAGCTGAAAATGTAAAAGCAGCTGGGTACAAGGATGTCACGGACGGGCACGGGCAGAAGTGCTCGAGTCATTTTAATAACTGGAGATGTGTTTTGATGCATCATGCTTCAGTTTAACTCAAGTACACAGCCTGCCATTATTTTTACCACGTATGCTATGTCACGTTTTAACTGCACCTGCATGAACAGTAAAAGGTTCAACTGAATTAAATCAACATCCAAAACAAAGACAGTGTGTCTGTTTTTTATTTTTTTATCCAGCCAACATCCAATTATTCCACCCCAATGGTGCCTTTCCTGCTTTCTCCTTCTAAAATGAAGGCACGATTATGGATGATCATAAATGAATATTGGCCTGTATTGGCTATTTAAAGAAAACTCATAGCACCATCTGCAAAGAATCATACGGAATATGATGAATGACTCAATTATTGTTGAAGTATTTTTACAGTTATCTCATTACTAATTACACACATATTGATATATGTTGCATACTTTTTTTTGTAGCTGCAAACGAAGAAGAAAAAAAAAAGTGTAAATGTCATCAGAATAAACCTATTCACAGTTCATCAGTGTGAATTAGTGACTCTTGAATGGAGTTTGTGCTGTATATGGATATTGTTATGAATATGATGGGACTGAATGGACTCATTAGTCATTATAAAAATCATAACTCAAACTGCACATCATCATATTGAGCTTATGCTCAGTAAATCAGCTTGACATTTTGAGCATTGTATAATATGAAAACAGTCAGAATATGCTGGCTGAGATACAAATATAATGGATGTCTGTGAGATTATTTTTAAAACTTAAAGTGGCACTCCACTGAGCTTACAACACAAGAAGCACTACTCTGTTTATGATAACAGGATGTCTTGTGGCTCTGGAGGAGCTTTATCAAATCGGAGTAAAGAGTCTACTTTAATATTTTGACTTTACCAGGCAGGAACAGTGAAACAAATTGACATATTGATTGCATTTTGGGAAATGTAGGCTCTAATTTTTTGTATTAAGAGGGTCTGTATCTCAACCTCCAATGACCATTTAGTTTTTTTAAAATCGGTTTTTCAATAAACTATCATCTTTATGTAAGAACATCCTAAATCTCTGGTGTGTCCCTATAAAGGTCCATGTTGTAGAAACTTTCCATTTGTTTCATTGTAAAGCAGGTCTGCTATAAAACTACTGTGAATGTATCAAATCCCACACAGCCTGTATTCAGAAACTCTGCCTTTAAATAACCTGTCAAGACTCCTTTTACGTTGTGATGTCACAACTATACAAGCCATGGTCCCAGCATGGCCAACTCAGAGATGTAAGATCTAAATTTCAAACTCTACTGAGATATATATAAATATATCTTCTTATGGATATCAAAACTTCAAATAAGACACAGAAGAGGTGTAAAATATGGGACCTTTAAAATGTATAGCACCCATCAAAAAAGAATTACACACAAGATGACGATGGTGAATCATCCTAGTCATTAAAAGTGTAAGAGCAAATGCAAATCAAGAGTCTGGGTTATCTCATTAATTATGCAAAATTATGCACTTATTTAATGCGACTTCAAAAAATTATGTTGATATACAGTATGAAGGGTATATTCAGTGTTATTGGTTTTTGAGTTACAGGTGAGCAAAACAACAAACAGAATATAGAAATATAGAAAAATGAAACTGTATATGAAACAGATGAAGCCTGTTAACTCGTTACATTCCATTTCCATCCTCAGTCTGACATTGATTTTCCCAAACCGACCACTAGAGACCAACGCATCCCCCTGAATCTAACAACACTTTATATCGACACTGACGCGAGAAGGCCGTCGTTTCATGTCATGCCAGACCAGAATCTTTTAACTCGGTGGAGTGGGCGGATTCATTGGTTTGGACTCTGGCAACAGAAATCATGGAATTGATTTAAAAGCCTCCAAATCATGAGCAATGGAACTTTGAGTTTAGATTCTCTTCAGTGTATGCTTCTACAGTGTTATGAGCAGGAAGCTTTGAGTGACTGATAAACAGTCTTACTACAAACCAGGGTCAGGTGAAGTCATATCAATAACACAGCACAGAGTGGCACGAGGTTAAACCTGTCTGCAGGCAGCGGGAAGAGGTGAGGTGATGTTTATATTAAGCCAATCAGAAGAAGGCCTGTTCCACCCCGTACACAGAGGAGCAGATGACTGGCAGAGAGCCCCTCCAGCCAGATAAGCTGTCAGTCTGTGAACACCAGACCAAAACCGTTCACTGTAACTAACACCAGTCCTGATTCAGCTGATCT
The DNA here is from genome assembly GCA_946959425.1 of Argyrosomus regius. Taxonomy (NCBI): domain Eukaryota; kingdom Metazoa; phylum Chordata; class Actinopteri; family Sciaenidae; genus Argyrosomus; species Argyrosomus regius. Next base: position 13,834,338 of record OX336905.1, read on the forward strand.
GAGTCATAGTTTCTCTTCATTAAATTACACTAGATCTGACATATTACTTCAGATTACATCTGCTCCAGCTCTAAGTCAGCTGCTAAGTGCTAGCCAATGCACACCATGTTCAACTGCAGTCCATTGGGCTGCCATAGCTGCCAGGAGGGCAAAGTCACAATCAGTGATGACCCTACCTGATCCACCAGCCTGCTCTTCAACACAGTGATGGTCACCGCATCAGAAACATCCCTGCCAACTGGCGTGCAAAGTGTCATAAACCAAAGTTCCATCAGGCCCTTCAACCCTCAAAGGTCTTGCTTGAATATCTGGCACCACCATCAGTATCTGAACCTTCGGCAGGATCACCTGGGTCTCTGTACTTGCAATCCCTTTGCACAATCTGATTTCTTTAGCCGCCGTCCTGCTGACTACATTGATCGACACATTTCCTGGGCTCTGATGATCTTTGGCTTTGGACATTGGAAAACCCCTTGAGGCAAATGTGTGATACTCGGCTGTATAAATAAAATTGACTTGACACCTTGAGGCAGGATTTGGCTCATCCTTCAATACCAGTTCTAAAAGCACCCCAGCAGAGAGGTCACATTCTTCTGTGGGCTTTTTCAATGGGCTATTTAATTTTTGATGTTAGGTTTGTGCTCCAAGAGCTCAAATCATCTCCAATCACCACTTATCAGAGGAAACTACCTACCTACCTACTAGATTAGGGTTTATCCCCTATACCCAAGTCCATTTTGACCAATTTGTATGTCAGTTTAGTCCTGCTTCACCCTACCCAGGCATAGTTAAACATCTTTTAGGTCCTACTACTTCTCCCGCTGCCATTACTCTTGCTAACTTTACACACATTTGATTTTTGGAGTTTAATCTTCTTCTATTTATTCCCTTTCTCCTCCTTGTCGTTCTCCTTCCTTTTGCAAATTCACCAGGTAATTGGTGTTAAACTCTCCTATTTCCACTCCTTTGAATCTCCTCCAGCCTCCTCTTTTACCCCCATTTGCAGCAGAAACTGCTTGCCTGGCTGCACCTGTTAATCTAGACCAAGGACTGATGAGATATGAGGCTGAGCTGATTTATGTCGCTTCTCATGACATGCTAGCAGGGCCTGACACTCACCTGGGAGGTGGGAGTGCAGGAGTGTGTTTATGAGTGTGTGTGTGTGTGTGTGTGTGTGTGTGTAGAAATGTGGGTGTGGACGGCTGCTTCTTGTTGCAAAAATGGATGGAACGGTTTGGAGGTTTGACCTTGGCAGCTGCTCTCCTGAGAATTAGTCGCTGTTTTAAAATAAAGCAGTTTGAGTTAGAGTGTGAGACGAAGGAGCTCCTGTATGAGATCTACAATGTGAAATACAGTTTACAGCTGAGGTTCAGACACGTCAGCTGAGAAGGACATTTGGGGATTTTTAGGGCACAGTTTAGTACAACATCAAACTCTCTTTTTTGATTGCTTACACAGCATACTGTTTGAATGATTAAATAAAACATCTTTCACTTCTAAATTCTATACCTCCATTATGTTAAGTTGTCCCTTCTGTACTTTGTAATTTTGAGCCTCAAACGATTTATTCCATTGTCTCTGATATTTAGATTCTGTATTTCTAATTCTCAAGGCTGGGTTCTCTATCTAATTTTTTTTGTTGTTAAAAATGTTACATATCCTTGAGTTTTATTCAGTTTTGGTAGATATTACATTTTTTTTCTGTGGGTTCATGGCTTCGTTCATAATAATAATTGCAAAATTAAATGTAGATTTTCCCTTTGACCTTAACTGGACAGTTTAGTGAGCATAAATCAATGTTACTACACCAAATAGAGATATTTTGTGTTTTATATCTTATAGGCTTCATCTAAATGCTATATAGAAAATATATACCTATGATAAGTCTGTTGACTTATCATCACTTCAAAATCATGTTTTTCAATGTGCAGCTTTTATAAAAATATCAGGCTGATAAAGCAATGTTAATGTTAAAGCTGTTAAAGAGCTGCTTCTTTCTGTTCGTATTAGTATAAGTTACGATGATTTCTGTTTGTTTTCTTTAATATAAGGGCAGTAAGGATGTCACTTCCATCTATCCATTTTCTTTTCATCTGTCCATCCATTATCCTTATCAGGGTCGGGGGGGGCTGGAGTCGATCCCAGCTGACACAGGACAAGAGACACGGTACGGCAGGTCATCACTCACATTCACACCTACGGGTGATTTCAAGTCACAATTAACCTGCATGTCGTTGGACTGTGGGAGGAAGAACCCACACAGACACGGAGAGAACATCCCCAGCTGGGGGAACCAGGAACCTTCTTGCTGTGAGGCGACAGTGCTAACCACTGCACCAATTTTAATAATTTGAAATTCAAATTTTTGGCCAAAGTATTCAACTGTAATGACCCTTTATATCACACTTGATATGACATCATTTTTGCACTGGAAAAAAGTACAACACTTCTATGCTGCTTACTGCAGTAAATAAGCATACACACTCCTGAAAAGTCCAAGGACAACACCTGAAGTATTAATGCAGTTACTGGAAGCAGCTCGTGGAGAAACTTCCATTGGGAACTTGAGTCATGTCTGCAGTATGGAGGAAGGGTTAGCATGGATCACTGCAGATGATGACAGAATGATGCGGTGTGTACTGTATGTTGGGTCAACTGAAATCATACAAGGCTTGAATAATTTAGTGTTGAAGAGCTGCAAAAAGGGGGAAATTTTCCCATAAGCAGTTATGATTCAACCTCAAATAGAAGATTGATGCTGAACTGATCTGATTCTGGATCAGCGTTGAACAAGTTTGCCTAAGTGGTGCTCAGAGAGTTGTAGTACGGTAGGGGATGTGGGTAGCTTATTTAAAAAATATTCATGGTTCAGTTCGTGGATGAACAAAACAATCTTTTCATCACTACAAAGTCTGCTACAACTATGTTCTTTACCACCACACCGGGGTGTTAGTCCAAGCATGGGAATAAATTACGATAAAATACACCATGTATATTTTCTCCCTTTCCCCCTGATGGTCTGAATAACTCACCAGATTTATTGTTAGTCACTTTTTAGAAATAAAGTTGCTAAGTTGGGAACAGTATGTGTGTGTCTGGTATCTGTGTGGTGTGTGTGTGTGAGGGAGCAGGGATAGCTATATGTTTGCCACAGAAAGATTCAGTGGTTGTATGAGCTCATATTTCATATTAATTATTTTGGCAGTAAAAAAAGACCCATGGTCTTCACAGACTAACACATTGTTGATTTGAGTCTTTTTATAGAATTTGTTCTAAGATAATATATATTAACACCAGACGTGTCATTTCATGCCAGTGCCTCAAAGCCAGCTCCCTGAAGAAACAACTTTTCTAGTTTGTTGTGGAACAACTTGACTGCATGGCCCTAAACCTTTGGAACACAGACCTTAGCTCGCTCGCTCAGTGTTTGAACTCACTAATGTTGTGTCTGAACGCAGACGGCTTCAAAAAGATCTGCTGGAAAGTCTGAAACCAGGAGAGGCCGGCACGGCAGCACATTAATGCTGATGTGTGTATTCAACTATAGGATAGCCTAAGACAGTAACGGTTGCGTATCCACATACTAAACTCAGTATGTGACTAGCTTTTCAAGTAAAATGTTACCATGAAAAAACATCCTGTATATTCAGAGCTACTGTTATAAGACATAAACATCAAACAAGAATCATGGTGTACTGTCAAGAGGAACATGCTGGATGTACAGCGTGTGTACAGTTGAAAGCATATAATCATGATAATGATGTCTTGAGAAATGTGCAGCACTGCTGACAGCTCGCTACTTGAAGAAAAGGCAATTTTCACTCAATAGCTTTCAAATATGTTGACCCAAGGCAGTGGAACATCTAATGGAGGGCTGACAGGTAATGTGCACATGTTCTGCACTAGCACGGATATGACACATTGCCTCTCAATGCCCTCCTGTCAAATTGAAAAATACTGCATGGATATGTTATGTGTCTTCACCTTTATTTAACTCGTTCTCCTCCCAAAGGAACCTAATGCAAATGACAAACACATAAAGGAGCGCGACTCCGCTTGAACCTGTCAGCTTGATGGTTGTTTTTTTTTCCGTTGATCCTATACGATGATGTAAGAGCAGTGTTTGTGAGCCATCACACACATTTCTACAAAGAGAGAAGAGAAGAGAAAATCACAGGCTGACACATTTGAATGTATATCATAGCCTTCGTCCCAAACTGCACATACGGTTAGATTCTGTGCATAGTGTTGAGTTACTGATCCGAAAGGAGTCATCATTTTCAAGAGATGTGGTTATTTAGACCACTGTGGTTGTTTTATTTTGTTGATTTATGGATCTGCACTTGTGTTAAAGTACCTGTTATCTTCATGTATATCTGGCCCTGTACGTCCCTGTACGTGCCTATTACATGTGCACCTGCCTCTGAAGTTATTTCTTCAATAAATAAATCACTGAAGTCATCCTGCTGCCTCCTCTGTCTGTGTTCGGGTCCTATCCCTGACGCAACGCATAACCAACCGTGACAGCTCAGTATACATTAGCCCCATTTGGGACTGCGTGGGAGACGGTCCCGGATGGTTCCACAGAAAGCTCAGGGAGGCGGCTGTGTGTTGTTTAATCGAGGTGGGTAAGCAGATATTTGTCAGATGAACGGTTAGTCATCATCCATTTTCTCTTGTAGAACTAAAACATACTGTTAAAATGATTCTGATAAAACATTAACCTCAACATTTACAGCTGAGCTGCTGTGAAGTTGTATTTGGGCCCGGTGACAGTGATGGAAGAAGTATACTCTGTACACTATAGCTATTTCACTGAAGTAAAAGTAGCATTAACACAATTAGCAAAAGTTTGACTTAAAGGTCCAGTGTGTAGGATTTAGTGACATCCAACCAACTGAATGCCCACTGCCTTACCCTCCCCTTCAAGCGTGTAGAAAAAACACTTTTTTTTAGTTTTAGTCTTTGTCTATATAGCAATTAAACTACAATAGCATGCCACATGTGGGGGTTACACAGGGTCAAGCATATGTCTTGAGGTCACTGTAGGGACAGTGTTGAACCTTAGATTGTTATGACGACACTGACTTCTCTCCTTGAGATACAGAGCAGAGCATATACAGCATATACAGATGATGTATACAGCATATACAACAGATAGGTAAATACCATACACTCAAAAAAAATTCCATCTAATTGAATGACATAGTTTTAATATAAATAAACTAACAAACTTAATGTGAAACAAGTAATAAGATTTATGTAATAGTACTAATAAACTCAAAATGACTGCATTCATGTTCACTGTTGGGTTTGGGCAAACAAATTGGCTTTATTAATATTGAGTGCATAAAACTGGTTACTACTACACTACTGTGCAGTGGAAGCACAAAATCTTAGTTTATTGGTTAATTTATATTAAAACCATGTAATTCAAATGAATGGAAAGTTTATATGCAATTGAAATGCATACATCCTACAAAATGTTTTTGAGTGTAGCTTACTTGATAGAACGTGTACCATGTATCCAAATATATGTAGTATATGTAAACATCAAAGCTGAGTCCTTGCTGCAGTGGCCTGATGTCAAAAAAAATTCTATACAATTGAAATACATAAGTCCTGCATTTTGACCTAAACATTTGTGTGAGTGTGGGTTTGAATCCCCTCCTACTGTCTGTCTCTACACTGTCACTGTCAGTCATAGTAACAAGCAGGGAACATGAAGAAGTGGACCCAAATGCAGACTTGAAGGTGAGGGCAGGTGTAGTTCAGATGATTCAGTAACAAAAAAAGCAATGAACCAAAGGTTTATGGGATAGTGAGGCAGGCAAGGGGTCAAAAACAGGAAACAGTCCAAACAGACATGGTCCAGCAAACAAATTCAAACAAGCGAGATCTTCAATCCACATAAACCAGGAAGAAAGATCAGCCCCGACACTGGAACTCAGTGGGAGGGAGGGCTAAAGGAGAACAGGTGAAAATCCCTGGACCAGTGGTAGGCAAACAGTGGCCCATGGGTCAAATTGGTACAGAAGTTGTCTGAGAAGTTGAGTAATTTTTTTGCCAAATAAGTATCAACACGGGTGGCTGTAACTATGTCAGCCCACAAATACAATATTAAAATCTCCACCATGTCTGTAAAACTATATTGGCTCCCCATTGAGCAATGCTGAATAAAAACTAGCCCCTGGCTGAACATCATAGCTGACCCTTGCCCTAGAGCCCAGGGGTAATAGTAGACATCTCAAGAAGACATGATATTAAACCCCTGATGTCTCTTCACAAAGGAAGGAAGCTGCTGTACATTTCACAGATCAGACATGTTGGAGAGACGGCACATTTCCATTCCCTTTATTTCAAATGATCATGAATGCCACCAGAGACACGACTTTAATTAACTGTACCATTTTTAATGAGAACAGAGAACTGAGTGGTCAGAAGCTGAGATATTGACAAATCTATATTCTGGTTAATTTCCATACATACCATTTTTTTAAAAATACAAAGCCAGATAGCAACTGAAAAAATTATAACTTGTGATCCAGTTATTATTCTTCCAGATCTCTGGTTTCAAAAATGTCATCACAAATGGCCAGATAAAACCCGGATGAAGGCTAAATTATGGACGTGGTGAACCTGAATGATAGTTATTACCTTTGTGCACTCTAATGCGGTCACTTTGGAACATGAAGTGCTCGGGGAGCAGGTGCCTCTGAATGGCACAAACACAGTCTTTAGTGAGCGAGGACAGAGAGGCAACATCAGTGTGCAGGCAAACTAAAATCACTTATTTATGATGCACGCTCTGTTTGTTCGCCCATGTATGTGAAGCAGCCTCATTTTTCACTGTCATCTTCTGCTCCTCACTCGGCTGTTAGCGGATCCCGGGCCTTTCCAAGACTAACTCCTCACTGGTCGTTCACTGTGTAATTATCGACAGCCGTGACACCCCGATGATTTATTGTCATTATTTTAGCAGGAGATAAAATGTAAATCTGGATAATGGCTGTCATTTTTAGGATCAGTACAGGGAAATTTAGCATAAAGATTGATTCTCGTCCGTCGGCTGGTCAGAGTCAGGAAATTAAGCTGTGAGTCATTTGCCTGGTGTGGTGGAAGATGCTTTGTGACGGTCTGGGCTGAGAGCACATTATGATTCCTTCGCTTTAATCCGGTTCCTCACAGACATCTCCCACTGGAGGCTTACGTTATTATCAGGAAGGAGGATAGAGGTGCTGTATGGTGTTGAATAAGTATCTGTACATTCACGCAATAGCGAACAACGGCTTCTTTTAAACTGCGATCTGTTTCTCAGATCTGACAGCAGCTGAGAAATGTGAAACCAATACCAGACTGGGAGGTCTGCTTTTGCAAACGGTGCTGGAACAAAAATGATAGTTACAAATTTGTCAGGCGGAGTCAGTCCACAATATTTCTGTTTGATTGAACGGACCGGGCAGAAAACAACATGGTTTAAGCTGCAGAACAATGTAGAACAAACGGATATAAACAACGTAAGACATCATCTCGCGGTCTAAAAGAATGTGTTTCTCCTTCAACTTGTTCAGATGTTGGAATATGTCCAATTCTTCAATGTGCTTTATTGCTTAGGGAGAGGGAAAGGCAAGGCATTATTGATTATTGATCTGATTACATAATACATCTAGATACAGCTCATTTCTCTGAGCATTTAGGCAATGCATTTCTGCTTGGGACAGCTTTAAAATGTTTAGGATACCAAGGTACATTGCTTAGTACTTACCTTAGTACTAGGGTAAGGTTTTACTTACTAACTTGGTAACTGGGATGGATAATATGTTCTTTCCATCAGTTCATGATTCATATTTTAGTAGGTTATCTATGAAACTATGTCCCTAAATGGTCATTAGTCTACAAACAAGGACATATATTTACCTTAGTGGTCCGCCATTGTTCTATGACTCTATAGAGGCTTCCGCATTATGTAACTATCTGTTGTGTCGAGGCCTTACCATACCATAATAATCAGAACACGCAGATTCACTGCTTTATTCACTGCTCTGGATCTCAAGGACTCAGTGTCCCCATATTATATGATTTAACACTGTCTCTACAGTGACCTCTGGACACATGCTTGAACCTGTGTAACCTCGTATGTGACATGCTAGAATAGAAAGTGTCTGTACTCAATTTAAGCCATTAACCATGGCTCTGCTATATTCATGTGAGAAGTTATTAAGCAGTAAATAGAGATATGTATGTAGCTGCTGCTGCAGAGGGCCTGTGACCAGACTCCATCTTGCATGAATGTGCTCCATGATGTGAATGATATGAATATTAGAGAAAATGTTAACATAAAATTAACATAACATAATTGTGTGAATGTATCTGCAGTGTGTCTATAAAAACGACACCACTCAAAGTTCTGTATCACTTTTTATGGTGGCAGTAAATATTGGTGTGTGTGGACGGCAGATAATGCAGCACACACTGCAGGTCTGCTCGTGTTCGCTCCCCCACACAGTCACGGCTGTTCGCCTTCATGTTATTTAAAACACTTCTTAAACTCTGAGTTTGACAGGAATGGTCTGGAGAAGGGATGGAGGACATTTCTGAAATTTCAGCCTGGCTTCCAGCATCGTGGACACACACACACACACACACACACACATATCATCACACATAAGCAAGCAGACAGAAACATATAGAGAGCTGCCTGCCAGCTCTCCTTTTTACCATCTAACCTGCTTTATAGTTATGTTTAATAATGAAACTCATTGCATTATTATTCATAACTGTTATTCTCACTTCCATCACTGCAGTGAGGGAATATAGAACAAATCATATTGTGTATTAGCTCATTAAGTGACACATCTTGCTCTTCATTAGGTGTGATTTGGTTTAACAGCAGACTGCTGTGCCTTTTGTTTCCCCTCTGTTTTCCCACATCACGACTCAGCGAGCACGACTGAGCGACACAGCGATGATGGGGGGCACTAAGGAGGACCAATCATCTTTCAGGGGGGCAGGTGTCACACAGCGCCCCCTCATTGGGCCTGACCTTCAGCTACACTGAAGTGAATCTACTGTGTGTTCATTTTACACATGGAGATCTGTATCATTGCCATGTTTAGTCCTGTTCAACCTGTGGATAATGAGTTATATCAACCCCGATGATGTCATAGTGATGGACACTGTAATAATTTATATGGTATAATCTTTTTCTAATATTACAGTAATAGGATATAATTACTGATTATTTCACATTTTATACCATATTTTAAAACATCTGTAGTTTTATGGTGAAAAACTGCCAAGCTATGACATATGCCATGAAAGTTTTTTTTTCACTGTACAATTAACAGTCTCTAAAATGATACGTTATTCTGTATGAATTCCCTTAAAATGGCATATAAATAAAAGTTTTGAAATATGAAATATAATACAGTCATGTTTCATGACATATTTTATCATCGTTTACTGTCATAGTTTGGCAGTTTTTCACCGTAAAATCTACAGATATTTTTTTTTATGTGTACTTTGCACATGGCTTAAAGGTCCAGTGTGCCACATTTAGGGGACTCTATTTACGGAATGTGGCAGGAATTGAATATAATATTCATAACTGTGTACAATCACCTGAAAATAAGAATCATTATGTTTCTGTAACTTATTAAAAATGAACCTCTTCCACTGGGCTTTTTTCATGTTTCGCGCCCACTGTAGTTTCTCCTTCATGCTAGGAAGAGTAGGATGGTGAGGTGAGGGGGGTGCAATGAGCAACTAGATGCCACTAAATCAGGCAGTGGCTCAACCCATATGGACTTGGCTTAGTATGCAGTGTGGACTGGTAGCTAGAGAGGTGCCAGTTCACCTCCTGGGCCCTTAACTGCTCCTTGGGCACCTCAAATAACATCTAGACACAAAATACACAAAATAACATTTGTGTGGGTAGAATGTTTTGAAGGTAAATAAAGTTCTACAACCCTACACACTGGTCCTTTAAGAGAGAAGACTTCAAGGATAATTCTGGTTTATTCCAACTTGGGTCTTATTTTCATTCGATCTGATTTTTACGATTTTGTTTTTTGGGAATTGGGATCCTTTCATTAGACAGAATTTCAAGAATTGTGTTCATCATAATGATCTAATCCAGTAAGTACATTCTGTAAAGTTGAAGCAGGGTTTGGAGATTCTTGGAATGCCATTTTTCCACAAAAGAAACATACTAAATGGTTAAAAGTAAGCCAAATGATCACACCCTTCCCAAAACCTTTTTTTTACCTGCCATATCTCATCCAAGGTAGCCTGACTGGGCAGAAACATTGCCATTTTCATCATCTTAGTTTAACATGTTATCGTGCTAATGTCAGGTACCACAAAATACAGCAGAGGATGATAGGAATGTCAGCTAACTGGTCATAAACCACAATATTTGCTATATTCAAATGATGCAGCAAGATGAAAAGTCAGAGGATCTTTGAAGTTATTAGAAATGTTTAGAAATCTTTAGCTGTTTATTGTGTACAATGACTCTGAATCATCTGGCTGCCCACAGCTGCCCAAGGCCTTCACTCATTCATTCATTCATTCATGGATTCAATTTTGTCCTGAGCCCTGAGTGTCTGATTGGTTTTCTATTACATGTCTCAACAGTGAGGGGTAACAAAATTGGAAACGAGAGACAGAGAAAAAAAAACCTGCCAGACACCGCCAACGCAGAACATCTCTATACACGTTAAATAAAAACAATCCACTTCATCCTTTTGCATATCCCACCAAAATAAAAGAAATATTCTCGAGGTCATTGGACACTCACAGAAAGACCAGAATGGAAAAAGAAAACCACAAACAACACGATACAAAACAAAACAGCATGAACAATCAGAGCTGGAGTGGAACTCATTTTCAGTCTGGGAGTTTCATGCTCACACCTCATGCATGAAGAGTGTGTGTGAAATGAAAAAGCAGAGGTAGAGGGATAAAGTGATTCAACATTTTCTACCAAAAGATTCAAAAGCAATGTGCAGTCATCATGCTTAAAGGTCCAGTGTGTGAGATTTACAGGGCTATAACATAGATATATGGGGGAAAAAAAATATAGAATACAGACAGACGATGCAGGTCCTGTTTCTCAGATTCTGCCCAAGCAGGACGTCTGGCTATAAAGTGAAGCCTATATGCAGAAGTGCCAAAAACGGTGGTTCCTCAAATAACCACTAGAGGCTGGCTCCAGAAGTGAGTCAGTCTCCATAAGTCCCCATGTTAAAATGTCCAACTTCACAGCAGAAATAAACATGTTTACAGCCTGGTACAAAGAACAGTTTTGGTCTCTACAGCTAATTTCCCCGTTCATGACAACTGTACTGAGGGTGAATTTATATACAACTCACCTGTTCAAATGATATTAAGACTTAAAGTTACGCGGAATTAAGAGTGTGATGCTTTGATTGACAGGTGGGTGGCAGTTACAGGTGGCTTGTTTGAGCACCAAGGCGCCCGCTTCAGATGAACAATGTCTTTGGCTCTTTGGTTAGTAGTCAAGTAGTCAAGAACGGACAAAATAAACACTAGCTCTAGATAAGATAAGGCCTTTCCCCATTTTCATGCAATTTACTTGTATTTTGTAGCCATCGTAGTTTCTCCTTCATGCTAGGGAGGGGAGGGTAAAACGAGGGGCTTGCAATCAGAAAGTACAGCGCTAGACGCCACTAAACCCTACACACTGACTTCCTCACCAACATACAGTAACAAAAATACTGAAGTTCAGTTGTTTCTTCTTGCTGCTCCACACAAATAAACGAGCTGGTGTGTTTAGATCACAGTGGATCAGATTTTATTAAGCCATGCTGATTAATTACAAACACACACTGAGCAGTTTGGCTCAAACTCATCTCCAGTTGTTTAAATTCAATGTTTCATATTTATATCATTAAAATAAATAATAACTGGTAGTAGTTGTGTCTTTTAAATGCTCCTCAGTTGGTTTATCAGAGCTTATTTCACTGGAAACTGCTGCTGCACAGTTTGAAGGCAGTAAAACCAAAACAATGAGCTAAAAGGCTCTATAATGCTTAGGGAAGCTACAAGGTTGGTGATTATTCATGACTACTAAACACAAACACAAGTCGTGTATTGGTAATAAAAAATACTGATAAGTGCATACAGGCATTCAGCCCAACACAAATACAAACAGAGAGATCATTTGTGTTGCTCTGTAGTACAGTTAGTCAGGAAAGACTCAGTGTGTCTGCTTCCTGCATTAGAAGGAGTTGAAGGGTCCATTTTGAAACAAAGGATGTGTCCTAGCAGGGAGCTTTATCATCTCACGTGAGAGCTCCTTGTAAATAGAGGCCGTCTCAAGAGCTACTTTGCACCGACGCGCTGTTCAGTGCAGCTTAAGATAACACACAGTCGACTGTGAGTCCATGGCAGCGCTCCAAAATGTGTTCACCCAGTACAAAAAGCACACAAGAAGTCCAGTTCTGGTCGGGAACAACCACTCCAGCCCACCCCGGTGAATTAATACATGATGAGATGAATCAGTCAGAATCAGCGAGCTAGCTCAGAAAGCTGAAACTCCAGTGAAGACGTTGAAATTTGCTTTATCTCTGATTGAAAGCTATTAAATACACCTGACACACTGTGACAAAGCGCCTCCGTCCTCCCTGCAGAGCAGCAGGTGTTGTAGTCTCACACAACAAACCAGTGAAAATGTGCAGATGTGTGTTCAGGTGGTAAAGCAGCACTATAGAACGAAACGGCTCCAGTGTGTGTCTGACACCTCTGTCACCTTCTCTTACATGGTGTGATGTGGCGGCCCGTGTGTGTCGACAGCAGAAAGACTTTTTAATGTCCCAGAAGAAGAACCAGGCTTCCTTCTCAGAGACATTTACATAGGACAAGACACAACATAAATACGTTTGTGCAGATTACAGTGAGGCAGACGTGACAAACTTCAGCTAAAACTAATGCAGGAACAAGAATGTGATTAAAAGTCTCCTTGTTCAGTTCATAATCAAAATGTAACCCCAACAGTTTAAATGTAGAAAAAAGTGCCATGCATACAAAGACAGCAGAGTCACAGGCTGATTTTTTAAAGATGAAAGCTACCCTGCAGAGTTCCTGACCATTAGTGGCACGATGAAGTGATGTTAATATTTGATGTGGAGGGAAACGCTTTCAACGTGTTTCTCACACTCCAAGGGACGACACGTTGAGCTTTGAAGTGAAACAGTGAATATAATATGTTTACCAGAATATTCCACTTTAATTTGATTTTTTATGTTCAGTTTGTCTTTTCTGACCTTAGAGGCTCTCCTTAGGTACCAATAAAACTACTCCTAAAAAATACTCCATTACAAATAAAAGTCCTGCACCAAAACTACTTAACAATTCATAAGTAGAAATCAAGTGGCAACTATGTGAAGTGAATATGCAGAAGTGCCAAAACTGCAGTTCCTCTTGTCGTCCACTTGAGGCTGGCTCCAGAAGTCAGTCTCCATAAGTCCCCACGTTAAAATGTCCAACTTCACAGCAGAAATAAACATGTTTACAGCCTGGTACAAAAAACAGTTTTGGTCTCTATAGCTAATTTCCCCGTTCATGACAACTGTACTGAGGGTGAATTTATATACAACTCACCTGTTCAAATGATATTGAGACTTAAAGTTATGCAGGATTAAGAGCGTGGTTTGACAGGTGATATGATTGACAGGTGGCTATTTTTAGATTAACCAGGAGGCTGGGGAAGCAGGGCTGCCAAGATGATGACAGTCAGAGCCAACACACTGAGCTTCACAGCGGCTCTCCAGAAACCTGTGGGTGACATCACGGAGACTACGTCCAGGTTTTAAACAGTCTGTGGTAAAAATTCGGACATATGATCAGCCTCATGTGATTAAAGTATCAACAGTAAAAGTACTCTACTACTACTGATATATGATTCTGTGATGTTTGAGCAGCATGTTATTGTTGTTTTCTGTTGTGTGTCCAGGTGGAGCTAGCTAACTACTTTATATACGGTTAGCTAGTTTAGCCCAGTGGTTCCCAGCCCAAGGGGTTAGGCTCCTCCAGAGGGTAACTCCTGGTATGTCCCCCATGTCTGTGTTGATACTCTGCCTTGCTCCCACAGTCCAAAGACATGCACGTTAAACTGGTGGTACTAAATTGCCCATAGGTGTGAATATGAGCATGCATAGTTGTTTTGTCTCCATGTGTCATATGATGAACAACTGCCAACTTGTCCAGGGTGTATGTTGCCTCTTGCCCAATGACGCAACCTTGATGTGGATATGAGATGATGGAAAATGGATGGAATCAAGCAGTTATTTAAATGAAACCATGTGAGAAGCTCAGAGGGAAATAGAACTCATAGACATCTGAAACACGACAAGGAGACACAACTACACATTGATTTTTGTAGGGCTCTCAAGTCAAGAACAAGCCGTGCTTTATGTGAACTCATCATATGTATTCATGTAATATTCATCTGAGAAGCTGTCAGTAAAAAGTGCAATATTCTCCTCTGACAAACTGAAATATTCAGTATATCATGAGCACCTTAAAAAGGTACTTGAGCACAGTACTGGGGAGACAAAGAGGGCCTTATGGGCTGATGGGAATCAGTGTCAAACCAGCAGGAGGTGCAGCAGCTTTATTAAAGAACACAGTGATCTCTTGTACGACCTGGTGTTACACTGTTGAGGCTACTCTTTGTGCCTTTAATTTAACAGATATCCCTGACTCATTTATTTTCAATGAGTAAACAAAACATGTTCTTCCATCCGCTGTCGTCCTAATACAGAAACAAACAGATAACGGAGCTATTGTAATAATGGAATATCACCTAATAGGCTGAGAGTGTGATTTTCTCCCACAGCCCCTTTAATAAAGTTTCTTTACCTCTGACAAGCTGTTTGTGCTTTCAAGATAAAACTGCAGCTCCGAGCCGCCTACCAGAGAGCTCCTTCATGTGCCCCACTTTTATTTGTGCCCAGTCCTCCCTTAATTTCAGAGATGAAAATGCAGAAAACAAGGGAGCTGTAATGAGTGTGCATTCATTTCAGCCCCCGCAGATTTTCCCGCATATGTACACATCCATTGTTATTGGACTCTGCGTGACCTCTGGCTGTTTGAAATTCATCACCGTGCAGCCGAGCTATTTAGCATCACGTAATATCGTCACACATATTTCAGCTCAATAACCCCCCCCCCCCCCCCTTGTTTAATGATTAAAACAAATACAGTTTTATTCCTCACCACTAAATGGACTGTTTCAGCGCGTTCCCTCTCTCCCCAGTGCATCTGTTGGCAAATGATAATGCGGGGCCGTGAAAATGTGCCATCTTCTATTTATAGGCTGGCAGCCTAATAACTTGTGTCTGACATTTCTTACAGAAGTATGATTGTCATTTTACTGCTCACATGGAGCACAGGACCCCGCTGAGGATCATTCACAGAGCTTGTTCTGTGTAAGCTTGTAGCCATCAGGCCGAGACACTAACAGGGGCTGGTCTTATGAGTCATCTGGCAAAAGTTACATTTTTCATGCAAACACAGCAATAAATGAATAACTACAGGCATTCTGCATTCTAATGTGATCCATGGAACAAATTTGTACTAGCGTACACCTGTTATAATTGTACATGGACACACCTTAAAACATCCATCATGTGAACACCTCTGCAGTCTGATCAGCCAATAAAAAGCGAAATCGGCCTCAGAAAACAGCCAATAAGTTCCTTTAACTCTCCGCACGGACTGTTGCAATCAAAGCCGGCTCAGACTGGAAATGGAAACTACAATGCTTCGGGTGCCAAAATCTTGGATCCTTGCATTCATATGCAGATATCTGAGATTAACAGATGAGTCACCGTGTGCCACATCACAAGAGAAACTAGCAAAGTAACATTTCCTTGTGTCCTCATCAAATAGTTCCTTCTTGAAACAGACACACATCAAACATGCATATATCACATTTTCAGAAAACAATCTGACAAACCTTTTTTTTTTTTTTGCAAAGCAATTTATTAACAGCTAATCTCACTGAGCTTCAGAGCAGCAGTTCAGATTCCTGTGGGTGACACTGCAGATAATACATGCATGTTTTATACAGTCTATGAATTGACGAGGTAATGGACAAACTGTTATTGGAGCACAGATCATGGGTGAGAATTTTGGTCATTCCATGACTCAAAGTTCACCAAAGTTAAACTATGAGTGAAAGTGAGTGAAAGACTCCAGTAAAATGAAATAATTTTAGTTTGAGATTGTATTAATAATATAAAATGCTGGTGTTTCAACATCTACTGTTTCAATTACAGAGTGGCCACAATGTACTCCAAGTTCTCATAATCTTAACATTTTTATATCCCAGATTTTTTTTTTTTTTTTTTTTTAATAAAATTTTTTTTTTTTTTTTTTTTTATTTTTTTTTTTTTTTTATTTCCTGTTTTTTTTTGGGGTTTTTTTTTGGGTTTTTAAAAAAAATTTCTCAAAAAATTTTATAATTAAAAAAAATTTAATAAATAAAAAAAAAAATTTTCCCTTGGCCCCCCCCAAAAAAAAACGGGCGAGGAGGGGGGGGGGGGGGGGGGGGGCACGGCATGCGGGACATATTAACAGAGAAAAAACAAACAACCCGTAAAAGACCCGCAACAACAGAACAGCACCCAACACCACGCAAAAGGCCCACACAGAAGGCATAAACAAAAAGGCCAACCAAACTAGGCCACAAAAAAAGGCTAAAAACGGTGAAGGGGACGACAACGAAAAGCAAAAAAGTTAAACGTAACACAACAACCTAAAAAAATTTTTTTTTTTTTAATGGGAGGAAAAAAAATTTTTTTTTAAATAAAAAATTTTTTTTTTTTTAATAATTTTTTTTTTTTTTTTATAAATATGTTTTTTAATTATGTTTTTTTTTTTTAAAAAAATAAGTAATTATAATTATTTATTATTTTTCAGTAACTAGCACAACACTGATCCCAGAATGCATTATTTCTTACATAACAGCTCAAAGAGGGGAACATTAACTCCGCGGACATTTGATATATTTCATTATTGAAATGTAAGAATGGAACTGGAGGTTTCTATGTGAGCAAGAGTGCAGCTCTGAGCTAAAACATAAAATACAGACAACAGACAGATGAGAGTATAAACAACTTGACTCATGATATTTTGTTTGTTATTCAGCTCTTTCAAGTTGTTGCAAGTTTTGTAAAGTGTGAAGATTAAAGGTGGGGTCAGTCAGTCGTACTGGAGACAGATATTTATTTCTTTATTGCTGACTTTCATTCCCAGGTCGTCAAATCACGGCATACGTGGGAAATAAACAAAGTGGCTCCAAAGCGAGCCACAAAACACGAGGTGGCTGACCCCACCGTGAAGATTTAATATTTCATAAAAGTGCTTTTCAATGCTGTAGAGGTAATATACAAGTCAGACGTTATTATGAACTTTGTATTTTATCACATCAGGAGTTTTTATTGCATTTGAAATTTGCACAGTGTGTACAGCATCACTCTACAGATCCTCAGGTCCGTCATCAGTCTGGTAGTGAATAGATCACTCATTGGCATATGGAAACGTGTAAGCATTATCTCTAGATTAATTGGCCCAGTAATCACTGGCCGCCTTTAAGATGATGGGCCGTCTGATAGGAAGGTCATTGAGGTTTTTATGCAGATGAAACGACGACGAGATGAGGGACTCGTAATATGGAACGGCTCCGAAAAGAGGAAATGAGTGGAACAAGCATGGTGTGGTCATTACACAGCAGCCTATAATAGCAAAATGAAATTCCTTGTAAAGTCAGCGAGGAAGAACTGAGTACAATATGTGTTTACGCTGCCAAACCTTTTCATGCATTCGTGTTGGGAGTCATCGTCCTTTCAAGCGGGAGACAATGCAGAGAAAGTGACAGAACAACGCGTTTCCTCCCTTTTCAAAATGCATAACTGATTATGACAGGGTGTGATATTATTGTAGCACCAGTCATTTGCATCTCACTGTGGTGAAATGAACTCATTTCATGGTCCACTGGGTGGTTCGGGTGGGCCCCGCAAATAAGTGAGAATTGCCACTTGCCCGGCGTTTGGACGGTCGGAGCGCCGAGTGGCGCCGAGAGATGAGGGAGTTTGGATAAATGTGAAAATCAAGCCCTGGTAATGCCCCGGCCACAGCGCACATTAGTGCTAAGAGATTTGCATATTGCTTTCCTTCACATGCAGTAAAAAGAGATGGATCATTTCCCGAGCCTTTTAGCCCAGAGGAGGCAGAGACCGGGGAGCTCTGCTGCCACCGATGTCAGTCTCAAACCTCCTGGACTGAGCTCAGATCTGTGAACTCGTGCCAAGGCTCCTGCAATTCAATAAGTCAAGGTCATTTTGAGCTGCTACTTTTAGCATCCATCATCAATAAATGATTGCCATATTAATTTTGAGACATTAGTATAATTACTGCAGACAAATGAGGCCATCACTGAGAAGACTGGCAGCCTCTACTGGATGCTGTACAGCATGTGTGGCACCAGCTGGATTGAAAGGACATATGGAGGACTGATTCACAGAGCAAGACAGGAAGTAGTTTTTATTTTAAAAGTAATAAACTTATTGCAGTATTGTTACTCCACATATCAACCATGATGAAGGCTATGTTTACTTAAAAAATGTCATTCTATGTTAAAAACAGTCTACAGTCATGCTAGCTGCGCTGCAAGGATGCTCTGACGGCTCAGTCCCACTGGGCGAGCTGATTGCGCCCCTTCTAGACGGTGACTGCGATTGCAAAAGAAAAAGTGCCACAGTCCGTTTCAGAAGCATCTCTCCACGCAGAATATGCAACTGTTCTAGTTTTGACAGATGCTGTGTCAAGCAGCACAGAGCAGATCGAGCTGGCAGGAAGTCAGACAACATGAGATGAAAAATCAGAGAATCATAAAAATGATTAGAGTTCAGAAGGGAACACAGATGGATTGATAGATTTCATGCAGCAAGTATCTGCATTATTTGTATGTTCCTGTATGATGCAGGTACTGATGATAGAATCAAATAAAACATCAAGAAAAACATGAAGTGTAGTTGATGAATGAGCTCAAGGGCTTATCACAAGAGCCCTTCATGCTAGCTACATGACATACAGTACAGTATATACAATTTTTATATATTTATCTCAGTAAAATGAAACAAAACAATACAACTATACTTTTATTGTATATACATATATACCTAAACACAACTCAGAAGGTATGTACACTATGTGCATGTTCCATGTAATTCATTTATGTTAGCAGTGCAGAGGATGAGTCAAGGAGTTACCCCAGCCTCTCCTTAGACTCCATTCACAGTGCTGCAAGTTTAAAGAATGAACCTGACCGAGAAGTTCAATCCGGTCCGACGTAAGAGAGATATGTCTCAACCAACACACAGTTCTGAAGAAGCATACTGTCTCCAACAGCACCACCACTGACTGAAACAGAGGTCATGTCGTGTTCTGCCACCAAATATGAGATTCCTCAGATCCTCAGAGTTTTTTAAAATGTTGCTGCTTAATTACTCACTCCATGATTAAACAACAATACTATACTGTAAATATAATACTCAGAATGCCAATATTTAATTCTTAACAAGAGAGGATAAACATAATTGACTGCAGCAACTGACGATCAGCCAGCAGTGTGTAAATGAAACAGAATTCTGGACAGATTTAAGAGGAAAAATATAATTACATGTTCCATTCAGAATCCAGTGTTTACCTTAACTGTTACCCTCTAACTATGACAGAAAATAATATTCTGCTCAGTTTCACAACATAACGAGAATCTTTTATCATTTTTACAAAACATTTAATCATATATCTGAATGCCGGCACGCTGGCCGGGTAACTGACAATCACTGATACCAAATACACACACAGGCGCACAAACAAAGCAGCCCACAGCTATAATATAGAAAAGAACAGCCTGCCACATATCTGCAGTACATCATCATCATGTTCTAATGTTTATCAGTGTCATATGATTGCTTCAGGCTACAGAGTCTCTTCAGGATGATGGAGCTTTTTTTTCTCATTTTAACACCATCTTTGAAAATGGAAAAAAATGAATCATTTGGTATCAAGCAAAGACAAGAAAAGACTCGCCAGTTCTCCTTTACACATCCATGAAGTACTCTCATAATGGGTGTAATTTTTCCCTCGCAACACACACAGCTGTCCAGTGTATCTTTAAAAACCTTATTTTGACAGGTTGTAGTCCACCTCCTGGTCCTTGGAGCAACATTGTGTTTGCTGCTCCAGCTGGCCTGGCTCAGTCCCTCTCAGTGATGAATACATTTCAGGCCGCGCTGTTGTTGCTGCTGTGGTTACTTTACAAACACATAAACACTCGGCGCTTACGCCTCGAGCGGCGGCATGTGCTTCCCTTCGAGGCACGTCTCCATCAGCTGCACCAGTCAGCTTTTGTTGTCTGCCGCGCTGCCCTTGTCACAATGCTCATATTCTCCGGCTTTAACCTCGCTCTGCTCACTTGTGCATGCGCCCAAACTGAAATAGAGCCACATCTCTGTGTAGCTACTGGGCAAGACGAGGACAAGAGGAGCTGGAGAGTACAGAGGGTCCCTGTGGGCGACAAGGTGGTACAGTGGGTGCTGCAGACGGGCGGGAATGGAACAGACAAGGCACCGTGTACAACAGTCACTTTCAATCAGCCAGTCCTATACTGCCGGTTGGGTCCAAAATTGGGTCAGCGGTCTATTTTGGGAAAACCATAAGAAAGTATGTTTCCATAAGTCCCAAGGCAACAGGGATATAATTTATTCCTTGAATCTTTAAGCCCAAGGCTAAACTGAAAAGCTTAATGTCTAATAAGTATCTCATTTAGGCCTGAGGCTGAAAAGGTTTAAGAAGAACTTATCTCTGTGATGCTCAGTGGCCCAAAATCCCTATTGAGTTTTGAATATCAAAGCCTCCTACAAGAAAAGATATAGATGTCAGTGAACTTGGAGAGCCACATTCATCCCTCCTCCCCGCTATACTTTCCACACTGCACTTTCTCTCCGCGTCTTGCGCCTTCTGTGGGTTAACCTCCTACACATATAGGTGTCCTGATGCCTTTCATCATCTATTTCGAACACCAACTTTTCAAAGTGCTGGGTCATCAGTGCTGCTGTGAGAGCCACACAGGCAGCGAGGGGGCCAATAACTCTGACGCTATTTTGGTTGCAAGGCACCTTTATCATAATGGATGTTCTGCTGGGAGCTGTGTGAAGTTGCCCCTGCAGTGATTGCAATGCTCAAACTTGTCTAAGACGCGGAGTTCTGATCAGCACTAATTAGTTTGCCGACACTTATATCTAAAATGTATCCGAAAAGTGGAGCTGGGGTCACTCAGACATCTATGGCGTCTTATGTTTCTTTTGATTATTATTCATTGCCCTGCCTCGTCTCCCTCATTACTCTCTGTTTTTGCTTATTCTCCCTCCCTTCACAGAGCCAGAAAAGATATGAAACAACAGTCACTCTTTTTTTAATCATGTTTGTTTTGTTTGTTTTTTTCATTTTCACTATATCGGTGGAATGGGATGATTAACAGCAGACAGTCGAAAGAGAAAGCTTCCTACAGGAATGCTGTTTTTAAAGACCTACTCTATGTACAACCTGAAAATTACAAATAAAACATGTCAAACCTCCTGGAGTACCTCAGCTACAGAAAGAACCAGGCCCTTATTTGAAACATTTTTACATTAAACACAGGCACAAGAGCCCAACAGAGTTGTCAAACGGCGGTAGTCCTGAATGATGTTGGATAATGTAACATGTAGGGCTTGATGGGGGTGAAGTTCAGTGCCAGAGGGGGCCTTGGGCCTTGTTGTTGAGGCCAGCTGAAGTCGGGGAAAAAACTGTTCTCGTGGCGTGAGGTTTGGGATGGGAGAGATCAGCCACGATCTTTCCTGCACGCCTCAGGGTCCTGGAGTAGTCCAGGTCCTGAAAAGATGGAAGACTGCAGTCAGTCACCGTCTCAGCAGAGCGGATAATACACTGCAGCCTGCCCTTGTCCTTGGTGGTGGCAGCAGCATAACGGATGGTGATGGTGAGGATGGACTCAGTGATGGAGGTGTAGAAAAGCACTGTCTTTGGCAAGTTGAACTTCTTCAGCAGCCACAGAAAGTTCATCCTCTGCTTGGGTTTCTTTGTGAGGCAGCTGATGTTCAGATTCCAACTTCAAGTCCTGGGTGATGATGGAAGCAGAAAGATTTTACAAAGTCAACAAGGGAGTCAAACAACCGTCTCTACTGTCTTCAGAGTGTCGCGCTTCAAGTTCTTCTGGTCCAATGATGATGGTGTCATCCGGAAACTTCAGGAGCTCGATGAACTGATGACTGGAGGTGCTGTTGGTGTACAGGGAGAAGAGTAGAGGAGAAAGGACAGACAAAGCCGTGCTGATGGTCTGACAAACAGGCATCCACGTTCGTCCAGACTGAAAATCTTAACAAATATTGGATGAAAGAGTGCATAAAAAATGATGGCTCCTAGATAATATTCCTTCTAATTACCTTTGATGGGGCAATTGTTAGTTCAGTGCTGAAGTACGATGATGAGCATGGCAAACATCATAAGTGCTGATCACCAGCATGTTAGCATTGTCATTTTGAGCAAATTATCATGATTTTCACATTTAGTACATATCACCATAGCAACCTCACACGTTTGCTAGCATGGGTGATTAGTCGTTTAGTAACAACAGAGACCTGTCACCGCTCTGCTGCTCTCATTTTCTAAAAAGAAAAAAGAAACACTGTTCTCACTCACCTAATTAAGTCGAGCTCTATGCTGTCATGCTAATCACTGTGTCTTTTTTTTAAATCATTGATACGCTTCTGTCAATTAATTCCAACTTCCTGTTCCTTACTACAGTGTTTTGTATTGAAATCCTTCCACTGGCTCAGAATTCATTCACCTCCCAGTAGGCCTTTAATGTTAAGAAGAAAAAAATATGGACTATCTGCTTCCTGCATTAAAGCTCTCAGGAGGTTATTGTACTGAAAGAATGAAATGTTTCAACCCCGCAAGTTACTCATAAGGCAGATGGACAACACAACAAAGGACAAGGAATATAGGCATTATATCTATATATATCTTTTTCTGTGTCTCAAGGGTCATATTCCATATGTATTTTCCCTTTCCATGTTCTATGTTATTTGCCTGAGAAATATGAAGTGAAGCCTTGAGGGCTTTGATCCATAGTGTGAATCTGTTATGTATACTGTATATGTATGTGTATTTGGAATACAATGTTTGCACTACATTTCTGCAGGCCATTTCTGCTGTTAGTATCATCCCAAATAACTCTGAAGTAATATCAAAATGCTCAAAAATAAAAGGAAACATGGATTATCATGTTTGTTTCAAGAACTTGTTGATTCTGGTCAGCAGTCATTGTTTGTCAGCTCGACTTCTTCTTTTGGTCTTCCATTGCCAAAAGTCGTGGACAGTACTCGGTACTTGAAACTTTTTTAGTATCATCTTTGAGGTTCCAAGCAAGCTGAGACAATTTTAAACAGTGGAGTAAAAATTCTGATTGATACGACTGATCAGAGGAGATCAGCACTGTAAACTTTTGCGTGACGTGAACATCCTGCACACCAACCACAAACTGCATCTACTTTTCTTATTCGCTCAGCATTTTTTTAAAAATGGCAGCCCACAAAACCAACAGATCACTCGTGGACATTGCTGAGTGTGACTACAGTTTGTGACTTTCTATCTCGTAGCTGTAACCTGCTATAAGTGCCTGCTGAGGGTCATCAGGTAAGAAACTATATGCACGGAGTTTTAGTGATACCCTTCAAGGCTACAGGGTCAGATTCCCATTATGAGAAGACTCACTTGTCACGGTGAGAAACTTTTTGAACTGACCACTGACCTTTCTGAATGGTATTCTTTGTAATGATGTTCTTACATATTACAGTTGTATGTTCACATTTGTAACCTCATCTTATTCTTACCCTGTTTAATAAATCAAAGACAATCTTGTGTTTATTTGTGTTTTTCACTGGGATTTCTTTCACACCGATTAAACAATCTGTTGCTGTATGTTTGTGTCGCGTTGAGGATGATGTCACGGCATCACTATGACGATCAACTTAGGAATCCCACCAATGGGATACCAGCTGCAGTGGAATACAGGATAAAAGCCACGACTGTAGTACACATTATTCCACCCCGATTAATGTTTCCACCTGGCTTTTACAAGAGACTGATGTGCTATGAAAATACCAGTGTGCATGGTGCGTCGTATTTCTCATTCTTGATTAATATGTTTATATATCGCCACAATACATCACACAAATGTATTTTAGGCACATGTACATTTGCAGTAAGTTTGTAATAAGGCAGAATAGAGACATAAAACACCCCTTTGAATTGCACAAATGTAACAGTGACAGATTTTAACTGGAGTCAAAGGCCACACACACATCCAAGTACACACACACACACACACACACTCTCATTTAGTCGTATTTACTCCCTTCACCGCTGAGGGCCTTTTATGTACAAATCAATAAACTAAAGTCAACATTTAGGCACAGAGTTTTTAATGTCTGATTTATTGATTAATAACAGAGCATTTAGCTTTATGGCCCCAGTTAGCTTCCAGTGTCTGAGACAAATAATGCAGTGTTTAGAATAAACCCAATAAATGAAGCTGACAGCTGCCATCTTTAGCCAGCTTGTTGGCTGCATAACACAGAAGCACATTTGCAGTGTCTCATTTCCCCGCCATATCTAGCGTTGCACTCCTGTCTGCTATTCAATATTTTCATGAGATATTGGCAGCGCAATCAGAATGCATTTGGTGTAACTGAAAAGAGCATCTTATCAAGCACAAAGGCAAAGCAGATGAAATTGTTATTGAACATCATCTGAGACCAACAGTGGAGCAGCCGCGGTGGAAAAAAAAAATGAGTCGGTAGGTGGCTGAAACAACTCTGCAGGAATAAATCATTTTGTTAGAAAAGCCTCAATTTGTCTGGATGGCTGTGGTCATATAATGTTCGGAGCATTTCATTCAAAATAATCACACGAAGATGGCTGAAAATTGTGTTTTGGCTCCCTGGTTAATTCATCACGAGCATCCAAAATGAGAATGTATGAAGAGACTGACGTGTTGAGTTTCCTTTAAATACTTATCTGTATAATATACACCATATTCTATATTCTATATTCTAACCTGAAAACTATAGTCACAGATTAAATATCATTTTTCAGCAGCTCACTCGTTGCCATTTGTGCATTTAAGTGCTTGAGTATATACTGCTTTGGCCACACTTCATACCACAGATACTAAATGTGTTTTCGAATGAGTGCACAGTGCCTTTCAACTGCATTATTTTGATATGTGTGCACAAAGTGCTGCAGCTATGCTGCATTGCTAGAATTTATTATTAGACATTGCACCCACTGAGATTATAGATAGTACAGTACATATTCAGTGCCTGTCAGTTTTTATATATTTCAAGAGGCAGTTATTAGTTCTTATAGTCATAGCTCATAACTTTGTTTCTTATTTACACAAAGGGGTGGAGAGTTTTGGGACAGTATTCTACACAGCTATTTGACTGGACATCAATTAAACTGGCAGCAAACCAGCCAACTGTGGAGCAAACTATGCTACAGCCTCATTAGTCATGCATATGTGCAGATTACCTTGTTGCCTGAACTGATTACAGTGTGGTGAGTGGGAAACACAAAGCCCAGTGCAAGATTGTGTCTGGAGGCTGCGTCCATGTATATATATTTGATAACACTGCTGACAATGGATACAAGTATGGTTTTAAATGGAGTGGTATTGTTAGCAGATGAAAGAGCAGATAAAAGTCGTGTAAATACATCTCTGTTCCTGCACTTCTGCTGTTCCACTTATTAACAGCAGAGGCCCAGGGAGGAAGGAACAGCGTCTGCAGTGCCCAACACTTTCATCTTCAACAAATTAGCTTTCATATTTCCTCTGAACTCTTTTATCGTGAACATCAGCTTTGTAACGTTCAGCAACTGATCCTTTGTGCACCCGTCTTAAAACTCTTCAGCCCCCAAACAGAGCTTCCCTGCAGTCTTTATGAGGTGTGGTGACCAGAAAACCACACCAGAACCATGGATGTCCAATGAAACTGAGAGGGGAGACAGCTTTGAATGTACTAGGGGAACGAGGGGTGTGAATACAGACAGTGCAGGCAGGCCCTCCAACAAGATTCAGATTGCTCAGAGACACATTAAATTACATATGACCTGGACTATGATATGTATGTTGAAGTTGTCCAATGTCAAGTCTCCCGGGTAACATATGCTACTGGAACAACACTTACCTTTTTCTTCTTCTTCTTCTTTTTCTTCTTCTTACGAATATCCACAGCTAAAGATCGTAAAAAAATCAGCCGCAAACACCAAGAAAACTTAACAAAGCACAAAATAAAGCTGCACAAGCAGTAGAGAAGCAGTAGAGAAGCAGTAGAGCTTGGTGAAGAGTGGAGGGACCGACACTGGCATCTGGGCAGGCGGGCTTGAGTAGTTTAGCCACACTGGCCAGGTGTTCCCAGTTAACGTGACGGCCCCTCAGCTCCAGCCAGCCAAGGAAATGACAAAACACACACACACACACACAGTACAAAGGGACCAAAGGCTCTGGGGCCATCACAATGCCCGTTTCAGACAGTAGTTCTTTTTCTGAGCAGCTTTCAAAGCAGCTTTCTGACGCGACCGCAAAATGTAAATTTACTAGCTACTGAGTATGCAGTAATATTTCAGTAAAAAATGTAAATTACAAGTAAGTACTGTGATTAACTACCATGGTAGAGGGTCACACTATAACTAAGCAATAAAAAAAAAAAAACAGTTTTACAGTAATGTTGTGGTTGGGTTATCATTAAAACACAGTACATTGCTGTAATGTTGGTGTAACTTGTTGTGAACTTAAAGAAACTACAGATGATGATAATTACAATATCATATTGTCATTTTTAGTGAAATACTTTTTTTTAAAGAGTAATATTGTGTCTGGGTACTCTAGAAACACAGTACAATACTGTGATTTCCATCTCCATTACTATAAAATAATTACTGTATATTATTTAGTGCCAGCAGTAGAGTATTAGCCTGTAAACGCACAATAATATATTTTACAGTGTGAAATACGATGATAGTTGTTGGGGGCTGCAAAGACAAACACAACATTGACATGTCATTATCTAAGTTGATATGTTGAACTTGTTAGCAACCAGTTGCTGATTTTTCGAATGGGGGTCTAATATTTGCAGCTCTGTTTTTGGTCTCACCAACTCCTGAGAAAAATATCTGGCTTCTTGGTTGCTAAATGCTGCAACATGTTCACCAGCTATAGTCTCTAACTGTGTCTGTCTGCTGTTTGCTGCTGAGCTGCCTGTTGCTGCTGCAAATGACCCCGTGGCAGTGAGAGTGAACTGTACAGTAAAGTTGCGAGCTGGGCAGATAAACAAAGAGCTGTAAAGCTCCATAAAGATTCAGATGACAGTTGTCTGTAGGTTGAGCGACCCCTTTCACACTGCCATTTATTAGCAGTAGCGTGAGCTATCTACACTGGCTGAGGACCTTGAGCCTGACATCTAATGATGGAAGAGCCCAGCACCTGTTTGCATCACATTTACATTATCTGTTAGCATATCTGCCAGTCATCTTCTGTAGTCCACAATAGCAATGTGTTTGATTTGTTAGCAGGTGAATGAAGTCACAAATGAATGAATCATTATCTTATCTTTAGATGAACATCAGAAACAAAGAGTACATCCTGTATGAACTCCAGTTGTTTGTGTCGAGCTAAAAGACTGAGACAAAGAACAGAAATGTTCATTCTGGTGAGAAACATTACAATTAAATTGCAGTCCGGGCTTTGATCTTTGTGAATATATCGATTGAGGGCAGATAATAAAAATGCTGGCTGTAGACGGGGGATGAAGGACTTTATGAGAAATGTTGACAGCAGCCTCTGTCTCATAATTCTGGCCGAGCAGGTGTGCAGCCATTATGAATTCCTCATTATGACAAATAGAAGCACACTTGAAATAGGAGCACCGGCGCACAATTATACATTACCAGGAAAAAATAGCTCCCCGATGGGTTTATGTAACCAAAATGCATCTGATGGAGTGTGTGTGTGTGTGTGTGTGTGTGTGTGTGTGTTTGTGTGTGTAGATTCTGTTCTCTGTAAAAACAATTTTCTCTCCTTCCTTTCCTCCCCTCTTCTGTCTCTCATCTTCCTTTCCTGGTTCCCTCTCCTCTTCACTGCTTTTGTTCCTCTCCTGTCTTCTCTCTTCCTTTCCTTTCTTTGTCCTCTCCTTTCAATTCATCTCCTCATTTCCTCTCCTCTCCTTTCCTCTTTTCTCCTACCCAAATTGTCTATCATCATCCCTCTTTCCCTCTCCCATCCTCTCTTTTCCTTTACTTTCCTTTCCTTTCCTTTCCTTTCCTTTCCTTTCCTTTCCTTTCCTTTCCTGTCATCTCCATTCATCTCTTCCGCTCTGTATTCCTCCTTTCCCTTTTTTATCTTCCCTTCTCACCTCTATTGCTCTTATCTTTAACTCTCCTCTCCTTTCCTCCTCTCTTCTTTCATTTATTTTATTTTTCTCTGCTCTCTGCTCCTCTACTTATTTCTCTTTCCTCTCCTCTCCCCTACTCCCTTGCTTTTCCACTTCTTGTCCTCTCTTTTTTCTTTCCTCTGTTCTTTTTCTTTCCTTCATTTTCTCTCTTCCTCTCCCCCGCCTCACCCCTGCTCGCCATAATAGAGTAAGTGGCCCATATAAACCCGCCTGCAGCTCCCTGGGGTGCTGCTGGTGCATTAGGCTTTGGGTGATGGTTTTTGCCTTTTCTCTCCTTTTTCAGCCTCGCTCCTAATCTCTGTTCCAGCAGACACCTCCCTCCGCTCCCCATGGATGCTCACTTTAAAGTATTTGGGAGGCACAGTCCAGAAAAACAGCCCCTTTTAGCCTCTCAGACACAGTCCAATATCTATCCGCTCTGCCTTGGAGGGGATAAAACAAAAAAAAAAAAGTGCTTTTACAGTTTTTTGTTTTTTTTTCATTCTAATTTTTATTTTTCATCTTTTAGGAATGATCTGATCAGAACCTCTCTGTGACAGCACAAACTTTGAAGAGAGTTTTGTTGTTGGAGAGGGAGGCTGTGTGTGTGTGTGTGTTGGGAGTTGGAGGTGGAGGTGGAGGTGGAGTTGTGGGAAACATCAGCAGTATGGTAGTAAAAAAAAACAACCTAATTTCAAGGTAAATGACCAGTTTTTCCGTTTAAAAAAAATAGCATTAAAAAAGAGTAAAATGACAGACATTAACAACGTTATTTTGTGTGTTATGCCAATAATGACAAACTACAGTTATCCCCCCCCCCTTTTCACAGTAAAATTACTATTTTAATTATATGGTATTTTTTCTGTTTTCTTAAATTATGTACAAATTTATGTAAAATGACGATAATTGCCCGTTATTAAATATTCAACTTTTTTTTTCTTTCACATTTTAAAATATGTTACATAAAAAAACGGTATTTTCCTGCAGAACTTTTAGCATTGTCCCTTTATTGAAGGTGATTGATCATAATTATTTGGGGAAAATCTGTAAAATAATGTTATTTTTCTCTTCTTTTTGCACATTATTTGAATTAGTGTATTTTACTTTAATTTTACGCTTTGTTTGGCAGCCTGCTAGTCATTGACCGTTTTTATGGGGGGTTTTTTGTTTTTTTTTACAGTGTAACATCCCAGCCGCTTCGTTGGCAAATCTATTGGAGGGTCAGCATCCACAGGCCGAACACTACGTACACATCTGCTCCTCCACCTCTCAAACTGTGTATTTAGGCACTGGGGCATAGAGGGGAAGGGGCACCAAAAGACGAGGCAGAATCTGCTTCTTTTTGTCATTATTTTCACCCCTACTACTTTCAATTTAAAGTAAACTGCAGCTCACCAGGGCGACACCTGATGGAGGCAGATAGGTTTCATTCAGGTTAACATTGCTGTGACATGTGCGCACACTCGGGGGTAGATAACGAATCAGAGTGACTGAACGGCTGCGAGGAAAGCAGCTTGAGAAGCTGTTTTTGTGCCTTAAACTGCACAGATCACGAGCGTGGAAGCGTCCCTGTTCTCACGATGCATTATATGATACAAACATTTAGTCATCTGGTCAGAGCTCTGTGTTTTAATAAGGTGCATAGTTTTACACATTAGTGAACACAATGAGTATTGATCAGTATTCTGTGCTCCGTGAGCTGTGCAAGCTAAATATAGAAAGCAAGAGCTCAGTGAAGTGTTTAGTTTTAGCAGATTCATCTGATTTATATCTATTCGGTGGTGTCTAGTTTATTCATATATACGACCTCCTGATGTCTGGATTAAAATGGCTGCTGGAATCCTCCTGATGGTTGCTGTGACTCTTACAGAGAGAAACGCAAGCTAGCTATGATCTGCTATTTTTGGCATGATTTTATGATTTTCTTTGTCACTGTGACTGTGACTGTGTTTGACTGCTACCTTTGGCCAAATATATTCATATCACTATGTTTCCTATCATGATGTGTTTAGTGACATTTGAAAGCTTGGAATTTCTAGTTTCCAGCGATACCAAAATTCTTGTCAAGAAAGAGATCACAGATCTTTTGACCTGACTTGCTCTTATATTTCGGAAATTTATATTTGTACGACTTTATTGTTAAAATACTTCATAATAAGATATAGTCTGGACAACATACAATTGGTTTACAGATTCTGAAAGATGCTTTCAAACAGTATAACATTCACATCTTTAATTAATTTAAATCTTTAAGTGAACCATCTTGTACTCGTACTGCATGTTGACAGCTGTTTGATGGATATTCTAAACATTCATCAGGCTCTGTGATCAGTTTGACGTGCGGATCGAGGTGCGGAGCTCTGGAATATTTCAGGATAAAAACACACAGGTGTCTCTGAAGAATAACACATTCTAAATCCTGTATGAACACGAGTGAAACTTGGTGGCATCATGGGGGGGGGGAGGGGGCGGAGCTTGCTTTAACTGAGAAGATCAGTAATACTGTTTATGAACAGTGTAGAAATTGACAAAAGTACATGAGTGGTGGAGAGCATGTGCGATTCAGTTTAGTAACTTCTTAAAGTTGCACATTCTAGCGTGATTTCTTAAATATTTACATATTACACCTAATATACTTTAGAATTCATTTATTACCTCTGTTACGACCCGGCTCTCAAAGGGGAAGAGGAAGAAACATAAACCAGATTTTCATGGTATGAATAAAGATATTTATTGAACGAAATGTGGATGCTGTTCACAAAAAATAAATAAATATAACAAAAAGAGAACTCTCTAAAAATTAGAGCCTATGCTAATCTTACCAAAATCAAAACGAGAAAGAAAAACTTCACTATTTAAACCTGAATCGGCTCACCATCAGGGTTGCTTGTGCTTGTGGTGTTGTGCTCACCTTTCTGTTATCGAAAATTGGCTTGTGCATATTAACTATTATTAACTAGTTCGTTGATATTGAGGTTTTCCTTTATTACTGCGGCTGCAGGTTTAGCTTGAGTACACTGATTTTTGTTAGAGTCACTCGAATTAGAGGTGGTGTTTAATGTCTTTTTTTTTGTTATTAGAAAATAGTTTAAATTAAGGTCAAATTAAGTCAGCAGATTGGATGCCTCTGATTCCCTGACTCTTCCCATCCTGGTCCTCCAGGCTTCCAGGATGGGAAGAGTCAGGTGGCCATGCCTCCGTCATCTGGGACTGGTCAGGGCCTGGTGATCACACACCTGGATTTGCATACATAACAAAAACACTACAAACAAAGATATGCCAGGGGCGTAACAATCTCACATAATAATATGAAGAGGACTTGAAGATGTTTTTCTAATGTAATAAGCTACTCATCAGTGAGTTTATTATATTCCTTTCATATGATATCACTATAACATTATATGATAGGGACTGGCAGTCTGTGCCAATACTGTGATGTCACCCATTGGTTTGTGGACAACCATTTTGAAGTTTGACATTATGGCCGCTACCATTTTGGTTTTGCAGAGCCAGGAATGACCATATTTGGACGAAAGCACGGACATGGTGGGTGACATGAAATGGCAGCCTCAGTACATTAAAATATCACAAAAGATCTGAGGTTAGAAATCTGCAATCAGAACCCATTACTGGATTCAAAGATGTTCAGCACTGCCTAGTTTGACTGAGTTTAATGAGTTTGTGTGTTGAGCTGGACGGACTAACTGAGAATTACTTATAAAACACAAGGTGGCCACGCCCTAAAGCACCACCTGCTTTGTTTTACTCTAATGAGACCATCATTTACAAAAACAACATCATGTTGTGCGGAAGAAAACTTGAAACTAGAGATTGACCATTAACTCATGAGCAAACTGACACTCATAGGTCATAAATCAAGTAGGCTCATAAAGCTCAGTACAATCAGATATTTTTATTGCAGTCAATGGCGCAGCCCCCTGCTGGCCATTAGAATGAATACAAGTGTAAGACACAAAGCTCTGTCCTCTAATTATACTGTCAATGGTCTGTGCATCCTGTCCAAGCCTCTCCAGACAACAGGGAAGAGATTTGCCAGTCCTCACTGACATCATCTCCTGGACTTTGGGACATCGTATTAATATTCTCTGAAACCATCGAAGGTTTCTAATGCAGCCATGCAGCTGTAAAATATATTGTAGGCTGAGAGTGCATTGTAAGTTGTATTATGTTGGGAAAGAAAGATGAAAAATGCAATTAAGTGAGTTGCATGGATCATAAACCTGCACTGATGTAAAATTATGTTCTGTCGTGATAAAGGTTGAAGACTACCAAAGGAAAGATGAATTCTGTCAGGTATGCCGGAGGATGCTGAGCCAAAATCAGCCCTGTTGTGTGACGGCGATGATGGTGTCGACGCCCAAGTTGGCACACTTTAATAAAGTTGGGGCAGGAATAACAGAAAACAACAAAAAATGATGACAGAGTCAGCACAGGTCGAAAATGAATAAAGAATCATGCCCGAAGAAGATCGAAAAACAGAAGTGAAGGAGATTGTGTGAAAACAAAGGCACAGGAAGGAGGAAGAGCAGGAAAGAAAGAGAGAGGGTAGATAAATAGATTTTCTCACTGTGATTAATTATGCGAGTGGCAATTTTCTGACATGAAGCCTTGGAGTTTTTGGGGGAACCAACAAACATGGGCTCATTCTCCTCCCTCTCCACCTCCCTCTGTCTCTGTTTCTCATGCAGAGACTCATCTTTCTCTCCTTCTTCTCCTCTCTGCTTCATTTACTCCCCATGGTTCACCTGAGATTGATGATCCTCTCCTCTGATTGTGGTAATTACCCCTGTCCTGCTGCTGCAATGCATTATGCACAACAGACTCACAAAGCATAGAAGGGGGCAAGGCCAGATTGCTATTCATTGGCCTCTTGATGCATGCTGGGAGACGCTTAAGCGGGAGTCTCGTCAAGGACCAGAGACGATGGCTGACTTGTGCTGGCAGTATTTAGCACCGCTGGTCGACGATTGATGTGTCAAGATGGAGACCAAGACGGCGTTTTTGTTGTTTGCCGCTCTGTGAAGACTGAAGCAGATGAAGTCTCCTCCTTCAACATTTTGAAGTGAGACCTTCCTCGTCGTCATGTGTCAAGCTGAAGAGGACTGCTCG
The DNA here is from genome assembly GCA_946959425.1 of Argyrosomus regius. Lineage (NCBI taxonomy): Eukaryota > Metazoa > Chordata > Actinopteri > Sciaenidae > Argyrosomus > Argyrosomus regius. The sequence continues at coordinate 13,868,054 of OX336905.1, forward strand.
CTTTGTTGGATCCTGCACAAGTGTCAGGTTCAACTTTTTGTTGTTGTACTGATTTTTCATACAGAGTGAGTGAGACACTTTGAAAAGTTGTGTGGTGTCAGGATATAGCTGTAGCTTTAGGCCCCATGTGCAAGGTCTTCGGCTTTGGGGACATTTGGGGACAGTGGAAATCACTTTTTACAGTCTACGAGCATCAGTCAATACTGAAGCTACCATTTCAAAACCCTGCATACAGTCTGCATCAGGCCAAACAGTTCATCTGACCTCCAAGACTCACTCAGACCACCAAAACGCTTCATACATGTCTCAAAATAAGCTTGTTTGAACAGAACACTGGCAGCAATTCTTCTGTATCTCATCATAAAAAAGACCTTTTCACTTCAGCCATTTTAAAAAGGAGTATAAATAATGACATGCTTTATAAGATAATAAACTTTTGATCTAACACAGGGAAAACCAGCTTGTTTCAGCAGCTCATGCACAAGGTGGATTATTGCTCTTCTGTCTGCTTCTGTCTGTAGCAGTGAGTCTGAAGTGAGTTCATTCAGCCATGTCTCTGTGATGCTACACTCTGGACACCTCTGTAGCATGGTTAGCTCCTTCATCTTATTGGGGAGAGGTCTTACATTCCCCATGATAACAGATGGTATACACATGCACTTAGATCCAGGTCTGCATCCCCAGAGGTAGATAGGCCTGTGTGGCTTAGGGTCGCACCAATCAGGATCAGCCTAAAACCAGGATTAAACTGTGCTTTGCTTTAAATTTTGCAGCAGCAAATCTTTTAATTTAATTTACAGCAAGCTTTAAATGTCAGCAGTTCACTGGAAAGCTGAAGTGTCAGCAAAGTAGATGTTTGTTCTGATATTTAAAAGTTCTCCGGTGTTTGATCCCATCAATAAAATCAATTTATAAGGCTAAGACTATATAAATTGCAGCCGATTCAGTGGTATGCCTCTCCAGGTTAGCAGTGACTCTGGATGAATCACAGAGCTCACTGTGCAGACGTTTCATTAGGAGCTAAGATGTCCACAGAAAAGGTCAGTGGATTATTCTGAGAAACTGGGATGTTGCAGAATTTTTTAAAAATAGCCTCGCAGCCCTGACAGAGAAAAATGATGTCTGGAGGAATTCTTCTTTCACACTTTGACTAAACCGACCCTTAAAAACTGTTGTGTCTTATCATCTTTGTCAATTGCAGTACTGTTTCTTGGGGAGGACCAGTTGCCAGGTAACCACACACAGCCACAGGGGGGCTACTGCATCACACGGTTGGCCATTTGATCCCAGCTCCACCTGTCTACATGTTGAAGTGTCCCTGGGCAAGACACTGACTCCTGAATTGATGGTCTGGACAAGACCTTGCATTGTGGTGACCGCCATCTGTGTGTGTGTGAATGTATGAGTGCAGTTGTTATAGTTCAGTCAGGGTGAAACATGCTGCGTTTTAGTATCGAGAAGATTCTAAATATGGATTTTTAATACAGACACTCATACAATGGAGATCTTAGACATTCCTTCAACAATCCTTTATGTTAACATGTCAGTTTGTGCATTAACAAGGGTTCATTCAGTGCATTCACTCTGGACAAAGAGCCTTTTAGATCTGCTCTATTTTGTGCTCATACTGGCTTTGATATTATTAAAAACGGCAGGTTGAGACAGAAACATCTTTAACAGCAATATTCAGGGGCTATCACTGGGGGATCGCTGCATCACAGACTTTTTAATGGACTTAATAAAGTGACAAAGTACACGTAGCATGACACAAAAACACAACCCACTGTGACAAAGTCACACAAAGTGATTTGCATAAAATATACATGCAGTATATACATTATATATTTGTCTTATTATACAGAGCACTTCCTGAACAGTTCAATCAGCAGATAGACTCACTGGTTTGGACTTAAACCACATATCCTGCGTTTAGTCTTTCTGCTTTCAGACCACATCAGAGTTCACCTGGACAGACTCTTCTTTTCAGACAGCTTTCACACCATCCAAAGTGCAGAATGTGAAACACTGAGCACATTCGTGCTGTAGCATGATTTTTTTAAAGTGAAACTGTAACAACACATCAACTCCATTCAATGGCTTCTTTTGTCTTGTCATTTTAAGACCAATTCAAAGATTCATTCATCAAGAGCAACACCCTGATTCTAATATTTCAACCAAAAAAGGCCTTAAAGAGCATAGACCTTCACCTAGGCCAATAGTTCAGTCTTCTGCGATATGCAAATCAGCATGTGCAACCACTATAAAGCCGCTGTCTGATGAAAACTAGCTGACAAAACAAACCTCACACATGGCCATGAGACACGTTTGGTACCAGAATGAACATCTCTGTTTACACAGTAAACTATTTTAAATGGATTCACATGAATTGTGAGTGAAAGTCGATATGTGCAGGGTTTTTTTTTTTTTTTTTAATGGTTCTAACGACGTGGACGATGGTTCCGAGCTTCAACTCTCCCGTTCATGTCCACCTTAGTTGATGGCTGTCCTACATGTGTCCACATAGCACAGTGACCCAGTCAAAGCCATTTTACTATTTTAGATTGAAATCAACCCTGATAAGTATAAGCAGTTACAGGAAATCAATGGATGGATGGATGGATGGATTGAAATCAGCATAATCCATGTTAATGACCAGAGAGATCACAGAGTTCGTCACCTATCCATAAATAAAAGATATTTAAAAGCTCTCCTCCTTCTGTCTATCTTACATACATGGTGGAACAAAACATCTTTTCATTGGTCAGTAAGATTCTAAATGCTGACAGTAGACAGAAGAGAATACATTCCATAGAAACAAGTCAAAATCATCATATAAATGAATATAAAATAAAAAATGATTCATCTGCCCCATGATCCGGATCCGGATGGATTCTCCTTTGGCTCATGTTTCACCCTTCCAACAAGTTTCATGAAGTCTTTTTCCTATAATCCTGTTGACAGAAAAAAACAGCGGCGCTGAAAACATAACCTCGTGGGCGGATGTAATTAACTCTAACCAAGGTCCCCAAATCTAACTAAGCTATGATGAACCCTAATCTTATTTTAAAGACTTGCTAATTGATGGAGCTCATTCATGGTCTCTCTTCGTGTAATAAAAAGGCAAAAAGGTCTCGCTCTTTGTCCTTAAGTTCAGCACTGGACTTTTCTAATCTTTGCCGAGAAGCACATCAAAGACACGAGCCATCTGCATCTTTAATGGAGGAGCTGACCCTGGAACAGTTTGTGCAGAAACCCCCCTCTCGCCGTCTCTTCCCTTGGTCACCACAGTTCCATTCTGCTGCATTGCAGTTTACAAAGATCATTATCAGCACATTTAAAACAATTAATGTATGCACTCATCTCTGGGGCGAGAGCTGGAGGTCGCTAATTATCATCACTTCCACTCTTTTGTTGCTTTATTGAGAGAAAAGACCTGTGAGTCAGGAGTTTAGAGGAAGCATGTGGAGATAATGAAGTGTTACCTGCTCTCTTCTGTAAGATCAGGATGTAAATATGTTTCTGATCTGAGTTCAGACGAAGCTGTTTACTTTCTAACCCTCCCACTGTATTCTTCATCAGGTCAGGTATTATATTCAATTAAGCCAGAGATCTATTTGATGAGATCATACTAATTATTGCTCCAGTGTTCAGTTTAAATGAGTTTTCCTGTCATTACTCATCAAGTGGGTTACGTTCAAATTAATCTGAACAGTTTATGTGTTTGTTCTAATTGTTCAAACTTGACTTTTTGAAGCCCTAATGGGATGACACGAGAAAAATGACTCAAAAACAGGTCTATGTGTCGGTTAGAATGTCATAAATTCATTCTATAAAAGAAAAGAAGCTTTTACCAATGCAAGTCAGACAGTTTGTGGCTGAATAATCTGCTGATGTTGTCTCCAAACAGAAAACCACGGAGCCGTCCCACTGCAGTTGATTCAGTCTGTCTGTTTGTTGGCTGACTGACAGTCGAGATAACAGCGTCAACATGTTGGAATTCTCCACGAAAACAAATGATACTTGACAGAAACCTTGAAATGAGCCATAAAACCGTGCACACATTACAGCTCAAAGGTTTTAACAGCTATAAAAATACATGCTGAGGCAGAGGATAAACTTTTGACAGGAAGGGCATCTCCAGCAGACCCCGTGCAAGCAAACAAAACAAGATTTTACTTCAACTTTTCTACCATAAAATAACAGATTTTAAATATTTTTCATGCTACACTCTCTTGTAATCTGTTATTCTCACTCTGCAACTTGTATGTCTGTTCTCACCCGCAAGAATAATGTAATGCTTTATGGCACTAAGTCACACACCACCAACTATTTCACTGATTTTGGTGAAACTGGATCATATTTTATGGAGAAAGGGTTTCCTGGTTTTCCCTCTGATCAACTCTCTGTGATTTACAGAGTTTCCTGATGGACAGTGAAGTAAACTGCTGCCAACTGTAACTGCAAAAAGTCTCACCCAAAAATATATGTCAGCGCTAGTAGCGACATTACCACAAAGGAACAACAATTAACCAGTGGAGTCTGGAGGGACGGACTGGAGTTAAATACTGCAGGAGCTTGATGATGGGATGAGTAGCAGGTGTGGGAGCAGAGCAGGTGAGTATCAACGGAGGAGTGGCCAAAGAAGGTCAGCCACGCCCAGCCTGCACAGACAGGGGAGACCAGACGAACAGAACTAGAACACAAAGGGCAGGGAAATAGACATGACTAACAAATCCTAACAGACTCAGTGGTTGGTGAGAGCTTGGTGAAATAAAAGGCTGAAAGACAGACGCCGAGCTGGGCTGACTGCTGTTGGACTAGTCAGTAATATTAGCTGGCTGCTATGTCTGCTGTTGTTGACCTTCATGATGTTTGGCTGTTAGCAAAGTTGTTGACTTGCTAGTTTTTGTAAGTTATGTAATCAGAACAAATACTCGAGTACATCTGTAGGATTATACTGGAGGAAACAAATAGTGTCGCTTTAACATGTAAAACGGTTTATAACATATTATAATGTAGTTGTAATCAGATATAACTGTTTATTAATATATTTATCAACTTATAAGTGGAGGCTGATGTATACACAGATAATGAATGGCAATTAAGAAAAATACAATAAATACTTGATAAACACTTAATATTTAAATTTATGTAACGTTTGTATAGTGCTTATGAATGCTAAATAGAGGGACTTGAAGTAAATTTTACCGTGTTGATCATGAACATCAGGAATACAGATACAGATTGTTCTTGTGATTTGTAGGTGAGTTCTTGGCCATGTACAGCAAACAGAACTGACATTGTGGAAAATCTGGCAGAGTTTGTTACATTTTTCACGTCTGTTCAAAATGGTTTGTTCCGGTGTAATACAAATAAAATATCCTCAAGATTTGCCCGTGTTTGGACATGGAGTAAGATAAGTCAGTGACCTTGATGTCTGATATCCACAGTGAAATTTTCTAAGTGCTGCAAAAATAAAAAAAATAAAAACTCAAAGAGAAAATATTGAAATAATACTTGTCTTTCTGTATATCTTCCAGCACACTGCTGCTAAGCAACACATCAGACAGTGAGCAAAGAGGAAGTTACTTTCCCAAACAGCTTATGATGAGTGATGGGGTCTTACAGGAACACACTATTTTTTGCCAGATGGAACAGTTTGGTTATGTCACAGATTCTTCTCTGCACTCTCTCACTGGTATGAAGTGGACGAGGCTCATTTAGACAACGATGTGACATACTGCGCTAATCACAATTTAAAAAATACTTGAATTAGAATCTGGTGACAGTTGGTGGGTTGTTTCGTTAGTGTCATTGACACTTTGACTCTTCTTCACAGTGCTGAACATCACAGGGATGATACTCAGCAGTGACAGGCACAAATACATGAAGTCAAACACAGCAGCTCACAATACTGAAATCAAGACTCGTAGTCCCCTCAGCGAGTCAGCCTGTTTACGGCGGCACATTTTTGCCAAAGTGAGCACCTCAGGGACCTGTACCAGTGCCCCGAGTATTTCATTAACCACACCCACATACTTGTGATTGGCTATGACTTATTTAGTCATGAGTGTTTAATGTTGCAGAGAATATTTGAAGTCACGTTTTTATGGGCTTTCTTGGTCACAGCAATTTCTGGTTATTTAGCACCCACCTGAAGTTGTTTATCCAGAGCTATTCCACGTGAAAGTGGATTATAACGAAGAGCATTTACTCAAGCATTGTACTCAAGTACAATTAGGTATTTCCATTGTACTGTTTAACTCCACTCCATTTATTCCACAGCTGTAGGTACTTCAGTATACAAACATTTGATTTACAACACATAGGATCAGTGAATAAAATGGTAAATGGGTGGACTCTTTCTTTTCTGGTCTTATAACCACTCAAAGCATTTTAGAACACCTGTCACATTCACACACACACACACTGATGACAGAGGCTGCCATGCAAGGTGCCAACAGCTCATCAGGAGCGATATAAGGGCTTCCTATCTGAAGTGCTCACGATGATACTAAACTCACCCGTACACCCACATCACACACCACCTCGCATGTGTTGTTATGGATTAAACTAACCAGCAATATATAAAATAGTGCTCCACTGATACTAGCCTTTTCAAGCAGGTACCTTCAAAACGGCTCTTTGGGTGACGTCACACATATGCTGTCCATTTTTTATACTGTCATCACCTTAGTAATAGTTTTGAAATATATACCACTAATATGGGGTAGATTTATGGAAGTCATACATGCATACATTTTATTTCATTAGTTTTTTCTCAAGATCAAATTATTATTCTGAAATAACGAGATCATTTTCACAAGATCTCAAAAAGACGAAACATTATTTTTCAGAGATGATAACATAATTAATTGAAGATCCAGAGAAAACAGTGTAGTGTATTAAATTATTTCAACTGCAACGTTCGCCTGCTCCTCTGACATCGTTACACTGAATGATGTTTCCTGCAATGATTTAATATACTAGACTATACTTTTGTGTTATTGAGATTCTTTGAGATCTTGAGATCTCAAAAAAAAATTATCCCATTATCTTGCCATTATAACATTTGTTATCTTAACATAATGAAATTAATAACTCGAAATCTCAAGAAAATAAATGAAATCAAGTCGTTATCATGAGAAAACAGATGTACGGAAGCCCTGAGTGGTCATACATTCATGCATTTTATTTCCTCTGTTTTCTCATGATAACGAGTACATTTTGAAAAAAATTGGTATTGGTATTATTTTCTCGAGATTTATATATATATATATATCTTAAAAATAATGTATCCGGAGCAGAGGCTTTGTGATCAGCTCAGACTCGTTCATCAGCTCAGATTAAGACGTCAGTCTTGTACGAAGCAGCTATAGGATGTGCGCCTGCTTACAGATTCACCTCCTCCTCCTCTGCTTCCTCGTGATTATACAAGCCCACACACTGTCAGCAGATATATACAGGAGGAAAAATAAGATGATCAATCTGTGCATCTAATCCAGCTTCATACAGTGGCATTATATCCATAATTAAAAAGAAGATTAATAGCATCTTTAAACAATGACCTACACAGAGAGTGTGGAGCAGTTTCTGTAAACACTGGGCGGCTCAAACTTACACTCACTTTAGTGTATGTTAATGCACAGCCTTTATGATTAATAGGGGGCATAGCACTTGTATGTGACCTTGCAGTGGCGTGATGTTAACTGGGGACATGTTTCTCTGTGAGGGGTAAAATAATATGCTGACACTCAAATACAACCTCTCCCCCCACCCGGCATCATGAATAATCAGATTAATACATCAAATTATGAATATTCATTAGATCTGAGATTCATGCGGGAGTTATGTACTCTACATACAAGTGGTGCTGCCATAGGTGCTTCATACATCCATGAATATTAAGACTGTGTGTCATTTTAATGGCTTAACAAATATTAGCTTATTTATGAAAGAACGTTTGAACAGAGTGATTTGCCGACCTGACACTGAATAAATCACAGGCTGATGGGGGAGGAGTGATTCTTGGCAGGTGAGTCGAGAGAAAAACAACAGCATCAGTTGTTTGTTCAAATCCTTAACATGGCCATGATGACTGTGTTTACATGGAAGAGGGGTCCTTAAAGTGTTCAGAGAATTGCATGTTTAATTGCACGTTGATGATTTGATATGTTCAAAAGCAGCAGAACAGCTGTATATCGTACTGAGGTATTTGTTTTCCTAATTAGTGACCAGTGGTTAATGACAGTAGACAGTATTGTTGTAATAAGAAATTTGGTGAGAGCAATAAGGGGTGTAATGAAACAGATCGATACTGGACTCAAACCAACATGTTCTCGTTCAAGGTCGCCAAATATCGACGCTGCTTTGTCACGCCTCTCAAACAGAAGCACAAGGTACCCTTTGGTGTCTCTATGAAATGTGACTGAACGAACCCAAGAAACAGACAACATCATCTGTCTGAGGTCTAAACCATAACCAACCAACCATAGCATCCACTGGGAAGAGGTCAAAGGTGATGGACAAGGAGTCACCTAATCTTTATAAAGAGATATCTGCACATGAATACAGAATCTGTAGGCAAGCGACCAAGACTTGGGCACTGGAAGCATTCTGGTTTCCTTTTGTAGGCCGAGTAGTTATGATCAGTCCTGTTTGAGTGGGCTTTGGTTGCAACAGTTTAAACCTATATTAAGTATCATGAGATAACTTTTTTATGATTTGGTGCTATATAGATAAAATAAAATTGACATTGTATTAAACAGTCCATATGGAGAGCAAAAAAAACGGAATGCATTGGCCGAAATGGAACTTCGAAACCCATCGGCTATTGTCTGACAATGATTTAGCTTTTTAGAATTCTGTTCATAGAGATTGTGTCTTGTCATTCTCACATATACAGTTGCTAATTGGACTGCAGAGGAAGTCTTGGCCCAAATATCCACTTGCTTGCTACCCCAGAAGTTTAAAAACATTGACTGTCGTTCCCAGAGGCTAAATCGTCACCAGGGCCCAGTATTTCAAAACTTGTAATCTGGATCAGGATAATCCGGATAATGAAATCCTCCTTTTCTCAGTCATGGATCAAGGTGATCTGCTGACTTTATCTGAGTATTTCGAAACACTGGCAGGGTGGATCACCGTGATCCCGATCTGGGCGGATACGGATTTCCAAATCTCGTGTCTCCGCCTCCGCGGATCGAAAACATGGCGGTCTACCTCACGAAAGGAGCAGCTGGGAGCACGACTTCACGTCAAAAGTGTAAGTTTACCGTCGTCTAATATGTAACGGTTTTAAGACCATACGAACTCCAACCAATGTGCGACGGCTCAGTCCTTGCTTCGGAAGCCCAGGGTTCAAATCCGACCTGTGGCTCTTTCCCGCATGTCATTCCCCATCTCTCTCTCCCCACATTCCTGTCACTCTTCAGCTGTCTCTGTCAAAATAAAGCTTGAAAAGGCCCAAAAAAGTAATCAAAAAAATAATAATAAAGTGTCAGAATACTACAGTAATGCTGGTGATGATGTCATGCTTTTGTGACACAGATATACTCATACACCTTCTCTGTCTTCTACTTTCAGAGTCCACTCACAGCCATGGACCACTCAGCTATTAAGGACAACCAGGTCCATATGAGTGTTGGAAATCCTTGGAAACGCTTTAATTGTATTGATACATTCAAGGTTTTCAAGTTATTGGATTTTGAATAAAGTGCTTGAAACTGCTTGAAATTGTAATTGCATTACTTTCATGGTATATAGCTTGGTCAGTGACACAATTAGAAACATTTTTCCATACTAATTTGTCTGCCTTATATAGAAGGCTCTCACTAAACATAATTATGGTCATTTATAGCAAAATAGCATCTGATTTGATGAAGTAAAATAATCAGTTTGTACACAAACACTGAAATACATTGCTGCATGTTTCAAAATCACATTCAAGCTATTTCCAAACATTTTAAAAGTGCATTTTTAAGCTTCTGACTGAAGTCAAATTTGTCTTCATTTAATCAGAAGGATGAAAATATACCTTGAAAATGCTTGGAAAGTGCTTCAATTTGCAGCTTGAGTAACAATATCTAGGAGAAGTGGAGCTGAGACTTTGTCAATCTAAGTGAAATCCACCTCTGAGGTGGGATTCAAATGATCCTGAAATTTTGGTATCAAGTTGATCCAGATATCTGCCTTAACTTTTGAAATACCCAAATCCAGCCTTTTATCTGGATTCAAGGGAGGATTGGATTACCAGAGCAGAATCCTGATCTTCAGGATCAGGATTATCTGGATCTGTGTTGAAATACCCAGTTTTCAGATCAGATCTAGATTAAATCCAATCCGACCAGGATAATCCTGTCAGATCACTTTTGAAATACTGGGCCCAGATGACAGCCAATGAGTTCTGAGTTTGTCTGACACCAGATGAACAACCTGTTATCACGTGACCAACATTCCATCACCTACATCACGTGATAAGAACTGAGCTTCATCTGTGATTACTAAATAAACTCCATCGACTGATAAAGGCCATGAGATGCACTTTTAACCTCCGGAAAATTTCAAGCTAGTGGACTTTTTTACTACTGTTTTTAAAATCAATACTTTAACAAGCCTTCAGCTTCAACTTAATCAAGTAGTTTTAGTTGCCAAAACCTGAAAGCAAACATTTCAAAAAGCAAGCATTTCCCTTCCATAAAGTTGGGGGATTCACACAAGACAGATTAATAACTGAGCGGTCGATATCTGCACAGCAGAGGCTGACACATCCTGACTTTTAGACCTATGTGGGTAAGCTAAAGAAAAACACTAGTTTCTACATTTCCCAGAATGTAACTTGATGGCATCTTTTCTTTAGATCTGTCTTGTCTTTCAAACTCTGCCCTTTTCTTTGTGACAGTTTTTTGTCATAAATTAAAAGTTTCTTCACCCAAGCTGAGGTGACAAACTCATTCTCACTCCCAGCTCATCAAATTCAGCTGCTTGGTCAGTGGCACTGTGCTTCAAAATATGATGCTGCGGCATCATGTCTGGATGCACCCGTGTAGTTTAATAGTTTGATGTACCATCATAATCAGGTGATGTAGTATAGAGAGAGAGAGAGAGCCCACATATGGAGGATTGAGTAGATGTTTGGGTCACAGGAGACGTCATGTTCATGTCCCTCCTAAAACCAAACGTAAATGCTGACTTCTTTTAAAGGTGGGGTCAGTCACACTGGAGAAAGATAGCTGATTTTTGAGTGTCATTTTCTGGTTGTTAAATACTGACATAGATAGGAAACAAAAGAAAGTGGCCCAGAGCAAGTCACACAACATAACAGGTGGTGTTCATGCTGGGAATGACCAACCCAAGGAATCAGTATTTGTCGACCTAATGACGGGACTCAACAATTAACTACCATCCTGTGGCTGTAAAGTGAAGCAAATACAGAAATGCAAAAAACTGCAGTTCCTCAAACGTCCACTTGAGGCTGGTTCCAGAAGTGAGTCAATCTCCATAAGTCCCCATGTTAAAATGCGGAAATTAACATGTTTACAGCCTGGTACAAAAAACAGTTTTGGTCTCTATAGCTAATTTCCTCGTTCATGACAACTGTACTGAGGGTGAATTTTTATACAACTCACCTGTTCAAATGATATTAAGGCTTAAAGTTATGCAGGATTAAGAGTGTGGCGCCTTTGATTGAAAGGTGAGTGCTGTCACAGGTGGCTTGTTTGAACAACCCGGTGTCATTCAGCCCACCTCAGGTCAACCGTTGATCCACGTCTTAGATTAGCCAGTAGGAGTTACGTAATGTAACACTACGCTACCTGACCACAGCCACTGTGCATCCAGAAATTATGCGAAGGGGGTACCTACAGCATCGCACTTTAAATATAGACACTGACTAAGCAGCAGTATTGCTATGATATTATCAGGGTTATTTCTCAGACTGAACAAAGCCACAGACTGACAGAACCACAGAAGACATTATACAACTGTTTTCACAGGCTGAGTATATAGGACTAACCGTGTAAAGTGCCTCTTTGTCCAAGTGCTTGTAATAGGCTCAATCTAACCAAACATTGTCCTCTGTCTATAGATAATGTCTTTTATTTGCCTTGAAATGAGATGATACCTATGGACAGCTGGAGCTCACCCTCATTAGCTCTGTGCTGTAGTTTGTGTCTGCTGCCTCCTCTGCAGGGTTGAAATACAGTTCTCGCTTCACACACAGCCATCGTTATGTTCTTCGCAGTGTAAATCTGTCAGTAAAATGCTGAGCCACTGGCTCACAGGAAAAGAGAGACCTCACACTTAATATTCAGGCCCATAAATAATCTCTGTGTTGCTGTTTTTATGCAAGCTCGAGAGGCCAGGCTGGAGATGTGTCCCTGATGCAAGAAGAGGAGGAAATGATGGATCCATGACTTTAGTTAAAACTAAGACACTCAAGTCTAGTGCATCATGAATATATTCATAACGGGGGAGAATTATCTCGCTCAGATATACTTCATGTGCAGGCAGACATCCTCCATACAAACACATAGACACCATACAGTTTGCTTGTGTTGTGTATGCCTGGTCAACAGTTCAAGTATGTGTTAAAACAAGAGCAAGAACAGATAATGAGGTCACTTTGTATATCAAATAAAAATGTACAGAAACCTGAGAGACACAAACAGACATTTATTATTTATGAGTTAATTATGTAATGATTAAATGAACTGATGCAGTGAAAGAAGACCCTGATAAGCATAAGCAGTTAAAAAAAATGGATGGATGGATGAATAGTATAAGGGTGGTGTCAACAGAAGTATTATGGGTATATTCAGATATGCTTTCTTCTTTTATTCTTTCTTCTTTTATCGTATCAATTCATATACTGTATGTACAGTGCTTAACAAATGTATTAGACCACGTGTCAGAGACCATCCAGCATCATGAAGTGTCTTCAACAGATGCTTTACCAAAAAAAAGGAAAGCAGATTTTTATTGACAGACCATCATTCCTTTTTATTTTTCAAAAGTGAAAGCAGTCAAGCACCGCTGTGATACACTGTTAAATGATAAATGTACAATAACTTAAATCCCTCTGCCTCATCCCTTCATCTCTCCATCTTCCCTCTATCACTCACATCCTCCACATCACCATTCACAGTTTAACTCACCCTCAACCCCCTGCCAGCTCCACTCATTCACAAAGTAAACTTGGGCAAGTAAATAAATTTTATAAAATGAAAATGGAAATAAATGAAATTGCAAGAAGGAATAAAAATAAATGAAGTATAAAGAGTCCACAGAAGAAGAAAAAAATACAAAACAGAAAATTATTTTCAACCCTATAATAGTACAGCTTATGTTGTCTTATTCATTACAGGTGAATGGGTCAGTATTCTATACTTAACTAACAAATATCACCATAAGACTCCCCCAGTTCATTTCTCACATCAAGACAATTATTTTTTGTTTTACAAGAAATGAAATGAAATGTTATATTTGAATATGCAAATGAGGCATTATCCAGTGCTAACTTTTAGCGATATCTGCAGACACAAACAGACAAAATGAAGTCAAATAAACACCTGAATATGGAGTTTGCACGTTTTCCTTCCACCAGTCTGAGACAAGACATATTTTGGAAGCAGCCTTTACAATTTGCCTGTAGTGCGTTAATTGTCTGTCACCTTGTTTGTCTGTAATCTCTCACAGGCCGTCATTTTGTAGCTGAAATGAGACTTGCAAACCTGTTTTGCTTTTGTGATAGGGATAGTTCCAAATGAGTGCTAACCTGTGATAATTATCCATAAAAGGTTTCTGTCATAATTGTCAATGTTAAAATATAAAGATTTCCCAAAATAGAAGAAGTTTTGACATTCTAATCAGAATAAAAGCTTTCATCTGTGAGAGATGCTGCTCAGCCTATATGTTCACAAAAAGAATATACTCACACATTCTGCAGCCCTGCTGGTAGAAATGTTTGACGGAATTGTTATTACTTACATACATAATTATATACATGCATACAATGATATTAATGTGTCAGAAGAAAGCCATCTACACCAGAACATTGAATTGTGTTTTTAATGTGGATGAATAGACTGAATACAAACGATCAATATAGTGATCACGTTCAAATAGTTCTTTTTGATTCAGATCTAAACCACCTGGGGTGTGTTGTCAGAGCATCAGGTCACGTTAAGTTTGTGGAGTTACTTTGGATCAACTCAACAACTATGACATGGTGTTATGTTCATGATACAGCGATAAAGTTCTGATTAAATATTAAATATTACAACTCATGCCCTGCTCAAGTCTTCTCCACAGCTGAGAAGCAGATACTGCAGGACCAAGACCTCCACGCGTCTCCTGTGTCACTGTGTAACAGACCCATGTTTATTCATTTATTGTTTGTTTCATAGAGCATTCATAAACATTGTATGGTGTTGATGTGTCATTATTAACCAAAAAGTCTGACAAATTAAAATGCCTCTTAATGTTTTCATTATTTGGACAATTTTGCAAAGTTTTGGAAAGTAAAAATGATTCCTTAAATTTACTTTCTTTTTTTTTTTTTTTCAGTTTAACAATTTAAACTCCCCTCCAGATTCACAAACCCCCCAAATTCTAAAAGTATATGACCTCACTGACATAAAAATAAGAAAAAATGAGTTATAGAATGTCCTTGCTAAGCTGCAACTGAGGAAAAGTAACAAACATAGTTTATTTATTAAAAAATGAACTTCTAACATTGAAATTAAAAGTGAGAATCTCTTTGCAGCCTGTATGAACAGGAACATCAACAAGGACGAGCGTCGCTTTAAATGTAGATATTAGCATTTCAGTATTATCTTTTAACATTGCCTCAATGTAACTTGGTTTCCAGCATGCAGCTTTGTGAATGGGTAGACAATAACCAGCAACAGATTCTCTCATTTGTGTTCACGTTGCAACGTTCAAGAACAAGCCACACGTAAACAAATGCCACGCGCGAGGAAGTTCTTCTCTCATTGTTCAGAAATATTACCGTGATGATTCACCTCTTAACACTTTCTCCTCTTGCTGTTTTTTCTTCATCATGCAGCACTAGCAGCTCGTATTTTTAATTGTTTTCATTGTGTTTACCAGTTTCCATTAAATGAACAAAATATCCAGTTGGAGCATCTAGACTGTGACTAGAAAACAATGTCCTGATGCGTCTTATTAGAAGACTTGCCGCTTCAAGAGTTCGCCGTCGGAGATGTGCTCTGACGGATGCATACTGCCACACACTCGCACGACAATTGTTCCTCAGACGAGGTCTAATCAGGTAAACTTGATTAGATGGCTGTACTGACATTAAAGAGTCCCATCAGGTGATGCACGAGCAAGTTGTTTCAGATGGTTTACTCAATTGCGCTCCTGCTGCAAACAAACCGATCCACAGTTTGAATGGAGGCGAGCAGAGATCACCCTAAGTGATCTCAGTCTACTTGCGTTTCCCTGCATCTGAGTGTGATTGCTGTGTTTATATATAACAATGAGCCATAACATTATGACCACCTGCCTAATATCGTGTAGGTCTCCCTTTTGCCATCAAAACACCCCTGACTTGTCGAGTCATGGACTCCACTAGACCTCTCTGGGTGTTAGCAGCAGATATCTCGTCAGTCGCAAGGTGGGTCCTCCATGTATCGGACTTGTTTGTCCAGGACATACCACGGATGCTGGATTACACTGAGATCTAGGGGATTTGGAGGCCAAGTCAACACCTTGAACTTGTTGTTGTGTTCCTCAAACCATTATCCTGCCCGTAGAGGCCACTGTTTCCATGGAAGGGTGTAAATGGTCAGAAACGATGCTTGATAGGTGATAAATGTGTCACGTTGGGTGAGCGGCGAGGTGCAAGAAAGGACCCAAATGCAGGGAATAAAACAAACTTACTTTAATAACAAAAAGCGGCTGGATGTCCAGGCAAAAACACAGAAACCAAAAGGCAAATAATCCAACCAACAAAAACCAGGAACCGGAACACAGGGGTGAACACCAAGAGAACACGAGAGATCAGAGAGAGACATAGAAACAAACAACCAAGAACACACGAAACCAAGAGAACGGACAGACAAGGAAACAAAGGAAACACAGGAACTAAATAGACAAGACTAAACAGACACAGGTGAAACAAATCAGGGGCAGGTGCAAAATCAAAAAGTGCGGGAAACGACAGGAAGTAGACAAAGACAAGACAGAACTACAAAATAAAACAGGAAAAACTGAAACAAACTGAAACTGTAACTACAAAATAAAACAAACTCAAAACTATGACAAAATGTCAACGTAACATCCATATGAAATATATGGCAGGACACAAGGTTTCCCAGCTGGACATTGACCAAAACATCACACTGCCTCCACCGGCTTGCCTTCTTCCCATAGTGCATCCTGGTTCCTGGTGAGCAACAGACATGCATCTGGGCACCCATGTGATGTATAATGTTATTCACCAGACTGGGCCACTTTCTTCCATCGTATTGTCAAGTCAAACTCAAAATACGCTGAAACTTAACATACATAATGAATGAGTTGCCGCACCTCGCTGCCGCCCGGACATATTAAGACAACACACTCAACAGGTGAGAGAGAGAAGACGCGTGATGCAAACAAATGGATATGAAGCAAACGAAGCAAGTTGACAATACGGACTGTAAGCATCAGAAACGGCGTGCAAAATCATCATGACATCTACAATAAACCTGCTACATGCTAACTAAATACTGGCTGACACGTATCTTGGTCCAGTTCCGTTGCTTACGTACCCATTGTTGACGCTTTTGGGAGTGGACAGGGGTCACCATGGACCAGCACCCTGACTGGTCTGTGGCTATGCAGCCTCACATACAACCAACTGCAATGCACTGTGTGTCCTGACACCTTTCAATCAGAACCAGCATTAACTTTTCAGCAGTTCGAGCTATGTTAGTCCATTTGTTGAATTGGACAGCCTTCACTCCCCACCCATCACTGAGCCTTGGCCACCCATGACCTGTGATGGTTGACTGCTTTTCCTTCCTTGAACCACTTCTGATCACTGCAGACCGGGAACAGCCCACAGGGGCTGCAGTTTTGTTGTCAAAGTCACTCAAATACTTACACTTGCCCATTTTTCCTGCTTCTAATACATCAAGTTTGAGGAGTAATGGTTATTTGCTGCCTAATATATCCCACTGACAGGGGCCATGATAACAAGATAGTCAGTGTTATTCACTTCACCTGTCAGTGGTCATAATGTTATGGCAAATGAACCAAACCAGCAGGTGAAAGGCTCCAGATTTCCAAACAAAAAGTATCTAAAAGTTTTGTTAAAGATGTATTTGTCCTTCACATGGTGGCGGCTTCTCTTTTCTTCACTGGAATTTCGAGACTTACAGACACTTTGAGGGTTTGAGTTGTGCATGGCTTTTAGCAACTTCTTGAAATTTGATTTCTTTAATGCAAAACAGCGACATGTTTATGAGAATAAAAAATCATATGAAAACAGCAGAAGCAGAAGTACATTTGCAGCACAAAGACCTAGTGACGGTGCATTGAAATGAGGGACACAAAAACTCACCCTTCTCAGCATATCTGGAGCTTCTGATGGCCAGTAGCCAGCAGAAACCACTGCTGCACCTGTTCTGGCAATCAGTGTTTACTGCTGTAAACAACCAGCTACGGCCAAATAACATCAGGCATGCCAGAGCACTAATGGGCACGCGGTAAGGTGGCAATCACGGGCAGTATCATCGCTATCAGACACAATTCTTATCTGTGACATCTGCCCTGACTGCGGCATAATATCACCTGGAGGCATGTGGAGGAGCTGTGCAGAGCTCCAGCTCATTTCACAAGGAGTGAGGGAAGGCGGAGGTGGGGGTGGAGGAGGGCGCACCTCCACAACATCCAAATTCACAATAATCCTTTGCCTTAACTCAGGTCACCAGTGTATGACAACCAGCAAGTCATAATAACTCTATCTCCTGCCCTTTTCTCAGCACAACATGAGCGGAATCCCATAATAAGTTCATTTCCATAATGAAAGACTTTATGGTTGTGCTGGGAGAATGACAGCAGGCACTGTGCCCTTTGTCTTCATACCAGGAAAGGCGTCTCCTCGGCTGTGTATTCCACTGCTCGGTTTTAATGTGAAGGCAGTAAAATCACGATTACCGCTGTACACTGAGGAGGGTTAAGGACATGGAGCAGGGAGTGACCTGAAGAGAGAGGGGAGTTCAAAAATAATGTCGTGTCACACAATGCAGACTAACATCATTTATTCATCTTCTGATTTATTCTCACTTCATCATTTAGTCAACAAAATCTCCAAAAATATCCTTCACAAGGTGATTCTTCCTTTGCTTGTTTTGTCTCAAGCAAGAACCTGAATATCTTACATATATTACATTTTAGAAGAAGAAGAAAATATTTATTCACTGTGTTGGCTAAAATATTTGAAATGACTTAAAGTCACTGGAAGTTTCTCTAAACTTTCCTTATAATGGGTTTCAACATTAATTACGCAATTAATTCTGTGAACCAATCAAGAAAACAATCCTCTCCGTCTGTCTCAAAGCCAGCCCGAGCCCAAAGAAGCCGGCTTCACTGTCTTTAGGGTAATAGATCAACCCAGAATCATATACATTTTTCAGAATTTATTCAAACCCATTTGTTCCTTTTACTGTCCTCTCAGATCAAATGACCAATCAATAAACAGAATCTGATCTGAATGGGTTCAAAACCTGCGGTCCACTCCAAGCTCCTCCACGAGCCTCTTCTCTCATTGGGTCGTCCTGATGACGACGTCCTGGTCGCGATCATTTTTTGGATCATGGACCAGAGGGTGACTGAGGAGGGCTGGAACACACTGCTGGGGCAGGTGGTTAAATTAGGGGAAGCAAGAGAGTCCGAGTCAACTAAACAAATCACTAAACCGGCTAATCCAAATTGCTGGCATCTCTCTTGCTGGTTTGATTCAGTGTTTTTACCCCACACTCATTACCGGTTTCTTCTGTGTCTGTGAAAGTGTTACAAACATGAAACAAATATAACAAATACATATATAAAACCCAAATAACTGACCTTCAGACAGTCAGTTTTAGAGACGTCTCATTTATATGATGGACTATGAAGAGTCCCTTACAGAAAATATTTGAAGAATCACATGTAAAACGTGGTTTGCACATTAAACATACTTTGCACATGGTAAATACTCAGATTTTCCATGCTATAATGTGTGAAGTCCGTGTCAATTCCCATGTGGAGGAATTTCCAGGGTTTCAACATGTGCTCTACATGTTGCATCATGTGGTAATGGGTTTCCTACATGTGTTTTTCTCTGAGGGGATGACAGGGATCCTTTAATAAAACTACGACGATGAGCTGCAGGGTGTATAAGATAGAGCCGTTCTGGTTTGTATAGGTGAAGTAATGAACACACCCTCCTGATTAAACCCCCAGTATACTGCAGCTTCATCTGTACAAACTGACCATATGGTGTGTTCGAGCCGCGTAATGTGAAGACGGCAGATAAGATCTGTGAAAGGGTGTGTGTGTTCCAGCCAAATGTCTTCCTCTCATGATGTCCTCAGCTCGCTTTTAACTCCAGCTTAATGGCACCATTTCATGGCCATTTACCCCTGCTCATGTGGTCCCAGTGAGTCATTAGAGCCGATTTCTGTGGAGTCACAATCGAGTTATCCTCAGGGGAGGACATGATACTTCAAACACAGCGAAGTGGCCCGACACAGGGGTAATAGCAGCTCACACCAGCACTTGGCAGCGAGAAACATAATATGAGATGCAGATTGCGATGTGGAGACCACAAACAATACGTCCTGCTCAGCCGGCACTGCTGGAGTCAAAATGGTGACAGTCATTTATTTATGAGGGTTTGAAAGCTGGCCTGGCCACTTCCAGAGCTCAACCTGATTCTATATCATCTGGTTATTAACATGTGGATGGAGGGAGGGTGGAGGTCTGAAGGGTTTTCTCTGCAGAAGACTCTGTATCCAAGAAGTGGACGCTCAGCACATTTAGTGTGATAGATGAGGAGCAGAGGGAGTAAGTCTTCCCTGCAGCAGTTCTGTTGCTGTTTGTTCTGCGAACACGGCCACAGTTAGACTTTGCATTCACTGTGAAAAGCAGCTCGTAAGAGAAGGCATGGTAACACACGGGAAGGATGTTTTTTTTTGTGCTGGGTTTTGCTGTCACTGGTCCAAGAACTCAAGTGGGGTCTATGTCCTTGATTTGGTACCACAAGTATTTTGTAAATCCCTTTTCTTTATTTGTGGACGTCCCTTAAGTGGAGTCCTGACCATGGAAACACCTGCTACGCAGGTCCTCCAGGGAGAAACCAATCCGGGCTACAACAGACTATGAGAAATAGTCTGATAAATAAATAATAGTCTTTTTGTCCTCATGGGAGCAAAGATGTATGCTGTAGGTACACATTTCCATGGTCACTGTTCAACATGCTCTTTATATTACAACCTTATATTAAACAGATACAAAATAATTAACAATTCATTCTCCTCAGTCCAAAGACAATTTAAAGCTTCTAGTAAACGTTGAGATGACCATCGTCACTGATTGGATTTAAAATAATAGAAACTGTCAAAAGTAGGCCAAATGCAAATATGATGCAATAAGTATCCATATGGAGTTTTTCATTTGTTTGTTTGAAAATAGGGTTAGGGTTATCGAGGGAGGAAGGAAAGTCAGGAGTATTTCCTCCCTCCCAGGACATACAGAGCACACCAACAAAATTGTCATTTGATGACAGAATTTCTGATACATGTAGATTATAAAATGTAAAGAAAGAACTTCAGGTGTTGCCAAGCAGGACCTGAACCATAAGGTCTCCTCTCCACCATGGAGACCTGGAAGAGGACAGGCCACAGAAAGAAAGAAGATGTAGGTAGAGAGAGGAAGAGAAACTCATTCAGCTTTGAGGAATGAACAGAAACAAAAGCAGATGGTAGAGAATACACCAGTTATTAAAACGCTTATAGTTTATTCTGATTTTCATGACAAACATGGGCTAGAAGTACCAGGACAATGAACAGTAGTTATGCGCTGGTACACCTGCTTCTAAATCCCCTCTGTGTGCATCATTCAGTAGCTGTATGAGCTGAATATTTGTTTCCCAGGATGGCGAAGGCATGACATCGTTTTCAGCATCATTTTCACGAGTGGATGGAGTCTGTGGGTCAGTATTTATTGCAAAATCTGCTTCTTTTCTGTAGCTAGCGTCAATTTCAGAATGATGCTCACTCCCTGAAGTCAAGCAGCAGAAGTTAAGTGACAATGTGCAAATACTACTGGCCCATTTTTGTGAGCTAAATATGCGAGAGTAGTTTCAAATGTCACTGTTTATAACACAGTGCGTTTATCTTTGCTGGACGGGCCGCTTTAAATCACATTGGAGGCATGAATTAAAGAGTATACCCACTTCTCCAGGCACCGCTACACCACTGGTTAAGAGATATAATAAGAGTGAGACCGGCTCGCTGACAGTGGTAACAGGTGAAACAGAGAGGCCTGAACTAACCTGAGAAGAAGCAGTAATTGAAAGTTAAGGCGAACAAATGAGTTTTCAGTGAGGATTTAAAGGCCTCAGAGAGAGTCAGACTGTCTGATGTCAGCGGGGAGGTTATTCCAGAGGAAGGGGACATGATAGGAAAAGGCCCTGCAGCCAGCAGACTTCTTTTTAACGCAGAGTCCGGTATTCTGAGAGCAGAGAACACCAGGTGGATTTAATGAGCTAAAAAGAGGTGAGGCCATTTACAGTTTGCCCCCATCCTTTCTATTGCAAAACTTAAGGTCAAAAATAATTTTTTATAATCCAGAAATTACGGCGTGTCTACAAAATTGCAGTGTTTAGCACGTCGTCAGGTGAAAGCTAAATGGTAAATGGACTGTACTTCTAAGCGACTTTAGTCTTCCAACCACTCAGGGTGCTTTTACACTACACATCACATTCACACATCACATTCACTAACAGCAGAGGCTGCCATGCAAAGTGCTCGTTCACACACCGATGGTGCAGACCTCTGGAGCAACCTGGGTTCAGTATCTTGCCCAAAGACCCAAGCTGTGCATACTACTGATGGGTGAGCCTCCAACACATCAACCTTACAGGAACTCTGAGTCCTTCAAACAACAGTCTTTCTTTGTCTTTGCTATGATGTAAACTTGATGACTTAACTGCCTAATATAAGTCCATGAGTTGATTATGTTTGTGTTCATGGCCTAGACTAATTCAGACCGAATTGCTTAATTATTAACACACTAACACAAAAACCAGCTGTCAGCTCCTTGACCTGATACTTTTTTATCAATGAACCTTCAAACTCATAAAATCACATTTCAACCTTTCTTTTACACAAAGAGCACTTGTCTGAAGTCTTCCTCACACGTCTTGTACAGCCTCAGTAATCTCCACAAAGAAGGGAGTTCAGGTTGTATGTTGCCTGAGAGGTTAGACTTAAAAATCCATATTTACACACGACTGCCTGTAAAGCAACTCCGATTTTAACAGTTTTATCAGCTCAGATCTTCACATCTGGAATTTTGATTTAGAAGTCTTGTAGTTTCAAACTGAAACAGTAAAACTGACGGAGACAAACCTATGTCCTCCCAATCCCATTATGCTATACCACTGTTTCTCAAACATGAGTACCATTGGTGGTACGTCACCTCCCTGTAGTGGTACTTGGAGGAATCTCTGAAATATTTTAAATCACAATAAAGAAATAATAAAAATAGAAGAAATAATAGAGTAGATACTTTATTGATCCCTCGAGGGGAAATTTTTGTGTAAAGGTTTTTTACATGCATTTTTACCCGAAATACAACCACACACACACAAAGAGCTCATAAACATGCAAATGTGGAGAGATGGTGGAGTGATGGGCAGCCACACAGAGCGGCGCCCTGAGAGCAGTTGGGGGGTTCGGTGCCTTGCCCAAGGGCACCTCGGCTGTGCCCAGGAGGTGAACTGGCACCTCTCCAGCCACCAGTCCACCTTTCATACTTTGGTCCATACTGGACTTGAACCTGCCACCCTCTGGTTTCCAGGCCAAGTCCCTACAGACACCACCTCCTGTGTAAACCTACACTACTCTACATGTGTGTTGGTCATTTGTGAAGTATATTTCATCTTCTGCTTATGTCTGAGAGAGGATGACCGTCTGACACCCAAAAGTGTGCCGACTGCTTTTTTTTTTTTTTTAGAATCCGTCTCCAGTTTGTGGAGCTGCAATGTCCATCAGCAAGTTTCTGAGTCCCTCACAGCTGCAGGCTGCTGCTCTGTGCCCAGTGATGACCTCTGACCTCCTGCTGAAGGGAGAAAACTCTGCCAGAGCTTTTGGAAGAAATTATCTGGGACAGCTTTAAAACAGGGAATGTGCCAAATGTTTATGAGTCAGAGCAGTCTAATCAGAAGTGAAAATGGTTTTGATTGCGTTTAATTGGTTCTGCTATAAATGTGCAAATCTTTGTTTATCGTATGAGATGAATCTTTCTATTTTATAATCACAATCAGACTCAATCAGAGCCGCGTCTGAGGAATCGTGAAGGATGCTGTTTGTGGAAATATTAAAGTTCAACTAGGAAAATGAAAATTACTCCAGTTCCTTGACATTTAGCAAATGCACACACTCAAAATATATACAAATATGAACTATTCATTTTCACAAGTCAGCTGTTTGGTTATGTAATCAGTGTAACATAACATCATAACAGATCAGTAAAGTGTTAGTCTGCATATTTATTTCTACCTGTCACTTCTTCCAATGAGGTGAAGTTACTAAAATTTCATTTAGTGGGAACATGATGAATCTTTGAGCTCATGTTTTATTTGTTCTGGTCCCCCTCAGACTGATGCTTTGGTATGACTGCACAGAGGAGCACACCCTTACTGGCTGATGGCTGCTGTTGGTATGGAACTGGTTATGTTCACAGCTGCACTTAAAGCTTTTGTCGAGATAATGTGATAAAATTACATATTTACACATATTACATAATACATATTTTTCTTGAACAGAACTGCCCAATGGAACAATTTCAGTGTTTAGTGACAATAAAGTTGTATCATGTCATATATCATATCATATATCGTATGGTATCTGTTAAGCTTGAGCTTACGGCAGAACACTGAACCCACGATGCAGACCGCAGACAGGAATTGCTTTGGTGAGCAGACAAAGGCAGGCTGAGCGTGGCACGGCTGGAGGACAAAACAGACTAACAAGCGTCAAAAACAGGCATCCAAAAATGACACAACGACAAACGACTAAACATCTTCAACAAATAAGTTACTCCGAGCTGGTAAGTATGAAGTTACAGAGAAAGGTCAAACAACCAACTGGCGGAGTCTGGGAGCCGGTGTTAAATACTGCAGGAGCTGATGAGATGATGAGAAGCAGGTAAGGATCAATGGAGGAGTGGTCGGACAATTAGGTCAGCCACGCCCAACCTGCGCAGACAGGGGAGACTAAGGGTAAGGTGGAATAGTAAAAAATTAGCCCCTAAGTCCTTTCCTCACCATTTTTCCTTGACCTTGATGGAAAACGTCACGAGGTCAAGGAAAGATGTGAAGGAGAATTCAGGTCATTTCACTCAGTTTGTAAGGTTCCTAAGCAAAATTGACTATTCGACCGCACCCTAGACAAAACAGACGAAGAACACGAGGTGCAGGGAAACAATGGGAAATAGAGAAACCTAGTAATCCTAACAGTATCATATCATGACGTAATGTCACAGATTTCATTGCTTTTGGTTGAAGGTCTATCCGATCATCCATCATTTTTGTGCTGTGCCGTTTTCAACAACCCTTCAAAATCAAAAATGACCTGAGAGGTTCCAGAGTAATTTGCATTCCTGAGAGAAAAAAATAAAAAAAAGATAGAGATAATAAAGTATTTTTGGAAAGGTACCAGTGGTTAAAGTCAATATGAGAGGCGGGGTACACTCTGGACAGGTCACCAGTTCAGCACAGGGCTGACACATAGAGACAAACAACCATTCACACCTACGGGCAATTTAGAGCCACAAATAACCTGCATGTCTTTGGACTGTGGGAGGAAGCTGGAGAACTATGCAGACATGGAAACAACATGCAATCTTCTTACTGTACCATCCCTACAATATGAAGCAGTGCAGAATTGTTATGATCAATTATTGTTATTATTATTGTATATTGTTGCTACCATATCTCCATTACAGTTTATAGTTAGTTAATGATTTGCTGCTGCTGTGCATCTGTGTCTCTCTATCTCTCTCTATGTATCTGTCTATCCCCCTCCTCTCTCTATCTGCCCCTCTCTATCTTTAACTCAACCGGTCACCAAGTGCTTGCTCATGGTGGAACTGTTGGTCTCTGTAAATAATATTATAAAGAGTACAGTCTAGACCTGCTCTGTATGGAAAGTGTTATGAGATAACTTTTGTTATGATATGGTGCTATATAAATAAAATTGAATTGAATTGAATAGAAAATGTCTATGTATTGAGAAATAATCACTTAAGTTATTATTTTAATTTCAAGCTTTCTTTTCTTCTTTACAGCAGATTGTATTTTTTTTTTTTAAAGATTGATGTATTATTCATTACTTTTGTTCTGGTGGTTATTCATTTCTCGGTTCTGTTTTGTCAATTAATAATGATCAGTCTTTTATAATTGTCAAATCACTACGAGCATCATCAATATCAAACCTTAGATAGATAATTAAATCACACAACACCAGTGAAATATTCCATGTGCACAACCTTCACGTCACTGATGGACCGGATGGAAAATGGATTTCAGCACAATGTTTCATATCACCTCTGGACACATGAAATCTGGCATTATGAGAAATACACTTACATGTCTCACTCTGAGTCGGTGTGAGTGATATGAACGCATACAAAGGTAAATAATACGACGTTCAGACAGGGAAGTTGTGAGAGCCGTAATCAAACTGTTTAATGCAGCAACATTCATGTGGGACTTTGAGTTCTACAAATAATGTTCTTTTCTAACTGCGTGCTCTTTGCGTAATGGCTTTGCAGTTGAGGTCTGAGAGGTTGTATGAGTGGGTAGACCAATAATTTTGTAGGTGTTGTGTGTGATGCACGTGAATTTGTTACTGGAGGAAGGTAACATGTTGAAGAAACAGTGTTGGGATGGACTAAACTTTCATAGAGCAGCAACAGAAGGTAGGCGGCAATGGACATGCTTTGACTTTGCGGATGGCAGAGAGTCTTTGCTGGCAGTTTTGTGGATGTCCGTGGTGTGTTCAAAGCTCCGATTATTAACATGATATGGGGGTCACACAGGGTCAAGCATATGTGTTGAGGTCACTGTAGGCACAGCATAAAATCTGACATTGTTACATTACAGGCGTCTTTCTGATCATTACTATGGTAACCGAGTTGAGAGGACAGGACTGTCTCACTCCCTCGACACATCAGATAGGTACATAATTAGGAAGCCTCGCCAGAGTCATGAACAGTCCTTTAGTTTTTTTTTAGCTGCAGGTAATTGTTCGAGCACCACCATGTGAAGCTGGAGATGGAGTTATTCTCCTGAAGTATTATTATGTATGACAGTGTCACCATAGTGACAGTATTTCATATATGTGTTAATAGGTGAGGGGCTGATTGGTGTCCAGGGATAGCTACTTAATTATACTTGCCATAAATAGAACTGATAGGAGAGATATTCAAAATCATCCATCTCTTAAATTGAATTCCAATTTTTAATGGAAGAACACAAAGCTAAGTAGTATCAAGCTAAAAAGCCGGGTCGAAAGTGTTTCAAACACTCAGACAGGCTGATTGAAACATAATTTGCACAGTTGAAGCTATAAAAAATGATTAAAAACTGAACTCGGAGAAGATAAAGGCTTTTAGCTTTTACCTACACTGTAAACGTTTTCTAATATTACAGTAATAGGTTATTAGTACTATTGATTTCATGTTTACGGTTAGTGTTTTATTCCATATTTTAAAATCCATGTAGATTTTACAATAAAAAACTGTAATATTACAGTAAAATGAAATGTATATGTAAATATTATGGTTTTTTACTGTATTATTAACAGTATCTAATATAAAATGCCACTTTTTTTCTGTATTGTTTTGAACAATGATTGTGTTTTAGTGTATACAGGAATACACAGTCATACTTCATGGCATATTTTACTGTCATGGTTTGGCAGTTTTTCACCATAAAATCTACAGACATTTCTTACAGTGAGACAGAACTTATAGGTGCTTTTGGTCTAAGGCAAAGGTTTGAAACACTTTAAATGCATCTGTGTTGACAGTATTACAGCGTTAAAGGTTGGTGTCAGTACAGGCCGTGCAGTCAGTTGTGTGCTGGCTTTGTTTTGTGGAGCTAACAGTGAATGACAGCGGCCTGCTTTAGTCTTGATGGTGTTTCTCCTCTCTCCGTTTGATGGGCTCAATTCAGTGAACTCTCCAGGCAAACAACGGAGCTCACAGAGGCTGCAGCCTGAATGATGTAGCCATTCAGGTGATTGCATCAATAGACGGCAGAGCACAATTTTCAATCCTCACTCCTGTCGCACAAAATGAAACCATTACTGCCATTGTTAGCCCTTTGTCCAGAGCTGGAATCTAAGTGACAGAATGTGCCAAGAGTGATTGTTAAATCTACTGCATTTTTCACATGACCCTACCTCATTTAAGACTCAATAACTTGAAATTAAAAAGAGAGTGGGAGTTATTACAGAGTCATGTGCTCTCTGAGTGGGAATCACTGGTGACAGAGTCAGATCTGAGCTCTATCTCAGTTGACCGTTTGTTGTTATAGTAGATCAGGAAGTAACTCAACATTATTCATGTATGAACAGATGCACTCTGAACACATGTGAACATCTGGATTTGTGCAGTAGATGAGCCCTCATCTGATGGTTGACACCCCTTCCCATGACTGACTGGGATATTATTGAAGTGATCACGAAGGTTCTGATTGGATATGTATTGTGATTCTTATTCTATAAGTAGTGCAATTCAATATTTAAAGCAGTAAATGAAGTACTGTAATAAAGTAAAATAAAGTAAATGCTATGCTACTTCCTGCTAGCCAGTCAATTCTTAAACCCTTTAGACCCTGGTAGACTTCTTGAATGTCACTCCAATGAGCATCAGCAAACAGCTCTATCTCAAAAACTTTCAAGTTGCTTTCATTTTCAAAAACAAAACTTCCTCTTTTTTTTTAAACTGAGTTTGATTCAAAAAACATCAGAAAGAAAAAACAAATAGCACTAAAACTGTTGTAAATATAGATTTCCTTTATAAGAACAAACAGCAGTACAGCTACAAAAGAAAAGATATCGACCAGTTTGTATGTGGAAGAGTCACCGTGACCCGGTCTGACCTCTCTGAAGACTCTTCAGTGAACTGTCCCCCAGAAAACAGCCTCTGTCTGGGCAATGAGAGCCAGACAAGTCCTTCTGTTTACTGATGGTGGTTATGTGATGTGAGCAAAACACTTGAACTCACAATGTCTTCGTCTCTTTCCACTATGCATGGTGGGTCAAGATCTCCCTCACAACACAATCTGACAGCTTAGAAGATTGTAAATCTGGGGATGCTTTGTCGATTTAGCCATTTTTACATTTACAGTGGAAACCCACCAAAAATAAATAAATAAATGAAATCATAGATATTATCGTAATGATATAAATTTCTGGTTCTGGTTATTGACAACTACCTACAAAACAAAGCTCTGGACTTAATTTAATGTGTTTTATTACACTGGGAATGATGGGAATTTTTTTTTTTAAAGACAGCACTATAGCAGGTGCTATGGTGGAATATAGAACTGGTGCTTTGGGGTCTTGAGGATGAAGAATAATAACTAAAATATCAAATAGAAATATCTATATGTATATACCACTGAACATTCTGAGTTCGAGGATGCTGTAGCCGGCGTTGAAGCCAAAGCAGCAGACTGAGTTCATATGTGAAGTTAGCAGCTAATAGTCAGTTTCTACAGAGAACAGTAAATACAGTATATGCCTGTAAAATATGAGCACACGTTGCTTTAAGTGCAATATGTGATATAAAATGGGTCATTAGTTAAGATAATATTAGTGCTATGCTAACGCTAACCCTACTTCAATCTACATTTTGAGTTAAAATGAATATAATAAAAACTAAAACAGACAAAATTGCTTTTTGTTTTTTTGTAACTTAATGCCAGGACATTGCATAAGAATTCAATCCTTGCATGAGGCCCATTGTAGAGCGTTGAGTGCATTCCCTTCCTCATGAAACCTTTGTCAAGCTAAATTTAGCTATGGCAAGTTTGAATCCTGCTCTGGTTTAATTGTCAGCAGTCTTCTTCCCTGCCGACTGGCACATTGCCGCATTTTTCTGGCTCATTACAGCCACCTGTAGATCAGTTAATGCTAAGAAGAAGAGGCAAGGGGGTTGCAAGCACTGCTCGATGGTACTATATCCCACACACTGGTCCTTTAACACAGAAAATGAGGCCTGCTCTGTGTTCCACATCCACAGCTAAAGAAGCAGCCGGCCATGCATCACGAGTGTTTGTCTGCCACTTGTGACATTTCCTGCTCTTCTTCAATCCACTGAGTTTTAATGTCCTAACATGATCTCTCCTCTCTGTGAAATAATCAAGATTGATGGCCAAGTTCCAGAGGACAGTCACGACTCCACACAAGTCACATTCCAAATTTATCCCCAAGGTCTTTGAGCTGTTTGAATTCTTTTTTTCTTTTTTTGTCTTTGCTGTGGAGGTGGACTGGAGGCAGATCCAGGTTTACAATGAATTCTAAAGACTTTGATGCTTCGCATACCTGTTGATGATGATTCACTGCTCTCATACTTTCATCATCAGCCTCACTTTGATGCTTTGAAGTTTCTAAATAGAGGAGAGGAAAGTATTCAGATTAAAAACCAAGCATTGTCATCAGGTTTCACACAGATGAAAACACAGTGTTCATATTTAACAGTCTTTAAAGTCTGTGTAAAGGCAATTCTAAGATTTCTTTCAAAATGCATTAAATATGTTGTAAAATAGTTGCTGAAAACATGAGAAAAGACTTTGAACGATATATTACTGAAATGTGGAGTTAGAGGTTCAAACAGTTTTTCACCAGTTTTCAGTCCAGGATTTTGTGGGCGGTCCTTAAAGGGTGGCTCGATGACACGCTGAGGCCACCCTGAGCATACCTGCAAACACCCTAAACCTAAACCCCTAGCAGAGAGATAGAGATGAATTCATCTCACTCAGAGTGTTTCAAAATTAGGCATGTCATTTTCTGAACTCATCTGACACGTTTCAGTCACTTCAAAATGGCTGCTTGACTGCTCCCACGAGTGGGCGTGGCTTCAGTACATTCAGAGGACACGCCCTCACAGTCCTGGAGCTGAGAATTCATCATTCATCATCATTCATTTTTACCTGATTTTGACACCTAATTTTATAAACTTGTTGACATTTTTTAATTATTCAAATTTGGCTGGGTGGTTAATAACACTTTCTTCTTTGGTCCGACAAACTCAGAGCACACATTTATTCTTACTTTACAAGGACTTTAAGAGTTTCCCAAAACTAAACTGTTCAGACTTTATGTACCAGCCCACATCGACATGTAGATAACTTCAGTTAATAATCCATGCAAAGATGATGTTTGTATGAATTTGGGATTGTGATGGCACAATATGAATAATTATAACCTGGCCTCTACCAGCACAGGGCCCAGATCCTGCCTGCAGGACAATTTCAGTCAGAGATACAAGTAAATGAAGTCAATATATTTGTTTAATTAAACAGATGATATGTGATAATTAAGTCTTGATGGAAAGTCTTTGACTCTATAGGGCCACACTCTATAGTCCAGACACTGGTGTTGGTGACTGATGACTCTGCTGAGGCTGATGAAGCTGATGATTCTGCAAAGACTGGGTGGTGATGTGGAGGTGGAGGGCAAAGAGAGAAGTTTCAAATTTGGAGGGGGCTTAATTTACAGAATGTGGCAGAAATGAAATATAATATTCATAAATGTAACATAATTGACAGCAGTGGATAATGACAGTTGCGTAAGAGGAGTGAATGGAAAGAGCAATAAACTAATAGTCTTTCACCAGAGCTTCATTTCATTCTTCCAGATCATTTGAGTGTATTTTCATCATCTATATTTGTATTTCACCCACACTCAAGTGTGCCCTCACAAAACCTCCCACAAAGAAATGAAAAAATACATTTTGATTTGTCTTTATAAAAATAAACTACGTGTGTGTTCATCTCCCAAACTTTTTGTGCCATAGACACACATGAAGAATTCATGTAACATCAGAATTACAATCATTTCCAGTTTAGATTCATAATTTGTGTTCACATCAACGTTCAGGAAATAATTTCATTGGACATATTCAACACATTTTTTTCTAAAGGCTTCTGAGTCGCTGAGGAACAAATTCAATGTCACTCAATCAAAGCCAAATTTAAT
Source organism: Argyrosomus regius (assembly GCA_946959425.1). Classification (NCBI taxonomy): domain Eukaryota; kingdom Metazoa; phylum Chordata; class Actinopteri; family Sciaenidae; genus Argyrosomus; species Argyrosomus regius. Next base: position 13,899,544 of record OX336905.1, read on the forward strand.
GAATGAATCGTGTTGCTTTGTCAATGCGCAATATCTTTAACCTTTCGATGAACAGCATCATTCATCGTTCAATGATTCAGTCCCATTTGTGCCATCCATCCCACATGACGAACACAGGAGCCGCCCTCACATGAGCTCCAGAACTGACACCAACAGCGAAAGATGATTCATGTGCGCCGCACAGAGAATGTTGGTGTGATATGTGGTGATGATGGATAGAAGAACGAGGTTTCATGTTAAAGTAAATTCCAATGAATAAAAAATAAAGAGATGTCCTATGTCAATTCAGTCCAATTTTATTTGTATAGCTCCAAATCATAATAGAAGTTTCCTCATGACACTTTCCATATACAGCAGGTCTAGACTGTACTCAACAATTCCCACCATGAACAAGCACTTGGCAACAATGGCGAGGAAAAACTTGCTTTAAGATGCAGAAACCTCGAGCAGAACCTGTCTCATGACGGACGGACATCTGCCACGACCAACGAGACCAACTTGGAATCAGGAGACAGGAGAGGTCGTGGGAGGAGGATGAGACGACATGATGATAAAAGGCAGAACTAATGCAAACGTTAGCCCTGCAGCTAGAGCCTCACCGTCAGTGGGCCACAGCTTCAGCCTCCAGGTGATCTTGAAAGACAGGAAAACTGTATTTATGTATTTATTTGTGTGATGTACGTCTGATGAAATCTTGCTAGCAGGAGGTCAGGGCAGAGTTTTTCTCATAGGTGGCGATATGTCTGGCTGTTTAGATAGCGTGTCCTTGGTATGTTCCTCCTCCTGATAGTCATGTCTGCAAGGAGGATTTGCGTTTACTGAGAGCTGGTCCGAGCTGAGTCCGTGTTCAACAACACAGCACCCAGGACCCCATTACCGCCGCCGCTGCCTCTGACCAATGATCCGCAGCGCTCTTTTGTTCACAACACATTTACGCTGAATTGCTCGGTACAGGGCAATATCCAACAATCACCCACCTCTACCTCCACACACACACACACACACACACACCTACACACACACACTGCCTGTAGCTTCATGTCTCCCTCCTCTTTTCTTTTCCAAACATGCTCCCCACCACTTAAAAGGACTGGCATCTTCTCAGACAAGCCTGTCATGGTCTGAAAGGAAAACAAAGGCACCGTGTTTTAATCATATTTGAATGGTGTCATGATCCTCAGTCATTTCAATACATTATCATATTTTACAGACTTAATAAGTAGCACCAATTGTTCCAAGGACATGTGGGATTACAGGGCAATTATGATGTACTGAATAAAATGTTTGCAGACACACTTGAGGTATTAAGAGTTATATCACTATTATTATTTCACAACGAAGGCATGGCCATAAGCTGCACTTAGATAAAAACAATAAATAAATAAAAAAAGCAGACAGAGAATGATAACTGAATGAGTGTTTTTAAAGAATTTATTTATTTATTGAGTGTCTAACAGATTAAAAAGACAACAGAGACCAGTTATTCATCATGTTTTGTTTTGCAAATGATAAAATAATTTCATCCTGGTTAAAACAGAAAACATAATGAGGGATGTTGAATAGCTCCAAGCAGCAGCAGCGTTTCTCATCTTTTATTTTCATGAGACCAAGAAGCTAATGTGTCCTCTGTGGTGGCTTGTGCTGCTGTTCAGTGCAGTTTAACTTCAAGCCCACCTGATCTCAGTACTGATGTGTCTGTTCAGACACCAGGTCAGTTGTCCTGGCTGTTTAAAATGAAATTAAGTTAATATAAGATTAAATTAAATTGATTTAAGATTAACAACTGTTAGAAAAACATACACTCTGCAATTTATTTTGGCTCAATCCTACATACACCAGCCTGCTGCCAAAAATACAGCTGTCGCTAGAGCACCAAATGTGGATAAATCCACTGCTGGAAGTAGTCCCCAACAAATGTCCTCCTGTTCGTTAGTGTTTGTTAAAAACTACAATGACCAGATAATAGAAACTATTCATTTGCAAGCTCTTTTTAAATATCTTTAGTAGGAACCAATGAGCTGAGAGCCACAAACCAGGGCAGAAGACAGACTGAAAGACGGACTAACACATTGCTCATGGACATTATACTGTCTTTCAGGCTTATACATTCAACTGATGTTATTTCTAACATAACACAACTGAAATTAAAAAGCTAAGTGTTTTTTTAGGCATGATTTTTCAAACTTCCATCAGTTTGGATACATGCACTGTTCGGTACCATAAGCAATCATGGTCAAAAAAAACAAACTGTTATGGGTTTCCCATGGTGCAACCTATGTGGCTGTGAAATGGAGCCATCGTAGAAGTGCCAAAAACTGCAGTTCCTCGAATGGCCACTTGGAGCTGATTGCAAAACGAGTCAGTCTCCATAAGTCCCCATGTTAAAATGTTCAACTTCACAGCAGAAATAAACATGTTTACAGCCTGGTACAAAAAACTGTTTTGGTCTCTATAGCTAATTTCCCCGTTCATGACAACTGTACTGAGGGTGAATTTATATACAACTCACCTGTTCAAATGATATTAAGGCTTAAAGTTATGCAGAATTACAGTTTTTCTCAATTGCTAAAACACTAAAACCCATTGGCTGAACAAAGTTCTCAGTTGCCTGAACTCATTTAGCTAATTGTGCAGTCTGTTGTCACCTTAAACCATTTCACATGGTAAAACACAATTTGCAGATCTCACTTACACTTTTCAGCAAAACTCTGAACACATTCTCATTCTCAAAACACATTCTGCGCTCTAATGCACATGTCATCCAAATCTGTAAATACAAATAGAGCAGACATGTCACTGATTAACCACAACCACTCAAAATTGATTTCACTTGTTTCAAATGATGTGACACAACCAATATAAGCCAGTTCAGAGAGCAAACAGGTTGTTGAAGGTGGGAATGAGAAAGTCTGAGAATGGATAGAAGAAACTGTGTGAGAGGACGAGTGCGTATGCGAGGAGGAGGATGAAGAGGAAGACAAAGAGTGGAAATATGCAATGAAATTCAAGCAACAACCATAGACCATGTTCTTGTCAATGGACTGACAATGAGGGAAGCAGGACTTAGAGTGCAACTCAATTTGAGCTGATTTTCTGTGTCCACCATAGTAAGGACATTCAGAGAAGAGAACAGGTACAGTATACTACTGTATCAAATTTACTGTACTACACTACATGCAGCTGTTTCAATAGACCTTTGTAAAGTTCATCACTGTATGTATTGTACTGCATGAATATTTTTTGTAACTGCACATCTACTTTTTGTAGAATTGCAATACAGTTTTTTCCAGTTGCTAACACACTAAAATGACATGGATAGCACAAATATTTAAACTGACACACAGGGAGCAAAACCTCATCTCAAATCTCCAAAAACTTTAACACATTTTCTGCTTCACACACATTTTGCAATTCGAAATGGCACTTTTTAAGTGTACTGAACGCGGTTCTCTGCATAAGACACAACAATCTGACATAAAGTCACATGTTTGTGATTTCAAAACACTGCCATTTAAAATGACACTACATGAGCTCATTGGCCACTATATGTGCCACCTGGCCAAACAGGTGTTATGTAATTGTTAACACTTCAATCAGGAAGGCGCTTCTTCCCTCGATGTCTGGCAGGAGAAGATATTGCCTGTGATGTGGACGAGGCGTTGTGGCCAGACCCAGCTGTCCGGCAGGATGCTGTCTAATTATTTTACTTTCCTCTTTACTTTATTTATTTATTTATTTATTTTTTCTGCACATTTTTTCTACAATTGTATTTTTCAGCTTCCTGTTTTGTGAGCATATTTTAGTTCACTCCAATGTAAATATATCTGCTGTGCATATGTTGCACTGACTTGTTTGGTGAAAAATAAATAAATATTTCAATAGCACGTGTGTGTATCTGCAAATATTTCTGTGCATGTGAACAATCTGAAGAATTCTCTACAGTTTGAACTATGTTAGTATTATGGCAAAGCATACTAAAGATGAGAGTGCTTTTCATTATGCCCAACAGTGTGTACAGTAGTTGGTTAGACAAAAATCTGTAATACGAATGAAATGTGTGCCATCTGGTGCAAAAGTTTGATTTTGGTTGCAGTGCTTCATTTTGCGGGATATATGAGGTATTTTGCAGTTTGGGTGTGTGGTTTGGTGAATTGTGTTAGTATTTTGATAAAACCAGCCTAGTTTGCAAAATTGTGTTTAAGCAATTGGAAAAAAACTGTAACTGGATCAAAAAGAAACAGCAAATACCTGTTTCGGTTTAAAATCAGAGATGAGATGCAGAGAGAGTAAGATGAAGATTGAAGAATCTTCATCTTATGAAGTGAATGTTGAGAAATCAGGTCGGTGACAGGCACACAGGTCCAAACACTGAGCGGGCAGACAGGCAAAATCCCCAAACCAGGAGGCAGCACAGACAAGAGGCTAATCTCACAGCAGCCATTTTGATGTGAGAAGCAGGAGTTGCTAAAATTGCTTTTAGATCCAAAGCTTCCCTGCTGTCTGTAAGGAGGTGTTTGCTAACCAGCCGCTTCCATGTAAGGACTTCCAGGCATCCACAGCTTCCAGATCAGGAGGCTGGATTCATCTGCTGTTTGGCTGCTGGTGATTCCTAAACACCTCTGTTGTCTGGCTTCAGAGTTAACTCCTCCGGGTTGAAGTTTGCACCAACCAGGAGTCCCACGGTACCCTAAAGCCATACGGCCCAGCTGGCTGCTGCCACTACCAAGCACCTGATCACTCCATCCCCTCACTATCATCGTAGGGGATGCCAGGGTGGAGGTTAAATGCCGGTCAGAAACTCAGCTCTAAGTTGGGTTGGGCAAGATCACCAGATTCCTTGAACTAACTCAAACGATGCATATAACCCACACTAACAGGTGCTAACAGGTTCAAATAGTGTGTGCACACCCACGCAGACCTGAGAAGTGCTAATCACTCAGAATAAGTGAAACCTGCAGCAGCTCTGAAAGCTAAAAGCACTGCAACTTAAGAAAATGATCAAATCAAGCTGGTGTTCTGTAAAGCTGCAGTTTCTTCTACACCAGAGCTGTACATTAGCACACAGTCAGTCTGACATGTCATATTTTTCTTCACATGTCCAACTCACGCACATCTGACACAACAGATACGCTTCAATATCAACGCACGCAGCTGTCTACACCCTTAGCGTCACGCATGTTAGATTAGATTAGATTCAACTTTATTGTCATTGAACAAAGTAACAAGCACTTAGACAACGAAATGCAGCTCAGCATCTAACCAGCAGTGCAGAGTATGTACATATGAACAGGATATATAAGTATAGTGCAGGTATAAATATGAATATGCTGTAGGATATATACAGTATAAGCAGCATGGACTGGTTGAGATGGATATACTAACATATATTATGTACAGTTATTAAATAGAGTGTGTGGTCAGCATTATATACAAAATACCGCCAGATCTGAGTAATCTGAGTAAGTATGGAGGCAAAGAATACACTATGTATACATGATATATACAGTACACAGTATAAATGATTGGGGGGTTCAGTCAGTCCGCGGTAGGTGGGGGTCACCTCCGTACAGAGTTTATCAGGGTGACAGCTGAACCTGCTGGTTCTGCAACAGAGGGACCTGTAGCGCCTCCAGGAGGGGAGGAGGGTAAGCAGTCTGTGGCCTGGGTGAGAGGAGCTGTCCCTGGTGATGTGTCATCCTGTCTGCACACTAATGGAGGACCGGTGTGCACATGATGAAATCGGTCATCGTTCTTTCTTTAAAAAAAAACACATCGACAAAAAATCTTAACAGAAGTGTCATTTCTTCCAGAGCTCTCAGACTCAAATCTAGGTCAAAATACTGCCTGAGTGACCTACAACAGGAACATGTCTATGTTTTATCACTCATGCGCCATCCCTTGGAAATGGTAATCCCAATGTAATGTTATATTTCACTGTCTGCTTTATTTTTGGTGTTCAATTCTGGTGATTTTTAGGAGAATATTAAATTTACTTAATAAATATGTATTATGTGAAGAACATTAATGCGAGGTGGCAGTGCTATCTTCAGCCCCTTCCTGTCGGGCTTCATGTGGCCACAACAACATCCACCAGTCAGAGGGTCAGGGATGCCTGTATGCAGCCTGAGAGGCAAAACTGGAGGCTGGAAGGTCCACAGAACACTCTGGTAAAGGTTACTGCTCTGAACGCGTGCTAATAAATGAAGCTGACCCAGATGAACATGTCAACATCATTTGCATCAACGCTCCTCTGTCATCTGGATTTTAGCAGCCGGACAGTCAGAGGACAGAGTGAAGCTGAAAGAAGATATTCACTACATTTAATTGTCTTTAATATTAATCCTAAATTACATTACAGTAGCTGCTCACTGTCATATAACATAATGCTCATTTTGGGCATTTGAATGTGGAGTCGTCATGTTATTAGTGCTGTTAGCCCGCAGCGCTGCAGTCATCAGTGCAGCGCAGAGTGCTTCCTGTCCTGTGGAGCAGCTGACTGCTGCTCTTGACATCTGACAAATAACGTGTCGCCGCAGATGAGTGGCAGGGTGTGTAGATATGAACCCCAGCGATGAGGATATGATTGTCTCCGTGTCGTGTGGTCGTCATGGCTGCCTCCTCTTCATTTCAACAGTGTCTGAGTAGATGGATGAAACGTTCAATCATTCTGCCGCTGATCACTCATCAGCCTGTCTGTATTAGAGGTAACTCTGATGTCTTCAAAGTACACGTTCGAGAAATCCATTTTGTGTTTTAGCTCATAAAAATCGAGTATTTTAGAAAGTTTTTGACTATATTATTATTATTTTTTTACCATTCTCACTCAAGAACTTGAGAATTGGGCCTGGACATACAATGTAAGAGAAAAATAAAAATATTATTATATTGTGTTATATTTATAGACTGTAGTTTGCTGATTTGATGAACAAATCTTCAACAAATCTTCTCTTAACCTCACATGGAATAAAGAGTTGTTGGGATGTCAGGACCACAGTTACACACAGAAACAGAAAATAACGTGCTGTTTTTGTGACAACTAACCACTGCTCACTTTGTGAAATACACAACAGCGCTGGAGTCACGACTAAATTATCCAAATATAAATGTGATTAATAGATGGGCGGAAGCAGTCATTTACATGTCGGCAGAGAGCAGCAGATTAAGAAAGGGATGGTGTGATTAGACGGCTGTTCAGTCACCATGTCTTGGCGCTGTTCACACCCGAACCTGGACAGCTGAACCTGGACACGTAGCTGCCAAGTCGGTCATGCTGTGAGCACAGAAATCCAAGGACAGCCACTGCTTTGAGCTCAGCCACAAAGGGTGACTGAACACAGGAGAGAGCACATAACATAGCATATAGTTTGACAAATTCAGACGGTCAACGGTTGACAAACTGTGACCACAGTGACTGCAATTAGAAATGTAGTCCTTGTCACTGAGGTGGTGCCAAAATCTCACCAGCGTGGTAAATGTCTTTGTAGTCATAGATATATTAGTATGGAGATGTAAACCAGTAATATATTTGGTCTTCACCATTGGTGTGCTCTCTCTTTTCCTTGGAACATTTAATTTGGAATCACAGTCCTTCTTCTGCAGTCCATGCTTGTAAAGCCTGAAATAAGAAGGCTTTGTATTGGTTACTCTGAAATAGTAAAGGGCTAGTAAAGGGTAAAGGGTTGTTGGAAAGCCTAGCAGTGACTCCTGGTGGACAAAAAGTTAGATACACACTGAGCGCCTGCTGCCGTGCTCATTTACAACTGCACCATGAAGAGCCGATCGACCAATAAGGAGATATCTCCATGTGGACTAATGCGTTGTTGTCCATCGTTAAACCTAAGTAACTACGTGGTGGTGATCCTCAGCTCTGTCAACATGGCCCTTCACAAAGACAAAGTCTCTTCATGCTGTTGAATGTTCGTTGCTGTTCTGTAAATTCTGGCATCCAGGGAAGATTCATTTGCAGGACGTCAAAGGCATAGCTAGCCAGCAAACTAAACTCCAAGTGTAATGACTCGCAAATCAGTGGGAGAATGCCATGGCTGAAATGAGTATCTTGTAAAACAATACATCAAGAAAACCTTGAAATAGATCGCAGATATGTGGAAACGACCAACAGAAAACAAGGTTAGGCAGTTTCCACCAGTCTGATGTACACCAGCTGCTTGACTCTTGGGGAATACCAAAGAATCTCAGGATGTTGATAAGTTCATTTTGACGTGGCAATGCTCAAGAGGGTTTTCTGTAACCATCCCAATTGTTCCTGGGAAATGGTGCTGCACTGTGTATTATTAGAATAACCAGATGTTGACATACGGAGTTCAGATCAGAACAGGGCAAGTTCATATGAGGACAAAAATGCTGACGTGATAAACTACTGCCTCAACAGAACCACATATGTCTATGTGCTGAAGGTTTTTGCACTGTTACAGTGTTAGGGGAGGACTTGTGCTAAGTATGGCTTCATCTAACCAAGGTTTAACATCGGGCCAAAAAAATCCTGAAACTGGTGAAAACAGTTTCACTCCATATTTAATTACGGCATAGTTCACAGTCTTTTCACGATTTCAGCAGTCATTTCCCAACATAATGTGTTTCATAAGAACTCTGAATATCCATTAAACACTGACTTTAAAAACATCAAGTCTTCTTCAGATTTGGTGTCTTTTTTTCCTGCAAGCTGAATTAAAAACAATATGAAACAATATAAACGAATCAATATAAAGTGTGAACATCATCCTGCACAGAGGGAAATCAAATTCTGCTTACTGACAACAGGTCATGTCTCACTTTACTGATCCTGATCTGATCATTTATGTTCTCTGGTGGCATCAATAACTCCAGAATGCTCCAGAGGTGACTCTCTGCAGCAGGTTGGTTTTAATAGTTTGGTTTTGAGTTCCTGTTGAAATTTAATGTCAGAAAATCTGACGTTTGTTCTGCTCTGCTTTTGCACCTTAAACAAAGTAGTCACGTATGTAAGGTCCCTCCTTTTAAGGCGGACGATGCGAGGTGATTGCAATCACCACTACATGCAATAACTCCCACATACTGCTCCTTTAAGAGCATTTCATTCATTCCGTCACTCTCTGACCTCAGTGACAGGCCGTGGAAGCTGCCAAGACATTTCATCTTTATTTCCCTGTTAGATCATCATTAGACTTTCTTAGAGCATAATTTGCAACACATTATAACAGAACTGTACCGTAAATTAAAGTCAAATCTGTCTTTATTTCACAGACTTGTTAGACTTCCTTAGGGGATAATTCAGCAAAGGTATCGTACTATCATTTTTTAATATTTAATATTTTCTTTTTTCTGCATTTTAGTCTTGTCCATACAGCCTGGTTGTGATAAATGTTTGATATACACGCTCTGCACATCACTGGGTTTACAGCATAAATGTTTTAAATGTGTTGTCATACAGAGAACATACCAGTATGACACGTCCTGTGGTGCTGCTTGTGCTGCAGGTGAAGTGAGCTCGCTCAGTGTGTGTGTTGCTTTGACTTCTGTGTGACCGAGCTGTAATGAAGGTACCGAGCGGCACCCTCTGTGTTTGTGAAGTGCAGAAATACCAAAAACTGCAGTTCCTCAAACATCCACTTGAGGCTGGCTCCAGAAGTGAGTCAGTCTCCATAAGTCCCCATGCTCAAATGTCCAGCTTCACAGCAGAAATAAACATGTTTACAGCCTGGTACAAAAAAACAGTTTTGGTCTCTATAGCTAGCGAGCTAGCTGCCAAGATGGTGGCAGCCTGAGTCAAGACACTGAGCTTCACAACGGCTCTTCAGAAACCTGTGGGTGAAGTCACGGAGACTACGTCCATGTTTTATACTGTCTATGGAAGATACTCAGCCAGGATGGCTTTGTAGCATTTCATAAAGTCAGGTCAACAGTACTTTGATAAGTTATGCAGCCAACTAGCTGTGTTAGCCGTGTTGCAACAACACAACAAGAAACAACACCACCTGTATGCAGACCTAGCGCTAGCCTCATGCATTTAACTGTTTTGGTAACAGCAATGGCAGCAACAGTGTAGAGTAAAAAACAGTATAATGCTGTATTATACTGACTAAGTATAGTATATTTTGGGTGTAATACAGTGTGGTTTCTAAGTACATCATAATTTAGGTGAATGGTGTCTAATTTGTTTACTAAAAAGCAACTTATTATTTCTAGTTTTGTGTAATTTGAATTGAAGTACAGCTTGTTACGTCTTATTTGTGTACTGTGAAATAAAGTGTGTGCAATATCTCTGTAAAAAGTGAATTTTCCATTCATGACACCTGCTTGTATTATAATGTGTATGAAAGGTCCGTCACACTGCGGTGTAGTCGAGGTGCTTTTATCTCAGCTGGACATTTCCATCTCTCATGTAACACTGCACATTCATTCATTCTCATTCTGAAGTGACAAGGTTATAAAACACTCTGAATAGATTTTCTCTTTCATTTCATGATTACAACTTTGTGTAATGGTGAAATGAGGAATATGGATGAGGCTGCCTCCTGTACTGACCGTGCATCTCCCCCTATCAGAGCCCCACAGAGGAGCTGCAACCTTGAACAACCTTGTTGCCGGACGGCGGCTCTCCATTAATGAGGGTAAACAAGGCGATGCTGACAGAATCCAAATGTCCGGCTGTAGTGATCTGTAAGCATCTCGCACTGATAACACTGTTTACATAATTAATCATGTTGCAAAATTAATCTCCCGCAGGTGAGCCCCCGGCTACATTATCTCCCAACTTAACAGCAGATATGTGCGAACAGGAGCTCGAGTAAATGCGGACAAAATGTTTCTGGAGCTCTTTTTTCATTTCAAAGACATTTCTGTGTGTTTCAATGACGATTTCAGGCTCCGCTGGGTCAGGTAATCATTAATCTTCATTTCTGCACTTTGGGATTTGTTGTGACGCTCCCCTCTGATTTCCCTCCTCTCATCCTCTGTTGAAAATGTAGCCGGTAACACAGTCGGCTGTAAACTTAATGGCAGAAAAAAAAAAAAATAGAAAGAAACAAACTCTGGGCAAAGAGTGTGTAAAAGCCTGGGAGATGAGAGGTGGTGGAGTTCCAAAGGGGCCTCTGACTCTTTGAATTAGAAAATGGATGAGACAAATATTCACAACACTTAAGATGCCCATATTGCACTGAGGCTATTTTCCCTGTGGATTCATGGATAATTACATGCCCACTGGAGATGCAAAAAGCTTATATGAGAGGGAATGTAATGAAGGAAGATATAAAAGAAGTCATCAAAAGGAATACTTAAAATGGGACCTACAGGAATCAAAAGATTTGCAGGGTAAAATCGACTGCAGCTACTGAAGCATCCCTCAGGTTGTAGTGTTCTCAGTTAAACTCTTCCTCTTACTTTGGTGAGTGCATCACTTTCCTTAATCAGTTTTCTAAACTCGGCATGTGGGCGAGCACTTTTCAAATGTGACTTTTGGGGACCGCATTCATATAATGCAATCCATTAATATACTGCAGACCTGCATCAACTGTCCTCGGTGAAGCTTTTAATGTTCTTTGTTTGTTGTGAGAGTGGGTTCAGATACTGGATGTGTGCTTGTTAGTCAGGCGTGCTGCTCAGATTTGTGGACTTATGATACCTTCTTTAAAAAAAGGGGAACTCCAACCACAAACATCAGCAGCCATAGCAAAGTCAGACGTTTTAAAAATGATGTCGCTACATGTCATAATCATGGAGTAATACTCAATAAGGAGTAACTAATGGTTAGGTAATTAGTCATTAATAGTTTTGTACTGCTCAGCTGCTGATTTCAGCTGAGTTCATCAGGGCGGACTCGTGAAGGAAGTGGTCAGTATGTCAATTCAGATATTAATGAAGGAATCATTATCTGATGATTTATTAATATGGTATCTACACTGTAAACCGGTTACTGTGAAATTCACAGTAACTAACTGGCAGCTGTTGACAAGTAACTTACTGTAAATAAAATCAGTACATCATTGGTTGCTGCACGGTAACTCTATAATTACTGTAGTTTTTGACTGAATACACAGTATACTACTGTGAAATGGTTTACAGTAATTTACTGAGCACAAACACAGTACATCACTGTGGATGTCACAACTTAAAATTTACAGTGCACTTCTCTATACATACATATACTGTGTCACTTCTCTATACATCGTTGTTATCTCGTATGTATATTATCAGGTTGTTCCTGATTCATTTTTCACTCAATCCTGAGCAACTACTTATGAAATGTGTGTAGCATAGTCCTCACCTCTGTCGGAGAATTAATTTACTTCTGTGATGAGTTCAAACTGAAAAAACGATTTCATAATCTTTGTATCATTACATTTATTTGAACAAATTTCACAGAGAATTCAGGATTCATATTCATCTCATATAATAACTGTGACTCTGTGAAATGCTGATCATTGTGACTTATTCCCACTGTATCAATATGTTATGCATCTTTACATCAGGATATATTCTCAGCCAATTAAAATGATCAAAGCCTCTCTGACTGCAGCTTCTGATCCAACCTCAAAAAACTTTTTTTTTCTTTTTACTTTAATAAATATGAAACTTACTCGGCAGCAAATGAAAGAAACCTTAATGACATGTCGAGTGACCTCACACTGTGAATTCTAGTGTTCAGTAATCACATGTTCTTTTGTTAACACTGAGCCACAGCAGTGTGTCATGCATCATGTATTAGTCCCACATTAAAGGTCCAGTGTGTAACATTTATGAGGATCTATTGACAGAAATGTAATAACTATGCCTTCATAAGTGTATAATCACCACAGATGTGAATCATTATGTTTTTCTTACCTTAGAATGAACCTCTTATACTTACAGATGCTGCTCCTCTTCCACGCTGATGTGCCATGTGTCTACATGTCATATTTATAAAGTTTAGATTATTATTTAAGATATAAAAAAATGTGACAGGGATAAGGTCACAATGAATACCTGAACATAAGCTACATTCACAGAGCCTTCACTCATGCAGTCAAATGATTATTAATATAATAGTAATATAATAATAATAACATAATACAGACAGAGAATTAGCAGAAAAAAATGAATTTGATGATTTTGGTTGATGACTGCATGTCACTAACAGTATTTCTGTTTTATGTCTGAATCAAACAACCAATTACGGTTAGGTAGCACATGACTAGCCAATCACAGCGACTGTACAGCAGTACAGACAGTTGGTGAAGTGAAGTCAGACAGAACGAGACGAGCAGAACAGACGCTCGTTACAAAAGGTAGTAATGCAAAGACATCGTGATTGATTATTTCTACTGTATGAATGTGTTCCAATTATTGTGTCCACTCCCTGGACTTGGTATATAAATGCAACGTGTGTGTATAGGACTGTGCTGTGTGTGTGTGTGTGTGTGTGTGTGTGTGTTTGTGTGTGTGTGTGTGTGTGTGTGTTCAGCACGTGCCGTTCAGGACTGTCTGTGGTATTGACGTATCGAGCTGTGTGCCTTGACCTGGGCCGAGCCACCAAATTGACTCATCATCAGTTTAAAGTATCTCTGAGGCCGATCCTGCACAGGCATCAATAATTCACGTGGACGCCGTGATGATTTTGGGAACAAGTGGTGTATTGATAAACAGAAGTGGCGGTAAATGCCAAACATGTCGTTCCTGTCAGCCAACATCAGCCTTCTCTGCTGGTGTTTGAGTAGATCGAGGCGAAATTCAGCTGGATGTGTTTCAGATGACTGATCAATGTTAAATGTGTTCTGGATCAAGAGACAATGAGGAATGTGACAGGTGGAATGATAGTTAGAGACCAGCTGGTGGACATAGTGCAGCATTTAACAGCTAAATACATATAGCTGATTTTTTAAACAGGGGTTGGTGGAGACCAAAGCGGAGCCAAAAGAGAGGGACACAAACATCACCACAACTGACTGATAATGTTGCTCTGTGTCTGCATAGACTGGTTGTATAGTCTCCGTGACAGGCCAGTGCCATCTTAGCAGTCCTGCCTCCGTCGGTTCCAAGCCAAAGTCCAAGATGGGCAAAGAGATGGAGCTAAAGCGGGCTAAATGAATCCTAGTCGCTCAAAGACAACACCTACCTGTCAATCAAAGTAGCTACTCTCTGAATTCTGCATAACTTTAAGCCTCAATATCATTTGAACAGAGTGAGTTGTATAACAATTCACCCTCAGTACAGTTGTCATGAATGGGGAAATTAGCTATAGAGACCAAAACTGTTTTTTGTACCAGGCTGTAAACATGTTTATTTCTGCTGTGAAGTTGGACATTTTAACATGGGGACTTATGGAGACTGACTCACTTCTGGAGCCAGCCTCAAGTGGACGTTTGAGGAACTGCAGTTCAAACAGTCACCCTCTGACTCCTAAAACATTGCTCCACTAGTGGCCAAAAACTCCACAGGGTTCCTTCAAGCTGTTCACCATTGTTTATTGATTATATATCTAGAATGTTTACATTTTGCATTATCATCATTATTTTTTTAGTAAGGTGTTTGCATGTTTTTGGTTATGTTTTCTCTTGTTTTATTTATTAGCTCAGAAGAATCTATGAACCAAGCTTAGCATTCTCAGATTGTTGTACTTCTTTTACAGTATTCATGTTTGTCGTACAATTACAGTGATAGTGAAACATTTGCTGTTTAGTGTAAGCAGAGTTCCCAGCCAAAACAAACATCAAATATTGTAGCTTTAAAATCTTTCCATCTGTCCACTGTTATTATTTATTACATTTACGTCTGGTCCATTCTGTCAGATGGAAATATTCCAGACGCTTCGGGCGTCATTTCATTCACATTTCCCCAGAATCCTCTCTGACATATTGCATTTTGTATTTTGGCAAACTTGAGGAACTCCATTAGAATTCTAAAATAAGTTCATGTAGGTCTGAATAAAGTTTGACAGCGCAGCAGGACTTTGTATAAAAGGTGCCAGTGGTCCATCAGGCAACGTTTAATAGATTCATTCAAATTCTCCCTTCATGACATGCTATGTTAATGCTAATGCCATGCTTTAATCCTTCACTGTTAATGCACCTTATGAAAAAATAATGTGGCTGTTGAGTTACTCCACTGACTGTACTCCACTGCGCATCACTGCGCTTTGTTTCACAGAAAAGACGTGACGTGAAATTGATGTGTGAAGCTCCAAACTGGAATGATGTGCAGGTTGAATTTGTTCCAGATTCATCTCCCCTGTGAGAATTTAAAGGTGACCTTTGTGTTACGGGATGCACACACTCTGCCACAACTTGTGATTAACATCTGCACTCAGTCCACACGGCGCTCGCACAGCTTGAACATCATTAGCAGAGAAATATGGAGACAGTGTAAGCCAAAGCAAAGCCTTTTTAATTTAAAACTGCACCAGGAAACTGCACATTGGCAGCCCTTTAAAGAATTAACAATTTGGATTTTGAAGACTTCATTACCCTGAAATCCTGCAAGCTTATGATGAAACGTCTTCACTGATCTATTTATATTTATACACAGAGTTCATGTTTCCTGCAAGCAGGCTGAATTTAACGCAACACACTGACATGAAAACATGCATGGAAGGTGCGATTATGCATCCACCTCATCTAAACACATCATAACCATGCAGGTATCGTGACCAGTTTTGACTTTGTGTAGTGAATAAATGAAACTTTTTCAGGGGAAACACCTAATATGGGCACAAGGCTGACTAATTTAGCATAGAACTATCAGAGCTATATAAAAGAGGCAGTGCACAGATAACACTGAGTGTCTATGAACTGATTTAAACCCTTGAAACGAACAAGATGCATTTATGGTGAAACACTAACTACCACACCTCTGTAACAGATATATTTAGAAGCCTACTCATCTTTTAGCATGCATAGCAGCCTTAGCACTGCAACACACTGTCTCCATTTTAATGTCACCGGTTAGAACACTGCACCTTTAATTCCAGTGCTTCACTTCAGGTCGGCACAATGGCAGCTGAAATGAGTTTTTTCATTAAGCGTCACATCGACCTGGATCACATTTTAAAGACTGCACCTTCTCTCTGCGGACTGATCATTAATTCTTAATTCTAATTCTGCACTACAACAACAAACAAACTCTTGGATTGTGTGTTGCAGTATATGTATTTAACATATTCAGTTAAAGCAGCGGTCCCCAAGCCCCGGGCCGTGGACCGGTACCGGTCCGTGGGTCATTTAGTACCGGGCCGCACAAAAAGAGTGAATAAAAAAATATTTTATTGATTCTGAGAGACGTTTTATTTTGAAATATGACCGGATACAGCCGCCTGCGCCTCTTGACACATGTCAGGACTCTTGTGTCGGTCACGTGATACATTAAACGTGGAAATGAGTAAAAAACATCTTTGGAGAATGTCTTTGGAAAAACCAAAGCAAAGTTAGAGAGCAGACTGGATAGAAGGCACACACATTGGGGGTCATCGTCTCACTCGACTGGACCGGCTTGTGCAGAAACAAGCTCAGGGCTCGCACTAATTCAGCGTAATGGTGAGTTGTATTTTTTATGCACTTTATATTTGTTTTTATGCCGGTCGTATCATTTTATTTTGTCATATTTATCCCCCACACCTTGAAGGCTGGACCGTGAAAATATTATCTTACATGAAAGCCGTCCATGGTGCAAGAAAAAAAAGGTTGGGGACGGCCGAGTTAAAGGACCCGTGAAGGAGAAACTGTGAAGTGGGAACATTTTCAGGAAGTGTGGGAACATGATGGACTCTGATGGAATCTGCAGATATAAAGGTTCATTCTGAGGTAATAAAAGCACAATTCTTATTTTAAGGTGATTATACACTAATGATAATCTAAAGTATTAAAATCCAAATAAAAGAAAGCTGTTAAAAATACACAGCTCATTCCATCTGCTGGATGTTTAAGTGCAAATAATGATGAGGGATACATTATTTTATTATCAATGAATCTTTTGATCATCACAATGTTATCTAAACCATGTTGATGCATAACAGTCAAAAACCCCAAAATACGCCATTTACTGATAAATGACCAAATATCAAAATAGTTGCAAATATTATTATATTATTATCATTAGCATTAGCATTACTTGGCAGTTTGGCCACAGGTTATGACTAAAGCAGCTCTCTATCATTTAAAAAGTATTGCAGATGAACAGCCGTTCCTGTCCTGATGCTCGTTTGTTAAACTAGTTCATTCAGAACTCACTGCCAGGCTGCATAGAACAACAGCGAGAGCACGTGTCTCCAGTTTCAGCCAAACTGCGCTGACTCTCTGTGTCTTTTAAGATTCATTTTCAAGTTCTAGATCCTCTCCTGACATTTCTTTAAATATACACATTGTTTAAAACTATGCACCAAAACTCTGGAGATCCCCAAACCAAACTATAAATGACGTAAAACGACAACTGAATTTTTATTTATTCAACATTTCCTTTAACTATCTTATCTTTTGTATATTTTATTGTTGTTTTTTTTGTCTTTGTTTTATTCATATCTTTCACATACTGTATTGTTCTTAACATGCTGCTGCCTCTTGTTTGTTATTCATTTGATGGTTTGATTGTATCACACAGTATTTTTGCACTTGCACTCTAAGTTTTTATAAATTTTATTTCCAGCCTTATTTCACTTCCTGTCTTGAGACTCGGCTATTTAAACTGTTAAACACAACATTAGAATATTAGTGTAGCAGGAGTGCGATGCCATTTTCTGTTGGAGCTCGGCTCCAGTGATCCAGTGATAAGGGGGTTTTGTTTGAGTGAGGAAAACTGATGATGTACTTAAACAGCATTTGCTGCAGGAAGCTGCGGCTTTTTAAACACAAAATCTCTCCACTCACGGCCACAGCCCCCCCCCACCCCCCGAGACATCAGCACAAACCCACTGCGACGGAGTATATAGACAATCACAGCAGCATTTTAATTTGTCCCCTCGATATCTTATTTGCGAAGAAGGGACCCTGGAGGGGCCTCAGCCCAGAAGAGCACACAGCAATATTGAACCAGCCAAGGATCACATAAAGGGCTTAGTATTGATGCAGGCGGGGTGGAGGGGTGACACAGAAGTAAAAGCCTGGCTGGGGGGAGACAGAGAAGATGAAGGAGGGGTGGTGGTTGAAGAGGGATGAAGCATCTGAAGTACAAGATGTGCTGTGGGGAAGGATGAGAGAGTCTCTACAAAGAAGCAAGAAGAACAAGATGGTGAACATGAATGGATGGTTTGGTAAAAATAGTTCTTCAAAGCGCCTCAAAAAACTTCAGAGAAGATTAGTGATGTTACCTCCACCTCAGCTGCCTCTGACTTCTCACAGGAACACAGCGCTGTGCTTACATTAACGCCTCTTAACAGCTTTTAAGTCATTTACTTTACAACATGAATCGTTTGTATTCAGTCTGGTGAGGTGAAGGACTATTTGCAGGACGGCTAAGCTAGCCTGAGTTAGCCATGCAGAAATGTTTATCATCTAATAAAATGCATTTAAAAGCTGCTGAGTGAATTGGGTTTGGGTGGAGCGGGTGGGGAGCGCTTGGAAGTTAGCTTCATTCAATCTCTTTTTGGCTAAGAGCCAGAGAGAGAAGCCCTAGATGGAGTCAGATCCTGCAAATTAGTAACTGCTCTACATAATGCATGTTTCTATTTCACATTTGAAACATGCACCTTCATTTATCAAATCATAAAATTCTGTATGCGCACACACACTTGGTCAATAAAGCTGATTCTGATCCTCACCAGATGAATATTGTACTTCAAACCACTGAGCCTGCATGTGTTTACAGTCTGGCAATCTGCACCATAAGAAGCGTGCATTCTGCAGGACTTACTGTTTGCATTGTGACCACAGATGTTCAGACAACAAACAGATTTCTGCGATAGTGAAGAAAATGTCTGAATCCTGAGCAGACTGATAGATGTTTATCCCTGTCACAGATAAAAGTGAAGTCATTCATAAATAGATCACAAAGTGTAAATCTAAAAGTTCTGTCCAAACAAAGTTGTGAAACTTGTGAAAGAGGTTCAGATGCTTATTAAAACAATATGAGGATACCTACCTGCTACTCACCTGTGATCAACTTGTCGAGCCCTTTTGTGAGATGACGCTTGTGATTGATTAGTCACGCCTGCAGAAGGGGAGCTCTAAACCACGATGCCCGATTCTCAATGAAGTTACCAGAAGGGACGCGTTGAACATTGATATTGATATTGATATCTCTCATGTTTCTGCTATGAAATGAGTATTTATGTTCTTAAACTGTGAAATATATTAGCTAAGTATTTCATTTGTTTTCTGTTTTCTTACGTTTTGGAAGTATTATGTTGATGATTTTTAGACCGTTAAGTTACGCATCTAGCTAAATTCACATATAGATAGATAGATAGATAGATAGATAGATAGATAGATAGATAGATAGATAGATAGATAGATAGAGTAGCAGCATGAGACACAGTAAACATACAGTAGGCATGCATTAAGATCATATATGACAATAAACATACATTAAAATGAACCTATACCACGGTAAACGTGTTGAAATTAAACCAATGAGCTGAATCTGAAAGTGAAATATGCATAGTAATTTGAAATGAAACCTGTGCTAAAATCTTTACAAATAGAAAACTATATAAAAGCAAAAATAGAATAACATTTTTTAGATAAAAATAAGAAATAGACCTACAAATGGATATAAAAACTATATACAATATATACAGGGTGAGACATGGCCAGCATGGGTTACAGAACATGAGGTTTTTAATGTGTTGTGTGTTGTTGTGATAACTGTGTTTGTGTATTCATTCATTTTCTACCTAAGCTGACAATTTAAGTTTGTTTATTGAATAACCATTTAGATAAATGCTTGTTGACCTACCTGTAAAAGAAAGGATAAAGAAAGGTAATTCACATAGATTGATTCAATAATACAATAATTGATTCTCAATGAAGCTGCCAGAAGCTGCATCTGTATTGATATCTCCCCTTTTCAGGGTGTAAGATCAGCACTGGAAAGAGTACCGTGGGTGTGGGCTGTTTCCAGCACAATGTGTACAATATGTTTTTTTATGTTCGACTGAGTCTGAGAAACTGCAAATGCAACTTTCATATAAATTATATCAGTCGGGTGACAGGTCTAATTAGTGGGAAAAAAAACAATAAACACTGCTGCACAAACTCAGATACTCTTCTCATTAGATTAAATTATGTGTTTATATCCAAATGATGCATTCGTGTTTAAATGCCCTCGCCTCAAAAAAACCCCACCAACCATTACCCTGAGATGCTTTGTAATATTATATCATAGTAGACTATAGCTGGAGTTCCTGTGCTCATTTAAGAATAGTGTATTGAATTTGCTTATTCAAATACAGGGCAAAAGTCAGGCTCTAATCCTTAGTTTAAGCCATACACTAGAGCTGAAAGCCATTAGAATGGACAGGTTGCTGACTCAATGCCTGCTTAAATCACCCAGGTAAAGCCTTGGCCGTCTGTTTCGTTTTATAGGACAGATACATCAGTTTAAGCAGGTAGAGACCAATCAAACTACTGACAGACAAGCGCAAGCAGCCAAGCGTTGACTGCAGTTTGACAGGAGGAGATACCTAATCATGAGCCGGCACATCAGCCTGAGATTTAATATTCATCTCTTCCATATTGGTCCACAGATTATTTATCTTCAAACTTTATCTGCAAAACTTGTTTGCAAAGATCAGCGGACGCAGCAGACAAAGCAGATAATACTGAAGTTCAGAATGATTCATCTCTTTCAGACGTTCCATTTTTTTCCAAGGTAATTATCTTTTGTTCAGTGTACACAAAATCAAATTACAATGCGCCGTGTTGGGAAGAAACTAATTTTCAGGGATTTTTGTGCAGAATTTCAAATGAAGCGCAAGCTTACCCAAACAAAACCTCAACAAAAGTCTGTTCAAACTGTACTTACTGTATAATTGCTATCATGCAGAATCTTTCATTAGAACACCCACACAACACACAACTTGTCTAGTGAACTAGTGACCTGTACTTTTATGCTACATTTGAGAATATTTCCTCCCAATTAAAAATTTCAGTTCCCCATCCATGGCAGATTCTGCTGGCCTGCAGGGGGTGTAGACATCCGTGTGTTTCCTCTGATACATACAGTATGTCAGGAAAGAAATCAACTAGGAGGGTGTTATGTGGATTTTCTATCGCCCAAGATTTTATACCCACACAGGTGAGGGTACCCTGACCAATTACTAGCACAGTGACCATCTTGACCATCCCCATTATCAGCACTGTCAATTGTATTCCGATGCTCAACCAGAAGGCACCAATGCAAGAGACTGAACCTAGATCTCTTCAGTGCTCGAGGACAGTGGGAAGACTTAAGTAGACAGTCAAGACAGAATGGACAGCTGAATGATTTGCTCTTCACTCAAAGGCTTGCATGCAGACAGGTAGGCAGTTTCAGGTCTGGGTTTAGGTGACAGAAAGTGCAACGAAAGCAAAAAAACACAAGGTAAGACGGGAACATAACTAGAACAAACTGACCAAGGGTCAAAGGATCTGGGCTGGGATGTAGTGATGATTCTGAAGTGGGAACATACGACAAGGAGTAGGGCAGTCAGATAATGGTAAGTCTGAGAGCACCTGGTGGATGGAAGGAAAAGGACAATAAAGGAAGCTGGGGGAACTGAACTGTGGCTGGAGAGTAGGGACTGTGAGTTAGACTGTGACAGGTTTTTTACCTTCAAAGCCGTTCAAGTCCCTGACCCCCAGACAATAGTCCTTGTACTAGTTAGATTTGTAAATTTGCTTTCGTGGGGCCAATGAAGCCATGCATACTAATTTCTGTGCTCTTGCCTGTCAACCCCCTACTTAGTAGGCAGTCCAACCAACAAGTAGCAGTCCCAGGTCCAGCATAATAGAAAAGCTCCCCACCACATTGTGTTTGTTGTAAGTATCGCTTACCAGTAACTGAACCCCAGGGCTCTGCAGTGGTGACTAGACCTTTACGCTGTGTCACCTGCATCCTCAAGAACCTCATCTAATGCATATTCTATTTAAAACTATCACTTTAATGGCTTTACCAAAGTTTGTGTCAATCCATTCAGTACATGTCTAGATATTTAATCGGTTACGTTAAAGATAAACAGACCACATTTTTAAGGGGAACTCAGGGAATCAGCAAAGTCCTAAGAATCCTCCGAGAACCTTGAATATTTGCACCAAAATCCATTGCTGTCCATTCAGTAATTGTTCAAATATTTCACAAAAAACAAAGACGTCAACACCATGGTGGCTCCAAATGAAAAGTAAGGATGCCATCAATGTCTTTGGGCTTCATTCTTTGGGGACCATGAATGTCTGAACCAAATTCCATGATAATCCATCCAGTAGTTGCTGAGACATTTCATTCAAAAGTGATGGGCCAACAATAGCACGAGTAAACATGTACATATATAGTGATTTCCAAACTACCTAATTTACCTATCAAGCAACATCCTGTGCTTAACAGAGAGAATGCCTCATATTTGAAGCCAGCATTCCCTCCTGCCCCGTGTATACCATAAAGCAATCAAAGCAATTAGAATTGCACCTTTCAAACCCAGTCATGCAGCACAATGTAATTTCCTATGTCATCTTTTGAATGCAATCCATCCAATCCCTGTACTTTTCTTAACTGCCAATGATTGGTTTTGAATTCTAAATCTATTTTTGAGCCTGAATGTTATAGACATCTAGTTTTAAAAGGTTGGAACATATTTGTCATCCAATAAAAACATTCCAAGTTCCTAATGCATATGAATGTAAAGGTACTGTCTCTCCCAAGGACACTGAAACTATTACTTCACTGTGACCAAATTACCAGTTTCTCTTTATTTCCATTAGACATAAGTAATTATTCACTTGGCGCTGTAGCAATCTCACACCTGTATGAAGATATTACATTTTATTCCTAACAAGATGCATTCAGACTTTTATGCATCTCCTTCTCTCTAGGAGGAGGACACTAGTTTGAAATACTCGTCGACAAAGCAAATCAATATCTAATTACAAGCCGCACATTACGGTGCTTCGACAAGGGAATGGGAGAGGCCTTCCCTTCCTCCTTAAACCAAGGGCTCAATAACACCTTGTAGATTATTTCTTCACCCATCATTTGCATGCTGCCCCAGTAATGGCCCCTCACTTTGAGAATCTATTACCATTTTTTGCCTTAAAGTCAGCACTTTTCAAAGGACGGAGATTTGTCTTGCTGCGGTCTATCACTCAGCCTAAGCTGCATTCGATTTACACCACAAAAAGGTAATAACGTCGCTACTGAAGGTATGTTTGTCTTGCAGAAATTTAAGTGCCATTCTCTGGCTCCAATTGTTTAACAGAGGGCTAATTTTGTAAGGATGAAGTGAATCACAACGACCTATCTGCACATGCCCTCAATGTAAAGAATCCATATGTAATGTTGTATTTAACAGTGCTATTGCAAGAGGATGACTCACTATTGCCACCTTTACAAAGTTCTTAAGAGCTAGAAATAAGAGGGGATGGAGGACCATCACTATAATTAACATAATTCAAGGAATCTACATTTTATCTAGTAATTTCCTGTTTTCTGTCGGCCTTTAATGTGTGTGAAAATGTAATTGCCATAGAAAGCTCCTCTCTTAAACAGTGCCTGAGGTGATGAGCTCAAGTGTAATCAAATTGCCTCTAGATGGGCCTGACCAGACGGCGATCAGCATACTCTCACAGGGTGATAGCTGTCAATCCATGGGGGATCACTATTACATCTGCCGGACTAATTAAACAGTTGGGAAGGCAGCGACACAGGATCTAACAGAGTTCACTAAGCACTTCTTAGCACATGGACCAGCTGTGCAGAGCATTGTTCTTTTTTTAAAGCACCTCATTCTGAAAAAAACAGGAGCGCTGAGGTAAAGGGCAGATGGACCACTCTCCTCCAAATTACATCACAAAGCATGTCCACATAAATTTCAGTGCAGGCTGCAGTATTCATAACACTCCTGTCACCTACCTGACCGTTCACTATTCTTAGAGCTTTAAGAGCTAAAAGTGGAGTCAAAGTCAGGGTCAGAGGGTGCAAAGAGAAAGCTCAAGAAATGTACAAGGTTCAAACTCTGGCAGCACATATGTGTTTAGTTCTTTAAATTTTGATATTTTATGTGTAGAAGGGGACATATTGGCCTAGTGCTGGTAGATCAACAAAAAAACAACAGCATATTTTATGGAAATCACTTTGTATCAAATGCACCTTGTCATGCAAATTCAACTGTCAAGACAAAATGTCAGAGGATCACAGACATCATTAGGAATAACCCTCTGGGGAACAAGACAACCATATCAACTGTCAGAGCAATCTGGATGTAGCTGTCAACATCTTGCTCTGAACAAAAGTGTTGGGCAGACCGACTGACTGCCTGAAATTACCGCCCTCATCCTCCTTTTTTTTTTTTTGCCTAAATCACCAACTGCACAAATCACAATGAAAAGCTCTCCATCTCCACTTCTTGATGCAGGTATGTGGGTAGGAATTTTTCCACACACAGGGAGTGAAAAACTGAATGAAGATTGTAGTCACCAGCCATAACCATACCCCACCTAACCCTAACCATAGCTTTCATGGTTTTTATGGTTTACTTGCCATAAGCATGTGACATAGTTGCCAAGATATTTTAGAATTAGAGAATTTTTGAAATAGATTTAAATTGGAGATTATTGAACATTATTGTTCTTGTCTGGTGCAACTATGGCAATTCTGACACCTGCCAGGAGTACTGACCTCTGGGCATGCATGCATGCATTTATCAGACCCTAAACCTTTGCTGACTTCCTCTCAACGTGCTCCAGGCCACTCTGGTGACTCTTGATAACCTTGAGCTGATCACTGGCCCTCATGGCAGTGTCATTTCATCTGTCTGCCTTATCAACCTCTGATGGTACTTCCTGAGCACTGACCATGGATAACAGGGACCTGGGGTTTGATTTTTGAAAGGGAGCCTGAGAAACTGCAACCACATCCAAGTTGGTAAGAGTGAAGAGTTTAGCAGCATTAGCTAACACTACTCAGGGGCAAAACTGAATGTGAGTGCACCTGAGATGTTAGTATTAATCCTTAACTCCACTGGAAAACTGTAGGATGTAGGCAAGTACAACAGAATGTCTCATTGGACCTGCACATCTGTCCTCGTTTTAGCATTGTCACTGTGTTTCAGGATCTCATCTGTTAACTTGGACAAAAAAACAAAACCCAAGTTGTAATACATCGCGGTCTTACTTTAAATCAATCACAAGGTCAACTGAAGGGCAAGATTGCCACTAGGATTATTTATTACCATGTTTTGGAGTGATTGGTGTGGGAGTGAAACAAGCCTCATGGAGTGACTCATGCTCTGTATGCATCATGACTCTGCCATCTAAAATACACAGAGACGCCTCAACAGACATCAAAGAAAATCAATATCATCTTACTCGATGATCTTTAGACATATAACTTCACTGAATGTAATTACAGCTAAAGACTACCTCCTTTAAGGAAACAAATGAGACACAGATGTGACGTACATAAATCTTAAGAGTGTGAATGACATTCTAGCCTCATAAATCCTTTGCATCTGATCGACCAACAGCCAAAGGTCATTGTAAACCTCTACTGAGCAGCACCAGGCATAAGAGAGGGGACATAGATATTTTTGACATGTCCAATAAGTCACCACTGTCAATAGAGAAGGTATATAAAGTTCACACAATCTTTGCTGAGGATTAAGCTGGGTACAGTCATGTTTGGACGGCTCCATCTATCAAGCACTAAAAGTGAAGCAGATATGCATTGGGTCATCCCTCTCCTTGTCACACCATAAGAGTAGGCGAGTGTGTACATAAATCTTCACCCTGTTTGCCACAGAGAATTAGCTTGATGCTTTGCAATGATGCCACAGCAACAGACGCTTCTCTTGATATTTATAAATTGATGATTATACATGCTACATCATCTGATTATGCATGTCGACTGCTGCTCTCCAAACACTGGCTCAGCCTAGCCAGGAAAAAGTGTTAATCTGGGTAAATATCAAATCCCCTGTATGTTCACTATATGATGTATTATACTAATTATATACTCCATGCCCTTGGACTCCATTTAACCAGACGGTACATGCCAAGTGGTAAACTTATCTATTATACAATCATGGTGTCTACACCACTGTGGCACTTTTGTATTAGCGCATCTTAGCATTTATCCTGGTTGGTTAATCTAGTGGAAAAAAAATCATTTAGGATGTGCAGATGCTCCTGCATTCAGATAGTATTCAGCAAAGCATAAAGAATGTGTTAAATGGTGTTCATTTTGTTAAAATGGATGAAAACATAACCAGATTTATCAATCACGTCTACACATTGAGCATATTTGCATATGTTAATTTCTGCAGACAGAATCAAAGTGAGAAAGTTTTTTGAACCACCAAGTATATATAACCCAAATTACACCAACCCTCTTGTCAACAGTGTTAGCATGTTTTTGTCAGCTGCATTATGATAGAAATCAAGAGGACCTATCCTACTTAATTTTGTGAGACCAGGTAAAATATTCATTAAATCCTTCATGACTTTAGTTGTTCTGTTTTCTAGTACACATTTCTACATACCAAATTATATATAGCCTACTACAGTCAAGTCAAGCCGCTGTCAGCATCACATCCATTGAAATTCAATTTGCTGCACTAAAGTGTTCAGTTGTTTTAGTGCATTTTTTTTTTTTTTTTTTTTTTTTTGGGAGAGATGAAAGTTGACGATTCAGTCGAATGTTCAGAATTGAAATGATTAGAATTGAACCGGCAAAGTATTTATAGAACCGGCAAAGTATATAAAGTTCTTGTTCTTTTCTACCATGCCCAAGTCATTTTGAATAGGAAATGCTGCAGACAATTCTATATTTTCTGATAATTTGATTTAAAATGAGGTGAAAGTACAAGGCTGCAGACCAAAGAGTGAGGCATCAGAAGACGCATCAGACAGGTACATGTGAGAGAGTTACTATAAAACTGTAAGGAACATCATAGGTGCACTATAGAACTGCAGAATTATACTCAAATGTTTCATTAGGAGAAAACTCATCAACATCATCTGAACACTCAGCCTCTTAATACTCTCCTGTTCCTGGTCAACTGTAGTAGAATCTTTTGTCACTCAGGACCCCAATTTAAGGTCAGAATATGTTCACGACACCAGCTACAGAATTTAAAATAATAGTGATAATTGTGGTTGCATGTCACACCACTGCCTCATAAATCACAGGGTGTAGTTATTAGCCGATATTACACCATTACTTTTATTTCATAAATAAAGGAGAGCACTAAATCCAACTTCACATAGACTACAGCTTTTATCAACAAACAGTTAATCTTCTATATTATACATTCTGATGAACATATTAAATTGAATTTTATTTATATGGTACCAAAGCATAACAGAAGTTATCTAATGACACTTTCAGCACGTCAGTTCTTTATAATATTATTTACAGAGACTCAACAATTCCCACCATGAACAAACACTTGGCGACAGCAGCAAGGAAAAACCCCCTTTAAGAGGCAGGAACCTCGAGCAGTGCCTGGATCACGGTGGGCTGTCATCTTCCGTGACATACAAGTGTTTGAACATGAAGAGCATACAAATGCAGAAATGCATAAACATGCAGAAATGATGCAGTTTATGCAATCGAAAAACATGTTGTGAACTCTTCCAATGTATTATTTTAGTTATTTCAACATTTCGGTTCAGCACTCAAGGGGTGCTGATGCAAAAAATTGATTGAATAATGAAATAAAAGTGTTCACCTCTAATATTTTCTCTGTCTGGACATGCTGATGCTGTGTGTGAACTCCTATAAGAGAAATCCAGTTTACCTCCTTCCCCGGGTCCTGCTGCTGTGGCTACGGCCACTGGTTAATGTTACACCTAATAATAGCACTAAATAATGACATTATTGGTAAAAAGTGGCACTGACAACCAATCCCGGCTCACTCTGACGTGATTTAGCTGTATTGTGTGCGGCAAACACAATATTAGGCCCCTTCACAGTGCGCTGCCCCTGGCATGATGACTGACCTTGTTATCGCCAGCTCTCCTTGGTTTTTCCCAGCAAGCCTAAGAGAGTTCTTCGAGTCAGCACTTCTCACTTTACACACACAGTCCATTCACAGCTCCCCAAGTGAGCAACCGGGGTTGGATGTCCACGTGCACAGTTCTATTTCTTCATTGTGTTGAGAGTGAGATAAAGGAGAGCAATATCATGCTCTCATGCACAGTAATCACAAAGACGGGGTGTGACTTTGTTAATTTGCAGCAATTAAGTCCAAACCTTTAAACATGTCCAGAACTTCACTTGTTCATTCTCAAAGCAGAGGCTGTTGTAATCTTTAAAGGACCATGAGTTCATGTGCAAAGATTAGGCTTGTACAAAACACTGTTAAAAGAATAATGCATAGCGTAGTGCTAATTCCGCTGTGATGCAAACTCTCTTATTCGCAGAGGACGTGCTTGATTTCTAAACAACTCCTTTAAACGACACTGCGACTGAATTATTCATAGCTTATGAAATGTCATTTTGGTGCAACAGATGCTGAAGGAGAATTTAGTTGCATCTCTGCAATACAGGCTCGCCGTTTGAGATGCAGCGGCGGTCAGAGTGAGTGATGCAGAAATGATTAATGTGCGTCGGTGGAAGCTGCAGTGATAGCACTATGGGTGTTGATCACAGGCAGCGGATGATTAACATGATAGAGATGCACCCAGGAAACAGTTTGTCCAACCCAAATTATCTTTGGTCATAGATACAATTAAGTCTGATTTAAAGCAGCTTATCAAACAGTTACGTCATCATGGCCTGGGAAGGTAAATAGTTGCCAGAGCGTTTTTCCATATGCTTTTGAATGTGTTTTGTAGCCGAGACAAAGCGAGGATGCTGCTCTCACTCCTGGAGGCATCCACACTCCACATGCAGAGGGGTCAGTCACAATCCGAGGGAAGGAAAAAAACAAAACGCTATGTTCAATCTTTCCCACTAAATTACCTTGGCAGATATCAAACAGAGTCCTTCACTCCTGCTGAATGATAATTGTAGCTGGCTGCCAGGACCAATACTCTGGGGGTCATCTGTGGCAGAGAGGCTGGATGCCATGAAAGAATTACCGCCTCTCTCTCTCTCTCTCTCTGCTGCTCTACTCATTTTATTTCCCCCTTTGCTTTTTAAACACGCAGCATGGAAGGCAGCTCAATAACAATCATGCATCCTACTATTAAAGAGAAGAAGAAAGAATAAAGAAATTGAATATAATATTCATAACTATGTTATCATTTGTGTATATTAACCTGAAAATAAAAACCATTGTGTTTTTATTAGCATAGAATAAACCTTTCATATCTTATAGAGAGTGCAGGTCCTCTTCCTAGGGGTCTGCCATGTCGAACCGCCATGTTTCTTTATGCTTGAAAAGGGAGGGTGAGGCGAGCAGTATTCAGTCGGGTGTAATCTGCAACTTTACCACTGGATGCCACTAAATCACACTGCACCTTTAAACGAATAATTAGACACCCAAAACTGATGTGAAATCTATGGTCTCCCACAACCATAGTTTAGCTAAGTAACCTTAAACCAGAGCACAGCGATGCTAGAAACTCTGAGGCTGTACTTAGGTACTTTTATGCTAAATGCTAACATTAGCATGCTAAAATGTTTTCCCCCTTCAAAGCTCATTTTTGCCCTAGGACACCATAGCGAACACTGAGTTCAACATTTGAAAATAACATGGAATACATTCTCTTTACATGTGGGGACCAGGTGCGTGTGTGTCATTGTTGTCCAGACCATTAGGAGGACCAACAGCACTACAAGCCGACATTTCATCATCGTTTTTTCCAAAAATATATCTTCAGTCTTTTATCTGTTTGTCAAACACTCACAAGTGATGTTATTTCCAGCTAGATGACATCATCATTTGTTTCATTTTACACTTTTGAATGATGTCCTTCACTCTCATGTTGAACTTTCCCTTGCTGGGAGTGCACGCAGGAAGCGCCATAAATAACTGTCAAATGTGACTCTGAGGAAAGTGTATTTTTAGTCCCTGTCAAACTTTCAGCAGCGTTCCTTGGAGGCATCTTTAGTGGACGTAAGTGGATATGAGGGTAAAAGCTAAAGGATAGAGTCGCATTTTTCAAACAACGGTGACCAGTGACGAGTTGTCCTCGAGACAGCCGGTGTTAAACTGACACAAATCTCCTGTGGTGGCTTTTACAAAGTACTCCTGAGCCTTAAAGGATCCCAGAAACCAGAGAGGCTTGTCAAAACAGGATCACGGAAAGAAATCACAGAAACTTTCCGTCCTTGTGATCTGGATTTGCATGCCACTCACGCAGTCACCTTTTAGATTTCACTTTCTCCCATATTTAGCCAACTTTAAGTTGAGTCGACAGAATGAAAAGGGACTCTCATTTCAAATATAATAGGATGAGACCCTTTCTAAATGGCAAAATGAATCCATGATCGACCAGCGGCACATTAGTGCTCACATATTCAGTCCCGTAACAAAGCCTGAAACCAAACGTCCATACCTGTTACAGACACAATTTATACACATCAGTTGTTCGCCCCGGCCGGTCGATAGAGAGCTCAGGATCACCTTGTGACATGTAAATGAGGGTCCTTTAGTGTCACAAGACAGGCAGAGCTAAATGAGCCTTATGATTTTCCATCACTACCCACCTGATTCTAACGGTCCCTTTAGAAACCTCATGGCCGCTGCTGCTGAAAACTCATTATGCTGCTGCAGAGACCAATAGACTATTGATGTAACACCTTTGGCTGCCTTTATTTAGCTGCTTTCCACTGCTATTGTTTTGCCATCAGTCAGTTCATACATACAACTAATGCATCTTGTGTTTTTTTGTTTGTTTCTATTTGTATTTTAAAGATACAGTTTTGGGAAATATGTTAGGTATTAAGATTGGGAGCAGGGGGAACCAGCTAGCCTGGCTCAGTCCAAAGATAATACCCGTCTACCAGAAACTCTATAGCACGTTTTATTGAGTTGGTTTCATGTCAGTTTCTGTAGAAAAAGCTGTTTGCCATTCTAAAGGTTAGTAGAGAATAAATAGTAGCAATAACTTCCTTGAATCTCCCTGATCGTTGCTCAGCAACTGCTATCTTTGGACTGAGCAATGTTAGCTTACTAGTCTGGCTCACAGGAAGTAGGCTCGCCTCCACATGTGCAAAAGTTCCACCAAAACAAGTCCCTCCCCTGACACTATTTTGCATTGCATTCTGGGCTTAGCGCCGCTATGCAGCCAGAGTCTCGATATAGCTGTTTACTCCTGTTTCCAAGTCTTTGTGCTAAGCTAATAACTGCAGCAGCTGGTTAGCAATGGATGGTGAGACACTGATATCGATCATATCATGTAACTCTCTGCAAGAAAGCAATCAAACACACTTCTCAAGATGACAAACTATTCAATAGTGGCCTGCTCTGGAAGTAAATGAAAAATGTAATAAAATATAAATCACAAAAAATAAAGTCCAAGATATATTTCACATTTTTTTCCTGATTATACAAACACATCCTTTCTGCTAATGGGATTTTCTGTATAATGACTTCAGTCTTCCACAACTGCAGCACTTTTACATTTTCTATAATGCCTGAGTCTCTATACATCATAATCATCTCCAACTGGAAACAGATGTACAGTATCATCCGCCTGGTGATCATTTCTTCCGTGCATTGCAAAATAGATGACTTTTCAAGTGCTTTTAAGCAGGCTGTCCGAACCCATCTGCTGTAAAAGCAGCATAATGACAACTTTCTCTCACTCAGTAAATTAGTGAGTGGATCATCTCAGCCCAACATGATAGTTATCATCATTCCAGAGGCTGCTTTGCATTTATTATAGAGAACTTTTATTGTAAACGTTTAGCCATTAACGCCCTGTGTTTGCCTTTGACGTTATTCATTAAATTGATTGATTCTGAGAAGTATTAGTCAGTATCTTCACTATAGATGCTATACTTTGTACATTACACGCGTGTTTCTAGACTCTGGATCATGATTATTATAGTACAAACAGGTTTTAAAGAGGGATGAGACATTCAGTCATAACTGAGATCCTTTCATTAGGTGTCTTATTGTATTGTAGTTTTATTCTAGCACTGTGTGGTTTGGGTCAAAACAACCTTAGAATTAGCAGTCGAACTTAGAACAACAATTCTCACTGCAATGCAGGCACACACCCAACTGTGACTTCCAGCGTCCATGCATCCGGGCTGTGTGGACATGAGAGCCACTCAGCCGTGGCCATGCCGACCTCCCTCCCTCTGGTTCCCCAGCAGAGTACCAGGGACTAAAGGCTAAGGGAGCAGAGAGCTCTCTCTCAGGGGTGGAGATCCAGTGTTAGAGGTTTGGGGTCAGGCTTCGAGGGCTGAGATCCTTGCCTGGCCCCCATTGGAACACGCTGGAGGCTGGTCATGGGATTTGGGTTAGCCTCAGGTGGTCTCTGAGAGCTGGCCCTGGGCCATCATTGGAAATGATGTGGGATGAAATCCAGAGTCTTCGTTATATACAAAACTCTATTTTTCAAAGTTCAGCTTTTTTTTTGTTTTTTGGTTTGGTACCAAATTCACACTTTTTATTACTTTGCCTACACAGCAGCTCAGTGAGGAAACACTGTCTGCGGCAAGATGAAGAGGGATCTTAAAGACTGCAACTTTGCAAGATAACAATTTGATTTTTCTAACTCAGACTGGTGAAGCGTAGTATTAACTTCAGCTGAAGTTCCAAAGTAATTCTTGCACATAACATGGACTGCAGATTTTGTCCCACCTCACTTACACTGGAATTGGTTTTGGAAGAGATCTTTTTGTAGCCACTGAACAATTACAGCTTCAATATACATACAGTATGTACAGAATATGGGTATTGTTTTAGCATATACTTGAAAAATGTGAACCTATCCTGAACTTTGGTTTTCTTTATTTATATTATTCTCTACATTGTAGATTGTTCCTTAGCCTTCTAACTTTGTTTACCAGATAATTCCATATGGGTTATTTCATAGTTTTAATGTCTTCTGTATGCATGCAGGTGTTTAACAGAAGCTCAAAAGTACCCTGAATACACACCACCTGCTCCACCTCCAAAGAAATAATCCCCAAAATAAACACCCACCACTCAAACAAACAGTCCTGAACAATGGATGCTTTACTATGTGAAATTAGAAGGGGGTGTGGATTAACGCATCCGCGACAGAGTGAAAAACTGAACAAATAACCCGTCAAATACTGTGTCCGGTATATAGTTATATACGTTAGATTATCTCCAGCCCGAGAAGCACATCTGCTCTTGATCCAATCAATTTGATTTCTAATTAAGTTTGAAGGTGAGGATCTGCACGGCTACATGCAGATAAATCTCTCAACACCTGGCCAATATCAAATGACAAAGCCAAACGAGGTGGGGGAAAACTTTATCCCCTTCTTTCAGACGGCGGTGTGGGATATTCATCCTCACACCTCGGTTTCATTAGGTAGCTTTGAAAGGACTACCTAATCATCAATAATACATGGAGGTAATGCTTCCTTTTGAGAAGGAATGGGAAAAACTAGGCCGCAGAAGCCTCAATCCATACCCCTTTCTCTCTAACTTTAAAGACACTTGAGGATATTTAATTCAAAAGCAGAACACACCTCAGTCTCTTCTACAGAATATATTTTATAGTGAAACTAAGTGCCTTCTGATTCTCCTCTAAGTCACTATTTGCCTTTCATCCGTACTTCCCCACTATTTCCCCAAGGCCTCCCTGCTCTCTTTCACACCCATAAAATATTGATCTTTAAATATTTATCTTGCAAACATCCACAGGACCTGACCCGTATTCCCAGTATATGTGAAATATTTACCTTTTGCTAAATAATTGATGGCGGCATCCGTGTTCCGGCACCTTTGCGAACCTTTCGGCGGGGAGCCCCAGCTGAGCGACTCGAACATGTTCTACTGGAAGGATCAGGCCTCGGAGCTCTTGCAGTTTTTCGACAGTGACAAAGCAGAGCAAGTGTTTTAATTGGGCCCTTGGCTGAGAGGCTGGTGGAGGGAGGAGGTGTTGAGGTGGTGGTCGAAAGAGGTGGAGTGTCAGAGACAGCAGTGTAAAGAGGTTAGCATGATGACCTCTGAGATGTTGATAGGGTTGTTTTTTAGGTGGGTAAGACAGCGTGGTAATGGGATGGGGATGACGATGTGGATGGGGTTGGGGGTGGAGAGGTCTGTGCTGACTTGTGACCCTTGTCCTTACCTCCTCAATGGAAGTCACATTGATCCACTAGCTGCTCCAACAGCTAGTTAAGACATGGTAATTCCCTCCAGCTCTGCAGCACAGCAAAGGTCACGGAAGCAGCAAATCCTGGTTAAAGCTTGGAGGACCCACAGGATACCTGGTGTCTGTTCACTTCCTCATGTAGTGGGACAACATTGTATTGTGTGAATTATTTACATGAGCCTCAGGGGTGGAAAAGAGTGTTCAAAGATCCAGCTCAATTGCTGAAACTTTAGAAATGTTAAAGTAGAATGCTGCTGTGACTGCTTCAACAGAATTTTGTCAGATCGCAGATCAAATCAAATCAGAATCCTTTCTAAGCTCTTATGGAAGCAAGCTTATCTGCAAGTAAAAGTAAGTAAAATATGTAAAAACTTTTAGTGTTTAGTTGATGTTAACCTGTAGCTGCAACCTGGAAATTAGATGAAAAGCAAACTAAAATGTTAGTGATGTGTCGGTCGTGAAAGATTCGTTCAATATGAACTAATCTTTTATATGACTCGGGAGTAATGAGTGGTCTCAGTGAGTGATTCGTTCATTTTCATGCAGTACCTTCCCTCGCCACATGGCAGGCAGCTGCATAAGCTCAGTCAGCAGGACAGGAAACAGAAATGATTAGTTCACGACTCACTCAACTGTGCGTCTGTCCTCAGGTCCTCGTTCATTTATCACGTGACAGCCAGGCCGCTCAGGCTGGGTGACGAGCAGTAAGCACAACAGTTCGTTCATACGGATCGTTCATACGGATCGTTCTTTCGTTCATTTGTCTCGTGCTACAGCTACAGGGCTGTGGACTGAGAAATGAACAAGGAAATGAATGATTTGTTGGTGTCTTGTCATACACGACATACATTATTCATTCATGAAATCATAATTAATTAGTGGTTTTTGGTTCTTGTAGATGTGTATAGTGTTATTGTGTATATAATGTAAAGTGTGTTTGTAAATAAATACTTTTGAAAATTATATCAATAATAATAATAATAATGAGTTTTACATTCACTTGGCCTCTACCAGCTGTCACGTGACAGGCAGCTCAGGCTGAACGGTTCGTTCTCGTTCATACGTTCATCCGTTCATCCGGATCGTTCATTTGTCACGTGACTGGCAGCTCAGGCTGTGTGACGAGCAGTACGTTCGTTCTCGGATCGGTCTCTCGTTCATTTGTCACGTGACAGCTACCTAGTCACTGTCGTGCTGTTAAACAACAATGGCAGGGAGGATACAGGACACAAGTCGCTTTATTGTGGTGTGTATTTGCTTTCCTAGGTTTTCATATGGTTTGAATTGCTTGTGGCATTTTGTTTATTATGCTTTGTCAGCTGAAGCAAACCATGTTGCCTTCAGTGTTAAGTGTTTGAGAACCGCAGTCTTTTTTACAACGCCCACAAGAGGGCTACAGCGCCACCCGCTGTAAAAAAAATGAACGAAATGACTCAAAAAAGATTCTTTCAATTTACCATCCGAGAGTAAGAGATCCGAGTCAGTAAAAAGACTCGAACTTCCCAACACTATAAAATGTTCATCTGGCGACTGGGAGCTTCTGATTCAACATGACACATCGAGCCAGATCATTTGTTGGTCTTGTTCAATCAAGTGAATTCACACACTCCAGTGTGTCTCCTTCCTGTTGTATGGTGCCTGGAAAACTTCCACAGGAAGGCATCCAGGAGGCACCTAAATCACACACTTGAACTACCTCAACCTGCTTCTTTCAGTACAAAGGAGCAATGTTTCTACTCCGATCCCCATCTTTAAGGCTGAGCTCAGAGAACCTACAAAGGAAACTCAGGGCTCAGCTCCCTCTTCACCATGATTGGTGCAGTGTCTAATGCATATTTGGCCATGTATACACTGGCTTGCAAAGAGCTCTTTAACCAGGCAGCAGCAAAGCTTGATTCACTTACTTCAGGAATTACTGTTTTGTTGCTCTTTGCTAATAAATAAGGGAGACTCTGAAATGAAATGTGTCAGTGCCTGAGCTTTTAAATTTGCCAAATGGATCTTTTCAGCTGAAAGAAATTTTAAACTTTAAAGGTTCAATGTTTCAGATTTGCAATCAGCAACTACACTGCTAGATGTCGCTGACTCCTACGCACTGGTCCTTTAGGTTCCATTGTACTCTGCACAGCTAATTGCAGTGTAAGCTAAGCAAATACAGGATAAAGAGAAAAACATGATGGACATTCCAGGGACATTTAAATAATTTCATCATATTTAAATAAAGTCTCAGGAAATCGGTGCTGCAGTGCAGGCACTGCAATCAGCTGACTAATCCATTGAGCATTTGATAATTATCAGTGACTTCACTTCACTCCATCTCACTGTGTGGACTTTATGTCACCTTTCACTGGCGATGTCAGCAGAGGATAAATATTTAAGATGCTCATGACACCTTGATTTATCTATCAAAATAAAATACTTGGCAGGGCTTTCTTCAGATTCATGGTCGCCTCTGTCGTTTTGGAAACCTCCTCAGCTGACATAAAGAATCCACTTGAATGAAAAACACGACACACAAAAGATGAGCCTGAGCTCAGATTGGAAGAATTCTACTGTGACATTTGGCTGCATCACACACATTCACACATTTCACAAAAGGAAGATAGAAAATAATGTAACACTGCCACAATGTGCATCACTATGATGATGATTTCACAGTCATGCTAATAATGCTATTGTTTAGGTCCAAATGTTCCAAAAAGACTGCACAGAGCCTTACAATATCATTACTCTGCCATTGGCATTCTGTTTTTATTAATCAATCTAGCAAAAAAAGGGTAAATTAGTTTGTTAAACCAAACACTTTGGCACTTGTAGCCATGTTTGTCACCTACAACTAACATTGAAATCTTCCATCTCCTACTAGAAAGATATAGAATCTGAAAAAGAATGAGGTTTATATAAAAGTAAATATAAAGAAGATGAAAAGCAAGTGCTAACAAGTGGAGAAGCATACATAAATTATATTATAAAACATGTACCATATATTATTTACATGAAAGACCTGTACATTTTTCTGCAAGAATGGAGAATGAACAAAAGTTCATAGTACATGAATACATGAGCACTGAGCAAACACATATTTAAGAAAATCTGAAGAGAGAGAAGTCATAAATGGTAAATGGACTGTACCTATATAGCACATACATATCTCATTCACCCATTCATACATGTTCACACACTGATGGCATTAGCTGCCATGCAAGGTGCCAACTGCTCATCAGTTTGAGGAGCTAACCATTCATACACATTCACACACTGATGGCACAGCCTTCAGGAGCAGTTTGGGGTTCAGTATCTTGCCTTTCAAAGGTTCTTTCTGGCCACAAAAACAACACAAGAACAACAATAGACCTTAAAACACAATTTTATTAAACACCACCCACTGAACAGTAACTAATTCACTTTAACATCATTTGTAGAAAGAATCAGGCCTTTATTTGAGTCAGGCTCATGTTAGAGACACATTTATTTCTAATTTTCAAATTTTGTAGGTTTAATTCTGCGAGTAGCCTTTTTCGGATCCTCCATGTTTACCTGTGGTCTTGATAAATTCAGAATCATGCACATTTCTCACATCACAAATTCCATCAGTGCAACAACAGACACTCGCCACTCTGTTCAGCCCACAAATACTGTTTTCAAATCACTAATTATTTCCAGTCGCTTTTGATCACTGCTAAGCTGCTGTTAATGAAACTCAACACTGTCTGCATACTTAAAAAGACACCACATTAAAAGTCCTCCATCAGCTTGAGTTTCACCGACAGTAGCTTAACGGAAATCAAAAGAATTGCTGAGGAATTAACTAGTGGATGAAAACAATACTTATGTTATACTCCGCTGAATTCACTCTCTTTTTAGCACCACTCTTTGTTGCATTGATGTCATTAGCGCTGTGGAAATGTACATTTTGAATCGTTCTACAGCAGATAAACACTGAGGGAATGCTGCTGTGTATTCTTTGCTAAATGTGAGTGATTACAGCGCACAGCGTTTCACCCACCTTCGATATTTTTTACTCTGCCTTTATTAGAAACCAGGCTTTGTTTGTGCTGCGAATATCGACTTTTATTTTTATAATTAACAGTAAACACAATTATAAAAAGGTCATATCCAGTGAAAATGTGAATTAAGCAGGGGGAATCTGAACGGCAGCTTTCTGATGTATTATACACAGTGTAAACAGCATAGTGAGGTGTAGACCAAGTATGAATATATCTACATTGTTAAAATAAAGCAGTGAGTAATGAATTGTATATACAGTATGTTAAAAATGAAAAACTATAAATAAACAAACAATAAATGCACTCATTCACTTTCTTATTATGGGGCTGTTCTGACTTTGAGCTGCTTCTTTTAAGGTCAAGAGGTGTGAAAGTGAAGTCTTATCTCTGCACTGACTTACCCTACATGCATATTACTGCTTTTTTATAGCCCCTCTTAGAGTCACTCAAGTGTGGACACGGAATATATTCCATTATAGGTGCCTGTGCTCCGCTGCATACCTCTACTCTATTATGTGCCCTCATGTGTGCCTATACACATCACTTTATATATGTAAAAGGCGGCTAATGGATATACGAGTTGACAGCCAGGCCACCGTGGACGGCGTCGTACAGGGTCGCCCTCGGCTCCCTGAAGGGCAGAACCAACCCAGCCCAGTCCCTCCTACCAACTACCCAGAGACTCAATCCTCTTCGATAAGGATTTACTGATTATTCCAGCCTCCTCGTCAGAGGGCAGCTTTTAAAGACTGGTTCGGATAAGGCCATTAGTAGTAGCTCTTATCTGGCTTGAGAAGGGTCCAACTGCAGATGTGATTCATGCCAAACCTTGGAATTCCTGGTGATTCATGAGAAACCAAGTCCCTGCGTAGAAGCCCCACAGCTTTAATTATTTTACCGAATCAACAGTCTACCATACAGCTAGCCTTTAGCATTTTAACAAATCTGTCAAACATAACCTTTGTTAGAACAGCAACCATTTTACCAGCTTCACGCCCCCCCAAAAATACTCCCCCTTATTGAATAAACCTGACTTCCTCCCATTCTTCTATTTGTTAAGGCATTAGGAACAAGCAAACACAATTCAATATGAAGGCAAACAGCCTGCTGACCTTTGGACCCAAACCTCCAGGAATGTCTTTACAATACTGACCTGCGGCTCACAGTATAGAGTTCACATCACTACACAAAACATACTTAACCCTCTTGACCCCATAGCGATCCAGAGTACTCTCACCAGTAACCAGAACTGGAAATTTACATCATTACGTTTATATCTATGATTTTTTTTACACATGTTTCGCAGTATGTCTCTGTTGACAAAGCGTCCCTGACTGACCCAGCATACTTCTTCATTACTGTAAATGGTAAACAGAGGGACTTACCCGGCTCTCACTGCCCAGGCAGAGGCTGTTTTCTGGAGGACAGTTCATTGAAGAGTCTGCAGGGAGGACTGACCGGGTCACCGTGACTTTTCCACATATAAATCGGTCAATATTTTTTCTCATGTAGCTGTACTGCTGTTTGCTCTTATGAAGGAAATATCTATTTACAACAGTTTTAGTGCTATTTGTTTTTTCTTTCTGATGTTTTTCAAATCCAACTCAGTTTAAAATGTGACAAATGCCACATATTTGATATCAAATTAAAGAGGAAGTTGTGTTTTTGAAATGAAAATTGTGATTGTGAATTTCTTTCTGTTTCTGAGATAGAGCTGTTTGATGATTGAGGGGGGAAAAATGCTCATTTGAGTGACACCTCACAGTGAACGGCAGCAACATTCTAGAAGTCTACTGGGTTTAAAGGGTTACATTGGATTGGCAGACTCTGATGCTAGTTCTCATTGTACACCCCCAACAGACGAAAACTGAAGAATACTGAGAACTCTCTTGCATCATCCCACCATCCATATGTGATCTCCTACACCTCTCTGCCATATGGGCATCATCAAGACATGCTTTATGTTGTCATGGTGATGCCTGCTTCATCGTCTTCTTCTTCTGCCTCTTGGGTCTCTGATTCTCTTTTTTCTGAGCTCTTGGTGTACATCCATCTCTCCATTTTCATCATCCGCTCATCCATTGTAATTCAGTCCAATTCAGTGCTGAAGCTTAGCCGGTTACACCATGAACAGGTCACCAGTCTGTCAGGGCTGACTCAGAGACAGACAACCATTCACACTAACAGCCACATATAGAGTCTGTAGTTCACCTGACCAGCAGATCTTTGGACTGTGGCAGGAAACCAAAGGCTGCAAATGAAATCCCACACCATGGTGGTCTTTGATGCTGCTCGAGTGTTCTTGCCATTCCTGCCTGCCTGAAGCTGTTGCTTGTTATTTTCTGATTACCTGTGTTTTACCTGCAGCCTGTCTGTGATTATACCAGGCTCCAGGGAGCGTACCACCAGTGGGACGAGTACCACAGTTTGAGAACCAGTGCACTAGATCATGGTGCTTGCTGCAATGCATAGCAGTGGGGGGTATAATACACACTTAGCGCTAAGGGTCTCAAATGGTGCCTTGCATGACAGCCTCAGTGTTGCGCTCTCTTGTACCTTTTCTCCCGTCTATTCCATCCATCCCCACTTATCCTTTGCAAGGTCACTAGAAGGCTGGAGCCGATCCCAGCTGACATTGGGTTAGAGGCAAGGTACACCCTGGATAAGTGGCCAGTCAATCACAGGGCTGGCTGGTACTTTTCTCAGTTTTTGTTTATTGGTTCGGTTGTCAGCTCTCCATTTCTGATTACATTCACAGAGGAACATTTTTCACTTTTTCACGTTCAGCACCTGAAGAATCAGCACTAGTGCCCCCAGGGATGTGTGCCCTTCCTACTGCTCTTCTTTCACTACACCAACAACTGCAGCTCAGAAAACTCATCTGTTAAGCTCCTGAAGTTTGCAGACAACATAAGCCTTCAGGTTTTAGGGTCCACAATCTCCCAGGACCTATAGTTGGTGTCCAACATAGAGACAGTCAACAAAGAGGCCCAGCAGAGTCCTCAGAAGCTGTTGATCCATTTCTACACTGTACAGTCTGTTCTCTGCATATCCACTACTGTCACCAAAGTATCCTCAAGGGATCATTGGTGCCAACCTGTCCTCCATTCAGGATTTATACAAACCTAGAGTCAGGGAACATCACTGCAGATCCATCTGACACCCTGGATGCAACCTTTCCCAACTTCTCTCCTCTAGTAGACTTACTGGCAGACAAACAGCCAGACACAGGAACAGATTCTTCCCACCATCACTCTGATGAACAAGTAAATAATTCATATAATATCAACAACCCTGTAATGAAAAAAATGTACTTACAAATTATGAATTATATAGCAGTTTAAACACACACTGTTAACATACATAATCCATTACTGTCAAATACAAATCCTGCACACTGTTATTGTATATTCATAGTATATACTCTACCACTTAATTTGTATGTGTATATAGCCATTGTCTGTTGTTGGACATTATTTCTTTTTTATGTATATTTATACAGACCTATTTTGTTCACCTACTTGAATACTGGTAAACTGGGACACATTCTGACAATTTACCTTTTGTGTCATTTTTTAATTATGATCCAAATGTCTTAGCCCTTCAACGTGCTATCCTAAATAACTTAAGAACTCTACTATACTATACAGAAGGGGAAAAAAGAAACATTAAACAGAATGGATGACACTTCCTTTAACATTAACCCAAAACCACATTTTTTCCAGGCCCTACCGTTAAACTGGGACACCATTTTTGGCAAAGTGGGACACTTAAAACACATTCAGTTATCATTCATGTGTTGGCCTAATGAATTAAATAAACCACAAGAACAACAACAATAATAAACAGTCATTTTTTATGGAGTGGTGCACTTCTGTTATTTGAATGGTGGGTTATCTATACATGAATACAGCCACGTGAATGCCTCTCCATCAACAGCTGTGCATCTTTGTTGAAATAGCTCTAGCTGGATATGGCTAGATAAGTGTGAGATGGACAGGTTGTGCTGAAGAAGAAGCTGAGCCTGAAGGCAAAGCTCTCGATTTACCAGACGATCTACATTCCAACCCTCACCTATGGCCATAGGTAGTAGTTTTGGGTAGTGACCTAAAGAATGATACAAGGATACAAGTGGCTAAAATAAGTTTCCTTTGTAGGTTGGCTGGGCTCAGCCTTAGAGATAGGGTGAGGAGCTCAGATGTCCGGAGGGAGCTCCGAGTAGAGCTGCTGTGCCTTCACATTGAAACGAGCCAGCTGAGGTGGTCCGGGCATCTGATTAGGATTCCTCCTGGGTGTCTTCCTTTGTTCCTTTGGAAGTTTTACGGGCATGTTCAAATGGCAGGTGTCCTGGGATCCACCAGGATGAGCTGGAAACATTGCTGGGGATGGGAACATTTAGAATACTGCGCTAAACCTGATGCCACTGCAACCCAGTCCTGCATAAGTGGAAGACAGTGGATGGATGCATTGATGGATGGGTGCTATGTCATTTTATTTACCATCACAGGTGACTGCAAGGTTGTTGAATATGGTGTGCCATGCAACAGGACCTATATTTTTCATCACATACTGGCTTATGATAAGTTCATTGTTGATTTTTAGTAATGGAATTATATACATGCAAATGATGAACCTTAAGTGTTCCACATTACCAGTATCCACCCATGTACTGTAGATAATACCATGTTTATTTGTACCTGTACCTTGTTCAGCTTTCGTGTCCATGTTTTAAGCTCTAAGTCAAATTCCTTGTATGCATACAAATCCTTGGCCAATAAAGCTGATTCTGAGTCTTAAATTACATCTGAGGTTTATCAACACTTCTACAAGGATCTTGAAATGACAAGTGATAATGGAGCTTTTGTGTCAACACTTTGTTTGTCCTTCACCTGTTTCAACATGACAATGCCTCCATGCAAAAAGCCAGCTCCATAAAGAAATGTTTTTCCCAGTTTGCCATGGAAAAACTGGACTTGCTCGCAGTGAATTTGATCTTTGGGGTGAACTGGAATACAGGTCCACCCATCAGGTCCAGTATTGGACCCAATAATTCCTCTGTACCTTGGCCTTCATATGGTCATGAGTGATGCCCTGAGAAATATCAAGTCTTTAGGATATAATGATTTGTTCATCAGCAGGGCTGAGATTTTGTGGTGGTTCTCTCATTTTCAAAACATTAGATTGATGCAAAATGGTGTATGTATGAATGTTTTCAGTTTACATTGAAGCACCATGACCCACCAGATAATCATTGCACAGTCTGACATCTGTCAAAATTTATATCTTGCAATTTGCCACATTGTGGGACCATGTTTATTAGACACATCTTGGATAGTGTGACAGTCCATGAACCTGTAAGATCCCTGTAGGAACACAGTGCAAAGGGACCTTAATTTGTAATGAGGTGCCATCTTCTTACCACCTTTCCCCAAGAGATACCCCAGTGTTCATTGATGTGCTTATTCATTTAAAGTTCATTTACTTCACACCCACAGACTCTCTCCTTTCCTTTATCTCTTTCTTCCCCTTCTGTTTCATTATTTCCTGACGACTTTCACACTAATTCAGTTATCAGAATCAATTGGCTCTCTTAGCTGGGCATCAGGGGGTAATCATTAGCCATATTCTGATCTATACAACACACACAAGCCTCTGTATAAGATGAATCTACCCATTTCTCCATCCCATTTCTTCACATGGCATTCATCCATGCAGCCCATCATTGCAATTTAAGCGTAAGGTAAAGCCTGACACCAGTCCTCCGAGGGATACTAGTAGAATAATTCTCATTTCTGAAATGGCACCGCATCAAATCATTCAATGAGACATGACAATATGTCTATGTGAACACTGTACGAATTTCCATTCAAATAGTACTACTTCATAGTGACCATCTAGAAATTCATATTCCCTAGCAACAAAATGATATTCCAAGAACCGAAGGCGTGATTACTGTACATTAGGTTGATGAATAATTTTTGTGAAATGAATTGTCAGAGAAACAGAAGATAGAGAGATGCTACCTCTAACAATCTCTCTCCTGGACTTTCCTGTCCTGGTAATACAGAAATTGCATCCACATGGAGAGCCAAAAGTGCATGGCAGCATTCATTGTAAGGTCATTTAAGTGTGGGGGTTCATGTCATTTCAGTCCTGCCTGGACTGTCTGCTGAGATCATGTGGTGAGGACTGTTTATTTTTATTTTTTTCTTGTTATAAGAGAAAGTTTAAAAGAAGATCCCCATGGACAAGCTATTTACCAAGCCCCCAGGAACAGCGCTGGGCTGTGAGGTAGTTTTGGTTTAGGAGCCACAGTCTGTATTGCAGGCCCAATTGAAGCC
Source organism: Argyrosomus regius (assembly GCA_946959425.1). Classification (NCBI taxonomy): domain Eukaryota; kingdom Metazoa; phylum Chordata; class Actinopteri; family Sciaenidae; genus Argyrosomus; species Argyrosomus regius. The sequence continues at coordinate 13,944,229 of OX336905.1, forward strand.
AATTAAAGAGCTATCTAAATGTCTCTAACACGCTAAAATGACAATAAAACCTGTATCAGTAAATCATTTCATCTCCTGTCCTTGTGCATGGAGCCAACGACTGAAAGGGGGCTCTCGCCTCCCACCTGCTTTGAAAGTCCCTGTTCTCAAAGTCAACTTTTCGTTTGGCCATTTTCTGAGGGGCTTTAATGTCGCTGTGCGTTCATTCGCTGACCGCTGATTAGTGTGTCAATAAACAACCGAAGCAGCGGGCGGAGGGGTGGTGCACAGGTCTAGTATGAGCGGTGGGAGTGCAATTTACCGGCGGGCCATTAATAATACACGTATGAAATTATCTCGTGGGCCGGATTGGGTTGAGTTTGACATGTCTGTTATACACTAATGAAAACATACTTGTGAATATTATATTCCATTTTTGCCATATGAGGCCATATCCCCCTACATTTTACACAATGGACCTTTAGGACATGTCTTTCTCCCATTGGCTCTTTTTTCATAACTGTCTAAACATTCAAGGTTCAATTAAACTTTTAGAGTCTGTGCTGTTAGCAAGCAAATGTGCTGACCTTTGAGGAAACACATTTCTTTGTCAAAAGAAGTTAGAAAGAAAGTTAAAACTCAACAAAGCCTTTAGTTCAATGCTCTGCCCAATGGACTCTGAGATCAATCCAATACTTTGCTGTTTTAAATGCTGTTGTCAACTCTCTCTCTCTTTCTCTCTCTCTCTCTCTCTCTCTCTCTTTAAAAAAAAAAAAAAAAGAATTGTAACAAGTACTATTACAAATTCTGTGATTTGTACCCTACATGTCATTACTTCTAAATCCAAATGCGATGCAGGTCTCTGAAAAACTCTCAAGTACATAGTGTTTTTGGCCTGTCCAGGAAATCTCTTTACATTCTTCGGAATCATTACAGCACCTTCAATTTGATTTTTAATAAACTTATCAAAGAAAATTGATTGCAGCAATGAAAAAGGTTGTCATCAGGATCTGACTTGAAATTGGCGCCTATTAATCACATCTCTCTCGATTTTTCCAGGAGATTGCAATATGTAGGCCTGTTAGATCTGCTGATCAGGGAACTGCCGACTCACTTTATGACCCTTAAAGTTGTCATATCAGTAATCTTGTTTCTCTTGGACAATTCAACCTTAATTATAATTTAAAATAATGATGCATTTGGATTGCATTTGTTTATGTATAATGTTATAATGATAGAAATAGCTCAGTTATTACTGTAGTCTTGGATTAAATTATAGCGAGGAGTCAGATAAGGCTGTCCAGGCAAGCACATCTCTTGCCAGAGCCAGCCCAATTAGAGAGCTTAACTGTGGAATGACAAGTGATGGCACACCTACACAGTTTCCACGAATCGCTGAAAATCAAACTCTACAACAGGTCTGAATGACAAACAAGCACTCGCATGGAGCTGTTTTTCACAGCAGGATTCTTTTTGTCTGATCAGTCCCGATCAGTAACCTGCACAACTAGCCACAGCGAACAGCACGTCAGCTGTCGCCGTCACAGATGTCACGGTGGCGAAGTCAAGGACGGGATCGCAAGCCACGGAGAGTCATTTAAATTAATGAGAAGGTGACACGGAGAGAGCTGCCTGGGTCTGACAGTTACCACATCTGGCACTTCTGTGGGTGCAGTGGGAAGGTTGGCGGCGTTCTTTGGGAACGAGGGGATGTGATGCTGAGGGAGGCCGTCCAGCAGAAAGGTCAAGGGGGGATGATGAAAAAGATGAGATGAGGAAGGGCTCCTCGCCAGGAAGTGACAAGACATAAAGACGAGGAGGAGGAGGAGGAGGTCGGGATCTTCACCACCTTCATCCTACCCTTTTATCCATCCTTCCATCACACACACACACACACACACACACATCACACAGACTCTTCTTCCCTTCGACAATTGCCAATTATCAGATATGCTGACTTGGTTCTGTTCACTTAAAGCTGTCAGTCACTGCAGATGGGCGCTTAACTGGCCCATTTATCCCACGTTGTCAGTCCTGTAGGTGGGAGAGAACACCCTCTTTGCTGTTTTATCTTCAGTGATTTCTCTCTAATGTTAGTAAGTTCCATATAGTAGCATTTATTATTATGATATAGAGCAAAGCTTTACAAAAAAAACTGCTACAAATGTTTTTGGAGATCTAAATGTGACAACCTTCAATACCAAGAAAACAAACTACTTAGCCTAATTTTTGGAAATTGGTCATGTCAATTGGAAATGTCATCCCAGAGCCTCATCATAGAGGCAAACACAATAAAGTTTGCCCTGACGTTGGCAGAACTCTAGAGGAAAGGCCATGTGCTCATTAAAATTGAGAGCGTCCCTTTTAATGCATGAATGTTATCAGAAAATGTAGACAGTGAATCTGTGGTGTAACATAATGCTTTAAACTCAAAGGTTTACTTACTAGCTTAGACAATGGGATGGATATCACCCTTTGTGAAATGGATTGGTGCAAATTCACTGAAGAGGATACCTATTTAGTTTGTTTGCTAACATTAGCCACCATCAGGCAGCCAGCTTAACTGACATCAAATAGCCCAACCAGAGCCAAAACCTCACCCAGTCCTCATAAAAGCAGCCAAAGATTTTTTTTTTGTTCTTTTGAAGCCTGAAGTGTGGTATGATGACATTTTGTTGAAATAAAACTTTTTTCCAACACTTTACCTTTCTAAAATGTAACATACTTATCAGTACCAGCTGATGTTGGCCTGAATTGTCTCAGGATAGTTTGTTTTAAACACAAATATCCACCTAGTTCTAGCCTAGTTAAAAAAAAAAAATAAAAAAATTGAGGTTTTGTATGGGTGAAGGTTATGGTTCAGTGGATTGTAACCAAGCTTTTGTCTTTGAGAAATTGTCCAAATGTAAAAAATAAAGTCATGAAAATCTGCCCAAAACCATCAATCAATCAATGCTCAATCAATCAAAAAAATAAGTAGTGGACCTTTGAGCATGACTATTTAGCACAGGTTCCGTGTAGATCGTCATTTTAAGATTATTTTGTTACACAAACAGAGCTGTCCTCAGGGAATGTGACAGATCATAACTGAAGGAAGTCCTGCCAGTTTTCTTCTTTCGATCACGACCAACGCCGCCGTTAGCAGGGGAAAATAAAATCACAGTGGGCAGCAGTTCTGTCAGATGATGAAGATTATCAAATGATTTATCTCACTGACTAAATAAATGCTTGTTTATCAGAAATGAGGTTCACTTTCTTCACTTTTGATAGAAGCAGTGTTTGTGAATGTGAGGTGCCTCAGAGTGAAAGATAACTTTGTTGTTGTACAATCTACATAAACTGATGTCAAATATAATACATGTGCGTATAAAATACAGATAAAAAGACTAGAAGTCAAACTGGACAGTCCGACTCTTGAGACTTGATTCAGTCTGTGACCTTGATGACTCACACTCTGACTCACATTCAAAATATTCAAGAGCTTGCTGCTGGTAAAGGATTTACTGACTTAATACAACTGTAGACAGAGCTGTGTTTGGACATCTGCGTGATAGATTGATAAATGCTTTAAAGACTTTTTGACTCTTTGGCTTTTTTATTACAATTTCAAATCAAATTTTATGCAAATAGACAACAGGAACCATTGTTCCAGCACCATGAAGAGTTTCATTAAAATTGCACTTTTCTTTTAATGGTTTAATGGTTTGTTTTTCACCATATTGTTATTTTTCAGTGAGCAAAGAGATGGGTTGGCTACATAGCCAAAACTATGTCTGCATAAACAGAAAAGTAAGCAGAGAAGAAATACATGGTAGATGAATTCATGTCCAAACCTTCCCTAAGACACAAATACAGCATGGCAAACTGTTTTATCTCCCCAATGCAAACAGATGAGTCATGAGCTACTTCACTGTGGAAGGATTATGTGAAAAAGACATGGAAGAGATACTAGTGAAAAGTAATGTTATTGAGACCTATGGGAATGTAAGTGTTAGATTGAGGATGTGACGTCTACAGCAGTAGCAATTCATTTAGTCAGCCTCTCAGACTGACTGATTGAGGAGATCCACTGTCAGAAAGTTTGTTGAAGGTTAGTGCAACACAAGTCCTCATGGAACATTAGTCCTCCAGTGAACACTTGTCTGCAAGTGAAGCAATTTGCATTTCCATTGTCGATAATTTCACTAAGTTTTAAGTGACTGTTTCACTTTGTAATGATTCTGAAGATGCTTTCAGGCGGTGAGTGGTTACCGCTGTGTCTGCTGCCCTGAGACTAGTCTTCTCTCAGTGCTGGTGAACAGGTGTATCATTCAGGGAACTCAGATAGTAGTAAACCGAGCTCCTGCACCTGATTTCTGTGGTTGCCATGGTCACACTGTGTGCCTTGACAGCAAAGTTAAAAGGTTCACGTCAGGAGTTTTGCACAAAGACCAACAAAGCTTTAAGTTACTTCTCTGCACCATACATCTCATTTTCACACACACTTTTAAAATCATTCCTTCTTTCACACCAGAGACTTACTGTATAATTAAGAGTCCGTTTCCACTCAGCTTCTCATTGAATCCCGCTGTGTCTGAAACTCTTATTAGATATCACTATGACAGATGTCTTTCCAAATTCAAAGCCATAATCCATCATGGGGCACTGCTGGTGTCTAGAGAAACAGCCCCTTGTTACTTTGAAGCAATCACTTTGGTAATTCGCAGCAGGTCTCAGGTCAAGTAGTGTTTGGATTGCAAATTGCTGAGAAGTAACAATGTAGTTTGTGCTGAGACTGTCTGATATAGATGTTGAAACTTTTCTACACTTTTATCAGTTCTCCTCAAGGTTCCTGACAAATGGTCTGTGACATTACTGCTGCCCCGGCTAGAAAACAGTAAATGAAAATGACCCAGAAAGAAAGAATAAACTTTGATTTGATTTTCACTCCTCCAACAATCCGCCCTCATGAGGCTTTAACATCGCTATATCAAAACACACACGTTAATTTATGCATCTCTCTTATTTTGTCACACAGCCCATCAGTACTACCAGATGTAATGCATTTTTTGGCATTACAAGAAAACAAGTATTCAATTTGTTTCTTTTCCCCTGTTCAGGCAACTGAAACTTGGCAAACATTAGAAAACATATTGGGCTAGGATAAATATTCAAAATGTCAACAGTGACTTGAAGCACAAGAGATGATACGTTGACTTTTTCTATATTTTATCCAACTATAGTATTTCCCAGTAGTAGCGTTACCTAACCAGTGTAACCAGTATATGACATGATGATTTAGCCCTGTGTATAATGTAAAACATTATATTTACTACTTTCTGACGGGCAAAACTATGCCACACTGTCATTCAACAAGTGTCAAAGAGTTTCAAAAAGAAATACAAAGATGCCAATGGAAGAAACAAAGAGATCCACCGGCCTGTTGTTTCCATCCAAAGAGCCCAGACTACAGCAACAATCTATGATTTAATTTGTATGCTCACCTTTATCTGGTGTCTGTTGTCACGTTATCACTGGCAGGTGACATCAGCTAGGGGAAAGTGGGCACAATATTTAAAGATGGTAGATACATGTGGTTATTATATAGCTAACTGCAACATTCTTCTTCTTTCTCTTGATGTTAGGTACACCAGACAGCCCACAGGGCCCACTTCCTCAGCCCTCGACTCAAATCATAAAGTTCATCCTCAAATTAAAGCATCTTCTGAGTTCATGGCCGTTCAGTACTGTCATGCTAAGTGCAATCACGGTGGCTGAACAAGAGGAAGAGGGAGAGCTTGTTCAAATGACTTAATAACACAAAGGCAATGAACAAAAGGCTTATAGGATGGTGAGGCAGGCAAGGGTCAAAGTCAGAGGCAGTCCAAACAGACAAACAAATCCAACAGGAAGCAGGCAAGAATCAGAAGTTCAAATAAACAGGCAAGGTCCAGGAAAACAAACCATAGATCCAAAAAAAGCCAGAAGGACTAAACACAAGGATAGGGCTGGAACAGCTGACAGACGGTACAGAGAGAGAAGGCTAATGGAGAACAGGTGATACTAATGAAGGGCGGGGCAGAGAGTCAAATAGGTGGGAAAGAGGACACGAAGGTAAACAACACAAGACACATAGGACGAGTGGACCTATCAAAATAAAACAGGAAACAACTAAACCAAAAGCCAAAACCATGACAACGTGCTGATAACCTCCTGTACCCTGCAAAATAATCACTCGCCTGGGGTTGACATTCAGTCATCTCGGCCTATTGTGAACCAGATTTCTTTTTTCACAGATTCATACATGTTGCAAATTCCTCCATACGACATTTATACAAAACATATTTGGACGTGACAGAGTTTTAACAGAAAGGAGCATGTAGGAGCATGTCGGCCAAAAAATCAAGGCTTGTATCTTTTAAAGGAAAAAGTTTGCTTATAGCTTTCTTGCCAAGAGTTCGATGAGAAAGTGGATCTAATTTTCTTGCTGGTCCACTTAAACATGAAGCTAACCTGTAACTGTTGCTGTTAGCTTATGTTAGCTCAGTTAGCTGTGCTGCCCGGACTGTGAGCTCAGAGCGCATGGGGGGATGCTGAAGGAGGAGAGCCAGTGTCATGACAGAACCGTAGCTGGGCAAGCGGGCAATGTAACCGTGTACAGATGTCCATATTTACTACAGCGGGACTACACTCTGAAACTGTGTGTTGCTTTAACCAAAGTGTTTTTGTTGCAGGAGTCTGGACGTGAACCATGGAGGTGTCACAGTCCTGCTTTGTACACCCAATGTCCATCCCATCTGCCAGCATGTTACATATATGTGGTGTTTCATTCAGCCAAAGAAGATGGATAGCATCCAGTAGCAGCATGAGAAACAGTAAACATACAGTAGGCATGCATTAATATTGGCTACATATACTACAATAAACATACATTCCATGATTGCACAAGCCTGGTGTTGTATGCAGTACACTGCTGTATCTCCAGCACAGACTGGTTAGAGCTGACTGGTGCTGTATCGAAGAAATACCATCACAGATCATCTGCCACTTTCCAGACTGGAGCGCCGCACGGTTGTCAGGGCAACGAACAAAGCAATAATTTGCATACAAACCACTGCACATATTTGTTCATGTAGACCGAGACAATAAGACAGAGAGACCGAGATGGACTCTTGACACGCCAGCACACACACACACTCTCACACACACACACACACACACACACACAACAACTCGCTCCTCTCAAATATTGTTTGCTGTCGAGTAGATTATATTAGCCACCTGTTGCCGCCTGGCATTTTGACAGCGCCTCCCAATGAAACTGCTTCTCATATAAAGCGCACAGTCACGTCACGTGGCCCGGTGAAGAGAAACGAGAATTAAGGAGATTATTTCCAAAGATCAATCACAGTCTGTTGCTGTTTTTTTACACAGCTCCCTCTTTAAAAGGCGGCTCCGTGTCACTCTGAGCTACTTTATTCTGTTTGCACATGGTGAATCAAAAGTAACTGATCAAACAACAGATGCCACAGAATGTTAATTGTGGTTGGTGTATTGCCTGTGACACCAGGCTGTTATAATCATCGTCTTGGCAACAGACAAAGCGTTCACATTGTAGACAGACATGAGGATACCACCCAGATCACACCTATATATCTGCCCCGGCACCAGATGATGTAATTATCTGTCCACATATTAAATATTAATATTCTACATACGTGGCACAGGCTATTAGACACACAGGTCTGTGAGGAGGGATGACAGGTGGAGTAATTGTGGCGAGTGTGCTTCAGACATCTCTTCCTGGCTGCGCCGAGGGACGGCGGCTGCATTACGACTTCGACTGTAGGCTTATTATTCCTGCTGGGCGAACGCACAGCCCACTCTGACGGCGTCCCAGTGGGACTAATTTACCACTGCATCATTTACAAGCCCCGGCTCCCCCCAGACGCCGCACCCGCCGGCTCTAACCGGCTTATGGAAGAGGCGTCTGAGCACTCCGCCGCTGAGCCGGCCCCGGATCGATGATTGATTGGCGGATTGATTGATTATGATTCATGTGTTTGCCCGCTGTGTTTCAGGCCCAGTGTCTCTGCGAGGGCTGGCAGCTCATTTGTTAACATTAGAGCCTGCGTCAGGGTAAAGCCACTTTGCATTTTAAGCGGACAGCAGTTGGCAGCTCATATCAGCGGCGGCTGGAACACTGCGTTAGTGCTCGCGTTATGTCACCAAATTCAGCGCTGGTGGGCCGCTGCCTTCAGCTGCTGAATGGCTGTCAAATGGAAGTGGGCGGCGTTTTTAATCGTGATTCGTTTAAACATTATTTTGTCTGACTCATGTCAAATGTCAGCAAACACATATCCCACAATTACAACCCGTCCCACTGGTGATAGCTTGAAACATCCACACTTTTCACAGATTCAGGCTGAGATGTGTCATCTTTGCAAATAATGAGATCTCTTACATTACATTATGTGAGCTCAAAATAAAGTTTTGTTGATTGAATTCATTCTTGGCTGCACAACATGAGTGACCGTCCAGCTTGTTCTGCAGATGGATGATGTGTCTTTTCAGCCACAGTGTGTGAGCGGTGCTGAGGGGAAAGAGGCTGGCATGAGTTTGTCCTGAGAGGATGTTTTTAATGAAACTTTGTGAATATTTATACACCACTATGAAACATGTCCACAGTGTCTTCACCTGATTATGATTGATTGATTCTCAAATGGCAGTCCATGTCACTCTGTCGGGGGTTCCTTTTTAAATCTCTTTCACTCCTGCCAGTCACTTGTGCTGTCCTTTACTTAGCTAAGACTATAGAAGTGTAAAAATATGCTGCGTCATTCATGACTCTGTATATTCTCTATGTTGTAAGGGGTCCTTGGCTGAAGAAGAATGCCCTATTCATCCACTGAGGCTCTAAATTTGGCACTGTACTGTACTGTACTGCACGTTATGCAGTGTCAGCACCTTTGCTGTATGGTATGTGTTGTAATGTGTGTGCACTTTAATGTAGTCTATGTTCTGTTTCATGTAGCACCGTGGTCCTGTCTCGTTTCATTGTGTACTGTGTATATGATGAAATGAGAATATAACTCACTCGACTTGACTTGAATAATGGACTGAAGCTTCTTCTTTTCTCTCTCAAAGCTCATGTAGATCCAAGCTTTGATGCTGTTTTGGTCCATGCTTCACGTGGCTTCATGCCCCACCAGACTTTAGTCATTTTTCTTCGGTTTCATGTGCTTCTACAATGATAAAGAAGGCCACATAGTTGAATTCTTTCCCTTCTGTCTGTTTTTTTAATAATCTGCACATTGTTTTGAAAATTGTCTGGATGCTATGCTAATAAAGTGAGCGCATTCTCCAAGAATGTTTCTTTTTTTCCCTTTGTGCCATTAAAAAACCTCCATGGTTTAAGAATTCAGTAAGTACTAACTGATCTTGCTGTTGCAGTTGGAGGACAGTTTTACAGATGTCTCTTTGCTATGGAGAAAATGCAGTACTGCACTGCTACTGGAGCAACTGGCAGCAAGGCTGACTGCCCGCACAGATCCAGCTATCTTTGCGTAAAAGTAGTAGTGGACTGCCCTCCTTACTTGGATACTGCTCATCTCCCGTCTCTGACTCATCTCCATGGTGTTGTACCTTCTTGTTTTTGGCTACGATACATTCAAACATGTTTGAAAACTGAAATAGCATCTGCAAAAGGTCCTGATGAGGTTATTGGACCCATCTTGGCCCACCAGGTGGAGGTCGTCAAAAGGGCAGATGTATTGTCGGCTCCAGAGTTTTTGTGTGTAGGATTTAGTGGCATCTAGTGGTGTAGATGGTGATAACAACCGCCTCACGTCACCCTCGAGTTCCAAGAGTGGAAAAAAGGCGAAAAACCTGAAAGGCTGTTCTGGGCTACTGTAGAAACATGGCGGTACAACATGGAGGACTCCTTGGAAGAAGACACTGTAGAAATACAGTAAATGGCTCATTCTGAAGATAACAATTCCCATTTATAGGTGATTATACACCAATGAAAACATACTTTTCTGCCATGTTCTGTAAATAGAGCCCCTAAATCTGACACACTGCTTCTTTAAAATGTGTCCTTGTTCCAGATCCTGGCAAAAGTCTTTTAGTCTGCACCCGGCTTTAGTGGGAGCATCAAGCAAGTGGAAGCAGCAAACAGAAGAGTCTGGAATCAACTCATTATAGAAGGTTTTGAGCAAGTAGCAGAAACTGCTGCCACTCCACTGTGCTTTCAGCTGTGGACACCACACAGATAATTTGACTGCATTAATGAAACTCAAAACAGCGTAATGGACGAGGGTTAAGGCATGCAAGCTGCTGGACACACACTTTGATAGGATCTCCAGGCCATCGACTGCTCAGTGCCCCGATATCTGACCTTTCAAATCCACCGCATCACCTTCACTTTAATTGTTGGAGTGAACTTTGAGCAGATTCATTATTCCGCCGCCTCAGCCCCGTGGAGCAGCACGTCCTCTCCACCATCACATATTATCCTGTTTATTTTTAGACGATTTCGCACAACGCTCACTCACCATTTGCTGTGTGTGTGTCTGAATTCTGAGACATGGCTCAGCACTGCTGGTATTTGTTATGACTTTTGCATTTCAGTCATTTTCAGTTGACTGTGTCGAGCTGGCATTTTTGGCTGTTATGTTTAACCAAAAACACCCCCAATAGTTTATCTGCTTCAGATGTAGACAAAACACATCAGTGTACCAGACATGCGCAGATAAAAATGACTCATTTACACCTGGTATTAATCTGAGATCTGTATCTGACACATGTATCCAGATAAATGATCCCATCTTGCCTTTAAATTCACGACTGGCATTGTAAAACATTCTCCAAACCCTCACTGGGATTGTTTCTCTGGCCTCCAGAGCAAAACCTGTGTGAGTAATTTTGTTGGAGTTGGTTTAAATCAGCCCCAGACTGCATTAAAAATCACCATGAGTTGTTGAATTAGAGGAAACTTTATAAACTTTATGACTCACTTTCTCTTAATCAGTTGGACCTTCTTGTAAAGTCCGGAGATGTAATAAATTCAGTTATTGCATTCTTTGTATATAAAATATCACTGTTTGTCCTGTGTATTGTAGTGAATAGATAAATACAGATAAATTCTAGTTTTTTGACAGCAGTTTGGTACAAAGCACGACACATACCATCACATCTGCAGTTATTTCCAACCTGTATTAGTTTCATTTTTCGCTCATCTTTTGGCGCTTTACATCTTGAATTAACATGCGTAACCAGATAACGTGTCCGGATACAGATTGTATTTTAATGCCAGGTGATAGCCATCTTCTCATCTGACTCTGTTTAGTCAGGTCACATGACTGAGTCACATTCTGATCACTGTAGACTCAGTGTAAATCAAAAAATGTCAACTTGACCAAAACTCCAACAATTCATGACTTCACTTGATCTTCTGCCTGTTGACCAGAGTCATGTGATATCCTGACCTGGTTCCAGACCTGTGAGTCACTGCCCAGATCTCTGATTTGTTCAGTGATCTGAATTCATCTGTTGTTCATTGTATTCACTGACGGTTAGTTCAGAGGGTTGGAGAAACATTTGACCAATGAGACTTTGTAGGTGAGCTTGATAATGACAATCATATTCATAGCTGGCAAGCATTATGAAAACTGTGTTCCAAAATGGCACCCCATTCATTCCAATGAAAGTTGATCATCAGGTGCGTGAACTGGAAATGATTTTCAGGCTTCTGCCATGACTTTGATATGTTTTGTACAAGAGTTCTTCTCTGGATAAGGATCTTTTGTAATTATTGTGTACATTAAGAACAAGTAGCAGCCTGTCTGGCTATGAAGTGAAACCAACATGAAAGTGCCAAAATTGCTGTTCCCCACATGCCCACTTGAGTCAGTCTCCATAAGTCCCCATGTTAAAACGCAACTTCACAGCAGAAATAAACATGTTTACAGCCTGGTACAAAAACAGTTTTGGTCTCTATAGCTAATTTCCCCATTCATGACAACTGTACTGAGGGTGAATTTATATACAACTCACCTGTTCAAATGATATTAAGGGTTTACATAATTGCATAATTAACAGCATGGCCAGTGACAGGAAGATGCTGTCATAGGGGGCTTGTTTGTGTAACCAGGAATCATTCAGCCCATCTCCACTCCACCCACGCTCCACTCTTTCTATTTTTGGATTAGCTGGGAGGCATGAGAGACAGGACTGCCAAGATGGAGACGACCAGAGCCAGCCCACTGAGCTTCACGACGGCAATTCAGAAACCTGTGGGTGATGTCACCGAGACTACGTCCATGTTTTATACTGTCTATGGTAAAAATGTATTTTCGGTTGGTGTGTATGATGTGATCCTGCAATACTGAATGTGATGTCAAAATTACCCAGCACTCTTCCTGGGGGCTTAGGCTAGCAACTTTTATGAAGAAAAATGAAGTCAATGAAATACAAGAAGGATAAACAAAAGCTGTATGTTTGTGTTCAGATCAACTAGTGCCAGTTTTAGTAACTTGATCATGAACTCATTACAGCAGACACATCATCTTTGCACTTAAGGTTCAGCAGGCTAAATGTGAAATCAATAAACAATCAGCAACGTCAAACATCAGCTATTACCTCCATTGACAGATGGTCAGCATGTCTGATATATTTTCAATTTGAAGTATTTCTTATTGATTATTTATTTATCTTTAGATGAATCAGTCAAAATGAAGAGCGCTCACATGCTTTAGAACAAACAGCAGGTTCTGTGTGAATGCATGTTATTCAAATGGTAAAAAAGACAAACGGTCATGGTAGACTGGGTAGTTAAATTGGGGTCTGCTGTTTATGAGCAGTGCAGAACTGGGAGAGGGTAAATCAATTATTCATCTGGGTTTATTATTATCACTAATTTATTATTGTCACTATTTATTCGGGGGCAGCAGAGCAGATCAGTGATTAGCGGCACAAAGGTTATACCAGGCGGCAGGCAGTGCTCTTTCTGTGCCTCCATGTTTCTCCCACAGTCCAGCCACATGCAGGTCAAGTGAAGTGGAGACTTGTAGGTGTGAATGTGAGTGTGAACAGAATCCAGCCTCCACATCTCCGGACAGTATTAGTGGGTAAGGGATGGATGGACTTCTATCCTGTTGTTAAACATTTACAATAACCTTAAATTTGGGAAAAAAGCATCTAAGGACTCTAAAGCCAAACAGACGTCATTGGAAAGACTTTCCAGAGACTAAAATGATGTCAGCAGAGGGACAAAGATTTTCACAAAATAGTAACATTATCAAACATCAGTAGATTTTTGGAGGCAGACCTCCTCTCCACAATTAAGAGTAGGCTTAAGACGTTTCTTTTTTATAGATCTTATAGTTAGGGCTGGCTCAGGTGAGTCCTGAACCATCCCGTAGTGATGCTGCTAGACTGTCTGGGGACTTCCCATGATGCACTGAGCTCTTCTGTCTAACCACCACAAGTGCTTGCTCATGGTAGGAATTGTTGGGTCTCTGTAAATAATATTATAAAGAGTACAGTCTAGACCTGCTCTGTATGTTTAGCATCATAAGATAACTTCTGTTATGATTTGGTACACTATATAAATAAAATTTTACAGAAATTTTATTAGGCTTTAAGCACAGGACAATTTGACCCAGTCCAAGAAAAATTTCAGTAAAATCCTATCCACACCATATTTTGAACTACAGATCTATTTAGAATATATAAATAGCCTATCTGACATTAATAAATTCTTTATTAATTCTTAATCTATGATTTAGATAGCATATTTTTTAGGTTCTCCACCACTCGTTTTTGGAGAAAGAACACCTACATCACACTATATCATGTCCAGTTTGACCTAAGACATGAAAACAGCCATAATGATTTAAATAGATTTTATTGATACTGAAAATGGCAAGAACATTCTGAAACTGTTATAATATAACCACGTATAACCATTGTAACCATTAGACACTGTCCTTACTGACACATCCTCCTCCAAATCACTATCAGCTCCTTCATCGTGGAAGATCTGATCAACGGCCTGTTGAATAGTAAGTGTTTCTGCCATAACCTCTGTACACCCTCTGACCTCTGTATGACCTTTGTTTACCATATATGGCCTATGCTGTTTAACTATGTCACTGTTGCGAGGTCCTGACCCTTCAAAGAGCAGCAGATGCCTGTCCCTGCGGGAATTTGACCCACACTAGTGGGTCTAAAATCCATCTCAATAGATCCGGGTCAAATTTGACCCAGAACATCCTCAATATACAAAAATTTGTAGCACCTGTGCATTTTTTAAATATTTTATTTTTGTGTATTTTGGGGCACTTTAGGAAAAGTCAATCAAATTTCAGGTTAAAAGAATGACATGTAGGGTATTTTTACTGCTGTCAAATGTCAATTTTGACACAAACAATGTGTTAGGGTGACTTAAACAAACATACAGAGAACAGAAACATGACTGATACACCCATATACCTCAAACGTAGCAGTTTATTAAAGAATAACTGCACACTATTTTTTGCACCGTGCAATAATCACGTTCTTGTTGCCCAGTCCAAACTTTTGTTGCTTCTGGGGAGTTCAGGTCTCTTTTGGGGAAGCTAATCCCCCCCGCCGGCTCCACTGTACCCTGAATGAACCTCATCTCCTTTCTCTCTCTCTCTATTGTGGCCATTCAGCTATAAACACTTTTTCCTTTAGGCCTAGTCAGATGACACAGTCCAAAACTGGGTCATTTCAAGCCTACCCTAGCCTTTTTTATGTACCTTAGTCATACTTTCATCATACATATTTTTCTCTATACAGTGTCAGCACATTCTAAACTAACTTTAAACCCTCATGGAGTAGGGAAAGCAGTATGTTAGCAGAGCAGCACCTTCATTGCTCAATCTGTGTCTAACCAGGATGTGTTCAAGTACAGTAGTCAGTGTCGGTCACCTGCATTTTAGTGCTCAGAGGACAATAAACAATGTAGTTTTTTCAATTTCAGTTTTAATACAACGCCAAAACAGAATCCCAACGATTCCAACCATGAGCAAGCACTTGGTGATGGTGGCAAGGAAAAACTTCCTCAAGTAGAACCCGTTCACTCATAAAATGGAAGAAAACAGACTTGAAGAATAAAATTAGCCGTTGTGTATTACACGTGTCTTAAATGTGACCTGTTATGTTCCAAGACCTGTGCAAACAACTGGATTTATTCCATTACTATCTGTTCTGTCAGACCGACACACCTCCTGTGTGAACAGGCCTTTACATTCACATTCAAACTCTGTAATTCAACAGTCTACACACTTAACTTCAGCCATAGATGTAAGTGCTTACATACCTACAGACTGCTAAATGGATAATTCCTCTTTCGAAATAACATGGTGTTCTGTTTAAAGGTGTATATATCTGCATTCTACACTTCTCTCATCCCACGCCTCTAAACAAGAGCTAAGTTGACGCGGTGCACAAGAATCCATTTGTATTGATTTTAGCCGCTGCTCTTCTCATTGTTACGTCCCCTGTCATTGTTTTCCATGTGTTCAAGCCTCTCCATGTTCCTCCACCTCTTTATGTCGCCCCTGTGGGCATTTTGGAGTGCAGCGCTGAGCAGGTTCACCCTGTAAATGGAGCATCAAGGTCATTGTTAGCTGTGGGAAATGTGTACTAATAAAGCTCCTGCAGCTGGAGCGGCGTGCTGTGATGCAGAGGGTGTTCTGTCTACTTCTTACCTTGTAAAGCCGAACAGCTGAGGGAACCTGCTGTTTTATTTCCTTTCTTTGTAAATAATGGATGAATAAAACCTTTCATACACACCGAACATTAATCATCACTTTACGGCTACTATTGAACTCAACTATTTTAAATCAACAACGTTTTGTTGTCTATGTACACGGAATAAAGACGATATTCAAGAAGAAAAATTATAGCTATATATATTCAATATTACTACATTGATGTGAATAAAATCAGCGACACTGAAAAACTCACTGAATTGAATTGACCTTTAAAGACTTGGTGTCAGTCAATTATATTTATATAGCACCAAATCTTAACGACAGTTTTCAATTCCACCAAGGTCTCATATTGTGCAAAATATACTCTTTCATGGCTTTTCAACATACATGAATACCTGGTGTCTCTAAAGACTCAGCAAAGAATGAGAAAAGACCATCTTGTCTCTTTTCTTCTTGCTCCAACTATCAGAAAACGTGTTCCAAACAGCCAGCCAGCTTTGCTGAACCCTGCCCTCCTCCCCAAGACCTACCTCGCTATCACCAACTCACATGTCGACGGTACGAGCAACACGTGCAAATCATTCACTTGTTGGCTGCAAGAACAGATACACGTCTTTATCAAAAACCACAGATGATTGTGGTGGGAGTACAGAGACATGGGCCCACAATAGAGGTGCTGCGATTTACTGATATTGACGCCAATGTTATTTGCCAAAAAAGAGACAAAACAGATTCATTTGTCTTTCAAAACTGAAGCTCAATACTCGATGTTCATGAAGTTTCAACTTGGAAGCTTTTACTATTTTTAGGTTGTTTTTCTATTTATTTTGCCTGCTGAACTGTCTTAGCTAGCTTCAATTGTAGGCCCCACAACGTTGGACTATCTAATAAGAATATCAGTAATGTCAGGAAAAAATGTATGAATGAATGTTCTATGCTCGTCTTCAAATCCAAAATGTCACACACACAGGCTAGGTTCACACACTGAAATTGTTTGGAGTAAAGCAACCATCATCCTGATAAATCCTGAGCCTTGACTCCACACTCATACGTCAATCCAACACAATAAATAAAGCACCTGAGAAGCTTGAGCTGCTAGACATAATGTTAAAGGCAATATAGCCTACATGGAACCATAGAGGTGGAGTGAAATGTCAATTTAAATGCAGGTTGGAGAAAACTATTTGTCCAGGCGCAGGTGGATGATTTATGCGTAGGTGGATGAATTATGCCCAGGCCTCATACACTGTATAAACCATGGATGTATTATCCATGACGTCACTCGCGGGTCTCTGAAGAGCTACTGTGAAGCTCAGTGTGGTGGCGTCTGGACCTTGAAGACGAGGAGGAGGAGGCTGCTACCTATGACCTTCTCAGTCTGTTTCATATTTTCTGTTGTTTCATGTCGTAGTCTATTTTCTATCTGAGAATTACTGTAGGTGTTCCCACTGCATGCTGTGCTGCATATACATATTACCTCTGTATCTCCACAACAAATGCTTTCTACCTCACTGAGGTCTGTAGGTCACTCCTCACAAATGTTTCTGTAAAGACAAACGTAAAACAGAGCATGTATAATTAGTAAGCCCACATTATGTGACGGAGGCGTATTTACCTGAGGAAAACATCAGAGAAACCAGTAATCTTTGTTCATTTCTCTTTGATTTGGACTTGTGCATGTTTTTGCTTCAGATGTGGTTATTTATATGGTAGAAGTGCAGATAAACTCTGGCAATTTTCTGCTGTTACTTGTCTGTAAATGGTAAATGGACTGTACTTATATATCTCCTTTATAGTCTTCTGAGCTCTCAAAGCTCTTTTACACTACATATCTCATTCACACATTCACACACATTCATACACTGATGGCATTAGCTGCCATGCAAGGTGCCAACTGCTCATCAGTTTGAGGAGCTAACCATTCATACACATTCACACACCGATGGCACAGCCTTCAGGAGCAATTAGTGGTTCAGTATCTTGCCCAAGGACCCTTTGACTTGCAGACTAGAGGATCGAACCGCTGGTCATCTCATTAGTGGACGTCCTGAGCCACTGCCCATGTGTCGTAGGTGTGGTTTCTGAGGACTGGTTCACTAACCAGGAAGTAAACATTCAGCTTACACTCATGTGTATGGAACCATGGAAACAAACTTGAATTTTGGTCTCAACAAAAATAGATATTAGTACAATATTAGCCATCTTCATAACAAAAATATCATTAGTTTTCTGGTCACATAAAAACAAAACAAACACAGAAACCATAGATACTATGTCAATACCATGGTCAAAACTGATGGGAGACAATGAAACTTGGTGCTAATAATAAAACCTAAATATTAAAATAGGTGTTTGTAGCTATAAAATATAATCCTGTACAATATAGGCCAACTTCAGTTCAAATATGCAGTGCAAAACTTGTGTCCTACATATGTATATTCTGGGTTTTAAATCTTGGACGTTTAAAGTGAAATGGACACAGTGTTGGAGGCGTGGCTCTGTTCATTCTTATGGAAGCTGCTCAGTGGCACTTTCCAAATATTAACGGACCGAACTGATCAAACTTAAGACCAATTGGGTCACTTAAGAACATGTATTCGCTGTTTCAGCTACTTCCTTGAGATTGTAAGCTTCTGGGGAAAAAAAGTCTTTTGGGGATGGACGCCATTGTTGTAATCACATGGTTTGGCCACCAGGTCAAACTGGCTTCTTCCTGGGGGCGTTAAATGTTAGCTTGAACTGGCTACACCCTCCTGGTCCACAGAGTGCTGAACAGGGTGCTAAAATTTTTGTGATAATTATAATTGATGACTTTTTTATGAAGGATGGCCACAGAGGTAATTAAATTGTTAACTCGCAGACAAACACGCAGCATGATGTTGTGTCCTGCTGTTGGGGATGAGCCGTCGTGGACCATGCCAATTTCCCAATTGCTGAACAGTTTTTATTGCAGACCAGAGCTGTACACGGAGAACAGATTGATTACAGTTGGCCAGTTTTAACAGAAGCCTGTGTGAGATCTTTTTCAATTCAACATCAGTTGAATCATGTAAAAGGACTTCACAAGGATGAGCTTATGTTAGCATAGTTATGTGAGTTAAACGGCAGTCAGAAGGGATATGATTTAATGAGCTGTGTGTTGCCAAATATTATCAAAAATGCTCAAATAAATCCACATCTCCCTCAGACAAATGTTCAACAGAAATGCAATTAATAAAGACATGTTTGTCTAACAGAGTGCTGCAGCTGTCACACATTTCTAAAGATCCAGCTAAAGAAACAAAAACAGCATATGTATTCAAAAGGTAAAAAGTCCTTCTCACCCATGTTAAACCTTTTTGTGATTCCTGCTGGACTGAAATCATTGTTTGAGACCCACTGTTCAGTCCAATAATAATAATAATAATAATAATAATAAAATAGCTCACTTCACATCCTTCCCCATGGCCAAGTCCAGTCCTTGACCACCATTCCCTGCCCAAGTGTCTCTGATTACTGTAGAAAATGTCAGTTTTGTGAAATGTGTCACTTGCGGTGAACTTTGTGTCAGTTAGCTCACAACGTTCTGCATCATCAGAGGGTTCTGGCCTTGGTGGTACGTTGGCTGCCTTTTCAGAGGACATCAGAGTGGATTGGGTCATGATGAACCAGCCAGAGGCCAAAGAATCCAACACTTCTTTTTTTTTATTTGGCAGAGATCCACTCCTCTGGCTGAAATAACAGGTCAGGTGATCAATGTTCATTTTATTTTTAGCTTTCCTTCAGACACTGAGCAATCTAAACAGACTCTTTTCAAAATTCTGACAGCTGTATTAGTGCAAATGAATCCCCATACTGAAAACTAATAGTGGACTTCTGAGCATACAGTATCCAGCAGGCATATCAGCATGAAATCGGCCCGGACAGCTGCAGAGCATTATTCAGTGTTACATCCACAGACAGGCTTTCTACATTTGCAAGAATACACACTCCACTCCTCTGTGCTCCGCGACTGAACCTGAATGTGTATTCTGCCTCATTATCTTGAACATACCCAACTCACTCACTTGTGAATGTCATTCTCCATGCCAGGCAGTGGTAACAGTTTATAATGAAACTGTGGGGTTTTTCTTCACTCCATAGTGTCCACCAAAAAGACTGCAATGAAACTCCTCAAAGTTCCAGAGTTCACTTCTTCTGCAGTGGACACAATGAAGTGCTAAGACTTGTTTCTTTTGTGCCTGAAGATCAGCACAGGTCTCCAGCTGGTGTTTCAGTGTCATTAGACTTTTATCATGGCAGATATTGTTTTCAGTTCATAGGGCATGCATCATAACCCTCAGGATACTTGAAGCTCTTGCACAACTAAAGAGGCAAACACACCACAGTTTGTTTAAACTAAACCAAACAGAGTGGAACATTTTGTAAAATGTAAAAGTTATTACTCTGAATTGACGACTTTCAAAGATTTACACAAAATCTAATACTGCTGTCTGTGAATACTTTTTACACTTTCAGCTCAGTTTTATTTATGTAGTTCCAAATGATAATAGATGTCATAACAGACACTTTCCATGCAGAGCAGGTCTGGACGGTGCTCTTTATAATATTATTTACACCACCATGAGCAAGCAGCCCAGATTACAAAACCGCTTCAATAAACTATATCATTTCAATATGTTTCATTAAAACCGTATAAAAGTACTAAATGCCAACTCCGATAGTCAGTTGTTTGTCTCTCATGTGTTAATCCTCACTGACTCTGAGATGCAAATGTGTTGCACATTAATACTCCGACACACTGCCTTTCTTCATGCTGTGAGTTTATTTTTTCTCGTGTGTGCCAAACAAGAAGTCTCACTCTCTATACATTGTGAACTTGTGACCTACAGTATACAGCAAGTTTAACTATGTATAGATTTGTACAATAAACAGACAAAAACAAACTCTGTATTCCCCTGTTATTGCTGTTATTCATAGATCATGTTTATCTTTTGAACAGAACAGTGTTAAGGCAACATTGTGGAAACAACTTTGCTAACAGCCAAACACCAACAAGGTCAACAACAGCAGACATAGCAGCCAGCTAATATTACTGACTAGTCCAACAGCAGTCAGACCAGCTCGGCGTCTGTCTTTCAGCCTTTTATTTCACCAAGCTCTCACCAACCACTAAAAGTCAGTCCCACATTTACTCTCGTCCGACAGCTTCTTGCTCGCTCACTCTCCTTTGAGAGAGCAGAGCATCCAGAGTTGGTGGTGTGTGACATAGTACCGTAAAGTCTTACATACTCGCTAGTGATCGTACCCGGAGCACAAAGTTACATAGTACAGGAAAAGATGTGCGACTTACAGAGACACCATTTATCTGACTGCACATCAGTGTAGATGATGTAGCAGTGTAGTTATTTTATGGTAAAAAAGTTACAAAATGTTGCTTCAAAAAATAAAATAAAGAGAAGAACGGCTGGCCTTTGGTGACTTCAGT
The DNA here is from genome assembly GCA_946959425.1 of Argyrosomus regius. NCBI lineage: Eukaryota > Metazoa > Chordata > Actinopteri > Sciaenidae > Argyrosomus > Argyrosomus regius. The sequence continues at coordinate 13,965,400 of OX336905.1, forward strand.
GCAGACAGTTGCTGTCTGTGGTGCGGAAAGGACAGCTGTTCTGGGAACAGGAACTAGTGTTAATTCAAATAAAGTGTCTGACTTGCAGGAATTAACATTCAGTAGTAATAATTACTGTGATTGCACAGTTACCTGGATCTAACGCATAAACCAGGCTCCGGTGCTATAGTCCTATTTTTGTTCAGCATGGTAGCTAACTGAATGAAATGACCCTGAAATGTTAACGTAGCAGCCATGATAAGAGCTGTTCAAATGTTAAGGAATGGTGCTTCAGTGCTTCATTTCTTGTCTCTTTTAGCCGATGATACACTGGACCATCCTTTATGAAATGAAAATGAGATAATCCTGTCCCACAATTCCTTGCATCAGCAACAAAAAATGATGCACCTTTCGGCCACTCACAAGCAGACATTAAAAACCAATCAATTCATGTGGACAAGTGAGAGAGAGAGGGGCAGCAGTACTGATATAGTGTCTTATAAAAAGAGTGTGATATAAAAACTTTCTTTGATCATGAAGTGTGATTACAGTTCTGTAGTTTATCCGTACAGACCGGAGTCAGATAAATTCTTGTTATATAAACTCGTCTCCTCTATGAATCCAGCTCTGTGAACTGTTCATGGCTCGTTCCTCTTCATCTCCTGCAGTTCTCAGTCAATAGTGTTGTTGACTGTGGAGCTGCTTTGACAGACAGTATGTGGACGACAGCTTGCTGTCTGCTGTTGTTAATAACTGGAGTCACCCTGCTCTTTCAAATGAATACAAAAAATGGTCATTAGATTGACCTCCTCTCAGCTCCGTCAGCTGTGACGGACGTCCAGCGTCCCTGCAGATCATCATGGAGATGAAGCTTATTAAACATTATGCAGTTTCAACAGTTTTTTTGTATTCAATACTTTCAGCTTCAAAAGTGCTCTGTAACATTCATCAGTTCAAGAAAAACCCTGCACCTTCTCAGGTCTAACAGATAAGCAGAGATCTAAAAGACAACTGGACATTTGCCCTAATAACAGCCCAGAAAGACAACAGTAGTGGCTCTTTCTAAATAAAAAAAACAAAATACATTTATTAAGCCACATATCTCACTTAACACACTTTACAGTAAAACATTTTCTCAGAAAATATTTCATGAATGATATACATTGTTTACAAATGAACATTTTATATGAACTCAGTACTCACTGACATTGAGTCTCAAACTCACATTTACTCCAGTATGCAACCTGCGAATAGGACACACACACAGTCCTCAGGCTGGCCTATATCTCCCCTCTAAATTCATCAAATATATATAGCAGAAAAATGGACACAGTGGTTTTAAGCAGTCAGCTTACACTGTGATAATGACATCTGAATTCATAGTTAACGCTGTTCTTAAAGTGACAGTGTCGCATAACTGCAATCACACACATACTAACGAATCATAACTACACAGGGCAAACAGAGTCTATGCTATGTTCACATATATGAGTGGACAGAAGGATGACAAACACGTCATTACATGTTTGTGACAGGGGGCCTTATATTGCTTTATTATTTCAATTTCAACCTTAATTATAAAGTCATATTTTGGATGTTTATAGTGTATGTCCTGCATGAAACACCACAGTAACAACAGACAGGGAGAAGTATCTATAATGGAGCTTTTTGTAGTCCATCCTCTAAACATTGTAGTTTCACCACAGACCACATGAATAACATCCGGCATCATGTAATGGACCTTTTTCACAGCAGCCATTTGGACATGAAGTAGTGGGTCAACCAGGTGTTTCCAATGAAACTAATTAAAGTTCTTTGCAGTGAGCCAACATGCAGCACAGCAGCACTCTGACTCTGTTTGACCTGAATGGAACTGAACCTTAATTGGTGTCATTGGTAACACCTGTGTTTACTGTTTCATGTCAAAATGGCTGCTGTGAAAAAAAACAAAAAAAGGTCTATTATGTAACGTGTAAGTGGAGTCAGATTTTCGGAGTCCTCATGACATTTTACACGGAGGTCAAGGAAAAGTGTTTAGGAAAGAACACAGGACATGATTTTTGTTTGACTATTTAGCCGCAGGCTAACTGTTTCTGCAGAGTTCTTGTAGTCAGAGGTGATGGATTGATGGCAGACAGGTGTGCTGATTGCAGATGATAGCCAGTTGGTAGAGAGAGCAGAGCCCATGGGGCAGAGTGAGGATAGGAAACCACAGCCCCTCCCAAACACACAGAGATAAGGTACGGTCGAATAGTCCAAAATATAATTTGCTCCTAAGTCCTTTCCTAAACACTTTTCCTTGACCTCGATGGAAAATGTTTTGAGGTCAAGGAAAGATGTGAAGGAGAGGTCATAAGGAGTTAGGAGAAGACGACAGCGCTGTTCAGAGAATCCGACTGCACTTACACTAGACTACGTCATCATGCAACAGTGAATGTTATTGACGTGATCTAAAACTACAAAGTCCAGGAGATGGACTACAAAACGGCCATCTGAGATACTTGTGTTTAATGCAGGATATATAAACACGGGCATCCCAGTGAAACATCTGACTTCATTATCAACGTCAGAATTAAAATAATAAATGAATATTGTCCACCTGTCACTGAAGTCAAATGAAGTGTTTGTCACTCTGAATATGTGCGCTCACGCTCATACTCCTGCCCAATCATATATAAACCTTACAATTTGAAAAAAAAATAAATAAATAAATAAACATTAAACATTTATGGTAAAAGATAAATGATTAATAATCAACAGTAACTTCCATGATAATGTGGAGGGACACTGGACGTCCGTCACAGTTAGAAACAGTTTGACCGTCACACTTAATGATGTAATAATCATGTTTTATATTAATTTGAATGATCAGGATAACTTACAGTCTATCTGGTTATTAACAACATTTAGAGAAAGCTTTTTACAGCAGCAGACAACAAACTTGAACACCTCTGTGTGTGAACGCAGCTCCACAGTCAACAACAGAACACACTTCATGATCAACGTTTTTATATCACATCTGTCCATAGTCATGTGCGCTCTCTGCATCACACTTTTGACATAAATTGATGTTTTTTTTTAATGTCTGGTTGTGTATGACCGAATGGTGCGTCGTTTTTTGTTTTGTTTTTTTTAATTGTGGGACGGCATTCAATTCAATTCAGTTCAATTCAATTTTATTTATATAGTGCCAAATCATAAGAAAAGTTATCTCATGACACTTTCCATACAGAGCAGGTCTAGACCGTACTCTTTATAATTACCTCCTTTTCTTTCATAAAGCATGATCCAGTGTATCCTCTGCTAAAGGAGATAATAAAGGAAGCAGTGAAGCTCCTTTTTTAAGAATTAGGAAATTTGAACAGCTCTTATCATGGTGGCTACGTAAATACTTTAGTGAGGAACCTTCCTGAGTAAAACAGACTATTCAACCAGACCCACAGACAGAGAGACAAAATAGGAAACACAGAAAACAAAGAAAAAACCCTGAGGCAGTCTGTGGCCATGACAAACTACAAATCAGAACCTACCCTGTAGGTATTTATATCTTCCATTAGCTCTTTGCATTAATTATAAAAACATTTTAAATATGGAGACTGGGAGTCAGTGGACAGCCGGAGCATGTTTACATCTGACACGAGGGACTATCTCTGAATCATACAACCAACTAGTTCTATATTTAGTCATCCACTGTGGCTGACCTTCTGGTGGCATTTTTTCTCAGACTGCTATTCTGAAGGTCTCAAATGAACCTCCAGGCTCAAGTTCCTTTTTCTAATTTTAGTTAGTTTAATTGAATTCATTTCTTTTCCATTGTTCCCACTCGTATAAACAGATTTCTGGCCAATGAAGCACCCAGAACACAAATCTTGAAATCTATGTTGAGTTTGAAAACATAAAAACAGTGATAACATTAGAAGGTTGCTATGCAGAGCTATAATACAATCAGAGGACTATGTTTAAAGCTCAATTACTTGTTTTGTACCCACAAGTTTACCTTTAAAAAACCGAGATGAGGCCATTTGTGTAACCCCAAATGAATCCAGTCCAGCTCCTCCTGACAGAAAACTGTTGTGGATTCTTGAGGCGGGTTAGTTCACTCACTTCAAACAATAAACTAGAATAAACTAGGTTCATGTCGGAGTGCGCTCAATTATTTAAGATCCCACAATAATTCAGTCTCACAGCTTCAGTCTCATTTTCGGATTAGCTTTCTGTTGCGGCTCCAAGAAAAGAAAAAAAAGAAAAAAACAACAGAGCATGTTTAATGAATGCAGTTCTGCTCTTCTGTTCCTGCAGACACAAAGGCCAGCTAATGTTATGAGCTGAATATCACCATTAGATTCCATAGCTCCCTGACATATACCTCCATTTTATGTAATAGAAAAATATAACTTAAATACACCTCAACCACATACATGATTGTCTTTGTTGTCCCTTCTCCACCTCATCCCCGACCCCACCAGGTGGCTGATTGATGATAGGTGGATGAAGGGGGCTGACTCAGGGTCAGTGGGTCAGGTAGGAGGTCAGAGTCCTCTTCTCTCAGCAGACAGGTGAGGTCCGGCCGGTCTGTTCAGAGGTGGAGTTGTATACAATATCTGTGCCCTTGCATGCAGCTCTCAGCCCTGAGGGTGTTTTCACCTTGTGTCCACATTCAGACTAACTGTAGGACTGTGTGAAAAAATGCATCCTCTTTATTCCTTTCAGTGTGATCACTGTCGACTGAGAGGGCTCTGACAGAAACAACACAGTGTCGTCTGCAAAAACGTTGAACCGAAGTTTTTGAGTTAAGCCTACTGTGATGTAAGGGGCTGTGTGGCAGTAAAGTTGACAAGCCAAGTTTCCCGAGGTTGGCAGTAGCTCAGGACTTAGATTAGACTTGGTGGCCGGTCCAAGTCGAACCTGGACCATAGTATGGAATATTGACTGGTAGCTGAAGAGGTGCCAATTCACCTCCTGGGCACCCTGAGCAAGCACCAAACCCCTGCTGCTCCAAGGTGTTGCTATGTGGCTGACACAGGCAGTGAGGAGAGATCAGGGGAGAACCAGGGGAAACTGTTTCTTGAGGAGTTGGGGAAATCCCTACTTGCCCCAATGATGGCCTGAAGACGCCGCAAGCCGTGCACACGAGCAGCAGCCACACTGGTGGCACAGGTCCAAGGCAAAGAAACAGAGGAAAGGGAATAGCCAGCAGCAGAGGCCGTGGCCCTTGAAGAGGCACAAGAAATGCACATTTTGCACTTGACGGCGGAAGTCTGGACCCAGTGTGCCAAGTGCAGCAAGTATTCATGCAAAGTACACATGAAATGATCGACAGCTAGTACTCCACTGACTGAACTCTCTCACTGAAACACACACACAAATCGTTTCATATTTTGTGTTTTTGGCAATAAAAATGTGTGCTAATATTCCCAAAATGGCAATAAAGAATTAAAATTATTTAGGAAATACATGTAGATTTAATAGTTATGATTAGTGCTGAATTTGTTCAAAAGATTTAATGCAGTGAAAGTGAAAAAAAAAAAAAAATATATATATATATATATATATATATATATATATATAGATTCATATATATATATATATAATGTTTTATAGCACTTAGCTTGCACTAGCACTATAGCAGTATATCTCAGGAACTGAGCTTTTTTTGCATGAAGGGAAAAAGGTGGCATATTTTTTTATAAACTCACACTGCTCAAAAAATAATAATGCATTAAAATCAATGTAAATGTAATAAAAAAAATTCCATCCCCAGATGATTCAGCAGGAACTATAGCACCAACACTAAACCTAAAACAAAAAGCTGTTCTTTGATGCAATTCCTTGTTATGGTTGCATCATTTTTAAGTAACAGTTAATTAATGTAATATTCATCATCATACATGCAATCCAAATACATTTGGAACTGAGTTGTTCATTCACTCTTTAATTCACTCTGGAAGTAACACTTTAAATATTCCACTCACTCACATCAGTGTCAGTCTCGAGTCTGCAGTGAATTCCCTTTCACCCAAAGGGGTTTGGATAAGTCAGGGGAAATTAGCATTTTCCTTGAGAGACCCAGATGTCGTGCTCTTCTCTATCCTTGCCTCTGGACAGTGATAACAATGGACACAAGTCTTGGAGGACACATTTAGATCAGGGGCTAGAGGTTGGAGTCGCATTCATTGTTTGTTCTTTCCTATAGACAGAGATGTCATCCCTGGAGGAGGATTCTTCTCCCTTTGAAGAGTTTAAAGAATATAGACATTTAAAGAGAGTCCTCTCAAGGATTCTTCTACATGTTCAGACTATTCATTACTTAAAACTAATCACTAAAACATAATGGGGTTTTGTGTTGTAATGACTACCCACAGGGCTCATAGGTAATCTAACAACTAACAGGCTAGCCAAATGGGAGGCTGGCTATTGTATTCACTGTTAAACTGGGTTTTAATGTGCAGTAAGCTCAGTCTAAAGTAAGACTACTAAACTCTACAAGATATGTTCAAATAGGAATATAGGCAGATTACAGGAAAAAGAAAACATAATAAAAAGTAACTATAGCTTTGAATTTTTCATTTATCATCCAACCACAATACCAAAAGAGTTAGAGCGCTGTGTCAAATGTAAATAAACCAATATAATGATTGCAAATGATGCAAATCATTTTCAACTGAATACAGTACAAAGATATGTAATAAACCAATACACTTTATTATTTTTTGTAAATATACACTCATTCTGAATTTGATGTCTGCAACATGTTCCAAAAAAGCTGGGGCAACAAAAGACTCAAAAACATCTGTATGGAACATTTCACAGGTAAATAGGTTAATAAGTAATATGTGTAGCATCAATGGGTATTAAAGGGCATTGCTTATAAGCAAGGATGAAGTGAGGCTCACCACTGAAAAATCATGTGGACGAATAGTCCAACAGAATATTTCTCAACATACGATTGCAAAGAATTTTCAGATTTCATAATCTACAATCCACCATTAAAAGATTGAAAGAATCCAGAGAAATCTGTGCACCATTGTTGAATGACCATGACCTTTGGCCTCGCAAGCAGCGCTTCAATAACAACCCACATGGTTGTATGAAGAATATTACTTCATTTGCTTCCAAAAAACATTGTCAGTAAACAGGTTGTTGCTGCACATAAAAACGCAAGTTAAGACTTTACCATGTAAAGATTAAGTATATCAACAGCAGCTGACTTCTTTGAGCCCGAGCTCATCTGAGATGGACAGAAAGTGTTAAAGTGTGGTATGAGTCAACATTTCAAACTGATTTGGAGATCATGGACATAGGTAGTGTTCTCTGGACCCGATTGACATTTTACATGCATCCCAACTTTTTTGGAATAGTGTCAAGTAGTTCTACTTGTTGGTTCTGTTTCTCAGGCTTCATCTTTCATACAGTTGTTGAGCAATATGGTGCATCTCCTGTTATTGATTATGACATGGGATAGAAGTCATACTCAATAACTAAAGGCTAACTTGTAAGAATCCGATATTTCCACAATTGTACTGGTGAGCCAATGGGTGAGTTTCATGCCCAACCAAGCCTTGAAGAGCTTCAGCTATCAGGCACCTAACATTGTCTTGTTTGTTGAAGATGAAAAGCTCAATGATTATGAATTCATTTTGCTGTAAAAGGTTTTAAACACTAGTGTTAGTTGGCATTAGTGCCACACAGAAGACAGTGAAGAAGTGACCTTATCCATTTCATCACACAGTGGTAAATTCCTCATGTGGAGGAAGACGGTGTTAAAGCTGGTGAGCGACAGATGGGTGGTAAGCGTTCAAATTAGTAAACTGTGACCAACAGTAGAAGTGATGGAAATCACCGCACAGTAACACCCACATCAGATGATGAGCCCACAAACAGAGCTGGATGAAGGATTTCACACAGATTTGAAGGCCCACAAAGCAATCAATACAGTCCCCTTGTAACAAGTCAACCTTCTTTAATATTATCCTGAACAGATTCAGTCCCATTTCTACTGTTTTTAATGATTGGATATGAAGCGTATGAAGGACTTCTGGTTCAAATTGCATATTCACATTCAACAGCTCTCTCTTCTATCATCTTTTTGGCTGGTCCAATGAAAAAAACAGCCACAAGGGCACTTTAGGACGATGAGTGCTGAAGTGCTGTTATATTCAATGAAGGTTTGCACAGGAAAAGACACAGACAAGAAGATGTTCTTAAAACATTGACAAAATCAAACTTATAGTAAACAGATAATAGAGGAAATATGTTTTTCTCCGGTTTGTATCATTACATTTAGCCTGCAGGTCTCTTTACTGTGCACTTATACCAAGGACTCATTGGGAAACATGATCTATTTGATATTTTCTCTGCTTTAATTACGTATGCAAGATATTTTATTATTGCATTTACAGTATTCATTTATTTCTAGGTTAAGTTAAGCGATGAAAAAGAGGGACATCAAAATTGTCTAAATAAGCCATCATTTATCATTTTTTTCCCGCTTCTTTGGAAAGAAGAGAAGGTGGAGGAAGGTCGAGTATATGTGAAGTGGTGTTGGAGAACAGAGGAAGGCGAGTTCCTGCTCTTAGCATCTCTAATGAATTAATCTACAGTGGCCCAGAGGATCAAAATACAACACTGATATTTCAGAAAGTTTCAGAACTTTTCTGATATGCTGTTTGTGTTTTGACCCTCAGGGCCACCATACAAATCTGGCCATAGGACATAAAATGATGCACCGACAGAGGATGTCCTCACTAACCAATCAACAACCAGAACACCATCTTCAATTCTCTATTACTGTACTATACGAAAGTGTTACAAATAGACTCATACAGTAGCATATTAGAGTAGAAAAGAATCTACTTTGAAGTGGTAAATAGTGTAGATTGTATTTGTACAGTGCTTCTCTGCTCTGCTGACCACTCAAAGTGCTTTTACAACACTTCACACACACATTCATACAGCGATGAATGGTGCCCGGTATGGGTGACGGAGGCTGCACAACATGGAGGATGTTGAGGTGAGTCACAGCTGAGATTCAGGGTATGTGTCATGAAACATTATTTTCTAGTTTCATTTGTTGTGATTAGAAGGAATATGGGATCATCTCACACTGATGTCACGGGGAAGCAAAGTGAGGACAAAACACGTCAGCTGCAGATTAAATATGCTACTGAAAAGACCAGAGTGACTTGAGGCGGTTTTGACGTAGAGTGAAGTATTTTTCTAGTGGTAATTATGAGGATACTAAGTTTCCCCTAGCCTCTTTATAGTGCTGCCCATGACTTTGTTAGATAAAGGTAAAACCAGTCAAAGTGGCACCGTATGATGATCTGCATCTGTGACGTCACAACACATTCATTTGAAGAGATCACTGTAAGCCATCTGAAAAGGTAGATAAGGTATAGGGTAAAAGGTAGAGAAATCTTTAGCCTAATATTCACAAACTCGCTCACTCAGTGGGACATCGCACATTTGAAATAAAAAGGTTAAAAACTCTACAAAGGAAGGAAGAAGATCACATTAACTATATTAATATTTACAAGATATAGAAACATCTTAATCCAGAGAAGACCTCACCTACTGCTGCCTGTGAGCATGTGTTTACGACCCAGCTCAAGGGGTAAGAGGAAGTAACATAAAAAACAGATTTTCTTGGTATAAACAAAAATATTTATTGAATGAAATTTATATGAATTATATCAAAAGGAGGTGAGGAACAAACAGACCAATAAATGTAACAAAGAGATCTCTCTAAATCAGAGCCTATGATCTCTGAATGAAACAAAACGAGAAAGAAATACCTCACTATATGATCTCATTTCTAATAACAAGAAAACACATCAAAAGCATCCCTAAAACTAGTGACTCTAACTAAAATCCTCTCTGAATGTGTGCAAATCAGTACAATTCAGAACTAAACCTGCCCGGTCCCAGTAATAAACAAACAAACAAAAACCCTCCACAAAGCCTGGACCTCTGTCAGGTGGGCCACACCTCTTCACCTGGGACCAATCAGGGCTTGGCGATCACACACCTGTTTTGCATACAAATCACCACACTACAAGAAAGGTTAACAATGGGCGAGCCTACAAATATTTGCATGCCAAAATAACAAAGCAGACTAAAATCTATCTTGAAATGTTAAAATGAAATAAAGGGATTGGTAATTGTCGACGGTCCTCTTCATTGTGTCGTGCCATTAGAGTGGAGGTCAGTGAACTGGAGCAGCTCTCTCTGGGCTCTGGACTCTCTGAAGATGTATTCTGAGTACAAACGGCCCACAACTGTCTTAAGAGACGTTCTGGAGGATGTGTGGCATAATGGACTTCACAAATGGCTGCATGGATCAAACGTTGCTATGTGGAAACTAAAATGTCTGAAGGGGATGCAGTAATATTTTCATATGTATTTCATATAGAAGAAGAATATTCATTTGGTGTTCTAGGTCCTCTATATGACCATTATTATTATTAGTAGTAGTAGTAGTATTTTTATTATAAATAACACTGAAGTATGAATGGCTGTGGAGAAACACTGGTTCAGATATTTCAAATATAAATGTATACCACATATATAGTATATCTCTCCTGCTTTATATGAGCTGCAGTGAATCCTGTAGGGATTTTTGGGGGTTGTTGGACTGTGTGATTGAATTCAACTGAAATTAACTCTGACGTTAAGTGGCCTGTTACAGTGTGGATCATCTTGTATAAAGCGCTCTGTAGCCTGTAATGATTTGTATTTATCTTGGTTCTTTGAAGGAGAGTGGTGCTGCTCTCGCTAACGAGGCAATTAACGGCAGCGTGAGTGACGGGGGTCACGGAGAGCCGTGGACACAGACAGTCGGATAGAGAAGAACGTCCTGTGGATAATTTGTTGTCATTCCATAGTTTGGATTATGCAGCAAAGCGATCATGACTGCTTGTTGACCAACTCCACAGATAACCATGATCCAAAATGATAGAGCAGGTCACCAGAGAGAATCCAAGCTGAATGAGGTCTGGTATAAGTGGTATTCTTGACTCATCTATTGTATTGTCGGCCATGCCCTCTGAAGGGGAACACTCACTTCAATGCTGCTCAAGGACTCTGTGATATTAAGAATTTATTTAGGTGTTTCTCAGAAAGGAAACTACTGTGAGGGACCAAATATGTGAAATGTTACAAATTAAGAGTATTTTTAAAAAAAAAAGAATTTAGTTCAGGCTATGAAAAGGCTTGACAAGTGTTTTGATCACATTTGCGCAAATAGTAGGCTGGAGCTTTTTGGTCAACAAGTTGATTGACGACAAGCGACTGTATTTGCAGAAATAGAGGTGTTTAATCCGTCTCATTTTTTGTGATGGCTTACCTTGGAATGCAAGAACAATCTTTTAGAGGGTGTGGCAATTACAGGGAGTTGATAGCACAATATGTTAGCATATGAGCTGAGCATGTTGGAAATTCTACAGTGTTCTCTGGCCTGTCTAAAACCATCCAGGATGATTTGATATCAGCTATTGCATCCACAATTTAAAATAAGATCAAAAAAAGAGAGCCCTAACCTTTGTTACTGTCCGTTATAGAGACATTTCTGACTTACTGCAGTCAGAGATGTTTGGTTTGAACTTTTGCAGAAGCTCATAAACATTTGCATAGAAAATAAATATATAACTGTGTTAAGAAGTTAACCCGTGCTAAACGTCTATACATAAACTATATAAAAGTAGTATAAAAGTCTGTTAACATTTAAGTTTAAAACGTGTCACTCTTGCTCTTCTCTTTGACAAAATCATTCAGAAAGTAATATTTTATGTTACATCTACAGATACATAACACCAGCAGTTATGTCCTTAGAGGTTCAAATGCTTCATTATCTCAACCAAAACCAGCCATGCAGTATCTGACAATCCTAGCAGGCCATAAATAATACACTATAAAAATTAAGCTTCGGGCCGCATGACATCTGACCGCGGGCCGTGATTGGCCCCCCGGGCCGTACTTCGGACATCCCTGGCTTAGAAGCTCAGGTATGAGCGCTTGCCCTCAATGCAGTCTTTGTACATTGCTATGCACGTCACCTTAATCTTGTCCACAGCCAAGGATTGAAAAAGCATCCCCAAGGCCAAGATTTTCTGTGTTACTCGTGGTGGTTCAGTTCTTTTCAGTATTTTATTTTATTTTTTTGGTTATTTCAAATAACCCAAAAAATATTGATGAATATGCTGAAGGGCTGCACCTACATGTTGGAACTTTACTTCAGTGGCTCTCAGTGTCACTTGCATCATCGATCACCCCTCAGTGGATGGTGAGTCTAGAAGCAGATGGGCTGAAGGCAAAGAAGTTAGAAAACTGAGTTCATACTTCTTACGTGAGCAGATTTTCTCCCAGACAGATGTTTTGTTGTTGCAGACGAAAGCGGTGGATGTTTTATTTTGTAGAAGGTGTTGGGAGGCTCAGTGACACTGTGGAGGAGCTGAAGTCAAAGGAGGCATTCAAGAGGATTTTCAATAGAGCAGCAGATCTTACATTGGAAGAAAACAAAGACATGGTAAAGATGATTTCAGACAAGTGTACAAGCAACTGTTTAACTCCATCCATGCAAAGTGTTACAAGTCACATTGGTCAGCAGTGACAAAACCTTGAATGTTTGAGATTGATGGAGCTTCAGTTCTTTCAGCATCTTGATAATGGTATAGAGCCAAGACATGCTGGCTTTTTATTCAGCCTTTGCCCTTTATGTAAGAGTGTTTCGTTGGCTAGACAGTCAGTGTCAGTGGGTCTACTATGTTTTTCTTTACTAGCATGACACATATTACAATGCATTAATGGCAGAGAGAACCCAGTTCAGAACAGCAAAGAGCTGCCACTATAGAAAACTAAATAAAAAACGTTTTTTGCAACGTCTAGACAGTCTGTAAATGAAAAGTGCCCTTAGACAACTTACATTTCATTTGAGTGCATTGAAGAACAGAATACTGGGTCAGCAGCGAGTGCATGCTGACCATCACGGATGAGCTAAATGACGATTAAACGTCCACTATTAAAAATGTGCCGCTGTCTGACACTTCAAGTGTTCGCAATTCAAGCTACAGATGTTTTTGAAACGTTGTTACAAGAAAATAAATCTGATGTCATTTCGAATCTGTCATGAGCAAAAGCTAAAAAAAAAAAAAAAAAACGGTTTGAAATATTTAGCTGAAAATGTGTGGCCCTGCTTTTCAAACCATCTGGTGTTTTTGATTCAGCTGCCATGAGACATTACGTATATGTATCATTTGTACTTCATAAATCATGTGTCATATCTTAAAACATTTAGTAATTATAGCTGTGTTTACTGCTTATGTTTTATACACTTCTCTAAATGATTGTGAATACCTTCCAGAAATTATATGCAATTATTATTTTGCTAAATGATATTGGCACTCAGGTTTAAGAGGCGTGGTGCTCATACTGTCAGCCAATACAAACAGTTTCAACTATAAAGAGAGAACAAACATCTGACCTTCAGTCATTTTTTGTCACTCAGGCATCAAGACTGTATGACAACCAGACCATGACACAAGCGACGTAGCTGCACCTTCCCGGTCAAACTGGGACAACAGATAATTATCGATGCTTACGTTTGTTTTGGTCGGCTAAATTTGATGATAGGAGATTTTGTCCTTGCTGCAGCGGATTGAGACAGAGCCTGCTGACCTGTGTGTGTTCATGGTGTCCCTCACTGCTTTCATAGGTGTGTTATAGTGTGAATTTTTTCTTTTTATGTTAGACTGAGTTTTGAATAAGTCATCAAAAATGTCAAAAAAGCACACCCACACCATCACACCTCATCCTCCATGCTTCATGGTGGGAACCACACATGCAGTTATCATCCATTCATCTTCTCTGCAAGGCAGTTGAGACGATAAATCTCCAGATTTCCACTGGTCTAATGTCCATTCCTTGTTTCTTGGCTCAAGCAGTTACAAAAAAACACAGTGAGGTTGTTCCAGCACTGTTTGTTAAAGAACATCAAAATGGCTTCCCGTTGTATCAGAATGTTGTTGATGGGAGGAAGCAGTGAGGGGGAACACTGACCCTTCATCTTTTCATGCTTGAGGCAAAATCCAGCATACATACCCCGCTGCTGGCTGTTTACCTTCCCATACTGCTCTTCTGGTCACTGCTGTTGTGTTGTGACCGCTTAGAGATGACAAACATAAAAGCGTGTGCGTATTTTTACTTCCTGTGCATGAGTTGCTGTCTCGCTCTGACAGGCGAGGTGTTGATTAGGACACACTTTGTGCCACTGTGTAGCAATTAGCGCGTGATCCGAACTGTTAATTACTCTGCGTTTGAACCCCCCTGAGCTGGATTCCTGTGTCTGTGTGCAGGATATTCAGGGTTTCCAATGAATATCCAAAGGAAGAGACAATCAATAGACTCCCAGTGTACGTGTCAGAGTACGTCCTCGTTAATCATAAATCCACCTTTTTCTACCCATTTTTGTCTCAACTAAAACAACACTTTTCTTTTCCAAAACAGCCCCCAGAGTGTGTACATTTTAAAACGCCGGCTTATTGTTTCAGCATCTAGCCTACAGGGAAACAGAGCTTTTGCAAAATGATGACAAGTTTTCCAGTGAGGGCTGTGTGCCAGTAAAGTTAACACAACATTTTAAATGTCAGTACAGTCAAATACACAACAGAGCTGTTTATCAGAAGACAGTCCTGACCATGAAATAGTGATCTGGTTAGCCAGCTATCTGTCTGCTATGGTAGCTTTTCAGTTTGGTTGTTTGGATTTCAAAAAGTGGGTACAGAAGAAGAGATGTAACTGTTTTCATGCTGTTCAGATGTTTCACTGTAGGCAGAGGTCTCTACTAAAACCACCTGGAAACAGTAATGTTGATGCAAAACTATTTTTTTTTTTCACATAAAAGCATCATTTTAAAATCTGAGTCACACACATGACCTCCATGATTTTGCACAGTCAGAACAGTAACTTATATACTTAGGAAGAAGAAGTTACAGCAACTTCACAAAAGTAAGTAAATACAACTCTATTTTCAGTAAACATGTAGCTATAAAGTCCAACATAAATTCAGACTAATAGTTAGATTTACTTGTTCTAAGGCAATGGGCATCCTAGATATTTTAAGTAAGATCAACTTTAAGATTTTACAGTGTATAATAAAAATTCAAAGGCAGAGCTGCTAGATTAAAATGTATTCACTGTAACATGTTCATTCTTTATACATGTGGTGTACAGTATAGCAGTACTTAATACATAATACATAATATAAGACAATATATAGACATAATATAAATGTCTGAGATGCTGCTGCCAAGTTTTTAATTGGTCTTTTTGCTGCTTTTAGTTGTAAAATATTCACATCTATCTTGTAAAATTATAACCTGCATGTCAGGCGTGATGTAGCGGCTGTAGCCCTCTAGCATCAGTTTTTTAAGTGCTAGACTTTCAAAATCACATTTTATGGCTGCAGTTTGGTTAGATTTAGGAAAAAAATGTAAAGCAACAAACATACACAAGTTAAAAAGGTTCCAAGTTAAGACTGGTTATGACTTTCAGACTTTCACACAGGACACAAACAACAGTCTCTTCAACTCACATTAAAACATTATGCCAGACGGGCACATGAAGAAATGACCAAGCTGCCGTATTTGACAACTTTGTGCTTGTGTCTCGCCGCCAGTGTTGGGCAAGTTACTCTAAAAAAGTAACTAGTTACAGTTACTAGTTACTACCAGAAAGTAACAAAAGTACTTACTGAGTTACAAATTGTAAAAGTAACTAGTTACTTTGGAAAGTAACTATTGCGTTACTTTCAAGTAATTTTTTAAATGCTCAAATGTGTCAAAGAATTTGGACCCCACCTCCACCCCTCTTTGACGGAACTTAAAATACATGTGCGTGTTCAATTATTTATGATAAATCTGAATATTATAATGAAATGGACACTTAATACAATACAGAACAGAAATCCACAGTACACAAATCTAAACTATTTTAACGTTGCTGTGGGAAAGTGAGACTAGCATCCAATAAAATGTCATGGATTATAGCAACACCCGCCAAACTCCACCTCTGATTGGCTTACCATGGAATTTTACTCAACCTCAGCCAATCGTCATCATTTATGCGATTGTCTCGTGCCCCCGCCCTCACCAAGGAAGGAGGAACAAGAAAAATCTTTGCCGCTCGGCTTAGAGATCTAGTTGGTCTGATGAAAAACAGCTGCCTTCAATCATAGTAACGCGGCGCATTTTTTGGCAGTAATGATAACGGCGTTATGATGATGGGAAGAGTAATCAATTAGATTACTCGTTACTGAAAAAAGTAATGCTGTTACTAACGCCGTTATTTATAACGCCGTTATTCCCAACACTGCTCGCCGCCTGGTATCCCATTGAGATTCGCTGCTTCTCTGAAAATGAAAACTTTGTCATCAGTACAGAGTTCTTATTCTGTATTCTTTGAAAGTTTGGATTGATCTGGCTCACCCTGTGGTCACCTGAACAGATGGTAGGTATAAAATTCACAGGTCAGTAGTTGGAAAGCATGTATTGGTGGCAGCTTGCTGTGAGGCTGCAGCTTTTAGTAGATTTTTATGTGATATTGTGTTTCAGAAACTCATTTTTGACTTCATTTTGGAAAGATTTTTGTTGAAAGCCCTCTTTTGCACAGGCAGACAGCCTTCAGTGCTCTTTTCTTCAACATAACACAACAAAGTTTTTCAGTGCCAATCAACATCTGCTCCATATTGCAGCAGTGCATGGCCGTTCAGGGTACATCATGACTCATGGCCCTGTGCTGGCAACCTTGATTCACTTTGTACAGAAACCATTCCTGCTCGTAAAATGATGAACAGGCATTGATTGATTTTTCAGAGCAGCTAACCCTGATGGAAGCCTGAATAGGAGTCGACATTTCAATATTTTCACTTATTCACTGCTTGTTTTTGCGGCATTAAAGTCGCTGCTAGACTTTGAAATTGGATTATCATGGTATTTGCTTGACTATATCTAACAATGGCAGAAACCAAGTCGACTTAAAGGATCAACAACTTAGTGAATTTCACAGCTAATAGGGAAAAAAATGTGTGTGATGAGGATTTTCTGTCAAATTCTTCAGAGCTGTGAGAAAACTGACAGAAACTTTAAAGCTCAGTGTACTGAAGTGTCACTGATGAAACCACAAAGGTAGTCTTTTAAATCAGCTCTCTGCCATCACCTCTCCACTCAAACGTCAATGTTGAACTAAGATGTAGGAGGCAGATAGATTTGGGTGAGATTGATGTTTAAAATAGGAATGTATGCAACCTTTCGTCATCCTTTTGATTGGAATACTGTACACAATCCAGACATTTGACTCATCTCTACTCACAGGTAACTTTCTTTAAAAGTGTCCACAGTCAGGTTCCAAAGTAAAGCTGGACACACACATACATGTTTGAAGTCAAATTCCAATACTTTTGGATTTGAACTGATAGTCATCCTTTGGTGGATGTTTTCAATATATTTGATTGTGGCCATTTTCATAGCCAGGCCCTCATTTTTCCTCTTGGCAGACTACAAAGTCCCTTGAGAGCACATGAGACGCTAAAGTCTGCTTTGAAGCCATGCATGCAGTGAAAGTTTTAGCTCCTCCTGGTGGGGAGCTTCATGGCAATTTGGTCCATGAACTCTTGTATAAATGTCTGCTGAAGAATTTTGTCACGTGCACACACACTACAGCCTTTTATTTAGTGATAGTATTGTTGTGTGATAATGTAATCAAGGTTTGGGTTCATACATCACATCTAAACCTACAGAGCAGTGCTTTGTTCAGATACATAACAATCATAATCGATCAGAGCTTCCATTTAAAAAACAAAACGTTGATCGATAGCATTTAATCAAGGACCACGTTCAGTCAACTTGTATAATGGAGAAAAAAAAAACATTACGAGAACAAGAATCTGCAACCTCATTGACTGTCCATTGAGTGTCTCACCTCTCTCCATTCAATTTAGCATACATATTTTACATTTTCTAAAATGTTCAAAACAAAATGTTCATGTGATAAGCCCACCTGCATATTCAGTGACATATATTACTCAGGGTTTTTATGATTCCACTCCTAAAACAATCTTTAATCCTCATACTAATTCTCTATGGCATAGGCACACCTTCTGTGTAATTCTTTGTTACATAGGATAGCAGGACAGATGTCCCAACCGTAGTTCTGACTGGACAGAATCTACTCTTCAATTTTGCATGTGAGTTATTTGTTCGATCATTAGTTTATTTTACTGAATGGTAAAAAATTAAAGATGAGTATCAACTACCTGACGAAGACCTTTTGAAAAAAAAAGTATGATAGTTAACCTTCAAGGACAGAGGAAACCTTTAAGATCATGCACTTAACTACTTTTTCTATGATGGTCGACCAATGATTAGAACCATTTTTAAGGTTTATGTTACCTGTTAGCTTTCCTGAACCAGAAACATCTAGACTGATCTGTTATTGCGGAGCGACTTATGTAACAATGGCATTACATATGTGCTAAATTCAATATAGATATAGGTTATATCAGATTTATGTCCCCCGCCTCCAAGCTGCATGGTTTTAGCCCCCGATCTCTCATCTCTTTGTTTAGGATGGAGTCTTAAGCCTTAGTTCTTACATGATTGTACGATGATCTGCTGTATGGAACAAGAGCTCCATACTCTTACATCATGGTTATGACATTGTTAGCCTTGCTAATATTATCTTAGCATGAACAAAATGGAACCATAAAGTGCTAATATCAACATTAAGTTGGCAATGCTAGTAAGAGCAAACAAGTAGTTCCAGAGCTCCAACATCAGTTTACGAGTGAACTTTGGAATTAAAAAAAGTATGCTATGCATACGTTCTCCATGGAAATGATCTTTACCTTACATCCAAGATGTGATGGCTAATGTGAGCCTCAAGAGTCTCAAGCTTGATATATCGACATTTAGCTAACTAATATTAATATAAAAATGTTTCTCATGACATTCTTTGTCAGCCTTGTAACTCAAACCATTTTCTGATGCCTCAAATATACTTACAGTATGTATATAATTAAATTAATATCCTCAAGACATACAGTGACTAGTTGACTTGGAAAATCTTTAGTCAGCCTAGCCTCTCACTCTCTAAGGTTCAAGTATTCAGAACATTTGTACACAGCGCTGAGTTTATAATCATCAGTTTATGAATTCAGTGTGGCAGCTGAATGGTGCAGGAGGCAAGGGAACGGTGAGGCGAAGCGTATTCATCTGGTTGCAATCTGTACCCTCACCACTAGATGGGGTTGTGGAGGGGCGGGTGTAATAATTCCCATACTGTCTCTAAGCACGTGGCAGATGTGGTAGATATGAAAGTCCATATGTGCCCTTGCTGCTGCCATTTCCATCTCCAATGCATAACACACACTGCTCTGTGTACATTAACTGAGCTGTGGTGGTGGCGAGCTGGAAATCAATGCAATCTCTTCCAGCTGTCACCGCAGAGCATCTTCTTCCTGCCTGACAGATGAGCAAGCGTCTCTCCTGCTCCTTATGTCGCACTGATTAGATCCAGAGGCTTCCTGTGGCATCAGCACCTGCATGGTGATGTGATCCAGTTAACATCAGCTCCCAAACA
Source organism: Argyrosomus regius (assembly GCA_946959425.1). Taxonomy (NCBI): domain Eukaryota; kingdom Metazoa; phylum Chordata; class Actinopteri; family Sciaenidae; genus Argyrosomus; species Argyrosomus regius. Next base: position 13,985,008 of record OX336905.1, read on the forward strand.
AACAGATGAAAAATGATTCTGCGCTATGTAAAAAGTGAGGAGCTTCATTTTGTCGTTTCAGTGAGTTTTGTTGCTGTTATCATTACATGTAACATCGTTAACACTCGTTTGATTCTTTAATGTTTGTCATATGCTCTCATGAACCCTTTATGTTTAATACCTACAAGACCTGACCACCAGTCAAAAAGAGGGCGATGAATTTTAACAGGTTTTTAAATAATCCTGATCATGTCATTCATCAAATTTTATTACCAAAACTGTGATGCATGATACTGTATGGTTGTGACTGAGATCTGCAAACCGTCAGAGTAAAATCTGGGTGGGTAAAAAAAAGAGAAAACAACACTGAACATTGAACATACCCTTTTTTAGCTCCTTGTTTTGGTTTTACTGCCAGCAGCTTTGCTGTTTAGGTCCAGCGCTCTCTTACTCTACCTCCATGACCTGCTCAGTTAGAGACCAGTTGGTGAACAGAGTGGAACCGACCGACACTGAGATGCCTTGATTGCCCGTGATTACTATACACAGTAGGACAAAGACAAATGACAGAGACAAAGAGGACACGATGAATGATTGATGCCTTTGAGTTAACCCCAGCTGCCCTACTGTACAGGTCAGAGATGAGCAGATCACACTGTACTGGAACAACTTCCAGATGTGATTATGTGCATGGATGGGAAACAAGGACCGGCTACCAATTGTTGAGATCTGTTGGAATGGTATGCATTGTATTCACACAGTTTGTGAAAAGCACAAAGTGACGTCAGACTTGTTTGTCTGTGCTGCTGGAAACCTGCAAATAGGAATCACGGCAGAGAAGAAGAAAGGGTCAAAGTGTGGCTTCATTTCATTAAAAAAAAGATGACAACAGCGCTAATAAAGTCTGTAAAATGATCCTTTCAAGTACAGTTGGAAACACCAGCAATATTCTGAGACAATCTTTCTACACGACATGTTCTTAAATTCCAGGAATGTCGACGCACAAGTGCCACCGTCTGCTAAATATCCTGTTCATCAGTACCCTGCAGCCTGTTACTGTTTCTACACTGTGTGCAGACTCTGACATGATAAAACAGTTGTGCAGATGATAAAAAAACCTGTGTAGGCCTACTTTGTTCCACACTGAAAATTGATCAGGAATCAATAAGGGAATCGATATAGAATCGGACCCATAAGCAGAATCAACAATGACATTCATGGTACATCAGTGAAATCAATCCCCATCCCTAAATGTGGAGATCTGTGTGAGTGTGCACAGGACACACTCGGTTATATGTATTCTACATAGTGTGAATATAATAATAGTGCAGTAACATATCATGGTACCAGTGGCTCAGGAGTAACACTTCGTAAACTGTGCTTTTTGTTATATTTTGCCCGGCGAGATGTTGCTCGTGTCCTGTGAGAGCAGAGTTTATTGCAGAGGCAGCACAGTCTCCACTGATTATCCCGCAGACAACATGTATATTAGCTGCTGCATCGGCTGCAGCCCTCTGCGGCTCTGCTTCTCCTCGACTGGGAACTTTAATATTTCTTTAATTCATACCTCGGTGCTGCGGGACGCGGCTTTTTTCACTGCAAATCAGCGTCAGGACAAGAAAGGAAATAAAACAACCCGTCTGCATGAGGCTGACCGTACTGTGTGTTTACAGAAAGGCCTGATTCAGATTAAAGGTGGTCCAGTGGGGGAACACAGCGCTTATCTGTAGTGTTACAGTAATTCTGCTTTGTAGAGCTCCATTTAAATGGAACTGTTTGGCTTTTTAATGAAACACTGCACAGATAATAGAGGATCTCTTTATGTTGTACATGCTGTATCATCAAATATAAATTTTAGTTGATGTTCTACACACAGCCCAGTTTGATTTGAAGTGGACTGGACCAGTCAAACTAATAATTAATAACCAAACAACGTCTTTAACTGTAAAGAAGTACCAATATTCACACTTTGCAAGTCATCCAGTGGGAGGACTGGCAGCCCAGCTCTGTTCCGTCCAGGCGTAGGTGGTGAATTAAAAAGCCTTCAACATTGTTGACATTTAGATCTGAAAGGTTTATGTATGCTGCATTAATCAATGTGTTATATTAACAATGGATTAAATGACTATGTCTAATGTGAAAGGTGTTGCTTGTAGTGATAAACCCACAGAGAATTATCCCCAACTCTACAGTTTCTCCTCAGCTCTGCAGAACATTTTAGCCTCTTTCGGCTCCTTGTTTCGGTTTTACAGCCAGCATCATAAACCTGAGCAGGAGGAAGCTGTTTCCCACTCTAAAACAGAGTATCCAGCTTCTATTTATTATCTGGATACAATAAATGAATAACTCGTAGCTAACATGTTTGTAATAAACTTTACAAGGTCAGTTTATTTCACTCTGTTTTATCTTTGTTTTTGGTCTCCTCCATCTCGTCAGAAAAATATCTGGCTCTTCAGCTGCTTGACGCTCCACTGTGTTCACTAGCTTGTTGTTGACAGTGAGAGTGAATCAAAAAAGGGGTAGGGAGCAACTCGAGGTGCTGCGTCCAAATGATCACATTGTCATAAAAAATACTGTCTAAATTTGCTTTAACTCCAAAAAGACACGCTCAGAGCTGGGTTATCACGTAACTTCAGCGGTGGACCTCGCTAATGTTCTTGTGGCTCAATGGGTTTAAATCCCAAACCAGCCAGGCTCCAGAATCTTTTGGAAAGCAAAGAGAGGAGAGGAGGAGAGGAGGTGGATGATTTTCTGCAACCTTGAATTCAACCTGTTAATAAGAACTTTTGGGTTGTGGTAATCCTCCTCCTGTCTAACGCTTGCTTTGTCTTTTTAGCCGTTTAATCCATCAGGAGGAAGCTTCAAATGGACCATTTGACCACTGACCTTGAGGAAAAGAGCTGCAGAAAAACTGCTCCAAAATGACTTTATTAACAATATATTACACATTTACAACTGCAGACTTGATCCATTATCTATAACTCGTTAGTAAATAACTCAATAAAGCTACAATTTATACACCTGCTGGCTTGTTACAAAGTGGTACCCAGTAAATCTCAGTTCAACACAAACATTTTTTTAAAATGTATCTTGCAGACAAAAGTAAACATATATATTAAAGAGAGTCAAAATATGATAATAATATGCAAACCAGCTGTGTGCTATGGTTATGTAGGGCAAACATCTGCATGCATATGAGGATATATGTCTAGAACTGACAAATGAATAAATAAAAAGGGAGACAGCAGGAGGACTGAGCAAACCATAATTAAAGTAGATAAATATTGGCAGAGGGAGGGCAGTAGACGATCGTTATAGCAGTTGAAGTTGAAGTTGGCACCTCTGGGCACCTACCTAGAGTCCAGGACGGGGTGAAGTGGGCCGGGCTTGCCGGTCACTTTTGTTTTATTGCTCTTTGCTGATACCTGTGGCCCCGTGCAGAGCCGAGAGTTTGGAGAGCAGGCCGGCTCCTTCAGGGAGAGTTTCAAGTGAAGTCGGATGTTTTCCTTCGCCCTGCTCTGCCCCCTGGCTGAGACCCCCATCACTGGCACTGGTGTGACATTTTTTTGAATTTGACCATAACTAGTACAGAGAAGTAATGACATATTAGATATGTCAAAAATAAAAAGAAAACATAATAATGATAGTAAAACTTTAACTTGAGTTATGACTAATGTTGATTTTGAGTAATTACTAATTTCACAACTATTTGTATTGCCATATGTTTTGGATGAGTATTTTTAAGAGGTTCAGTCTAACCAGCCGTGTCTCGCATTAACATTTCAGCTTGATAACAGATAAATCAGTGTTGGGACTAGTCATTAAAGATTGCAGTCTGAACCTTGGCAGTGATACATTTAACCCGTGTGTTGTGCTTTAAAACTTGTGATTTATGTTCCAGGCTGGCTGAAAAGAACAACAACTCCAGCCTCCTCGGAGAATCCTGCATGTTTGTGCTGCAGCCACATTGACAGCACTACATCTGTGTCTGCCGTAAAGAGGCAGCAGAGAGATGAGAGACCTCTGTAATCCAGCGGTATTAAAACAACCTGCAGGGAAGTAAGGCCGTGATTAAATTTGTTAGTCTGAGACAGACCCTTTACATTTCGTGAGTAACCCAATTTGGGCTGTGTCTGCTGGGGCCAGTGAAAACATTGCTCCCCGCGCTGCTGCCATCCAGCCAGCCGCCATAAATCATCTGTGCTGTTTCATCTGGCGACGGAGTGGCAGGGCAAAATATCATCCGCCACTGACCTCTATGTCCTACATGCTATGGTTTCCATCAGAGGGAGACGCACTCTCTCCTCTGTTTTCCTACACAGGCTAACACCGTGCTGTATATAGACCTGGAGCTGTATGTGCAATAATCATTATTTTCCCAGCTGGCGTTTGATGAACACCAACGTACAGGCAGTAAAGATGAACACCAACCTAAACAAGAACATAATGTTTACAGCATGATGTTGTAGCTCTGTGTAATTTTAAATCAAAGCCCAGAGATATTTTGGTCAAACTACCCTCTTCAGCTTTAGCACAATTTTCATTGTTATTATACATTTCATGGTTCTCAATCTAGCAAACATGTAATTTATGTGAATGATGTGCAGTAAATGTAGCAGACCGCAGGCTGTTTTCCCCTGCAGCAGGATGCTCGGTACAGTAGTTGAGCAAAAAGCTCCAGAACACGATCAGCAGTTTTTCATTAATAGTTTCTCAGCCTATAAATCGCTATTAATATTTTTTCACGGGTCATATCTTTATTTATTCAGAAATAGCTTCACCGAGAGCGATCACATTCACGCAGTTACACATTCACACCTGGAAGCTGTCCAGAACAACCACAGCGTGATCTGCTGGCCACTGAGCAGCTCCGCTGGAGCAGCTGGGATTTAAGGGCCTTGCTCAAAGGCACCTCAGTGGTGGTAATGATGGAGGGGAAAGCACAGAGTTTCACTTTCTCCATGCGCCCAGATTTATCCTGAACCAACGACCTTCCAGTCACGAGCTCGCTTGTCTAACCTCGAGGCCACCGCTGCCCACAAATAATTCATAGCCTACAGGCCAGCTGTTGTGTTTAAATCAACATTATTCATGTTTTAGAGAACAGAAAGAAAGAAAACCACTGCAGTGCATTCAAATGTTTATACACTTTCAGTATTTCAATATTTAAAGTTAGACCAAAAAAATGTCTATGTGCATGTGAAATATAAACATATAAATAATAACTCTCCACACAGACTGCTGATCATGGTTCAACAAAGTGATAGTTTGTGTTATAATGCTGAGATAATTATGATACAGTCAGGTGCACTCACACTTTGCTGTGTTTGTTGGATATGATTTCTAAATGCGACACTACATTTAACATCATGATGACATGTCATTCATATTTCAGCCATCAACATTAAACTTAGTGCCGTATTTTATTTTAGTACCCCGATTCCAGAGAGTTAGTACCTCACCCACAAGTTGTGGGGCAGATATGCTGACTTTTATATCTTGGTATGGCGTCAAACTCCAAAAGCATCGCATACTGCATTTCCCATAATGCATCCAACAAACCAACATCATTAGTTAGACACTCCCTGTCCGGTTAAACACACACTTTTAAACTCATGGAGTTTGTCACATGGACTTCCCCAGGTGCTAAGATGCTGATGTCATAGTGATGTCATAGTGATGTCATTGGGTTTACTATAGAAGATATTATACATTTGTTTCACAGACTGAGCAGAAACATGATAAACCTTCATATGTACAGTCAGTAAAGTTCAACATTACTCATTAGTGAAATAAAATGTCCAGTATTCAAAGCTGTAGTTTAAACTCTGATAATCAAATGTACAAACTCATTCTGAAATGTGTTCCCTTTCCTACAGTGTTTCTCTGATAATTAGGCTGGCAGTGCCTCATTCCAGACATCCTGAATCTGTCAGCCTTAACACCTTGTCTGTTCTCTCTCTGTAGAAATGGTGTGGTGGGTTTGGGGGGGATCCGGGTACAATTTGACTCAATATACAAAAATGTGTAGCACCTGTACAAAAGTATAACATTTTAGAATCTTTTCATTTTTGCGTATTTTGTCACTTTAGGAAAAGTCACCAAATTCCAGGTTAAAAGAATGACGTGGGGTATTTTTACTGCTGTCAAATGTCAGAATGGGTCAGTTTTGACCTGAACATTATGTAAGGGTTAAAGGTGAATCCATGCTAGCTAAGCTGCTAAACTTTAGCGCCAATGCTCCGTGTTTAGATCCCGCCCTGGTGTGGGTCACGTGCACATATGCTGAAACAATACCATTGGCTCTATAGCGTGACAATCTGCCAATAAAAACATCCACATACAAACATCTCATAAATGGCCTCTGTGAACTCTGAATGACGGAAATCCATTATAACGACGGAGAACTCATATATAAATTAAATTAAATTAAATGGACTTTTTGTTAATAATTATATTTTATGTACCATAATCAGCCTAATTTTAGTTGCTGACCATGCTTCAAATGACAAAACATTGAACATGTCACAGAGATAAAGCAGTGTAATCAGGTCAGCGTTACATTTCATCCTCAGCACATTAGCCAACGCACATTAGCTGCATCTGCATGTAATTCATAATAATAACGTGACTTCCCTTTAAGACTGTTGAATTATTGATGCGTTAATGTGTTAAGCAGTATCGTTGAACAATTCATCACCTCACCTCATGAATGAGAAACATTCATCAGGAAAGTAACTAGTTGCTGTAACTGTCACACAAATGTAGAGGAGGAATTATTTATGTCAATAATGATTTTATTCAACGTAGTAAATATTTAACCCTAACTCTATTAGAGCTAACACACTGGTACAAACAGTAATAACAGCTTATTCAGTGACGGTGAGGCTCAGCACGCAACATGGCAGCACATCTGCTCAGCAGTCACACAGCTACATTCAGCAGCGTAATCACACACATGCATCTGTCCTCCACCCTCTCATTCACTCCATCCCTCTTTGCTCTCTTTCCAGTTCACGTTGTCGACTGTAAACATTTTAATTGAATGGCATCGGTTTGATGTTGTGATGAGACAATGGGAACGTGAAGAGAAACGAGGACATTAGAGCAGGCCAGCTGCTTCCCCCAGATGCACCCAGCTTACAGCATTAGTCCGTCCGGGATCACCGGGGTCCTGCCGGCCAGTTCATTACACACAAATGAAGCCATACAGTGGACCGGACCAAAGTCCAATTTCACTGCAGCAAATTGCAAATAACATATTTTTCCAATTGAAGTCAGCACAAATGAATGGACGGAACAGATCATTAGTCAGCATGTACGTTCAGCAAAGTCATCCCATGAATTTTACTCTGACATCTGTCTCCAAAAACAAATCAGCCCGTTCTCACTCCCAACTCATTAATTACAGCAGCTTGATCAGCAGCCCCCCGCTTCAAACTATGACTGGAGGTAAGACCTCTACTGTCATCTGTGGATGTGCATGATGTTCTGACGTGTGATCGAAGTCAGGTGATGTAGAAAAGAGTGAGGAAGTGTCATGTGGGAGAGGTTGGTGTGGGTGGATTGGTCAACAAACAGGAGATTGTAGCCATGTTTGTAACTGTGCCTGAATCTAACCAAACTGCAAAATGCTGGGAAATGAAGTGCTAAAAACTGTAATACCTCGAGTGGCCACTTGAGGCTGGCTGCAGAAGTGAGTCAGTCTCCATAAGTCCCCATGTTAAAATGTCCAACTTCACAGCAGAAATAAACATGTTTACAGCCTGGTACAAAGAACAGTTTTGGTCTCTATAGCTAATTTCCCCGTTCATGACAACTGTACTGAGGGTGAATTTATATACAACTCACCTGTTCAAATGATATTAAGGCTCGAAAATGGGCAAAATTAATAGCGTCGCCACTTGATTGACAGGTAGGTGCATCATTCTGCCATCACGCCTTAGGTCCGCAGATGATGTGCGTCTTTGCTGATATTTAGATTAGACGGGAGGGGGACGGAGCAGCACATCCAACATGGCGGCGGCCAGCGCTTCGGAAACCTGTAGGTGACGTCACTCAGGCTCTGTCCATTCTTTATACTGTCATTGGTTTGAGCTTTATTTTGAAAGTCTAACAGCATATTTAAATGAACCTGTAAATGGTAAACAGATTTGTATTTTGCACCAAAGCTGTCAGATTCAGTATCTTGCTCAATGACACTTCAACTGGACTGGGCAGCAGGGCATGAATTACTCAGCAACGAAGAGTCTACCACCTGAGCCACGTTTACTGTTTCTTTTATATTATTCCTAACTTGGCAGGACATTGCATATCATTCACATGTGGAAAGCTGCTGCTAGAGTACCCACAGAGTCTGAGTCTGACGCAGCCACTGACCAAGCTGCTGTTTGACGGGTTGGGAATAATAAAAATACAGTTTGGAGAAAACGTAATGTCTGCTCACATTTTGTGTGTCATCCCAGTTCAGTACGCTCCCAACAAACTAAGTTGCACAAAGTGCTGTTGGACCATGTCTAAAGACAGGAGTGTTTAAGTGCCTGCTGTCAGAGAGAGTGGTGAGACACACTTTCATACTCTCCTCAAAGGCATTCATAGTGTTACACTCAGTTACACACACACAAAGTGATGCTCCAATGTGTGTAATCACTGTATCAGTAATTTGTAGTAACTAAAATGAGACTGACCTCCAAAGAATCAGCACACAACACACAATGATCACATAGTAAAGTCACAAAGCCCTCTAGTGGCTCGGAGTTATGACCCTTGTTTATCACGAGCCAAGGAGGAAATACTGTGACGTTATTATAGAGCCACAAAATCCACAGAGGGTGAAGGTTAGGGACGGAAATCATGACCAGGTTCTAGTTGAGGACCGGCTCCAAATTGTCCGATCGCGTGCCTCCAAACTTGGCGTCTTGTTTTTCTGACGGTTGTCAAAGTTATCTGTGCACCTGGAAACTTGAAGAAAGGAGTCAGATTGTCATCCTTCTACGCCACACAGGGTCAAATTCCAGGAACTCCATGTGTTTTACAAGTCTGTTACTGAGCGTAAATATCCTGATTTAATGACATCAGTGCAGGGGTCTTCAACCTTGGACGAGAGACAAACAGAACAGGGACCCCCACATGTAATTAATTATTTTAAAATGTGTCACATTTTAAGCCTGGCCTAAAACAACTTTTATATTTACTTCATTCAACTTTTATTTCACCTTATTAACCTATTTATATACTTATAGGTTATTAGCCTCTATGTATTTATGATTGATACAAAAGCTGCATAATTATTGTTGGTTATTCAATGCCAAGAGCTGTGCATCCAATTGGATGAATTGTTTGTAGTTTCTCAATGATCTGCACCCTCACATTCACCATTATTTTGGTGAAAATTGTCAATTATTATGACAAAAAATGGCGGACCCCCTGCAGTACCTCTGCAGACCCCCTAGGGGCATTAGTGCATGCATGCCTTTTTTCCTACTATTTCTACCCTGTGTTCACACAGAGCTGTAGTGTTGAAAACCTGCTGAAGAACTTTTTTTCCACATTGAAAATTGATCAGGGATCAATAAAGAATCAGATAATGGTGGTGGTTTCCTAACAAAGTATTTATTTTAAAAGTTTCCCAAGCCAAGTAATCATTTTAACCCAAGAGATCATGTAGACCTTATCAAGTCATTCTATCCACAGAGGAGACAGATCAGGAAATCATTTAGTTTCTCAAGCTGACAAAAGATGTTGACCTACCTACACGGGCATCCAATCAGAAGATTGATCAGGATGGAGATTACAAACTTTGATTTTCCATCAAACTTTGTTTTTGATGATGGCAGATGAATTATTGTCTAATCTCGAGGCCCTGTGTGAGACTCTTTGTTGGGTACAGTGACAATTAGAGGAATTGGGGGATCAACAGAGGCCCAAAGCTTATGGTTTACTCCAGGACCTCCTACCATGTTAATCCAGCTCTGAATAAATGATAAGATATCTCTGGATATGATATGTTTACCGCAGAACACACACACACACACAGTTTTGATCCGTTAATACAGGACAGTCATTTTTAGACTGGATTTTCTGGAGGTGCATGTTGTGTTAGAGGATTTAGAAATCCAGCTGGCAGGAGTCCCATGCTGCTTTGCTGCCTTCACCTCTGAGTCATTTACATGGACACAAGTCATGTAGAAAATTCGTGAGGCACCTCGTGCTGCGACTGATGAGAGGAGGCTGAATGTGAGCTGAGGACACGTTTTTCCAGAGTAAACCATGTTGAGGAGAGTTTCTGGAGGCCATTACTGCTACCTCTGTTCCTCACCACTTAGCTGCATGTACATATATTGACTATGAAGATTTCATATTCATCTATTAAGGCTCCAGCTACCCAGGGAGGGGAATGCAATCAACTGGCTTTGCTGCCGAGGTGTTTACCTGCATTTTAATTCATGTTATGGGAACACGGCAGAAGTCCTCGCTGCAGCTGCTCACAGCGGGGCTTTCACCCCTCATTCCCATACCCCCAAACCACACACACACACACTAAACCTTCATCTCTGCCCACTCCCATTTGGTGCACTACCTTGTCACCGTGGCGATCGATATGCCTCGGTAATGGCTGCCTGGAGAGTGGTGCACTTGAATGACAGTTCTGGGACCGTGGTTGAGTGATGGAGCGCCGTTGCCAGCTTAATTAACTTCCAGTCGAGTCTCCAGTATTCACATTCAGCACCTCCCTCCACCGACAACCGTCATTCTCCCTGCATCACTCCTCCCCCCTAACCCACTCCCACCTCCACCCTATTACCCTAAGCATAAACAACATGCCAATTAAAAGGGTGCCTGCACACTCGCGCTGCTTTGTTTGCACACAAGTCTCCAAATAAATATTCATCTCAGTATGTACAGGGCTTGTTTGCTGCATCATATATTATGGATCAAACAATTTTTGCTAATGAAAGAAACTTTTCCCATCTCATGAAAAGAATTTCACACATCAGCCTGCACTTATGGAGCAGCATTTGACACAAATGTCACAGGAGATTGTATGGAGACATCCACTGCGCCTCACTAACTGCAGATTACTATTAAAGATTTCAATTTTCCCCCTGTCACTTCAGTTTTAAGTCAAAAGCTAATTTGCTTGGCTTGTTGCAAAAGGGATCAATAGATTGAATAGTGAGAAGGGGAGGTGAGGTGGCTGATGAGGAGGGTGATTTCAAGGCAGTTTTACTGCACGCAGGATGCTCAGAGCGTGGACGCGGGGCGTCGGGGGAGGCAGCATGCAGCACTCTTTGCTATTCAGCTCAGAAGTGTGTCTTGTTTTCCCTTACGGAGCACAACGGCAATTCACAAAGGCCGAAACAGTCAGAGGATTTAGCTTAGCTGGCAGAGCCCAAACTGTTTGCAGATGCAATTCAACGTCTCAAAAGTTTCAAGAGCTAGATTGGAGGTATTGATTGAGTCGAACTCAATAAGCAGCTCACAGCTGCATCACTGAGACTCAGCCCTGCTCAAAATGGAGACTTTCATTGTGTCATAGAACGCTGTAATGTAGGTAAACAATCACTGAGCAGAGCTGGTGTTACCTGGAATATGATGATTTATATTTTAAATTCAAATCAATATACATTTCCACAGCACTAATTCTATTAGCACAACACCCACCCTCTCCACACACATACTGTTTTTCAATCAGAAGTTACCCATCGCTTCTACTGTGACATTTTTTTGTATTGACGTCAAGCTGTTATTTCTTCACCTTTAATATTAAAAGATTTTCATTCAGCAGCAACACTCCAGGGATATCAGTAATCACCAACATCTAGAAGAGATGGAGATCTTGAACGCCTCCTTTACGGTCGGAAAACAAGAGGATATCTGACCTGACGAAAGAATGCTCTGTTTGTCTTAGTAATGAAACACGTTCCACTTGTACAGTCCAGCGCGATCCAATACAACAACTCTGACATGGATTCAGGAATACATTACATTGAAAGGTGTTTCTAATATTATCGCCCTCTCATGTATGTAAATGGGGTGGCCACAATATTAGAAACACCTCTCAATAGAAAACAGTCCAGTTTGAGTGAACACCACTACAAACTATAACCTCAATAATAAACATAGTAGTTCAATGAATACCTCTCTGACAGTGTCAACACAACCTGAAACATTATAAGCTTCATACAAGTAGAATTTATATCATTTCTGCCATATAAATGTGATATTAGAAGAGAACAAATGATTCAGTTTTTACAAGAATAATAACATATCACTATATCCTATATCACAAAATGTTATCATATTTAAACCAGTCGTAGTTTTCTTCTTTTTCAGAAGTTATCATGTTTATCACAAGAAAGGTTTGTTTCTTATCGTTCTTGTAAAAGCGTAATAATTCTAGTGTTAATGAGAAAATATATGTCATAATTAGCTGAAAGATTTAAGTTTTAACATGGGTCTAACATGAAAAAAGATTTTTTTAAATGAGAAAGAGCAGATTTTCTGGTCATGGTGGCAGTAATACAGAACATTTATATAAAGTGTTTATGTTTATGTCACACGTGCTCTAAATGTGATATAGCTGTACATAGTTCTGTATTTGTATCTGGTGACTTCTTACTTTACTGCTGCGTCACTGATACATAATTCTGAATGAATTGTTCAGGAGGCTCCCTCCCTGCATATCATTCATTTGGGTTCCTTAGCGCTGCTGACATGATTCTGTGTCTTAAATGTCAGAGGAGATCATGTGCTACCGATAACGGAGGCGTCTCAACACGTGTTATATTTACAGTTTTTTGGTTACAACATAATTATCGTGTCACTTTTTCTTTTTTTTTTTTTTTTCTGGAGACACGTCAGCGTCGACTTGACGCAGCCTGAGGGGGAGCAGCCGAGCGTGAAACACGTTGAAATCCAGAGGAGCTCTTATTAGGGTTAATAATAACAAGCCTGTGAAATGATGTTCAGAAATAATTTCAAAGCCCCGCGGTCGTGTGTCATCCTCTGTAAACCTGTGAGAAAGAAAAACAAATCTCTGCATGAGAAATTCAAGTTTTAAAGAAAGGACTTCTGATTGTACAGACACAATGTGTGTGAATGGGTGTATTCAGTGTCACACACAGTGTGGGAACTTTGAGTTGCACACATAGACTTGTATTAGATAACATTTTCTTTTTGTCAGTCTTTGTGTAACCTCACTGTTCAGTTTTTATCACGGCTTTACAAAAGGTTATATAAAACCTCATGAACATTGTGTCACAATGACCGTGCACTCAGTGGTTCTTCTCTTTTTCTTTCTTTGTGCTGTCACTAGCAGTTTGTGAAGCCTTTTTTCGCTGTTTCATTTCTCCCTTTCTTGGCAACCTGACTGTGCCCTTTAAGACAACTTTTAATGTGAAACTTTGCAGGAAGTGTTGACTTTCATTAACGTTAACTAAAGAACAATTGAAGGAGTTCAACGTAGAAACAAATAGTAAGTGTAAACAGTATTTCTGTTCAACTGAGAGCGGGAACATGTGATGCAATGAGCCCAACAATGAGCCGGTTCTGCTCGAGGTTTCTGCCTCTTAAATGATGACGCCAGGTGCTTGCTCGTTGTGGGAATTGTTGCGTATATATGGAAAGTGTCATGAGATTACTTCTGTTGTGATTTGGCACTACATATCAAACTGATAAGTTTCACACACACGACACACACGACCATCCAATCAAACTCAATAAAACCTTCCACGTTTCTTTTTTTCTCTTTTTTTAGAAAATACTGTGATATTTTATTAAAAATGTTGCAGAAAAAGTTTATACAGGTGTCCAGCCAGAAATATCTCTATTATCACTTAAGGCAAAACCGCAAACAAATATAAGACAAACTAAAATTTGAAAACTCTACATTAAAACCCTTGTTATCTTGACTGGTTTAGAGACCAAATGGCAAGAATATATCTTTTATAGAATTTACAAATGTAGCTTAAAATCTTCTTGATGTACTTCCATTTTTTTGTAATAGGATGCAAAACGGAAAGAGAGTTAATGGTTACTTTTGTTTGTAATTTTATAATAATTAATATTATTAATATTTACACTCATTCACTTGCTTTTGTAACCCAAAATATCACAAGCCTGGCACAATACTTTACATATTGCTAGCATATGACAATTTGAAATATCTAACATATATTTCTTTACAAACATATCCAACTAATATTGATACAAAAAAGTCACTGCCTTTTTTAGTTCTAAATAATACATTGCTGGTCACATTGTAAGCTCAGGCAGTGCTGAGATTGCAAGACAGAAAAAGCCACAAAAAAACCTATCGGAAGCATAACAGGATGACGGCAGGTGATGGGATCAAGTCAGTCCTCATTCTCAGACAGGAGACGTGTCTGAAAATGGAGAGTAAAGCTCTTCCTTGGACATGCAGCGGTCTAAAGAGTGGAAACAAAGCAACGCACGAGACAGTTACCGGATGTGATGACCTGCACACGCACACACATGTGCAACTCTCCAAAGATGGGATTGTGTTCGCATTTTGGTCGTTCTGTGAAACAAAAGAATGAAACACGGGTTGGAATCAGGAAAAGAATGGAGGATGTTTGGGATATATTTACACGCACCGAAACAGAAAGCACAAGCTGAAAAAACCTAAAAGATCTCAGCCAAAAGAAAACAAGAATAGAAGAACTCCTTTAATATAATTTTTTTCTTTTTTTTAAATTTCCACGCACAACTATATACCTTTTTTCTTTTTTTCTTGTTTTTTTTTTTTACAAAGTTTTCATAAATACATTTCAGGCTGGGGTGTAGAATTCTGTGCCCACGTCACGTGTTCGATGCATGAAGGATCATGAAAAGATGACTTTCCTCAACGTTCCATTGTTGCTTTTCAACAACTGTTGCCACTGTCTTCCTGTTGTGTGTGTGTTTATGGCACAAAAGCCTCTGCTGAGGCTTCTCTGTCACACTGAAACTGTTCATTTTGTGTCGTAAGAATATTAACAGTCATCCCCTGGGTGCCTTGTCTTTTGGTAAAACTCCTCAAAACCTTCCATGAAGCTTAGCTCCAAATAGAGTTATTACTATAGTAACATTCACTTTGAATATTTTCAATTTATACTGTATATACTTTTCAAGAAGGCATGGTAGCAAAATAACATCTGCTGAGTCTGTGCTTCACACAGTTTTATCTTGTCAGATTTGCCTTGCGAGGTTAGTGGCTCTTCCAGAGGGAATCCGCTGCCGTCCTGTCCCAGCGGAGCTATACCCGTGTGGTGGAGTGGCCGTGGGGTAAGTTGGTACTGTTCTGGCTGCCACCGAAAGTGTTGAAGTTGTGCAGAGGCTGCATGCCAGCTAGCGAGTTGGGGATCATGGTGATGGTGCTGGGCGTCATGAGGGGTATGTCGTCGGGCGACCGGCGCAGGGTGAGGGTGTAGTCGGGCGGGCACGTGAGGCGCAGCGTGTCGTGGGTCTGCAGGGACTCGCACTCGTGGTGGTGCTCGTGCTCCAGCTGCTGCTGCTTCATCTGCAGAGACATCAGCTCCTCGCTCTGCAGGTGGGCCACGTCGTTGGCTGTGGAGGGCGTGTTGGTCGGTGCGGAGTTGCGTTGTGGGGTTGGGACGCGCCGGTTCGACTCGTGTCGCCGCTTGTCCTTTTTATAGTAGAGTGCAGCGAAGGCGAGGATATTCAGAAAGAGCAGGGACGCCCCAACTGCGATGGTGACGCTGAGCTCAGTAGAGTAGTCCCTCTTGGTCTCGATCACCACGGTCGACTCGTCGGTCAGGTCGCCACTCTTGCGCTGGTCGGTGGTCTGTTTGGTGTTGGCGGGTGGGACCCCTGGGTGACGGGTGGTGGATGGCCAGTTGTTTTTGCCAGGGAACCGTTTGGTGTAAGGGTACGGGGTGGTGTCCTGCGGAGGTATCTTGGTGGTGGTGGATACGTATTGAAAAAATTCATTTATATTGTGGAGATGCGGAACTAGTTCTAACCAGAAGGCGACCTTGGTAGCGCGGTAGTGGTCTCTGACTCGAGGTTTGAGGCCAATGTGAAGGTAGAGCTGGTCTTTGGGGTTGTACTTGGTCCAGGCTACCTCCTCAAAGCGGTTGGGTTTTGTGTGGATGAACTTGGTATCCTGTGGGACTGGTTGGTTTGGATCTCTGAAAGAGGAAAATAGAAAATTAAATTAGCAAACTGTTTTTATGTACCTGTTAACAGGATATAGAGCTAAATAAATAATATATGGTATCTCTCTCCGAGTCAGTCAGGAGACTGTAAACATGCATTAATGCGACATAGAACAACATAACCAAAGGATCAAATTTTAAACACATTAAATGGCTTTTACTTCAAATCATTTTAAACCATCATAATAATGCAAATGAGTCATTACTCTGAAAAGTCACAGCCTCTCTTCTCCCTCTGTTCAAAGCTAATGTGTTTCTGGGTGACTCACAATTTGAATGCACGAGCAGACAAAATGTTCGATGTCCTTTATACGCCAATGAAACGTTTTCCAGGTCTGTTGTCACATTTTCTTAATATTCAGTCTCACCTAGGGTGTTATTTTTTGGGAGTTTGGAAAAGAGCTGCCTCTCCAGCGACTTTGCGGGAGCGATTTCATTAACTTTGGAGAGGTGAGGGGGAGTGAAGGCTAGACAACAACCTTGGAGCCGACACACTGGAGTATTTGTGTATCTGTGCATGTATGTGTGTGTTTGCGGGGTGGTGGTGTGTGTGTGTAGGGGAGCTGGGGGGTGCATCTCTGAATACTCAATAGGAAGGACTCATCTAGAGTCACGTAATGCATTTTGGGGCACACCGAGGGACAATGACAAACACCTGCCTCTGTATGAGGGACATTCAGTGAGTTTGTGTGTGCGTGAGTAGAAAAATGTGTGTATACATGTGCATAGAGTGGTGTGCATGCATGAGAGTATATATCGCTTTGGACAAAAGTGTCTCCCAAACGAATGTGATGTATTGAATGTGTACTTTTTCTAATGTAGAGCTGAGTCCACACTACACACAAACTCTATATTTCTCAGCAGCTTTTGAGTGTGGAGTTGTAATCACACTGGAAAAATGACAACATAAATTATACTACAAAAAGTCAGCAGACTAAAAACCTTGACAAACACTTTCCCCTTCAATGCAATTCCCAAAGGAAATGGAGGAGCTGCACACAGGAAGAATTTAAGCTAATTGTGCATGGTGCTAAAACAGATCCAGGAACAGCCTGGAAAATAAAAAAAAACGTCAGCAATGACATTACAAAATTGCAGTTTTACTGTTTGTGCTTGTGTTAAACACTTAAAAATGCTCATTTATTTTGCGCTAACTGCAAAAAAAAAAAAAAAAAAACTGTACAAAATAAAGTAAACATAATCTGTTCAGTTAATATGTAGTTAGGATATACGAATCAGGGCACAAAATATGTAACCTACATGTGAGCCTGTATGGAAGTCCAAAGATGCCAATATGTAACTTTGTTCATTTCATTGAATTTTAAATGTCTAAACTGTATGTGTAAACTTTGACCCAAGCTGTTTCCAGAACAGTGCAATCCAATGAAACAGCGTTTACTGCAGATGGAAGCGTCAGCCAGCTGCATCAATCAGCACAGAGCTGATCGTGCTAGCAGACAGACACAGAAACAACATGGAGAATCTGGTAAATTTTCAAAATAACCCCCCCCCCCCCCCCATGCACACATTCGATCATAAAAACAGCCAACAGGGAAACAATTTAACTAAGTAGCCTACCTACTCATGGTAGAAACACATAAACCAGGAAAAATGATGCTCAAATCTGAGCAAGTTAGAATGCAAAGGGCAAAATCACTTCTCAGTGCTGCCTGTTGTGTGTAATCTAACTCAGATACACAGATACAGTATCTCTGATCACACTCAGTGCTGCAATGTAGCTGTTAGCAATCAGCGAATATTCCTTTGTATTAATGACCGTTCTCATAATTATGAGATAATCCCAATAAGGTTTTATTTCTCCATTGTTCTTGGTGAGTGCAATCCATACTTTCTAACAATTCAGTTAACAACTATATATCTCAATAGTGGCAGTGTTACCAGTACAGTAAGTAATAAATCATTACTTTCATATTATCTATGTAACATTTTGCAGTTAGGCAAATGTAAAGCTGCTCCACTCAAACATCCCTGAAAGCTTCATGTCTGAGAAGGATGTCATAAGCAAACACATCCATCCATCCATCAGGGAACATTCTGAGGCTAACCATTGGTTCTATTTCAGGATAATCATCTGGAGAGAAGCAAAGCATCGAGTCAGAGGAATCAGACTCCCGTAGAGCCGTCCCATCTGAAGCCTATAGAGTCTGTCTGCTTGGTGTTTGTTGGTTTGAAAAGATCTTAACTTTTTTTTGGGAGACAGAGCTGACCCGAGAGTGCTGAAACAAAGTAATCACAGTTTTTGGAAGGTTGTTCCACTGATTGTGCAAAACAAAGGAGGGCAGAGAAGAAGTAAATCTGCAAACACAACAGCAGACCTGCACACACACTCCATCTGTTGTGCCTCTTTGTAAGATTTTATATTTTACCGTTTGACATTGCCAGTTTTAAAAAGACTTCATTCAATGTTTTCTTTGCTTTTTTTTTGATTATGTAAGCAGGCCCTCTGCTTATTTGTTAAAATAAATGGATGACTGCATTTTATATCGGGCTTTTATCCAAAGCACTTTACAATTTGCCGCTCATTCATAAATTCACACACACACACACACACTCTTACACCGATGGCCCGATGCCCAAGGACAGTTCGACATGTGGACACATGGAGCCAGAGCAGCCATCTGTAAAACGATTACAGACCCAAATGCTCCATCTTCTCCTTTTAGAAAATCTTTTTAGCTGTTATATCACACCAGTTTGTTTCTTTGGATTTATATAATAATAAAAATAAAATATTTTATTGGATCAAATAATTAAATATTTGATGGAAGCTCAGGCCCTGTATTTCAACAAATATTTCAGTGTGACCCAATCAGAAGATATATATATATATATATATATATATATATATATATATATATATATATATATATATATATATATATATATACAGTACAGACCAAAAGTTTGGACACACTTTCCCATTCTCTTAAATGAGAAAGTGTGTCCAAACTTTTGGTCTGTACTGTATATATATATATATATATTATATATATATATATATATACACACACACACACACACACACACACACACACACACACATTGCTGCACATTCCTTTACTGTGTGAGATTTTATGTGAGGATTTATGGTCAGGAGACATCAACCTAAGCTGTGCAGTGAGGTACATTTTGCCCTTTTATAGTCCTTTAAAGTTCCTGCAGCAGAAGATAACATGTCTTTATTTTGCCACATTCTAAACTCTTTGCATATACTGGCTATAATAAACAAATTAAAAAAAAGTGTGCAAATATGCAGATAAGCAAAAACCAAGACCACATTAAAGCCTAATTGTGCAACTTTTCTACCATAAAATAACTTGGTTGCGGTGGATGGCGTCATTCCCACACTGTGTCTATTTGATGCAACTTTGTGCTCTGTGATGATCACCCCCAAGAAGTACATAACACACACCACCAACTATTTGACTGATTTTGGTGAAACTGGATCATATTTTATGGAGAAAATGTTTTCTGGTTTTCCCTCTGATGTCCTCCGACTGCTCCGCCTCAACTCTCTGTGATTTACAGAGTTTCCCGATGGACAGTGAAGTAAACGGCTGACAACTGTAGCTGCTGTTAGCTAATGTTGCTCAGTTTGTTAGCCGGGCTGCCTGGACTGTGAGCTCAGAGCACCGGGGGAGTGTTAGTGTTAGTACCACAGGTTTTTTTGGACCACTGGGAAGAAGAAGGGGAGGTTTACAGGCCCGGAGTGTTGAGACCTCGATGGGGATAATGACAGAGATGAAGAGGATGGTGACTAAAGAAGTAAAGAAGAAAAGAGACTTTCAGTGGTTGGTGAGAGCTTGGTGAAATAAAAGGCTGAAAGACAGACGCCGAGCTGGGCTGACTGCTGTTGGACTAGTAAGTAATATTAGCTGGCTGCTATGTCTGCTGTTGGTGACCTTGTTGACGTTTGGCTGTTAGCAAAGTTGTCGACTCGCTAGTTTTTGATCATAAGTAATGTAATCAGAACAAATACTCGAGTACAGCTGTCCATATTTACCACAGTGATTGAACTCTGAAACTGGGAGTCATTTCTATGCAATGTCACTTTAACATTCAGGAGCTAATAACAATATCAATCAATCAGCCATTTGGCTATTTAAAGCAACAGGTTAAAATCTCCTTATCACAGTGTAGGTATGAAAATTCAAGCTTAAGACCGGATAGAATAGACAGAATAGTTTTTTTTCTTCGTGTGGTGATGAAGTCAGAACCACTGAACTGAAGATGAGTTACTGGTCATATCAGAGAGAAACAGCAAAGCCCCTGAGTGTACTGAACGCAGCAACGGTGTTCAACATACAAACTCCATGGAGAAGGATTCATGGTGTCTCTAGATATAAAAGGGTCATTCAGTTATGCATATTTTTGCCTAAATATTACACGCAGAACCTTTAAGTCTGGGTATCAGATGGATCTGTTGCACATGGATGCGCTCATGTAAAATGTATTATTGTAATAATGTAGTGTTCTAATACAGACCCCAGGGAGAGTCACTTTTGCCAAGAACACCTATGGGGGATCTATTAAAGGTAGAGCAAACACATTGGTTCAAAATGTACACAGTTCAACCTGTTCCCTCTCCTGGGGGGCTCTCTCATTAAAAAGACTGTATTCAGCCATAATGTAAGGTCTGCCCTCCAACTGGTGGCTACATATGGAACCATACATAAGGCACTGTAGCATGTGGTGAGCCTGTCATCTTAGTACTAACATATGTTGGAACAATATGCCACTCCTCTGCCACTGAATTTCTTCATAAAAAAAAAAAAAAAAAAGACAACGCTTGGGGCTTTCCATGCTCACTGAACTGCAAAATACATGCTTTGCTTGCATATGTTTCCATCAAGCATCCAATCTGGTGAGAATAACAGTGACTCTTGCCATAGGTGAGGAGCTAAATCTGCACTGCTCTCACTCTGACAGGTGTATGAAAACAGAAAATTCACAGAGTGTTTGAACAGATGCTTTCATGTACTTGGATGAGCTGTAATATATTCAGCGTTACCTCGTGCTGTCTGACACCAGAGCAGCTTTAAATGTTTGTGAAAAAAGTGCCGTGTGACTTCTGTCATCATGAGCGTACAGGTTAGCTTTTCAGTCTTTAGCTTTATCAATTCATCTTTCTATTTACTGATGATGGCGCCATCTATGGGGGGTATTTGGATTTATGCCCACCATCCTGATACGAAGCAGGAAAATACAGTGGTAAACTTGTCATAGTAAAACTGTGAACCTTTTTGTGGTTTGTGATTACATAATTAGGAAGGACAATAAAACTTCTTCTGAACTATGACAGCACTAAAATAAATGACGTGAAAGTTCAGACATCAGTTCTCTGAGACTTTTTAAATTTTATTTGATCTGAAATTCTTAAAATAAAGTCATGTTTTGTAACACTCAAAAGAATTTTGTTCTGCTGCTAGAGGAAGATCAGACTGCCGTGCTGCTGTGTTATGAGTTAGTGTTAATTCAGTCAATGACAAAAATACTATTATAAATACATCCCTTAATGAATAAAGACTAAACAATAGTGTGAAAGACAGCGAGCCCTCCCTGACCTCATTCTCACTCCCAGCTCATCAGAAATGGCAGCTTGGTCAACGCTTCAAACTGGGACTCAACAATGAATATGCAACATCTGATGAAGATTACAATAAAAATATGCAACGTCCGGTTAGGCTTTTAAAATGAAGCTTCCTGAAAAACATTTCACATTTTATGACTTTTGACAGTCACAGTTTGTAGGAAAAGATCATGATTTGGGTTAAAATATATAATGTAAGTTGAAGTCAACGCTAACTTTTTGTTTCATGCAGGACATGAACAAACAAAGGATGACATGAACATCCTTTGTTTGTTTTAACCATGAAAACCACCTCCAAATGTGAGCTTTATCACCCTTTACACTGTGTCACCTGACTTTAACAGCACATAAAAACATCATGCTGCATGGGCACGTCCAGAAATGACACTACAGGGCCGTAGAACTTCTGACCAAGCCATATTTGATGAGTTGAGAGAGGGAATGGGGTTCCCACATCACAGAGAGTGGGAGAAGGTCGTTTTTGAGCTTTCATGGCCGCTCATCTTTGCCCCAAGGTATTTCTAGAATCCTTGCCATGTTCTGCAGAATCTTTTTTGCCTTCTGAAATTCTTATGATCCACTTTGTATTTATTTACACATTTATTAACAATATGTGAGTCTTAGAAGTGTTTCGTGCATCTCTCTGTAAATCAAGCCACCACATACTCTGAAACAGAATAGCAGCAGAGCAGGCATACCCGGCATGTACATAATCACAGCAACACTCGATGCTATTTCTGCGTGTACATCCAAACTGCTGAATTCTTTCGCTCTGAAACCAGGAAAAGTTTGAAAACATCAATCTGCCGTTCACAATGGGAGACTCTGCAAAGAGTGGGGGAGACTTGTTGAAAAATGGCTACGCTCGCAGTGATGAATTTGCTTTCAGTCACTGCTTTATTGGAAGAACAGTAAAAAAAAAAAGAAGCATGAGAAAAGAGCCTTCCCAAAATGTCTATAAGGCAGCCAGTCCCCCGCTGATCAGGCATCAGCTGGATGGAAGCCAAACAGGGAGCAGGGGAGTGAACGCTACAGCCTATGAAGCTGATCAAGACTTTATTTATTCACCTTAAAGTGAATTTTCAGTATGACTGGGCTGCAAACACCCTGATACCTAATCTCAAGGTGTGTGAAACAAAAACGTGATCCAAATATAAACAGAGAGCAAATCCTCTCATCAAATCCAGCTCTGCCGCAGCACCAGGGGAGGATTTGACTTGTTTTATTAACCTCCACTTGATCTCTCTGACTCAAAAGTTAATCATTAATAAACGAATCATAACAAAACTTTTTGTTGATACCCAAATCTATCTTTGGAGTATCAAGTACTTATTCTCTGCAGGCTTTAAAGGTCATTTTAATTGGCAGTTATGTTCAGCTTTCATTCACAGGGCATGTCATACACTATTATCTCCAGAAGAAGGAAGAATTCTCAGATGCCTGTCAATACATGTACTACAACACGTATTATGAAAAACAGTGTCACGCATTTGAAACAAATGATTTTTTCAGATAGTGTAGCAGGGATGGAAGAACTATGTTGATGAATCATTCTATCTTAAAGTACTCAAATAGTAAAGTAGTCAAACAACACATAATAAATGCAAAATATTCATGGATTTTGTCACTCCTATTGTTTTCTTTCTTTCAGTAGTGATGAATATGTTTTGTGTTTTGGAATTACAGTTCCCATCATGCTCTAGGTGGTGTAAACTAAAAGTAAGATGTTGCCGAATTTAAATGCCCCCACATTTGCAGGCAGCAGACTTTATGGGTGCATACCCCAAAATATCCAACAATTCATCAAGACTTCACCAGATTGATAGATCAAGAGCTTGGCATCAGCTTTGTCCATGTAACCTACCAAGATCTGCAGTCCAATTTGGGCGTTTACACCCCTCATACTACATATGATCTTTGGGGGTGCAGTACTCAAGCCCATTAGGTGGATGTTCAATCACCTGTTGACTTCACCTGAGGCCCCTTTCTTCTCTAAAGCTTTTCAGATTTTTATAAAAATTTGTACAGTGTAAAGTTATGGTGCATTAGCTACTAAGAGTTCATGTTTGAAGTGTAACCATGGACCACCTGTCATTAAACGGTGTTATCCATCAGGAGATATGAAATATGTAAGGGGGACGCTAATCTAAATTTGATTTCCAGTTCTTCATGTTATTGTTTGAATGGTTAATTTAGCCCAATTATTTTCATGGTCTGAGCTCTGGAACGATTTTATGGATGAATAATTTGAACCTTGAACCTTGCATGTACTTATTACTGATTACTTTTGACACTAGAGAACCATCCAAACATGATCATCATAAAGTCTGACCTTATTAAGAGCACTCTTTTATATGATTCCTAAGCAGATTATGGGTGTTTATTCTAAATGAACAGTGTAAATAGTAAGGGTTGTGTATCTCATATATTGTCAAAACAGATTATCATATGAACGATGACCTAACATGAAAGGAAAGGACAATGGCGGGAGCACTCACCCTGTTTTAGCAAAGTTAGTCCAGTAGGTCATGACGACAGCACTCAGCATCACGTCATTCTTGGAGAAGTTGCAGTTGAAAAGATCTGTAGGGCCGATCATGGGGATTCCAAAGACGTATGGTACTTCATCACCGTGGGCTGAGTCAGCCCAGCTAGGCTTCATGTCGCTCTGACAGTGGTGGTAGAAAGCATAGAAATAGGTCGGTGAGCCATACTGGGCATGGAGGTCAGCTGTGGCGACTGCTGGTGCCACCCACTGGTGGTCGGTGAACAGAGCCACCAGGGTCTTGCGCCGTGTCTCTGGGTTCTCCTTGTCCGCCCAGTCCGTGTACATGAACTTGATGGTCTCGCGCAGAGTGTCCTTGCCCTCTGGGTAGCCATAGAGATGGTCCACAAAGTCTGACACAGCAAAATCAAAATCATTGGCAGAGACCCCGTCCTCGCTGTCCACGATGCCGTCTACGAACTTAAACCCCTCGCCCTGGTTGACCCCCAGCATGATATCATAGTTGAGGAACTCCCCTTGCTCCATGAGGATCTGGGGGTCATCCGGAATGACATCACCATCAATCACAGGCCCGAAGGCGATGTGGTACTTTGCGGGTGTGATGTACTGCTCAATCAGCTCTTTGTAATTCTTGTTCTGCAGGCACTCCACCAGATCGATGGTGTCCAGCATGTTGCAGCCCACCTTCTCAGCCAGGGCACGCGTGTACTTGGCAGGCTGGTAGTTGACCGCCCAGCTGGACAGTGCTGTGCCACTCTGGATGATGGCTTTCTGGAACAGATCTGAGATTGGAGCTGGTATTAGTGAAAGACAAACATACACACACAGCAAAGAGTTCATTCTTCATGTCAGGTGAAATACAGCAACATTTTGCTTTAGTTAAAAAGTTTACTGAACACAGCTGTGATTTTTTTTTTTATCACTCAAATGAAATTCTAATTAAAAGTTTGATTTCTCCCTTTGGGATTTTGACTTTTTCCAATTCAATTTTTTTTATTTTCACGCCTTACGACTACTAAAACTACTAAACACACTACTACGCATATTCAGTTGGCCCCATACCCGGAAATTCAACGTTTCTGGTTCCACGGTAAAGAAATTCCACTGTATTCACATTGAAAAATACCTATTTTGAAGCACATACAGGTAGTGACATGAGATCAATATTAGCTTTGAATAACTGTTACAGGTATGGCATATACCCGATGCACCTAATGGAGTCCAACAGATAGTAAGTAGTTCAATCTACAAATATCGTTGAGAGAAGTCAAAGAGAATTCTTAAGCTCCATCTCTTGTCATAACAATATAAAAATATTCCATGGCAAATAAAAGGATGATTCAGAATATTGATATTACATCTTTGTGTCCCTAATGAACAAACCGAAACATAAAAGAGTTTTACTGTTTATACAGCAAGAACACCTGAGGCAGTTTCCATATCCTGGAACACGGCTTCTTCTTGGACTGCCAATCAGCAACTGGGCCACAATACACTAGGAACACTGAAGTTGTGTGTATTTTTTTTGTTTCAGAGTGCTATTTATACTCTATGCAAACACAGTGGTGGTGACTCAACCAGGCCGACTTGAAAAGTATGTTTTGAGCACACAGCAGACGTTTCCCACAAGTCCTGGTTAGCAGTGTACGAGCTTCTACTGCTGCCGCCTTGACTCAGATGTGGAATATCAGTTAAACCTCAAGTCAGATGTTAACTTCAAAACTATACATACAGAGTGGCTGGGTTTTTATGGCCTTGGTATGTTTGCTGATGTCTACGCTGATGGTTCTCCTGTCATATTGGCAGCTTTACAGGAAAAGAGCTCCAATTTACAGCAGCAAAATGCAAAAAGGAGCATTCTCGTTGATGTATTATACATCACCGAGAATGCTAGGCAGGGAATAGAGTGTTTGTCGACTCTCTCAGCCATGATTTCTGCCTATCAGAACATGAGGACTTTATCTAAATGTAAAGTAAGCCATTCCTATTCCCTCAAGTACAAGATGAAGAGAAATGAAACAGACGTAATAACTACAACACCAGACCAAAAGAGCAAATACAAAGTCCCCCTCACTCTGATTGCCTTTGAGGTAAATCCAATGGACTTCTACCAGCAAGATAAAAAGGTTGATTTTGTAGGAAGATGAATTTTTCACGAAGCCTGTGTTTGTCCCACACAGAGAGGAAAATGACCCAGGAACTGCGGCAGCACTTTTTGAGATCCAATCCTCCAAATCCTCCTTTTTTTTCTGACAGGTGGGTCAGGCTATTTTCACCTCTCGTTGGACACATTTGAGTTGCACGGAGCTATTCATTTGTACAAACCAGGAGCAGTGAGAGCCAAAACTAAAGGAAGACCTTTCGGCTCTCTTATTTAAAAATGCCTCTTAATAATACATATGAATAAAAATGGAAAAATATTATAATCCAGAATTTGTTCCCATTCATCCCTCTTTCCTCTAATGCTTTTAGACAGACTGAGGCAGGATTCACACTTGAATGAACACGTGCCTTGGTTGTTGTTTCTGCATGCAGTGATCAAATATGATGAGTAATCTGATGAAAAGTTACCAAATACACTCGTTCTTCTTGCTACTGAGGTGTGTTTTTACCACGTTACACACAAATTCAGGACTTTTCTACCTCTCACACATATGAAGCAGAAATGATGAGGAGGCCTGTAAGCCTGTAGAAACATACCTTCTGAGTAATGTGAGAGGGTGAGCAGACTGACGCACGATGCTCCGGCTCCAGAGCCAAAGATGGTCACTCTCTTTGGATCTCCTTTGAAGGCCTGGATGTTTTCTTTGATCCACCTGAGAGCCTGAATTTGATCCAGCAGACCATAGTTGCCCTTGGCTGCCTGGTCTCCTGTGCTTAGAAACCCTGGATTGATGAAAACAAACAGAGAAAAACAGATACAAACTTTACTTCAGAGAGGCTTTTGGCATCGATTTAATCTAGACGGAGAGTTTAAAATGACTTTTCGTTTCCGTGAAGAGCACGGGCCGTTCTTCTTTTGTCTCAAGGCATAAAATCTCCCTAAATTGTGACCTTCACTGTTTAACTGAGTTCAACTGGTGAAATTAAAAAGGGATCTTATCAGAATTCTTCTGGCTGCTCTTCAGTATTTTATGAAAATAGCAGGCTGTTCTCTCAGCTTCAGTGTTACAGTGGAGTTGTGCTTGGATCCTGTAAACAGCTATTTTTACTGAGCTTTTTGAGTGAGGTTAGACCAGTAAGAAGCTGCTGATAACCTCTTTTCAATATGAAAAAAAAAAAACAGCTAAAGTCTGTTTGAAAAACCTGACGCCATATACTATGTTAAGTATTATGTGTATACAAAGCCTGACATCTTCTTTCTCTGTGCCACAGAGCTTCATTCTTGTCAAAAAAAACCAATAAAAAACATGTCAGTGAGCCACACTGTGTACTGGGTGACATGCTCTTTGATGAACACACACACTGCAGTTTATTTTGACTCAGTGTCACATACACCATCCTGCTGCCACAAACACACACTGGCTCTAGTGAGTGTTACAAATGTGGATTAATCCACCGCTGAAAATAGTCCCCAAAATATGCAGTATTACCTCCTGTTTGAGTGACATTTGATAGAAACTAGCTGTTTTAGGAAATAAAACTAACATGTTATTATTGTTCTGCATGTTCATACATAATCTCAATCATTTTGTAATTTCAATCTGATTTTCTGTTTTTGGAACATCTGTCCAGGGACTGCAGATAAAAAAAAAGCCTTCGGCTAACTCTGGTGCTAACGCACACTGTCCCTGTTAAACACACCGAGCTGTAGTTTCACAAACCTTTTGCATCGACGGTGAAATGGAAGTATTTGGAATAGAGAGCACCCAGACACCAGAATAAATAAAAATAAATTAACTCTTGTATATTCCTGTAAATAAAATGACTCAATGAAGTGAATCATGTCAAATAAAATCAAGTTCAATAGTGAATTAAATTGTTTCTCACATAAATACTGTAGAGGTGGAGCAGATTGGTGATCAAGCATTGTTGGAGTATCTAATGTCTGACAAGATGCCACACTAGGGTCTCAAAAGTCACCAAATCTTCAGCAGA
Source organism: Argyrosomus regius (assembly GCA_946959425.1). Classification (NCBI taxonomy): domain Eukaryota; kingdom Metazoa; phylum Chordata; class Actinopteri; family Sciaenidae; genus Argyrosomus; species Argyrosomus regius. The sequence continues at coordinate 14,013,383 of OX336905.1, forward strand.
CACATTTTTAATGTTAATATTACCCAGAGTTTTTTTGAGCTGCATAAACATGCAGCTCATTTCTGAATTATGTATTCACACATTTTATGTCCTGTGTTACACATACATGCAGGGTCTGATGAATGCATGAAGGATAGAGAATTTCCTGATATATTAAGTTTACTGAAATGTGATAACAAAATAAGTTTATAAATGACTTTGCCATGTGCCAGTGTGATGGCAACATGAGAGTATGTAAATGATGTGTGGAACAGATATGCCTCCACTTTAATCAGCAGCTGTCTCCACAGGATGTGTAATGGCTTGTGTTTTACTGAATGCATTCCAAAGCCTGTGTTTACGCTTCGAGTCCATTTTCTTCAAGACCTCGTGTTTGTGTATTGGGCTCCGAGCGTTGCCAAATCGTAGGTGACCTACACTTTGATACTGTGCCTGAACACATCCTGTGTAGACACAGGCGGAGCACTGTGCTGTTTTCATGCTACGCCTCTTTTGTAGACACGATGTTAGACTGTTCAGAGACAGGAAACTGTTGGTACATTTCATCATCTTCAGTAAAATGTGCCAAAAACTGTATTTCTCATAACTGTCTTCTTCTTCTGCATTGGAAATACTCTGATTCAGTCTCTAATAACACCCCGGATAATAATAATAATTAGTTAGCACATCAGCCTGCATTGAATTTTACTGCGTCAAGTGTCAATACACAAATAGTCAAGTACGAAAAAGCCTTTGAGTTTGATTTCACTCATGGCTCCAGAAATGGTCGGCCAATAGAGATCCCTTCCAGTCAAGAGCCAGACCAACCACTCTGGCAGGGAGCACCGCATTCGAAACTTGTTTACAAATTAACAAATGCCCCTAAACCCATTAAGTGGCTTTCTAAATGCTGTCACTGGGGGGACTGGTGGCTCCTCCTTGCCAGGCCTATGAGCTCGGCGGCCAAGCCTGGCAGCGACAGCCTGTCCCTGCGAGCTGACCAAGACCGAAGCAGTGTAAATGACAAATGGGATGAGGACCGCTGGGTAAGAAAGGAGGAAAAATAGGAGAGGTAGCCTGTGGCTCTTTGATAGAGAGCAGATCCGGTTTGTCATGGTGAGGTGGAGGGGATGATAGAGAGGGAAGGAGGGCAGGGGTGGGGGAGGATTACAAGGCCTCTGGCAGCCTCATACACCCTGTAGGATGACCACAGGCCCTGTCGCTGCTCTCCCCTTTCCACTTCACCCCCTCAGCCTCCTTCTCCTCCCCCCCTCAGCCTCTCCCATTTCTCTTCTGTCACCCCTTTCTTCTTCTCCCTGTCATCCCTCGCCATAAAGGAGCCGAGGAGAGAAGTGTGCCTACCAGGCGCTCCCCAAGGTGTGTGAAGATTAGTCAAAGCTTCATTTCAAAGCACAATGTCCTGAAAATAGACTGCATACGTAACTAAGCCTACCACCTAGAGATGCATTATGAACAACAGACCCATCAGAAATCAAATGTTAGGTCGAACACACCTGTACAGGTAGGACTGAGGGATAACGTTCATATAAAAATTGACCAGCTATAATTACAACTCACTCGCCTGTAGCTGACATGAATTCTCTAGTTCACTTGTTAATATGCTCTCTGCCTGCTGGCGTCTTTTTGCTCTTCATTTAAGACCCACAGAGTGGGAAGTATACGATCTAAGTGATTGCCCTGCGTCAACTTTCCATGTCAGGCTATAACTCTCAAAGTGGGATCACTCCCACGCTTGGCCACGGCATCGTGCCCGGCTTTGCCATTGGACAGCCGTTCTTAGATACCCTTTCCCTCGGTGTTCATTTAGTGTGACCTATATAACAGCCACAGGGGAACACAAGCCTGTAGGGACACCAGAAGCACTCCAGTTAACACTATTTTTATTTCTATTTTAGTATGACTGAGTAAGTTTACTTTAAAGTGGAATTTCCTCCGCCTGAATGAAAAAAACTGAACTGTAAGTAGACCCCCCCGGACTTTATATAATCCAATTTTCTTCATGTAGAAACAAGTTTATGATAATACTTGATCATATCTTGTTTAATACGTTGTGTACCTTCATAATAAAGCATATAGCTTCTGATATCAGGCTCGTATTTCCTGAAAAAGAGCAACACAAACTGCTGGGAAAGTAAAAGAGTGAGAGAGAGAGGAGGGCTCCTGCTGGCGTTGGTCATCCATTCCTTCTGAAAAGTTGATCATTTCAAAAGACTGTCAGTATTTTACATGTAAGGAAGAAAAAATAATGAAATATTGCCTGATGTTATCTGGAAATCCAGTGGACATTTTACCCCTGCCGTGTCTATCAGAGAGTCACCAGTGAAATTAGAGCCAGAGGACAGCTGTCAATCCTGAAATGGAAAAACACTAATGGTACACATTTAAAAATACTCTGCGGGCTGAGTTATATGCAGAAAATGGTGTCTGTCCTTTCAACTGGATTGCTAACAGAAAATTCGAATGAATGGCATCAATTTTCAGTGTTTGGTTAATGTGATATAATAACACTGCATAGGTTCTCTTTGGGAAACAATGAGGAAGAGGAAGCCTCTTCTTTTTCATTTTAAGGGTCCCACAGTTTCCAAGTGATAACAGAAAGAGACAAATTTTGTTCTCTTTGGAAGCAGCCTCAAAAGGATGCAATTTGGCACCATTTACTCCCAGGGAGTCTTAAAGTCAGCGCACAGCAGGTCAGCTGAACATACAAAAAAACTAAAATCCTACACTGAGAACTGAATTACTGCCAGTACTTTCTAGTTATAAATTACAAGCAAACATACAACCGAACACATAAACAGATTTGAACAGAAATTCCTTTTGAAATATATAACTTATAACTCTCATAATTAAATAACTGGTTATAAATGCAACTACTAGTTATTTCTTAACTCAAACAAATGAACCTTACTTTGTGGTAGTTACACACTTAGTTTTGACACAGCAGTTTCATATTTTCAGAAGGAAATCCTTCCTAAACCACCAGGCAGTCCTTTTTTGCAAGGATATAAAGAACTGTATCATCTGCATACATAAAGATTCTGCATTTAATCAGACGCATTGTAACAAATGCATATGCATTACAACAGTGACACTTCCCTGTGGTACACTGCAACTGAATGGAGATAGGCCGTACTATACAACTAACAACTTTCTAGATATTCAAAGAATTGGTATGTAGGATTTAGTGGCATCTAGCAGTGCAGTTGCAAATTGCAAGGTCCGTAGATATAAAAGGCTCATTCTAAGGTTACAAAACATAAAGATTCTCATTTTCAGGTGATTATACACTAATGAAAACAGTGTTAAGCATACAGTATTATGATCCATTTCTGATATATTTCATGAATAGACTCCCCTAAATCTGACAAGCCTTCAGTGTGATTCATTTACACTATTTACATTTATGATGACTAACTGTTGTGTTATATAAATTAGTGACAAAGCTGTTTTTAAGTCATATGGAGAGGTCACAAATGGTTATAACATTGATGAAAATCTTAGGAAACAAGAAGTTAATATCTAACATAAGTTTGGCCATTAACTGATGAAGAACCCCATTGGGTTTTTTTTTTCAGATAAGGTTTTTGCTGTGCTGTCAGTGACAGTGTGATCGCTCACTGAGCACAGAGGAAACCCTTCATCATCAGCAGCAGCACTCCCACTGCTCTGGGACGAGAGAGCATTAATCCCACCCCTCTCCTATTTGTATTAATGCTGCCTTGTCAGGGGCTAGGAGCTCAATGTAGGTCAGTTCTGACAAAGCACAGAGTGGTCACAACCACAACTGAACAGCACTGAGGCAGGTTGTCTAATGAGTGACAGTGTTGATTGATTTTTAACTATTTAACTGGAGCAATGACTGAACATTTATATGAAAATATGTTTTAAATGTGTACAGTTTCCTTGATTTGGGCGTTTATGGTCATGCTGATCAGTGCATTATGGTTTTTGTATTCAAATGTTTTCTGTCATGTCCCCCTTTGTATTATGTATTTAAAAGACAATATGTTCACTGTATTAACAACAAACCAAAACCACAATCTCTCCATAAGCTTAAGTGCTTTAGTAGCCTAACCTAACTGCACACAGGACTCAGCATGAGGACTCTGGTGCCTCACTTTGTATGCCCACCATCAGTCCTGACAATGTTAGTGGGGTACATAAATGCAAGGTCTTCATTCAGAAAATCATTGTCTGTGAACATAATTCCGGTTGCAATTACGCTTTGTACCTTAACATAATTGGGGAAACAAATTAGTGTTCTATGAAAGTCATTTCTAGAAGACAGGATTGTAACAAAAGTACTGAACAAAATTACTGAAACAACATCATAATCCATCACTGTACTGTTTGTATTATGCAGCTGTATTATGAGAAAAGAAAATACCAATCTTTTCATTTGTATTTTTGCACAATATACAGTATATAGAGTACATGTATTGTATATATATAGAATGTAAAATTGTGCAGACTAAAATGACTGCTTTTGAGCGTGGTTTTGATGGACATGTGTGACACAGCATAAATGGTGGAGTTACTCACAGTTGGAAATTGTGGAATAATTGCCTATTTTGGACAATTACAAAAAAAGTGCTCTTCAATTTGCCAGTAAAAAGCCAATGGAAGTACAAAATTGTAAATCAATTAAGTGTTTTATACTAACAGCCAAAATAAAACATTGACAGCATCAAGAGACGGACAGAGCTCCAAACCTGAAGACCCGGCTGGATAAAGTCCAAAATCCATGTAAACTGGACAAGTCTCGAGTCGATGAAATGTTGGCATTTTGGAGACACAAGAGATTTCCACCTGACAACAGAAATGTGTTTGCAGAGCCAAACACGAGCACAGTCGCTCAGTTGCATTTGGAGCATTTTGAACTGACTTAATCTGCACAAAACATCTGAGTTGAAATTTAAAATGAATTCTTAGCGTCCTGAAAATACCATCAGAGTGTTATCTAAATGCCACAGCGTGTCATTGTACACAGTTTAATGCTAAAAAGTAGCAGATGACAACAGAGCAGCGTGAGTGACAAAATTGACAAAGTGAAATGGCACTGCAGCTCTGTGGACAGACGGTGACCCGGCAGAATGCCAAGTGCTCAAGCTTTGAGCACAAAATGTTCACGGAGCAGAGAGCAATATGAGTCAATGCATGTGTTTAATTTCATTACGTCAGCCACGCTGCAAATGGAGAAATGTCTGATTTTATTTCCTCGTTTGAAGCCAGAGATGTAAGAAGCAAACCAAGATGTGGACTTTGTGATATTCTTAATGTCAAGTTGGAATATTATACTTACATATTGTACAGTAAGTGTAATATCACAACGTAGTTTGACAAGCACTTTTCTATTCATTAAACTTTCTGATCTCTCACATTTAATTGTATTAAGTTATTTCAACTCAAAAATGTAATGTTAGGGGCTCAATTACATAACATTTTTGAGTTGAAATAACTTTATACAATTACGTGGAACATGTTGACAAAATAAATTGAATTAAAGTCAACATTTCATTTTTTTGAGTGCAGATGTGATTTATAGCCACAGATGTGTTTTTGGGGGGACACACCATTGGAAGATATCAGGCTGATACTGACCTTAATAATCCAATTGGCAGATCTTGACATGACCGATATGTTTATTCAGTGTCATCATCATAAAATGCATCCATCTATATCATCTTAGTTACTTAGAGCTGACTACAGACTCAGTTTCTAGCCCCACAGCATCATCTCTGGCCACATGTGACATAAAAATGCTCCCTATGAGTTCTACATATTGAGGAATACAGATTTTGAATTTTAGCGAACTGGTGTAGGAATTGGAATTGGCTCACATGCAGATCAGGAGAGGAAAAGTTGAATCATTGCATCTCTAATACTCCATGAAAAAGTGTGGATTATAATCCAACACTCACTCAAACCTCCATGGGAGCTCCATTTCACAAATAGTCCATCTACTTTTCAGTCGTCCATGTTTCTGTATTAGTTTGTGCAGCCAAACCGCTCATGCAGAATTGATTTGCCTTCTGCTTCTGGTGTTTATGTCAGTTACCAATCACGCTGTGGACTACAGACAATGCAAACAGATTAGTGATGTGGCCAACAGAGACATATAATGTAAGTGTATTAAATCACATCTGGATTTTATCCGGATATGAGACACTTAATTGACATGACAAGTGTGAATAGGGACAGTTTTAGTATCACAGCACTGCTCTGTCTCATGTTACATGAAGCTGATCCCAATGAGTTTCACACAGTGAGCGGCCGAGTATTGGATTTAAGATCCGTATCTGCAGATACCCTTAATTGAATTATCTTAATCAGTACTGGGAGAGAAAAAGAATTTGTGCATCCCCCTGATATGTGTCTCCATTAGCCACATTACAAATATTACTGACTCTTAACCACGTCCACGTTGCTTTGTGATCAGACTGCATATAAAACCTGATGGATTGAAATCACACACACACACACACACACAGATCATTCAACGGTTGCACTGATCAGATTGTGTCTCGCCAGGAAATGATCTGCAAATTTGTTACTTGAGATAATTTCAGTGTCACTTCAGCTGCCATTATCACAGCGGGCAGAGCCTATAGAGGCTTCTTCCACGTGACTGCTTATTGACGTAGTTTCATGAGGAGGAGGAGGAGGGAGGACTATGCATGCTCTATGACGAGGACCCCCCAAGATCTTTTAATCATCTGGCTCGAATGCGTCTCAAACCTTCCAAGGTGGACCTCAATCCGTCCAGATACATGAAGGGTTTAAACTGATTCATTTTCAGTGACATTCTGAAATTAAGCTGTGAGATCCGGATCATTGAGATCAGCGTGAAGAACAAACATCCTGTGGGTACAAATTCACAGTAAATGGAGCAGAAAAAAATAAAGAGAAACCAGAGCATCATCTGCAAACTTTGACGTCATCTATAATTCTAAATCTGCAGAAATGAGGAAAAAAAAAAGTGTCTGTCCTTCTATATCGTCCTATCCTATGGATTGAGGCAGGGCACCCTGACAACATGACAGTAATAGTACTTAATTATGCTCTCTGTCCAGTAATCTCTCCTGCAGCTCCCAGTTAATTATCAAAGGGAACGATAGAACGGGAATTGTTTGGGATAAGCTCAACAAGGTCAGTCCAGTCCAGCCGGAGCCACGTTCAAACGTGATGTCTGTCAGATATGAAGTCATCCACCGGGGTCAGACCGGCTTCGAGCGCAATCACAGGGACGAGGGAAGGTGAACAGAAGACAATCAAAGACGTGGCGTTTTCTTGCGGCTGATGTCTGTAATTAGGCTGAAGCATTAAAGCCCACATGGGGCACGCCTGGTGTTAAACATAACCTCCCCTGACTGACAGCACACAGCGAAACAAACACACCACAGCTGTCACAGCGCGTTGTCGGCCCACGCCGGCGTCTTTGAGGGTCACGTCATGTGGTGCATTTTGGGTGACAGCGGCACAATGAGTCACACTGAGAATGACATCATGATAACGATGGGAAAAGACAAATGTGGACATTCCTCTACAACTTCTCTTTTTTTTCACTTAAGCTGCAGATTAGCTGTGGTTGGCTAGGCTGCGTCCCGTCTCCACAGACGAGACATATTTGAGGGTATTTCAGAGGATGACACAGTGTCATGTTTTTCCTATCATCATTAATGCCTGTGAAAAAACCTGGATTGAATTTGCTGCTTAGACACTAGACAATGCAGCAGGTTCCCCCTTACCTCCCACAAGTCCCCAAAATCCATTAAAAAGTTCAGAGTCACAGTGCCGTCTCGACTGGTGTCATCAATCATGTTCAACAACACGTGCTCTGCAGTTTTGTCTTGCTGCGACTTTATTACGCAGCTAATTACCAGTTTAATGGGACTATTTTAACTTTTGTCGTTAGTGTGCAGCGTTACTTACTTCTGGTGGTCGTGATGAGACAAAACAAAGCTGAAGGCTGCAGTGATCTCTGCACAGTCACTGTCGGCAGCTTGCAAGTTCTAGCAGCTTGTACAGCCTCATGAAGTCATGGTAAGATCAGTAAATGTATATGATGCACTAAAGACACTCTCTTTGGAGCATTTCTTACATCTGTATATCTAAAAAAGTGAAGGGTGTTAGGGTTTTGGATAGCAGCAGGCACACTCAGCTGTTTCTCCTTTACTGGCTGTTCAGACCAAAAAGAACTCTGTGGAACCTTTTAAAGAAATCCAAGAGGTTGTGTTGGTGTTGGCTTCTTTCTTTAGGTATCTCCACATCATACATACACAGTAGAGTTACTGCATTGACATTACAAAGTCATCTACCCTGAATGTGCACTTGCAGGTATTTGATTGGATCATAGTTGCTGGATATGCTGCAACAAAAGTCGAGCCAGGTTCAACATTTTTTGCTGAACCAATCGCTCACAACTCCAACGCAGTAGTAACTGGTCTCCTGACCACTCAAAGTGCTTTTACAACATTTGTCACATTCACACATTCATACACTGATGGTCAACTGTTCATCAGCAGTGATACAGAGCTCCCTATCCAAAGTGTTCATGATGATACTAAACTCGCTCGCAGCCACTGGGAGCAGTTCGGTGTTCAGTATCATGCCCAAAGACACTTTGACTGGACTGGGGGGAGCCAGGATTCAAACCAGCAACCCTCTGACTACTAGATGGCCCACTCGACCACCTGAGCAGCAGCCTCATAACTCATTACATCTTTACAACATACTGTCGGGTAAAGCTATGTTCTATTGTCAAATGTGTGATTTTAGAACCCATAAGTTTCTGTATCAATTCAGTCAGGTCCTTGAGCAGAAGGTCAAGAGTCTTAACCCTACCCTGTTTTCATTTTTTTAAAAGTCAAATTAAATTAAGTTATCTTTTAAATGAATTGTATCTCCGAACATCATGGTTTGAAGGCTGTTTCAAAGCAGAATCAGCCAGTAGCCAGTAATTCACCATGTGTAATTGTATTTAAACGATGAAAGCTGGTGACATTTCCAGTGAAACAGTGGTGGTTTATGATGTCACAAATGCATTGATGGGTTAAGACTTTTCACCAAGTGTGAAGAGCTTAACAAACATGCAGCTAACTATAGACTGAAGGTAAAAGGCTGAGAGCAAAAAGAAACTCTAACAGCAGCTTGGATTGACTCATCCACACAGCTCCTCCATCTTGTAAATAAATCTGGTTTAATAGTTCGCACAATGGCAGCCGCACACAGCTCAATTATTGGGGGATGTTTTGGAAGCAGGTAAACAATATGAGTCTGTTGTCTGGCTTTTTCTTATTTTTAGTGAGAACTCTCTGATGAGATGCGACTTCTCTCCCATTAACGAGGCGCGAGTCTTCTCCTTGTTGCTTGCTTTGACAATGAGAGATGTCTGTTTCACTGCATCAAAGGAAACAACAGTGAGTTCATTAGCCGATCTGGGACGAGCCTGCTTTGGGCACAGATACACAAATCTATGCATGTATTCTGTGTCTGTACATTGGGTGTGTGACAGTACACAGTCAGGTGGTATGAGGACTGCTACATCAGGTACTAGCAGCTATCTCAGATCCAGATTAGATGTAGATGAAAACCATAAAACCATAAACTACGACTGTGAGACAAACAGTGACAAGAAAAGCATCATACTGCTCTGAAATGTGTGTGTAAAACAACTATCAAGTAACATGAACATGTTACTTGATAGTAACATGGCTGGATTAATAACAGTTGTGCCCTCAGATCACAGACCCCTAGAGGGACCCTTGACCCAGGGGTTCCAGACCCACAAAGGCCCCAGGCAATTACTCTGTAAATGAATTGCTAATTAGTTTGCTAATGTGCACCATTAAAACACATTATAAACTAAAAGCTCTTGAGTTTAACCTCATCTTCAGGCGTTAGCATATAAAAGTCATCATCATCAAAATATAGTTTGAATAACATTTCATCTGAAATTATAGTTCATCCATAAATAAGAAAGAGTTGATGTGTGGATTAATAAAAAAAGAACATTTGTAAAGATATCTTGACTTTTAGTCCGTATAAGGGTGAAGCTGCAAAAGCAATGGCAAACATTACCCATAATTCAACTTGATACCACCAGCTACAGCTCCACATGCCCTGTGTTTGGCAGTGTCTGATGACACTGATCTGTATGTTAAATTTGATGGCTTACACCTTATCAAGCAGTACTCCTTGAAAAATTGGTAGGGGGAACATGTGGTGTTGTAGGGGCCAACGGTTCATTTTTCCCAAATCTTAAAGACTGAAATACTTCATTACTAATATCTTAAAAAGTACTTGTGCATCTGCCATTTACAGTACATGAACTCTAGAAAGAGAAGTAGAAATAACATTTGAGATTTTGAAACATTGTTGAAATGAGTATTTTATAGATTTTGAGGATGCAAAATCAGTCCTACCCCCTATGTTTCGTGTCTTTATGCTAAGCTAGACACTGCTGATGATAAAACTCTGGACTCACAGACAAACTGATATTGATCTCCTCATCTGACTCTGGGTAAGACAAGCAAACAAGTGTATTTCCCAGAATGTCAGAGTGTTCCTTTAAAATCCAATTGACAGACAAAGAGAAATCTGATTTCTCTGTGTGCACTGCAGCTGCATTTTAAAAGCAAGTGTGAATATAAACCAGCTCCATGGAGGAAAGCAGCAAGCCCTTTCATTCTTAATGTGACCAAATACCCCAAAAACCTCCAGAGGTGTTCTGGGTTAGATCTTAACTTTCATTCGGGAGCAGGTAGATGTGGATTTGATGCATTTCTATGTGATTACGATCTGTTCACCAAGGACACAAGGTAATGTGGGCGGTGGAATGGTTTCTGTGTCCACTGCACTGTGATATTTGACTGAGTTCAAGAGCTGAAATGGGTTTGATTGAGGCAAATCAATGTGAAAATCAAGGACAAGAAAGAGAAAGAGAACAGAAACATTCACACACATTATATAGAAAAACAAGAAAACCTCTCTGCTCACTCCATGCTGCAGAGTGAAAACCATTGACATATCAGAAAAAAAAAGGGGAGTGGGAATGTGCCAGAGAGATATTCTGCTGCAGCAAGCCCCTCTCAACTGTGGAAAAGTGCGATTGGTTACACATCCATTCAGCCGGGGCGCTACCCCAGTGATCCACCAGCGTATGTTCATTAAATTCTGCAGAGCTAATTAGAATCTATTTGACATCCGTGGGGAGACATTTGCACAGCTTGCAGAACTGCACAAACAATTCACGGGCACAAGCAGCCGTGCACACTGCAGGCATTTCAAATGGGAAAAGATGCCGTTACAGCACACAAGGTATTGTACGGTAAGTAAATAAAGCACGTGACTTAACTCAACTTGAAATGTCTCATTAGCCCTAACTGTGCATGGAATGTAAGCAACGGCTGTTACTCCTCCTTAAACAATATAAGCAGCCAATGACAGCAATATTCATCATTGTTCATTTGGATCATCTGACTGCTCACTCACCGTCAGTATGAAAAATCCATGACGTTCCCACGGCTTGTTCGCTCTCATGCCATCCCTGCTTTGGACTGTATAAGTAAACAGTCTAAAGTGTTGCCAGTTAGTGAAACAAATTATGTTTTTTATTCCAAATGTAAATATAAAAGCATATTAAGGAGGACTAAGGTAAGTATTTGCGGTGGCCCCCGTAGACCCCCTGTTTTTTGACACATAGACAAGACAGGTAGTAATGCAGGACTCGCCTGGAGGCCCTTATGTTTAGTGGGGCATATTCCAAAACAAATCTGCAATTAATCCAATTACCACAAACCAGCTGACACACAGAGTTAGACCCCCCCAGGGGAAACCCACATTTGCCTGCCACTTTGGCAGCCTGACACTACTAACAGTAACCCCGAATCCTGAAACGTCCCCCAGCTAACTCATATTTTCAAATGAGACACAGTTGAGTTTCAAACAGTGCAAACCATGGACATAGTCTCCGTGACATCACCCACAGGTTTCTGAGAGCCGCCATGAAACTCAGTGTGGCCATGTTGGTAGTCCTGCCTCCATCACTTCCTGGCTAATCCAAAAATAGGCAAAGAGGTGGAGCATGAACTGGGAAATTAGCTATAGAGACCAAAACTGTTTTTTGTACCAGGCTGTAAACATGTTTATTTCTGCTGTGAAGTTGGACATTTTAACATGGGGACTTATGGAGACCAACTCCTTCAAGATTCCTAGTAATTAGCCTACTAATTCTTGAAATCATGACGGGATTTCCTCATAATTACTAGATTACTAATTTCTTCTCATGAGCATATATACTGCAATTAGTGGACCATTGTGTACAATTTAGTGGCATCTAGCAGTGTAGTTGCTGATTGCAACTCCCTCGCCTTCCTAGCAGGAAGGAGAAACTACAGTGGCCGTGACGTGCATTAACAAAAAATTGAGTGTTTAGTTTATCCTTTCTGGGCCGCTGTCAGTCTGTAGATATTAGAGTTTCATTTTAAGGCAACAAAAACTGATTATTCTTATCTTATTTTAGCTAATTATTCACTCATGAAAACAGTTATGCATGTTATGTTTACATTATAATTTAACTTTGACTTAAAAGTCTTTAAATGAATGACACTCTTCAGGTGTTCATGGCAGCAGGAAGCGTCACAGTGGGAATAGCTGGTGACACCTCGGTAAAGTCGGAGCGTTGTTACTGCAGATGGAACACGAGTCAATCAAATTTCATCCCAGGTTGTTGGGCTTGTGTTGTCACATTGCGTTTGGTAAATGAGCGGCGCTCAAACACAGCAGGGACAAGGTATAAAAATCCACAGTTCAATATCGGCGTAAACAAGCACAAACCCGTACGAATCACCTCAAGAAAACAAACTGCGAGCTCGTTTTGTCACATTCCAGTGCAGAGTACGACGGCGAGATCCCGAGGCGTGCCGCTCCACGAGTGTTTGTCACTTCATAAATGTCAGCAGACTTGTCAAACTCCGACCGTGTGTCAGTCCGACTCAGGGCTACTTCCTTTTCCTCCTCTCCTTAACTACCATCCATGATGGCGGGCCCGGGGCAGAGCTGCTGCAGCTTCGACACCCACATCATTAAAGCCTCATCATCGCAGGCTGTGAGGAGACTGACAGGCCTGATGTAAAACCTCTGACAAAGCTCCTGCTAAACAGCCAGTGAGGACAAATCAAATGGGCACACAGTGAGAGCCTACAGTGTGTCGTCCACTCCAAAATATTTTGCCTTTTCTCTGCCTTCGCCCCCCCACAACATCCCCCACTCTCACCAATCCCCCCGTCATGTGGCTGAGTTGAGTGGGGATGTCAGCCCCCTCTTAGTTTTCCAAATTGCTCCCGAAACCTAGCCAGCCGAGGCAGATCTGCATTCGGCAGAGGACGGAATGAGGGCACACGGAGAGGAATAAGTTTCCAAAATGAAACACGTAGATGTTTCTGAGCACGATGGCCCGGGGAAACAGGCTTTTTAAACAGGGTGAAGGAGTCACTTAGTCATACCGGCGGATAAAGGCCGACCTTCAGGATACTCATGCAAGGACGAGGAGGCCATTTCTAATGATTTGATTATTACTGCGTCAGTGTGTGTGTGTGTGTGTGTGTGTGTGTGTGTGTGTGTGGGCATTTTCATGTGCAAAGAGCCTCTTTGATGAGGATGCAGTGAATTCATGACAAAAATGAAAATTGATATCAAAGTCGGAAACACATCAGAGGAGGGAAGGAACCAAGCAGGTGCAGAGCTGGACTTTTCCGACTTTTCTTTCTTCTTTCCTTCAATCATACTTTCTCTGATTCCCTCCTTTCTTCTTCTGCTTTGTTTTCTCTCTTTCCATTTCTTTTCTTCCTTAATTTCCTTTCTTCCATCTGCTCTTCGTCATTTTCTTCCTTGCTATCCTTCATGCTTTCCTTCTGTCCTTTCTTTGTACTTTCCTTCTTCCTTTCATCATTTGTTTGCCCTTCTGGTTTCTTCTTTCTTCCTACCATCTGTCCTTCCTGAAGATGAAATATCATAAAATATATAAAATATCATTGTTCCGTCTCTTTTCTTTCTTCCTTTCTCTCCTCCAATCTTTCTTACGTCCTTTACTGTTTCTTTCACTGATGTCCACCTTTCATTGTTTCATCTCTCCTTCTTTCTTCCTTTCATCTCCCTGTTCTTGTTTTCTTTCTTGCTACCTTTCCTCATTTTCTTCCCTTTTTTGTTGATTTACGTTCCTTTGTCTTTCTTCTGAAAGCAGAAAAACTTTCTTTCTTTCTGTCTTTCTTCCACTGATTTCCTTCCTTGTATCCTAACTGTCCTTTTCCTTCCTTCCTTCCCTCCTCATATGATTAGAAGAAAAAAGGAAGGAAACGAGGATGGGTATTCTATCCTCTTTTTTTCTCCTTCCTGTCCAGAGGGATGGGGAGTTGCTCTCCTTCCTTCTTTCCTTCTCTTTCTCTTTTTCTTCCTTTTTATTAATTTGAATTCCCTTCTTCTCTCTTTCTTTCAAACAGTTTATCTGAATGCATAAAAAAAATCACTTTCTATTTCCAAAAGTTGAATTTTAGCCCTCAGCAATAACCAAACTCCAGGACTCGTCTTCATATCGACTTTAACTTTTCATTCGAAAGATTTGGCTGCGAGGCTTTTACTTGTAACAGTATTTTTCCACAGCCGTACTGATACTTCAACTTCTAACAATCCGAATATTTCTTACACAACAGTACTCTTCATGTGAGCAGTCATCTTGCTGTCATCTCAACATTTTACACTTGTCACTTGGAGAAACGGCAGACGGCAAAGGAGGAAATTGGCGGAAATCTGAGGTTGCGGTGGCAACAGTGGACCTGGCAGCGAGGCTTAACAAGCTTCCTGCTCTGACCCCAGCTGTGCTCGGCCCCTCCTTGGACTCCTCCACCAGCGATGGCGTACATATTGCAGGGGTGTATGATGTGTGACAGAGCTGTCACAGGTATCAAGCCTGTGTGCGGCAAATCCACCGACTGTGGCAAGGAACGCGGGGAGGACAGGCTGGACGGAGGGAAGTAATGGGGGAGCTCCAGGGGGGAAGGGGGGGGGGGGCATCTCCATCGGAGTGACAGCTCGTCCAGGTGGGGGACTGCTGGCTGACAGTGATGGAGGGGGAGTAGCTCCAACACACGCTGCCATCATGTCCCTGTAGTTATGGCAATTCTTTGCTGTCGTGCAGACTTTTTATGCTCCAAACCCCGGAGTGTTTTAGCAGATAATACAGTGTGTACATACTATACTGCAGCATGTGGAGCCATACACAACCCCCAGTGAAACCGACAGCATTGAACGCTGGACACACATCACCGCTCAGGCTAGATCTGGGTCACAAGGCATTAAATCCCCTTGTTCATCAGCTGCCCTCACACACACACACACACACACACACACACGGGTGCAAACACACACTGCAACCCACTACTGTCACCTCACCACATACCATCTGTCCTCCAAAAGCTAGGCTATGAAATCCATCAGGGTCTAACAGGTCAACCTCGGCTGAGCCGAGCCGCCAGACGCACGTGAACCAGCCGGCCGACAGCGTCCACAACTCAGCTAACCAGACGAGATCACTGCACTGTCACTTAGCAATCAGGGACAATGTTGTCTTAATGTTATGAATCCAGCTTTAAAATGTTCCACCTTGCCTGATGTAACACCGCAGAAAGTCTTTACAGTTAATATACTGTAATATGAGATATAATGGTTTAGTAAATATGATGATTTTACATCCACGAAAGAAAAACAAACCCACACTTCAATCCCTCTGTGATGAATCTGCTCCTTTGTTCGACTCATTAAAACTTCATTACAGCAGAATACACAAAATACACAGTCTGATCTGTGATTGTGCTGTAATTAGATTACATAACTGCTGACTGCTTTACTATTGTTTTCTTATTGTTATTGGCTGCGACATCACAGAAGGGGAGGCTTCACTTTGAACTTTGTCAATTCAAACTGAGCCATTCTGTAGAACCTGCACACGGTGCCTCCTCATAAGAAATGCATGAAGGTGTAGGTACGTGTCGTCTGTCCCAAACACTTTTCAAAACGCCATTTAAAAAGAAAAAATCATATTAAAGGAGCTCCACAGGCACTGAAGGACATGCTGTTGTTGGTCAGTCAGGGACTGTGTGCTGCTCCTAATGAGTAATTTTTAATCTCATAATAATAAGTCACATTAGTGTCTGATAATTATATCTCATTATTATGTATTTGGACATGATAACTATAAATGTGGCTTTCATAATTATCTCTTATTATCTCATAAATTCTGACAAAGCACTTTGTACGCCCACCAGCCACGCTGACTCCAATGTGCTGTTAGGTTAAGGCCATACGTAGGGGCGTGCTGAGGAAGCTGTTGTGAGCGGCGTAGGAACCTTTGTGTTTGTGCTGATGGAACGGAAAAAATAGTCCCCCCCAACCCCCTCCATCATATTCACTGGAGCCTTGGCTGGGAGTGTTTCCTGAAGACAGCTTTTAATGTCCCGACAGTCAGGCCACTAAAAATGAAACGAGCAAAGTCAAAATGACGCGGGACAGCTTCGTTTACTCGGAATGAAGTAGTAAAAGCTTTTCAACCACACTGCTAGCTTCACTATAGTAACACAGGTAGCAGCAGAGCCTGTTGTGTGTCAACATGAATATCCTGACTGATCATAAAACATAAACATTATGTGACAAAGCATCCAGAAAAATCTGAGTGACACTAAACGTTCCTAAAACCCGCTTCAGGAACAGCTCATTCCTCCAGACTGTGTAGGCGTGGCAGATCATGTTTTGACAGCTCCCCTGTGAGTATGGGCAGGAAGCTGCTATGAATGAAGAGCAAAACTATTTATACTAGTTTAAAGTGTACGCTGTATTTCAAATATTTTCACCTCTTTGTTCTGATATCAGACAGAACTATCTGATGAGGAACTGGAACTGTTATCTACGCTCTGTTCAGATCCACCAGACCAGACTCCTTTGACAAAAACAGCAATTTTACCAGAATAAATATTTTCACATCTAGGGGGGGTGCAGTGGTTAGCACTGTCTCCTCACAGCAAGAAGGCTCCTGGTTTCAACCTCGGCATGTTCTCCCCTGTTTGGTCTGTGTTGGTTCTCTCTGGGGACTTCCTCCCACAGTCCAAAGACGAACACTTAATAGGTTAATTCAGGAGTGTCAAACTGTTCCACAAAAGGGCTGGTGTGGCTGCAGGTTTTTGTTCCAACCAACCAAGAGCACACAGTTTGACAAATCAACTCTCTGAAGACTGAGATCAGTTGATTAAATGAGTCAAGTGTGGTGTGCTGCTGCTTGGTTGGAAAGAAAACCTGCAGCCACACCGGCCCTTTTGTGGAACAGTTTGACACCCCTGGGTTAATTGGTGACTCTAAATTGCCCATAGGTTGGGGTGTACCCCGCCTCTCGCACTAAGTCAGCTGGGATAGGCTCCAGCCCCATCGTGACCCTGATGAGGATAAGCGGTTACAGAAAATGGATGGATGGATGGATGGATGGATGGATGGATGGATGGATGGATGGATGGATGGATGGATTTTCACATCTAACTTGCTGAACTGAGGATTTAGGATTCAGTAGCAGCTGATGATAAACGTTCATTTATTACCTCTTATTTTAAATGTGTCTGAATTATTTGATAAAACTGAATAAATTCCATGAATTTAGAGCCTATTGAATGTATGATTCTATAAAGTAATGTATATAGCTCTTATTTATATTGCAACATTCATTGACCAATGCATGTCAGCAGACGCAATTGAACCCCCTGGTATTAGAATGTCTCAGTATAAATGCAGTATAAAGTACACGTCTTGTTCAACTCAGCATTGACTTTTAATATTTATCCAAGAGCATAATTTTTCACGACCTGAACCGAGTGCTTTGATTTGACACAAACATTATTCATGCTGCATCGTCTACCAGCGGACATAATAGAAGGGAAATTAATTTTAAATTAATGTTTTGCAGGCAGGTGAATTGAACATTTTGTACCATTTATTAAAATGATTTCATCAGTATGTTGATAATACCATCATTCAATTGAAGCCAAAATGGATATATCCATTCAGATGAGCATTGACCTGTCACTGACCAGCCGGCAATTTCAGGCATCTGCATCTGTAAAACATATTCAATGTTGCAAATTAGGATTGCATAAGTCTGAGATAACACTGAGCACTGCACAGTGCATTTAAATACCTCCAGTATTATGTTTTTCTGGCAGCAGTGATCTTCCATAGAGGTTTGCCTTCATACTGTGACCTTACCATTCATGGTCAGACTGCTGTAGAATACAGTCAAGCAGACTGATTGGCCAACTGATGTAAGTGACCATAAAAAGGAGAACAGGTTTCAGAACAGTCAGTCAGACAGAGAGAGAGAGAGGGAGAGAGAGAGAGATGAAGAGAGAGAGAGAGAGCCAGGGTGAGACATGGGAGGAAGGAATACTTTGTGTAGAATAAGAAAATAAATCCTGTCTGGTGGTCGGAGGAAGATCAACAGAGATCAGGGGGAAACTGAAATAGCCATGTCAGCCGAATTTCCAGATAAAACCTCAGCACAGCTGGTGTTTTTCCAGCTGGTATCTACTGTCAAACTCCACCATAAAATGCTTCACTTGTTCTGATGTTCATTCTAACTTCAGAAAATCAATCAACGGAGATGAGAAAACTGACCTCCACCACAAAACAAGGGGGAACAGAGCGCCAGCAGACATTCTGTTCAACCAAGCATTAGCCTGCATTTATTGGTTATGTCAAGCCACAGAGCTGTTTTAACACCCGCCTGAACAGTTCAGGAGCACCCAAATCAAATTGCAGTCATGTAGTGTTCAAGCCCCGACAGGTTTATGTGGAGGGCGGGGGAGAAATTCTATATAATAAACAATCGATATCTGTGATTACATATCAAATTGACTCCTGAAGCCACCGATGACAGAGCCACGTCGTCTTGCTGTGTTGCATCACTTCAACCATCACGCCAAGTCGAGAGAAGTGGGTCGCAAAACAGAGAAACATTACATAAGGAATCAATACTGAGCAAACATGCAAGCACGTCAAAGAGGCTGCTAATCCTCTTTGTCAAGACCTCCGCGGCTCCTACGGGGAGGCTGACAGGGACGTAAACAGCTTGCCTCACCCTGAACTCCCAACCCCGGAAAACAAAGTGTGAAATCAATGCTCTATTACTGGAATATGTAAAACATAATTGAAATAATTGCTGCAGTGTACTGGCGTCACTTCTTTGCTTTGTCATCATCATAATTACAGTCATGGGAAAGAATATGCGCTTTTCTCTGATATTCCATGTTGACCTTTTCAGTCAAAAGGTGACTCAAGTTCTAGTGGCTGCTTTTGTAATTATCACACATGGATGCGGCGAAATGCAGCGGCGTGACAGGTGATCTCCTCTGGGTGCTAAGAGAGAGCAGGACATCACTCATCTCAGTCATACGGGAAGAAGTCAGGTTTTATCAGGCTGCAGGCTATTTTTATAGATAACGAACATTTTCTCCTAACTTTCCGTTAATGTTCAAATTGAGCAACACGCAGGTCGTTCTTTTTTGTTTGAAATCCTATGAATCAACTCACAGGGTGGCTACAGCTTCAGCTGGGTGGTTACTAATCGTAATGTTGGTCATTTCCTGGCTTCTGCCATCCATCTGCTTTGTCCTTGAGCAAGACACGTCTGCTGAATGTAATGTAATGACTGTGTTTCAAACCACAGAGTTCACAGGACAATCAACAAAGATCTAGAGAAGCACATGATGGCAAAGAAAGGTCTCCAACGATGATAGAAAATATAAAATAATAAAGACACTCATCTAGATGCTTACATTAAAATGACCGTAAATAGAAAGCAGAGTGCAAAAGAAACATTATTACATTATTTTATTTCTATCAAAATAGGCTATGAAATGAGTCAGACCAAACAAACAACCAAAAACATTCTACACATGGTCTGAGATCAAATTCTACATACACTCTCAGAAAAACTGTTTCTTGATGAGTCCTCTGGAGTACTTTGAGTTCTCTGGAGAACCTTTTGATACCTAGAACCCTTTTTGTGCTGTTTAAAGTTCTTTGGGGAACTGAATTCCAAAAAGTAGTTCTTTAAGTCACAATTGCAGCACTGTTGGTTCTTTTTTATGTTTAGTGATCTTCTTTTTTTTTTCCTTTTAAATGTTCTTTGGAATACTGATTACTGGTTCTTTAAGTTAGCCCTTTGCAGCAACTGGTTCTTTGAAGAACCAACAGGTAAAAGGTTCCTTGCAGAACTGAAAAAGGTTCCTCTATATAGCATCAGCATGAAGAACCACTTTAGGTTCTAACTCAAACCTTTGTGTCTAAGGGTGTACATGGGCTTAAACCTGTCGCTTCAGCCAAGAATAAAACTAACCACCACTGAGACGTCCTTCTTAATCAAAGTCAGTAGAATAATCACCCGAAATAATTTTCAAACTCAACTCCGTTCACAGCTGATACTTAAAGAAAAATCATCTCATATGACTGCTTTATCTCTTAGTGCCCAGAGGAGTTCACCTGCCATGCTGCTGCACTTCACTGCATTCAGCTGTAATAATTGGAACGGCAGCCAGTAGAATGCAGAAAAAGCATCAATCAGCCCAGAGAGAGCGTACTGTAAAGGAGAGGATGAAGTACCCTACATGAAGACATTTACCAAATGTCATTTCACTACGAGTGTACCTGTGTGATTATATCTGACAAATGAACTCAGCTTGAACCTGCAGACTGACCTCACAAGAAGAACCAGCTCATGGTCTTAGAAATAATGACTATGAACAAAAGCAACCGGAAACCTTTTGGGAAGAAGGACTGAATGACTTGGACTAAATGTGAGGCTGTGGTTTCTGTTCAGTCAGTGTACATTTATTTCAACTACTCTATTACCAGCACCTTTTACAATGTTAACCATAGCTGTCTAAACTTAACCAGACCTTAACCACAGAGGTGGAAGATCAGAAAATACTCGTATTTATCATTTCTGTATATCATGTGGGTCGCAATGAAAAACATACTGATGAGTAGTTGAATGCAATGACGAATCCATCTTATTTTATACACTGATCCAATGTTTTTGACATCAGATCTTATTCTGATAAATGACTCATGACGATGGCTGTGAAATCATGCCATGGCAGAAACTGTTTCCGGATTGACAGGACTCCCAGCCTATCGTAATGAGCAGTGGGGGTTGCAACTCGCTTGCATCACCTCAGTTTCACTCTGACTTTTCCCCTCTTTATAATCACAAGTATCTAACTGTGAGTAAATATGGATGAGGAATTTGTACACCAAAGTGTTGTAAATTATGATGCTCATTGACTCATTAAATCCTGGGATGAAGAAACAGTTTTTGTTCTCTGCTGAAGAAATTCTATTTACAGACAAATGGAGGCAGCACCTCTACATCACTGTAACTGTGCGGCTTTTCTTCTGATCATCAACATTTTAGACATACACAGTATCTTAAATTCAGCTTGAAGTTGCCCTGTGGTGTTTTGTGAAGTACTCAGAAATCATTGCACTCATCTCTCATCTCTGCTCGACCAAACGTGTTGGTTTTCCTTCCTCATAAAAGCAAATATTAAAAAGTATGTTTCCATCCATGTGTACCAGCGAGCGCTAGTCTTCTTCTTCCCTGCCTTTTCTTTTCTACATTGCTGCATATCTCGGTACATTACCACCACCACTGGCTGGAATATGTATCACATATAAAGACTGTCTACTGAAGATAATGTTGAAACTGTGGTTACTCTGATGCTTCTACATCGGAAATGTCTAATCCATTTGAGTCTGTGAATAACTTCATGTACTTCTCTCTTTAATACTCTATTGATTGATTCTGGTTGCAGTCTTTAATATTCATTGCTACAGCAGTTCTTTTTCAGAGGGAATGAAGTGATTCTGCTCTCTAGACTTCCTCAAAAATAAAAAAAATAAAAACACTGTACCTATTAAGACATAAAAACAGACCTGTCAAAACTATAGAGATTTTTATTTAATTCTTCCTGACTTCAGTAAGTTTGAATCCAGGTATTGCCATAGAATTCATAGAAGCATGGTTATGTTTGTAACTAACTTGTAATTTAAAGAGAGTTGATTGAAGCGTCTTGTGTCTTGCTGACAGATGGTTATATAAGTTAAACAAATTTGGCTGATTGTACTGATGCATAGAGGTCATGGTGCACACAGAAAATTACAGACTACTGTAAGCTATTACAGAGTGGAGATCCTGGGTTATATGAGTGGAGGAGGCCGTATTCATGCACATTCATTAGGATTCAGATGGGTTAATTAGGGAGAGAAGCAGCAGCAGCCGCCTCCATGTCTTCAGAACATCAAAGCGGCGTTGGCCCGCTTGGTGGTCGACCATCTCACTCCTCTCTGTCTCTGCCCTCAAGTTGTTGAGCGACATCACTCTTTAATCAGCTTTGCATCTGGGGAACGCTCTGCCCCACAGATATCATGCAAATGAGCCCACCCCTCTTCGGTGGAGCGGCGCCTGATGCATTCTGGTGGTCTGCTGCTCTGTGGTCGACGCTGGAATCCTCCATCATTATGTAAGATTGGATTTGTTCAGGCCTCAGCCAAGGCAGCGCTGCTTCTCCAGCAGTCTCACAGGAACACAAAGTTTACCTCTTAACCCTCAATTCAGTTCTGGCATGAATGCAGTTGTTTGTGTGGGCTTCCAGATGGATGGAGCTGGAAACTGATCTTTTCTTTTGGCTCATGAGGTATCTGTGGGTGTGCACCTGGGTCACTGAACATGTTACTTCTGGATGCACTCACCATGGCCTCTTCAATAAATCCTTGGTGTCTGTGGCCTGTGAGGGTAAATCTGCTGGTGTTGTAAAATAAATAGATATCGAACTAATTCACAAAGAGACGCGGAGATCTGCCAAGAAACAATGACACAAAGAAATGCTTGAATCATCTCTGAAATTCAAGAACATCCTGAGATTAAACTGAATTTCTGGGAGTATTTACCTACAGCAGAAACAACATTACCAAATCATCACCTTTTGAGTTGATGTAGTGGACTCATAGTTGCTTATTTATGCATTCAGCAGTTATGTAACAACAAACAACAATGTGTTTTAATGTTCACTCTCTCTTCTCGCTCTGTTTTTGGTCTCCAACTCCTGTGGGAAATATCCGGCTCTTTAGCTGCCAAATGCTCCAGTAAGTTCACCAGCTAGGCTCTAACTGTGTCTGTCTGCTGTTTGCTGCTGTGCAGGTAGTGCACAGTGTGTTTATCAGAGTTCTTTTCTCTGAAAACACCTGCCCACTGCTCTTCATTTGACTGCGATTATAAAATATCTCTTAAAAATTCCATTAACCTCTTTTAGGAGAAAGAAATGTCAATTGAACCTTTGGAAGGTCGACAAAAACACACTCCTGCGCACTGATTTCACTTGCAAATCGTGGTGTGGATGCTGCTCTTACAGGACCTTCATCAGGTTTGACTTTGACAAAGTTGATAAGTTAATTAAAAAGTTTCTTTATTTCTGGTATTGTTTTTGAAAAACTGAAATCTGAAATGTTCAGTGACAATATTACTATTTTAAGATTGTGACATGACAAATGACCTATGGTTAAGACGGCGGTGTAGTGGAGCTCTTTGGAGAAGTGGGTATACTTTTAGTTTATGCCCCAGATTTGTTATTTAAAGCCGCCCTGTGTTATAAACAGTGACATTTAAAACTACTCTCGCATATTTAGCTCACAGAAATGGGCCAGTAGTATTTGCACATTGTCACTTAACTTCTGCTGCTTGACTGCAGGGAGTGAGGATCATTCTGAAATCAATGCGAGCAACAGAAGAGATATAGATTTTGCAATATTGACCCACAGACAGTGAGACAACTACATAATGATGCTCTTTGACTGAAGTATTCCTGACTTCATCCACTCATGAAAACTGGACACTCTGTCATACCTTCACCATCCTGAGGGGGAAAATAACCATCTGACAGATGTGCATCAGAGGGGATCCAATGCAGACTGAACACCCTGCACTACACCAATGGGTTAAGTTAAGGCAACTAAATTACTTAGTTAAGGTTAGTGAAAGATCATAGTTGCAAATAAACAAATCAATGAATCATGAGTTGCAAAATCATCCAATATGGATGTCATTCCAAGGATAGTGGGACTGACTAAACATAAAAAGAGTGGCTGCTGTAACCTTAATGTGACCAAAGTGTTTGCTTTCACACGTAACGGCACATATTTCTTAAATATTGATCTTTAGAAGAAAAGCCTGATCATTTCAAAAAATGAGAACATACTGTATATATGACATATCATCATATGTAGTGTTGCAGTAATATGGAGGTGATGCCTTCAGTTGTCTGTAAATAGAATTTCTTCAGCAGAGAACAAAAAGTGTTGGACCATCAGTCTGTGTTTAGTTCATTCCAGGATTTAATGAGTCAATAAGTGTTGTAATTTACAACACTTTGGTGTACAAATTGTTCCTCATCCATATTTACTCACAGTTATGAGAATACCAGATACTTATAATTATCAAGAGGAGTAAGTCAGAGGTGATACAAGCAAATTGCAACCCCACTACTCACAAATTAAAATTATCTCTAAAAAAAAAAACAGTCAGAGGAGAAATTTGCTCCTCGTTCACTTTAATGAAGAATAATTTTAAATGAGGACAAGAGTTGATGAAAACAGAGCTCAATCTCAGTGAACTTTGACCTGCAAATTACCAAAGCCCTCTTATGTCCAGCCAGTTTGAGAGCGTGGATAGGACTGACTTGTCGTTCAGAAATATTTGATCTACATGTAAGCAGTGAAAATGGCCCCAGACTGTGAACATTGAGTTTTGAGTCTATTGAGTTTTCCACATCTGGGTCAAGATGGTTGGAGAACATCTTGAGAAGTGGTTCAAAGGTCTTGGGAAAAGGCTGCTATCGTGGTACCATGACCAGTTGCTGAAGGCAGAGGCACACCACATCACATGCGCCAACAGCAGCAAGAGCCTTCAACCAACCAGTAAGCATATTCCTTTCATGCGAGCAGGTCCAACCACAGTCTAAAGTGACAACATGCCTGCTCACTACGTGTGACAGCTTGTGGACCTGGGCAGGTGGCTCAAGTTCTCTCACACTGTGCCTGTGGAAAGATTAGGTTGAGGAGAGAGAGCGGGCCAAATATCATTAGCTGGTAGAGCGGTGTCATGGACAGGCATGGAGAGCTTGAGAGGTGGTATAAACAGGCATCGCTGGCTCCCTCTGCATTCACACTGCTGGGCATCATGAGGGCCGCAAGAGGAAAAACCAGAAGCATCAACATCAAAGGCAGCTGAAAGATGCAGATTGGGATCTTTCAAGGAGCAAACCATGGGGTGGTGCTGCTGGGACACAAGTCTGATCAACCCCACACCCTATGACGCAAGTTAGGATTTGTCCCAGAGTGTAGCAACTCCCCTACTTCACAGGAAGTTGTATTTTGTCTCTGTTTTTATACTATGAGATGTGACTGCAGAGCTTTCTGGTATGTTATGGCTACGGCTGGTGGAAAAATTGGTATCTATAGTGGATTCCTCCCTGTGTGATGCCAGAGCAGAACAACAGCTTTAGAAAGAAATGATGGCTCTTTCATTCTGACACGGAAACCTGACATTTACTGTTTATGATTTAGATGAAAAATTCTCATCTATCAAACTCTATAACAGTGTAGAGCACAGCTGTCTCACTTTGACATCACATCATCAGCAATTGACCAGGTATCCACAGGAAGAAAACCACCATGAAACAAGGAAATGGATGTCACTACAGCTTGTCTTTGGGTCCCTCACATCCATGATGTCATTGTACAAGAGCAGGCACAGTTCACTGGCTGATCGTATACTCCCAAAGCTATGAAAAAGGGATGTCCATCCTCATCTCTTTCCCTTCTATTTCTCCTCTCATTTCCATACCCCTTCAACCTTAATGCAGGATATGATAGCCTGCAGATAAGAGTTCGGTAATATCCTCTGATGGGAGCTTTTGCCTTTCTGCAAGTGTAAGGAAGTGCTGCCTTTGATGTACTAAGTGTCGGCAGGAGCTGAATAAAGGTATACTGAGCCTTTGTACAGACATCCTGCTCTTAACAGAGAGCAAGTGTGATTTTAAAGCTCACAATGACAGCTGTATATTCGCACCTTTGAGTCGTGTGGAACAAAGCTGTTGAGCTAGTCATCTCTCTTCAATGCAGTTTCATATTACTTTTAACCTCAGTTGTCATTCAGATTCCTTTGAAAACAAAATGCTAATGTGACATATCAGCTGTTATGTCTGAAAAATGGTGCACGGTGACCAAAAAACAAAAAGGATCTACTAGTCTGATGAAAAGCAGCACAGGATCACATCTACACAGCTGTGATAAGAGTTACTGAGAGTATTCTCCGGTGTTGGCCACATTCTATGAATTCGTGCAATGTATTTTAAGGCCAAGCTGACTGCCCTAAGCAGAATGTGACCCAAATCCCAACAAGTCCTCCAAATTAAACGAGCAAACACATTGTTTGTCTGTGCCCTCCAGACCGACACATAGAAGCTCTTTCTGATCCGACGGCCCTGTCAGCAGGATGACATCATTTCTCTGTGACTGTGACCAAAACTGTTGGTGAAAAATAGATCTGTGAACACGCTATCATAAAAGTTTAGTTGGGTTTATGCACAAAAACAGTATTTAGTCAAAGTTGGGGAACCATGGTGAGTTTAATGACTTCATGGTTACCATGTGATTACGGAATGATAATGTCAGAGACAACAATGTTGACTGTCAGTAGAACAAACAGCAGTCTCTTGGGTTAAAGTCTGATGTTTCACTAATCTGTGTGAACATACATCAACTAGGTCATGAGATAGACAGCGAATATTAAAAGGCAGTACATGATGTTATTAGTCTGCATTGCTTCCTTTACCCTTTCATACTATTTTGGTAACTTCATTTCAGAGATGTACTCATTCTAGCAGTGATGGCAACATCTGGCTGCTCTAGATTCATGACCACAGTTTTACTGGAACATTAAGTTATAACACTAACAGTTGCCTCATCGAACCGTACCTTAGATGCACGCATTTATATATTATATTATATTATATATATATATTATTATTATATTTATATATTTATATTAAATAATTACCATTTAACATCTTTGGTATTCTATGTTTTTGTATGTTGTATGTTCAATGTGGCAGATCTAGTGTAGGTCACATTTGTTGTTAACTGTCGCAGCAGAAGCCTGTTGAAGCCAACCATGCTACAAATTGATACACTTACAGTAATGACAGGCACTTACCCAGTGTGCTGGCTACAGCAACATCAAAATAGGTGGCCCATTATATTAACAAATACATGGCATGCTATTTGAGGAGAGAACATACGTATGTGCATATGAATGAAATGTAATATTTCCATTTGAAGCCCGTGATTGAACTGAAATTGGTGGGGGTCGCAGGAAGTGACTCATGCACTCCCGGGAGGCAGTGGGGGGAAATGGACTGTGCTGATGTTCGATGAGTGACTGTAACTGCGACAGCCAATAAAGACACCGGCTCTGTGAGCTCCAGAATAACAAATCAACCCTCTGACACACTGCTATCACAGATTAAAAGCTAATGCGACTATCCTTGCTGTCATTCTGCTCCACTTAGCCATCTCTGATTTAGATGTTTCGGGGACATTTTTTTGTGTTTTGTTTTGTCAAAGCATCCATTTGGATGAGCTATTTGCTGTTCCCTTTTATTATCCTCCAGACCCGCTGTGCTGCTTTCAATTCAGGCAAAATGAGCCCGCCATCTCACCAACTGTAATTGCTGAAAATTCATTTGCAGCAAGCAATTATCTTGACTATCCTTTGCTTATAACAGCATTTAGTCAAAGGAAAGTATATCACACTCATCTAACACATTCTGTGAGAAAACGGGTGTTGGTGCTGCAGTCATCATCTGTCATTGGAGGGCTGGTCGGGGGAGATTGAAAACAACACAGCCCTGGATCATGGAGATTTACTCAGCCACTGACCAAAACAGCCCATTTAAAACACCATCCTACTTTCGGCCATTTTATCAGCCATTTTATCAGCCGTTATTATCCGTGGCACAGCCGTGTGCATGTGCAGGTTGGGGGTGGGGGGGCAGCCGGGACATCCATCTCCTCCCAGGGAAAAACCATCTGGGTACTTTTCAAGCCTCTAAAATCCCTCCAGTGCATCTGCTGCGTTCTGTAGATGGCAGTCTGCATGGAGAGCAGCTCCCAAAGCTAATAAATGCTTGATATTGTAACATTTTCTCAGCCAAGACTGACTCCTCCAAGCAACATTTTGTTGAGAACCAACATTTTGTTTCTCTCTCTCCCTCCAGTCATTGGAGACAGTCGAGTTGTGAGAAAATACGCGACATCAACATGAATATCAATACACTTTGGTTTTTGCCTGGAATCAAAGTGAAGGCTGAGCAAAGGGCAATGACAACGCTGACCTTTAAAAGGCAGGATTGCTTAGAAAACACACAGGCCAGGGTTATATAAGAAGAAACTTTTCAACAAGTTATAAGAGCAAATGGAGCGAGGTAAGAGATACTGCACAGAGAGAAAGAGCCACAAGGCTCAGTGCTTCACAGATTCTGAAGGAACAGTTCAACATGTTGGGAATTTCTTTCTTTCAAAGATTTAGATAAGATAAATATCAATCTCATGTGTGTATTCAGTTAGCTTAGCTTAGCATAAAGACTGGAAACAGGAAATGGCTCTGTTCAAATGTGAAATAATTAATACACTGTATTGTGTTTGTTTAACATAATAAAAGTTTTTAGGGAGTGATGTGACTTCTTGATGAATAACAGTTTTTCCATCCATCTGGTGCTTCTGCACAGCGTCTCCAAGATATGATTGGTGGATTTTGTTCTCTGGAATCAAATCTGACGACCACACTGTGACAACAAGACTCCAGAAAGCTGCTGACAGCGCATTAAGCTTAAGCTAAAATGAATGAATCAGTTCAAATGGTTTTGGTGTTTTATGATACCATATTTCTGGTTATTTTTGTGTCGTTTGGCAGGTTTCCCTCAATGAAAACTGTTACTGTTACTGTTGCTGCAACCAAAATCAGTCAATCCAAAACTAAACAACTTCCAACAAAACCAAATATTGTTTCAGTTTAACTTTATCATGTAGCAGATTTAGTTCCAGAGCCAAAGCTCTGTGATTAAAGAGCTTAAATCTGTTCAGATAAGTGTGTAAGACTTTTTTTTTTTGTTTAATGTCTCTTGTTACATTGAACAGAAAATGAAATTAAACAGGATTCTCAAGCTGCATCTTTGGACAGAATGTTTTTCTTCTCGCACTTCAGCCACAGAACATCCTGTAAAAGGCAAACTGTAAGACCGAGCTGTTTTCTCCTGGGGCAAACACAATAATGTCCAATGCTGTACTGACATTTGGAGTGTTTGTCGTGACCGAGCTGTATCTGTGGGTAATATTGCCATGCTGCATTTCAGGCTATATAAAAAAAGTTCTTCTTATGTATCCGTTAGCTTCAGACAGAGCTTCAAGTCTTTATGCTCAGCTGTCCATGTCTGGTTCCAGCTCTGTACACACACACACTGATCCTCTCATCT
This sequence comes from Argyrosomus regius, assembly GCA_946959425.1. NCBI lineage: Eukaryota > Metazoa > Chordata > Actinopteri > Sciaenidae > Argyrosomus > Argyrosomus regius. The sequence goes on from OX336905.1 coordinate 14,043,061, forward strand.
TGCTGTGAGAAACAAAGCAAACAGGTGTGTTTCCCAAAATGTGGAAGTGCTTCTCTAACCTGACAACCTGAATCAATGTGAAAAATGCTGTCACATGAAGGGCTGATGTGATAAAGTCTAGTGGACACTGCTGATTAGTCAGGAGCATGGCAGTGGCACACGTTGTCAAAAGCACACACAGAGCACCATTTGTCATGTTAATGACTGTTTTGCCAAAGCGACAGATGACTCGGCTCGCCCTCCTCCCCCTCCTCGCTGTCGTCATGTGTGCCGACCAGCACAGAAAGCGTGTTCGGCAGGGTGTCTTTTTCTTTTTTCTTTCGGCAGGGTCGGACCTGCAGCTGCAGACCTCCGCCTTTCTGTGTAATGTCAGAAGGCATCGCCTCATCCTCAGACTCATGACCAGAGTGTATATCTGCCACTGATGATTGTCGTGAGACGGTGTGCTGTCACGTGCTGTCGTCACTCCACCTCCGGGTGTGTGGGGGGGCTGAGGGGTGGGTTGGCTGGAGTGGTAATGACCTCCTCCCAGACACGGCTGTCCTTGCAGAGATGGAGGAGTCATAAAGGAGGAGGAGGAGGAAGAGGAGGCTGAGTACCTGCCCTTTGGCTACAAAAGAAGCCACTAACAGACTGGAATAGAACAGAATGATGCAGAAAGAAAAGGAAAAGTAGAAAGGAAAAGCATAACATGGGTGATGGAGGGCAGATGAGGATAAGTGTGTCACTTAAAAATATGAAATAAAAGTTGATACTAAAGGAGACAGACAGAGAGCAGGTGCACAGGGTTTATCACAGCTTGGTTCATGAAAACAGTTGAGTCAATTAAACCATGAAACTATTCATTTAAATATACTGATTACAGTCACTTTGCATGTAACGCTGTTTTTAATGTTATATTACTGCTGGCATGACCAGTAGCCTATGTTGCTAATGTTAGCTAGCATTCAGTTTAGTTTTATTTATGTAGCACCGAATCCAAACAAAAGTTATCTGATGACACGTTCCACACAGAGCAGGTCTACACTGTACTCTTTATAATATTACTTACAGAGACTCAACAATTCCCACCATGACCGAGCACTTGGCGACAGTGGCAAAGAAAAACTTTAAACCTTTATCAGGCGAGGAACCATATATGGTAACTTTAAAAATGGCGCCCCCACACCTCTCAATGAAGGAGCAGAATCACGTGACTTTCTCCAGCCAATCAGCGAAGGTCAGGCTACGAGCCAGAGTGTCTCGAACTTTCTTGTTTATGCAGAAGTCAACAGAAGTCGGTCGTTTTGTGCCTCTACTGGATCCCACACTAACCCTAACCCTCACATGTAACCCTCTTCTCTAGCTGTTTGACTATGTACTAGATCAGGGATACTCAACTTGCTTTGCCCGGGGCCACTTATGCAAAATGACAGGAAGCCAGTTAACCCACTGGGGTCCCATCAATTGCTTTTGCAATCGTGGGTGATTGGACCCCAAAGGGTTAATAAACAAACACTCATAGAATGTGACAGAATGAGATGACATCATCTTTTTTTCTTGCGGTGCTACCTGCTGGGAATGCTGCACTGAAGTACAGCAAGTATTAAACACAGTGGTTTAGGATTGATGTGAGGTAGCAAAATCAAGCCAAATTGATCAGACCATTTTTCATTGAACTGCCTGTTTTCATTTCTCACTCATCTTTGCCAAAGAGCCAAATCCATGAACGTTTCCCAGAAATCAAGTGTCACCACTTCTGCGCTCTGCACAGATCACTTATAGGCTACTTCCCAATGAACAGCCGAGGAACATTTACTGTAGTAAAGCAATTTTACACAAGAGGGCTTTCATTAAGGCTTCATTCATTATTGGCATGACAGTGATCCTTAAGGACCTTGAAATATATTCATATTGAAGGGCAATTCACTGACCAATAACTGGAAAACAATCAATCACTCCTATGTGTAATGTACCACTCCAGCAAGTAGTCCGGCCCTTAGTAAAGACCTAGCAACAGAGACGATTTCTAATCCAAGCCAACAACGTTAAAGCTTTCTAAAGATCGTGGAATACATGCCAATAACTCCGGAGCACTGTCAAGTTCAAAAGTCAAAAATGTAAATTGAGTATCACTGAACTAGTTCTTTATTATTTCCCACAACTGAAGTTGTTTTCAGTTGGATGGTGATTTATTCCCCCCTCCCAAAGCTCTCACTGGGTGCTTCCTGATACAGAGAAGCTGTCATCCATTAACGTCTTTGAAGCACAGAGTTATTGAACTTGTTTTCTCCAACACGTCTTTTTTTCCTTTAATAATCCCTGAGGTTAGGGAGAGTGCAGGTTATTCCAGCTGATTGGTGAGCAGCAGTTTGACAGCCTCTCTCTCTCTCTCTCTCTCAGAGATTCATCACATCTGTCTTATTTGTGAGAGATTTCCCTTTCAGGGTCACCGGCTCGCACTAAGCAAGCTGTTTCCCGTGCCATAAAGTAACACCACAGGAAAGTAAGTTTTTATTCAACCCGTCAGTGTCGGTGTCAGAGCAGGATGTCATATTTTCCATCACACTCTGATGGCTTTAAAAGGCTGAATGAATTGAAACATTCAATTTCTTCTTTTTACAAAATCCTGTTTTATAAATCATCAGATTTGATTCCAGGCGGTCATTCAGATCAGATCAGACTTCAAATTATCAGTGGCTGTAATCATTCCCTCTCTCCACACCGGCCATGAAGCAATCTCTCTGTAATGTGAATCCACTGTGAGAAATTCAATCTAAAACCTGCATTCTTTCCTTAAGTTCATCTGAAGCTAACTTGCTACAGTGCTTTTCTTCACTCTGTTATTGTTATGTGTAGGTTAATTGGATCTCATGGATACGTAGCTTATACCATGGAAACACAAAGATGAATACTAAACAGAGTGGAAGTGAGAACGCATTAAAATTAATTGACATTAATGACGACTCTGCTCCGGCAAATATTCCAGAGCGATGCAGCAATTTAAAAAAAAAACGTCTATTGAACTTTAGATTCCATATTATGTCTCCTGGTCAATTATCAGCAGCTCTGCAGTCCCTGTCAGCTCCACGAAGCCTTTCAGCGTCTTTTTTACCTTGTTGTTTTGGTTCATCATCAACAGCATGCAGCTGTTTCAGTGAAAAATCTCTAAAAACCCACAGTACTCTACCTGCTCAGCACCACAGCAGCAGACAGACACAGTTAGAGACTAACTGGACGTAGTGGAGCATTTAGCAGCTAAAGAGCCAGAGATTTTTCTCAGGAGTTGGTGGAGACTTAAAAAAAACAGACAGACAGAAATAGAGTGGATGATCATGTTGCTCTGTGTCTGCTGGATGTGGATAGAACTGTTTGCTTTCAGTGGTCAGTTTCAGTGATTCATGGTTAATTAAATGCAGTTTCATAGTTTTTACTCCCCGACCTGAGTAAAGCTGTGGGAACCACAAATGTTTAGCAGTTTTCGGGTATAAAAATGGGCATAAAGAGACAAATCTGTTGAAGGTTCAGTCCTTTCCAAGCCATCTATGTAATTCATGACATTTAATGATGAGCAGAAAAACTATCTCTGTTCTAAAGAGGCTCTTGTATACTTGTATCAAATCAATTAACTGAATAAAATAGTGATTAAGCTGAGTTGAGTGGTTGCAGGGTTTTCCTCCTCTCCCTTGCTCGTTTAGAGCAAATAGAGAGCGAAGCAGCAACACATCTCCATCAGGCAGCCATCACTAGTCGTCTCACGTCTGGTCACAATGGACAGTGGGGGGTTAGGAGGAGAGAAAATGGAGAGTGCCATGTGCCTCTGACAGATCCCAGTGCAGCGTAATGAAGCTCACCGTCACTCTGGCTCATGTGACAGCTTCCTGAGGCCAGATGGCACTCAGTGTTATCCAAGAGACCTCATCCTGGCACCTCCAGCACCCCCACTGCTGGAACCCAAATCTGTACTCACTGATGACCCACTGCAGCTATGGAGCGGGCGACAACCTGTGGGCCATCTTGCTGAAAAGAGGGGAGCTTAGAACATGTTGATGGACGACGCTGATAGCTCACTGTCTGTAATTAACAGCGTGAGCTGGCCTTGAAAGGTCAATGCCAGTCCCTAAGACGCCTAAGATTTGTGTACTACCCTTCACCTTGTCGGGCAGCCATCTTTGGTGATGCACCATGAATCCGTGTGCACTTTCTCTGCCAATATTCCACTTGTGAGAGAGCATCTTGGCCTGTAGCAGACTCCTCTGTGTCAGCCCCAGATTTAAGAGGGACCAGTAGAGTGCAGCAGAGTTTGCATAAAAGAGACACAATCACAACTAAAACGTGACCCTGACCTGAATTTAAAACATTGAGTCTTAAGGAGTTGATAGTCCTGCTTATACCACAGTCATACATACTCACCAGATCTCGAGGATCTTGATAATCAATAAATTCTGTGAATATATTTATTATTATTACTCAATAATCACCAACTGGAGACCATCATTATCATTTTTCATTATAATGTAACCAGCCCATCTTGACTCCAGCGACTCCAGCATCCATCTTGCAGTTGGCGGAATAAATAACAACCCTATCTGGTGCCAAACTGATTCTTTACAGTCTGCTGAGTCATGCGGCAGTTTGAACAGGACGAACCAGTCTTGTTTTAGGAGCGTGTCGTTGTGTAGGAGAGTTTGTTGCCTTGTTTTTTCTCCAGTTTCATCCTCGAATGAAGCAGTTTGTCAAGCGTCACATTTAAATGTCTTTCCAGATCATTTTCCATTAGTCATCATAACAAGTGACTAAACATGTGGCCGTCACAAGATGTTCTGATCCATCCTCTGTTGTTGACGGTACACACTATTCTGCAAATAAACTTTATTGGACTTTCCCCTCACTGTGTCTCTCTATGCATGCACTGGATTCAGTAGCATAGTCGTACCTTTGAATCAACCCGAGGGAAACAGTGTAAGCGATACAGCCACTAACTGTCCAACAGGGTGTGTGAGGTTAAAGTGGTGAAGGGTGATGAGTGTCTGATGACTTCTCTCAATCCTCTCACACTCCTCTTCTATCTAGCCTGCCAGCACAGACACTATTGGAAGCCGTTCAGCCCGCAGAGCTCGTCATCCCTTTGCACAAGAAGTCTGCTTCGGTCCGGCCTCACGGTGTTCACACACTTCACTGCAGCGTCGCACATTAACACCTTCCCCGCAGCAGCTGGAGGTATCCGTTTGAATCATTTCAACCACCAAGAAACACCCAGAAAACTTGTGAGTGGAGGGCACTGCTATGGTTTAGCTTATGCTTACGTTTCTTGCTCTTTCACATGAGAAGGTCTGCTCTCTTTTGTTCTCGATGGGTTGTTCTTTGGACACTGCATAAGGAAAGTTCTGTGCAAAGAAATTGCTCTACATGGCAGAGTTAAATAACAGATGAACACTTGTGATTTGAGAATAGAGAAACAACAACTTCTTTCACATGGCAACTTTCATTCTGTTCCAGCTTTTGCAAATATCACCATTGCATTTTAAGGTGCAGTGGGTAAGATGTAAGGGTAGTCCAGAACAGACAAACCAAACACTGAGTCTAGATTGGACTTTTCACTTGTTCATCAAGCTCAACAAATTACTTGAACTGTTTTTTTGCAGGTTAAGTTAAGCCAGTGCAGAAGTGCCAATAACTGCAGTTCCTCGAGTGGCCACTTGAAACTGGTTACAGAACATTTCAACCTCCATAAGCCCCCATGTTCACAGCAGAAATAAACATGTCTACAGCCTGGTACAAAAAACAGTTTTGGTCTCTATAGTTAATTTCCCCATTCATGACAACTGTACTGAAGGTGAATTCTTATACAACTCACCTGTTCAAATTATATTAAGACTTAAGTTATGCAGAATTAAGAGCGTTGACAGGTAGGTGCTGTTACAGATGGCTTGTTTGAGCAACCAGGCTTCATTCAGCCCGCCTCAGCTCCACCAATGATCCACGTCTTTGCAGATTTTTAGATTAGCAGGGAAGAGTACTGCCAACATGGAGACGGCCAGAGGCTGTAACCTGTGAGTGATGTCATGCATACACTGTCCATTCTTTATACTGTCAACATGTTGATCCGCCATGTTTTTATAGTCATCCACCAAACACTGACTCGAATTTGGACCTTTCACTTGCTCCCAGAGCTCAGAAAATTAATAAACTGTTTTTCCAAGCCAAGTAGCCAGATTGTGTAATATGTTGCCAAGTTATAAAGACATGCACTGCTGCCTCAGATGATAACCGTGCTGACCTGTATTTGGTTGCAGGCTTGACCACAGCTAATCTGGAAGGTCTCTTTAAGTTGTATTCAGTTACTGCTAACGCAAACACTAACTTTCCACCATGCAGGGAACCAGCTGGGTTTTTTTATTGTCAACAGTATTTGTTAGCGAGTCAGCAGCATAGCTAGTTAGCTATGTAATTTATCAAAACATTAAGCAAAATCTGAAAATAATCACCTCTATTTGATCAGCTGATCAGGTTTAAACATCAGGCGTGTGTTGACTGATCTACTTATGAGGCCCAGGACGAGATCTCGATGTTGGGCCTCTATTGAGCCATCAGCTTTAATTTAGCTTTTTATTTAGAAAGCACAGCGCAGGCTGAAATAATTAAGTGCTCGAACTGGACCTTGAAACAGGACCCCCCCCCCCCTGCCCCTCAATAACTGATTACAAACCAGTGCCCCCCTGAGTCCAACTGGGGTCCGTCCATTTTGTCTGTTTGGTAATCCAGCCTCGATGTGCAAGAAGAAAGAGTGGAGAGCTGCAGACAGCTGTGGTTTGTGCGAAGCAGCGCCTCTCCAACGTGTCATAAATATAAACAACACCTTCTTTTTGTTGCGCTCTCCTATGGAAAACCATTATCAACGCACTATGGAAAGGTAAGGTGAGTGCAATGTTGTCATGGCTGTTAGAAAATGGTGGCAGCTCTGTAAAAAAATAGCCCAGGTTGTTATTATTAGTAAGCTTTTATCCACCAAATGAACAAACAGCATCGAGGGACACACACTTTTAGGTTAAACTGCTTTTGGCACAGCACCGGTCTGTTAACGACACCAAGGGGACCGAAGAGACACCAAACACCAAGCGAGTCTGGTTCTGTTTGGACCACCGTGCACAGATGACTTCCCTTCAGTGACTGCAACGACACAAGAATTTAATATGAGCACACGGGGTGAATCTACTGTGTGTCAATTAGCGGAGCTGGAACATTCTTTTCTGTCAGAGCCGCAAATACACTTTGTGATCTGGGGACGGGTGTGTTTTCACATCAAGATCTGCTGCCTAACAAGATCACCATTTCTACATTGTCACTCTGGTTTCTCTGGTTCTCTCTGTGTGTGTCTCTCTCTCTCGCCGTTCTTTGTTGTCTCTATCTGGATTCTCATCTGCATTCTCTCTCCGCCTGTCTCGCTCTCCCTCTCTCTTCATCTCTTTTTTTTCCTCTCTGCAGTGCACACTTTTCCAGAACACCTTTTCCCCCCGGCTCTCAGGCAACTAAATATAGTGACTGGTGCAGACAGCTCGGCCTTATAACAAATGGTAAGCAGAGCAGAGAGGAGCAGCGGTGCTGGTGATGGTGGCAGCGTTAGCATATGTACTCTGGCTTCACAGACAATGAACCACATGCAAACAGCAAAGAAAGCACACGGCAGATATATCAAATTTAAAGCTGCAAATAATAAAGATAAACAGAAACTCACACCTAATTCCACAAGAGTATACTGCTATTAAACAAGGCTAAATCTGTGCAAGGCTAAGTAGGATCATATAAGTAAACATTAAGACAAATAGAATTTACCTATAACTGGATGGCAGATAAATTCATTTTCCATACAAAGACACTGAAAACTACAGAGCCCGTCTGGTGACATGGGTGACAAAAAAAAAATTCTGTGGCCACGACTTGTTTAATGCATGGGGACGCCAGAGAAACCGGCAGGTGCCACTACTAGCTGCCGCTGCCACGAATTGAGCCAGCCCTTGCTGGGAAATTATACTTTTATATTCAAGATTATAAACCTATAACTCAACTAGGATCGGGGCTGCACATTAAAACACTCTGTTGACCTGATCAGGCCAGTGCCTCATGTGCGCTAAGGTTATCTTTGTGGAGGGGGCGTGGCGCATCGGCTGCAGGGGAGAGGTGTGGAGATGGCTCAGGAGAGCAGCGCAAGGGGAGATGATGACCACACCTGCACATTGTTAACTAATCACTCTCCCCTTTATCAGTAGTGTACTGGACCGGGCAGCAGGGCAGTCGGGTTTGTGGCGTGTCGCCCTCAAGTGTTTTTTGTGCTTTGTGCTGAGAGGACTCACGGTGGCAACAGACCTGCCACAATCCTTCACTTTAGATGATAATTGTAGGACATATTGTATGAATGAAAATGTCTAACCGCAAGTGATTTACGAATATCATTATAATTCATCCCTAGATTAAAATAAAATCAGAAACGAAATCAGATCAAACTTGTCCATGTTTGCGGCTGAAGCTACTGATGCCAGAAAGTCAACAGTCTCACTGATGAAATGACTAACATTTCTCGTGGCCACGCGTTATTAATGGCCACCAAATAATCATCTCGTTCCCACGCATTAAGCAAGTCGTGGCCACGGAATAGGATCTTGTTCCCACGCGTTATTAATTCGTGGCCACGGAATAGGATCTTGTTCCCACGCATTATTAATTCGTGGCCACGGAATATTTTTTTTTCCACCCATGTCACCAGACGGGCTCTGTAGAAAACAGCAGCAGAGATTTGAAAACTTCAACACAGGAACACAGGAAGTGGTTCATTGTGTGTCATGACTGGTAAAAATGGCAAAAATACACAATTTCATAACGTCCTGCTGTTTTTCTCTGAGTGTCTTCATCAAATGAGTCGTAGAAGCCATTTTGGATTGACTACATTACTGTATGCGTGGTTGGCCTTGATCATTTTTTTCTGTCAACATCATCCACACTGCGTCCACCCCAACCACATGTTTTTCTAATAATATCTCTAAATCCCTCCAGATTCCAAACAGGAAGTATCAAAATTCGAGAACTGCTTTACTACTTTGTTCAAAAAGGTTAAGTCTGGGGCAACTGGACCGTTTGTAGTTTCCATACAAAGACACTGAATGGTTCCTTTTAACCATGGTTGGTTTCTTCTGATCCTTTTAGGGATACCCATGCCAGCGACTTGAACAGTACAAGTTGATGCATAGACTACACTACTCAAAAACAAAACTGAACCGCATGGTTCCATCAGTTTCTCCTGAATGTGACAAGTGTTGTGCATCTATTCTGATTTTGCCCAACATTCTACAGATTTTGGGTGTTTTGAGTGGTCCAACCACGACCTGTCCATCTTTGGAAGTCTGCAGAGACTGTGACATGCAGATTGCTTCGTACATGCAGATTGCTTCGTAACTAGGAATGGTGGTTGCTAAGAAAATTATTCTCCTGACCTGGAAGTGTGCCATTCCATCCTGCTTTGCACATTGGCTCAAAGAAATGTTGTCTATTATACAGATGGAAAAATGAATGAACCCAATACATGGAATAGATTTGACAGAACATGGGGACCTTTCTTGATACAGCGTCACAGTCGCAGGGACTCTGACTCACCTAGTTATATGACTTGGAGCGTTGGGTTCGACTTGATTCATGCAATTTGATTTATTTTAAGACGATCTCTGTGAACCCTTATTTTGTATGTAACTGTTAATAGTATTTCAAATGTGCTGAATCTCCTTTTTGTCTTTATTGTCTCCTGTAACTCTTGTGAAAGCCGTGCCATAAATTACACGGTATACTGCAGGATATTCATGGTCAAATATAGTATGCATCATCATCACCTCCACCCTAAGTGCTTCCCAAGTGCCAACATCATCATCATTAGGAGTGGGTGATGTGGATAATCATTTTCTATTATGGTGTAGGTGCAGCAGGATTATCAATTTAAGGCTATCAGAAATAATCAATATTTATATTAAATTATTAACTTTACCTCAGACCATGAAAAATGGAAAATGGACAGCCAATCAGAAAGTAACTAATCATTCATAAATGCAATGATGCCTGTGGGAGCATTTTGGGGTTTGGCATTTTGCCCAAGGACAGTTGGACTGGTGGGCAGAGATTGGGGACTTTCCAATTAGTGGATGACCCTCTACCTCTGAGCCACGATCTAGTTTAGTTAATATAGTGAACTAAGCTCCATGTTCTCATTAACCCCAATTAATAAGTGAGAATCTCTGGTTACTAGGGGCTGCTGTGGCTCGGAGGTAGAGCGGGCTGTCCACTAACCAGATGATCGGCGGTTAGATCCCCGGCCCCTCCAGTCTGCATGTCGAAGTGTCCTTGGGCAAGATACTGAACCCCAAATTGCTCCCGAAGGCTGCGCCATTGGTGTGTGAATGTGTATGAATGGTTAGCTCCTAAAAACCGATGAGCTTTGTCAGTTTGATCAAGTTTGTAACATCTAGGTAGATCATTAACCACCTGTGCATTTGTTAAAACTGCAGGTATCATTTATATGTAATTTATATAGCAATACTAATTCAGGATATGTGTTTTGAAAATGTTTGCGTTCAGTTGACAGAGCCTTTAGTAGCCGTAGAATTATGAGGAAGTCCACTGTTTATTTCCCATTTCCTGCCAACAATCAATGATGGTTCCTTTTAACCATGACTGGGTCAGTTCTATAACTTTAAACATGTATTACTGTAACCATGATGATGAATTTTGACCCAAACCATGATCATTCTCTAAACCTAGCCAAGCAATTTTTGTGCCTTACCCTAGCAATATCTTTAGATGTTGTCCTGTTGATATAGTGGCATCAGCGTGTCATTCTGGAGAGCACGGACAAATGATATGTTACAAATGGTTGCGTCAACGGTAAATGTATCTATGATTGACGGTCGGAAAGAATGGGGTGTAAAATCTGTGCTGCAGATGTGTAGACAGGGAGTCTGCTTTCATTCACAGTTTGCTTGGTAGTGGATATTTGAGAACGCAGAGGCCTGTTTCTAAATCACACATCACTATTCGTGTTACCAGAAGAAAATGTGAGAACATTCCACAACTCCCAGCTCGTGCCAAACCACGGTGATGAGAATTTTTAATTCCTTGGCTGAGGCATGGTTGAAGGTTTCTTCAAGCAACTTTTCAAGCTGAGGACTCTCGTTTTTTTCTTATAGTTCACACATGTGCAAGACACTTCTTACACAGCCTAGCATCAACAGCAGAACATGCAAATGCATCTTTGCCTGTTTCCATCTTCTGTGTTTATAAATATCCCTCTATGTAAAATTTTGCAGCTCTGACTCAAGCTTAGTAAATCTGCCCAGAGGGAAGAACTTCATTTGCAATCACCAATTAGACATTACAGGCTGTCTGAGGTGAGAACGACGGATTCACAGGTTCGTTTCCTGATAAATTTAGAGGTTACACGCTGTTGCACAGCAAAATGTTAAGATGTTTTTCAGCCACCATTTTCACAGCAAACACTTGAACAGAAGAGGGGCAACGCTCTGCAAGAAAATGGCCACAGCGTCGCTCCCCCTCCTCAAGGATTTCAATGCAAAGTGGCTCAAAACTGTTTTCCCTCAAAATGTCTGATATTATCTGCCTCCTCTCAGACTCAAACATCTTCGTGGGCAACAGACATTCAGATCCCAAACCTTTATGTCGAAGGCAAGATAAAGAATCCCTGTGTGAGCAAGAAGCTACTTTCATCTTACAGACTGAAACAAAATCAGATGCACAGCTCTGTGGCGCAGATACCGCCTCAGATCACGGATCAATTTTCCCAGCATTTTTAAGCTGCTGGATGTTTGATGCTGCAGAATGATTAAAGTAATTGAAAGGGCTACAAATGTAAGAGTCTTCGCTTAATTTGCATGTGCTTATCTTGTGCTGTGGGGGTCATTCGAGGCTGGATTTGAATACAACCATCTGAAATAAAGAGAAGAATGCATAAAAATGCAAACTACCACCTACACTACCATTAGCAGCTGATTGGCACCGGGAAAACAAAACTCATGATAGCTGGAGGCGGAAAAAACCCTCAAACCATGCGCGCAATCAAGAACGAGAATGGTGTATCAAACATCTCTGTAGTGTGTGTGTGGATTTACCTGCTTGATTTCAGTGTACATTTGCTCTACAGGAATGACATCAGAAAAAAACATACAGACCATGAGTAATTCCAGTTTAATTAAAGGCATCAACGACTGAACAATGTAATCAAAAAGAGCTTAAGAAGGTTTCCACCGTCCACCTCCCTGCATGTACGTTCAAATAGTAACATAAATGTCGTCCAGACCAGCCAGTTGGGGCAACAATGGGATCCAATTAGTCATTAAATCAATCACTAAATCAATAACTCACTTTCAGAGTCACTCAGCCTTCTCCAAACTAATTAAAGCCACAGATTGGTAGACTCACCCAGAACTCCGAGTCGGTAGTTGATTGTGATGACGATGACGTTCCCGTAGCTGGCCAGGATGCTGCCGTCAATCATGTTGCCGGTTCCCTCCATGTAGGAGCCGCCGTGGATGTAAACCATGACCGGCTTTAACCCATTCTCATCGTGGATATCTGCAAAGAGGAGAATACAAATATAGAAAATTGTTGCCTTTCCATCTGGCATCGAGCAAACAGTTTATGTAAAACCACATGCTTCGGTAAGATTCTGTTTGTGATGATGTGTTGTGAAACAGTATCCCAAAAAATAGCACCTCTATCAAATGATGGGTTATTTTGAAGCCACATTTAAAGCAGATTGAATGGCAGAGTTCAGTGCTGAATTGTTTGTTGGGAAGGTTTTAAAGCAGACATCAGGAAGAGCTCAGTCATTTTCACAGATCTGAGGTCAGCTTCTTTTTATTGATGCTGTTGCTGTGTTTTGAAGCATATGTAGGTAATAGCTGCTAATGTTGTGTTAGCTTAATGGTGGCACTGTTGTGTCATTGAGGCAGACACAAAGATAAAGACGTTTGCTTATGTTAGCTTACTCAGTATTACTGCATGATGGCACATTAACACAATACATGGAATGAAAGATTTGGTCTGGCTCACAGGAAGTAGGATGTTGGTGTAAGTCTGCCATTGGACAACTATTTCAGTGAGCATCCGCCTCACCTCCCACTGTCTGTGTAAGAGAGAACATGACCCTAACCTTGTCGCTAACTGTGAGAAAGTAAACAAGTTAGCATCTGTTGCCTTTTCTTTCGCAGGGTTTTAGCCGTTTTAATGCCAGGGCTCGCCTCCACACATGCAAATGTTCCACCAAAACAAGTTCCCCCTCAACATTTTGCAAGGGCACTGTCTCTGCAACCTGCCCAACACTGTGTGGTTGGTTTAAATAAACACAAACAAAGTCTGGCTATGCAAAACTAAAAGATATAAATAACAATGACAGATATTCTTTCATAAACACTAAATGACCTCAAACATATCTTTGGAATCTCTTAACTGACTTATTTACTGTCCGACATCAGCTAATATCTGTCTATATTGATCTCTTGTAGGGATAAAATCCACTGTGGAGAACTGATACTTCGTGAGTTTGGCACCCACTAGTGGCTGTATCAAAAAGCCAACGCACAGATGAGCTCATAAGCAGCACATAGAGTGCGTTTTAACCTGGATTCCATCAGAACATCTGAATAAACATAACATAAATGTGACTTGTGACTTTCATTCTTCTACTTCTGTCTGAGACTGAAGTCTTCAATATGAAGAACTGGAACAGCTTGGATGGAACCATTGCTTCACTGGAAACATGGGCGACATTCATTCGTGATGCTGTTATCAACGAGCAAACAGACATATCAGTTGCTGGGAAATAGATTTGACCATTTATGAACTCAGTACAACCAACAAGAAGGCTAGATGTTGCAGAGATATGGTTTGACATTCTCCAGTAGACTCCATGGCTCCATTTCCATGGCTTTAACCCTGAAATCTCTATATCTGTCTCCTCTCCTGCCTACTCCATTTGTTCTTTGTGTAATATGCAGGGAACGCTGCAATTAGACCAGATGAATACCTTGTTTATGAGGCTCTCCAGTTGTGATTAAGCTGGGTGATTAGTACATGTGTAGGTGGTGATTATAAATTAAGAGCGGGTCCTTTGCATGAAAGACGATGTAAGGAGATGATATAAGTCCTCCCAACAAGTAGGGTTCATAATAAATCAGCCGGCTGTACCTTCATCATCAGGAGCCCCCAGCTGATTTCAACATGAATTCTTCTTTGTGTGCTATACGACTAAAAACAGGAAGTCTGTCGCAGAAATTGTTTGTCCACAGATTTTTTCACTTCACTCTTTTTAACCCGAGAAAAAAAAAGTATCATTATCGTCCTCACATGGCCCAGCGTCTCTGATCTCCTGCACTACAGTAAGCGTCGGTTGCCTGGAACCAACAGCTGAACGAAGCCATTATCCCCAGCCCTGCCGACCAGGCTGCTTGGAAGTCTCTCAAATGTCATTCGGATGAGGGCATCTGCTGAGGAAAATATCCAATCGAGACGAGAGCTGGCCGGCTTGTGTGCTGCTGGTGCAAGAGATTTAAAGCCGTGATATCGAGCTTACTGTAAACTCCCAGGCCTTTATTCGAAACAGGCGTCTATTAGACAAAAACGTTTATCGTTAATTTCCTGTTTTATCATAACTTAGTGATAAGCCTGTTTTATGAGTCATGTCGTCACTCTGGTGACATGTTCACTGTTTTCAGCTTTTATTTCTTTCGCTTTTAAGCTACCATCAGTGAAACCCAATGCTTTCAGTGTATGTTCAGTTTTAAACAGAGCTGCCACTGATCCTTTGTGATGGAAAAAAAGAGCTCCAGACTGTGCCATGGAATTGGTTTAAACAGGATGCCCACCGCCCACACCAATTATTGGTTTCTCTTCCGGTAGCCGTAGGCTGCGGCGAACACGACGGTGTGCAAACAGCAAACACTGGCTGTACTGTATATGTTGCACCTCGGTGGGCTTGGCAAAAAAGCAACACAGCCAGTCAGTCAGGCGGCGGGCGAGGAGGGGGGAGGATGGGAGGGGGGTCTCAGGCAGGCGCAGGGCAGGAGGAGTGTATCATTCTCCTCCTCCGCAAAAGAAAACAGTGAGGCAAAGGAGTCGAAAGCAACCCACAGTGACAGGTTATTAATCTCCGCTGTGCTCTGAGTGGGTGCCTCGGCTTTGCTAATGTGCCTGCATCTCTTTCACCACTCCTCACCTGCAACCAAGCAGAGGGGGGAGCGAGGTGTGTTTCGGGGGGGGTGGCTGAGGAGGAGCTGGGGTCGGACCCGGGCAGATTCACTCCGGTTAAATACAGGCCTGCTGATTACAGAGGCTGGACAGCAGGACGGTGTCAGTAAGTTCCTGTTTGTCATTCAGTTCCACGTTATGAGAGGCCCGGTGGAACGGCGTGGGTGGTGGAAACAACCTTGAAGAGGCAGATGCACATAAAACAAGAGCGCTGCCATTAAGTTGTCATAGTCTCTAACTGATACGCATCTGATGGCCGCCGCAGGCCTCTGTGGGCTCAGACAAAACTATTTGGCTGGCTCTCCATCAAACAAACAGGCAAATTGACTGTTACTACCCATCTCTTTTGGTGTAGTGCAGCGGTGGAGTCAGAAGTCAGGAGGGAGGGTGGGGAGGCAGAGAGGGAGGGGGTCCACTCAGGGTACTTTGATCCAACAGAGAGATGCCCTGCAGATTTAGAGCCATGTTTTATAGCTGGGGAAGAAGAGGGTGGTCTCGGGGCACAATGTCCCAATCGTGTCGGCGTGGAGTGCACTTAAAACTAAAGAAATCAAACTGCTTCGAGTGCTCTCCTCGCTCGCTGCCTTACTGTCTGTGTGTCTCTCGCTCTCTGCTCTCTCTTGGGCCCGTGGAGCTTCCTGGGTGACTGTGCAGCGAGTTTGTCCCGGACATTCATCACTGCCACCCGGGCCGGGGGGATAATATATTCCTCCACTGGCTGTGCAGCGTTGCACACATTACTCATCTCTATATGGGTGAGGGGGGTGAGGAGAAGCAGGGGACGGTGTTTGGGGGGGGGGGGCTTGTTTGAGGGGGTCTATCTGAATTTTCCATTCCTTTCAGCATTTTCTACCGTTAGTGGGACGAATATAAATGGCAGTTAATGGAAATGTGCCCCCCCCCCACCCCCCCACACATCGCTGCCTCTGCCTCCACCTCTATCGTTGCCATCACCGCTGTCTGTCCCAGCATGCTTCTGGCAGAAAGCAACCTACTTCCTGTTCAATGCAGTTCTACTGACACGCCAAAAAACAGCCAGCCTCTCTCCAGAGTCATTATGTGGCCCGGAGTCACAGAAACGCCGAGTGTGCTGTCAAAGAACCAAATACACATGTGAAGATCCAGAATGTGGAGATGAAATATGGACCATATATGTTCACCTACAGTAAATGAACATACATTTTTTAATTATTTTTACTTTATTTAACCAGATCAGTCAGCTGAGGCGCAGTTCTAAGCGACAGCGACAGGAGGCAGGGCTGATCCAGCATCAGTTTTCAGCATATATTAAAAACTTTGTGTGCTAATATATTTCAGTTTTGTGGGCATACATGTATTTCATGATAAGATTTTCATATGGAAATATGCATGTATACTAAATATGTATATATGCAGCCCCCGTGCTCTGAACTCACCATAATGTTCTTTCCACAGTGTCTCTTTTCAAAGTAGGAAAGTAATTACAGTAAAATCTCAAAAAGCAATTCTCGTAATGCCCTTAACACTTCTTGTTCTGGGGACATAATTGAATAATTAGAATTGAGGGTGCATTTGATTCAAATGGGACTCTCCAGGCGAGCACTTCTGACAAAAGCTCATTTATCGGTAAAGAGCAAACTTCCAGAAGAAGTGACGCGGGAGGGTGCAGCACAGAAGGTCTGAGAGAGGTTGTCTGCAGTGCTGCGAGCTTTTCTCTGCAGCAGCCGCTGAGGTATAGGTGGAACCACAGGGGATCCACACGAGTAATTCATTGCCACTGCAGATGTTCAAACAGTCAGAGTGCATCGATCCTGCATGCTCTCCTGAAAACACCGGCAAGCCAAGGAAGTGCCTGAAGACGCTCTTTATCCAGTCCTTTCACCGTATTGAAATCTTCTTTTAAAGTGCGTTCCTGTTTGTCTTCTTCCTGTGCTTTCAAAGTGGCACAGCACAAACTAAGATCGTCTAAAGCGGACACCTGTAACGTTCTTTGGCTCTATATATGGAGTATTGTGTGAGTAGGAACACTTGTGCCTACATAATCAAAGGCTTTAGGTTTCCTCTTTAAATTCCAAGGTGGATATTGTCTTTTTTTCCCACACCAGCTGTGGGCAGATGGTGTGTTTTAATCTGTTCCATCAACACAGTACCGTCTCCCACAGATCGGGCCCCACTGATTTCAGGTAAACTATGCTACATCTGTTAGGTGCAAATCCAATATATGATGGTATTTCCTAACCGGTGTGATGAATGCCCAGAGGAAATTTAAGCTTTTAGAGAATCCAGGCTGAGCAAGACTAAATAAATTACAGCTTCCTAAAGAAAATAAGAGGTTTCACTTTATAAAACCAATTTAGGGATCATTTTCCTGTAAAGAGGAAAATTTAGCTTGCATAAAAAAAAAAATCTCTGAGCTGAGTTTTTAAACATTTGTGCTTCACTTCATTGCATTTATTTGAAAATTTAACCAAAGGAACTCCCGTTTTTATCCCGTGCACGTACGTATGTATAGAGCAGTTGGGGGTTCAGGATTAAAGGGACACTTCCCCAACTTTAAACATCAGTTCACGACTATTCAGCCTGTACAACAGTTATGATATAGGGTATACTAACTTTTAAACACATTTCTAATAACTGTAGGCCTTTACCTCAAAGGGGCAGTTTAATAAAAGATGCTATTAGGTTGCATTATGGGGAGTGTAGGATCCACTGTCTTTGAAGTTTGACCCGTACGTGGGACTAAAAGTCAGAATTACATTGGCCTCGAGTACTCCTCAATGGCCGACCAGCTCAGCTGACCTATCATCATTCATCATCTAATGAGCACAGACAAGGTAAGAAAGTCAGACATTATTGAGAGATGGATGAACACATTGTTGGTTTTGTTATTTAATACAGACGAGCACCAGACGGATCCTTTATTGGCACCAATTTTCAATATAAAACTGGCAAAAAAGCAAAAATAAAAAAACACTGAGAGCTAGATTTACATCTGTAAGAGCGTAGTAGTGACAATAGTGACAATCTGCATGTAATTAAGACCTGATGGGCGGTTGCAGCAGCTCACTGTACCAGCAGCGACCTGCAGGTGAAGCAGGTGGAGCAGTTCAGTGTCGCTCAGAGAAGAAACAATAATGTGATGCTGCATGAATAAAGCAACAAAATATTTACTTCACCTGAGAATCAAGATCTGTTTCAGTCACTACATTAAAATGATTTTATTTTATATTTCACACTAACTCTACGTATCACTAGATTGTATGTTGTACTTTTGAAAAGCGGCTCTGTAGCTCTGGATTTGTCACTGAACCTTTAAACCTACAAGGTCATCAATGTGTTGATGAGCAAAACAAACACACACTCATGTGGGCGGCAGTTCTGAAACCAAGGTGCTCGATGTCTCTGACGCATGGTCTTTATCGCTGTGCGTGTGTGTGTGTGTGTGTGTGTGTGTGTGTGTGTGTTACTGAACATCCAACGTGTAGCTACTGGTTGAAAATCAATAGAGAAAATACAAAGGATGCTGAGTGTTTGCTCATTTTTATGAAACATCTCTGTTCCAGGTGTGCATGTGGATACAAATACAAGTACAGGCACGGCCTCAGTGCTTTACTTCAGTGTGTTAATGGATGTTAATGACTTCAAATAATTGTTTATATTTCACTCTTGCATTACTTGCTCTCCCACAAGTGCATATGCAATAAAGGACACAAATGTGAGTTTGATAAATCAGACAACATGTAGAGGCTCTGTGAGTGTAGATCCATTTATGTTAGACTATTATGATTTTTAATGATATATCGCTCATTTGTTATCATTAATATTATTTGTTTTCATCATTATATAACGGGAAGTGTTAGTCGCACTGACAGTATAAAGAATGGATGGTGTATGTGTGACGTCAGCTGTAGGTTTCTGAGGATTAATTCTGCATAACTTTAAGTCTTAATATCATTTGAACAGGTGAGTTGTATATAAATTCACCCTCAGTACAGTTGTCATGAACGGGGAAATTAGCTATAGAGACCAAAACTGTTTTTTGTACCAGGCTGTAAACATGTTTATTTCTGCTGTGAATTGTAACATAGGGGCTTATAGAGCTTGACTTGTACTGGAACCAGCCTCAAGTGGACGTTTGAGGAACTGCAGAAATTAGATTTTTTTTCATGTAAATTTAGAGCAGACAGATCAAATAGTCAGTGGTCACTGAAAGAACAGCAAATTATATAGCATACTTTGTCCCATAGATTATTTATGTATGTGTAATTTCTTTCCCGCAGTATAACAAGAATTAATGCTGCAAACGTCCATGTTGAGGAAAACTTAGTTCAGAGATCTGATGAGTGAATATATTCAGCTGGTTTATTTTTGTATGATTAGTCCAACAGCAGCAGCATTTTTAACCAAATGATTTAAAGGCTCTGCTCTGTCTGCACAGAGCACACAGAGCTGCTGATGCTTACTCGTGTAGAAGAATGCACGGTGAGGATTATGTCAAATATCACTCTCTAGAGCAACATCCGTAAAAACTGAACAACTGCCTGTAATACGATTCAGAAATGTCACTGCTTTTTTCTGTACACTTGCACGTCTCTGCCCGCCCCTGAAGACAAAATGGTGCCCTTTAACTGAAACGTCTCCCGTGGCTTTTTCACCTCCAGTCATCCACTCCGCTCCCCAAAGATTACCCAACACACTGAGGGAAGAATACGACACCATTTAGTTATTATCATGCAGAGAGAGGAGGTGTTAATAGAAGAAAGGAAAAAAAAAAGGTGGCGGAGATTTTCTCCAAGCCACTGATGAACAAATCTCCACTGTCAAAACAACATGGGTTAGTGCTCATGCTTCACCGAGCAATGGGAGAAGAAAAGAAGGAAATGTAGAGAGGCAGGAGAGGGACATGATCGCTTGAAATTTGTAATCTATCAGAGGAGGCAAAATAACATGCAGAGCTGAACTCGGTGACCGCAGGTGAGAAAAGGATTACTGGGACCTCCTTCCTGTTTAGAGGTGCCCTCTCACCTCAGACGGGATCCTCTGATTTAATGACTCCAAAGAGGAAAGAGGTTGATACAAAAATGAAGAGCTGAGAGGAGTGCACTCAGACGCACTTCAGGGGGAGTAAAAAAATAGAGGGGGAGGAAGGAGGGTCAAAAGAAAACTGATTAAAGAGGTCTGCAGGTTTGCTGTCATGCACAAGTGTCAGGCTTTTATTTTGTTGGTCAAAAAAAGGGGAAAAAGATAGAAATATACCTTCATCACCGCCACCATCATTACTGTGGAAATCTGCGCCTTGCGCCTTGTTTGAGTTGGCCCCTAGTGTTGAGGAGAAAGGTAGAATAAGGGGAGACATTTAAAAAGAAAAGAGAGGAAAAAGAAAAATGTTTCTTTTCAGCCAAAAAAAAAAAAAAGTTCAAACTGCATGAAAAAGGTTGGAGTGCTGTGTGAGAGAAAAACAAGAGGGAACAGATTCACAGTGAGCTCAACAGGCTGTGGTGTGATGAAGACTCTCTGACTAACAAGGAGCACAACAGCAGCCTGGCAGGGCCCGAACAGCAATCTGTGACCAAACAGCTTCCATCGGCTGAAACAAATCAGCCACACTGGTGCTGCGATGCACACTCTCATTAAGTGTACGGTCGGTGTGCAGCGTGGAGGCAGCCGTGTCAGTCAGACACGGAGGGCCGATGTTTGTCAGCGACGTGAGGAGCACGCAGAGAATGGTTCTCGAGAAAGACGTTACAAAGAAAGTAACGGTGAGTGTTCTGAGGTCAGAATCAGACACGTGGGACAGCTGACAGCTCAGCTGTGGCGCTGGGATCAATCTTCTCTTCTCACTATAAAGAAAGTATTCCACAAAATGTTGAAGCGATCCTTTAAAGATACACTCATAATCAAACATCCTCCTGTTCTGACTAATTCATAACCTCATATGTATATATATCGTACACATTCAAATATTTAAAGGGTCGCTTCATCCAAGTTTAAAAAAAAGACATTTTTCTTTTCATTCAAAGAATTGTTCGATATTTTGTTCAGTACTCCTTTCATGATACGGTAAATATGAAGAAGATGGTTAGCTTAGCTCTGTCCAAAGGTCTGCAAACAAGCACCTTTAAAGCTCTCTGATTAACACATTGTAGATTATATCTGGTTTGTTTAATGTGTGTGTCATGGAAAAACAACAAGCTATGGAATAATAGCAATAAATATAATAAAAGTGAAAAAGCCATATACATCATTTAGAACACTTTGGCTGTGAGTGATTGCTGCAGCACCCCTGCTGGGCCAAGACAAATCATGCATATGCAAATGCATATTTTGCATATTTAATGATCATCATAGTAACAAAAAAAAGTGCTCCAGCTAATGACTAATGGAGTTTTTCAGGAACAGAAGAAGAGTGACTGTCCGAGCAGTGATGGACAAAGAAACACTGACACATCTGAGCCCACCAACAAAACTAAAATCAAACTCAACATGACTGAGGCGGCGTGTTCCCAGCATCATACATGTGTGATGTGACTCTCATCTGCGGTAACAAGTGCAGAGAGACTCCAGAGAGGAGTGAGAGCTGCAGGTTGTGATCACTGTTGTCACATCAACAGCAGGCTCACAGGTCTGAATGAAACTTCAATAGAAGTATGCATGATTTGAAATGAAAAAAAAAAAAAAAGAAAAATGAAAGAAATACTTGAACATATTTGAACGGTATTCATATCCTATCATATCATAATGTCCTTGGGTGGCTCGGGGCGGCATACTATAAAAAGTTTGGAAACCGCTGCTTTAAGCCGTATATATGATTTATAAAATGTGCAAATAGCTGTGAATAAAATATGTGCAGCAGTAATGAAGAGTTATACAACAGTTGTTACTGGAACTGCTTCCAACCTAAAAGATCGTCCCTATAAAGAAATAAATAATGAGATGTGAGCAGGCCTAAGTAAATTCTAAGAACTCTATAAAGCTGTACGGTCTGAAGAGACCTTTTGGGTTCTAAACATGAGGTGGAGTCGCCGTGGTGACGGACATTAGCTGTGAAACAGATCAAGTAATTGGAGATCTTCCAGCCAGCTGGCAGCTCGCCAAATAAACATGAAGCGCAGCAAACAAGCTGAGCTAACAGCAACATTAGAGGCACAAAAGCATCTATTTACTATGAGCCGCTCATTTTCACGATAAGGTCACCGCTCGTTCGCTCTCCATCCTGTCAGACAGCGCTGACCTGTTAGCTCATAACCTGTTGGCGTGACATGAGATCAGGCTCCGGACAAACAGCGTTACTTGTTGCAGATGGTTCAGAACATGCTCATGTTGAGCTGTGGTTTAAATATGGCTGCTAGCTCTGCTTTCTGCTGTTCACTTCAGTTTGGAAAACCAGCAGCTGCTGGGAGAGCTCCAATTACACCAGTCAGCCACAGTAATGTCCATGTAGTCAGGACGCTCATTTACTACAACCTGTGGAGTTTCTGCTTTCACTGCTCGTGTGCTTCATGTAACATTTCAACTAGAACTATTACCGCAAATAAAAAAAGCAGAAGTGGGTCCATTCATTTCAACATCAAAGCCATTATCCTTAATTCTATATTATTATATTCTCTCTCTATATATATATATATATAAAGAAAGAAAGAAAGAAAGAAAAAGATTTGTAACAGCCTTTAAATGTGTTTCTGTTGCCTGTAACCACATTCATTCCTCTCTTTCTACTGCCGACTAGTAAAATATTAAGAAGGCATAATGCAGTATGTTCAGTGACAGCTTCTTCCCTGACTGCAATTACTGTTTTCTTTGTGTGAGATGAAAATATTATAATTATTATTCCTGTGCAAAAACATTTCTGTAAATGCACCAGAGTTAGCTAAGAGGCTATTTTTTTTTTTTGTTGTTTTTTATCTTTAGTCCCAAGACAGATGTTACAAAGTCGCCCTAAAAACTGAATATAAGACTGAAAATACAAAGTTATTGAGATCATGTAGAAGCATGGAGAAGAATAATAAAAAGCAAAGAAAATATTAATGTTAGTAGTATTAATCTTACACCTGTTGAGT
The DNA here is from genome assembly GCA_946959425.1 of Argyrosomus regius. Taxonomy (NCBI): domain Eukaryota; kingdom Metazoa; phylum Chordata; class Actinopteri; family Sciaenidae; genus Argyrosomus; species Argyrosomus regius. Next base: position 14,066,373 of record OX336905.1, read on the forward strand.
ACAGAGCTGAAGTCAGACTGTGGCTGGCCTAGCTTAGCATTAACACTGAATGCGGGGGGAAACAGTTAGTTGAAATGGTTCAACATTTTAGAAAATATACTTTCTTTTCCAACAGTGATAAGAAGACTGATATGAATATCATGTCTGTGTGTTAAATGCAGAGCCAAAATTCACCTACCAACATGTCTAAAGTTCAATGATTGAAACTTTACATCTCATTTATGTGGTTTTAGGGGGAGTTAGGTGTTGTAACAACCTCTTGAATAATAACAGTGTTTATCCATCCACCTTGTGTTTCTGTGCAGCGTCTCTGGATTGTAGTGTGGGTTGCCAGTTTGAGTCAGTGAGCACAGGTTTTGGTTTCTGTAGAGCCACGATAAAACCACCTCACTGTGATGACAAGACTTCAGGAAGGTTTGCAGCATCACTACACCCAGAGATTCCAGTGCTTATGCTAAGCTAGGCTAACTATGCCCTGACTTCAGCTCTGTATTTAACACAGAGACATGATGTTCTCATTACTCTTGGAAAGAAAGTATATTTTTCAAAATGTTGAACCATTCTTTGAAGAGACGCTCTGATTTTGTTCCAACACCCACAAATCCAAAAGTTTCCTCACAGCTCAGTGTTATCGAACAGTGAACTGTGGCGAGTTATGAAGCATCACCAGTGAGTTCAAAGAAAATGTAATAATTGTGATAAAACCAATGGGCGCTTTAACAAAACCATGGAATGTGTCTTTAAAATGGGAGATATAATATGAGCTTATTGCTGCGAGCGCTGCTTCACTGTAACGAAATGAAGCAGACATGATAGAAATGAGAGTTTGTGTTAAAAAAAAAATGGCACTCATTATCCATGCTGCCCAATAGTCCTTGAGTTCTTACACCGTTCCGAATGTATCATCTGTTCATTTCATTGTGCTCCCACCTCCATGATGTGTGCTGTAGCATTCACTGATCAGCAAATGGTGGAGAATAGGTCTCAACAGGCACATAATGTGGCAGCATAGCCGGGATGGTGAAGTGTTTGCACAATATAGCTGCTCACTGAGAGAGCAAGCTGCACAAACACAACCTAGTGCCATGTCAGTGTAACCCGGCCGAGCGTGAGCATCCACATCTGCTCAGGCGGCTCACACACAAACACACACACGCACACACACACACAGGCCTCGACAGCTATGAATACATATATAGAGATGAATGTGCATAAGCTCAGCCTTATGAAATCAACATTTCACAGTGGTTTAATACACTGTATGCAATCACATGTGCTGTACTTGATATGAAAACTCGTTGATCTTAATGTACTGCATGAGGGAGCGAATTAAAGGTCAGGCTTACATTAGCATGAGTATTAGCATGAGTTGATTAGTGTCAATACTGAGCAGAAACTTCAAACTATACAGCTGCAAAGTTATACAGATAATGTGCCTTCTATATGATTCATAGCTTATAATAACTTGTAATTAGTATGTGCCGCGATAACGAGCTTATCTACAGATGATAAGTGTTTAAGAATTTAAATTGAGTGTGTGCTGGATACAGGTGCTCAGTTTTCTATGGGGATTTCTTTTTAAAACTTAATATCTCTATCATTAAGTATACTTTATACTATAAAGTAAAGTAAAGTACATTATCATAAAGAAAAGTCGCTGCATCATCTGTAAAGAGTTACACCTGGAGACAGATGGTGGGAGATTTAAGTGATTTTTAATCATCAAGAAAAATCTGTGTGAACTTTTCAACAACAGAGGAAACTTTAGGGAATTACATGTCTCAAAGATAAAAAACAAACATATTAAACTGCTACAATTTGGTGCATATCGATATGTAGATGGTACATGTTTAAACAGGACAGAGCTGTCTGCAGTTGAACGTACAGGCTACAAGGAGCCCTTCTATATGAATGGAATTTATTGTTGATTTGGACACATTGATATTTTATAAAATGTATTTTTGTAGTTCTTTTATTTGACTGTAATCTCATACGTCACCATATAAGACTTGTTCTTTACCCCACTTTAAAAATAACATTTACTGCATTACACATTATGACTGACCTACTTACTTTTATCCAACTCTTCTTGAGTACAATACTCTAGTACTCTTTCCATCCCCAAGAACAGGGTGATTTCTAATGAGAGCTATTACACATGAACCGACATAACTACTTAAAAATGTGAGCAATAAAGACAGATTTGGAGAAAAATGGGCAAGAAAATATAGATAAATATAGAAATATTGATGGATGGATGGTTTTTGAGTTACCAGTGAGCAAAAAGAGCGACAGAAGAAGAGAAAGGATTGTAATGTAATCACAGCAAAACAAACTGTTTCCCATGTTGATCTGTATCCTTCAGTGTCATGTGATGTCCTGTATTTTTCCAGGGTTGCCTTCAAGACAGCCTGATGGTGATGGAGCTCTGAATCCAAATGTCACATTCATGTTTTATCTGTCGCCTTAAGTGCAGCACTGAGCGGGCTGAGAAAAGGGGAGTTTATGACAGAGATACCAGTTCTCTGTCTCTCTGCCATGTTGTGACCCAGCCTGAGGTCATTTCCTTCTGCCTCTGCCTGCGTATGACTGTCTGTCATAAGGAAACAGAGAATGGCAGCTCCATTCAGAGGCACTTTGAGCACCGGAAGGCCACTTAGTGGTGAAAAAAATGGCTAACAGATCACAGCTGTGGTGTTACTAAAAAGAAATGTTCAAAAGGTAGCAGCATGTTTTCTCTTTGTGAAAGACCTCAGACTGGCTATAATTTACTTTTTATACGTACTGTAAGTCTTGAATTTTGAATATGACGCATGCAAAGGCCTGAAGGACACGTGAGCGTTTGAACACGTGTGTGCAGCCAGACAAAGACGGAATCTGGGGCAGTGCCTCCCACATGTGAAACTCATAATCATGTATTAGATTCCTGCTGCCATCTCTCCATATTTTTGAACCAAGACAGGCATAAATTAAGAGTATTAAGAGTTAATTGTGATATTTGAATCATGTTGATCTGCACTGACTTGTAATCAGGTGAATGGTGTCTCTGTCATTCGTACGTCTGTTCTCACACTATGTAACTTTGGGCTCCGGGTCGGGAAAAGTATGTAACGCTTTACGTCACTAAGTCACACACCACCAACTATTTGACTGATTTTGGTGAAACTGGATCATATTTTATGGAGAAAATGTTTTCTGGTTTTCCCTCTGATGTCCTTCGACTGCTCCGGCTCAACTCTCTGTGATTTACAGAGTTTCCTGATGGACAGTGAAGTAAACTGCTGACAACTGTAGCTGCTGTTAGCTAATGTTAGCTCAGTTTGTTAGCCGGGCTGCCCGGACTGTGAGCTCAGAGCACCGGGGGAGTGTTAGTGTTCATACCACAGGAGTTTTGGACCACCGGGAAAAGGAGGTTTTCTAAAGCAGATGGGGAGCAGAACTAGTGTCATGCCAGAACCGGAGCAAGGCGAGCAGCCATAGTAAGCCTCTATGACAGAGGTGAAGTGGACGGTGACTAAAGAAGGACTAGTAAGTAATATTAGCTGGCTGCTATGTCTTGTACTGTTGACCTTTACGTGTTTTTGATCATAAGTAATGTATATAATGTTGTATTAGCACTTTCAATAGTCAATGTTTGACCATTGTTCAATTGTGAAAGTTTCATTATGGAGAATATGAGTACACAACTTCCTGCTCTGGGCAACAAAACCCTTCTTGGAAATTGTCAATGAGCACATTACCCAACATAACCAATTAGAGGCATTCTATGTAACTAGTAATAATTCCTGGTAACTTGAATGAATCACCGTGCTTTTATTCCATCATCTCACAAAGCTTCCCTAATGGAGGTTTAGACAGAAACCGTGAACGTGAATTTCAGTTTATTTTGAGTTACTGTGCAAGGACACAGCTGTAGTTCCTGGCAGAAACATTACCCAGAAATGACATCTGTAGCAGAAAACTAGTGTCCAGGAAATCATCTTACTGCAGACAATCAGCGATAACCAGATTGCGAAAATTCAATGTGTGGCACGTCCTCATCTTTCATATTATAAACCTCACCGCCTCACTGTGCTCGACTCAAAGCTGAACGACAACTCTCCAGTCACATCGGGGATTATCAAATACAGCAGAAAGGCCTCACACACCTCACTGAAGGTGCAAGTTCCAGTATTTTAGCTCCACTCAGCATGCACCTGTTGGTCTTGCAACATTATGGGTGCAAAAAAAGTAAAGTACAAAGCTAATGTTTAAAATGATTCACAGAAGTCATAGACCTTTTTGGAAATGACAGTGGACGTCATTACATTAATTGAATGCTGCCTCTTACAATCTCCAACCACACTAAATTATTCTAACTTGTTATTTTATATTATGAGAATTCTGCTCAGCCATGGTCGTCTCTAGAACTGGATGAATGTTTCTGTGCTGTGTTGAAGGCCACATGGCATTAGATACAGTAAAGGGTGCATCATTTCGTATGCTATAGATTATTTGCTATTTATAGTGTGTAAAAAAAAAATGACTGTTGGGCCCCTGAATCACCCCCACTGACTCTCTGGCACTCAGTGCTCTGTCGTGTCCAAGTTTGCATTATTAAACATCCAGTACTCCTGTGCTAAAATACCTGGCCCCGGGGCAGTTAGTGTGAGGCATTGGATTGAACAACTCCATTTAAAGCCATATTCTGACTCAGGGCCATTCTATTATACACCTTAGTACTGATAAATCCTACAAATGTACTTCTTCTAAACACATTTTGCTGCAGCTAAAGCTCCAGTATGGAAGTTTGAAAATGGCAAAATCAGACCAAATCAAACAATGGAACAAATATATTTGAGTTTTTATGTATGCATGTGATTATTTTGCTTTTTGTCTCCAATTCATTCTGAAATGAATATCCCATGTTAACCTGCTAATGCTAAATGTAAAACACTGCCAGGTTTCATGAAGACGTGCAAGAGAGTCAACTGTCCAATCAAAGCTTAGGGGCGGGGCTTGGTGTTACTGACAGACAGCCATTTTCCAGCTGAAGAGAGCAGAATGAAGCGCTACAAAGAGACGCTTAGTGAGATCATCTCGGCACAATTGTTGGAAACCGTTGACAGCCAAGGAGTTTGTTGTGTTTGTCCTCAGCTCATAGAAAGGCTGCGAGTCAGCTCATGTCAACTCTGTTTTCTGTTTAAAGATTATACACAGAATGCATATATCTCCCAACTGCAGGCATCACTTCAATCCTACTCTCTCACCCATGTGCCTTAAATGCAAGATAGAAATTGGTACCCTAACTCATTGTTTTTGGTCATGTTTGAAACTGCAAATGCATTGGTCTAATGTGTTATCTGAAATACATAAAAACATATTGGGCTTAGAACTGGAGATGGACCCTGTGTCTCTCATACTGGGCCTCCCAAGCCGACGCTTAACATCCAAACATAATAACAGGTTGTATTGTATTCTTACTTATGCAGCGAGGAAGAATATTTTATTGCAGTGGATTAATGAAAAAGTACCAACTGTTAAAGGCTGGCAAAGCGTGGTGTTTGATCTAGTGCCATTAGAGTACCTTACATGTATATTACATTCAAAAACAGACCAATTCTATAAAGTGTGGGAACCCTATTTGAACTATGTAGAGCCTGGTGTCTCTAATATCATGCTGCAGGGATTTTCTTGACTGCTCATACCGCACATTATTACTGTAACCCTGAGTATTATTTATATGGATCTGAGCTGGTGTTCTGTTTTTTTTTTCTTTTTGATTTGTTTGTCTTGTTTTGTTTACTTGTTTGTTTTACTTTTTATTTCTGCGAACCATATTGTGTCCTTTACTTGTAAAAGTGAAGAAATTAATAAAAATATTGTCAATTGTTAATATTGTTGTGCTGTGATTTGATTTGAATTTCATATCACAATCAAAAACAAATCATTTGGTTCTTTAAGACAAAACGCTAAATAATATTGTAATATTGTAACATGTTTTATTTCATTTACAGTCAACATAAAAAAAGAAATGCACATCACAATGTGGATTAGATTTCACTTAAAGGTTTGTAAATGCTCCATATTCCTGTGCTGTGTGAAACTCTCATGAAGAAGGTGGAAAATGATTGCTTTCCTTCCTGATGATGTTTTTTTATAGTAACACAATCAGAAAAATGATTTAAAAAATAGAAATCCACAAAGTTGATGTTGATTTTATTTCCCACGCCGCTGCAGGCGGGTTGAGTCTGAATGTAGAACACATTTGGCCTGTAGGCTACACCGAATAAAGTGGAAGTGCTGACTTTACACCCTACAAAATTACATAATCACTTGATGTGTTTGGCATCGAGATGCAAGTAAATAAAAGTGAACTGCAGTGGCTCGGAAAATGGAGTCTTACAGCCATTTTCTCTCTCTGTTTACCTCTGTTTACCTCATTTTATCTTCACCCTATAAAGTGCTGCAAAGAGTATTTTAATTTAAGGAACAGCTTGCTCCAACGCTGCACAAAAAGCTGAAAAATGTCTTTTGGTTTGGAGCAGGGAATAAATCATGGGTGCTGCTGAAACATTAGGCTTGTGCCGGTGGAAGGGCGTATGAAAGGAACAGGCGGCTTTAACAGCGCACTGGGTTTAAACATGTGAGCCGAGTGTTGAGCAGTAAGACAGAAGTAATGCCGGAGATGCTGACAATTAAAAAATGGAGACGAGGCAGCCGTGGTATTGTCTCCTCCTCTAGAGAAAGCCCCCCCGAGGAAACATCTTCACTCTGATTAATTCACTATACAGCTGCATGCCACCTCCCCAGTCAGTCTGCAGCTACTGCAGAGGCTGATAAAGCCAGCTTTACTGCCTTTTCACACACACACACACACACACACACACACACACACACACACCAAACTAGCCTCTCTTTCTCTACTTCCACACTTCATACATATCCTCATAGCCTCTTTCTCTCTTTATGCGCTCAAATGAAAAGAGCTCTCGGGCATTTCAGCTGCAGACAGCCAGCACCTTGTCTGCTCGGCCAATGGATTCAGCCGGAAATCTAAAGGGCTCTGACAATACGGTCATTTGAGCATGCTCAGTGTAGGACTGTAGTGGATTTCCTCTTTTAACTTCAAATCAGATGACAAAGAATAGACGTCGCTTAATCTGTCAACCCACTTGAGGTGCAGTAAAACTATAAATCCCTCCCTGATCCACGGCTGGCAGGATATTTTGACATTACACCGGATTTCTGAAAAGGCCAACTCAGGGGATATAAAGATGATGGGCAGTGAGGAGCTCTAACTGGGATAGACATGTCACTGCCTGCTGAGCTCACACTGTAGACACACATTATTAAGAACCTACTCTGCTTCACTTTTGTATCTATATTTGCAATCGTGTGAAGTAATGTGATATAAAAATTGAATGCAGTACATTATCTACATCTACAAAGTGCTGTTTGGTCCATTTACCAAGCCTCACATTTCCTTTTGTGTTTGGGTAAAAGAACTCGATAACTCCACTTTGGGTGGTTTTCACGTACAATCTGAAGTCACTGCAGTGTGTTTTCCTTCAGGTTCACCTCACCTCCAAACACACACACTGGCTGCCATTGCTTTCAAAAATCCATTAAAAATAGCTTAGAGACATAGTGCTGCCTGGACTAATGTAGTGCATCATGTTTCACAATGCCTGCTCTGATGAAAACCTTTCAAAAGCCCATTGGATAAATGGATAAAGTCATCGTGGTCGTGCTGAACAGCACTATATTTTGAATGTCTCTGGCATTTTGGACACAATGTGTGATGCTCAGCGATAAATTAAAGACTATAATGGGCACATGTTATTAGGAACCTTTATAGATGAACAGAAATCATTTAGATATCAATAACAATAACCTAAACTGCATATAGATTATGATGAATCAATAAGACAACTGACTGAAAATGTATCTACAATCATCAAACTGTTGAAGTCATTTTTCAATCCCTCCATGGTTCTAGCTCCTTAAGTGTGATTTGCTGCTTTTTTTTATTTGTAGTAAGAAAATCTTTTGTTACATCAGCAGAAATACGTAAAAAAATAATTGTAGTATATAAACAGCTACAGGAAATGTTAAAGAACACAAAATGATTTAAATGATAAAATGTTTTGAAAATATATTATGACACAAAGTTACAGAAATGATGTAGTAAACTGACTTTCTTTAGAATTTGTCCCTTGGAGCTCTGGGAAATTTTTGTGTGAGGTTTTATAGACTAAACCACAGGTCACTAATAGGTGGACCGCGGCCCGGCTCTGGGTCTTTCTTTGTTTGATTTGAGTCGTTGACTCTACACAGTGCAGATGTTGATACAATGACAATGCTGCTTCAATATATCTAAAATAATTGTAATGTATAACTAATTTCGTTCCATCCCATGTTTAACATGTGTTGAAATGACAAATAAAACTCCTTGAATCCTTGAATCCTTGAATCCTTGAAACAAGATGATGCTGCAGACCTGAACATGAGGAAATGTTCTCTATCTGGACCTCCTTACCCCAAGATTAAACAAAAAACAACTGACCCTAGTCCATGAAGCTGGACGTGGTCTATCACTAAGCAGCAACCTCTGTGGCAGTGAATTGAAGCCAACACGGAAGTGCCAAAACCTGCAGTTCCTCAAATGTCCACCTGAGGCTGGATCCAGAAGTGAGTCAGTCTCCATAAGTCCCCATGTTAAAATGTCCAACTTCACAGCAGAAATAAACATGTTTACAGCCTGGTACAAAAGACAGTTTTGGTCTCTATAGCTAATTTCCCCGTTCATGACAACTGTACTGAGGGTGAATTTATATACAACTCACCTGTTCAGATTATATTAAGGCTTAAAGTTATGCAGAATTAAGAGTGTAGATGCTTTGATTGACAGGTGGGTGCCGTTACAGGTGGCTTGTCTGAGCACCCAGGCTTCATTTAGCCCGCCTCAGCGCCACACTACATCTCTTTGACCATTTTTAGATTGGCTGAGAGGTGTCAGAGGCAGGACTGCAGCCAGAGACACCACACTGAGCAGCTCTATAGAGACCTATCAGGGACGTCATGAAGACCACGTCAAATCAAACAGCCAATCACATCCACCATGGACGTTAACAGACAGCTAATGAAAGAATATAATAGGGTATAGTAAGAGTTAGTTAAATACATAATATGTGGATGTGGTATCAGAGAGGAATGACTGTACAGTACATTTCCACAGCAGTTTCATCTGTACAACAGAGTGATGTCATGACTTTGACCTCTCTTTCTCAAATACAGTGAAACTCAAAACATCCTGCAGATTTTTAAACTTGAATTCTGTTGTGTATCTGAGCAGCAGAGAGGTAAATATGACATGACTGTTGCTGTAGTAGACAGTCACTGATGTGGATCTTTACATTATACTGCATGTATGAATCCATGACTATGCTTTGTGATGCACCCTACAAGAAAAAACATTGTTATGGTTAGAAATGACGAGTTCAAGCAGATAAATCAGAACTGAAAGGTGAAAAGGTTTGCAGCACACGGAATTCTACAACTAGAATCTACTACTCCTCTTCCATATATTGTACATATGTGTCAACTACATATTATGATTTTTATCACTGGGTTGCTCAAATTTATTTCAATCTCAATGTGTAATCTCTAAGAACAACAGACAGTCATGATATGAACTGATTTTGGATCAGCCCTAGATTGATACACACATCATGATTTATAGTATATATAGTTTTCCATGGTCGGGTTAGCAGTAAGGTCGTCAAAAGTGTTTTAATACTGAAGCTATAGAAATTAAGATATAAACAGATCCACAATCAGATTTTCAGCCCCAGGCTGCACAGATGAAACAATGGGGAAGAAAATCATTATCATTATTAGTATCATTATTATTACTATTTAATCAACCGGTCCTCAACTGTTGAGGAATGTTTGATTGAATATTCATAAAAAATGTTAATTACTATCAACATTATTACAAATGTGTGTGTTAATGGCTTCCTGTACCAGCTCTGTGTGCAGGCTGTTGTGCTCTTTCCGCTGTGTTATCCAGAATAGTTTTTTATTATTGTGTTGAAGTTTAAAATTCTGGTATCGTGACAACCTTAGTTAGTTGCTGTGTCAGACACTGAGCTGTTTACCTTGATCATGTGTTGGAGGTGCTCTGGTCACTAAGAGCCTCTTCATCCAACAGCTCGCTGTGTCTGTTTGGACTGTCTGACACACTGACCAAATGTCCACATGTTCATGGGTGAACAGCAGCACTGTTAATGAAGCTCCACTATCTCTGTGACAGACACATTGCATTGCACAGCCCTGACATGGCTGAAAACCATCAGTGAACTGTAAAACAAGGCTGATGTGTGACATTACAGACAGGTGTCAACTTAAAAAACACTTTCAGAGGCAGAGCTTTGTCTCTACACACATCTGTCCAAGACAGGGAGGACACCACCAATAATGTAATAAAGCCAATAATGTAATGCCTGCCAATAATGTTATTGGCTGGTTATTACGTTATTGGCGTAGCATTAAAAACCTGTTATCCGATAATGTAATAATACATAAATAGGACTGCAATTCTTGGAAATAAAAGATTATTTTGCAGTTTGTGTGCAGTTTGCTCATCAAAAATAGATATAGTGGATGGCATAGTCATATTCATTCATCAAGGGTACGTACTATGCAGCACTCTCTCTCCTTAATTATGGTTCTAAGAGCCAATTTGAGAATTATTTGTTGTACAGAATCTTTATTTAGAATATTGTTTATTTGCTTAGATATGTAAATTCATAATTTCATGTATGGAGGAATATTATTGAATTCATTACTGTGAAGTGTATATGGTAGTTAGATCACTTAGTGGAACGTGCTAGAATTCAGGAAGAGAACAGTGGGAGTGAACATGTGACCTACATGTGTTTGCTCAGTGTTAGATGAAAAAGTCTAATCAGTCTAGTTATTACTAAGTTATTACATTATTGGCCTGTTGTTACATTCAAAATGGCCAAAATTATTATGTTATCAGCAGGTATTACATTATTGGATGTAATTACATTATTGGGTGCTACAGGCCGTCATGGGCTGGGTGTGGTTGACCCCACTACCCAGCAGGGGAATAAACACGTTGTATTCTAAATACAGTGCAGCTGGCCACTGATTTATTGCACTCAGTCTCTTCTGGAGTACAATAACTTTTTTATAGTGAATTATTCGAGAAAAGCCCCCGACCGTGCGCCGACGCAGGATTGTGAGATTATCCCACTCCTGCACTTTTTAATCTACCGTGTACTCAAGAGCTCAGACTAAATTTAGCGCGGAGCTGTCAAAGATCTCAGGCAGACACACACGTTAATGTGCTGCACTATCCGTCCAGAGGCCGTAACATGCTGTCCCGCTGCCTTAAACAGCTCGGCCAGCCTGGTCCCTCTGACCTCCAACCACTCCGACCAGCCACTGCTCGACACACTTTTTTTTTTACAAGTCCTGTACATGGCATTGTGGGTAAAGTGCTCCGCCGGTAGTGTCACACCCACTCCACATCACAAGAGCTCACTCAAACGAGAACATTATGGACGAGCCTTCAGCCTGAGAGCAATACAGAAGCTTACGTCGTGCACTTCTTTTTATTTCAATCTTACATCACTTTTGGTCAACAGCACTCTCGTCATTTGTATTACAAAGCAACGTGGACCGACGGAGCTCTCAGGACTCAGAGGGCTCTGAATTTCCTCTTTTGGACAAACCAGACAAGGCAGACTGCCAGCGATGTGGAGGGGAAGGAAATGAGAGGTTATTACATATTACATTATTGTTACATTACTCACAGGAAAGGAAAAATGCATTATATAAAAATGCATTAGCTTGTTCCTGCAGAAGGCCAGCATTTTATAAGCTTTTGCATTTGAGAGTGGAGCGTTGTCCAATAAAGTCCAACTAAAATGACAAATAAAGAGAGCTCATCATGTCAAATGATTTTTAAACTTATTGTTAATAGCAGATTTTTTCTTCATTATAGAGAGAACAAAAGCTCTTCAGGGAAATGTCAGAAATGTTCCCTTTTCTCTCGGCCTCTAAAGGAGCTTGTCGGAGAATGTGTTTGATTGACGGCTGAGCTGGCGGGCTGAGCCCTGGAAAACAACTTCTCTGTATATGTAGATGGAAAACTAACAGCATTCTGTCTAATTAATGCACAGATACGGGGCACAACCATTAACCCAAAAATATAAACTATAAATTTCCCCTTATTGATTTCAGATTTCTCCTCAGGAGAACAGGACGTGATTTACAAGGCAGACTGAACTGCGTGCCATTTCATCTCGACTGAACTTCAACGGAGTAAAATTAGAAAAACATGAGCTGCCAATCAAAAATGATGTGCAGTTTTTAATCTAATTACTCTGACATATCCAGCATTGCAGTACCTGGGGCAAAACTGGGTGCACGAAGCAGACTACTCATGGCAGCTTCATTCTGTTTAGCCCGGAGCACCAGAAACTAGTGCTCCTATTCTGGAATATTACATTGCTCAGTGTTTACTGAGAAATACGAGAAATTCTCAGATAGTGGCCGGAGCCTGTATTGATCTAAACTGCAAAGAGAAAAAGACCCTCATTTAAAATGGAATATTCCTTTAACTTGAGTTTAGGCTAACTCAGCACATGTCCTCCATGTTTACCTGTTGTGTTGTTAAATCAGTATTCAGGGTCCATTCCACATATATAATTTAAGAAGGATTAAACCTGTAGCAATGATATGGCCTTTTTTTTAGTATATAGCAATAATTTCTGATGATGTCATTAAGATGGATGCATTGTGAGCTGATGTGCTTGCTGTAGCTGGCAGTAGTCACAGCATCTGCTGCAGGTCTGATGGTGCTGACTGAAACTCCAGCATCGAACAGCCGCCTGCAGCACAACCCACTGTCACAACAATCCCACTTTAAGGTTATAGATGTGCTAAGTCTCCTGACAGCCCTGAATCACATTCAGAAACATTAAAGAGCTAACATTACCACCTTCAACAGGCGAGACAAGATTTAAGACTTTGTTTCAGATACACTGACTTGGAGGGCCTAATTTTTTCAAGATCACAGATGTGAAAGAGTGGAGAAAGTCAGGTATCACAATAGCTGGACATTTTGACAGCTGTTGGGGCAAACTGTCCGTCCAAAACTGGACTGACTGACTTTTTTCTTGATGATTTCATGCTTGGCAAATGCAAGCTAAAGCTAACGATGAAGCATGTTTGATGAATACTTTTAAGTCACTTTCTAACTTTTTATTATTTTACTAATATTAAGTGATTTTGGCTTCTGACATACTTTACTTGTTGACTGATTATTGCTAATTTATTGATGATTGATTAATAATTTATTAAAGATTAATGTCCTGATTTTTCATCTTCTGATTATTGAGTTATGTAAATATGAGTCATACACTGATGATTCAGTTCCTGGATGATGGTTCGGTAAACATTTTTATAAGCATGTCATATTTTTTTATGTAGTAAAAAATCCAATTGAATCCGAAATGTAATTCTCCAAATGTGGTTGTTACAGTCAGTTACATTAATTAATAATGTATTAACTTTCTACACTGACAATTTGCAATTCAAGCCTTTCTAAAGGGCACAACCTATCCTTGTCATTTTAGAGTTTTAAATAAAAACATCAACAGAAAGAAACTGAGATTCATCGATGCTAACTTGCCCCTAAAAACAGCAGAGAAAAACAACTGGAAACAATCAGTGAATAAAAAGAGTATCAAAAAGAGTCACTGGGAGCAGCAGAGTGGTGAGTATGGCATGATTGTGGTTGTACTGATGAGTTAGTGCTAACAGAGGCCAACAGAGCTCTGCAAATTCCTTCTCAGTTTTTTCACTCTGCTATATTAATGACTGGCTTTTATTTGTTCAAGCCAGTTTCAGTGTTTTTAACATTACTATTGGACAATCTACTGTATCAAATATAATAACTGAAGTTATGAAGCTATGAAACTAGATTTTGACACATCTCTTAGAGAGCATCTGTAGCATCCTGGTGGCCGAGTGTTTAAGTCTTTTGTGCCCTGTTCAATTCTGGACGGCTATCTGTGAACTAAAAAAATGTCCAAAAAAAATTAGGTGTATCCTCAAGCAATGATATTCACTTTAACATGAATCACAAGTAACAAGTACCATTTCTTCTAAGTAGAGAATGACTGAGACTTTCAGTAAAATACCACCTCAAAGTTCAAGGTAGACCTGCACAGGCAGGCGTGAAATACAACAGGGAAAAACACAAAGATGGGAAGAGGCAGAAGACAGGAAGAAAACAGTCAGTTGACCTACCGTCCTCTGTGGGGACGTAGATGTTCAGGTAAAGGCAGTCCTCACTCTGCTCCTGGACATAGGTTACCACTGTATCCAAGTTGGCGGTGAACCACACAGGGAGCATATCATTGAGTAAAAAGCGATCCTCTAAGAACTGAGGACAAACCGGAGCAAACTGAGTAGCATTCCTGATGCCCGGCCAGGACATGGGTGGCTCCGGTGGCTGGAATCTCCGCTCCCCCGTTGGGGCCAGCGCATACGGGATCCCCAAATACTGCTCCACTGGTCCCAGGATCTCATTGGGTAATGTAACTTTCACTCCCCGCAATTTCCCATAGTTGGTGGTGACCACAGGGTGTTGTTGTGCCTGAACAGTGGCCACACAGATGGACGCCAGCCCCATCCACAGCAGAAGGTTGGCTTTGGCCATGGAGCGACACATCCATGAAGGGCCTCCGGGTACTGACATGCTCCTGCTGTGCTGAGCCTGAGCCTGGCAGGTCGTGGTTAGGGTCCACCCTCCGGTCCTCTGCGCCCCCCCTTCCCCTCCACCGAGATGCTTCCTGCTCCTCCTCAGGCTGTGAGCTCAGTGAAGGAGCCCCAGTCAAAAAAAGCAGCTTTCTCAGAGCTCCCCATTCCGAGAGCTTGCATGGAGATCGACGGCTGCTGTGTGATTCCCCAGTCCAGAAGAGAGAGCCTAGGATGCTCTGCAGTTACCTGGGCTCCAGCTTGATGGGATATCCTGAAAGACAAGGGAAAAAAAAGGAGTTGATCCACTATAAAGTCTCTATTTACATGAATCTATTTATCCACACAGCAGATGTGAGTTTAACACCAGATTTAGCCGCAGTGTTCAGTGAACTGTCCAACAAAACTGTCAAATCCTGGAATCCTCGATTGTTGTATCTATGCTAAGAGGGGTTCCAAGGATGGTGATTCTCTATTATTCAAACTAAAAGATCCTTGAATATTAAATATTGGATGGATTGCCAAGAGACTGAGTTCATCTGCACATTTATGGTCCCCAGAGGATAAATCCTGCCAAACCTGGAGATCCCCTGACTTTTTATCTAGTGCTAAGACACAGTTGACATTTTTGGTTTTGTGTGAAATGTCTTGACAGCTATTGGATGAACTTCCATGAAATTTAGTTGTCTCAAGGTCCCCAGAGGATGACTGTTACAGAATGTGGTGATTCTCTGACTCTTCTACTGGAGCTTCCAGCAGAGTGACGCTTTGGTTCAGATTAAAATGTGTAAATCTGGCAGGTACTTTTTAATAATATTCAATCTGTAATATCAATAGTGTGACAAATCAATCTTAATTTAAGTGTTTACTTATTTGCTTTTCTTACCATTGATCAAGATATCAAGAATGAACTCTCGTGTATAAGCTCAACAGGTCTTGCAATGCACTATGACTGTCTATTGCAGCCATGTTGCCCTCAGTAAACTTGTTTTCTTCATTAATGGAAAATGAAGGATACTAGCGAGCCCTGCAGAACAAATAATCTTGACACCAAACCATCTGATATGTGTAAGCATTTTGGATTTGACACCACAGATGAAATGGATAATGTAAACAACTACAACCTTTGTCGAAAACAGTCAAACATTTGAATTTTTGTGGGTTTTGGTAAGTTTTATTTGAGGAATTTGGTTAAAATAATTTGATGACAGTTACTTCTCAGCCTCCTCTGCAAGAGCATTTCAGAAAGCCTGAATTAGACATCTGCTCTGTGGGCTCGGAGGCATCTCGTGGACATTTGTGTCAAAACTAGATGCCATGCCACTTGTTCAATTCAATTTCCAGTTGAAACTCTCGCCTCATTCCACTGCCCCCAGGTCATGAGACACTTTTTAAATATATATTGTTTATATTTTAAGTGGCTTGGTTGAAGGAAATCTCACGGCTGACTGCTAGAATGTCGATTAATTACCCTCTCACTCAAATAACAGTGGGTGCCACTCAAAAGTCACGCCAAATCAATTATTAAATCTCATGCTGACCAGCTCTGGCTCCTTTCTGATATCAAATATGAATGAAAGGGCCGCATGAATAAATGAATGGATTTCTGCTAATAGAGTCAAAGTACATGCCAATCTCTGCAAGCAAGATTTTTAAACCAAACGTGGATTAATGAAACAGAACAGAAAAGGATTCGGGTTAGTGACTACAGCAGCAAGGATCTGTCATGTAGGCCTGTCTGCCTGAGAACACGTCGGCTCAGACAAGAAAATGGCTTTAGAAATGCTGCTAAAAATCCACCTCACCACAGTGTCATGTATTAGGATGGTAACATACAGGAGCTGGCTTGAGTTTCTCAACACCACAACAAGCAGCAAATGCTTCATTATGTATTAGGACGTAGAAGGAACGAAGCCGTCACAGGATGGGTGTGATGAAAATGTTTTTCACTTATGCATTTCAATTGCTTAGAAAATGTCCATCCATTTGAATTACATATGGTACGTATATACGTTTAATAAAAATTAATAAACTTAATGTGAAGCAAGTAATAAGATTTATGTAATAGTACTAATAAACTCAATGTGCTTCCACTACACAGTAATGTAGTAGTAACCAGGTTTATGCAGTCAATATTAATAAACCCAATTTGTTGCCAAACCCAACAACAAAAATGAATGTACTCATTTTGAGAAGATCAGAAAAGTATTGACAGTTTAATACATTGTTGTTTTCCATATGGGTTTGTTAATACTTAAAAAATAGAATTATTCCAGTTTCAACTTTTAATTCTGTCACCGCCCAGGTTATGTTAAGAAAATATGTTGATAAATTGCGTGAACCAACCCTTTAAATATAAAAAGCTATCCTACCCTCAGGCTCATTTCAGAGCCATCAGCAGTGTTTCCATGGCAACAATTAATGACACCTGCTGACAACTGGCAAAAATGTTTCACAATTTGTGTTTTGTTAACAATGTTGTGGGAAGAGGAGGTATTTTCAAGACTACAGTAAACAAGTCCTTAAAAGTATTTTGAGAGGAAATTGGATTCTTAAATTTCTGCTGCTGGTACTCTCACGGATGATTTCCAGGCAAACGTCCTTGTGACTCTTCAGAACTCCACTGCTGCAGAGAAAGAGGCCGAGCCACATGCTTTCAAATAGTTAAGAATAAGATAGACTTTTCTGAAGCAGTGTTTCAGCTGCCATAATATGCTATTTCTGATATTCGGTTGGTAGCACCTGTGGTTGACTACAGATGGCTCAAGTTTCACTGTGATGCTTACAGGATTACAGTGTTGGTGCTAGTCATCATACTAAAATCTATACTTTAGTTGATGTTTGCTCAGCTCAGTTTACACTCCCATAAAACACACACTCTGCAAACATAGTTTCCATAGACAAGTGTAGGGTCCATATTACTTAACATCTCAGAGAAGGAAATCAATCCTGACTGGACAAAAATGATCTGTGTAAAGCATTTTTGGTCTTACTTATAGAAGGAAGCACATTTTACCAGCTTCTTAACTCAGGAAATGACTCTTGCTGGTATAGTCAGGTGCGTGTACACATTTTGTGGGAGGAAAATTGTTCATTAATGTCCATGATTAAAAAAATAGTTTTGCTGGAGGCTAAAGAGAGAGCTCTGCAAAAGCCAAGGTCCTCCCAAGCTCAAAGCGTCAGGGAACATAGTTTTCAAACAGTGATGATTGATGTTGGTCCCAACAATTTCTTTTTATGTCCTTTCGGTCTCACAGCAACTCAGATAATCCAGATTCTTTCATTTTAAAAACACATGTGAAATTTAAAAAAAAAACAAGGAGAGAGAAAAGCAAAGAAAGCAAGGTCACAAGGTCCTCAACATCTAAAGGCACAAACTGTGGAATCGTGGTTGAAAGAGCAACTGGGCCCATCCAGAGATCAGCTGGATCCTGAGACACTCCAAACGTGCTGAAGGTCTGCATCCAACCAACTCTGAAAGAAAATACACTTTTACAGGAAATCTGCTCCACGCCTGCGTTTCTAACGTGACAAAGAAGAAAAGGCATAACTGTGACAAACTCTGGCAAACACTACCGCTGCATCTCCAGCACACCCAAGTGGGGATGTGTGAAGATATTATTACCCTGCTGCCTGCTGAGAGAGACAGCCGACTCAAGCCGAGGGGCCACGTGGGATAGGGTACGCTTGAAAATGCCAGAGAGCTCCAGGAAGCTCCACATGAGAAAGAGAGAGATATATCAGCTGGCCAAGCTGCGACATGTGACAGAGGACATCTGAGAATGCCCGAGAGCGGCCCACACAAGAAACACTACATCTCTTCCCACTGATGTGTGCAGATCCTTCAACACCTGGACCCGATGGCATCTCTGGTTGAGCTTTCATGGTGTGCAGATCAACTGGAAGCCATTTTCAACACGTCACATCTCTGGTCTGTAGTCCCCACATGTTTTAAGCAGTCCACCATTGACCAAAACCCACTGCCTAAACAACCAGCCAGTCACCATCATGAACAGGAACATGTGAGATCTTAGGGTGCCCTCTTATTTGTGTATAAGCTTGTCATCAAGCTCAGAGGCTGTGGGCTCAACACTGTGATTGGATTTTAAACTTCCTGACATGTAGACCCAGGCGGTACAGATGGGCATCATCACATTATCCACCATGACACCGACACTCCCTGTTCACACACACACACACACACACAACAGTGTGGCCACCCACAGCTCCAACACCATAGAGTTTGAAGACAACATGACTGTCACAGTGACAGGGAGAAGGACACGCCTTCAATCAAACTACAGTGAGAGAAAGTCAGCAGCTTCAGGTTCCTTCCAGGTTCACGTCACAAAGGACCTGACCTAGACCCACCACATCGACACCATCACAAAATCAGCGACAACGGCAACATGGACTCCATGATACTCTGCAACTCCTACAGCTGCAGCACTGAAAGTATCCTGACTGGCTGCATCACAGACTGGCATGGCGGCTGCACCGCCCTCAACCTCAGGTTCACCAGGATGAAGCTGCAATCCATGGACCTCTACACCCAGCAGTGAAGGAAGAACCCATCACCCCTGTCCCAAACCGTCTGGTAGATGATACTGCAGCATCCAGTCCTGGACCATTAGACTCAGCGACAGCTTCATCTCCCAGGCTGGAAGAATGTTGAACTCTTGAACTCTCAAGCTCATTACTGTCACTGTCTGTATGAATTTATATTTTACTAATGTTTACAAGCTATTAGACCATCACAGGACACATTTGTGTGCATTAGAACTAGCAGCTAAAGTGGTTTAACATGGTAAACTGGTAAACATTGAGATATTGACATTCAGAGCATGTTAACATGGTGGTATTAGCATGTAGACTAAAGTACTGCTGTGCCTATAACCTCCGAGCTGTGGGCATGTCTGAAAAACAATGGGACCCTGTAGGGTGCCAAGCCTGACAAAGCTCCTCAATATACGCTTCTTTCTCACTGACATCACATGTATGTCTCTGAATTAAGTAGCACAATAGTTAAAAGTAGACCTTCTCTTTCCTTACAGAGGTGTAGTAATGTAATAGACCTTTCACAGCAGACATTTTGACATGAAATAGGGTCAACCAGGTGTTTCCAGTGATACCAGTTAAGGTTCCGTTCCAGTTGCTGCAGCAGAGCCAGCATGCACCACAGCAGCACCCGGACTCTCTTTGACCACCTTAATTAGTTTCATTACTAACATCTGTGTTAACCTACTATTTCATGTCAAAATGGCTGCTGGGAAAAAAAAATTGGTCCATTATACTCATACAGGAAGATTAAAACTCACAATGCATGAAACACAAATAGTATTTGTTACATGTGAACTCAGTACACCATTTGTACCATCTGTACCATCGTTAGTTAACCATGCATGTCTATTGTTTGTTTTAATCATAGTTCAATCAGTAATCATCTTTTTATAGATACTGATTATCGAGTCGTCTTTTTATTATGTTTGGTTATATTTTGTAGTTAAACATCTTAGGTTAAAATAAAAACACTTACAAGTATTGTTAAATTAAGTTCAAGTTTATTGGTTCATTTCTTTGTATTACTTACCATACACACCATGTGGTCCAGAGACAAAAGAAGGAATTGCTCCTATACTTCCTGTATTTATACCCTGGCTGACATGATTGGGTGAATTAGAAACCTAACTTTGTGAAGTCTCTGTATTTTGGAAACCAGTGGAGTTACCTCCACTAATGGTACAGCCAGAGCTCATGCCAGGTGAACAAAGACTATTTAAGCAGTTGCTTTTTGTCTGTCAGGGAGAATGTGGAACATAGTGTTTATCAGGTGTAGTGATGTGCATGTGAGTTTATGTGATTGTATTTTGTACATATTTTCATTACACATGTAGCCTTGTTGCACTTAAACCTTGATGGTTTTTGGAAGAAAATCATCTCCAGTCTGCCTCCTGCTTTAGCCACTCTGGTCAGGCTTCCCGACAAGCCCTGACAAACTAAACACTGACTCTAGATAAAGCCTTTTGTGCGTTTTGTATCTTCACATCTGCATGGACTTTATGACTTTCCTATTGAATTTGACTTGAATTGTGTTCATGTTCATTTCTAACAAGGCTTTTAACAAGAACCAAGAACCCTAATCAAGACTATATTCTGTAACATGATCATGTGTTGTCAGTGAGAGTCTCAGTGGACACTGACAGAGCCCAGAGGACCTTTCTCACATTACATAGTAAATCCATGTGCTGATTCATAAGAAACTCCAGCAAACATGGTGTGAGTCCGTCACGTCACGGTCCGATTCACTGTAAATAGAGCGACTCCACAAAGTGTCACCAGCTCTGGGACAGAGTTGTTCATGTATTGATTAAACTGACTGTGAAGTAATATCACTGTGGAATTTCCATGGACACACATGCACTGTTGACATTTTAAAAGGGTATTTCATTCATTTGGTTCAGTCTTTGGTTGACAAAACACTATTGCATGAGTCTTTAACAGGGTGTCGCTGTGATTTTAGAAATATTGAGGTCATGAAAGGTTTACGACCAAATTAACCCGCTCACTAATATTTTAATATTTTATTCTTATTTAGCTTATCTATCCAGTTAACAGGTCAATTAATGTGCAGTTGCAATAGTCAAACCAGGATGTAATGGAAGCATTTTCACAGTTTTCCAAGTGCTTTGCAGATAAAAACATTTTTGCAATGTTACAGAAGTACAGGAAGCAAGATTAAACAAAAGTCACGCAGCAACAAAAATGTCTTGCTTGTTATAAAATGTGACACTGAGACTTCTGCACTGCATAAGAATGCATACTGATATGATGCTTTTGAAATTAAGATAAGCATAAATTGAGATTTGTAAAGAACCGAGAACTAATCCCTGAGGTACTCCATGGATAGTGGAGGATTTAAATTCCCTTACAGTTACATAAAATATGTTTTGTAGTTAGTAATTAGTTTTTGGTAGCTTGATCAAGCACAAATTTGTCCAGTAAAATGCATATTCTAATCACAGTACTGTATATACTGAAATAACATAGGCAGGGCATTATAGTTTCGGTTTATAATGTGCTTTGCTGGTGTATCACACACTTGCATGGTAGTCCTGGAGCCTTTAGGTCGCCTGACGGTCAGAGGGTCTTAGAGGAGACAAGTCAGACACTGTTACCAGGCGGACTAGCACATTGCTGGTTTTGATCTTTATAAGAAATAAGAATAAGAAGAAAAGTCTAGAAAAAGACAGCCTTTAATAGCAGAATTCTAACTCCCAGGAAACCTTGGCATTCAACTATAATGAAACAGTTAACTCACATTAACAGCGTCTCTATTGAGTGTTATTATGACCCTGAGTTACTGAACACAGAAGCCTAAGAATAGAAGATAATAGATCTCCATATTTACCCCACAGCCTCTCCTCTCTGCACATTTGCATATTAATAAGGAAAACTGATTTTCTTTAAACGATTGAAGCTTATATTAATACCACAAGTGGAAAGACATAAGCATGTTAACAAATTATTATGATAATTATTGATTCATTAAATCGCTCATTCTATGTTTACTATATCGAGGTAATTATGGTCGGACATTTTGTAGCCCCTTTACTTTTGACTGTGTTGAAATTATACTTTCAATTATTCTAATCATATAGAATAATGATATATAATAATAATAATGATCCAGCAACAGGAGATATATAGCCTTGAGCACCTCATTTTCCATGGTAGTCCAGCCACAGGCTGTTTATCACGGGCTGTTTGCCTACAGGAGCGGTTATATAGTGATGAAATTTATACTGTATGAAGAATATCAGTGGCTGTGTGTTCGCCTCACATGGCAGCACAGAAATCGTCAAACAGTAAAAGGGGCGAACGCAGCGGCGCTCTGTGCAGGTGAAATTGTTGCTCATTGTTCACCGAGGTTATATGCTTGTAAATGTTTCTGTGATAAATCGACACAGCGTACAGTATTTGTAATAATGTGGCATTTTATGAAAAAGTGTCCTTCAGATGGCTCGGGATGAATGCAGAGCATGCTCTCTCTGTGGCTCTCCTTGGCAGAAGCGCACAGGAGATTGCGAACATTGTTCTCA
The DNA here is from genome assembly GCA_946959425.1 of Argyrosomus regius. NCBI lineage: Eukaryota > Metazoa > Chordata > Actinopteri > Sciaenidae > Argyrosomus > Argyrosomus regius. The sequence continues at coordinate 14,089,253 of OX336905.1, forward strand.
CTCTTAATGATTATAGGAGATAAGTCTTATGAATATCAATGAAGGCGCTCGCTGTCATTTGCATTTCAATCATTATGAAATGATCCTGTCAGAGGCACCCTGTCCTCCTCACCATAAAATGTCACAGACACTTTGAACCACTGCAGCTGATAATTAGCCACATATACATATGAATCGTGATGTGTTTGTGTGTATGTTCATGCATTTTTGTGTGTCTCCTTGTCAGGACAGAAAAGCTTCTGAAGCATAATTTGAACCATGACGGGGGTCAAATTAACTCAACGGAGTGCCACATCTTTTCACATGCAGAGTATATTGCATACATTCTAACAGGTAATGGTTACTGTCGGAGCTAAATTAGTCTGAACTGCTGCCGGGCTGTTTTAGACGTATGTTGTGTCTGGAAAGCAACAGAATACAAAAGAGAGTCATGAACTCTGCTAACAAAAAATAATGCTATAGGAGAGGAAATACACCATCTTTATAATTTAATTAAATCATTCTAATGAGATTATTGGTAAACCGGAAGCTTGTAGAATGACATCTTCATCTGACGAATCCAAAAGTTATAAAGGCATCAGTGTGCTCCAAGCAAAGGGCTTGAGGTTGTTGAGCAGTATCTGAACCCGCACCGGACACCTTTCCATCATCCTCGTGTGAAAGGTTCATCACATTGTCCTTGATTATGACGACAGGCTTTTCACTCAGATGACACTTTGTATGAACTAGCTCATTTCAAGCACAGCCTGGCTTTTAGAAACACCCGCCTATCTAACCATTAACCGTACCTGCTTATCCTTTACAAGGTTGCCAGGGCTGGCGCCTATCCCAGCTCATACTGCATGAGAGAAACTCAGAGTGTTCTCAGTTTGGCTTTGTAAGTTGATTTCTGTTTGGACGTGACGGTTTTTGTTTTGCTCCATCTTTTGTTTCTTATGTATTCGTCCCATCAGTGTCATTAACAGCTACCGTAGTGGTCGCAGTCACGGTCAAGGAGCAGTTAATGTTTACACGATAATCGAAGAAATGTGTGATTTCTGTGAATTGACTCATCACCTGTGCATTGGTCCAGAAATACTGAACTCAAGTCAAACCTTTATTAAGCCAACTCCAGTCATTTCTCCTGCCACTCAAGACACCCTGCTACAGTTTGCTTGGGGCAAATAGGGATCTCACTTTGGAGTTTAAGCTGTGGGTGATTTTAAGATACACTGCCAGCTAACAGAAACTTTGGGAATCTTTGGGGAGCTTTTGCAGCACATATAGCGAAGTGGCGTATTTTAGAAAAAAGAAACAGTACACACTGTGTCTATACCTTATCTCTCTAGACTGAAATACTGAAGACATGACAGAACACAACGCATTGGGAACTGAACTTGAAGAAAACATGCTGGTGCTGGTGATGCTAGTCACCCAGTGTGGAGGGAAGTTTTTGCAGACTGTACTTCTATAGCACCTTTCTACCTTCTCACTCAACTACATATCTCATTCATCCATCCATACGCTGACAGCATTGGCTGCCATGCAAGGTGCCAACTGAAGCTGAAGCTCATAAGAAGGGAGCTAATCATTCAAACACAGATGATCTCCAGGAGCAATTTGGAGTTCTTGATCAAGGACACTTTGACATGCAGAGTGGAGGAACCACAGATCTTCTGATGAGTGGACGACCCGCTCTACCTCCTGAGCCACAGCCACAGCTGATGTCCTCTGATGTGCAGGAGCGACGACATGCTGACAGCCAATTCCCATCCCTTTAAATCCCCCATGAAATGGAAACACAGTTGTTTTCCGCCGCACTCAGTTACGTAACAGAACTTTAAACCGAGATAGAGAAACAGCTGATCAATAGCTTTCCAACTTTAACAAGCTGCCATGACTGGAGAAGAAAACTCATCCTCCTCATCCTTCCAGAAAAAGAACTACCTCTTCATGCAGCAGTATAGTGGCTATGTGATAAAATGACAGCCCACTTATAGCTGAGTGTGTGAATGATTTAACAGCATGTGAGAGGCAAGAAGACACAGCCTCTTTGTATCTGCATGTGTGAGCTGTTAATGTGACGCTTACATGCTTCATGTTGTCCTAATGTCACACCAGAGGTGCGGTCCAGATGCCTGCCTTTAGTTTTGACCCCAGAGCACTTACACATATTTGCCCCTGCCCCTTAAGAGTGTGTGCACACCACTGACACCCACGCATCAGCAAGTCAAACAAACACAGGCCTGGAGTGAAAGCTCATGCATCTCAATGAGTAAAAAAAATAATAATACTGACACATATTCTGATCTCCAAGCAGCCCTCACTCTTCACATCTTAACAGTCGTGTCAGCTTCGTTTTACTTCTTTGTAGGTCACTGCAGCAACCATAACATACACACAGCAGAGAATGGTGGAGTAATGAGTGTGCGTGGGATTGACACACAACAGGACGTCTTACTGTGCAAAAATCCCTCCGTCAGATCTCCTGCAGCTCTCCTTACACAAAATATAAAGCATCAGCAGAGAATAGAGTCCAACACAGCAAACACATGTTACACTGCTCCTGCTGTTTCTACCTGTTAGTCGCGCGTGTTTGTGTGCATGCGGTTTGGACAGAGCTGAAAACAGCTGCTTGCTCAGCATCCACATGTCATCACAGACCCGTCAGATGAATATGTTGATGACTGCTATGATGGAAGGGCCTGCAGACGACATTATGGAAGTCACAATGAGCAAATGACATCGTCATTTCTACACTAAATGACTTCCTCTTGTGCGTTCTGAATCCACTGGGGTCAGTATGGATACTTTTAAAGGCAGCTGCACTCACCAAAAATACAAAAAAACTCAAAGTAATTTCCTGCTTTTGTCCCCTGACATGTTTCCAGGAATCCTTGATATTATTTGGAGCACGCAGGAGGATTATGGAGCGATGCATGTTGTAAATATCTGACTCTCATTTTGAAAGACACGACCGTGCCTGTGCAGTTTGTCGAAAATTGGACAAAAACCTTGTCAGACAATCACGAGCCGGAAGGGAGGGAATGATTGAAAGAGGATGACTGTTTGATTGGACACAGAACTGTCGTGTTTTTTGTTGCAGATCCCTAAAAGTTGGACATGTCCGTCTCTCTCAATCACTGTCGAACAATAACTCCAATGACCATAATCTTCAAACATTGTCTTACACAGTGAGTCACTGTAAGAGTGGATTTTACACCTGCCTGGCCATTTACCCCTCTCTGCCAAAGATGGCGAAGGAAGGCAGCCTCTGCTTCACACCAGAATGAGTCGGAGCTCAGCTGCACTCAAGATATTGAACTTTTTAGGAATATGTCCTCTTAGAGATTCATTTGTTATCAGTTATTAGCTCTGGTGCAGACTGGAGAGGGTTTGAAATGCTACAGAGGTTGCACCTACACCTTTTCTGTGCAAACACACACACACACACACACACACACACACACACACACTCCCACACAGCAGCATTACAATAAAGATATTGACAGCTTGTATTTCTTTTATGCGTCCTTGTCCCAGTGGTCCATTTTTTTTTCTGTTTAAGCCACTCTGAACATTATGATTTCATCTTAGAGCAGTTATGTGCATGACAACATACACAAGGTCATCCCATGTTAAAGCAGCAGCCGGTGTGCAGCTGCAGTCCACGCACCTCTGTGTGCAGAGCCACTGTGAATGCCACCCAGCGTGAATACAAGCTGAAAATCACAGCATTAGCAGCGGTGTATCTGTAAAAATTCATGCAAGGCACAAACCCCACTCTACCCCTCCGCCTCCCCCCATCTTCTGTTTTTTTTCTCCCCCTCTTTTCCCTAAAAAATTCACATCCAGATATCCACACCACCATCTTGTGGCTGCTTGGATAGAGATGCGCGCAGAGCTGCTGGAAGATGCCCGTTTTTCTGCTGCACCTCCAGACACAAAAGAGTTGCGAGGGGGGGGCGCAGGTGTGAAATGGGTTTAAACGCTTCCCATCTTGAGGGAAAGAGCTTTGCGCTGTCTGATCACAACCCGCCTCTCATGTCGCATTAAAGTTAAACCGAGCTGTTGCTTTTGGCACCGAGTTTGGTTAAAGCACCATCACAGTGTCTGCATAAGAAACACACAACACACAAACACTAAACAGCGTGTTGTGTGGCTGCCTGTGATCAGAATATTCACAGCAGGCTGTGCTGGTTTTATCTTTCATTCTTATCAACATTTAAACCAACCAAAACCTCAACTGGAGTCGGATGAAAGTGCGCAAGAATGAGCCTCTGCTGCTGCGGTGCCTTTTGGATAAAAAACCTCCATTCTGAGCCTGTTTCTCGAGAGGAAGTTCTGATTGTAAAACACACTATAATCCAGTTGAGGTTAACAGTAAATGTGTCTGGATGAATTCCCTGTGGATTATGCTCCTTTGTAAGACTGAAGCGCGTCCGGACAAGCCATCAGAGGAGGAGGTGGAGGAGGAGAAGGAGGAGGGAGGAGGGGGTCAGCGCCTGAAAACGCACAGAAATTCAGCCGCTCGTATATACATTTAGTGCGTTTTTCCTGCTGGAGGAAAAAGCTGTAAGGCTCAGCATCACATCAAGTCGGCAGCGCACTCACCTCAGCCTGGATCTCCACCGTCTCACTCTTTATGTAAGTCCCGACTTGAGGCGGAATACACACCACAAAGAAAAAATAGAATAAAGTCCACGTCCAGCCTCCTGCCCTGCAAATCCAAAGTAAGAAGCGCAGTCCCGATGTACTGAAGGCAGCCCAACTGTACGTCCTATGTGTGTGTGTGAGAGAGAGTGTGTGTGTGTATGTGTGTGTGTGTGTGTGGTGGGGGAGAATAGAGATGCGGCTTTATCAGCACAGAAGATGTTTCAATGAGTCATTGCAGAGGCACTGGAAACGCTGCTGAATCTAATTGCTCTCATAGAGCGAGTGTATTGCGAGGACAAGATTAGTGATAGAGAAACCAGGTCTCTCTCTCTCTCTCTCTCTCTCTCCCTCTCTCTCTCTCTCTAGCTTGCCATTGGACTACACCGACTAAAATTTACTAAGCCTGCAGCCAATGGATTGCCGCATTCTCTCCATCACCCTTAACCAGCCGCTGTGTTGTGGCAGCTCTGGCATGGAGCATGGAACATGGCACCGGCTGCTCTCCACACCGGGATCCTTAACGTGAGGGATGCTGCACTCCACCGTCAGGGACAGAAAAGTTTGTTTGTTTGTATTTTTCCATAATTCCTGTCATAGTTTAGGTTCATATGTGCTGCGTCATGTAAAACATGTGGACGGAATCTGTGCTGTCAGGGACGGCTTAAGCCAATAGGGGGCCCTGTGCCCCCCCACCCCCCCCCCCAACAAATCATAAATCACTGCCCCAAAATGATTTTGATATAATTAGATTTTAAACTTTGTGCTTTCTTGACAGTTCCTCAATATTACTATTACTCTACTATAATAATAATAATAATAATAATAATAATAATAATAATAATAATAAGGGGATTTTGAAAGATGGAGATTTGGAAAAAAAATGTTGAGCATCCAAATATCCTGCAACCCCAATATATGAATGTTGTATTTATAATTGATAAAACAATCAATGTATAATTAATAATATTACACATTATTACATTTGATTTAGTATTGTGTATTAACAATAAGAAATAATAATAACATTGTTATTATTATTATTAGTATTATTATTACAATTATAAATAAATATTCATTATATTAGTAGTAATAGCCCTGTGATAAACTGGTGACGTGTCTATGGCGTACCCGCCTCTTGCTCAGTGCCAGCTGGGATTGGCTCCAGCCCCCTGTGACCCTGATGAGGATAAGCTGTTAAGGAGAGATGGATGGATGGATATTTGCAGTAACTGTGAATCAACTTCTTTTTTTTTTTTCTTTAAGCAGTACAACGCAGTAAAAAGTTGTTTCAGTGCCATTTTCTGTGTGGCCATATAGCCAGTGACAAACAATATATTCAGTGTTTGGTCTGCAGGACTTGCTGGTCTGTCAAAGACAGATGCTTTGTGGGGGTTTAACCATCCCCCCTGACCTCCTCCCTCAGAGCTTATGCTTGGGCACCATGACAATGTCACGCTACTTCCTCCTTTGATTCTGCAAGACATTATATCTATGACCACAAGAGGCCACTTTACAGAAGAGAGCAGGTCATTTTGAAGGTTGTTTTTTTAACTTTAAAGCACCATAAGTTCATTTCCATCTGGGCTTCCAGGACATTAGAATGCTCACTTGAACATAGGACATTATTATGTTTAATCAATGAAACAGTTTCTCCACTTCTTCTCTGTCTCTACAACCCCCCTGCTACCCTCTGGAATCTATAGATGTAGGTCTATGTATGCAATTCACATACAAGTTTCATTTGATCTCAAGAAAGCAAAGACAAGCATATTCATGATCCACAGATGATTCCTTTTCCCTTCAACAGTCTGCTTTTAAATTTAGATAATGATAAAAGGATGGAATCAGATGCTAAAGCTTTTAAAGTTTCAATAGGATTTCCTGTGATATCAAGGTCAAGTTAATTTCAAATCAGCATGCTTCTCTTCATCATGTCAGCGAGAACAGGCCGACAGCAGGACTGAACAGTGGAGCCGGAGCCGGAGGATGAGGTGGGCTGAGAGCTGCACAGAAGGCAGGGCTCCCTTTGATATCGTCATCATTTATTCCCTCTCCCAACATCATAACCCTCAGCGGTCAGGGGTATCCTCCACGCCTCTGAAGTGTATATCAGCTTCTGTCAGCAGCTCGGCCCAGAATGACTGGGTGACTTTCATGAGACTGATGAGGGGACGTCACGGCTGCCTGGATGAAGCCAAATCAAATGTTGAGCAGGATAACATATTCACCTGCATCCTGTGGCAGTGCAACTGAATATGACACATGCGACCTTTCACCGCCTGTATTAGCATGCATGCTGCATGGTGGAACAGTCTCTGATGACTCCGTCATCCAAAGTACAGTCATATTAGAGGTTAGATGTGACTCTGCTGAAGTTTTTCATGAGTAAATGTGATGGAATATGTAAAAAAAAATCATTTCAATTTCAATAAAACAACAGATTGTTTTAAATTCAGTATAATTAGACACATCAGTCAGTTTCAGGTTCAAATTAATAGTCCAGATCACTTTCAGAAGCATTCAAGCCTTGAAAATTCTGCCTCTGAATGAATATTTTTTATTCTAATTTTAATGTAATTTTGACAGCTTATTATCATACTTGTAGCATACGTTGCATTTGGTTTCTAATCCCCAGAAAGCCTTTTTTTTTCTAATTCAAAGAAATGTACTTCTTGGAGAATTGTTATGTATATTTTTATTCAAGTTTCTCAGAGGAGTCACCAGGTCACCTCTCTGATCCAAATTCTCACTTCCCTATGTTTCAAAATATGGCGTAGCTTCACCTCTAGCACCATTTCTGAATGAACGGGGCTCCGTAATCAAGTTAGCAAGAATAAAGCTACACAGGCACGTCCAGACTGAGCGGCAACCTCCGTGTGAGGTGAAGCCAACACAGAAGTAACAAAGTTCCTTGAATGTCCAGTGAGGCCACCAACTATTTGACTGATTTTAGTGAAACTGGATCATATTTTATGGAGAAAATGTTTTCTGGTTTTCCCTCTGATGTCCTCCGGCTGCTCCGCCTCAACTCTCTGTGATTTACAACTGCCAACTGTAGCTGGTGTTAGCTAATGTTAGCTCAGTTTGTTAGCCGGGCTGCCTGGACTGTGAGCTCAGAGCACCAGGGGAGTGTTAGAGTTTGTACCACAGATGTTTTGGACCACCGGGAAGAAGAAGAGGAGGTTTTCAGGCCTAGTGGGGAAATGCAGACAGAGAGTGGACCAGGTGTCGTGCCAGAACCAGAGCAGGCCAAGCAATGAATGTAACCAGGCTCAGCATCCTGTGACCTATATACTGTTATAATCTCTAATTTTTTAACCCTGATGACATCACTCTAACATCATTAGGATTAGTTAACATCTGAGGCACAGAATAAAACTGCTTTCACAAGAAAGCATGAATATATATTTTACAGTCATCAGTCAGTGAATGCAGCTACATCAGGTCTCTGCAGAGGGAAACAAGGGGAAGCCCAGTGTAAATCCAGCAGTGGATTGAGTGTGTATGGATGGATGGAGTGTGCGGCCGTGTGCTCTCTTGCAGAATGAACAGACTGTCAGACCGGTAGACTTACAGCAGCACCACAAGATGAGGGCAAGAAGTGTGGCGCTTAATACTTCACAGAGGACAAGCTCACTTCTGATGATTTAGACAAACAGTGGCAGTAACCGCATGCAGAGAGACAGGGATGGGAGGGGGTGAGGTTGGGGTGGGGGGAGATCTGAGACGCCGAGGACTCCTCTCTTCCTCTGTGTTTAAGCACAGACAATTCCTGTCGCCTCGGGGTAGCAAACAGATACATAAAGGCAGTAAAGGGACCGCTGAGGCATGACGATGGAATTCTTCAGGAGCAGCCAGCTCTCTGGTGTTGACACATGAAGACAAGGACTAGGCCTCTTCAGCGAACACTTAGCCTTGACATCATCTGTGCTGATGCAATAGAGACGATGTAGATGGCTTCTTTTCCCTTCTCCTTTCTTTTTATCCTCAAACTTTAATGAGGAATCAGTCATATTTTACAGTCTCTTCCCACAAAATAACCATACACCACCAAAGATCAATGCCAGTCACTGCTCTGCTGCTCAGTGCTGCTGAGACTTCAGGCTTTCTAAACAGGCAGAGACTCTGTGTATTTACTTCACACTCCCAGGACAGTCTGGGAAGGTAAGACTTTCCTCTCCAGGTCTGAGGACATCAGTCTGTAAACTCACTTCAACCTTCCCCTTAAAGGAAAATTCCACCCTCAGGTACTGGATCTAAAAACATTTGACTCAACTCTTTGGACTTTCTCTTCAAGTTGGTTTTCCTGACAAGTGGTTGTGGTACTGTGGTTCATAGTTTTTTTAGGGGGTCTTGGTTGGGTATGTGAGCTTAGTATCCTACGAATTCTGCTCATGTTGGGTGATTCTACACTGCATGATTTAGGTCCAGGCTCAACATTCAGTGCCCATGAAAGTAGTAGTATACCCTCAATGATGAGGAAGAAAGTAAAGGTGTGGAAGTTGGGGTGGTGGATGGGTGTGGAGTTTGTCCAGCTTTCATGTTTTGAGAGTTTGCATCCCGTCATGAACCTGAAATAAGTCTTTTTTGGTAGTTCCCATGCATATATTGTAGAAAATAACCTCAAAACATTGATATTTCATTTCATTTTATCAGCATCCTTGTCTGGTAATGATTAGACATACAAAGTCTCTGACTTTCACACTGGAGACCACAGTTCATGCTCCATTATCACCCAACAGTCAATCCTGGGTTACTTTAAAAATGGTGTGCATTATTTACCTAAATTTAATCAAATCTTAACCACAGTAGTGCCAGATCAGAAAACACCAATACATTTACAATGTTCATACATTGTTTTTGTAATGATCATATGGATTCTTCTGGAAGACATTGATTAACAACCTAAGTATGAGGACTTGACTGTAGAAACTATAATGATACATGTAGCTGCAGTCAGATCCGAAACTCCCCTGGTGAAATGTGGAACAGGAAATAGGTAGCGTTGTAATATAAGTTGCAGGAGCTAACAAGCCTAGCAGGCAAAGAGAGAATTAAATGAAACATCCAACTGTCTGCGACTGAATGAATGAGAAGCAAATGATGGTTTAGCTGTGCCATAAGATGCTCTTCCACACATAAACGGTAAATGGACTGTACTTATATAGTTCCATTCTAGTCTTACGACCACTCAAGGCACTTTTACATTATACATCACATTCACACATTCATACATGTCTTCTGTGAGAAACTTTCTTAAGTTTGAGACCTGTCATGTCATCTGTTTTCTCAGTGTGGAGACGAGGAAGCAGAGTTTGATAGTCATAGGTGTTTACCATGCAGGCTAAGGGAAATGAAAGGATGTTACTGAGGTGCAGTAGGGGAAACGTAGGATCCAGCATTAATGGAGTTCGGGTTCACTGCTTGCAGTCATCTTGGCAGCTGTTTGGAGACAGAGAATCTAAATTTGGTGGAGCCTGGCTGGAGCTCTGTTAGGATAAGTGAGGGGCAACCACCACAACAAAGTAATAGGATGAGACACCCGTCAATCAAGGCGAACAAGCCTCAAAACATACCACTCTGTGAGCTTTAATCGCTTCAGGGAACCTAAACCTAATCTGAACATCAAATTCAAATTTCCCCAAATTCGACAAAAATTATTCCGTTGGCTGAGAAAGTTTTTCGTGTACCAGTATTCCCACAGGAAACTCGGAAAATTGTGGAAAACTTTCTGGTGCCCAAGGGATCATTTCTGGTGGGCTCAGTGGCTTCTTTTACTCAGTTGATGTATGCACAATGGATGAGTTAAGAAATGAACCTGCTGCACACGCACTGTACAGAAGCACGAGTAACATCCACTTGCAAATCAAGTTACCTTGTTCCTCTTTGAAAGACGTTCAAAAAGAACAATTTGTTCACAAACCTAACATCTCCATTAATTTGTGATTTGAGAGAAAATTTTGGCTTAAGCACAAGTCAAGCCCTTCGCTTGTCGCATTCAGTTTCACAGAGACTGCTGTCACTGTAGAAATTAATGCTTTGTACAATGTATTTGTTCCTTCATGACTTTGAAACATAAGTCTAAAATGGCTTCTTACAAAAGAAGGCCTTGTCTGTGACTGCGACAAGCTGACACCCAAACCTGAAGGAGAGCTGAAATGAAATGAATAGAACATTTTTGGCATTCAGTCAAATGTAAATGTTCTGAATATTTCAAAGGCTATTTTTTTTTTTTGGCGACTTTTGTCAAAAAAAAATTCAAATTTAAAGGTCAAAAATCTGAAAAATATGACGCCTTCAAAAGCACACAGTCACAGTGTTTCTCAAACTTTTATACCACAAAACCATGCCAAAAAATATGAAGTACCACCATTATGACGGACATTAAAATACAGTAACATAGGCTGACCCTGTTCAGCTACAGACACATGCAGGAGGCAGGTTTGTCCCTAATAAGAAGATTATTTATTGCTGACTATTAAATCCTGAACAGAACCGGTTCGGGAACTAGAGCTAATTCATTAATCTGCACTTCTCTTCCTAATATTTCCTGTTTGAAACCACGATTGCTTGATTGTGTTTCATTTTACCTTTGTTTACTATCTTGCTGTCATATTTTAGCTCAAAACTAATCATGGACGTATGTGTGCTAAATGTTACGTGACTACGCAGCAGGCTGAAATTGAAACAAAATATTACAGGAATTGCTGAAATTATTTTAAATTACAAACCGCATAGTTTGTTTGTATTGGAAATGTTATTTCATACAAACATATTTTATTGTTTTAAATGAATTTATTTTTCATTTTTATTGCAGGGATTCCTCCACGTACCACTAGAGGGAATTTGCGCACCACCAGTAGTGCATGTACCATAGTTTGAAAAGCTGTGATCTAAGGCTACTTATTTTAGGTTACGTGTGTGCGACACTGGTTCTCAGAGTAACATGAGTAAGATGTCTAACTATGGCAGCCCTCCTTAGCAGTGGAAAAGCTCTGAGAAACGACAGCTTGAATCGAAGGAAGAATAATCTACGTCATCCTCGTTCCGTGCCTGCCAAATTCAGCACAGCATGAGTTCCTCACAGCGGGCAGGTCCAACACGTCCAGCATCAAATGCGTCAAATCTCACAGAATTTTTGTCCTCGGTCACACCTGTGATCTGTTGAAATGTGAAATTCTCGTTCTTCCACCCGTAGACATGTTTTAAGTTGGTCAAATATTTGTTATGCAGTCAGTTCTTTCTGTGTTTTCTGTGTTTTGACCCTTGTTCAAATTTTTATCTTCCTTTTCCCCTTCTTTATTTTGAATTGCCAGAGGTATTTCCACCATCTGTGTTTTGCGTTGATACTTCCACCCCTCTTTCACCTTGACCTCTCAGTGATCCGTGCACTTCACAGACGTCCCATGTCACCTGTGAGTCTCATGAATTTGGATTGATGTTGCCCACAGTTTCTCTCCGACCTTAGTACATGGACATTTCCAGGCGATCTGCTGACCAACAGGGCTTTTGATTCAAATCGTAAATGGCAGTTGCCATAGTAAACAGGCAGACGGACAGATGGGGTGTCATGGATCACAATATGTACAGGATATCATAAAGTCTAAGGTGAAGCACATTTCAGTGCTCCAGCTGGTGCTTGTTGCCCGTTTTAATCAAATGATGTTATCAGTTTGAGTATAATTAGTGTGTTTGAGTAGGACAGAAGTGAATTTGGTTGAACTGCAACAGTTTGACTCAGTTTTATGCTCCAGCCTGTCACTAAACTGTCCTGCAGCAGTCCCTTTTCTTTCCCCGCTCTTCTGTCTGATCACATAAACCTTGTTGTCATTCATTTCTTTATTTTGCTTTCTTTTTTGTGTCATTGCATCAGATTCACCTGACTATCTCTCAGCATGTCAAACATGCTCTCAGATGGCTATAATCTGAGCATCTGGACAGATGAACAGGTGTATTGACTGAAAAAAACATGTTACTATGACTAGCAATGTCATCTACATTATGCCCACTCATATCATAAATCTATACAATGTACTAGCAACCCCACACCTACATTCAGCCTTAGAGAATAAGTCTAGCATTCAATGTCAATGATGTATTGGACTTTTCCTGCAGCTGTTATATATTTCTACTTTTCTTTCCCAGAATGCCTTTGGATAGCCTCCAGATAACAGGCCTAGACTTGTTGCTTTGAAAAGTCAAAGATGTATCGGCATATAAAAAGCTTGGCAAAGTGGCGATTCTGTGATGAGGTGTGTGTGTCTTTGGCTATATCTTGTGGTGCCCATAACTTTAAGTGTAAGCTCTTTTAGCTGCATTGCATCATGGTCCAACCAAGAGGCGACACTTTGCGGTAAGCGTATTCTGTCACTTCCGGTTATCGGTGTTACTGCCACGGTGCTCTCTGCTCTGCTCACCTAAACAGATTTACGTATATTTCTCACATCAGTGATTATCTACATATCTCTACACTATCCTTAGACTTGTTCTGTTTGAGCACGAACAGGTCTCTGAACTTTAGTAACACTTTAAATCCGAAAGTTTCACCAGTTTCTGTTAGTCACACTAACTAGCCTAGCTGTAGCAATGGCTTCTCTCTCCTCTCCTGCTCTCTCCTGCCCTGTGTGCCTCATGTTTAGTTACTCCTCGTCCTCCTTTAGCGATAACGGTACTTGTAACAAATGTAGTTTATTTGTAGCTTTGGAGGCGAGGCTCAGTGAGTTAGAGGCACGGTGCCGCACCACCGAACAGTCAGTAGCTAGCAAGTCCCCTGTAGCCGGTGCGGTACCACCGAAGGTAGCTTCAGCTAGCCGTCCCCCGGTAGTTCCCGAGCAGCCGGGAGGCTGGGTGACTGTCCGAAAGACGCATAGCCCCAAACTGAAGCCCACGGTACACCACCAACCGCTCCACGTTTCTAACAGATTTTCCCCACTCAGCGACACACCCGCTGAGAGGCCAACTCTGGTCATTGGCAGCTCCATTTTACGAAACGTGAAGTTAGCGACACCGGGGGCCATAGTTAAATGCATCCCGGGGGCCAGAGCGGGCGACATCGAATCTAATTTAAAACTGCTGGCTAAGGATAAACGTAAATACAGTAAGATTGTTATTCACGTCGGCGGTAATGACACCCGGTTACGCCAATCGGAGGTCACTAAAATTAATGTGTCATCGGTGTGTGCATACGCCAAAACGATGTCGGACTCCGTAGTTTTCTCTGGACCCCTACCCAATGTGACCAGTGATGACATGTATAGCCGCATGTCGTCATTCCACCGCTGGCTGTCGAGGTGGTGTCCAGCAAACGATGTGGGCTTCATAGATAATTGGACACCTTTCTGGGGAAAACCTGGTCTGATTAGGAGAGACGGCATCCATCCCACTTTGGATGGAGCAGCTCTCATATCTAGAAACATGGCCAAGTTTATTAGTCGACCAAAACCGTGACAACCCAGAGTTGAGACCAGGAAGCAGAGCTGCAGTCTTACACGCTTCTCTGCGCCTCCATTAGGGCAGCCACCCACCCAATCCTTTAGTATAGAGACTGTGTCTGTCCCCCGTCCACCTACATTATTTAAAGATAAAACAAACAGAGGAGGAGCTCATCATAAAAACCTAATAAAAATTAAAACAACATCCCCAGCAGTCCAAAATAAGATAATTAAATGTGGACTCTTGAATATCAGGTCTTTGTCCTCTAAAGCTGTTTTAGTCAATGAATTAATGTCTGATTATGGTATTGATTTATTTTGTCTTACTGAAACCTGGCTGCAGGAGGATGAATATGTTAGTTTAAATGAATCCACTCCTCCCAGTCATTGTAATACTCATATTCCTCGAAGTACTGGTCGAGGTGGTGGAGTTGGAGCCATATTTGACTCAAGTCTATTAATAAATCCTAAACCTAAACTAAATTATAACTCGTTTGAAAGTCTTGTTCTTAGCCTTGCTCACCCAACCTGGAAAACATTACAGCCAATTCTATTTGTTATAGTATATCGTGCTCCTGGTCCTTACTCTGAATTTTTATCTGAATTTGCAGAATTTGCATCAGGCTTGATCCTTAAAACAGATAAAGTAATTATTGTAGGTGATTTTAATATTCATGTGGACAACCACAATGATAGTCTTAGTACTGCGTTTATCTCTTTGTTAGATTCAATTGGCTTCTGTCAGAGTGTAAATAAACCGACTCATTGTCTGAACCACACTCTTGATCTTGTTCTCTCATATGGCATTGAAATTGATCATCTAATAGTCTTCCCACAGAATCCTCTTCTGTCAGACCATTTTTTAATAACCTTTGAGTTCATATTACTGGACTATAAGCCTTTCTGCAGAAACTCCTACAGCAGATGTTTATCTGATAGTGCTGTAGCCAAATTTAAGGAAGTGATTCCCTCAGTATTGAATTCAATGACTTGTCTCAATGTAGCAGAGGACTTGTCTGCTTCCTTTAGCCCCTCACAAATAGATCATCTTGTTGATAGTACTACAGGCTCATTACGAACAACTCTAGACTCTATTGCACCTCTGAAAAAGAAGATAATTAAACAAAGGAGGTTAGCACCATGGTATAGCCAGCAGACTCGCAACTTAAAGCAAGAGGCACGTAAATCTGAACACAAATGGCGTGCCACTAAACTGGAAGAATCTCGTTTAGCCTGGCAAGATAATCTTAAAACATACAGGAAGGCTCTCCGTAGTGCCAGAGCAGCCTACTACTCTTCATTAATAGAGGAAAATAAGAACAACCCCAGGTTTCTCTTCAGCACTGTAGCCAGGCTAACAGAGAGCCACAGCTCTATTGAGCCATCCATTCCTTTAGGTCTAAGTAGCAATGACTTCATGAGCTTCTTTAATGATAAAATTATAACTATTAGAGACAAAATTCATCACCTCTTGCCCTCAACAGGCACTGATCTGCATTCTGATACAGCAAGTTTGGAAACAGCTGTAAAACCTGATATATATTTAGACTGTTTTTCTCCAATCGACCTTCATCAAATAACTTCAATAATTTCTTCATCTAAGTCGTCAACCTGTCTCTTAGATCCCATCCCAACCAGGCTGGTCAAGGATGTTTTACCTCTAGTTAGCCCTTCTTTATTGGATATGATTAATCTGTCTTTATTATCAGGATATGTACCACAGTCCTTTAAAGTAGCTGTAATTAAACCTCTTCTTAAAAAGCCCACTCTAGACCCAGAGGTTTTAGCCAATTACAGACCGATATCAAACCTTCCCTTTCTCTCTAAGATACTTGAGAAAGCTGTAGCCAATCAGCTGTGCGACTTTCTCCATAAGAACAGTTTATATGAGGATTTTCAGTCAGGATTTAGAGTGCATCATAGCACAGAGACCGCACTAGTCAAAGTTACAAACGACCTCCTAATGGCATCAGACAAAGGACTCATCTCTGTACTTGTCCTGTTAGATCTTAGTGCCGCATTTGACACCATTGACCATCAAATTCTTTTACAGAGACTGGAACATCAAATTGGCATCAAAGGAACCGCCCTAAGCTGGTTTAAGTCTTATTTTTTAGATCGTTCTCAGTTTGTTCTAGTCAATGATGAATCCTCCATGCATACCAAAGTTTGTCATGGAGTCCCACAAGGTTCTGTACTCGGACCACTTCTATTCAGTTTATATATGCTTCCTCTAGGGAACATTATTAGGAATCACTCCGTTAATTTTCATTGTTATGCCGACGACACCCAATTATATTTATCGATCAAGCCTGATGAAACCAATCAATTAACTAAACTCCAAGCATGCCTTAAAGATATAAAAAGTTGGATGACCTTCAATTTTCTGATGTTAAATTCAGACAAAACTGAAGTTCTTGTAATTGGACCCAAAAACATCAGAGACTCTCTCTCTAGAGACTTAGTTACCTTAGATGGGATCACCCTGGCCTCCAGCTCCACCGCAAAGAATCTTGGAGTTGTTTTTGATCAGGATTTGTCCTTTAATGTCCACATAAAACAAATTTCAAGGACTGCATTCTTCCATTTACGCAACATTGCCAAAATCAGACGCATTGTATCTCAAGCAGATGCAGAAAAACTAGTCCACGCATTTGTTACTTCTAGGCTGGACTATTGTAACTCATTGTTATCAGGCTGCTCCAATAAGTCTCTTAGGACTTTGCAGCTAATTCAGAATGCTGCTGCACGTGTTCTGACAGGAACCAAGATCAGAGATCACATCTCTCCCATTTTGGCTTCCTTGCATTGGCTACCTGTTAAATCTAGAATAGAATTTAAAATTCTTCTCCTTACATACAAAGCTCTTCATGGTCAGGCACCATCATATCTAAAAGAGCTCATAGTACCTTACTACCCCTCTAGAACACTGCGCTCTCAGAATGCTGGGTTCCTTGTAGTTCCTATAGTTTCCAAAAGTAGATTGGGAGCCAGAGCTTTCAGCTATCAAGCTCCTCTTCTGTGGAACAAACTACCATTTTGGGTTCGGGAGGCAGACACGGTCAACACTTTTAAGAGTAAACTTAAGACTTTCCTTTTTGATAGAGCTTATAGTTAGGGCTGGCTCAGGTCATCCCTTAGTTATGCTGCTATAGGACTATACTGCCGGGGGACTCCTCCTTTCAGGGTTATGCCTAGCCAGGCATGGTATTGGTTGAAGATGCAGTCACATCTCCCTTTACTGAAAACCCTCTCTCTCTCTCTCTCTCTCTCTCTCTCTCTCTCTCTCTCTCTCTCTCTCTCTCTCTCTCTCTCTCTCTCTCTCTCTCTCTCTCTCTCACCATCACCACCACCATCTGTAAACATACATGTCTGTCATACATGTACATTAATGCATCTTACTAACTAAACTTCTTCCCCGGAGTTTCTGTGCTCTTTTGTCCAGCAGGTTCTCGTGGATCGTGACTGCTGCTGTGGTCCTGCATGACGTCCACTACATATATTATTACTGTCATTAATGTTACCAGATCTCCATTACAGTTTATAGTAACTTAGTTAATGATTTGCTGCTGCTGTGCATCTGTGTCTCTCTATCTCTATCACAGGTTCCACTGCTACTGTAATCATTTTATCATTCATTGTAATCCATTGTCATTTTTCATTGTAATTGTACAAAATGTTTCTGTTGACTTCTTGACTGTACACGTGACATCTATTGCACGTCTGTCCGTCCTGGGAGAGGGATCCCTCCTCTGTGGCTCTTCCTGAGGTTTCTTCCACTTTTTTCCCTGTTAAAAGGGTTTTTTGTGGGCAAGTTTTTCCTCACTCGAACCGAGGGTCTAAGGACAGAGGGTGTCACTCCCTGTACAGATTGTGAAGCCCTCCGAGGCAAAATGTATTTTGCGACTTTGGGCTATACAAATAAAATTTGATTGATTGATTGATTGATTGATTGGTCCGCTGAGGGTAGTGTCAGTGAAGAAAAAGTTCTTGTTTGACTTTTCTAACAGAATGCTCAGTCTTCAAACCCGACCTATCTATCTGAAGTTTTGGATAGCTGAACTGTTGGACAGTCGGTGTTATTGCCAGCACTTACATCTAAATGAAACTTTGATTAGTAAAGCCATTTATCTCAGCAGTGCCTACATTTAACCTGCTGTGACCGATCTGACCAATCAAACTACAACAGAAACAGAAGGGCAAGTGAATGAAGGAAACATAAAGTTTCATAAAGCTAATTCATCAAATGCTTTGTGTCATATCTCTTAACATTTTATGGTGAATTTATCAGTCCAGTATCTTCACACTGGATTATTCTACAGCCCTAGATTTCTGCCCAATACCAATGTTCAGCACCAGTACAGGAGGTAGCGTGCCCTTCATGTAGTGAGGTGGAAAATAAAGGTTTGGAGGTTGAGTTCAGTGAAAGGGCACATCGTACCATGCAAGGATATTTTAAACATAAACAATATTAAAAATAGTCTCAGCATTCTAAAGTACATGCTGACATAAGCGGGTAGAATGTTTACCATGTTCAACGTTTAGTATGCTAACAGTTGCTAATTAGCACTCTCCACAAAGGCAGCTGAGGTTCACGGGAAATGAACGGAAGTTTGGCATTGTTTGGTTATAGATGAAAATATCAGCCTCATGGTGGCACAAGAGGAAAATTAATGATCGTCAAAGCCGATAAACTTCATCCTCTGATAACCAAGACAAAATATACTGTGACACATCAGCTAAAGGATGGAGGTTCCCATTAGTATCCATGGCTTTCCTTCATGGTGGAGGGTGGTGAGCGTGTACTTGTTTATTTATACCCTCCACCTTGATGCAGAGAGCCATACTGCTCAGGGTGACTCAATGTGTAGTGACACCAGTAAAGGCCTAGTGGGCAGGAATTACTTTGGAAAAGGTCATCGTCACTGATTTTCACAGTGAATTGTTACTCAGATTACCACATTCATGTCATGACTTAAGTGTCTGATAACTCAGTATAACATACCTAATCATATGTAATGATATATGATCACACACATAACCAGATCCTCACAGTGTGTCATGAAGCATTTGTTCACTGTTGGTACACATTCTCAGCTTTTCATACTGTATACGTGATCAAAACTAATTAATGAATACGTGTTGACCTCGACCTTGTTGAAGAAATATAATGAGATAAATTAATACAGATATAACATGAAATTGAAAATATGATGACAAAAGTGTTATTTATTAAATAACAGTTATGGATGCATCACAAACAGATCTTGTATTTTCCTGGAAAACTAATAAATTCTAGGAAAGTGTCTGAAAAGCACACACACGTATTGTTATCTATGCAACAAGCGTGAGCGCATAAATTTCTCATGATGTGTTCTGGACTCCCTGGAAAATATGTGCCTCACAGTTTAACCAGCTACTGAATTCAGGAGCAGCTGTTGGAGAAACACCCGAGGTAACTCTCCAAAAACGCTCACCACAGACGACTGAAAGCAAACACAGAATGCAAAGCCGGGCTGCGGGGACAAAAATCCAGTCCATGACCTTGACCTGTAAAAAGCAGGCCCTACCTCGCAGCGCTCACTGGCTGTGGTTACTGAGAGCCCATTAGTCTCTGGCAGGCGCCGAGGATGCTGCAGCCCTCGCTGCCTGGTTTTAGGAATTTTGTTTAATCACATAAAATCATCAGCAGTGGGCATTAGTTTGTGTAATCACGCATGTCTCCGGCTGTGGGAGTCAGCAGAGTGAGGAAACAAACTATGTCAAATGTTCATTATAGCTGCATTAGAGCTCTATCTGTTGGACAGAAAGTGGCAGGGTGGGAGGCCACAGTTACACAGCTGCCATGTTGGATTAAGATGGATTAGTTGTTTGGCAGAAAAGTAATCCTGGGTGATTGCTGATTGGCTACGAGCTCCCTGTGTTGTGACTGGTGGTTACGGTGAGAAAGGTAGTACTCCTTCAACAATCATCTTATCACAACACTCATTTGTTTCTATTTATTCTGCCTCAGTTGTCAATTAACTTCCCATGCTTCCAGTTCATTTAAACATGAAAGTCAAAGAGTGTGTGGGGAAATCACATGAGCAGTGCAGCGCGGTAACACCCACAAGGACACCGTGTTCAACACCTGGCTGTTATTCCTCCTTCAGTGAATAAAATGGTTCGACTGACGCCTGAGACATTTTTCATCTGAGACAATGATTATGTATTCAAGCAGTCACCTGTAGCCTACAGTGGATTTCTACACACTTGTAGTGTTGAGTGAACAAAAATGGCTTCTCTCTTTGCTGTCTTCTCTATAGTATGTTAACTATTCATGGTTTTTAAAGAGGAATGACTTTAAGGTTCTGAAGGACTTCAATGAGAGCAGCTGTCTCTATCTATATGGGATTATGAGACTGTATGAAAATGGATTTTTGGGAAGATTTTTTGTAGGATAGGTCCGACAATACGACTAACACAAACTCATTTTACGTATGCGTGTGAAATCATGGCTTCAAATATGTTTTTATGCTTTTCGCAGGTTCTTTTGCTTACACACCTATTTATGCAACACAGGCAACATGCAGCTGTATTCCCTTATAATCTTGCATATTAGGCTACAGCACCACATTAATTGGTAGTTCTTGACTTTGGACACTTCTGGACACAAGTTGACAAAACGATCTCACAGGTTAGGGGTAAAAAGTCAGAACACTGGATGGATGGAGAAAAACGAGTACATCTAGGGCGGTCTGGGAGTATGAGAAGAACATTTTGGCAGTTTTTACAAAGTGGCAACCTCCATGGCTGGGAAGCCAGTGCGAAAATGCCAAAAACTGCAGTTCCTCAAACATCCACTTGAGGCTGGCTACAGAACGAGTCAGTCTCCATAAGTCCCCATGTTAAAATGTCCAACTTCACAGCAGAAATAAACATGTATACAGCCTGGTACAAAAAACAGTTTTGGTCTCTATAGCTAATTTCCCCGTTCATGACAACTGTACTGAGGGTGAATGTTTATACAACTCACCTGTTCAGATTCAGGTTCGGGTTGTGGTGGCAGCAGGTTTAGCAGGGTACTCCAGGCGTCCTTCTCCCCAGCAACACATTCTAGTTCTAGTTCTTCCCGAGGCGTTCCCAGGCTAAATGGGCTATACAGTCCCTCCAGAGGGTTCTGGGTCTGCCCCGGGGTCTCCTCCCAGTTCGACGTGCCCGGAACACCTCCTAGGCCTCCAGGGGGCATCCTAATCAGATGCCACTTCAACTGCCTTCTTTTTTGAAGGAGCAGTGGCTCTCCTCTGAGCCCCCTCCTGATGTCCAAGCTCCTCACCCTATCTCTCAGGCTTAGCCCGGCCACCCAACGAAGGAAGCTCATTTCGGCCGCTTGTATCCGCAATCTCATTCTTTCGGTCACTACCCAAAGCTCATGACCATAGGTGAGAATTGGAATGAAGATGGACTGGAAAATCGCACCCACAACAGTCCGGTACAATGTCTGTAGTACTGCAGATGCCGCACCAAACCGCCGGCCCATCTCATGCTCCATTTTCTCATCACTCGTGAACAAGACGCTCTACCCATAACTCCTTCGGTTGGGGCAGCAACTCGCTCCCAACCCGGAGGGAGCATTCCACTGTTTTCTGGCAGAGAATCATGGCCTCACACTTGGAGGCGCTGACCCTCATCCCGGCCGCTTCAAACTCAGCTGAAAATTGCCCCAGTGAGTGCTGCAGGTCATGGTCTGATAAAGCCAGAACAGAACCACATCATCTGCAAACAGCAGAGATGCAATCCTAAGGTTCCCAAACCGGACACCCCCCTCACTCTGGCCCTGTTCAGATTATATGAAGGCCTAAAGTTATGAATAATTAACAGCATCGCCGCTTTGACTGAGAAGTGGGTGCCATTACAGATGTCTTGTTTGAGCACCCAGGCGTCATTGACCTGCCTCAATCTGCTGATAATCCACATCTTTGCCCATTTTTAGATTAGCCAGGAGGCGGAAGAAGCAGGACTGCCAGGATGGTGGCGCCACTCACCACACTGAGTTTCACGACTGCTCTTCAGAACCCCATGGGTGACGTCACGCATACGCTGTCCATTCTTTATACTGTCAGTGGTATTAACGATTCAGTACATCAATCTGGCCTACTCTGAATAGAAAAATGTAAGATTTGTTTAACTAAAATAATTATTTACCCACACATTGTATCAGCAGGTCAATAGGCATATAAAACGCCATCTGTAAATCAAATCAATGTATTTCTAAAGCACATTATATACAATGTAAGCTCAATGTGCCTCACACAGAAACAGAATATGAACAAAGAAAGGTGAAACATGAATACATTAAATTAAATTATTCATCCCACCAACATAAACCTACCCACGAACACAGAGTGAGGAGAGAGAGAGAGAGAGAGAGAGAGAGAGAGAGAGAGAGAGAGAGAGAGAGAGAGATGGAGGCATTAGCTAGTCATAGGCCTGTGAGAACAGGTCAGTCTTTGACAGACAGCACTGTTGTACTACATCTTATGTCATCATCGGTTTGTTCCAGAGAGTGGGCCATAATAACTGAATTCACCAGATTTACTTCTGATCATTAGGACTCCAGTGTGTGATGACCTGAGGGTTCTGGAGGGTTTCTAAGTATTAAGCAGTTAGACCATGTTACCAGAGTGAAATATTTTGTGGACGATTCTGTATTTTATTAAAAGCCACTGAAGTGATCATGAAGTATAGAGTAAGCTACAGCTGTCTTACTCTCTTTTTTGGAAGCCAAGCAAGGCATTACTAGTCATTACAGTGGTCTAGCCTTCCATTGCATTTTGGGAAATGGTAACCAATGTTCAGGTGCAACATGCATCTTTCGTTCTGATCACACAAGAAGCAACACATAATGCATAGACTAAAGCACATTTCACATTTGCAATTTGTGAAACATGTTACAGGTCACGTTACTTGACACAGGTCTGCTAAAGAAAATAAGATAACATTTCAGCCCCACGTCATCTAATGTGTGACAAGTAGATGGTGTCCATGCTGGGACGAGGTGAGTGAATGGTTAATTCCTTCGAAACGTTGACAATACACTTGAATGTTAGCGATAACCTTTGGCTGACTCAATGTGATGCTATCAGGTCTGTACCTGGAGGACATGGTTATGGGTGTATTTATAGTTAATGCCAGCAGAGGCACAGTTCAGGCGTGTTCCAGCTCCTGACACTGTGCTTTAAAGCTTCGACTATTGTTGAAGTCTCAAGGTTGGCGAGGATACTCAGCAAGCCAAAAGAGGTTTTCATTGCATATATCAAATTGGTCATTTTTTAGATCCAGTTTGTTTCTTTTTTGTTTATTTATTGCAGCATTTTTATATAAAATGTATTTTGATGTAGAGATGCTTTTCTCATGCAGAAATTCTTCGATGTTTTTGTCTGCTGCAAAAAAACCCTTTGTGTCTCCATCTTAACTTTGACTCACTGTGTTTTGCCAAATAGATTTTCCAGTCACTGTAACTGACACCCACATGTATTTGGAGAAACGCCGAGTATAAATTCAGGGGTATAGGATGTTTCGCTGCAGCTCCACTCCACACTGTGATGTGGACCAGTAATTCGGATGTAGCGTTAAATTCATGGCTGGTGCAGCAAGTTAAGTTTCACCCAGACTAATGGCAGAAAAGAGGACAACTCAATAGAGAGAGAGAGACTAAAAGTTTTCAAATGTATTGTTCGTGTTTTTTGTTTTTTTTCTGGGAATGAACAGGCTGGTGTTCACGTTTGATTGACAGCATAACCAGAAGGAGTACTGAGACACAATGTAAACAAATGTGCGTTACTAACTGCAGCTCGTTCAGGAAGACAAACAACTCAAGACACGTGTTCATGTTTGATCAGAAGGAAACATTTGCTGGAAAGTGTGAAGCTCTTTTTGTGTCATGTCTCGTGCTGCTGCTTTGAAGACGCAAACTCAAAGATTGTCATTTAAATGACTGTTAAGTCACCAAAAGTTAACATTGATTGATTGAGTCCGCTGATAAAAGTGTTGCAATATTTATATATGTGCAGGTTATGAACTGGGTAGCCCTGTGATGAACTGGCAACTTGTTCCGGGTGTAGCTGGGATTGGCTCCTGGGATGCATTTCCTGCTGCTGCAGCTTCACATTAAAAGCATTTAACTGAAAAACACAAGTTGACTTTTCTGATGAAGTAATCAAAGAAAATGTAACGTGACAGCCAGCTATATTAACTGGTACTGAATTAACTTACTGGATCATTTAAACTACAGGATCATTTATACACATTGTGTATAATTCATCCATGTTTTCATCACTTGCATCTTTTCCTTGCGTCCTAGTACCTCCCACTGGGGATCCATGGAGAGACATAAGGAAACCATGTGATCCGTCCAGTCAGCTGGAGTGTCCAATCAATAACTGATATCCAATAAGGGTACGGCTAAAATGGTGTTATTGGACTTGACAATGCCACATTGGGACTTTCACCTCAATTTCTCAAAATATTCAACCTTGGAGGTTCACCAGCAAGGCCACAAAATCAGAGACTTGACGTTCTGTGAAGTAAATGTGACGGGAGGATGTAATGGGATATGACGAGGAGAGAAAAAAGTTAACTATGTGAGTTTACAGGTCACACAAAGACACATTTTATTTATCATATCAAAGATAGTAAAACTGATTAAGTGACAAAAAAAGTAACTGGCCGTACAACTAATTGTACAGCTCACTCACAACACTACACTATGCACTAGGTCCAAACCATTACCATGATAGTCAACTGTGACAGACATACTGTATGTATCATAGCTCACTGTTGTCCATGAACAAACAAAAAGAACCCCAAAATAGAAAAACAGTTTCAGATAAATAAAACAGAATCAAAATTATCATCTTATTGGGAAAATTAAGCCATTTCTGCGTGTACTTATGGAGTAAAATGAGTGGCATCAATAGGTCAAATAACCTAAAAAAAAAAAAAAAAAAGTAATATTAATAAGTTGCCACTTTCAAGGAAACAAAACAAACTAAACAGGAAACAAAGAAAAAAGTCAAAGACAAAACTAAGAAACCATAATCACGCCACTGACCCAGCCACGCCACGCCACCAAGAAGGAGGTAAAAACACACCTGAGTCGCAGTTCCCTTACCACAGTGCCGCCGCGTAAATTACAACACCTGTGCGCTGAATACGTCTTAAATACTTACAATACTAAAAATAAAAATGGTGATTTTTAAGATGAAAACTGCCGAGGCATGCCACTGTGGCAGGTGAATTCAGACACTGCATAAGTAAGATTAAAACATGCACATGCAAAGCACTAAACTCAGTCAAATAAACCAAACAGAAGAAATCAAACATGCAGTTATAATAAAATCAATGAGCCACTTGTAGTGGTACATGGAGTCTACCTCAGACACACAACTGCTATGTACAAGTCCTGTACAATGATGGTTCAGTCGCTGTAGTGGCTGCAGTGTTTAGTCTGGAGACAGGTACTCAGAATAGAACAATTACAGGTTGCAAATGGCATGTGTCTTCTTAGACCTGTAGCTATAAGAGACCCCGCTAACTAACCTCAGCCTCCTTTTATTTCTCTCTCTCTCCTCCCTACGTGATTTGGTGCACTGTGGACACACTCTGACCCTTACTTTACTTTAATATCTCAGTTACACAACATCCTTTCACAGTCTCTTCACATCATTCAGCTGGAAGATGACCAGATAAGGTCAAAAGGCAAAGTCCTGGAAAGTTCTTATTGTTGCCTTGAACAGATCTACTTCAGGCCAGAGCAACCAGGCTGGAATGTCCCAAACACTTGACCAATTCTAAACTCAATCAAATTCAATCAAATTTTATTTGTATAGCCCAAAGTCGCAAAATACATTTTGCCTCGGAGGGCTTCACAATCTGTACAGGGAGTGACACCCTCTGTCCTTAGACCCTCGGTTCGAGTGAGGAAAAACTTGCCCACAAAAAACCCTTTTAACAGGGAAAAAAGTGGAAGAAACCTCAGGAAGAGCCACAGAGGAGGGATCCCTCTCCCAGGACGGACAGACGTGCAATAGATGTCACGTGTACAGTCAACAAGTCAACAGAAACATTTTGTGTAATTACAATGAAAAATGACAATGGATTACAATGAATGATAAAATGATTACAGTAGCAGTGGAACCTGTGATAGAGATAGAGAGACACAGATGCACAGCAGCAGCAAATCATTAACTAAGTTACTATAAACTGTAATGGAGATCTGGTAACATTAATGACAGTAATAATATATGTAGTGGACGTTATGCAGGACCACAGCAGCAGTCACGATCCACGAGAACCTGCTGGACGAGAGAGCACAGAAACTCCAGGGAAGAAACTGTAAAATAACCCTTTAATCCTCTGACTATTTTTCCACTACACCACAATATAACAGAAGATACAACAACCAATAAAACAAGGTGTAGAAATGTATAGGCAAAGCATCAGTGACAGTCTCTGCATAAATGCTGAAACACTTATTATTAATGTTACTGGAATCTTTATACAGTCAATAATACAGGTGACTATAGAAGAGTTGTTTACTAAATGTTGGTTTGTGATGTGGATGTTCTGGACTGAATAGATAATCTAACTTCACGAGACATCCATTTCACACCATGAACCAGCGCAGCACAGCAAGAAAGTAGTCTACAACACACATAGGAGCAGGAAATGGCACACATCAGTCTTTAAAATGTAGCGAACCACACACACCATAGTCAGATGCCAAAATATTGCAATACTGCGTCATTCCAAGATGGTTACCTTTACTGCTGGCCTTTTAGCTACACCGTTTTGATGGCCTAAATGAACCTTCTTTTTACATATTTGGAGCAGTTTATTAACAAATGGATCCAGATAGCTTCTATAAATTGGCCAGTGATGGAGCCCACCAATGTGTTGACGCTTCTGTAGTTCTTTTCACGCGTTGAAATTGTCCAATATCTGTGCTCCACACTTACAACGAGGAAGCTGACACATGTTTTTCTCTTTTTCTAATGTGACATCTGTCACTCATTTCAGTCTCAGACCTCACTCACACCGCCTGGGTCCTTTATAAATGTCATCGCCACTCTCCACACCCTGCCCTCCACACCAACCTGCACATCAGAATGAGATCAATGCAGCCCAACAAAGGTTTAGCTATACCTACTTACAACGATACAAAATGGACTTTAGTTCCTTATTAAAGACATGGACAAATAACACGCCTGTAAAATAAAGTACTAAATTTAAGCAATACAAAGAGAAGTAGTAGAGATACTCAGGAGGAAAATCAACTCCCCCTTGTTGTCTGTGTGTGTGTGTGTGTGTGTGTGTGTGTGTGTGTGTGTGTGTGTGTGTGTGTGTGTGGAGGTAAACAAAACAGAGAGCTGTAAACGCAGCATCGCACTCCTCCAGCAGACCCCTTCCTGCTTTTTTAAAAAACGCTGTAAAGCTCTCCAAACACTTTGGCGGGGGCGGACAACAGTATTTGCATGGAGAGGCAGTGAAAATGAATTCAAGGCCAAACTGTAAAATCAGAAGGAGTTTCCATCACTCATGCTAATGAGAAGGCACCCAGAGTGCAAAACTCCGTAAAAGCTGAACTGTTCGTGAACTGGAGCTCCACCCAGAAGCATCATTCCTCTCTCTTAGATTTAACTTAATTTGCCTTCTTGACCCTGACAATATGCCCCGAGGATCCGGCTTCTCCGTGAGCTTCATAGTTAAGACTAAAATTAGACACTATTGTTGGAAACGAAGAATTAGATTACAAACAACATTTGAAGCCACCTGTTCTAAATTTTATCTATTTTTGAATTACCACAGTGACAATGGAGAAATGTACAAATGTAGATAGGGGACACTGGGAACCAACAAGAAATGCCCAATTTATGCTATAATTGACCTCATTATCTCTCATTATTCAGGAATAATTAGTCACTATAACTCCCTCAAAATAACTTGTGCTCAAGTTCAAGTGACAGCGCACTTTAGAGGTCATAATAATTATGACTCTTGTAACATGTAGAGATTGCTGTTTCCTAGAGACAGTCAACAATGGTTTCCTAACCTTAAAGCAACATTATGTAAGATTGGTTATTTTAAGCTCTCCGTTTCCGAGTGCAATACCACTAACATCTGTCTTTCAGGCTTTTATTTCATGAGGCTCTCGCCAACGACTAAAAGTCATTCAAAGATTTGCCCTTATCCTGTGGCTGTGTTCTGTGCTCTTTTCTTGTCTTAGCTTCCTCCATCGTCCTCGTCGGCCTCTTTGACTCTGCCATGAACTGCCTCCAGTTCAGTCCAGTCACATTGCTCACCCGGTTCTGTAACTCTGTAAGTCACTGAGAATTGATGTGAAGGAGCTGAAGGACATCAAAGGGAAACCAGAAAACATTTTCTCCATAAAATACGATCCAGTTTTCACCAAAATCAGTGAAATAGTTGGTGGTGGGAAAGACAGAGGCACCGTGATGTATGGTGCGAGATGAAAAGTCAGATGATCATCAAAGTAAATCATCATGAGAGAAACATAAATGTTTAAAACAAATTTCAGGACTACCATGACTCAACGGTTGATGAGGCTTTCAACGAGGTGGTGACGCTGGATGAAACTGAAGTCGTCAGAATTGATCTGCTGCTTGTCTCTACATGTTCATGGCAATCCATCCAAACGTTGTTGAGATATTTCAGTGTGCACCAAAGTGGACTGACTGACCATCAAACAGACATATCATATCTTGAGCCATTGTGCAAGTGTGGCTAACGCAAGGTGCCTTTAAAAGATTGCCTAAAACTTCCACTGAACACACCATTCACTTCTGCTATATGTTGCATTGTAAATAAAGCAGTATTCATACCATAGCAAATATATATTATAATTGGTACAGCTATGCTAAAAACACAATGTTATTATCTTGTTATCTTCAGATATCAAACTGTCATTTAATGACATCTCGTCATCTCAAATGCTGGTTGCGTGTATATCTGTTGTCAGTTTTGCATTTCTTTCTCTGAGTTCGGGAGGGAAGACTCAAACTTGATGAGACCAGATGGACCATGAATTCCCAAATCCTCATAATGGAAAGTCATAATCATGATGAGAAAACTATGTCTGATGTCTGATGAGATCATAATTAAATCATGGACTTGAAAAACCTTAAAAGACCAAATGTGAGCATCATTTGATGTGTTAGCATAATGAGATAATTAGGTGGTGAGATAATGAGCCAAAAGAAATGAGATGAAGATACATAGACGTGTTTACAGTGCACAAAATATCCCTGTAAGTTCAGAAACAAGTGGAATATTTCACTGTTGCTCAACTCTGCTGCACAGCCTAAAGAGAGTGCTGTCATCTGACACTTTGATCTGAAGCCTCAGCGGGATTTACCTGACTGTTAAATCTAGACTGTGCTTATGGTTCAAAGCAGTCTGCACTGACCCCATCAGTTTCCATACAAAAGAAACGCAAAGACTGGAGATGGACTGTTCAGTATTCACTGAAGCCCCTGCAGAAATGTTTTTCCCTCTGCCATGTATTTTTTAGCAGCATCGTTTTTTGGCCTACATAAATAAATTTTTTTGAAGGGATCTAAACCCCCCGAAGCTAGTTGCCTCCTGGTCTGCTGCATGGAGGGTTATTAGCCCATTTAAGTTTAGCAGGCAGGTCTGTGAGTGGTCGTAAACCTACAGAGAATATTGGAGAGCCAAGGTAATAAAGGCTCAACTTAAAAGGGTGCCTTCTAAAGAGACTCGACTCTTCTCTACCTGCAAGCATTTTTTACTGGTTAAGAGTTTTGTACAGTACAAGTAATCTTTTTATATTTTACCTAAACACAACCTAGTGTCCCTAAACACCCATATATTAATGTATAATCAGCGTTGTAACTAAAGAACATTGAATATTGTGTGTGTCCCCAGGATATTCAAGCTTTACACATATTCTTAATGTGACACCACAAAATGCTTCACAGTTATAGTCCTTAATGGGGACAATGCATGTGTATATAAACATTCATAAGAAGTTTCAATCTGATAACTTGTGTCTCCTTGTGATGCTGAGCACATTCAGTGCATAGTAAAAGCATTGTGATGTTACTGCATACAAACTGAGGTATTACTGTAGGCCGGAAATTTCCACAGAGGAACACTTGTTTCTGCTCTTTTCTTTCTGTTTGCACAGAGCAATCTGCAGCTAATTTGTCCGTCGAAGACTATTTCAGAGAGCGTCCGGGGACTTCCAGCATTACACTGCTGCATTAACTCACAAACCATTCAATTGTTTCATTATCCTGAACACTAGAGAGCAAACCAATCAGTGACTGCCACAGCGTCTTTATCTCATATCCACCAATAGATCCACCCGGAGTAACCCACAGTCAGCCCTTCTGATTTAAAGAATTACAGACCTGTCTCTCTTCTTTCATTTCTTTCTAAAACACTTAAGGGCGCTATCTTCACTCGCTCACCCTTTCTACATATCTTGACCAGAACAACCATCTTGACCCCTGCAAGTCTGGTATCAAAGCAGGCCACTGAGACTTGCTGTCAAAGAGTTACTCCATACTGCTAGAGCAGCCTTCCTCTCCTCCGTCATCATGCTGAACTTTGAGCAGCATTTGTCTGTGGACTAATAGATCTTCCTCTTCACCCTCCAAGAATTGGGAGTATCAGGCTCTTAACTCTCTCTCAAAGACCTCAATTACAAGGTAACTTAGCTGTGTCTGAATCATGTAACTTCATTTCTGGGTTCCTTCAGGGTTCTGTTCTGGGTCCCCTGAGTTATTCACTCATATGACTTTTCCTACTCAACATCTCAATCTCTGGTCTGAAACACAGATGGCAGCATAATATCTCTGCATGTGTGGCTGACATTTCTCAGTGGATATCTGCACACCAGCTGAAGCTCTACCTGTCTGTGACCTCTCCATTACTATTGAGAACTCAAACTGTAAATAACCTCCAGAATGCCACAGTCTGACTGGTCTTCACCCACACTACACCGCTCACTGATTACCACTGGCTGATCTGATTCAAGACATTGGTAATTCTCGACCATGTTGACACAGTGTCCGCCATGTTTCTACAGTAGCTCAGGATGGACAAACTAAACACTGGCTCTACATTTCATGTCAGATATTTCGTGTTTTCTGCATGTTTCAAGTTTCTCTTCACACTAGGACGAAGAGGATAAAATAAAGGAGTCTCAATCTACCACTACACCACTAGATGTCACTAAGTCCTACACACTGGACCTTTAAGAAACACTTAATAGTTAAAATGCTATTATGACATGTACCATATTCACCTCAGCTGAATAGTTACAGTATTGACAATATTGAATATTCACAGGGACCTGCAGACCAGTGTGTTTCCCCCAGCCTGCGCTGACTCCACGCCGCTGCCGGCTCACCTCACCTCCAGCTAGGCTCACCTCTCATAAGAGGTGATTCCTCATATGGGAGGTGGCAGCGATGGCATGGACAGAGATGTGTGAAATTCAGCTACTGTGACAGTAAAAAATGAACAAATGACAAATGTAGTACATACAGTGAGGTGTGACTATCTTATATCAATGTCCTCGTGTAGATTAGTGGGATTCAGGCTGTCAGTCACAGCTGGTGGTTTAGTGAGTGTGTATATGTGTGTGTGTGTGTGTGTGTGTGTGTGTGTGTGTGTGTGTGTGTGTGTGTGTGTGTGTGAAAGTGAGACAGATACACTGCTATTGAAGTGTGTCTTATCTGTATAGAAGCAGTATACTAGATTATTGATCATTTTTTGCTATTGTGGCTGCTCCACTATTGAAACAGCCTTTTTTAAAGTTTCAGAGATACAGTTTTACATTTCTTTTTTAAAAATAAAGGATACACTGTATTACATTTTCATATATTACACACACAAAAAAACTCACATTCATTACTTGTATTTGTCTTCCTGGTTTAAGGTTCTTGTACATGTATTAACAAGCACCAACCTCCGTCCACTTGAGGCTGGCTACAGAACATATCAGTCTCCATAAAGCCCCATGTTAAAATGTTTAACTTCACAGCACAAATAAACATGTTTACAGCCTGGTTTTTGTCTCTGTAGTTACCTTCCCCGTTCCTAGGGTGAATCTTTATAGAACTCCAACCATCCATCCATTTTCTGTAACTGCTTATCCTCATCAGGGTCATGGTGGGGCTGGAGCCTATCCCAGCTGACATTGGGCGAGAGGTGGGGTACACCCTGGACAAGTCACCAGTTCATCGCAGGGCACATAGAGACAAACAACCATTCACACTGAAATTCACACCTACGGCCAATTCAGACGTCAGGTGACGTCAAGCATACGCTGTCCATTCTTTTTACTGTTATTGCCTCTTGCATCTGTAATGGATTATATAACTCAAGCAAATGAAGACACCTTCAAAGGTGGCTCGCTCCTGAGATCTAAAAAAACAACAAGAAATAAAAAGACTTCGATTTTTAAAGGGATAGGTGGGTGTTCTCAGTTGTGAGGTACTTATGCATAGTCAGTGTTTAACCTACAGTACACAGTGTTCAGACAGCCCTTTTCCTTTGCACTACAACGCAATGGGGCGGCTGTGGCTCGGAGGTAGATCGACGGTTCGATCCCCGGTTCGATCCCCTCCAGTCTGCATGTCGAAGTGTCCTTGGGCAAGATACTGAGCCCCAAATTGCTCCCGAAGGCTGTGCCATCGGTGTGTGAATGGGTGAATGAGATACATACTGTAAAGCGCTTTGAGTGGTCGGAAGACTAGAAAGGCGCTATACAGTCCACATACATACATAGCATAACCTCAACCGTAGAACTTGCCATGTTCTAACTGATTTTCATATTGCACATAAATTAAACCCAAGGCTGGGCGGCAGTAACTCAGTCCATAGGGACTTGGCTCGGGATGCAGGATTCTGGGGTGAAGTGTGGAAGTCTGGGGGAGATAATAGCATTTCTGTTACAAACTTCTTAGCTGACTCTGAAGGTGCATGTAGCCGCCCAAGCAGTGTAGTAATGTTGGTCGTCTACTATGACTAAAAATATTCAAGAAGACGAATTTGACTGACTGTGGCGATCTCATAACTTTTCCTTTCATGACCTCCTCATAATGATTTCGTATCACTTTGGTGATCCGTTGACTTCTCATCAGTTCAAAATGCAGGAAAACCTCAGCGAATCATTCACTGTCATTCCCACCAGCCTTTGTGTGTACTTTGTGCACTAATTAGATGGTGAACATGGTAAACATTGTACCTGCCAAACATGTTGATGTTATTAGCATTTAGCTCAAAGCACCACTGTGTCCCAGAACACCCTCCAGAGCTGTTAGTGTGGCTGTAGACTCATACATCACTTTCAGATCTGTAGTTTGGTGCATTTTGTCTGCAGAAAGGGAGAGAAATGACACATAGCTGCCTTTTTACTTCTGCTCAGTCGTGTTTAAATTGACTTTTTACAAACAAACCAAGAGTGACAAGACTATCTCACTGACTGGATAGTTTCTGTGACTCCATCATCATTACTTGTATGGACCACATGAGGAAATCAAATTCAGTGACTGACAGCAGGTCATGCAGCACCTAAATGCTTCTTACACCTTGATTCCACCAATATGGCTCTGTGATGTTGTGGCCATGATCCATTCTCCAGGCGGCTTCATACCCAACCCAGAGCCAGACTTTGTTAACTTGCTCGTCTACGAGTAAGTAGGCTATATAGTTAAAATGTTTCGTTTTGATCCATTGAAATATCACTAGTGTGGAATCTGACTGACAGCTCTCAAGCCAAACAAAACGACCATTTGTTTGTTTGTTTAAACTGAAGCAAACTGGTTCGGTTAGTCACTCAGGTAAACATGGTTATATAAGATAATTTCGTAAATAATCAACGGGCTGGACTCACGTGGTGCTGCAGCAGTCAGAGCTCAAATATCTAAAAGAAAATAGTCATGAACTTTCAGCCTTGTAGCCCAATACAAGAGGTCTACAGTTTTTATGTGCGTATGATATTTCTTCTCCTCCATGACCATCTGTGTCCATGTCAAGCAAAACTGTATCCCCAATGATTTCAAGAATTTCAGGTTCCTGCCGTCCTTCTTTTCCACAGGCTGAGTGTGAGTCATAATGGATTTATTGGTGATATTTGCTGCCCTCAAAACCAGGCAGTTGCTGAGTACATGACCCGTGCAATCACTGTTTTACAGTCAGTTTCCTGAAGTCAGAGAGAGCAGTGTGTGAAAGTATATTAAGGAAGGGAGCAGGCATGGGGGAAGGGGTTGGAGGGGGTTAATCAGCCACAGTCAACTAGGCTCAGGACAGACCATCAGTGGCATTCAGCTGCCCTGCACATCCCATCTGAGTGTTAGCAGCAGCAGCCCTGGCCCACTTCTCCCCACTGAGAGACCATTTATGGGCCTCGCAACAGGAAGAGGACATGCATAAAACAAGGCTGCGCCCCTGGGGTTAGTGTGTGGACGGGAAGCATGGGTGCAGAAAATTCACTGACACAGAAAGCCTCTTATGAAACCAGGGAGGGCGAGCAGAGAGGAGAGGCACTGCTGGACACATGGAGAGCATGATGGATACCCAGCGGTTCTCAAAGTGGGGTCCAAGGACATGCAGAGGGGTCGGTGAAGAGGTTCCAAAGGATCCTCAGTAAAATAACAAATGTTTTTATTTACTTGCCATTTACTCTCTATTAAAAAACATAATCAAATCACAAAGGGTAGTCATGATATTATGAGAGGCTGAGAGCCGCAAGCATTTTTTTTTTAAAAACACTAACCATGTGATATCTGTCATTTAGCTGCACTCTCCTTCAGGGCTTTTCTCTTTTTAATGAACTCCATCTCAGCACCACCTTTTCTCTCTCTCTCTCCTGTGCTGTTCGTTTTTCCCCACATGCAATCCACTCTGATGGAGTGTTGTGTCGATGCAGAAGTGTGTGTGACTGTGTGTAATGACAGGCAGAGATCATACCATGAGGTTTAAAGCAGGCAGGCATGGTTGACTGTCGCTGCCTCGTGTTGTTTTTCACTTTGATTCATTTTGCACTCCAATCAGCTGGCCCCCTAACGGCCAATCCGGTCCTGGATACATCACACAGATACCTCATTAATAAAGCCACACTAAGGCGTCACTCCATCATTAAGATCATTTAACTAAATCTTAACAAACAAGAGACAGAAAAAGAAGACAGATGGATGTAGAGAGATGGAAACAGAGACTTTGGTTCAAATTATGATAGAAAAGAAGTCCAGACGATGTGTTGTCTCACCACGTCAGAAGGCAAATGTGTTTACAGCTGCTTCGAACAGCCAGGTGGCCAGCCAGGAATGAGGGAGTATCGGCTGGAAGCAGGCGAGGTTCCGGTCCAGAGTGGGAGCGAACCCAACACGAGCGTGGACAGACAGGTGGCTGCTGGACATGGCAACAGACTGACAGACAGGCAGATTGGCAGGGTGATAAAAAGTTACTGAATAAAAGGTACTGTGATATCACACAAATGAGGAATCGAGTAGCAAAGTACGATTAAGGTGACTGAACGATCTGGATGAATGAGCCGGGTTTAAACACTGAGGAGGTTGGCGTTGATTGAGATTATCAGTTCCAGGTGTGTTGGATGATTGGCAGCAGCGCACACACACACACACCTACACACACACACACGCACAAAGAGAAACAAACTGGGAACAAACATGAGACAAGAAGAGGGAGGAGAAGAAGTCTCCTAACAGACAAATGTTTACTGCTAATATGATGATTACACACATCTTCAGACAGTCTCTCCTGTAAGACTTAGTGCTGCACAAAAAGTGAAAGAAGTAGTTGTGTAACAACTGAAAACAGAGAGCTTGAGTGAAAAGTTCAAACCCTGCTTAGTTTTTCACCTTCGCACACTGGCTGATCACTGCGTGAAGTGAGTCTGAATGTGGGATTGTCAGATTTCTGAAGTGATTCCACCATTCGACAAGCAGTTCTGATGAGCCATAGTGGCACCTTAAGTCTACAGGCATGGTAGCAGCTCTTAGCAGCTCTGTACTTTGAGCTAAATGCTAATGGTAGCATGCTAACATGTGCAGAATAACAATGTGAACCTGCCTCTGACTAACCTGCTTTGTCGTTCTCCCGGTAAACTCTTCAGCTTTCTGTCTCCAACCACGATCTCTGTCTTTACCCTTCCTGGTGTTTTCCTGCCGGTGTGGCATCCTGCTGCTACACTGCTGGATTTCCTCAACTTGCTGGACTTTTATGAGAGGTTGGACATATCTCAGCCCCAAGAGACTCTGTGTTTAAGCCTGTTTTTGAACTGCATTTATTATTACCTGTTTGCTGAAAAGACTATTGAAGAAGACATTAAAGACTCATTACCAAACTATCCTGTGGTCCAGGTTACTGCAATTGGGTCCTCACACACCCGTTACAGTATCTGGGGTTCTTCACCCAGAAAAAAGGTAATTTTAGAGACTGTTTTTTCTGCATTGTTGTGAATCTATGAAGTCAACTTGTTGCCAAAATGTGAAGTCGGAAGGACAGCCAAGCAACAGGCACCGAAAAATGAGAATCTCAGGAGAATATGGTGGGTTTTGGCAAGAAGCTCCATCTAAACAGTAAATGAAGAAAACCACATTGCTCAGAGACGGTGAATCCTGCAGGACAATTTAGTCGAAAACAAACCAGATTTTATTCAACTAAAATGCCAGCCGAGAAATAAGAGAGGGGAAAGAGCTCTTATCTATTTTGCCTGAATTTGTCATATTTTTCATATTGATTGTGTCAAAGGTCCTTTCTCACATATTTACTGATAAGACTACAAAAGCAATTCATCTTCTGACTCGGCAGCTAAATTAAGCGCCTGTCTGCTGGACTTTAACTAGATGAAATGATTTGTTCCAAAGTTTCAATGTCATCAAGAATGCTGCTGTAGGGTCAGTGGAGATCCAGGGCTGAGTCATGAAAACTGTGAATGAGTCTGGGGTCACGTGTCCATCAGTAAATACTGCACTATATTCATTCATACTCTTTTTAGTAGTATTTCAAACACACTCTTGCCTCCTTTAACACACACTGGCCACTTTTTGGTACACCTGCACAGTTTAATACAATACAACTGATGTGCCAAATATTCTACATTAAGAAAGATTCAAATGTTGTCATAGAGACATTGCAGTGACACAACCTCAAATTTTGTGCTGCTGTTGCACTGTACTGCTCCATCTGAATTGCGTGTCCATGCACGTCATGCGTGTCAGTGTCTTCTTTTCGTACTACGACATAATTAGATCTAAATTTGTCCATTACTGTGCGAGAAAATGGACGTGTAGTCTGAGAGTGTGAACGATGTGCATGAATCTCACAGTCACTGCGTGAACGTTGGCAGCCCGATGTCTACCATGCTCAATTTAGTGTGTTAGCATGAGAGCAAATGACAATTCAATTCAATCAGATTTCATTTATATAGTGCTAAACAGAAGTTATCTGATGACGCTTAACTTATAGAGCAGATGTAGACTGTACTCTCTATAATATCATATAAAGAGACTCAACAATTCCCACCATGAGCAAGCACTTGGCGACAGTGGCAAAGAAAAACATCCTTCAAGAGGCAGAGCAAAATATGAATGCCCTAATTAATGGGACATAAATATGTACAGATAGAGAGGGGGAAAACTTGCTTTGATTGATTTTTGCCTTAATTATAAAACAATATTGATTGGCAAAGGCATTGCAACAGACTGTGTGACACACTGAGCATGTCTGAATTAAACACACAGGACCTGTTCTAAGAGCTGAGGATACTCATTTTCATTTCTAAAATGTGAGATTGCACGCAGAATTCTTCTTTTTCTTCTTCTTGTCTCGGGACAGACTGTGTGGACTCTGGCTTTAAGTGAAAGAGATCAAATATGACTATATGTTTAAAAGGTGAGTGTGTGTGTCACACCAGTATGTCAAGATGAGTTTTTTTGTCCTGTCTCCATGTTTGTCTTGTCATTTCCTGTTTTTATTTTGAAAAGTAACTCTCCTCTCGTTTCAGGTCACTTTCCCTTCCTCATGTGCCTCAGTCTGATTGTCTTCTCTGATTCCTGATTGTGTCCACCTGTTTCCCTTTTCCCCCCATGTGTGCTTATAGTCTTATAGAGCTTTCATAGCTGTTTTAGTTAGTTGTTTTCTTTTCTGATCAAAGTTTTTTCCCTCCCCGGAGGCGTTTTTTGTTTAGAGCTGTTTTTGTTTTCCCTTTTTAGACGGTAGGATTTTCAGTTGTAGTTCTTATAGCCATCCCTCCTTTCGGGGCGTCTTTTGTTGTTGGTTCTCCTTTTGCGGCCAGAATAAAGCCTGTGTCAGCTCTACCCAACCTCTGCGTCCGAGTCCTATCTCTGAGTCCTGGGCGTGATAGTGTGTATGTAAACAACACAGATAAATGTATTTCTACAAATTGTGCTGCACACTTGAATTAGAATGTGTTTCATGTGCATGCATGTTTGCACAGATCTTCATGTTATCATCCTTCACTCTGTATTTGTTCTACAGTCGTATTTTTCCTCAGTTTCCATGACCTTCATCTCTCTGCTGACATCATAACCTCAGCAGGATCATGTAACAGCCACATGGACTACAGATGAATGGTGTCGGTATCTTAGTGGGGGGAAATAACTGTTTGTAACAGGAGTTGGTGACAAATGGCACAGCCTGCCTTATGGTTATATGACATATAGCTGTAGATTTGTCACTAGCCACCCAGGGAATCTTGAGGGCCGAGTGGACTGGCTGTCGGATCCATTGGACATTTTCTTGGAATGGCTTGATGAGTTTTGGGGAGCGATCAATACACCCACTGCCTGCCATCCATCTGTAATGCCTCCCTCGCTTCATCCCTCACGTCCAGAGGTCTACATGTTTCCCACTAACCATGCCGCATCTCCAGACGAGTGCTCTCCATTCTAATAGATTCTAACTTCCCCTCCAATAAACCAACAGAGGAGGAGGGGTATATAGAGAGAGTTTTCTTCATTAGGCAGCTGGGGAATCTTAATCAAAAAGCTATTTGCCCTCCGCAATTGATTTGTGTCTCGGCGTTCAGATATTAGAGTGAAAATTCCCTCTGAACTGGGTATCCTCCTTTGCGTTACAGGTGATTAGAGGAAATTGAGAGTCTAAATCCATAAACACAGAAATAGCATGTCACTCAGAGAAGTTTCATCTCATATACACCA
This sequence comes from Argyrosomus regius, assembly GCA_946959425.1. NCBI lineage: Eukaryota > Metazoa > Chordata > Actinopteri > Sciaenidae > Argyrosomus > Argyrosomus regius. The sequence continues at coordinate 14,128,557 of OX336905.1, forward strand.
AAAAATGACTTTAAACATATCTACAAATGAAGCAATATTTGGAATAAACTTTATATTCACATGAACCTCGGATATAAAGTCAGATTTCACTCTGCTCTACTGCAACTTGTCTGTTCATTATATTTGTTTCTCACCCACTCCCAAAGTTCTGTTCTGTTCTACCAGTTTTTTGCTATGACGCCAACATTACACACGTTATCATGTCATTGTCTGTTGGCTATTTTATTTAAGTACATGGCATTAGAAAGTTACAATCAATCAGAACTTCTATGCAAAGATGCCCTTAACATTAGGAAAAAGCAATAATGTTGTCTGGGTGAGGCAACGAGAAATTCAACCAGCCATGTTTGGCTTCACGGTTATACCTGTACTACACCACAATACACCACCTATTACATCATTTTTATATTCAATATACATATACTGTGTGTTTTATATGCATGTTATGCATCTTTGGTAAAATACCAGTGGTGGAATGTAACAGAGTAGCCGAGTTCAAGTATTGTAATATGCCACTTTGTACTTCTACTCCTATGAAAACGTTGAGGCCTCCCTAAAAGTGTCTAGTTGAGGCTCCAGTTTCCGAGGACTTGTTAGCAGTTCCTCTAACATGATATTTTCACTCTAAAGTATTTTGGTTTCATTCAAATAACTGTTTGAGGCCCAAAGAGATAAAACTTAAAGTCTTTCACAAATAAAGTAAAAAATGACACTATGAAGAATGGACAGAATATAAGTGACATTCAGGTTTCCGAAGCACCGTTTTAAAGCTCAGAATATGAGGCTCTGGACGCCGCCATGTTGGCATTCCTGCCTCTTCCACCTCCCGGCTAATTTAAAAATTGACAAAGACATGGATCATCACTGCACCTGAGGTGCGCTGAATGATGCCTGGGTGGTCAAACAAGCCATGTGCAACAGCACCTACCTGTCAAAGCGGTCATGCTCTTAATTCTGAATAACTTTAAGTCTTAATATAATTTGAACAGGTGAGTTCTATAAAAATTCACCCTCAGTACAGTTGACATGGACCAAAGCTTCATCCAAAAGACCAAAACTGTTTTTTGTACCAGGCTGTAAACATGTTTATTTCTGCTGTGAAGTTGGACATTTTAACATGGGGACTTATGGAGACTGACTCACTTCTGGAGCCAGCCTCAAGTGGACGACAAGACTTCACAGCAGTAGAGGCTGCCACTTGGTTTAGGAACCATTGAATTTGTAGTAAAGTTAAATGTAGTACAGTAAAATGTTGCTTGAACATTGGTACATAAGTTTTAATAATTATAATAGTTTTTGCAGTATTGGTAGTTGGAGTCAGTCATTCCAGGAAACATATTAAGAAACCCAAAGCACTCTGGGTAAATGTTATCACTTAAAGAAGTCCAATATGCTCTAGAAATACTAAAATAATGATAAATAATTAAATAATTTTGCTCCACTAGCAGCAGGACTACAAGATGTAATTTCACTCATATAACAGAACATATAATGTTCAAACTGACAGCTAGCAATGTGATTACTGAGTGTCCATTTAAACATGTCTATAATCTAACAGGCAGTTTTCTATTTAGTTTCTGAGCACATTCACTGTCAGCACGTTAAATATAATATTGCAAAAAATCTAAACATATTCAATAATGCACAGACAGATTTAATCTAAAAACAATTTTCAAAAAGACATTTTTATTAATGGAAAATATCTTTTCAATATAAAGCAGTGAGCTCATGCAGTGCGACTGTCTGCTGCTCTTGAAATGTAAATCAAGTCAATGGCTATGTTTGATTGATCTATCATTTAAGACAGTAGAGAGGGAGGTTAAATTAGGTATTGAACCAGCTTCAGGCTAATATCATCCATCGTTTAACTGCACTCTGACAAGCCAGACACAAGATGATATAAATGACTATATCATCTGTTTGGAGCTGATCCCTCAACAGCAACGGGCTGTTGATATACAGTTAAGCTGTATTACACCAAAATGAGCTGGACTTGAATCTATAATCACTGTATGGTTATGTAACAACATGATGTTAATATGAAACAGATGTAAGCTGAATGAATGGAGCTCTGCACACTCTGTGAACTTAGAGGAAAGAGTAAAGGCTTCATGCTTCATTTAGCTTTGTTAAAGATCACTCGGCTGTGATTATTAAGATGACACTCTCATGCATGTACCAGAATTTGAGTCTAAAATAATAATATATTCATTCATGAATAAATGAACGAACGAATGAATAATCTAATGAGCTCATTTGATTTAAACTGCCCTCCAACAAAATTCTTAGTAAGCTGGTGACTGCTTCACACAGGGTATCAGTGTTTCCCACGAAGGTTTGTCAGGCAGATGAGGTGCACGGGATGGCATACCGACACCGTCAGCTCCAGGTAATCTGCAATTTATATTTGCATCCTAAATGTTATTTGTTCAATATATTTAAAGTCCGTGTGAGTTTATCAAACCAAAAAAGAATCACCCAGCCAAATTTGAATGATTAAAAATATCAACAAGTTTATGAAATTAGGTGTCAAAATCAGGTAAAAATGAATTCTCAGCTCCAGGACTGTGGGGGCGTGTCCGCTGAATGTGGTGAAACCACGCCCACTCATGGGAGCAGTCAAGCAGCCATTTTGAAGCGACTGAAACGTGTCAGATGAGTTCAGAAAATGACATGACTAACTTTGAAACACTCTGAGCGAGATGAATTCATCTCTATCTCTCTGCTAGGGGTGCAGGGGTATGCTCAGGGTGGCCTCAGCGTGTCATCAAGCCACCCTTTAAGGACCACCCACAAAATCCTGGACTGAAAACTGGTGAAAAACTGTTTGAACCTCTAACTCCACATTTCAGTAATATATCGTTCAAAGTCTTTTCTCATGTTTTCAGCAACTATTTTACAACATACTTAATGTGTTTTGAAAGAAATCTCAGGATTGCCTTCACACGGACTTTAAGACTTAAAACAAAGTTATCAAGGAGATGGTTGCATAAAAATAAGGTGTGTGACCTATGACCTTGAAATTTCACTGTGGCATTGTGATTTTCTTTTTAAGCAATGTCATGGTCACGTTAGCTAACCTGTATCCCTCATGCTCATGCTCTGAGTAATTTAAACAGTCTCTGATAGCAATGGCACTTAAATCCAAACGTTTCCAAGATGATAAAGAGGTTGACTTGTGTTTCAGAACAGCAGCACACAGATGCATGCACAAATGTAGTGATTTCTGAAAGAAAGAATATTTACCATTATTTTATTTATTTATTTATTTGGCATTTAAAAAAAAGATTCCTTTGGCCTGATACTCACACACATGATATGTAATGTTGATTATACCCTGGCAGCAGTGCACACTGAGCAGTAATCACTGAGCCTCCCACATGGAAAAGTAGTTTTATTCACAGCGGGCAAATGCAGAATCAATACACAACTCCATGATCAATATGTGGTCATGACACAGTCACATTAACCAAAATCTCATATGAATTGTATACCAGTGCTTTTCAAAATGATGTCCAGTGATCTGACATAGAGTATGTGGTTTGACTGCTCCCATATTTCCAGATATGTCACAATAATAATAACTAGTTTTTGTTGTTTTATTGATCAATACTAACATTTTAATTACTGAAGGCAGAAGGGTTTGTCAGACACGTTGAACAAACTATAGAAACTGAAAGTGAACACACTCTACATGTATCATCTTTTGCACTATAAAACACACGTGACTGCACAATTACAGTAAGTCAAAGGTCAAAGTTGAACCAAGTAAAGGAAGAAGTAGTTGTGCGGCATCTAATGATGTGCAACAGACAGGTTCATAATTGTGATCGCTTCATTTATCTGAATAATAATAATAATAATCTGTTTACATAATTAGGTTTAAATGTGGACAAGTGGCCTGTCTACATCTCAGCAACACAGACACTGAGTAAGATGTGACTATAATTTAGAGCAATAATCACCCAGAACGTTTTTGCTTTAAGGTTGACAGCTTGTTAACAACTGATTCAGACAGATGATACATTTATTGCTGTTGTGTCTGGAGTAAAAGGCAGACAGACCGCCTCTAAAACATCTCTTACCTCTTACAAACTTTATCCATTGAGGTTTTAAAATAAATTCTCATTCTTACCTCAGACATTAAAGTGAAGAACGTTTAAGAGCAAGCAGCCAACAGTTTAACAACCAAGAGACTGGTTCAGTTCTGTGGACTGATATGTACTGTGTGCTGCTCTCACTGTCAGTCATCATTTTGAAGTGAAACTTTCACTGCTCAGTTCCTCTCTGCCTTGTAGAAAAGAGTTTGACAAAAAGCTCAAGGGCCAGATCTCAAAACTATGTGGCCACCTAAAAGGTTACATCAAAAAAATGTAAAGATGGCACTATAAAAACAGAAATGACTAACTTTACCAGGTCAGATTATGTTGAAATGAAGTTTAATAATTTATCAGAAGCCTACAGATGAATAATGATTTATTTTCTTTCATCTTCTTTCCTCTGTCAGTCAAATACATTTTCAATCCCAGAGGATTATTTCACAAAATGAGATCTGCAGCGAGGATATAACAGCAAACATGGCCGCCCATTAGGAAACAAAAAAACACAAGAAAAACACAAACTCATTTTCATTCTTCAACTTTCGTTTGCTCGCATGATGAGACATTATGACATGATAAGGAACAATGAATGAGTCACAGATAGTGTCCAACTATAGAACACGTTGCTTGCAGTTGTTTCTCTTGTTTTTTAACGTCGTTATCTGGAGATCACAAAAGGCAGATTTCTGGAGATGACAAGATCATTTATTTTTTATGTTACTGAAGTGCAGTCGCCTGTGAAGTTGCAGATGGGTGAGTCTTCTTAAATGAAGACGACTGATATGAACGTTATCTCCGCCTGTGTTAGAACTTGATTGAAATACAGTGTGATGCGTTGATCACTGACAGGATCTGATATTTTCAGCTTAACTCAATCGCTGCAGTTGTCAAGACACCGTCTATTAATGCTGCCAGGGTACTCCTGATCTCTGATAAACATTAGAAATAATAACAGGACACAACCTTTTGTTTTCTTGTGATAATGGGTTGATTATCTCATTATCTCAAGATACCAATGCTTGTTTTCTCAAGATAACAAAATAATTAACTCGGGATCTTGAGATAACTGTGAAAAAATAATAGACACAGCTGTTCTCAGCTTCCATCTCCAACACCTTCACATCTGTTACAACTTTGAATCTAAGCATAGCACCAGGGCAACATTAGGTGTAAAACACTAATGGTCACCATGTAACTTGATTAAACACAAATTCATTTAGAAATATGCGTCATGTAAATAGTTGACCCAGGTCCTCGCTACAGCACTGGTCCCTCCTTGGGTCCCTTATCTTTGACTTGATAGGCGCACATTCCCAAACAAATTAACAAATGAGAAAGAACACAACAACAGGACACAATAAAAATGAATTAATAAAAGAATCATAAAAATAACATCAGATAATAATTACAGCTTTAAAATCTCCAGGGTGAATGTAAGACTCTAGTTTGAGGGCTGTTAAGGTGGATAGTACCTGAAACCAGTTCTATTAGTGCGTACACGAGGGATATTTAGTCTTACTGTGTTGTGTACTGTAGATTTAAATGAGAGAAGAGATGAGTTTTATAGATGTATAACATGAGATGACTGTAAAGAAGTCCATCCAACCGTGTGACACAGAAAGCAATGATACAAAATTTGTCATGTGAGGTAAAGCGTAATGCTCTGTGATACAAAGTGTTGATGGGGCAGCATGACCACAGTCAAGGACACACCTGAAGGTTGACTGCACAATGGTTTTACGGTTGAAAGAAGACAGACATCCTTTAATTTGATACAAGAAGCAACAAGAATAGGAATAGGAAAAGGAATACATATTTCCTCTATACCTGTAGTTACACGAAAGTAGCAGTTACATAGGAAACGTTCTAGGAAACTATTAGGAAATGGTAGAATCTAACCCTACAACATATGGACTGTAGAACTTCATACTGTTCAGTGTCCCAGGCTAGTCATCGACCTCATATGTGTTTGGCCTCAGAGCATATCTAGCCCTTGCTGTGAGCTCATCAGCAACCACGAACACAGTTCAAGAGACCAACACTTCCTGCTGAGGGTCACAATGCGCGTGGATTTCTCAGATCCAGTATCCACAAATTTCCAACTCAGATGAAGTCTTAGCAAAACTGTCTGACATCATGCCACAGGCAGCTGGTGGTAGTTGTGGTGTGGCAGCTGGTCTTGGTAATCTGCTCCTCCTTGTTACCATCATCTACCCCCCGCCCCCACAATCTGCGCGCTCCCCCTCAGTGACTGACAGGATTCAGCTGCGGGGCCAATTAGCAGCGCACGATTACCCCAGGACAAATGTGACCCTGAAATTGATTTAACACTTTGCCAGTCGTGAAGATGACAATGAGAGGAAATTGACCTGAATTGTGGCACTTGATGATGAGAAGGATTCCTGTTGGGAGCCACGGGACCTCTATCCACATCACAGAGGAGATAATGACGGTCCATATTAGAGGCGCACAATGCTGTGAACAAATGAGTCGTGCTCTCTGTTGACATATGTTCATCAAGCTAAGAGAAATTCTCTTACATGTTGGCTGAGTGATCCACTGGTCAAATTTTACAGGTCACTGATGTGCCCTTTTTTTGTCACTGCAAGAGATTATAACAATGTTGCACTGAATGATGTTATAGTAAAATCTCAGCGTCATGTTCCAGCCTTTCCAAAGAACATTTAAAGAAAAATAATTGGAGAGTTTTCTTGCTCCTAACTTTTTGTATTGTTTTGGGGACATTTTTTTTATATGAGTGTCTTGGAGCAAAGGTCTCCAGCCAGACGTGACCATGATGTTGCTGTTCATGGTCATAACCTTAACCCCTAGGCCACCCGGGCACCCATGATGCTCTTAAATCTTTCCCCAAAGCAGCACTTAGGAGCAGATACAGGTGCCATTAAGAGTCTGTGGTGCTGACTAGAATGCTGAATGCACTTTCAGGCATTGGCTCCTCAACCCTCAGGCTGCAGCTAGTACTGAGCCACAGAACATTTGCTACTGCAGCACCAGGAAACTATACGATTAAAAATAAGTAATATAATAAACTAATTATTACTTATATTACTTAAAGCACTGGTTCTATAACTATGGTCTGTGTACCACTGGTGGAAGAATCTCAAAATACTTTTTAATGAAATAAATTAATTTAAAAACATTTTATACTCAAGATGCTGCAGAATTTTGAATGAAAATGGACTGTGAGATTCCTGGAATGTAATGTGAACTAAGTTTTGTATTTGCTGGAGCATTTTGTAGCCACGTTCATGCATGTAGCATTTAGCACAAATGCATCCATGATCAGTTCTAAGCGTAAATGTGATGGGGAGATCGTAAGCAGAGGTAAAATGAATGGTTCAAAAACGTTGCTAACTCTGGTTCTTGAACCAGTTCTCTTTAGGATTCAACAACAAATAATCTTATTGGTAATAAACCTGCCTCTTGTGTCTGTAGCTGAACAGGGTCGGCCTATGTTACTGTATTTTAATGTTGGTCGTAATGGAGGTACTAGTGATGGGGATTTCAGTTCTTTTTAGTGAGCCAGATCATTTGACTCAGCTCACCAAGAAGAGTCGGCTCTTTCGACTCCCAAATGGCTCTTCATGTTACCACTTATACCTTTTAGAATTCAGCCAAATTTAGCGTTGATTTGACTTATGATTTATATGTGTACACGTATATCACGTAAATTATTCAATACATCCTTTGTACTGAAGTATTGAAAAGTAAAAATTACATTTTCTAATATCAATAAATTGCTGTAGCCTCCTGTTCGTTCAACGCATCCATCTATGAGCTCTGTTATGCCGGAACCCCACCCCTCCCTACTTGGTGGTATGATCCTTGTCTATCCTCATGTGATTCTGAGGTGCTACAAACTGATCAATCATACAGAGGATTCATTGTAAGAAATGACACAACTGGAATAATGTGCGCCATGATGCCAGTGATAAAGGATGGAAATGTAAAATACCTGCTTCATGAAGACAGTGAAAAACCTTTCATTCCAGAAACAGAGCAGGAGCTCCTGGTATACACAGCATGTTTATGATTTTCAATACTCAGAAACAATGCTATTGACAGATTAAAGATATGCTCAGTACTTCAAGTGCTGTCACGGTCTATTTTCACGTGAATCAGTTCTCCATTATATCTGCCACGTTTATGTTGCAAGCCAATTTTAGCGAGCTGAGGATTCTACCTGGAACTACTTGAATTTGCATGCCTTTTAGTGACAGCTCTCATTTCACTTATCTGCTGCAGCGGCACGCAGAGGCGAGGGGCCGGCACACTTGTCAAGCAACTCTTAGCGGAGCAGTAATCACGCGTGGCATGTCACGGCACATTTGCAAATCTTCCATTAGCTCAGGAATGTAATGAAAATGAATAAAAGCAAATGAGACGATGAGTCAAAACAATTCCAGGGGGCAATGTGAAATGCAAATGAAGACAAACTTAGCTCTGACTTAAGCCGCTGCTGCCTTTGAACAGATGCTGATAGACATGACATGACTTCATCAAACGTATTGAACCAGAATGCGTCCTCGCTCACAGCGCTGGAGGTGTTGAAGATGAGTTCTAACCTTTAACGTCTCCTCTCCACTGGAAGCTTTCACCTTTGGAAGTTTACAACCAAACTTGTGCCATGTAAACAAACTTGTGTAAAGTGAAACACATTAGTAATCTAATTACTATTGATCTCATGCCTGTCTGCCTTCTCGGAGTAAATTCATTTGGCCAGCACTCCGTGCTCCGCCAGCTGTGGTCTAAAATCCTTTCAGCGCAGCGATTTACACAAAAGCCAGCGGCTAGTTGAGCTTGGAATACAGCCTCGCAGCTATACTCTGCGCCTTTATATGTGCTATCCAATTACGTATTGCTCAACTGAAGTACTTTTTAAATTATGATTCATTAGGCCAGCCTAGATTCTCCTCATCTGAATGTTTTCGAGCCTTTGCTCCGTTTGAGGCTACTGCAGCATTGTTCTACATGCGTAAAGCCTCTTGAAATTCACTTCTCTCCACAGTGAAGCCTGTCTAATTCAATCCCACTTCATACAGAAACACTCCACACAGCTTAAGCACTGAGTGGAACGCTATCTCCTGCATACACACCAACAGCACAGCTCTTTTTTTTTTTACCTGCGACACAAGACAACTTTGTTCTTTTTATTACGGATGGGGTGAGGGCACGCTGTGACGTTCTGTGAGGTTAAGAGTGGCATCGGCGAGACAGGCGATAAACAATCTGCAGAGCAGATACAAATGATCATGGTCATTAAACAGCGAGTCAGGGAAAAGGAAGGTGCCTGTGTGTTTGAGCGTGAAAGAGAAAGAGAAGACACTGACTAAGAGCACACATGGAAGCGTGTGTGTGTGTGTGTGTGTGTGTGTGTGTGTGTGTGTGTGTGTGTGTCAGTAACAGAATATTAAAAACACAGAATGAAAGAAACAAAATGAAAGTTTAGCTTTGATAACTGTAATGTATCATATTTTCATGAAGGTGTGTTTTTACATGTCAACATGATCCACAGTATGCTCTTAAAGATGCTACTGCTCTGTGCAACACTGTTAATTCATATTAAAATATCATTTTTGGAATTCAATGCTCAGAAAACTAAATAATTGTAATTGTATTAATATATTTCAGTCAGCCCCTGTTGATCCGGTCTTGATTGTTTCACAGAACAGATTTTAGTTCTCGGGGATTGAGCCTCTTGGTTCTACCAGCTATGAACATAATACAGTACATCCAGTATGTGAAATGCCTTTGGATGCCCTTCAACAAAAAAAGATGAAAGGGGAGCATGCATCTGCAGCACGACACTTCTCAGGCATCCGCATCTTTACTCTCTCCTCTGGCGTCTGCCCTCAGGGCCGGATCGTATTACAGTACACACAGTGAGACTCGCCGGCTTGAAGCTTGGCAGCCAATGAAAATCGACAGATGACAAACTGTGACCATGAGAATCGGTTACTTAAAGTTCATGATGTGTCAGAGTAAGACAGTTTGGGTGTGATAGCTACATTTTAGAAGATCTGTTTGGAATGAATGGATTTGTTGTTGTATTAAGGGTGCTAGTCATTTTTCCACAACACCTGAGCAACTTCATCCATTGAAGAAGACCATGTGAGCAGAGCAACGCACTGCAACGCCTAAAAATAAAATAATTCTATTGTTTGTTTAGCAGAAATATATTCATCATGTGGCACCGATTTAAATAGTTCCGGTTATCTTTTAGGGGTCCTGATGCTAGACCCTCAACCAAGTTAAAGGTTCAGTCACAGACAGGAAGTCCCAGAAATAAAACGTATAAATGTGTATTTGTGCTTGGAAAAGTCAGTGAGTTACCAGCTGCAGAGCTCCTGGGTAAAGATGCTTAAAAAGCACCTAAAATCCAAATCATGACACTCTCATGATGGCTTCTTGGATTATTGGACAGATCATTGGACAGATCATTGGACAGATCATTGGACAGATCATTGGACAGATCATTGGACAGATCATTGGGTGCAATGACTCCACGCCCGTCCATCAGGCCCGTTCAGTGATCCATCTATCCATCCATCCTATGTCACTTAAATATTAAATATCAGCTACTCTTCATCCATTTTGTTAACTAAGAATAATAAATATTTCAGTTTTATTTACCCAAAACAAAACTGATGCACTGAGCGTTTTGCATTTCTGAGACTGTGACACATCTTTTCATGCAGCTTCATCTCTGTCATTTGTGTCCATTACTTCACAGTGAAGTGGAAACAGATCTCAGAATGTTACAGTGTGTTATGTTGAATGATCATTGATGAAAATTGCTCTGATTCCTCGCTCATATAGCTCGTGCTCAGCTTCTTTAGCAGCACATGCGTTTTCTGTACTTTGTATCATAATGTGAATGTTTCAGTCCTCTATGTAACCTCTGTTCTTTGGGGGTTTAATAAGAATACTGTGATGTTTCTGGATTCTAAAAGAGAGTTGCGGGCTGAGCAAAGACACCGTCCTTCAGCTGAAACCGCACAAGGACTCGTGCGGAAAAAAAACCCTTCATTTCTTAATTTGTTCACTGAAGCGATGAGCTGCAGGTCTCTGTGTTTAATGACAAGTGTGAGTCTCAGGAAGCTAATGCTGAAACCATGTAGGGTTAATTGATGTGGTGAAAGGAACCCTCTCTAACAGCTCTGTCACATTGGGCAGAAAGAATCTTCATAAATAATTTAGGAATTATCTTAAATGGCATCGCACGGCGATCTGTTTAATTGAAGCGATTAGGCCTCGCCTCAAGTAATCTGAGCGTGAGCAGCAGGAGGCAGAAAGAGTGAGGAAAACCTCGACTCTCACACTCTTATATTTCTGTTCACATTTCACTTTTTCTGTTTTTGTGGACAGATGATTAATGAGGCAGTTATTACTGACTTGGTTCATTGTCGTGACTCGTGTTTGTATAATTTGATTGTAAATCAGTCGACAGAGAACACAACCAAATATTTAGTCCTGTTTTCTAAATGGATGAATTTTCTCACTTTGTAGTTTTGCTTTTTTCCCCCTCTAAATGCTGAACATGTTGTCAGATTGGTCAAGATGTTTTTCATTTGCTTTTGTTTTGTCTATTTTTTTCAGTTTTCTTATTGCATTGAGCTTTCAGGGATTTGTGATTGTTGATTATCAATAATGATCCAGAATCCACCAGTGCATGTGCTAAAAACAGGTAGTCCTTGAAATGAAACAAAACATTCTGTGACAATTCATTCATAGTCACTTTTACTGTACTTTTAACTGTCACATTCACTCATGCACCCATACATTTACACACTGATAGCAAAGGCTGCCAACTGCTCATCAGGAGCGATACAGTGCTTCCTCAATTTGGGGTCTTGCTCAAGGACACGTCGACTGGACTCGGGGAGCCTGAAATCAAACCAGAGACCCACCCATAACTAGACTATTACCTGAGCCACATATATATACTTTAGGGGTCCAAAGGTTTGCTACCAAATTGAAAATCTCTCCAACATTTTCACAGAAATATGGAAATATTCAGAAAGTTTAAAGATTCAGAACTAAGTAAAAGCAATGTGGGACTCCTCATGAGGGGAAACAAGGCCAAACACTTAGGGTGGATTAAGAAATACCAGCATTTCACAGTGGACGAATGGAAAAAAGTCCTATTTACTGGCAGTAACAGAAGGGTGAATGTAAGGAGAGAGAATGATACAGCAGAGTATCAAACCCACAGTCAAACATGGTGGAGGGAATATTCAAGTCTTTACCTGAATTGACTCCACCCTGACCAAGAAGAGGTAGTCCTCTATTCTTCAGAAACCTGCTACACCCTCGGGTTTTTCATCTTTGTGGAGATGGAGATGGAAGCTTTGCAAGAACTACCTGAAGACCGAAGAAGACCATGAAGTCCTTACAGTCATGGTCTTTTTCCAAAGGTAGAGGCTCAGTCAACCACTGTGGTAAGTCAGACTATGATGGTATTAAATATTATTAATGATATAACCTTGTCACTTGTTTAAATTGACTTCAGTGCACCAGTCTAGGTTCAGAGCATGTGTGTATGTGGTGGGCACGTGAGTGTGTATGTGCCAGTGTGTTTGTTCATCAGCCTTGTTTGATTTTACACTGATTATTTTCTTTGACTTGGGTTGTGACAGTTTGTTTTTCCTGTCTTATTTGTGTTCTGGTTAATAAGCTGATGTAGCTGTCTGTACAATCTCTCAGAATAGATTCATAATAGCCAGGAGAAAAAGTTTACACCTGTGTTGTCACCTAAAAATACAATGATATTCTGCCGACAGCTGAAAAGTTACTGACATCAGCAGCTCTAATCTCCCATGAACGCACACAGTCAGTGTGAACTGACAAATCCTCAGCTAGCATTGGTGATGATATTCTCTACACACTGCTGCAAAATACTCCAAATATTGGCTAAAAGAGACACTGCCTCGAGCAAAACCAGCAAAAATCATAGCAAGAAGTTTCCAGACATGGAGGAACAAAACTTCCTGATCTAGAGCAGACGGTGACATAAAAAGCAGCGATATCCGAAAAGCTGCAAAAGCGACTCAAGTGGGACTTAACGTGAGCCCAGTTGGCATTGCAGTGTGGCTTTCTGACAACATTGAGCAGATCTCCAGAGCCACAGGTTCAACCCACCTGCCCCCTGAGTGTCTGCACGCTCTGCCAACTTCAAACTGCGGCAAGTCTCTGCACTGAAGAAAAAAAAAGCCAGTGTAACAATGTACCAAATGTAGATTTTAAACTTTAATCTACCTTTCAATTAAATATAAGTAGCAGCAGTGAGGGGAATTTAGTATGAATGGATCATCTGACCAGAAAAGGGCCAAGAAAAGTGTGATGGTTTCTGGGGTAAAGATTAAGTTTGGCTGAGGATGCACATTAAAATTGTATTTGTGTGCAGATTTCAAGCAGCATTCTGCTGTTGCGTCTCTGCACCTACTGCCTCACAAAGACGTCTGTCAAGAATAACCTGCCTTCTCCAATAAATAAAGTTGTTTATTTATAAGGCTTTCAGTATGTAGGTTAGGCCAGCCGTGTTGCGCAAGCAGCTTTCTTTGCCAAAAACACATCAGGGTTGTCCATTTTTTATGTTGCTGCTGCCAAAACATTTGCCCCAATTGAGTGAATCCAGCTTAAATTAAGGTAAACTGAATGTAAATGAAGGATAATCCTCAGAAATCACAGGGAAAAGAAGTGTAAAAATCAAACACTAAACTCATGTGGCTATCCTGATTGAGCCTTTGTCAAATCTGAAGAGAGGTCAGCCAAAAACACCAAATCTGACAAACAACCAGCAGTTAAGTCAAAACCAAACCCATATGTAGCTTAGACGGGTTTGTAACAAACACAACATAGCTGCTGTATTTTTAGCCACACTAGCAGAGAGGATGGCGGTGCTGGGTGGTGGATGACATTTGATGCAGCCTATGAGTCTTCATATAGCACCATCAGCAGGTCAAATCTTTATTTTGTCCAATAGTTTTTGACCCAATACCTGCAAGACTACTGAAATTTCCATTGGCCTCAGCAGCACAGTGTGTTTATTGCTAACTTGTATGGTAGGAAACATTCTTTTAAAATTTACTTCATCTCAGCTGATAATTACATTAATTTTGACAGTTATATCCAAAGCAAATTACATTTCTGCCTTGCATACACATATCAGGAGCAATTTGGAAGTCAGTGTCTTGATCAAGAAAACTTTATGTGAACCAGAGTTCTGCCAAACCCGTCAGGTCCTGATGCAGTATTAGGTTTCAGGTCAGGTTCAAGACCTTTTGATGTTCCAGCTTCAGTCTCAGGCCAGGTTTGAATTGGATTGTTTTGTATTATTCATAAAATAATACTTATTGCATCACATGTTGGATATGTAGTACATTTCTTTCTGTGCTTTCTATTTGCTTCTATACGTATGATGTGTTGAAAGTGCATGCACACTGTCCAGCGGAAAGAGACTAAAGAAAAAGAAAGTATAGGAATATACAGTCGATGCATTAAGCTAGTGAGATAATGGTCGACGGCTTAAAGGCTGACGTAACACCTGAGCATTAAATTAGATCTATCTCACCGTTAGGATGTCTTTACAAAGACCATTACAGCCACGCAGGGCTGCTAGCGTGGTTGTAGACACTTAGTCTTGCCCTTAAAAACACATTTTGTTGCACTAACTCACTTAGTGCTTATCACTGAAGCACTACAGCCCAAGCTGGCATAAGAGTAATACAGTTCATGCCATTAAGTGCAGTGAGGAATGTACAGATCTGTACATTTAGAGACCAGCTAGGCAGCAGTGTAAACACATCAACAGGCCTAAGAACTCTGCAAAGTATCTTAGAAAGATAAGACATTTCAAATTGGTGTAAAAGAGGTTAGTAATGACAGACTGGGCAAGACCTCCCTGAACACTGCTCTCAAAGGTTCAGGTGAGGACACGATGAAGAGCAGGGACTTCTCGTAATTACATCCTTATTTAACAGTAGTCAGTCCACCACAACAGTATACCTCACAATAGCTGTCAGAACCCTTTAATACAGTGATGTGGATTCAACTTTCTCCAGACATTGAACCAACTGGATCGTTTAGATAAGCCTTAACAGAAGACAGTTTGGAATCATCATCTTATACAAAAACACATCCAGCATTTCTGAAGCTCTTATTTTCAACAAATTCAGCTCATACACTCAATGACCAAACAATGGCGACACTTTGATGAAGGTTAATTTGTAAAATTAACCTCCTCCACTCTACATGGACTCATTAGTGTCTTTCAGAAGCTGTAGCAGGCTTAGTTTTAAAGCCAGAGTGAAGATACTGGAATCATATGAAAGTAGAAGATCTAAGGCATCAACCAGGTCATGCTAGAATTGTATAAATTGAGTCTGCATGGGAAGCAGAGACTCTTGTGGATTCTATAGACTCAACTGTATCCATGTGTGATGATGTTAATCCCGATTTAATTGTAGCAAGACCATTTCTGGAAACTTGACCTCACTGTATAAAATGTAATAGAAAAAAACATAAAACCACAAACAGACAGAAGAGTGAAATTCCTATGAATAACAACAATAAGGGGGGTTCTGAGCAATTTACAGAAGAGAAGTGATCACCACTCAATCACTAAAAAATGTAAAAAAAAAAGTTTTTGATAGCAAGGCATGGACTTTTCTATGGTGATTCTCAAGGTCTTGGTGTCTCAATGTGGTATTTTGGTCAACAAATCTGTGTACAAAATTGTATCAGCCCCAGAACTGTATAACAACTTATAAGACATAATAGAGCATGGGGATGGTCATGATATATTTCATTCATAATATACCATAATGTACGAAGCCCTTCTACACTCACAATGTTTATGACTAGAAAAACTTGACACACAGTCCTAAACTGCATCCCAGCTTTCAGATGATGTATACCACTTCTGTGTGGCATCTCCCTCTAATGAAGCCCCTGCCGGAAAAAAGACAAAAATATGCTCATTATATGGAAGTGTGGAAGAGGTTATCTGAATTTAGCCTGCTTTCAGACTTTTAAATCACCACCCACATCTCCGATTTGATTGGTGATCTGGTGCTGTGGTCTCTGATGACTCTTCCCCTGGTTGGCAGAGTTCTGTACTGTAGCTATGAGAAATATGATCGAAAGTTGGTGACAGAATTGGCAACTAACCAAACACTTAAATATTCTGACACTTCCTGACCTATTCAGTCATCTTTCTCAAACTGATTATTCTTCACTTGTTTCCCATTCATCAAGTTATTTATCAAGGTTTTCAGTATCATTTTCAAAATGATCAAATTACATTGTTGTAGATTTACTTGTATTGTCAACAGTTGGACTACTCATGTTTTGGGAAGAGAATCAGCAAAGTTCGTTCAAGAAGCTGCAGTGTGTATAAGGTGAAATGTGAAGAACACCCGGCAGCCGCAAATACACTTATCCAGATCTGTCATACTAGGACAGTCCTGATGTCCACTGGTTCTCTGGAAGTTTGGCCCACTGTGGTTTCCTCAATGATCTCTGGATGACAGCTTCATGCTCTTCAAAATATTATTAAACAAATATTATTAAAAATGGCTGCATTTCAGTCAGATATAGTCGGGAATGTGCACTTGCAAATTGAGGTGACAGGGTCTGACAGGAGCCACAAAGTAAAATCTTCCTCACACATGATATGTATTTTTGCTCAAACAAGGACAGCCAGTATGAGCAGGAGGAATTATTACAGGCAATAACAACTCTTTCAACCAACTGCCTTTCAAGGCATTCAGTCCCTGATGTCTCACATTCAAACTCAATGTACCTACTTGCCTTGTAAATAGAGATTTGGCTTTTCACATCAGAATCTCAAGTCATATAAAAGATGAATGCTTTTAAAAGAAAAGTTTCTTTTGTCCTTAATCACTGTTGGCTGACACAGTTTTTAAAAATCCAAGGTTTCCATATTGACTTTTGAAGAGTCGACTGCTTTGTTTTTTGTGCTTTCCATAACTGGTGGTTTTTAGAGCTTAACAAGATATGAAACATGAAGTCTTAAAATACTAATCCTTAATAAATAGACTCACCATGTAGTACAGGTGGTGCTTAACCTTTTGTGTTACATCAACACCGTCATCCAGCTCAAGACAAAACAGAACTTTTTCATCCAAGTGGTTTCAATAGATGCTAACTTCTGTACAGGAACGACTCTCAGCTGCACTAAGACACAGGAAAGTTGGATTGGACTTCTACTGGCGTACTGCCTCCCTTCTCTGCTGTCCCCCAGAAACTTCTCCAGAACCACAACGGAAATGTGGATCCATTGAGATTGAAGCACCCTTTGAGCATCAAGCTCAGCTAGCTTCTCATCTGAAGCAGGCCGTACCGGAATGAAGACCTGTTTGCATTATCATAGTCATGTTCTGGCTCTGGCTATCCCCCATTTGGAAGGGGACACACTGCTCCTGCCAAACTCCTTCGGTTCACTAGCGGGGAAGATGCTGCTATCTTCCAGCTTCCCTGGTAAGTCTGAGGCATGCTAGTACTGCTAGCTGTGGAGCCTGACAGGCAGCTCATTGAAATCTCACCGTCTACAGTGGAGGCTGTTTGAAGGTTAAGAGGCTCCCACAAATCAATCCGGATCCCACTGTCCACACAGTGCTCACAGGGGTTAATGACATCATGCTAATACTGTCTACACTTAAACATAAGTACAAATGGAACAATTGTTTTGTTTTGTTTTCTCCCATTTTACATGGGTTGAAGTCGAAGATCTAGACTTCTTTTAAATTTTGTTCATGAATTTGTTAAAATAAGTGTTAGTGAGCACTTCTCCTTTACCAAGATAATCCATCATACTGAATAAACAGCATGACTTTGACACAGGTGTGCCTTGGACTGGTGACAATAAAAGGTCACTCTGAAATGTGCAGTTTTAACTTGAAGAAAGACCTTTATTAAGCAGTGAACTTTTCACTGTCTCACAGGGCTATAGATAGCATCCTATCAAAAAGTCATAACCCAACCTACTCTGCTTCTGACTGGCTTACCCTGATATTAAAATGAAGGCAATGAGTATAAGCCAAATATATTTGTAGAGTGTATCAGTCTGTATTAGTTTGAGCTTGTCACAGACAGCCTTGGAAAAAAGTGGATCTGTCTGGCTCCATTCCAAATGCTTTAGTCTAGTTTAAGTTTACACACTTGGCTAACTAATTTCTGCGTGGCAACCAGATATATGAACCACTTTGACTCAAACACATTTTCAAGAGAGACAGAATTCATCCTAGTGCTTTTGGAGTTGGTCAACTTCTCTCTTTGTATATTATTGTAATATTGGTCAGTACTTCTGCAGGGCCTCATCTTATGCTAAATGTTAGTTCACAGTGGCTATAGGGTTAATATTACATCTGTTTGCAGAAGGAGTCATGCTACTGGTCCACATAACAATAAAAGTAACAGCCACTACTATCAGAATACTAACAATCTTATATACTTGAATAACACTGCTCAATGTTTACCCACTAATTGTGTCTCTGCTCAATCTCCATCTTCCAATAACTCAATTATGTTTTTTCTTCTCAATGTGAGGTCTCTCTCAAACAAATATTTCATCTACCAAGATTTTATCAAGTCCAACAATATTGACTTTTTCTTAGTCACTGAGACTCACTGAGGCCTGAGTTTAGCTGATAGTGTCCCTCCTAATGAAACCTGCCTCCCAGAATTCTCCTACCTCCAACAGACTGTCTGGGGTACACTTAAATGATTGCTAGGCCTCCTCCACGGCCAGACAGTCTTGGTAGTTTTAAAACTTCTGAGGTTTTTTGGTTTTGTTCTTAATGGAAACTCTGTGTTTAATTTACAGACCTCCAAATCGAAACTCCTAAAACTCCTAAACTCTAATCCTCTGAACTTTTATCAGTCATCAAGTCCCAGCATTGTTATCGCTTCTGATTTAAACATTTATATCTGTAGTCATACTGCTTTTATAAAGCTCTTCTAATCTCGTGTACAGGGATTAAAGTTCTCCATCACCATGATGGATTTCTGTCCATTGGGGTTGACCAAATCAAATCAAATCAAATCAAATCAAATTTTATTTGTATAGCCCAAAGTCACAAAACACATTTTGCCTCTGAGGGCTTTACAATCTGTACAGGGAGTGACACCCTCTGTCCTTAGACCCTCGGTTCGAGTGAGGAAAAACTTGCCCACAAAAAACCCTTTTAACAGGGAAAAAAGTGGAAGAAACCTCAGGAAGAGCCACAGAGGAGGGATCCCTCTCCCAGGACGGACAGACGTGCAATAGATGTCACGTGTACAGAACAAATCAACACAAACATATTGTACAATTACAATGAATGATAAAATGACAATGGATTACAATGAATGATAAAATGATTACAGTAGCAGTGGAACCTGTGATAGAGATAGAGAGACACAGATGCACAGCAGCAGCAAATCATCAACTAAATTACTATAAACTGTAATGGAGATATGGTAACAATAATGACAGTAATAATATATGTAGTGGACGTCATGCAGGACCACAGCAGCTGTCACAATCCACGAGAACCTGCTGGACAAGAGAGCACAGAAACTCCGGGGAAGAAGTTAATTTAATCCAATGCAAAATATACATATTTTTAAATAAGTGCTGTGTTGGGTATCCCGGCCATTCTAACGTTACCTGAGCCTCATCTCTTTCACATCTCTGTTAGCTGGATACAGTTAACATATTGGGACAAACAGTCGAGTGGAGCAAGATGGACAAACAAAAAGGCAGAAAAAATGTAAAGGTGGTGCTGAGAAGCAGAGAGAGAAGAGGTTGAAGTCCCTGAGGCTGACAGAGCCAAATGTTCTAGAGTAACAAATTATTCATTTGGCACCGTTACCAGTCAATCATCTCAGCCTTGTGAGCCTGAAGGTGACAGAGAAGGGAGAGAGCAGCGCAGTGACCCCAGCAATGCCAGTTCAACTGTCAGTCAAGGTTTTGCAGCTGTTTAGCTATATCAGGTGCCTTTTGACTAACCATTGTACAATACTTTTCACACACACAGATTTAATGAAGTAACTGTGTTATGGGTAGCTGATGCATCATAATGTACTCGGCTGCAGTGTTGCAAACTTGGCAACTTTCTTGCTAGATTTAACTTTTCAGAGCCTCTTAATGATTTTATTTCTAAAAGGCAACTAGTGTCAAACTTAGCCCATTGAAAGGTGAGAAATATATTCAAATATATTACTCTGCATGCTGCACAGCTCTTCTGCCAACAGTGCCATGCCCATAAGCAGCAGTAGGTGACTGAGGAGACTCTTCTCTCTGGATCTATGGATTAAGATCTTTCTATAACTTGTAAATATTTAAATAGTTCATTTGATCTTCTTCCTTCCTTTGTAGATTTGTTAACCTTTTTACTTCAAATGTGTGATGTCCAGTTGAGTGAGTGAGTTTGTGAATATTTGGCCAAAGATTTCTCTATCTATATGTCTATCTATATATATATGAACCCCAAAGACAGTGCCACAGGTGTGTGTGTGTGTGTGTGTGTGTGTGTGTGTGTGTGTGTCTCTGATGGTGCTATAAGAATGTGAGTTCACTTGCCATTAGAGAACAGCAGAAGTTCTAATATTTTATCTCTATTTGTTGAGCAGGTGTTGAGGGCTCCTCTGTAATACATTAATAAATTGTAGGTAGGGAATATGAATTTTTTTTTTCACTTACATAACACCCAACCCATATTAAGGGTCACACTCTTGACCTCATCCTTACAGACGTTTCCCTCTAGCGAACCTGAACCTACCAGACTTTCCTGTCTCTGATCACATGCCTGTCATCCTTCAGTCCTTACTCCCACCGCCTGCTTCGAGCTGACTGCTTGCTTCCAATCCTGTTCTTTTAACCCAAATTCAGCTCAGCAATTCCACCGGGCCTTTTTAGCTGCTACTCCCAGGACCTTTGATCAGCCAGAATTCTCAGCGGAGGACTGAGTTTCTTGTTTTTAATAATGCATGCAGAAATACTCCTAACTCTATTGCTCCTTTTAGAAACAAAATTATTAGACCAAATGCACCGGCATGGATTGATGAGCAAATCAAGGATCTCAAAAGACAGCACAGGAAAAGCTCTTCACGTTTCTTAAAGAGGTATTTTATTCAGTCAGTTCCAATATCCTGTCTATAGTTAATTGCTCCCTTTCAACTGGTCCTTTCCTGACCAGCTTTAAACATGCAATAACCACCACTAAAGAAGCAGCTCTCTCTCTTCAGCCCCTTGATTTAGATCATTTAATAATAATAATAATATTTAATAATTACCATTTTTTTCATACACTTTCAAAAAGACTGTCTACCTTCAATTTCTGTTTTGAATAGCTTTGAAGAATTTCCGTCTCTTCTCCACTGTTTAGAAACTGCTCCACTCAACGTACTTGTACTAAATGAATTGCTGCTCGCTGCCACTTGCAGAGACCGTTCAACTCTTTGATAGTTGACTACTCAGTTGTAATCAGTCATTTAGAAGAATGGGCATTATAGAGACTCAGCATTTGAATGCTTCCGCTCCCTCCACACTGATACAGGTTTTCAATATTAATTGCCTAAACCTTTTCTTCCATGGCCCCCCTAACCTAGGATCAATTTCCCAAGGGTCAGTTCTGAGCCCCTTACTGTTCTCAGTTTACATGCTTCCCTTGGGTCATATTATCCTCAACCATGACATTATTCTTCACAGCTATGCAAACGACATGCCGCTTTATGTCCTCCTTACACTAACGTTTCCAACAACTAACAAATGTTATGTCCTACCTGTTGGATGCCGCAATACCTCCTTAATCTAATTATGCTGCTTGCCCCAATAAATATCATCTCTGTTATCAAGTCTTGGTAGCCTCACATCAAACGTGAAGCCCTCTGCCCTCCATCTTTTGCTACACCCTATTCTCTAACCCTGTATAACAGCGAAAGTGCTCTCTTGGATGCATTACAAAGTGTCCTTCCAGTGAACAAAACATGATAAAGCACCCACTATGGTGCTAACCACAACCCTGACTAAGCTCCTCAGATAAGGCTCATTCTTATTGTGTGTCATCGTGTGTATATTTGTGAAATAAATGGTTAAAAATAAGAGTTAATGGTTCCCGTGTGTTAGGTGCAGTAAGCCTGAAGGTGATCATGCAGTTGGTCCTGTGCGCATCTGTCCACAGCTAATCTTCAGTACTGCACTGCTTACTCCTCACCCGCTCCTATCACATATTTTAGGGGCATCATTTGACAATATGCATTATGATGTAGCAAAAGGTATTTCTGGCAGTCAGCTGGGCTGAAAACAAGGCATGCAGGCCGTTGCCCAAAAACTGAAATTCACAGACAAGTATGGTCCAATCTTGAAGTGGAATATCTGCAGATGTTCTGATCCACTAAAGTCAGATGTGATACGAGATGAATGAATAACTGCTTCAACTTTGCCAGCATCTTGACTGTAAGAGAGCTGGAATGTGACTCTAACCCATAACATTACATAACCAACCAATGAAGGCAACAAACACTAGCCAGTCAGAGACAGAGTAGGACGGGTCTTCATAGAATGCCAGTGGGGGAAAAAAAATTAATAATAAATCTGGCCTCTACTGAGTGCTCTCCTCTAGTTGTCAAAGTACTATCACCAAGGTCAAGAATGAACGTTAATGCTCCAGGATTTATTAAAGATACATCTACATGAAAGGTTGAAGAAGGCAGGAGAGGATAAGGAGAAGAAGAAAGACAAGAGAGGGGGGAAGAAGGCAAAGAAATCTTACATCGATACAAGAAAGTATAGAAGGAGATTTGAGCTCCAGGTCAGATATAAAGGCACATTCCACTTCATGTCATAAGTGATTCTTCATTTCTTCTTTCACATTTCCCTTATTTTGTCATCTGATAGCTGCTAACAGCCTCCCCTTCTCTAAACGGGCGTCTGGCTCTTACAGAGAATGTCTGTCTGCAGTGTGGCCTTTCCACGTTAATTAGCTGAAGGTGATTTAGCAACGAGTAAAGGCTGGCAACATCTGTCAGGAGCAACACAAGCCCTCTCTCTGCCAGCCAAAAGTTCCACTTCTCTAAAAAAGAATGAAAGAACTAACTACTACTGCATCTTAAGTTTGTTTGGTTGTGTGGACTTTTCTGTCTTCAACAACACTTCTCACAGAGGAAGTAAATGGGTAATGTGCACAAATGAGCAGCAGTCTGTACACACTGACAGTCCATCAAGCTAAAAGAGGAAGGACGCTCTGCATGGAAATGATGCTCCGAACGTGGCTGCATCCAGAGCTCATCACTGAGGCAGAAAAAAGGGGGAGACTTCAGAATTGTGGGGGAGTCTATATTCTTCTCATGTATGGGATGAGGTGCTGGTGCATTTTGCTTGAATTTATCCCATTCGAACTTGTCCCGCTCCCTAATTGAAACCCCTCTCCTCGGGTAGGCATTACATTAATTCTTCCAGACAGAGGCTCTTATCAAAATGCAGCAGGCCTACTCGGGTAAATAAAGGTCTGGCAGGGGGGAGGCTGCAGCGTGCTACAGCTGAGCTGTGTGCGCATATAAAAAAGATATTAGATCCATTCTAATTATGCTCTTGGAAACACGGTGGCTCGGCCTTCGCCATGTACAGTAGAGGTCAGTGAGAGAAGTACAGCAGTGATTATGAAATCGATAGCTCTCCACTGAAGGGCCAACGGATTCTAAAAGGCCAATTATCATGACAGCTGCCTCAGCAAATACATGCTGTTTCTCTGCTGCAAAAATCTGATTGGAAAT
This sequence comes from Argyrosomus regius, assembly GCA_946959425.1. NCBI lineage: Eukaryota > Metazoa > Chordata > Actinopteri > Sciaenidae > Argyrosomus > Argyrosomus regius. Next base: position 14,152,457 of record OX336905.1, read on the forward strand.
AAGACTGTTACCCATGAGCAGTGCTGCTGGTGTAAATAAAATGTTCTTCTACAGCCCTTCTACAGATCTCAGGGCACTCAGGGCTGTCAGAGTCAGAACAGGGTTCTTAGTTCGAAACAGTGACCATTTGTTCAAAGGCCCAAACCAACATGACCAATAAGAGAACTGACCAGCAGGGTCAGATTAACACACTACAGGGCCCTGTGATAGAAATGAGCTGTGACCCCACGAAGTCGAAACATTTTCAACTCAATATGCCCCAGTTAGTTTGTAATGAGTTTGTATAGTGGTTCTTAAATACCCTGCAGGGGGCTGGAGCCGATCCCAGCTGACATTGGGTGAGAGGTAGGGTATACCCTGGACACATCGACAGTCACAGGCCTGACACATAGAGACAGACAAAAATACATCCTCAAATTTATACCAAAGGGCAATTTAGATGAACCAATGAACCTGTTAACTGCATGTTTTTGACTGTGGGAGGAAGCCAGAGTACCCTGAGAGAACCCACGCAGACACAGTCTCCACGCAGAAAGGTCTAAGCCACAAATTCTCTTTGAAGGAGGAACATTTTGGGTTGAGACCTCTTCCCTACAAACATACTACTACCCCTAGTTGAACTTCTCTATATATGCTGTCATCCATGTCCCTTGTTAAACACTCCCCTTGATTACAACTGGCCTAAAGCCATATGACCCAACTCAACTTAGATACCCCATGTTTAAATGTTTGTTGTGTTTCATGATGACCCCTAGGTCTAACAATGTTGTTCTAATCTAATTACTACTCCAAGTGTTGCTGGAGCTTTGACCTCTTCAGACATTTTTTCCATTACCATGCATCCTGAAAGTAGACGAATCTTGTTTTTCCACCGGTCAGTGGTCAACTGGCCATCGGGCATACTGGGAGAAATCCCAGTAGGCCGCCACATCAGTGGGCCATCAAAAAATCCATAAAGATTTTACCGCTCGTAAATCTTCTAAATAGACTGAGTGAACTGTGAAATAAACAGCTCTCTTGCTGAATACATATCACAACATCACCAATATTTCTTTGGTACTATTAAACTTGCACCAGTCCTCTGTAGCCCAGAATGTGCACTCACAGGTCAATAACGTCCAGAGGCTAGAACGCCCTGGAACCAGCTCCTCTCTTCACTGGCCAACTTCCCCACCAAGAGACTTCACTGCCTTTGATGAGCACAGATTCTGTCTTATTAATGAAGGGGAAATTAGGGGATACAGGGAATTCAATCAGCCCTAATTCTTCTGACGTCTCATTAAAATCTGGTATTGAAGTGCCCTGTCCTACAGCTGCTCCTGCTCGGTCCAAAGGGGGGTGGAGGGGCATAAGCTCTCCATTCTGCTCCAGCTCCCAGAGGATTTGGTTTCTGATGTGGTAAGAGGGTTGGACAGTGGATTGCTTGTAGGAGCCACCAAACGGCAAACCCCCCCCCCCCCCCCCCCCCCCCCAAAGAAATGTCAGCCTGTTGGGGCCTTGAGTTTAATTTGATCCTATAATGATTCCATTTGAAAAGGCTACCACACACACACACACACAGGGGATTTGTAATTGGCTCCCACTTCTACCACACCACTATATTTAACCATGTACGCCAGAACATTCTGAATAAATCTGTCCATCATACCACAGCTTTAACTTTGAGTGATTTCTATTCCTACTTTTGATCTAGCTCAAATGAAACTCATAAATGTTGATTTAATTCAGTAACCATCACCAAGTGTAACTGAAGACACCAGTTTGAAGATTGCCAGTCGTGACTGTCGTAAAAAGCGTTGTGTTAATATGTATCTAATGACAGCAATTTACACTCATTATAATCCATCATATCATAAGATGACTGATGAAATAGTTTATCTGATTAATAATCAAGTAAAGGGAACAAATAGAGAATGTGTCATTTAGTATTGCAAATGCAATGATGAAAAAAAATGTCAATAAATTGATTTATTAATTGGCAAATTACTTTACAAATTACATTTGTAAGGTTATGTGGATGTGGACTGATTAATCATTATGTGACATTTTTATTACAAATTATATGTGATGTTCATCAAAAGATTTGATTGATGATGAAGTTTGAGAACAGGCTAAACTAAACATTTTAACAGCTGATTGGAAACAGACATATGCGACGTGTTCCACATGCACCACCTAGTCAATGTTTCAAACCCTACAAATCAAATCAAATCAAATCAAATTTTATTTGTATAGCCCAAATTCACAAACACATTTTGCCTCGGAGGGCTTCACAATCAGTACAGGGAGTGACACCCTCTGTCCTTAGACCCTCGGTTCGAGTGAGGAAAAACTTGCCCACAAAAAACCCTTTTAACAGGGAAAAAAGGTGGAAGAAACCTCAGGAAGAGCCACAGAGGAGGGATCCCTCTCCCAGGACGGACAGACGTGCAATAGATGTCACGTGTACAGAACAAATCAACACAAACATATTGTACAATTACAATGAATGACAAAATGACAATGGATTACAATGAATGATAAAATGATTACAGTAGCAGTGGAACCTGTGATAGAGATAGAGAGACACAGATGCACAGCAGCAGCAAGTCATTAACTGATTATACACTATAATGGAGATATGGTAACAATAATGACAGTAATAATATATGTAGTGGACGTCGTGCAGGACCACAGCAGCAGCCACGATCCATGAGAACCTGCTGGACGAGAGAGCACAGAAACTCCAGGGAAGTCCTTTTCAGAAGCATCCCAGAAGCGGGATGCAAGCAGCCCGCATCAATCTGCACAGAGCAGCTTGAGCTGGCTGGAAGCCAGACACAGAAACGACATAGAGAATCCGGTCAATTTTCTAAATAAAATACCCCGTGCAAACTGCCGGTTGTATATATACATGTGTATGCATAATTACATGTTTAGAAGCATATTTAGAAGCACATAAACCAAGAACAACAACCAAATCTGAGCAAGTAAACAAAGTCTGGCGGGCAAACCACTCCTCTCCTGGTGGGGTTTGAAGTTGCGTGGAGGACAGACCAAAACAGCGTTGTGGCCATGATGTGACAGAGATGTTCCCAGTGGGGTTTCATTGTTAAGACTTGCCTGAAGAGACGCTACATTCAATTTTTGGTAAATTACAACATTCAACTCAAGGACAAGTGTTCCTTTTTACGCAGTTTTTGTTCTGCACATGTACCAATCTGGGCTCGAATATGTAAACTATCCACCTTTTTCATAAAAATGTTGTTAAGCCATCCATGAATTTCACATCAGTTGAAAAAATAAGGCATTTTTAAGACATAAACTAAGGGACTGCTTTCAGGTTAAAAAGCCTTTAAGTGTGTAAATGGTCTGCTCTACGACACTTGTTACATTCACGGTTCATACACTGATGGCAGCCTCTGCTCATCAGGAGCGATACAGAGCTTCCTGCCCAAAGTGCTCACGATAATGCACTGCCTCCATTCAAATGAATGGGTAAGCCTGTGTTTACGCCACAGCGCCTGATCTGAGGGCCTTACACAGGTCACTACTTCCTATAAAAGCACCACATGAGCTTTTAAAGTTAGTGCAGAGATGATAAGAGTTTTAAATCTTAGAACTATTGAGGTGTACTGATTACAAAAATATTTCAGGACCTCATGTTCCAACTACCTGCAGATCTTCCTTTTGCCTGTGATAATCAGTGTTATCTGTTGTGAGGCTGGACTTGTCTTGGGCAGACAAATCATGGTATAACATTCTTGTGGGAAACACACAACAAAGTGCAGTATAAATAAAGACTAAAATGTCTTATTCAAACAGCGGATGGAGGTGTGAGGGATCAGTAGCATCAGTAGTCATTAGGTCTATAAATGTAGCTTTAATGTGACATCTCTTGTCTTGGTTTCCTCCTCCATTACCCAACCTATAATCAATGCATTAGCTCCAAAGTACCAGGAGAAATGAGTAATTCATCATTTTACTAATTCATAATTCAAGTGCTGCTGCAGCACTGATGCAAACACAGCTCCCACTACACCCGCACACTGTCTTCTCTGTCCACAACATTCAGTGAATTTGTCATGAGCATTGTGTGCTGAGTCATGCCTTCTCTGGCTGTATGTTCACACACACTGTTCACACCACTCCAGGTAAGGGAGTGCTCCAAAAAACACAATGCACGAGGGTCAACAGTGAGATTTTTTCAGATGTTCAATTCAAAAAGCACAGAAGGTGACTGTCTCTTCTGTCTTTGTTTGTTTGTTTACCAGTGTTCCACCTGTTTGTCAAGCAGCTGCACAAAGTGTTTACCGCTGCAAAGCACACACTGTGATTTTCAAACTGTGCTGCTGTATCTCTAATGAATATCTGTGTATTGATCAGGCAGGAGGAAAAATAACACAGCAGCTAATGTTAGTGTGTGCTAAAGTGAGCGTGCTTTTGCCTTTGGTTTTGATTTATCAATGACACATTGTGCATCTTAGATTGTGCATTTACAGTACAAGAAACGTATGTTCCAATTCAAACCGTCACAGTGATGGTCACCACCCAACTTCACATTTAGAGCTGCTCATTTGACCTGACAACACTTGATCTTGCAAAGATGTACAGTACAGGGAGGTAATCACTCTTTATATTGTTGTCTTTCCACGATTAGTTTCTCATGGTGTTACAAGCTACATGGTTGTTTCACCACAATAAAGTGTGTTTTTCTATACATTGTGTTTCAACGGCCAAACTGCCTGCATGAACTGCATGAAATGTGGTGATTCCAATCAGATTTCTACAGATGTGTCTCAGTCACTCTGGCCTCTTATATCGGATTTCAAACAATAACAGTATAAAGAATGGACAGAGCCTGAGTGACATCACCCATAGGTTTCCGAAGTGCTGTTTTGAAGCTGAAAATATGAAGCGCTGGCGGTGTTGGATGTACTGCTTCTTCTGCTCCCGGCTAATCTAAAAATTGGCAAAGACGTACATCATCGGCGGACCTGAGGCGGGTCGAAGGACGCCTAGGTGCTCTAATAAGCCATCTGTGACGGCACGTACCTGCCAATCAAGTGGTCACACTGTTAATTATGTGCAACTTTGAGCCTTAATATCATCTGAACGGGTGAGTTAAAAAAAAATTACCCCCTTACACACACTGGGAAATTAGCTATACAAGCTTTACAAGACTGTAAACATGTTTATGTAACATATTTCTGCTGTGAAGTTGGACATTTGAACATGGGGACTTATGGAGACTAACTCAGTTCTCAAGCCAGCCTCAAGTGGACGACAAGAGGAACTGCAGTTTGTGGCACAGTTTTGGTCTCTATAGCTAATTTCCTCGTTCATTCTGTTAAATCTAGAATAGAATTTAAAATTCTTCTCCTTACATACAAAGCTCTTCATGGTCAGGCACCATCATATCTAAAAGAGCTCATAGTACCTTACTACCCCTCTAGAACACTGCGCTCTCAGAATGCTGGGTTCCTTGTAGTTCCTATAGTTTCCAAAAGTAGATTGGGAGCCAGAGCTTTCAGCTATCAAGCTCCTCTTCTGTGGAACAAACTACCATTTTGGGTTCGGGAGGCAGACACGGTCAACACTTTTAAGAGTAAACTTAAGACTTTCCTTTTTGATAGAGCTTATAGTTAGGGCTGGCTCAGGTCATCCCTTAGTTATGCTGCTATAGGACTATACTGCCGGGGGACTCCTCCTTTCAGGGTTATGCCTAGCCAGGCATGGTATTGGTTGAAGATGCAGTCACATCTCCCTTTACTGAAAACCCTCTCTCTCTCTCTCTCTCTCTCTCTCTCTCTCTCTCTCTCTCTCACCATCACCACCACCATCTGTAAACATACATGTCTGTCATACATGTACATTAATGCATCTTACTAACTAAACTTCTTCCCCGGAGTTTCTGTGCTCTTTTGTCCAGCAGGTTCTCGTGGATCGTGACTGCTGCTGTGGTCCTGCATGACGTCCACTACATATATTATTACTGTCATTAATGTTACCAGATCTCCATTACAGTTTATAGTAACTTAGTTAATGATTTGCTGCTGCTGTGCATCTGTGTCTCTCTATCTCTATCACAGGTTCCACTGCTACTGTAATCATTTTATCATTCATTGTAATCCATTGTCATTTTTCATTGTAATTACACAAAATGTTTCTGTTGACTTGTTGACTGTACACGTGACATCTATTGCACGTCTGTCCGTCCTGGGAGAGGGATCCCTCCTCTGTGGCTCTTCCTGAGGTTTCTTCCACTTTTTTCCCTGTTAAAAGGGTTTTTTGTGGGCAAGTTTTTCCTCACTCGAACCGAGGGTCTAAGGACAGAGGGTGTCACTCCCTGTACAGACTGTGAAGCCCTCCGAGGCAAAATGTATTTTGCGACTTTGGGCTATACAAATAAAATTTGATTGATTGATTGATTGATGGCAACTGTACTGAGGGTGAATTTTTATACAACTCACCTGTTCAAATGATATTAAGGCTTAAAGTTATTAAGAGCTTGGACGCTTTGATTAACAGATGGGTGCCATCACAGGTGTCTTGTTTCAGTAACCAGGCTTCATTCATTTATAGCAGAGTGGTATGAGAACAGCACAGTTGGAAAGCGTCACCAGTATACGTACCATACTGGCACCTATGCCGTTACCACAGCAACCCATGCAGACAGGTTGGCGATGTCTAGACACACAAATTCAATCTTTCAATTTTTATTTGAAAATACTAATAATAGATCTGATCTGAGAAATAAATATGCCAGATTTGCCTGCAGTCTGAACAAAGCCGACTGGTCTGTGGCTTTTAACATCAAAAACCTCAAATGTCACCAGTGCTTCAGAAAGACATTTGTTGATTTGTTGTTGACATGGAGGTCTTAAAAGAACTTTTCATGACTGTTAAACTTCTCAAGAGTATGGGAAACTCAGATGTAGAAACACTTGTGTGCCAATCCATATGAAACACAAACACAAAGGACTAATTCCAGCCCATAATGAGCACAGAGTGGTAAAGTACATTACTATTTCATAATCAGTTTTGTTTGCATGGTATATTTCAAACGCAGAGGCAATTCATGTCATACCACTGTATCTTCCAAACTATTCTGACATTAAATGTTTGTTGTTGCTGTTTCAGATAATCCAAGTGAAAATGTCAACACTGTTGTGCGTCTCCGTCTGCCTCAGTGTTGTCTTTGATAGTGCCAAAAGCCAGACTTCTCCACATAGTGGCTTAAACAAACATTTTATTCATGGAAAGATCACTTATTTGCATATCTCAAATTTCCCCATAGAGTAGCTCAAAAAGAAGACTGGAGAGTGAACGATGTGAAAAGAAAGAACACTTTTTTTTCCCCTTCTCTACCACCCAGTATTTTCCAATCAGCTGGGAATGGCTAACTAAAAGTTTAGCTGTCCAATATATAAACTCTTAAACATTGTTCAGGCTTTTATTGTAGTAGAGGCCTTAGAGACTTGCCTCCATTTCTGTCTTTGTTTTATTTGTCACAGAGAAAAGCAAACCTTGTATGATTTAAAGTGTGGCATCAGTGCTGAAACTCTCTCCTCTTCCTCTGGGGACCATCCAATCGTCTATAAATGAACAAACAGTGTTTTTTAGGCCAGAACCTCCTGCTGCCAGCAGCCTGGTGTCTGTGACTCGCTTTGTTCTGCACCTGCTGACATACATACAGTCGACATACACAGGTTAATAAGCAGCAGGTGCACTTTACTGTCTCCATGGACCTCTCCCTGCTCTGTAAGCCTCTCCAGCAAAGCTCCTTCACTACCCTACACACACCTCCACATGCTGAACCTCTTGCTTACATCTGACCCTCCTGAACCTAAACTGTTGATGTTAAAGAAGCTGATCAAGGAGCTCATCTCAGGACATGGGTGCCATATGCTAATTCTAAGTTTTGATATAGCTGTACTAATATCTCCAAGTTTACAAGTTGTCAGCTCCTACAAGAAGGAAAATATAACATGAGTCGAACAAAAAGACTCTCAATACAAGGTCCAACTTTTCACCACATGCTGTGTCCTTCCTCAGTGGATGGAGTTACTCAGTTGTCATTAAACTGAGAGGTTTTTTTTTTATTATTATTTTGTCTTGTTGTTTTGCTGTTTTTAGGGTCAAGACTAAACCTTGAACCCAAACTTCATCATCCACTCTTAAGCATCTCTTCTTAAGCATGGTGTTGAAATGAAGATGAAGATGTTCTTTCAAACCTCACATGATATGAGAAGCGGTGGATGTAAGTCTGATGTTGACTCACAATCTTTCTTTCAGCATTATTTTTCAAGGGCACCGCCGCTGCATCCTGCAGCGCACAAAACCACTGTGACTGGTTTAAGAAATACAAACAAGCCAGCATTCCTTTCCTCCTACGAAGGACCAGAATGATGACTGGTTCAGCCAGTCCAGCAGCCTGACAGAAGGTTTGCATCCCAACACTTAAACAGTCCCTTCATGTACTATACATGTGGAGCCAGAGGCCACTGTAAATTGTAGACACAGCTCTGTAATTCTAGTGTTGTCATCTCTCCTGGCCAACCGGTCAATAAAAGTCTATAAAAAATATTCATGAAATGAAACTGTCACTTTAAAGCCTCGACAGCAGGAGCACATATGTAGAACAAACAGCTGGAGTTGTTTAACGTGTTAACGTGTTGTCTGGGTTTCAGTGCTATTGACGTCTTAGCGGGCGATGGCATGAAAGGGAAACACTTCCATCGACCCAGTTGGCCCCCTGAGCTTCAATGTGCCGCTCTGTGAATTATCAGAGCCGGGCTCTGAGACCGATAGACAGAGCTCAGAGGGACCTTTCCTGGCCACTCAGCAGAGCACTGATACAACAATTTAAATGGAAGGACAAGGGACATCTCTCACTGTCCATTAGGATCCCGAGGGGGGCCTGGAGCATGGGTCATTAAAGGCTCCTTTACAACAAGGGCTTGTAAATGGAGGGTCTCCTGCTGGTTAGGTAGGAGGAGAATTAGTCATGTGTCCAATATTAATCCTGCTGTAAATACGAGGGTGTATTTAAGCCATTAGCATGGTGGAGTATTCCTGTTTATGTTCAGTCAAGCTAGGTTGTTTTTATGTACAATGTCGTACTTCATCAAGTTGGAGAATATTGCTAATGCTATAGAGATGAATCCCTCTGACTTTAGTGCCTGTCTGAAGCTGGCATTTGTGGTCCTGTAAAATATATAATAGATGGATTGCCATGAAATTTGATACAGACATTTATGGTCCCCAGAGGATTGATTGGATAAAGTATAAAAACTTCAAAAACTTCATTTATGCAGTGAAATATTTCTACTTTTTTTAATATCTACTTGATGGATTTGCACAAGATTTGGTGCAGGAATTCAGGATGACGCCTGATGACTTTGGTGATTCTCCAAGAAACTGGCAGTTTTGCTTTTGAGTGAAATATGGTTGAAACATTCATGTTCAGGGTGAATTGTAGTTGAACTTTGGAGATTCTCTGACTTTTTAACTAGCGCTACTGGTGGCCAGCCAATAGTGCAGTTCAACTCAGCAATATTAATAAACTATTGTCAAACATTTTATGTGCATTAGCAGTAACTTAATACACATTTTTTTTCAGGAATAAAAAGTAGCTGGCTGGACTTACACAGACTAATTCACCAGTCACCAAAACAGGAACAGAAAACCTTTTTTAACCAGCAATGACACAATGGTACACTTCTAGTGATTGCTTTAAATGGTATTCACATCAGATGTGAATCCCTCCAGAGTTCACTTGACATTGGTCCGAGTGTACTCCTTTGAGCTGGACCAGAGAGCGGCTCTTTGATCTTCACCAGAGTTCGATTATGGCATTCGCACCAACCCAAACTAACTGCACTGAGGAGGTAAGCACTGGTTGGCAATGGTTCAGTTCAACCCGAACAGAACAAGAGCTGCTTGTTCTGTTGGGCAGTGTTCAGGCAGTGTTCTTCCAGAGCCCGTCAGTGCTGGCCTGGTGTATCTGGAACCTTCGTCCTGATCACAGCACAGAGAAAAGGCTGTTGGTTTTTGGGGTCCTTAAAGATTCTTCTAGCCTTATTGCAGCGTCTGGTAAAGATGTTTTTTAGGCAGGTAGAGCACCACTTATTGTACGTCCAGCTGAATATACACTCAATCTTGTTTGGTGGTATTTCTATATGTGATGTTCCCCAACAGGACACCCTCGATGGTGCAGGAGTAGAATTTTTTTTAGTATTTGAGGAGATACCCCGAAATTCCTGAAGGGTCTGAGGTGAAACAGCCACTTCCTTGCCTTCACAGTGAGTATGCAGTGCAACATTATAGTCCTCAAAGTCTAGCCTATTTCTTCAAGGTTAGGGAGGGGTATCCGTGCACACACATATAAGCTCATTTTGAGCAGAAAAAGCTGTTTTTCCACATGTATTAACATCATATGCCAACAGGAATTAGCAAATAAATTAGTTTTTAGTTGGGTTTTTTTTTGTTGGCCATTCAGTCATGAATTCTTCTATTTTAAGAAGACCTCTGACTTTATTCCACTTCTTCATGTTAACATCTAGTCGTGGCCTTTGTAGGATCTGCATATTCACTGCAGCAATATTAGGTGTTGCCAGCTCCGCCGGTCCAGTCCAGCCGATGACGACGTATCGAGCATGTTAGCATTCTGATGTAAGCATTTAAAGCCCGGCTGTGCGTCACAGAGCTGCACATATTTACCTCAGTATGAAAATAGTCCAGTACTTATTTTTTTGTCTCCATGGTTGCAACTATTTTAGCCTTAAATTGGTGCTACGGTGCAAGTTTTCCAAACACACATGATAATCAGGTTAATACTCAAAAACTTTAGAATAATATCAGCTTGACCTCTGTTGCACAGATGTTCTTTTTACCTCATGATCTGATACTGAAGCCTGGAACTTCAGATCTAATGCAGCTTACGTATATGCTGGATTTAGGGACCATCTTAAAAGTTCACGAAGAATGACCAGTAAAGCTTTCCAATCTTTGTCAGAGATCATTCCAACTTTATTTCATCTGGGCCTCTTATCATTGTGTGCTTGTATTTTCCTTTGGTATTTGTGATTGTTTTCTGCGCTGTCTATGGAAAGCACTTTGTGCTCCTAGCTGCATAAATACAATTATTATTATTACATTAGTCCATTGAGCTGCTGTAGTCACTTTTTTGTCAGTGACACTTCAGATCAACTTTATTTATATCTGCTCTTTCTCCCATCACAAACTCCAGTCTTTAAAGAAAAATCATGAAATGAGTCCTGCAATTATTTCCATCATTCATATCCAACCAGACCATAAAGATAATACTAATTCATGCTTGGTGCATACTTAAATGTTCTTTGTGCTGTCGACTCATAATGAAAACTGGGCTGAGGTACACTGAGACATTTTGTATATTGTTGCAGATCCGACTGTGTGATGAAAATGTTGCTTCTCCTCAAACTGATGCCCACATCCATAATTCAGGAAATCAAGGGAGACCTGCTCTCCTGATGTGTTCACCGTGAAGCCCAGGGCACTTTTTATTGAACCCAGACGACCTTTCACTGCATCATTTGCTTTCCTTTAAACTGTGCTATTCTCTCCACTGTATACATTTATATTTCATTTTCCTTTATTGCAGCTGTAACAGGGAGGCGTCTCTGTAAAGTAGAAGGCTGTACCAATCGTCCTCATGGCGCCATGTGATGTATGGGGATGGAAGAGACTGTTTTGTGGAACGCTTTTCACACACATTCTGCTGGCTTCAATGGAAGCTGTAAGCCACATAGTGTATGCCTCAAAAGAGGAGAAGATTAACAGCGAGAGATAAAAAGAAAGAGAGAGAAGGCTCTGAGAGAGTGTGTGGACCGTGGAAATGAGATGCTGATGCTCTGGTAGCTCGTTTGTCACTGTTCTCTTTTGCAGGGAAGCCTGTGTAAAGTATTCATGGGCTCCCTTTTACTTTACATTTTCCTTTCTGCATTAGATCACTATTGACTCTTATTGAGCCCTCCACTGCAAAGAATCTTTCAAAAAAACAGCGATGATGTGCCAAAGTGTGATATCTCAGCTGAACGTCTGCTGAGGCATACCAAAATGACTATTCCCCTGCCAGTTTAACACTGGCTGTGTCATACAAGTGGAAAGCAAGGTGGGATAGATATAGATGTGATTAAAAATTAAGTCAGAAATCAATTCCACCATAAATAATTCAGTAGACCAGTGGAGGCTCAGATTAAAAGCATACAAAATGATTAAAGGAAGAATGAAATTGTGGATACAAGCGATGAAAATGAGTCTTCTCCATAGAGAGGATGGGCTCACCCTTAGAGACAAGGTAAGGACAGACATCTCAGAGCAGAGCTGCTGCTCGTTCATGTCAAAAAAGACCCAGACATCTCATCAGGATCCCTCTGGGTACAGAGATGATATATCTCATCTGTCTTGGGAATGTGTCAGGATCCTCCAGGAGGAGCTGAGAAGAGAGACGTTTGGACTTCGTGACCAACTCACATTGTAAGATCAGGACATTTTTAGACTGTTGGGTTATTGTAGTCTGATAATGGCATACCTGTTTACAGTAGAAGAGTTACTAAAGTATTAACTATGTCCAAATGGATAAAACCTACCTGAACACAGCGACCCAAGTTATTTTCACCAAAAATAAAAGAAAGGAAAGAAAACACATTCACAAGACACAGTCATGAAGGAACCCAAAGACTTTATTGACTGGTCAGAATATACCTGAGGATAATTAAACCCAAGCAACCATGCTGTCGACCCAAACACACCCAAAAAGAGAGAGCACCATCAGTGTCAGCAGAAGCATGATCTATCTATTAACAAGCAGCTGCAGTATCGGTGCAGGAAAACATGCTCACACATTTCTTTCCCCGACCTAATTAGAATGAATATAATTTGGACCAGGGTTAGTTGGACTTGTTTAATGCCATGCTTTGCTGGGGTTTGAGCACCGCGGGTTTCTTAATCCTACCACTGACCCTTTGCTACTGTGAACCCCTGAAAGTCCAGCTGAAATTAAATTGCATATTTTTGTCTGCTACAGCAAAAATATCTGTTCAGTAAATCAATTAGCCTCTGTTCTTTGAGGGAAAGGAGGAATTTATGTATTTTGTTTCAGTTTCATGATGATGGACCCTTGTTCTGCATTAATTCAACGTATTACTATCCCTCTATGGAGACCATATTTCAATACAGCCAATCAAATCTTGCATTAAGCAGTAATGTCAGCCAAAAGTGAAGGTTTTTACTCATCTCTTTGCTCACATAGAATGAAAGTGAACAGAAAGTTCACAATGAAAATTCAACAATGTTGATTTCGCCAATAATGCTTAACTCCACACCCATTCCAGATATGCCCACGCATCTCTGGCCCCGCTGCAGAACCTCCTCTGAAATGATCGTCTTCCATCCACCGAACATGGTGGTATTACAACTCATCCCTTGACCCAACATGGCCATTGTTAATCGTGGAGTATTCTCACATGATACAACTCCCATTGGTTTATAATGAACCAATCCATGTGGAATCTGGTCACCTGTCAGTCTTTTAGTTGGGTTTTAGGTGAGGGTGAACTCTGTGTGCACTACACCCTCACATGGAGGCTCAAGGGCTTTCCACTCCATGCATTTCAGAGGTGACCTGTAACAATATCAAACTATACTGTAGTAGCAAAAATATGGTCTAGTGCACAGGACTAATGTCCCTGATTCAACCTGTTCATCTGTTGTAAATCACGTGTTTTTCAGAAAGTCAGAAAGCAAAAAATCTTAAATCCTCAAAACAAAAACAATAAATCCTCATTATTCCATTATATCAAACTCCCATGATCCTAAAAGACAACAAAGAAGTTCAGGCTTAATTCCTCAAAGCATTATTGCAAAACAAGTTAATCTGATATTGTCTGGCCTTAATTGTGCATTAAACTCCTCTTTGCGATCACAAATCTGCTTCCCAACATCGTCCTCTCGATCACCTGCTCCTGTAATCAAATTTATTCTCTCATCACTCGAAGCTGAATAAAACATGAGGTCTATTTGCATCACTGAGGAAGAAGTGCAGAAAGCACAGTGTCTGCAGCCTATCTCATAACAGACAAAAGTGCTTCTCGCGGTCAGAGGCCTTCGATATCTTCATCTCCACAAAATCCCCTTTGGTTCAAGTCGAGGTTGCACACTTTGGCAGCGGAATAAAAAATGGCATCCAGCAGAACTACTTCCATCGGATCTTGGCATTCTTCTGTGCTCTACCCTTCTTGGCAATTCAGCCATAGTCTGTGCTTTGGAGATATGCAGACTTTGCGATATGCCTCTGCTTAGTGTCGAGGATAGAGAGATCTAAAGTTCTGCCACTTTGCACAAAGTAGAGTTATTTGTTTTGGTCTTTAAAGGAGAAGGAGGATCTTCTTAGTAACACAAAGGAGTGACAGACGGAACAGCAGTGAAATATTTAGATGCAAACTTGAGGATTAGAACTGTTTCTGTCAGACAAATCAATTAAAAGACTAAATCACTTCTTCAGTGGGTTTCCTGTCTATAATACAGAAGCTCCTGTATATTTAAGCCCTCATTTCCTTTAGCAAGGTGATGACTTTTCTTTACAATCCCCTGAAGAAAACACAAAAATTGCTTCCCTGCCTCCTCAAAGATATGACATTCAGCCTGTATCTTTTCATAAAGCACGTCTGAGAGCAGATGGAAGGAAATGTACAGAAAGAAGCATGCACACATTATCTGTTGAGCTTCTCCATCCTTTCTACGTTCCACATTCAGTCCCTCAGACTGACTGTTTGGCTGCCCCTTAAGATGAAAAGAAGAAATCCTTTAATGTCTAAAATGAGGTCATCCATACAATGTCTGTCTCTGGCGTCCAGTGTTTTCACACTTTGCCTGTAGAGGAGCTTCTTGTCTAAGCTCTGATAAAACCCGGATATAAACCCTGACGATGAAGATGAATGTATCCCACAGCCACTCTCGCCTATCAGTCGTGAGCACAGACAAGGACAGGGGGGCCTGGGAAACATGTCGGGGAGCTATCACTGCTGCTGCCGCTCCCCTCCTCCCTCCTGCCCCCCTCCCTCACAGGCAGAATTAAAGTTGAAAAGGTTTGCGGCAAGGATAAAAGAGAAGGGTGATTGACAGAGATTGGAAAGAGGCTAATGCTAATTTATTTCTCTTTTTGGAAGGACAGTTTTTATGGTGTAGCCTCAAGCGCTCTTATGGATTTTATAACAGGTGTGTTTAGAGACACACACACTGTGATGTAGGGGAATTTGGATGGCTGACCACAATCAGCTGACCAGTCAAAAATGACTAAACATATCTGTTTTAAAGGTCCAGTGTGTCAGATTCGGGGGGTTTCTTTTCAGAATATGACAGAAATGGAATATATTCTTATATATTCTAACTGTCTGTACAGTAGCCAGGAACGGACAAACTAAACACTGCCTCTAGATAGGGCCTTTTCCCACCATATTTTCTCCTTCACGCTAGGAAGGAGAGGGTGGAACACAGGTGTTGCAATCAGCTACACTCCTACTATACGTGCAGACGACACAACGGTCATCGGCCTCATCCAGGACGGTGATGAGTCAAACGGGAGGTCAAACGGCTGGTCTGCTGTCGCGGTCAGAACAACCTGGAGCTGAACACGCTCAAAACTGTGGAGATGACAGTGAACTTTAGGAGGAGCCCCCCCCCCACTCTGCTACCCATCAACATCACCAACAACAACGTGTCTGCTGTTGAAACCCTCAGGTTTCTGGGCTCCACAATCTCCCGGGACCTGAAGTAGGAGACCAAC
Organism: Argyrosomus regius; assembly: GCA_946959425.1. Lineage (NCBI taxonomy): Eukaryota > Metazoa > Chordata > Actinopteri > Sciaenidae > Argyrosomus > Argyrosomus regius. The sequence goes on from OX336905.1 coordinate 14,168,265, forward strand.
ACAGACATCATCATCAAAAAGGCCCAGCAGAGGTTGTACTTCCTGCGCCAGCTCAGGAAGCTCAACCTGCTGAAGGAGCTGCTGACACAATTCTACTCTGCCATCATTCAGTCTGTTCTCTGCTCTTCCATCACTGTTTGGTTTGGATCGGCCACCAAACAGGTGAACAGACTGCAACGGACAGTCAGGACTGCAGAGAAAATTATCTGTGCCAGCCTGCCCTCCATCCAGGACCTGTACCTGTCCAGAGTCAGAACAAGCAGACATAAGAACAGTTTTTACCCTCAGGCTGTCTCTGTGATGAACAGCTAAAACTGCAAAATGTCAGTAACATTGCCTGTTTTTTCTTGCCGTCTTCCCGTGGTAATCTTCCAGTTTGACTGCTGTTTTTTGATTGGCTTGCGGGAGGAAACGCACGACCCTCCACTGAAATGAACTGAAAGTCCTCCGGTTTTGCCGGTTTCCCTGTTCCTGTCTGAATGCCCACTTAAACATGCTCTCAATCAGGAGATCAGACACAGTGAACATGTTCCAGGGCAACACAACTCAAACCTCAGAGCACATTGACGTCACTGCGAGTCAGTGTTGTAAAAATGGTTTCACTCATCTAATCTTCAATCTTTAGTCACCTCTGACAGTCCAGCTGATGAGGCGGCCGTTACCTGTTGCAGCTAGTAGCATACACCCTCACTGTGTGCAGAAGTTTGGTCTGTGATGTATCCCAGAATCCACTCTTGGTATTCCTAATGTTTCCAGATGTTTGAGAAATTTCCCATTTTTAACTCTTATACAGATGCTTTATATAAAATCATGCCGTCCATAAAATGTGGTCTTACACCTTTAATCAAATCACTTGTTAACTAATAATAAGTGAAATATTAGACTAAAGGGCAAACACCTTGACACCCATCCCAGTGTTATGAAGCTTCAGAAATGCAGCAGTTTTATTAGCAACTCACATCACATTACACTCCCGGGTTTGATGCATCCTGTCTACTGTACTTCTTTTCTCTGTGCGTGGTGTCTGAGGCATCAAGTTCTCCACATGAAACAAAATATGTTTCACCAAAACAAAATCAGCTGATGTGACAAGAATGTGGTAAGGGTTTGGTAGGCACAAAAATGGCACAGATAGGTTCAGGGAAAGATCATGGTTTGGGAGTAAATAAGGTTTTAAGGTTAGGGGATCTTTGTCATCGACCCAGAGCTAATATGAGTGTTTTTAGTATAAAATGTTGATATCTTTATGTTGATATCGACTGAGCTCTTGTCTCAGTTTCATTTGATGTGTGTTGGACACGTCTGTCCTCCCAGGAAGAATGACAACCATTAACGATGTCCATGGAACCTTTTTTGAACTCATCATAAAAGTGTTAAAGGTCAATCGCCATCAATGGCCACGGATCTTGTCTCAACTTTTATTTACCATGAATTCTTTCTGTCACTGAATCATAATTTCAGGTGATTTTCTCCCTTTTCTATAAAATCTGAGTCTTTAATAGGAAGCCATAAACAGTCCAATGAGATAAACAGTCAAATGTAAGTGGCCTCGTCTTATGAGACTACTTAACATTCGGCTATACCGCCAGTGAACTCTGCTGTATGTGACAGGATTACTAAAGCTATATGACTTCAATTCAATGCTTGAATGAATTAAAAATGAAGCAGCACATTCCATATACATGCATGACTTAGATTCACTGAGAAAAATATGCAACATGTCTGAAAATAACCCGCAGCCTAATTAAATCTGAAATCAAAGTGGAGATGAAAATGAATTAAAAATGAGTGGAAATTACATAATCATAATGCTCTGGGTTTGTCTTATGGATTTCTTTATTTGATAATGAAAAATGAACACATTTGCACAGCAGAGAAAGTGTTGTTCTGCAGTGTGGATGAAGATATTGATCCGTTTTTTTTTCACACCTTCGGTTTGAATTGAAATTGAAATACAGACATCTGTTTTAACATGACAGTCACTCTGTGGTAAGACTTCAACAGCAAACACACAAAGAAAGCACTGCACTGTTAGTCCAGGAGAGAGTAAATGACATGTACACTACAGAGTGATGAGTGTGTGAGCAGGGAAAGAAAAAAAGAGCTGAGGAGACTACCCCCCTCCTTGAGGATGAAAGGCTAGGAAGGCTCGGAGGGAAAGTGGATGGGAGTGCAGTGAAATCCTATTTCAGCAGCCTGAGGGAGCCGTGGCACCGAGGCTCCTCCAGCGGGCCCTCCGTTAAAGCCTGCTTGGCGAGAGGACGGGGGACATGCGAATTGTAGTAAGTGCAGAGGCAGACATGAGCAGAGATGAAAGAGTGAGGATGACTCTCAGCCTCTTTGCTGGATTACACTGAGGAGAGGAGCAGCACTGTCTTTGGCATTTTAATAAGACCGCTTAAACACAAAGGACAGTGTTGCAGAGATGTATGACATGACTACTTGTATGTGTTGTAATGGTACACTGGGGTGTTTGGGGTGCCAGTTAATAATTTTAATAAATGTATTTCAACACACACAACAGAGAAAAGTCCAAAATCCCAAAGTTCGTTTTTTTTCCTTTCAGCAAATCAGTAGATTATAGAACAAGTAGTTCTGACCAAGCAATCTGATTGGTCAACTAGACATTTAGAATGTGCTCAAATTAGTGTAACAGCTCACCTGACTCATCACTGAAAATATTACTACGCAATTTCGTCACGTCACAAGCTGAAAGTATCTGTGTGTGTCTTTCTTTAATGAATATTCTGTATTTTATGGAGCTGTTAGACCGTGTTGTTAATACAGCAGGTCGGAGATCAAACAGGTGAGTGACCTGGCAGAGAAAAGACTAAAGGTCGACTGAAGCTGAATATTTCATTAGACGGTAAATGGTCTGTACTTATGTAAAACTTACTAGTCTTCAGACCACTCAAAGAGCTTGTATACGTTCACACACATTCATACACTGATGGCATTAGCTGCCATGCAAGGTGTCAACTGCTCATCAGTTTGAGGAGCTAAGCATTCATAAACTGATGAAGCAATTTGGGGCTCAGTATCTTGCCCAAGGACACTTCAACATGCAGACTGGAGGAGCCGGGGATCGAACCGCTGATTATCGGACATCAATCATGATAAAATGATGTTGTTAATTTTGGAAATGACTACATGGATCTTTTTTCAATACATTTCGATTTTTGGACTTTACAACACTGTGGAGTTGTTGTAAATGTTTGGATCACATCCACTGACACAGTTCTACTAGCTTAAAAATACACAAAGCTCATGGATTTAGTAGCTAAATCTGTCCATGGAAAAATGATCTTTGTCAGCAGATATCTTAGACACTACAAGACTGTAGTTTTGTGTTTTTATGTGCAGCATTTATCCAGTTTGGAAACTCGGTCTACTAAACTGGCAGTTTACATATAGGAGTCTATATGCTCCCTTACCGACTGCGCCATCCTCGTCTCTGCGCCTTTTTCATTTAAAACAAAGGGGACTGATTCATGGGATTGGTGAGGTGTGTGCGTGACATAAAGAAAGTGAGTAAAGGAATTGGTCGTCAGGAAAGGTGCGTAGGTGACAGGGGTGTGTGTGTGAGGCAACTTCCGGCAACTTTTTGGCATTTTAGCACCTTTCAGCTCATTGTTTTAGTTTTACAGATCGCAGCTTTACTGTTTTGGTTCATCTCATCAGCATCGTTTCCAGCTAAAAATAATATATACTACTATATAATAATAACTACCACTTAAAGCACTGTCCAGCACTTCATACTCATCAATCCCAGGGTAGAGGGGGAACCTCATTGCCCGTTCAGCAACTATCAGGCCCAGAGACGACATGTCAATGGCCTTGTTAAAAGGCATACCCAGCATCACTTCTGGCGCCCTGTACCATATCAGGTTGAACATTAGTGGACACTCCATGCCAAAGTCAATTAACATGACTTTCAGCGGGTGCTTATGGCTGCTCACAATCATGACATTACCTGGCTTCAGATCTGCGTGGATAAATCCCATTGAGCTCAGGTGGGAAAACACTGTGGCCAGCTGAGGAATTATTGGCATTGCTCTATCGTGGGTTCCTTTGGCAATTTCCAGTCTTACTTGGCGAGCAATTTCTAGGCAGTTCTTGTCGACCTTGATGCCTACCGCATTGTCTTTTTTAACGTTGCAGCATTTGGTTACAAAACCAAAGTCGCCCATCAAGGAGGGACTTCTGGAACTTTTCTAGTAAGCTTCCTTTGTATAGCTGGAGGACGTCTGTGTGGAAGGAGAGCAGGGAGAAGATACTGTTACAACATGAAGTTTTGTGTGTCCAACAACAGAGGTTACATGAAACTGAATGATGGATAGGATTTATAAGTTAACAAATAATTCAATAAACCATATCACAGATATTGTACATCTATTTATCTATTGACTGTCATCTGCACTGTACATACAGTTCACAGACATTTCTTTTCAATAGAAATGTTTCATTCTTCTTATCCATGTCAATGAGAAGCTGGTTGAGTATTTATTAAATATCCTTTGATATCGAACAAAAAAATATTTTTTTTACTGGGAATAAACCTGCCTGTCGCTGTCTGTAGCTGAGGGTCAACCTATGCTTCTGTCATAACGATGATATTTTCTGAGGTGAACGCAGGGTGTAACAAGTTTGTCAAACACTGGATGTAGGTTTTAAATAGAAATGTGGATGTTGCCCCTCAGCTGTTTTTGGTGTAGGTAGATTTAGACAAAATAAATGATGTGAAAGAACGGAGGTATTCAGACAAATATAGAAAATTATAATTTTATAATCATTTTGTGAATAAAATTTATATTAAAAACAAAAAACTAAATAGTATTGATGAAATATGAATATATTTTTTACAATAAAAAAGTAAACCTGACATAATCCATCCATCCTTCTCCTCTTATCCAGGGTTGGGTCGTGGTGGCAGCAGGTGTAGCAGGGTGTTCCAGACGTCCTTCTCTCCAGCAACACATTCCAGCTCCTCCTGGGGGATCCTGAGGCACTCCCAGACTAGATGGGCTACCTCCAGCGAGTTCTGGGTCTGCCCCGGGGTTTCCTCTCAGTTGTCCCTGGAACACTTCCAGAGGAGGCCCCCAGTAGATATGAGTGCTACTAAAAGTGAAGTTAATATTCACAGCGGGTCCGTTACCTGTAGGGCTTTTTGTCTTACATCGACTTTAGTACTGCCAAAGTACATACTAGTACAACCAATGAATGTTTGATATGTAATCAATGTTCAAACAGCTTTCCATACATGTCTGTTTAAATATTACAAGTGCATTTAAAGAAAGAGATTAAATATGTTAATACTGTAAAGATGGCATATCGGATCACTCATGGTGGTTCCACAGAAATAAAGCAGCAGAATAATTCAACTGACGAGATGTTTAGTTCATTTTCATGCTGAGGGATGTTTTGATGTCTTTTTTGGACGTGTCAAACAAACGTGAGAGAAGACATTTTCGTTGCACCTGTTGTCATCAAAATCCAGTTCAAGGTCTGATTTTTCACTGAAGCATTCTCTGTCTGCAAATTACCTGATGCATTTTATGTGTGTGCGCGTGTGTGTGTGTTCAAGAGCTTCCTACTTTGATCAGAAAACGTCTTTTGACTGACATTGAAGCTCAAACTCTCTTTATTCTATCTATCACTGACCTGAATTTCATAATAAAACATATTTTTTACAATTAAATACAGAATTAAAAAAACCTTCACACAGCTTCAGGTGTCTGGTTGGAGTTGTTTCATAAAGCTTCTGGTTCAGGTAGCAGAACTCTAGTCTGCATTACACACAGGATATGTGCTGCGTTATCTTAACAGCTTTTTAATGACTATAATTCAAAGTGTCCTGACGATACATGAAATGGAGTCGCTAAAATGCTGTTGATAAAATGTTTAATGCGGCGACTCTAGAACATTTTAAATGTCTAACCTCGATGTCTGGATGAATTCTGATCTGCATATCACTAAATCATTGAAAAGAGTTTACACTGAAGCAGCTGAAAAATGGATCACTTGTGTACTTTAACAAAGCTCAAACACTGTACAGTACACAGAATGATTGTAGAGGCACTTTTTACGTTTTATTTATTTACTTCAATTATGTAGAAATGCACACCTATGATTGACAGTGCAGGATAACCAATGACAGTACAGGATATGAGGTTTCATATTGTGAGACTCTGCAGTTAAAGGTGTTCTGTGGAGTTTCAGAGTTATGTTTCCTGCCTCATAAAACATCTTTAATATTTTAAATCCAGCATTCTTTACATCCATGTTTACTTCCTAACAGACTTCTTCTTCACTGACGTTGTAAGCACATTGCTGTATATTTGGTGTGTTACTGCCACCTGTGGAACCTTTAAGGAAATGATCTTCTTCGGCTCCGTACCAAGAAGGCAAATATTTTTAGTGATATTCATAGCAATAAAAACAAAAACCTCAATAGGAGTGTCATTTTTCACCACCCTTGTGTCAGGACAGTGGCAGATGTTTGGAACACCAATATCTATAAATGTCAACTATCTACATGTCTGGACACCCGATGTGACATGTCGAGGAAGCTTTCAAAAAGGAGTAAAGAGAAGATGATGTCACATCCAATGATGTGATGTCTCAACTGGCAGAAAACAGAGAGAGTTCATTAACTGGCACCAACAAAACATCAATATTCACCCACATCATGTTACAGCATCCATGAAAACAATCAGCTTGGTTTCTCACTCTATCATAATCGTTTCTCTTTCGAAGGATGACAATGGAGACGGACACAGAGATTGAATTACCCTCTGTGGCTTTGGGTTTGATTTCTGGCTCAGTCAAATGCCGGCAGGCCAAAGAGCTGCGGCTCAAACTCCTCCATGCTCCTGAGTCGCAGTGTGGCCTCCTGGGTTAGGCTCGGGTCCAGGTTGTCATCGGGAACCATCACCACCTGCATCCCTGCAGCCAGTGCCGCCTTCACGCCGTTGGGAGCGTCTTCAAACACCAGGCACTGAGCAAGGACAGAGGAGAGGAAAACAAAGAGATATTATCCTATAAGCCTATTAGGTCTACAGGATTTCACCCCTGCAGACGCCGCAGAGCTGAGACCAAAAACAAACACAGGAAAATGGGAAACAGGAACGCTGTTTTCATTTTCGACTTGATATTCCTCAGAGGAGTTCTGAAATATCCATTTAATCTACGATATGAAGAAGCGTGACCCCTGTAGCCCCACTTCATTGGCTTTGTTGATATTTTTATTCACTGAGGATGATCTGATCTGAGTCGCTCTGCATATCAATAAAAGCCACACCTGCAGAGTGGAATATAATCCAGATTAATGTAAAAAAAGTGCTCAGTCTTTGTCACTGTGTCAGAGAGATGATGACCAATGGAAGGTGGGGGTGCTCAGCGACTATCAGGCTTTATAAAAATCAGCAGTCCATTACAAAACAACCTACCAGTGCATGTGACAAAATAAAACTTATGGTTTGATTTATTTATTATTTGATATCAAAATAAGTTTCCTGTATATGTGACAAGATGGTTGTTGATCTTCCAAAAGGTTGGGGTGTTGCTATCAGGCTCAAACAGAATTCTAGAGGTGTTTCAGAGGAACTTTCAAGTGTTCCTGGATGAAAAAATCCAGAAGACACAAATCAGTTTCTACTACCACGATATAGTATGCAGGCCAATACCAGCCAAGAGTTTTGAAGTCTGAAGTGAGAATAAATCTCACCTTTATGTCGCTTGTCCAAGTTTTTGACTGCAGCATCTTCTTTGCATCAAGTTGTAGCGTGCCAAGCTGTAACGGGTTCATTACTGCCCCCCAGAGGCTGAAGGTCTTATTCTTTCTTAAAACTGGTTTCAAACTGTATGTTTCGGTTTTACAATAGAAAAGACTTGAGAAAAAGAACAGGCTATAGACGTTTCTCTGAACTTTTCTAAAGGAACCATCTGTGACATTCTCCCACACTGTGGATGGAACTCCAGTAGGAGTCCAGAGTCTAGGTCATAGTAATCTCTATTAACAGATATCTGAACCTGAATGCAGAACCTGTGGGCAAAAGACAAAGATTTTGGCACCAGGAGCATTCTGGTTTCTGTTTGAAGTCTGACTACAACTGACCAACCACGTTTGAGCGTTCTTTGGTTGCAACATTCCATGTGGACAGCAAAAGAAATGGAAGTCATTGGTTAAGAAGCAATCTTGGAGCCCATCAACTATAATCTGATGACAATTGAACTTTTTAGCATTTTTTTTCCCTAGTCTTTATTCAGACGCAGATATCTGTTCATAGAGATCAGCAGAAATGTGCCTTTCTCATCATTCTCGCATATCAAGTTGCTGATCTGACTGCAGAGTAAGTCTTTCTGTTGTACTGTTCTGTAAAAAGGGTATACCACAGATCAGTGTTAATGCCATTAACAAAAACTAATGTGAAAAATGTTCTGCAACATTTTTTCCTTGATGAAGATGAGACAATGACAATAAACTCTATAATGTATGTTTAGTGTTCAGTGACGAGACAAGACTAAATGGTAGTGGTTGGCATTGCATCTTCAAATCGACTAAAAGGTTTTGAGCTATTGTTGACTAAAACTAAGAAGGATGTAAAAAAAATGTAACTAGAACTTGAAATACTAAGACTAAATCAACTAAATCTGCCATATATAGTAAACATGTAAAAAAAATGCAAAAACAATAAATGTGCAGCATTTCATGACATCATACAGATATAACTTTGGTTATAAGGTTTGATTTCCTCTGTTCCCGTCTGAGTCTGTCATTCAGGTGGTGTTAAATTTGATGTGTCATCAGGCTCTTCTATAATCAAGTGTTATTTTCTTCAGTCTAGTGTGTGATCTTCCTCCATTTACCTTTACTCCAACGTTCCTGACCCAAGGAACACTGCAACATTTGGAATTATCCAACAGCTGTATTTGTTTCTAAGAAAAAGAAATCTTGTATGCTGGATTGGACTGTGTGTGTCGTTTCCACCAAAAGTCCAAGAACACATTTTAGGTCAAATAAAATGAAAATAAAGTGAATTCCGATCTGCAAAGTTAATCTTGGAAACCTGCATTATTCAGTCACTGTTCAGTTCTGCAGCATGTTTGAGTAAAAACAGGAGAATTCTTCATGTGGACACTGACAGTCAGGACGTCTCTGACAGACAGGACATTTTTCACAGCCGTCTGTCAGGATGTCAAATCCACTCCTGAATTGTGCTTCAGTGGAACTGAACAAAGTGAAAGTTCACATTAAAATACATTTGAGTATCTCTTTACATCACTTATACTACTGTGTCATCTTTGATATTCTGTAGTTGTGGATTTAGAACCTCACCAAACCCAACCTAAAGATCCAAGATGGCTTCTCCGTGCGTCGGCAGTAAGTGAAAGCTGAAGTAAAATACTGTTTGTTAGCACTTCTGTCAGTACAAACAGTACTGTGGACAAGCAAAACAGAGTGTTTCCTGCCTTGTTATACTGGAACACAGTCAACTCGGGTGTGATGTCATTCCCTGCAGCGACTTTCAAAGTAAATGGAACACACTTAGAAGCTTTACAACATGCTGTTACCCACAAATAAGAATATTTATCAAAGTACTGCACACTCCTGAAAGAGACAAATGGGTAGAGGTACAGTCATGTCTTTATTCGTGTATTCATGGGTTTGTCTTTAGAGGATGTACAGTGTTTTACAATGAGGATTAGTGCCTGAGATACAAATTATAGGACAGTATGACCAGAAGGCGTTGCTTTCACCACAGGAGGGTAAGATTCATCATCTTGGAAGTCAGAGAAAACAGCCATTCTGTGTGAAGTTTCTGTTTAAATCCAGTCTAATAAAGTCTTTGGAAATGGATGTTATTTGTGAGGCAGAACTCACCGCGACATGCCAAACTGAGTTAAAATCTGAAAAACATGGAGACTAATTGGCATTTGAAACACTTATCTGTGCACATGTTCAACAAGAACATTCCAACAGCTGCAGTAAATTAATACGACTGAACCTTCACCAGGGGGTTAATCAGTTTTCAGTATCCAATAATCACATTGAGGAGTGTGCAGGCAGGAAGAGGGAAGACGAGGCGGCTCAGTACTCTGAGGGTGAGGAGGAACAGTTAATACCAACAAGACTTTGAGCTGGAGACAGAAGCACGGACATGAAGTGTACTCAAACAGCTAACTGTGGACGTGAAAATCGTTCTCAATAATCTGAATCCACATGCACAGATTAGGTGCAGTAAAATGGCTTACTGTTGACGTACTCATTTTCTTTTGCCATTCTGCCCGACAGACGGTAACAACAAGTCATCATTGCTCATCTACCAGCAGGGGAAGCACATGAAGTCGTTCACACATTTAAATTTACATTTAGTCATTAAGCTCTGAAGAGCTGGAGGTCTACAGGAGTTTTTTAAAGGTAGAGAGGGACGCTCCTGATCTGGCAGGACGTTCCACGAACAGGGCGCAACAGACGAGAAAAGTTTGGATTTCCCTGAGTGTACGGGTGGCAGAGCCAGGCGTCGTTCATCGGAGGAATACAATGGACGTGAGGTAACATAAGCCTGTATAAGGGTGTTCAAAGGTAGGTGCAGAACAAGACAACTTTGTAGTCAGCATTAGTGATCTGAATTTAATGTGGGCTGCTACAGGTAGCCAGTGGAGCTCGATGAGCAGCGGGGTAACGTGACCTTTTGGCTTGGTTGTAGACCAGGTGCGCCACCACGTTCTGGATCATCTGAAGAGGTTTCACTGTGCAGGCTGGGAGGCCCATCAGGAGGACGTTACAGTAATCTAGTCTTGAGATGACGACAGCTTGTGTCTGGAGTTGGGTAGCATGTTGAGTTAAAACGGAGTAACGAGAGTACAAAGTAACACGTCATCTTACAGTACCTGACGTATATCTCACCAATGAGAGACTTTAATGCTTCACAAGACTTTAAATGCTAACACAAAGGAGTTGTTGTGTACTCAAACTAATGATGGGAATTCTGGTTCTTTTTAGTGAGCCAGATCGTTTGGCTCAGCTCACCAAGAAGAGCCGACTCTTTTGGTTCACTAACGGCTCTTCATTTTACCACATATACCATTTATAATTCAGCCAAATTACATTTTCTAATATCAGTAAATTGTTGTAGCCAGTTGTTTTCATTGCAAAGTCCCATAAAGATGGGGTACGCATTTACAGGTGATGTGATTCTAATCCAATACACTGTTACTACTCATAGTCTGCTAACACTCCAAAACAACACTAACTTGTTATGCTAGCTAGGATTTGTGTGTCGGGTGATGTTAAATGACTTTCCCACGGACATCCAGGTTTGCCAGAGCATGCTGTTAATGTTGAGAGAGTTTCACTGTCTGGAGCAGAAGTGCTCGCTTTGTGACACCGATCGTCCTCTCTGCATGATAACTGCACAGCAGCAACTTCAGCGGCAGTTAGTAAAGCCACGACCTTAGTAACATTAACATTAGTTACATTACTTGCTGTGTCGTTACATCACCAAAAAAAATGTGGAGTGCATTTGGAGCAGGAAGGCAAGCAGGAGCTAAAATATTTTTAGTTTTAAAACAGCAGTTTGAGAATGAATGAAATCAATGGATTTATCACATTTAATTAATGTGAATGAATAAGTTCCAAAGATCCACTGCAGATTGTTACATTTAAAACATGGACAGCAAATTCTCACGTTTTGTGAAGCAGGAAATACGTCACAGCCTGTAAGGTTACACCGGATCTGAGGGTTTGCTCACCTCATCGCAGTTTTCTAGAAGTCTGTCTTTTGAATTTCAGTTTGTCACTCCAGATAAACTAAACAGACAAACTAGCTGCTGACAGAAATCTGAGAAGCAATACTTGCTCCATCAGCTGAAAAAAAGGTGAAATTTGTTATTAATTTATGTAATATATTTCATGAAGACACCAGGAGAAGTGTTACATTATTCAGAAGAGCTACATTATAAATGTGAGCAATATACAAAATACTAAAAGGCTGAAAAAAAGTCATTCCAGGCCTTGTATAATATTCTTAATATATATTTCTAATCTAAAATATGCCTGAGGACTTACTGTTGGTTTTAGTGAAAACAGTGAACTGAACATATGTTACATTGTTATAGGAAGCTTCATATCTCATATGGGTAAGATTAAAGGTGTCATATATATAAGATTCTGAGGCATTGCACTATTAATATTATGTTTAAATCAGTTTTATTGCCAATAGTTGAACAGATTGTAACATAACTTTAAAAAAAAATGAGCCCTTCCATGGCTTACGTGGTTGCCTATAACAGCCAGTGGACTGATTTCAGCTCTTTTGATTTGCCTTTAGTCATCTAACCCTGAAATGCACTCAAAGAAACAGATTGATAGAGAATGGTACTTAGATTTATTTGTAACATGCAGCAATACAGTAAAGGTTACACCAACACAATTTCAATGTAGTCTTAGAAATATGGACGTAAACAACCTGTTCTTCCACCAGTTGTCAAAGTAGAATATCGTACTACTCATTCAACGAGGCTGAAAGAGCAGGAAGACCATTTCCTGGACAAAAACACTGTTTGTTGCTAAGTACCTCAGTGAAGTGTCCTTGGCTCTGAATCGCATTGAGGAGGAGGGAGTTCATTGTTTTAATCAAAAGGCCTTTGGGGCCAAATAAAGGAGGGTTGTGTAAATAATCTCTCATGAATACTATTACAAGTAGAGAGAAATAAGAAATAAGAAATAAGAAAGCCTTTTTGATAATCATGCATGTGCATGTTGAGTAAAAGACACAAGAACAGTGTGACAGGTTTACTGACAGATAGGGTATCTATATGATTAAAGTAGGAAGTGTAAAGTAGGAATCACTGAAAGCTCTACATACTAATGTGACCCTGCATTAAGATCTCATTAATGAATTGGCTGTGAGGAGATTCACTGTTGGGAAGTTTAGTTGATTTGCTCAGCACTACTGGCTGTTGATGGGAGTTTAAATGCTCTGCTGCAATTATCCCTCTTCCTACAGAAACCACCAATCAAATGTCAAGTTGAATATGAGCTGAAGGGTGTGTGTGTACACAGGAACATATTTTCAGGATATGTGCATGCGTGCGACAGCAGGTTGTGGGTGTTATCCATCTGGGTCCACAACCTGGAACTGGATTTTCCAACGTGTACATATACTGTATGTCTATGGGCCAGTTAAGTTCTTCCACCCCAAACTGGGAAACCCATTTCTTATGGGTGTGTCTTTGCACAGAGTCACTGTCATGTTGAACCAGAAAAGGATGTTGAAGGAAGTGGCCAGATACTTTTGGTCATAGTGTAAAAGGGCAGCTTCAAACAAAGTGCCACAGCATCTGAAACCACCTTCACTTTTTGAAACAGACAATCAGCGGGGGTTTGAACTTCTCTTCTGAGAGACCTTTATTTTTCCACACTACTACATCCATCTTTGTGTGTAGAGGGGAATGCAACACCATCAATACCAGCGGGGAGAGATTAGAGTCTTAGCCTTTTCCCATAGGTACAATTCTAGATCAAGACCTAAAAGAGTTCTTAAAGAGATGTTGGGGAGGCAGTGGGAGGCTATGACAGCAGGTTTTTCAACCAACCTCCCAGTGTGGCCATTGGAAACACACAGAAACACTTCACTAGTCAGGCAACACATCATGCAAACTAGTTTGTTTGAAGCATACTGAGGCCTTAGTTCTACATTATGTACAATTTGGTTTGAATACAATCTTTATTGAAAGAAGAAACCCTCACCATGCAGGAAAAAATATAAAATCCCCACCACTTCTTTCCAATGTCATACAAAGAGCACAATAAATCAGGAAATCAAAGGCTGTGGATAGATCCTTTATTTTATTCAACTTGAGATACCAGTGCTAAATCTGTTTAATTAAAAATGAATTACTATACTATTAAAAATTGAGCCTTTATTTTAAATTAGCATTAATGTATGCCACAAATTGCCCTTTAACCTGAATTTGAAATGCATACTTGTTTCATTTTTTTATTAACCACTCTGAATAGTGAATTCATTATTAGTTAAAAGACGGCTTGAACTTTGGGGCTGGAAACAGCACTTGAGTGTGAATAAAGGAAATAGCCATACAATGAGTCTAAAGCTCTACAGAAGCTCTACCAAATGCTAAGTCTCAGAGAAAGTCTTAAGGACCTTTGTTCATCTCAGCTCTAATACCCAGGTAGAACAAAGAGGCTTCCTTGAGTGTCTTGAAACCCTAATTGACTTCTATGATGTCACTAAGCCTGAACTGGAGGATGTCGAACAATGACAGCGGAAACGCTGAGAGTACACAACGGAGGGCTCTTGCTAATTCCCTTGATTGGGAGCAATTAAAACTGGTAATTGCCCGATGAGCTCGCGAAATGACCCTTTAATCTGCTTCCAATGTGCTCGATTAAAATGAATGAAAACAGACACAGATGCATTGCAGCGCACAGTAGATTGATGGCTCGGGTGGATTAGAGATGGACAACACAATGTGCCTTTACCAAGTATGTGCCTGAACTGAGAGACACATAGATGCAACAATTTGAACTGCGGTACCACTTTAACACCCCATGGGCCGTGTGCAGACGTGAAAAGCGTTAGTCTGAGTAGGACTGCAAAACAAAAGGTCAAGCACAGTCCAGGCAGATATGAAAAAGGTGTAAATGCATCAGTTTCCCCAAGACACGTGCAATTGTACAGGTTGTTTGGAGAAAATGCTTTCTGTTGAAGTAGACACTTCTTCTGTAATCCTGGGCTTCCAGAACCTGAACTTTTAATAACCTTGTGAATATTCATGCTGGTTGTTGGTCCAAAACTGTTTGGGGCATGAAACCACTTTACAGTGTTTGGTTTACTCTGGTGTGTACATTTGAATCCATGTAATCTTGTGTGATCTATTGAATGATTACTCAGTGTGTGTTTTAATCCCATTTCTGCTGGGACTTTCCATCCAAATTTTAACCAAAGTAATTAAGCAAAAAAATGTGTATGACTGTTCAATGTATGAATCCACCACCATTATAAGAACATTAGTTGGTTCACGAGACAAGCAACAAGACGATGTAATTAAAAGAGTACTAGTCAAAGAGGATAAAAACAGCAAAAATGATGAAAATATGACAATTTGTTCCGTGTTTTAATGTGAGGAAGGTTACATTAGATCTGTGTGGAGCCATCATGGCTTTTGAATAATCTGTATGGGTCAGAGAGTTCAGACAATTCGGTGTGACCCCATCTAAAGGCAAAAATGTTTTTACCAAGCCAAGAGCCAAAAGCCTGCTATCAAAGCCCCCATGCTGGCTCCATCCCGCTGCCTCCGCATCTCTCTCCAACAAGCTGATGTCTTTTGGTTTGTAATCTCAATGCAATGGATTGCACAGTTGGGATACCAGCTTTCAGACAGTCTGTCCTCGAAGGCATTCAGTGTTAAACTTCGCTCTACAAACAAAAGTTGACAAAAGCAGCTGTGTGAGTGGTGATTTCACACCTCGTCAATAAAGTAGGTGTGATTATTAGATTGTTGCATTCAAAAAGTCGGATCTCAAATTACATCTTTAGATGAGACCACATTGAAAATCTCTGTTTTTATGTAAACTTGGAAATAATCAGAAGTTTGAGGATTCAGAACAAAGTGAAAGAAGTCAAATTGTTATTCTAAGCAAAGAGAGGCTTTCTCAGCATCAAGTCGAGACTAAAGGTTTTTAAGGGGGGGGGGTGTCTGGAACTCGCTTTGCAGAAACTGGATCAGTTGTATCCAAAGCACGATCAGGATGACCAAAAGTGACCACACCATTGGGAGATCAATACATCAAGCTTAGTTCCCTGAGAGATAGAAAAGCAACTTCATCTCATCACAGACACAAAATTTGCTGAACAAAGATTGAAAGTCCACAAAAGTTCTGACAAAAGAAGGTGGTCTCAAAAGCCAAGTAGGAGTTTCTAAAGCACTTCTCATGAGGGGAAACAAGGACAAACTTGGGGTGGACTAAGAAATACCAGCATTTCACAGTGTATGACTGGAAAGGGTGAAGGAGGTAGGACGACAAACCCACAGTGTAATTTGGTATTGTACTCTGGAGTTGGACCCCCTGCACTGAATTGACCAAGAAGAAGTAGACCTCCATTCCTCATGCTACACCCTTGTGGAGATGGTCTCATACGGCAGCATTTGCAAGAAATACGTGAAGACCAAATGAAACCAAGGGGTCCTGACTGTCATGGTCTTTAGAACATTTATGGAGACACTTGAAAATGGAGAAAGCAAAGTAATCATCCCAAGAAGCCCTTTGGATCAAGTCATGTCAAGGTTTTACACCAACTTGTGCAGCTCAAGTGAATGCTGCCATTAATTAAAAGGGGGACAAACCAAATACTAAGACATTCTGAAATGCATGTACATTTTTGAAATATTCATCAATTTCTCCATCAAACTGTTGATGGCTGCTATTCATTAGTAATGAAAAACAATGGTCTATACAAGTGGTCTCAGACTTTTTGACCCCATTGTCCCATGATTCCACTGTAGTCAAGCAAACTAATCTCAAAAACGTGGTTTGAGGCATACTGAGCCCTTAAGTTTCACTCCTCGTCCGTCTATTCAAACTGTTTTTATCACAGTTCTTCTTATTTTGGCCTTTTTTTGGCCTGTTACCCAACCAAACCAACCTACTAAACACAGTATTATCACCACCCTCTGGACTGCAGTAGGGCTTATCCTGATTTGCATCTATCATGGAAAAAACAAGATGGACTGTAATCTGATTTGTGATCTGGTGATCTGGCTTACAGAGACGCTTTTTTGGGGCTGAAACGTGCATCTGAATATTATGTGGATATGAGAGACTGTAAACAATAATTGTAAATGAGGTCAAAATCATACCATGTCCATTCAGTAAACAGATTTATCCAACTGTTCCTGACAGTGTACAGTTAAGTGTAAACAGTTCTGCTTCCAGTGACTGCAGCAGGAAACCACAGCAGCATCAATAGCTCAGTTCTGCTGACTACGGCCCAAAACCTTTTCCCAACAGTGGCTGTCACACAAAGAGGAGGTGTTCTGCTTGTTAAACAGTGAGCCACAGAGCAACAAAGCCTCATAAAAATGTAACAAGGTAAATCCACTGAAACTCACTTTAGCCACACTTTAGAGGGAGAAAAGAGTTTAAACACCTTTTCATGCCAACATAAATCCTCATAACTCAAATTCATAACACATCAGAGCCAGTTCACTCACTGATGTAAACAGAAAAAAACACTATAGCTGTCAACCGAAGGTCAAACATTAGCAGTGCTGAGGAGCTTTTTATTTCACACATATATTACCCTGACTGTTTTTGCTCATGTGAAGCTGCATAAGTCTTACTAAAAAAAGTAATGCAACATGATGTTAACTGAGTAAACAAGGAAACAAGTATAAACTGCTTAAATGCTTACTGAAATAATGAATTAGCCGACTGACAGAAAATTTACAACCGTTTAGATATGTCATTCATTTTTAACGACATTTATCTTACATGCTGTGTTTCCAGTTTCTTAGTGTGATGATTTATTAGTTTTCTGTATTCTGTATTACCGTACACTGAAGATCTCTGAGTTTAGTCAAACAAATGAAGACATTTCAAGATGTCAACTCTTGGATATAGTCATTTCAGAGGCAAAAATAATGGGTAATGGGTAATGGGTAATGGGCTAATAACTGGATAATGACAATACTTGTTAGTTAGGTCACAAACATACTGATTCACCAAGTTTTCTTCAAGGGAAATGACTTAATGCACAGGTCGACCATCTGTCACTATCATTGATTTTATTCAGTTTTAGTGGAGATTACATTTTGACTGGCGACTCTTCTCTGACAGTGTTTCTACACCGCTACTCAGCGAAAGGGACATCCTACCTGTCTCTGATTGGCCGGTACTTGTTGCCTTCGTAGGTTCGAGTTGGTTGGGTTTAGGCATGAGGAGGACTGAGATTGGTCAAGGTGAGGGCAATAATGTCAGCCAATCACAGGCAGGGTAGGGCGGGCCTTCACTGAATAGAGCGGCAGTGACAGTGACGGAGAGAAAAATATAAAGGAGCACGAGCGCGACCATTTATATGACACCAAACTTCAGCAATAAAAGCAATACCTTCCGTGTAAAACATCTGATAAAATGACACAGTTTGACACAAGATTTAACCACCAAGAAACGGAAAATAAATCTACTATGTGTACTGAAAATGAAATGGTTTGCCTTTATTTGAATTGGATTTGTTCATGCACCCTCAAATCCTGAAACAAAATGTAGCAGGGACGACGATCTAAGATGTGGACCTGCTGGTAAAAACACTCCTCTGTTCTCTGCACGACTAACTGACCTGGGTTATCTGGGAAATGGATGCCAAGTTCTTCCTCATGAATAAAGCTGATGAAAGCAACACTGGACTCAATGAGCAATAATGGAATTATTCCATGTGCTCCATGCAAAGAATGTCTCTGTCTATGTAGATACTTTTTCCTCAAAGAAGAAAACATGACATGTGACTCAGAGCAGATCTGGAAGCTCTTGCAGGGAATCATGAAATTTAATTTCAACTGAGCTTTAAATAAAACTCTTTAATATACAACTCATCTGCTGGGATTGAAGGAATAAAGAAGCTTGTTTCAAATAAAGGAGGAAGAGATGTGCCACTTGTTTCACACTCATTCACTGTCACTGTATTAAGGTGCACAGTATGTGAATGGAGCTGAACTAAGTTTCAGATGCATGAAGCTTCCAGAGCTGGAAACCAGCGGTGCTGGCTGCTCTCCTGACTTTACTTCTCTGTGGGTGAACGTGTGAGGAGACGCAGCGCCCGCTGCCCTCGTCAAAAGGTGCTGTGGAAGATTTACAACCTGTCCTCAGGCCTCCACCCAAACACATGCACGATTCATCAGAGCCAACAGAATCTGGATCCAGTGTGTACCTGAGTCAGTGCTGCTGAATGAGACAAGACAAAGGGGAGGTGGGGTGAGGCCAGAGCTCGAAACTGTGTGTGTGTTTGGTGTGCGCAGATACATACACACATCTTTGCTATTGTCTCAAGCACAACTGGGCCCCTAACACACACACACACACACACACACACACACATACAGTGAACCTCTTTAGAGGAGTGTGTTGTGGCCAGATGACAGCAGCCGATGCCTGCGTGCTGTGATTTGGAGAAGATCCAGGCCTTGTTTGGCTGCAGACTGTGCTGCTGGCTGTGGACAGCATTTCAATAAGAACACCTCTACAATGAGGCGCTGGCCGTCAGATAAACCTGATTGAGCAGTGTCTTGGTACATTTCAGCTGGGTTCACAAAGATCATCTCTTTACAGGCGAGGATCAGATATGGGATTTTACCCTGAGAGGTCGCATGGTGCATGTACGTTCACTGATGAGTCAATGTTCAAGTACACTGGAGGTCAACTTTTAATGAATTTCATTTCAAAATGAATATTTTATTTAGATTTTTTCATTTTAGCCCGGACTAGACATCTGTTGGTTTTTACTAAGGCTTGGACTACTTACTGGAGTAGTATACTGTGTTCCATTACATACAAGAGTCTATTGCCGAGTGTTTAGTCGGACCCCGTGTATCTCCATGGAAGGAATATTTTGAGAGCAAACTGCCCCAAAATATGAAACATTTTGATTATATATTTTATTTAAGTTGGTTATTGTTGTATAATCGCAATATTACATTTGAGGGTGAGCGTTAACTCATTATTGACACTTCAGTGACGCTAACGGACCCGACCGCATCACTGCTGTGCCAGTAACGACAGTAAAGCACAAGACTATCATGTAATATTGCTTAATTATTAAACATAATTTCAATTAGTTTTTCAGTGCTGTAGGGCAGTACAGCTATCACCTGGGTGCACCATTGAATGCACTGTGAGTACCGTATCAGTGATCAGCTATAAAAAGGTGTTAAGTGAAGAACAACAGTTAATTGAGAAGCTGCAGAGAGACTCTAAAGTTTGAAACACACTGTGGAAGAAATGATGTGAGTAAAACAAGACGAGGCAAAGATTTTATTACTATTCTTGCTGTCACTTCTTGTTTTTCTTCTAGTGATCAGTAATCCTACTGAAATCAATTAAATCAATGCAGGAACCAGAAGAACTTTATGGCCGTGTCTACATCCACTCCACCCCAGTCTAGACTGGAGGCTGTCAGAGTCTCTCACATTTAAATCTAAGCAGCCGTGCAGACATTAACTTCTGCAGAATATCCAGTTATTGCCGACCAGTCTGACACGTGTAGAGGTCCGTGTGGTTCTACTGTAGTTCTGCTGTCGTTCTCAGGTGATTTAATGAAGGCAAACACGGTGGATGTCTGTGTGTAAAGCACTGAGCGTGCTCTTTAAAGGGGCTGATCCGGCTGCTGGGAGCAACTACAATCTGCCCTGAGCTGCCCTGCCCACACATGGATTGCTCCAAATGTGTTCTTTATTGTTGAATAGCAGAAAGTAACTCTTCATTAAAGACAGACACGAAGAGAAGGTGGACTACTGCACGCAATGTTTCTCTAAGTTGATAATTAACTCAGAACATGGTGGTTTATGTTAGTTGTTATTTTTGTGCCCTCCCATTCTTCCAAGGTCACCCCTGCCCTTATTCAGTTGTTTACATATAAATAATCCAGAGAGAGTGCAATTTGTGGCACCTGTATTAGCATTAATATACCACATGTGTGTGTAAATAAGTCACACACATGTGGATAACATGAGAAGTTGCATTTTGTAAGCACCATTTTTGAATAAAGACAGAAAAGTTTGAGGGACTCTGGCGAAGAAGAAAACCTGCAGAGCTGTGGCAGTGAGATTCTGTCTTCAAACATCAGAGCAGCTGGATGATGTGAGGCCGTGATGTGCCTCTGCTCTCGTATACTTTTTTCTATTTCCATCGCAGCGCCACGATTCACCACACAACCATTGCACACTCTGACAGCCTTATACCGTCATCTGACACAGATTTCAACCAGGCGTGTTTTTTTTAAGATCCACCTTGCACAGTGTGACACGCAATGAACTTACAGCAGCGTTGTTGGTCTTGCAGATAAATGAAAAAGCTGATGCAGCATGGGTAAAACCAGCCTGACACACAGGAGGCTGGTTCTCACACAACATTTCACGTTCAGGTTGAATCCAGAAGAAGAAAAAACTCACTCTGAATTCATCAAATCTTCTTTTAAACCCCATTCAGATGGGATTAACATCACACAGGAGGTGGTGGATGAAATATTCACCATGCTCCCCTGGATCTTAACCCCAGACATTATTTTTAAAACTGAGAAATTACAAGATATAGTGTGAAAATTCCTGTGACAAGTTATTTTACAAAAAAAGCATCCTGAAATATGTCAAAGTGTGGGGTCTACGACTGGAGACACAAGCCTGTTCATGCTGCTGCCGTCTGCCAAGCAATACAGAAGTATCCAGCTTCTTTCCTCCTGAACTGACTCCTGAATTCCCCCTACACAAAGTGACTGCATGTATTGGTTTATTTGATTTTAATTCTACATATAATATTTGTAGATATTTTCTACTTTTGTGCAGCATGAATTGGATAACCTAAATGAAACTTGATAGCTTGAAATAGACGTGGGCATTCAGAAGGAAGGACGAGAGAGAAAGCCAGAAGTCGCTCCAGGGGGGATGTGAGAGAAACAGATACTGTGTGAGGTGAACTTATAAATTGTACTCATATGTAATTTGAGTCTTAACACACAGACATGACATATTTTAATATCATTCAGTGTGACTTACACTTCCTGAAGATATCATTATCATAAATGTTCAAAAATAGGAATCATAGAAACAATTGTCTGAGAATCATCACATTTTTGAGTTGTCTTCAGTGTCAGACTCATCCAGTGACAGTTGTTGGTACATCCATGGGCACGCTGCAAAGAGGAACTGCTAATTGCTAGTTCAGCAGACTTTTAATGGTGCCAATTTGAAAGAAATATTAATAAATACAGGCTAAGAAATGGGACAACATCAGCTCATTTGAAGAGCTTTTTATGAGGTCTTCTCTCCTGACGCCTTTAGAGTTAATAAAAAAAGTGAACAAGAAAAATGAAGTAGAAGGACAAGAGGCTTTAATTTACAGGATCACCGAATGCGCTGTAAAAACACAGTGGGTACTGAAGCTTTAATTATTACTGGGGTGTGGGCGAAAATGTTCCCACAGCCGCTCTCCAGACAGGATTTAAATTATTGTCCACCGCAGGTAAAAGTCCACCTCCCCCGGAGAAATAAATTCACTCCAATCAGAGCTCGGCACTTCAGATGCTGTGCCTGTGCTTCAAATGTTCTCTACACTTGATCAATAGTCAACATATATAACCCTCAACTCAACTGAATTTTATTCATACAGCATGTCTTTACAGGATGAATGTACAGTAAGAACTGGCACGCAGGTAGCTACAAGTAGTAATCACTGTCTCTGTGTTTGTTGGTGTAAACGCTGCTGTAGTAAGACGCGTGTGTTGCTTCAGTGTCAGAGTACAGAACAGAAGCTTTTCCTGTGAATTACATCAACAGACCGATCTGCCTCGTCTGACTTGTGGCTTGTTGACACCGAGGTGAAGGCGAGGTGTCAGCCGTGTGTCTGACAGCCTGAACATGGCTGTGGAATGAATCTGTCATGATGAAAATGTTCACCACAAAACCAGTGACTAGGACGTACAGTAAACATCGATGATGTCTCACTGCCTGCAAATAAATATGCCGAGTACAAATATGAATTCATGTTCAGTGGCATTTTGACACTCATACCAATGATGGCATGGAAAGAAAGAAAGCTCTGGAGTAACTTTGGGCTTTTGGCAGAGGCTGGGTGTCTTCTTCTTTGTTAGTTTCCACATTTGGCTCCCAGCTTCAGGTCTGTTAACCAGATTAGGTGGACAGGGATTCAGTTCAAGACGTGGTGGACTGATTAATGCAGCTGCCATATTTTTTTATCTTTTTGACATATGCACATAAACACCCAGTGGAGATGACTTTGGAGTGGAATCGCAGCTTGCAGAACACATTAGGGTATAGTATTGAACGTTTCAGAGCAGACACTGATTTTATACACTACAGCTCCATGTTAATGTAACAACAATTCAATCGGAGGTCAAATTCAAATTCAAAATTCTGTGACACACCTATGGCTCTTCAATCAACATTTTGGCTGTCCAGCAGCACTGCAGTCCCTCTTACACACGGACAACACTAAATGAATAAAGCAACATTATGTAAAAATTGGTATTCTTGCAATTTACTGCCCCCAGACTGTAATCACTGTGGTAAATATGTTCAGCTGTACTCGAGTATTTCAGGGCTCTCAAGTCTCACGCATTGAGCGTGAGACTCACGCATTTCAACCATTTCACACGCCACGCCTTGTATTTCTCACGCAGAGAAATTAGCAGGATAACGTCCACCGAGTTGCTATTTTTTCAATAACAGTGGGACAGGCCATGCACCAGCCAATCAAATAGAATATAACTACTGAACAGCCAATCAAACAAAGTTACAGCCAGTGACATTGATCTTGCTACACTCATCGACATGGCAGAGGTCCATATCCTATGAGTACAGAAAGTCATCTCATCTTTTTATTTCCGTTGTTGGGGAATATTGTCTCTATGTACAGTCCTGTCCTTTTTATATAAAATGCATTTTGGTACTCAATTATTTCTTTTAGCTCAGATATCTTTATTATCAATATTTTTCTGTTGGTCAGTCAGCAGCTAGGCTAGCAAACTAGTCATGCTCCGCTAGCATAGAAGCTTTAGTTAGTTATTTTATCCTGACTTTCAGGTGTTTGCAGAGGTTACACTACCAGTAGCTCGCTAATCAGTCTAATAGTAAGTAACATTTTGTCAAGGCTGGCATTATGCTCATGTTATGTTTAGCTCTCTAGAACCGCCACTAAATAATTTGTCCAGGCAGCTGGTAATCAGTACTGTTAGCAAACAGTTTGTCTTAGCTCAGGATCCAGTATTCACAAAGCTTTTCTCTTAGGCCACACTGTAAAAAAAATCCGTAAATTTTACAGTTAAAGAATGTAAACCATAACAGTTAAAAACCGTAAATTGTAAATCAGTTTTAAACAGTTTCTTTAACAAGTAATTACCGTAAATAAGTTAATTAGGAAAAATTGTAATTTTTACTGGTTTTCTCCAGAAAATATACATTGCCCTGCTGTAATAAACATCTTGTACTACTTTTAACAGTAATATACTGCAATTTTCCAGCAGCACATACCGTAATTTTTGCACTTATTTTTCCTAAAGAATACAGTTTGTAACTGTTAAATGTGCATACTGTTGTGGATATTACAAAAATATACCGTAATCTTTCTAGCAGTGCATACCGTAACTTTTGCATTTAATTCTCCTAAAGAATACAGTTTGTAACTTTTAAATGTGCATACTGTTGTGGCAACTACAGAAATATACTGTAATTTTTCTAGCAGTACATACAGTAATTTTTGCATTTATTTATCCTAAAGAATATAGTTTTTAACTGTTAAATGTGCATACTGTTGTGGCAATTGCAGAAATATGCTGCAAGGATTTGAATAGTCAATACTGTAATTTTTGGGTTTTATTCTTGTAAAGATTCTTGTAAATTTACATACTCTCATTGGGATAACAGAAATATGCTGCAAATTTCTGTAGTAGTTGATAGTAGTTGATATTGCAATTCTTGCATACTTTCTCTTAAAAAATAGTCTTTAACTGTAAAATGTACACATGGTTATGGCAAAAAAATATACTGTAAATTGTCTTGTTGCCAATATTGGAATTTTTGCATTAAGTAACAAATAAAATAAAATAAAATAAAAGAGTAATCTGCACTCAGCTACTGAAAAACGTTATAGAGATGTTTGTAGCCTACTTTAATATAATTTATTTGG
Organism: Argyrosomus regius; assembly: GCA_946959425.1. Classification (NCBI taxonomy): domain Eukaryota; kingdom Metazoa; phylum Chordata; class Actinopteri; family Sciaenidae; genus Argyrosomus; species Argyrosomus regius. The sequence continues at coordinate 14,193,199 of OX336905.1, forward strand.
TTTAATAAAAGTCACGTCAGTCACATTCAAGTTTCCTGCCTGTAAGTCGACCTGACACAGTTGAGAAGCGCGTACTGTTGTGCCCCACACATTTAAGGAAAAAAAAAACGTTGTGGAAAGTTTGCCTTTCCAGCACTAGCTGCAGCCTACATCTGTTTCGTGTCGCTATTGCTGTATGCTAACCGTCGAGGTAGTCTATTTAAGATGTATTCATGTAACGTATGTGCAGAAACAGTTAAATCTGTTAAAGCCTTTGTTCTCCATTGCAAACTGCATCGCAACGAACCGAGGTGTATGTTCAAGTGTGTTGCACCTAGTTGCAAGCAGGTGTGTACTGGTTATGCAGCATTAAAAGCGCACTTCTATCGTTATCATAATAGCATGCCAACAGTTACTCTGGACACAACTTTAACGAGATTAAAATGCACAGTTTCACTTTGTGAATGGCAGTGTGAGGGGATAAAAGCTTTGGTTGTTCACTTGAAGGAGCATATAGTAGAGGGTCGCCAAGTAACTTCCCCTGTGAGAGGGTGCACCCATGTGTTCAGTGTAAAATCTTCCTTTACCTCTCACATGTCCAGAAAACATAAAAATTGTTTGGAAAATGGGATTTGTGAAACAAGTTGAAGATGCTCAGAGTGCTGCAAGTACTACCACACAAGATTCCAGTGTGCCAGATGCAGAAGACACAGTCACAGACGGACCAAATTAGTGACTTGTATCTTAGAAATGTATGCATGTTTTACCTAAAACTACAGGGACAGCATCTTCTTCCAGCATCTACCATTCAAAACATTGTAGAAGAGATACAGAATATACATGAATTGGGACAGACATACACTTTAAATAGATTGAACTTGCTCCTTAAAGAAATGTCATTTGCAGATGAAGACATTGCAAAAATCTGTGACACAGTAAAGCAGTCAGACTTGTTCTCAGCTTGCCACACAGGGCCCATGAGAACTGCTTATTCAAGAACCCAGTGTTTTAAAGACATGTTCAAATATGGGGAACCCAAAAAAGTGTTGTTGGGCAAAGATGAGGACAGAACAGATAGATTTGCATACTATGTTCCTGTGCTAAATACTTTAAAGGGCATGCTGGAATCCAGTTATTGGCAGGGCCTAATGATGGCTAATGATGTTTCAAAAACCGATGTTCTCTGTGACTGTAACGATGGTAAGGTATTTATGTCCAACACATTTTTTCAGGAAAACCCAAGTTGTCTCAAGCTGGTTCTATATCAAGACGCGTTCGAAGTTGTGAACCCATTAGGATCTGCAAAAAAAAAGCACAAGGTCTTGGCTGTGTACTTTTCTCTACTCAATATGCCACCCCATGTCCGATCAAATACTGATCATATGCAGCTGGTCTTATTGTGTAGAGAGAAGGATTTCAAGGAATTTGGCCATTCCAAAGTTTTTTCAGAACTGTTGACTGACTTGAAACTACTAGAGGAGAATGGGATAACTATTGCAGATGAATCAGTTGTGAAAGGAGCACTGTACTGCATTGCTGGAGACAACTTGGGGTCTCACTGCATCGGGGGTTTTACGGAAAATTTCAGTACGTCTGATTACTCGGTCTGAATTTCAGGGTGCTGATCCAGCAATCGTTGGACCGGAGCGGACTCCAGAAACATATAGATCTGCCACTGAACAGCTGTGTGTGATGTGACAGAAGTACGGGGGATTAAGTTCAGGTCAGTGTTTAATACTTTACAGAACTTTAATGTTTGTTCACCAGGCATGCCCCCTTGTCTGGGCCATGACATCTTTGAGGGTGTCCTCTCATACGATGTTGCCCTTTATCTCAAATACATGGTTCTCAAAAAGAAATGGTTCACATACACAATTTTGAACAGGCGCATCAGATAATTCAAATACAAAGCAACAGATGCTTGTTCCAAACCTTGTGCTGTCACTCCGAAAGCACTGAAACTCACTGCTATACAAAACTGGAATATCTTGAGACTGTTGCCTCTGTTAATTGGTGACAAGGTGCAGGACTCACAAGATAATATATGGCAGTTAACATTGCAGCTTAAGGATATTGTTGACCTGATTTGTGCTCAGCAAATTTCCAAGCCTCAGGTTGCATATTTGGATGTTCTCATCCAGGAATATTTGGAAACCAGGAAGGCACTGTTTCCAGATAACAAACTGAGACCTAAACATCATTATTTACGGCACTATCCAGGACTGATCCTGAAATTTGGTCCACTCATCAGGCTCTGGACTATGCGGTTCGAGAGCAAACATAGTTACTTCAAAAGATGTGCCAGACATCTGAAGAACTTCAAAAATCTGTGTTTGACTCTTTCAGAGAGGCATCAAATGTTTCAGGACTTTCTTTTGCTGGAACAGTGAGTCCCCCAACCTTGCAAATAAAAGATGGCTGACCATTTTACTCAGAACTTTACAGTGAGGAAGTTAAAGGTGCAGTCCTTCATTTTGGGTTCAGTGAAAAAAATACAATGATTCCTGTTGATGTGCAGTATCATGGAATAACTTACAAGAAGGGCCAATTTGTAGTCATTAGGAATGATGAGTCACTGGAGTTTGGTGAACTCATCCTCACTTTTGTGAAGGATGATTCTGCACTTCATTTTCTGATGAGAGTGTATCACGGAGAATTTCTTCCACACTACCACATGTACTTGGTAAAAGATGAAACAAGAAGATTAGAATGCAGACACATTAGTAAACTGATTGACATGTGGCCATTATCATCTTACATAAAAGATGGATACCAGTTTGTCCCATTAAAGCATAGTGTTTTGTCAGTGTAAATGCTTGATATTAATGGGTCAGAGATCAACCTGTTTGAGTTTTCTGTATTTCAACAGATATGATGGATACACAAAAAGACATCCGTGATGCCATAGGAGCAGCGCTTCCAGGTCTTTCACATGAAGTTGTGGCTGCTGTAGAGGATGCTTTGGAGAAACTCGGCACTACAACCACAGATGATTTACAGTATATCACTGAAGGAGACTTATTGCCTGTACTGAAGCCCATACAGGCCAGAAGACTGGTTGCTGAGTGGGCCCAAAATAGTAAGTATTTTGAAATAAACTCTTAAAAAAAATATGTGCTTTACATCAAACTACAATTTACAGATTTAACCATATTGTGTATAATATCTTGTTTTGATAAACTTTTTTTTTTTTTTTTACAGAGTACCAAAACATTTTATACTTAATGCTTTTCAATTTCATTTGTTGTACCTTTCCAGACTCAACGGCTTCAACTTCAGGCGTGGCATCCTCTTCCCCACAGTCCGTTCAGTCCTCTCAATCTGCAGCCTCTCTTTCACCACCATCGTCTACTGCTATGTCATCACCTTCACAGAGCTGCTCCACATTTTTGCCAGCCTGGGTAGACAGTTTTCAGATACCATGGCAGAAGCTCCCGGAAGAGTTAATGCAGACTTTGGAAAGACAGAAAAGGCCAAGTGCACGACTACCAAGAGAAATGGTGAGGATTATTGTTTCTGAAATTATGAAGATTTGCAAGAATCCAACCAAAAGCAACACTACTGAAATAGCAAAAAGGATGGTGAGCAGATATCCAAAGTCACTTAAGGATGTAATTGATGGTGATGTTATTGGACTTGGATATCATTCCTTGGTAAAGCAACTCCAGGCAAGAATTGAAAATGTCAGACGACCAGACACACCAAAGATAACAAAACGCAAGGCAGAATCAGATAACGACACTGATGAGATACCTGCTGAACAGAAAGCCAGTGTTCAAGACACGTATGGCTGTGTCAACTGGGAGCCAAAGTTTTTGCCCCTTCCTGAGACTGTAGACAGTCAGCTTAAGAAAAAAGAAGAGATGAAGAAGATGTTCAAAGACAAAAATTACGCTGCAGAAGATGTGACAGAACTTGTCAAGTCCACCTATTACACACAGCGTTAAGACATCAACAAAGGTACAAGCATCCTGAAGCTATGCCAAGAATGGCCTTTTTTGTTCCACGAAGCCGGTATGGCAGGACACTTCCAGCAACTTACTGGCATCAATCTGACTGAGGCCTTCTTTACCAATCTGGACAAAAAGGGGGAGCGCCTCTTAAACTTCCTCAAAACTGTTTCTGCCCAGAAACAAAAACAAGTTCTGGAGTCTCTCCTCAAGTTACAAACTGAAAAAGGTCGGTCCAGTGGTTGTACAGAGATGGTACTTCTTTTGGTGAGAAAGAAGAGAATGTTCCACTATGTTGAGAAGACGAGCCTTGCTGAAGAGGTTGAGATGGAGGATGTGCCAGCAACACCCTGCCTTATTGTGTGTGGTATGTCTGAACCAAGTTTACAATGTAGTTGAATGGTTGACACAGATGCACAGATCTGTAATATATATTTGTTCATGTTGTTTATTCTCAGGGTCCTCTTGCTTCACTGCTGACTGCTTCATGTTGAGCATTGATCAGAAGATTGTCAACGACCACATCACTGCCTTCTCCTGTGCCATCTGCCTGATGTTTGGCAGTTACTATTGCTTTAATATACACTACCCAGTTGGACTGCGATCAACACTGGAGTTCCTCCAGAGGTAATTCTTAGATACATACATGCATACTATATTTACCAGCAAGATAAAGAAAATATTTACCATATAGATCCTAATGTTATTAGATACCGAAATAGAATAAATACAAAAGACAATTGAAATAGGAATAAAAACTGTGCCAAATATAAATGTACATAATTGAAACAGTGCCAATAGAAACTGTGCAAATGTTTTGTGTTATCGTTTCTATGCTGTCGCTGAGCAGTGTTATAGTGTAGATTTTTTATGGCCATGGGGACAGAAGAGTTCTTCAGTCTGTTTGTGCAGCAGGATAGGGACAAAAGTCTGTCACTGAACACACTCCTCTGTCTGGTGAACGTTCTGTGTAAAGAGTCGTCCTCTCTGCCACTGAGTCCAGCTCTGTGTCCACCACAAAGCTGGATCTTGTGGTATCTCTCTGTTAAGATATTTAAAAACATAACATATTAGATGCCGTAATATTTATCTTTTCTTCTTTTCTTCAAGGTGTTTCTTTTCAATAAATCCGGAGAGAGGAACGAAAGTTGAGCACAGCAAGAGGAGGAAGGTCTTTGCTGTCAACCCAAGAGTCCTCACACTCATCGCCGACCTTGCAGACCATGAGTGGACTTAGACCATACTTCGTGAGTCATGTGTCTTTTTGAAGCATGTTTTTCCAGTTCTTTGTATTCTGAGTGTACACAGTGTAAAGATGTGTACATTTTTTTCCATCTTCATGTACAGCCTTGCAAATAAGGTGAATGGTTGTTTATGTTGGAGACTTTTTTTATATGTATATAAATAGCAGATAACACAAACAAAAAGCAGGGTCCTGGTTTTGTGCTGCACCACTGTCACAGCTTGATGAACCTGTGATTTTACAGTTACAAGTCAAAAGATCTGAACAGCAAGAACAGCAAGTAGCATTTTAGCTTTTACTTGCTATTTCGGAAAAGACACAGTGGTGCCCAGCACAACTGTTAGAAAGTTCTTATTACTGTGCATTTATGTCAATTTCATGTGACCTGTGGAATATTCATCTGACACACACACACACACACACACACACACACAGCACCAGAGAAGAAATGATAATGTTGTGTCACATCTGTTCCAACCTTTGCACTGGTATAAATGCTAAATGTGGCATTTGGAAGCATGTGTTCAGAGTTCTGTGTTTTCGAAGTGTACACACTGTTGTGAGAAGTTTGTACAGCCTCACAAATTTTCATTAAATGAAAAATTACAATGAAAAAGTTTGGTTTTGGGATGTTTTATGTACAACGTACTTATAGTTTATGTTTTTACCATTAGACAAAATTGGTAACACATTATTTTTCTGCTCTAATCAATAGAAAATAGTAAATTTGAAATAGATAGTAAATTTGCACTTCTAAATTTACAGTTAATCCTTTCACATTTCATGGCACACACTTTAATTTTCTTGAACGTTAATATTTAAGCAAAACAAGTTTTTTTTCCAGGGGTAAAAACGTGTAGTTTTATGGAACATTATGGATTCAAAAACAATAATTAACCGTAAAATCAGCAATACCGGTGCTCTTTTACTGTTATAATACCCTTCATTTTTACGGTAAAGTTCTGACAACTGCAGCTGCCAGTTTTTTACCGTTTAAAAATACAGACAAAACCTGTATTTATACAGTAATTTAGGGACATGTTTACTTGGTGAATATGTATTTTATAATTTAGACTGTTAATTTTACAGTAAAATATTTTCATATTTCATGGCACAAACCGTATTTTATATATCATTTTAATGTACATTTTAGGACAAAACGTGATGTTTTTCAATGGTAAAAACAGTAATTCTTACAGTAAAATGTGAAATCAAACACCATTTATTACCGTAGAATCAGCAATACTACTATACTCATTTACCGTAATTGTAAAAAATGTCTTACTGTAATTTTAACGGTGAAGTTCTGGCAACCACAGCTGCCAGTATTTTACCGTAAAAATGATTTTTTTTTTTTTTTTACAGTGCACCAGTAAGAGTAGGCTACTTCTAAACTAAATAAATTTAGTTTTTTTCTTCAGAGTAATTCACAAAGCAGTTGAGACCAACTTCTAGCAGGACTCTGCCAACTTAACATGAGATAAAGTTCTGCTTTGCTTGATGGCTATTTCATTATATTTTATCCAGACATTGCATAGTATTAATTAGGGCTGGGCGATATATCGATATTAAAAATATATCGATATATTTTTTAATGCGATATGGAATTAGACCATATCGCATATATCGATATTGAGCAAATTTGCGCTGAGATCCTTGCTCTCTTTGCTCCATGCTGAGCCGGAGGACTCTGCACTGCTCCCCCGCCCCTCCTCTTTCATGCACAGAGGGGGGAGGGGCACCCCGGCACTCTTCAACAAACATGGAGGAAGCGACAACGTCTGCGAAGTGTACGGAGGAATTGGTAAAAGAAAAGAAAAAGCAGTGGGTCAGTAATTTGGAGGTGGTTCGGATTTAAAATATCAGATGAGCAACAAAATAACATTATCTGTAGGGAGTGCCATAAAGAAGTTGCAGCCAGGGGTGGGAGCACTACAAATCTTTTTCACCACCTAAAACAGTGGCACAAATTACAGTATGAAGAGTGTGTGAGACTGCGCGCTGCTGCAACCCCAGCTGCTAGCCACCCACAACCCACCAAAGCTCCAGCCCCGAAACAAAGCTCACTGCAAGCTTCATTGTCCCGCAGTGTGCCTTATGAAAAGAAAAGTGACAAGTGGTGTACTATAACGAAAGCGGTGTCGTATCACATTGCTAAAGATATGGTCCCTATTTCAACTGTGGAACAAGACGGATTCAAGAAGTTACTGAAAACTATGGACCCGCGATATGAGCTCCCCAGTCGCAACTACTTTGCACGAGAAGCACTGCCACAAATGTACACTGAAGTCAGACAGAGCCTTGCTGACCGGCTAGCTAACGTGACCCATTTTGCGTTGACCAGCGATATGTGGTCAAGCAGGACGTGTGAGCCTTACATGAGCGTGACAGTTCACTTCATTCAAGATTGGGAGATGAAAGCAGCGTGTCTACAAACAAGTTATTTCCCCCAGGATCACACCGGTGAGCATATAGCGGAGGCCCTGCAGGACGCAATAGCAAACTGGAAACTCGATGAAAAGCATCTGGTTGCTATAACAACCGACAACGGGAGCAACATCGTCAAAGCTGTTGAGCTGAACGGGTGGCTGAGGATGCAGTGCTTCGGTCACAGACTACACTTGGGTATTGGTGAGTGCAGTGTTGTAAGGAGTATTTAGATATTTTCCTTTATACAAAAACATATTCAAATGTTAGTTTTTCCTTATTTTCCTTGGTGTCTGTCTGCAACTCTGTGTTTTATGCTGCTGTCTTACAGGATCACTTACAGGATTAAAAATTCATAAAATAAATGAATATAATATTTGATATTTATGATTAGGACTGGTGTTGAATAAAATAAAAAAAACTATGGAACTAGAAAATAATAATGTAGAATATTTCAAAAGTTTGATTTTGGAAATCACTTATTTGTATGAGTGTGTTTAAGTGAAACCAGAGTCAAATTTCTCACATAAGTTCATTTGATTAATAGTTTTTTATGATTCTCAGAGTACTCCTGTAATACAGTATTTATGTTTACATTTTATTGTTATTTGAACAGCTGAGCATTTATTTGTGTACCAGGTGAAGAAACCTGTTTATTATTTATTCATTTGATTCTGTTCACTGAATTAGCTGCTTTGAATAAAACTACTTGTGACATGTCATATTTGGCTTTGACTTTAACTGAACATTTGCTCTCACTTTGCGGAAAAAATATTGGGATATATATCGTATATCGATATTCAGGTTCAATATATCGGGATATGACTTTTGGTCCATATCGCCCAGCCCTAGTATTAATTATTGCATTTATCTTCAAAGATGTCAGGGAAGAGGCAAATGAGCATTCTTTCACGCTTCACTCGGAAGGATCAGCTCCCTAAAAAGGTGGCCAGGTTAGAGGAGGAGACTGTGGAGAAGGCAGTGGAGGAGGACACTGTGGAGGAGAGAGCGGAGGAGACAGCTAGGGTGTCAGTAGAGAATGTGGAAGAAGTTGTGGAGGACACCATAGATAAGACAGTGGAGAACCCTCTGGAAACAGGGAAACAGAGAGGATTAAGTGGAGCAGCCACCTATAGGTGTTTTTTAAGAAGGAATGGTCAACCCGATGGCCATTCATCACAGTGGGAACCACCAGCTCCTTCTACTGGTGCTCAATCTGCAGAGTAGAGAACTCCTGTGCCCATCAAGGTGTGAGGGACATAAACAGGCATGTGGAAGGCAAGGGACATCGAGCCAAAGAACAGGCTCTAAGCTCAGCCAGCAGCGTTGCACAGTTCTACACGCCAACAACTTCTGTTGGAGGCATGAGTGTACAAGAGGCCAAGGTACATAGCACAGGAAAACCAAAAGGCTGGTGCCAATGTTGGATTGCAGTGTCCTTCAAATTGTTGGTTGTATTACCATGAAAACTTATCTAATGTTTTGTTCACGTATTTAATCAATTGTTTCTATTACAGACCAGGAGAGCTGAGGTGAAGGTTGCAGTTGCAATGGTTCAGCACAATGTTCCATTTGCTGTTGCTGACCATTTCAGCCCCTTGTACAAAGAATGTTTTAGAGACTCCCCCACGGCTCAGAGCTTTAAGAGTGCAAGCACCAAAACAATGTGCATCATAAATGAAGCAGTGGCACGTCATTTCAAGAAGGAACTGGTTATGAGGATGAGAGAGAATCCCTTCACACTTGTCACATATGGCTCAAATGATACTGGTATGAGTAACTACTAGTAATTTGTATGTTTGTATCAATTTCTACATACACACTCATACAATTTTTGAACATGTAGGTTTAGCCTTATTGTTACAGGTCTAGAGAAGATGAATCCCCTCACAGTGAGAATATTTGACACCAACAAAGTTGTGCACAGATTCCTTGATATGTGCACCACCAGTGGACAGAGCTGTGGCACTGTTGAAGTGATTTATAAAAAAAATCAATGACACCTTGCGGGAAAATAACATCCCATGGAAAAATTGTGTTGGTCTCTCAATTGATAATGCTCCTGTAAATACAGGTGCTAAAAATTCAATTGCAGCCAGAATGCTGAGGGAAAATGCCAGCATTTACATACATGGATGCCCCTGTCATATTGTCCACAACACTGCCAAACATGCAGGGCAGAAGTTTTTGGAAGTAAGTTCAAACATGTACACTTAATATTATAAATGTGTTAAGCCCAATGCCAAGTAAAATGGTTTGCTGTATAGTGTTGTGAGAAATCTTTGAATTAATGTATTGCAGATATCCGGATTTGATCCAGAGGATCTGATTGTGGATGTTGGGTACTGGTTTAAGGGAAGCACCAACCGTAAAGGTTACCTGGCAGGTTTGTGATTCAACCAGCTCTACTGTTATACAACAAAATGCATAATTTTATTTTTTTTGCCATTGATGTTGTGTGTGTATATATATTCCAGAATTTTGGGACTTCCATGGGAGTGAATACATGGAAATGCTGGTGCACATTTCAGTGCGATGGTTGAGCCTGGAGAGATGCATCACACGAATTCTGCAGCAGTATGGGCCACTCACCAGCTATTTTAAGTCTTTAAGTATGTTGCTTATTTCATTGATAGTAGTACAGGTGCATTACACCAGACTAAATATGTACTTTTAAGCACAACGTTTTTATTTACAGATGAGAAACATCCAAGGTTTATAAGGCTGGTGGATGCTTTTTCTAACCCCCTGACTGAGGTCTACCTCCTCTTCTTTCAAGCAACACTGCCAATGTTCTCCACACTGAACCTTCTTCTCCAGAGAGAAAGGTCTTCCATCTTCCTGCTCCATGGAGAGGTAAAATGCAAGGATTGGGCTATCCTGCTGCCATGTATGTCTGCTTATTTTTTCATTGGCTGATATTTCCTTTTTCAAGTAATACATCTTTTATGAAATCTTTTATGAACTACAAATTTGCAGATGAAGAAGTTCATCATGAAACTGTGTGCGAGGTTCATGAAGCCGTCAGCACTACAGTGCCGAGAAGTCCATGACATCCCCTACAAGGACCCACTAAAACAACTGCCAGGTAATACTTTCAAGTGTCACATAAGGAGGAGATAAACCTGTATGCTCATTGACCTCAAATATACTTTTTGAGAAGATTGTTATTTTGAGTTGGGTGATATCTTTGATGTGATGGAAAAGGTATAAAATGTATGTAGGGTTACAATGTATGTATAGTCTATGGATAAAATAGCATGTTATCACTTGCACTTATTGTGCATATCTTGCTGAATCTATGTGCACTTACTGTTTGTCTGTCTAGTTTTGAGTTAGTAAGTGCTGATTGCTAAGTCAAATTCCTGTGTCTCTACCTGATGCATCTAGTGAATAAAAAGTGGCTTTGATTCTGAGATATTGTTTAAACTACATGTACTTAATTTGCATTATCTCTTTCTGTTCTCTGTCTGGTAGGAGAAAAGCTAAATGTTGGCTTCACCACCAGAGCTACGCTCAACAGGCTCCTTGAGGCTGGAGAAATCACAGCCGAGGAGGTGCAGCTATTCCAGCAGGCAGCACTGGCGTTTCTGGTCAGGGCTGTGGACTATGGTCTCTACAGCCTCCCCCTGAAGGAGGCCCTTCTGAAGCACGCAAGATTTGTTGATGTGCAGCAGAGGGCTGAGTGTGGGGTGGAAGATGCCCTGTACTTTGTAGACAGGCAAGGGTTTCCACATTTTCCAGGATTTCAACATATTGAATACTTTGTGAAGTTTAATTTTGATCATGGTCACAAAAGAAATCCTTAATCAGTTCTTTACACATGGTGCTCTTTTTAGATTTCAGGAACTACTTCCTTTCCATGAGCCACAGGAACAGGACAAGGTGAGTGAGGAGTTCTTGGAGTATAAACTCATGGATATCCCCATGCCCCAAGATCCCACCACCTTTAATGTTGAGGAGTTTTGGGGGAGTATGTCCTCAACAAAAAGCAAGGTGAGAAATATTTGGCACCACATGGCATGCACATAATTAATTGAAATAATAAACGAAAAGCAATTGAGTAATAGAGGCTCTTCGTTCCTTTTTTCAAAGGTGACGGGTTTGAGCCAGTTTGAGAGGCTTTCCAAGATAGCTGCCTTAGTTTTAGTGCTCCCTCATTCAAATGTAGACGCTGAGAGGGTTTTCTCCATGGTTGGTCTAAACAAGACCAAAACGAGGAACAGCTTGGCACTTGATGGAACTCTGTCATCCATCATGGCAGTTAAAATGGCTGGCCTGGAACCACAGTGCTTCAAATGGGAGCCACCAACCTCCATGCTGAAGGCCTCAAAACATGCCACCAACACCTACAACAAACAACACTAACATTGATTCTTTCTCTCTTTTCCCCTCTCTCTCTCTCTCTCTCACACACACACAGACAAACACACACACCTACACTTAAAAATTATGTATTGAATAAATATTTTTATTTGGACGAATTTGTGTGTAATTTATCAGATCAGACCCCCGTCTTCACCCCAACTAAACCCCCACCACCGCTGCCACCAAAATCTCACTCTGAACTCAGTTCAAAACTTGAGAGCCCTGAGTATTTGTTCTGATTCTATTACTTCTGATCAAAAACTAGCGAGTCGACAACTTTGCTAACAGCCAAACATCAAGCAAGGTCAACAACACAAGACCCATATCAGCTAACACACTGAGCTATCATTAGCTAGCAGCAGCTAACAAACTGAGCTATCATTAGCTAGCAGCAGCTAACAAACTGAGTTATCATTAGCTAGCAGCAGCTAACAAACTGAGCTATCATTAGCTAGCAGCAGCTAACAAACTGAGCTACCATTAGCTACCAGCAGCTACAGCACTGCAGCAGCAGTTTACTTTACTGTCAAACAGGAAACTCTCCAGAGGACATCAGAGGGAACCTGATCATAGATCAGTGTAGCATAAACCTGATTTAAAACCTTACTGTAGAAAAGCTGCACAGTGTTGCTTTAAGTTCAGCTGTCTGGCTAAAGTCATTTCTGTCACTGACACATACAGTACAGTAGCCTGTCAATGAAAAATGAAGCCATGATTTTATGGTTGTCCTGGGCCGATTCAATAGATCAGGACTGCCTCTAATCCAGTGTGAATTCAGCCTTACACATGGCACTCACAACACAACGGTCAACTGTCTGACTAAAGTGGCAGTTTCTGTCTTTTTCACACATGCAGTGATTGTAGGGATGTCCCTAGATCACGAGTGACCATAAATGAACACACAAAATAAGTGGTGGCTAGATGTAATCAGAGTTCAGGAGGACGGCCATCATGTGAGACAGGATTGAACTCCTGATGTTCTGATTACATCCACACCACCCCAATCACAATCTTTTAACACTGATTGCTTGTGTTTGAACCACTGTGTGACTTCTGATTAGTTTTGGGTTCATTTAATGAATCAGAATCATTTTTGAATTTCTGATTGTTAGGTTCAGTCCGAAACATTTGCAAATAACTAAAATCAAATCATGTCTGAACAAAACTGAAAGATCCGTGATCACCTCTTGTTTGCTAAGAGAAACACTTCCTAGCTACAACCTGTTGCTTCAAACTGAATGAGATGAGCACCTTTATGAACCTTACACTTTGAAATAATAGTGTGAGTGACAGACTCTCACCAGAGCTTCTGATTCATGATGAAGTTGATAAGCTTAAAATATTATAATAACATAAACTTAACTAACGTGACACAGTGAGCTACATCATTTCTCCAGAAAAGAGTCTCTACTACTACAAAAACACACAAGCTTTGCAGAGAGCATTAACCAGACAGAACATTTATTTTATCTGTTATTAATATAAATTAGCTACAGCTGATAAATTCTGCTGCCTGTGTCATTTTAACGAGCAAAAACAGTTACAATTATTTTCTAGAACCTTACATATGCATATAGATGTAAACAGGCAGAGGCAGTGATGTACACTGGCTTAGGTACTTGGATGTCACTTTAGTATTACTACAACAGGAATGCTCCTTTGACTTCCCTTCATTTGACAGTTAGTTAGTTTAAAGCAGCGGTTCTCAAAGTGTGGGGCGCGCCCCACTGGTGGGGAATAGAGACGTGACAGGTGGGGCGCGCCAAACGGGAGGAAATTTTCCTTTTTATGCCTATCTTTATCAAGACATCCCAACTCTCCCAGAAGTTCCGGGAGTCTCCCGCATATTGATAGCGGCTCCCTGACGCCCGCAAATGAGATCCAATGTCCCGGAATCTGGAGCAACACCTGCGCACTAGACTAGAGAGTGACTGCACGCGTGTGTGTGTTTGTGTGACTATAAATGCAGTGCGTGTGAGAGCAAAGTGTCCTTATAGCTGTGTGTTGCCGCTTATTAGACTGATCACCCACCCCCCCACTGCGTATTCAGACAGGGACAGGGAAACCGGCAACCGGCGGTGGGGGAGTGAGGGGAGCTGAGGTGGGTTACCGTGGGCGTGTCTATACCTGCTGGATGTAACCGCTGTGAAACAATCAGGAAATAACTTTTATTTCTCTGATTAATGACAGCTTTATCGAGGCCGGCGCTCGCTCTCTGTTTTTGTTATGTCTCTCTACCAAAGCGCTCTCTCTCTCTCTCTCTCTCTCTCTCTCTCTCTCTCTCTCTCTCTCTCTAATCATCGGACACAAATCAAATTAAACTTCTTCGTGTCATTATATTTTGAGGCGTAAATTGCGAAAATGCATCCAAAATGCAATCCAAATGCATTGCTCGTCTTTTTTTTTTTGAACAGATTGCAAAGTGGCACTTTTATTTTCTCTATCTCTCTATTTTTGAACTTGATGTAAGTTATGACACAGCTGCATTTTTATTTTCCCTATTGTTGAACTCGGTTTAATTTGATGTTATTGAGTTAGAATTTACATGATGTTACTTGAAAATGTTAAGCTTGGCGTATTTCATTAGCATTGTGTTGGGGCGATGGGGGCAGGTGGGGCTTGAAAATATCCCCCTTGTCCAACGAATGGGGGAATGGGGAATGACCGAAAAAGTCTGAGAACCACTGGTTTAAAGAATAAAAGTGTTCGTTGCAGCACCCATCGACAGTTATATATCCTTAAAATACAGAGAGGAATGATGCAGGGAGACGCTGCTGGTAATCTTCACAGTATCTTTAATACTAAATTTAACCCATATTTACTGTCACTGTACAATTACCGTCTCTCTAGATAATTTCCTATGTTCATAAGACATGTTCAAAATAAAATAACACATTTTCAAACTTATCTTGCCAGATCTGTTCAGGTTCATTTGCATCATAAATGTGTTGCCACACTGACTAACAAGTATTGTTAGGACATATAACAGTTTTAGCTACTAAAAATATTTGAAACATTTGTAGTTTCTACACATCAATACCATACTATTTAAATTGAACAATAATTCATAAACAGTATTTAAATATAATCAAAAGACAGGAGACATGAGGCCTCACTAACTTTTTATGGTTAGCTTAATTACTAACTGCTAAACGAGCGTGCTAGCGCCACCTTTGCTACTTTTACAGTGTATAAACTTTCAAAAGTTTTTCTCTCCCCAGTTCATTGTCTATCTCTGTCAAGGGCTAAAATCTGCTTCACCTCACAGTGATCTGAAAAACACACAGCAGAGGTGTCCTCCTGTGGTAGATAAAACATGATAAAGTCACATTGGGACGCCATGTTGGCCCAATGTGCAAGAAAACGTGATGCAGTGCCCTTAAAACAGAGGGAAAGCGATGCAGTTTCCTCTTGGGTGCATAAAGTCTACCCTACATGTCAGAAAATGAGTAGGCCTCTACGTACCTGAGTCACATAATAAAACTATTTTTATCTTCAGAACCATAAATGCATCACGACCTTCCACACGCTGCTGCCTTTACT
Organism: Argyrosomus regius; assembly: GCA_946959425.1. Taxonomy (NCBI): domain Eukaryota; kingdom Metazoa; phylum Chordata; class Actinopteri; family Sciaenidae; genus Argyrosomus; species Argyrosomus regius. The sequence continues at coordinate 14,208,709 of OX336905.1, forward strand.
GTTTTTTTCACCGCTGCTTAACGAGATGATCCATGTCCGAGGGGAAAACAGGGAAGTTTGCTGTCGTCAAACTGAGAATCATCCAATTCAGCTGAAACCTTTTTCAACTTAACGTATGTGTCGTCCAGTGAGAATTCTCTCATGTTACTGCCGCACAATACATTTCACAAACAGGTTGAGGTATTTGCTTAATCTCCAGAGATACTGCATGCCTCGATGAAATGCGTTTCACCTCCTGAGTCTCTTATGATTGACTCGCTGGCTGTGTAAAAGGATCGTGTATGTAACTCAGAGATGATGCCACTCGTGTTCCCAGCAGAGCCGTGAAAGGACGACATATAAAGACAACAGTCGCGATAAAATATGGCTGTCTGACGCATGATGTGAAACGTCAACAAGGTGACGCACCCATGTATGTGTCAACGCACTGCCTTAATGAGATTAAGGGAAACTGCATGTATGTGCATCATACGTGCATTTGTGTCCTGCGTGCAGCGGCGAGTGAATAAGCGACAGTGACAGATTGCCCAACGCATCTTCTAAATGATCCCGGAGCCCGGGGCAACTTGAGCGAGGGATGTGTAACAATTCATCATCTCTGTTGTGGAGAGCAGAAATAAAGCCAGTGTTGATGATAGACAGACCCATACAATGGAGGACAAGTGTGTGCGCGTTAACATCTTATCTCAAAGGTCACACATCAACGGTTCAAGGTCGATTCAGAGTTCTAATGACTCACTGCGTAAACAACACAACCGATGTCAGACTGTCGAGAAGGAGGATTAAGATCCTGCCGGGGCAGGTACGGAGACAAAGATACGTCAAACAAACAAACCGAGTTAGCCCAAATGTTCACTGCTCCCAGCCTTCCCCTGACACCTGACACACAAATCCTCATGACAAACAACTCTGATACACACACACAACCACGCCAACATCAGCGTGACACTCCACTTCTTCAGGAGTCAGAATTCAAGAAAAGAAGAAGCAGTGTCACCCACAGACAGCTACTGAAAAGCAAGGACCTTCATACCCCATGAAGGATGAATTCAATACAAATGGTGTCTCACTAGTCCCTGATACAGGTGCATCAGATGGCCTAATCTTTAACCCTTTAAAATGTGTTTTAGTGCAGTGGAACCATTTCCATCCCATGTGAATCAAACAAGATGTAGTCAGTTAGGTGTGAGATTTCTTTTGTCATGCTGCATGAGCTACTAGAGGTTCCTCACTGAGATACTGAGTGTGTTAACATATGAAGAGTTATGAGTTATAATGAGTTATAAATTGCATGAATCAGGTCGGAAGATTGAAGGTATTATAGGTGGATTGTCGTGCATTGGATTTCATCCCTGTGTACAACCATCAGTCTGTCCTCTCCAATGTATCATTCATTCACAGCAGGAGAGACTGAATCTGACCCTGAAGGTAAAAAATGATTTATTATTGTTGTTTTATTTGATTGGCCTTTGAGTTGAACTGAATATCATTTTGAGACTGTGATGTGAGAAGAAACCCTGCAGTGGAATTTGGAGTGAACTTCAGGATTGTGGGAGTTTGTGAAAATCTTTAAATGTATCATTTTTGATGTTGTGTTTGTGTTGTTATTGTTGGGTTCAGTGTGAAAGTCTTCATTTTGATTCATGTGCATCCTTGGCACCACTAAACAAACGGTCATAATAAAACTTAAAACCACAGAAGTAAACTGTTGAATAATATAAAACTGTTTAAGGAGCACTGGTCAATGAAATTTCAGAATGTGATCAGGTCTAGAGTCTATTTCTTCTCTTCCTTCTCCCTCATGTATCTTTCACACACCTGCATGCTTTTGTTGGCTGTCAATCACAAATGCAAAAAGCTAAGTGTTTGACAAAGATCAAATGAAATGATGATGAAAATATCAGTTTGGAACACACCAAGGATTCAGATTCAGCTGGGATCAGGATGAGGTTAATGAAGTTTAGCATTAAGACTGGAAAGAGTTAAAAGATACACACACATATACTGTAGATCAAACAATAATTTGGCGGCCCTGTTAGTTAAAGTAACTCTGAGGACGCCCTGTTGAAGACAGAGGGTCTAATGTGTTTGAATATGGATGGTATGAGGACACACGTTTCCCTGAAAATGACTGCATTAATAATGTTTTACTGTGAGGATTTATAGTTCATTCATTTGTTTCAATTGAAGGAATCATGTGAAGTTAATTGTGTATCCTGTTTGGAGTCGACCGGTGTGACTTTCAGTTTACAAAGCTCTTTGTGAAGCTGGTGAGAAAGAAACACAGCCTGACATGTTTACCGACTGACACAATGCATTCACGACAGAGGCAGCTATTACCGAGCACATTTTCATTACGAGATAACACACCGCTGTGCTGAGTGTGAAGAGATTGCAGTTGGCTCAAAGAAAAGCTCCCGGACGGCCCGAGGACTTCATCAGAATATCACCAATGAGTCAAAATGAGTGTCTGCAAAGCCCCCCTGCCCCCCTTTGCTTAGCTTGTGATCTGAGGAGGACCCTGCAGCAGGCTTAACCCACACATTTGAAGTCTGCGGTGATAAAGTATCCAGCAGAAAATACAAACAGGGAGGAGGGACGGAGCTGTGCATTCACATGCCAGTTGGGCAAGTCATACGCTAGATAAGAGGGCGGCAGAGTGAGTGTGAGCTAAGTGCTTTTAAATCAACGTTACCATCACAGCTCTTCAGAGCGTTCACCCACCCAAAATATTTTGTCAGTTTATTCCAAAAGCTTCTTTAATATTTTAGAGAATAGACAAACAAAGTGAGCCTGAGCCTGTTTGTGAGCGTTCTGCACAAACCTTTAAAGAACCCTGCATCAATATCACCACATGCTTCTGTTCTATGACATGTGGACCAATCACACGGCAGAGCAATAAAATGGCTGAAGTGAAGAATGAACGTCCACAGACGGCAGCTTGGAAATGGTGATTGTTATGTGAATCCTTGTAAAGCCCTGATGCTTTGCGGAGGATGAAAGCTAATAAAAGTGTATCCTGAATCATAGCTGCCGTGTTGTTGCAGTGTCATTATCTGCACATGCAAAGCCAGAGTGGCCGAAAGGGAATCCACAGACGATCCGCCCGGGCAGGGAACCTTTGCTTACTCTCTTTTATTTCTCACTGCGAGATTTCCTCACTTCACTCCTCCATCTTTGATTTGATGTGAAAATGGTTCATAATAACAACAACACAGACAGGTAAAACCATTTCTGAAAGGTCTGCAGACTTTAGAAAATCCTGCACACAGTCAGCTTTACTGGACGAGATACATACTCAAAAGAAGAGGTGTATGGTTGTGATATTTATTGGTTTAGCACATATCATGACATATTACTCTCTAATCTACAAGCATATTGTATCAGAAGGATACTCATATATGTTAAATGGACGATATGTAGTCTGCTGAAAGACAATCTGAATATATGGAAGATGATTTTATATATCAATATATCTGACTGCATAGTGACTCACAGTCCTCATTTTTGTTTGTGTGAAGATACAAAATGTTGAATATGAGAGGGTTAAATTATCTGAGAGGTGTTTTGACAGAAAATGAATTATTAAAATTTCAATATAAGAAAATCTCTGGGAGACTCTCTTGGACACTGAGTTTCCAAAAACATCAGAATTCTCTACAGAGAAAAGTTTTAGCTTATTTCACTGTACCTTAGTTGCTGTGTGGAGGTGTGTGTGTGTGTGTGTGTGTGTGTGTGTGTGTGTGTGTGTGTGTGTGTGTGTGTGTGTGTGTGTGTGTGTGTGTGTGTGTGTGTGTGTGTGTGTGTGTGTGTGTGTGTGTGTGGAGGTGTGTGTGTGTGTGTGTGTGTGTGTGTGTGTGTGTGGGAGGTGTGTGTGGAGGTGTGTGTGTGTGTGTGTGTGTGTGGAGGTGTGTGTGGGGGTGTGTGTGTGTGTGTGTGTGTGTGTGTGTGTGTGTGTGTGTGTGTGTGTGTGTGTGTGTGTGTGTGTGTGTGGAGGTGTGTGTGGGTGTGTGTGTGGAGGTGTGTGTGTGTGGAGGCGTGTGTGTGTGTGTGTGTGTGTGTGGAGGTGTGTGTGTGTGTAGAGGTGTGTGTGTGTGTGGAGGTGTGTGTGTGTGTGTGTTTGTGTGTGTTTGTGTGTGGAGGTGTGTGTGTGTGTGTGTGTGGAGGTGTGTGTGTGTGTGTGTGTGTGTGTGGAGGTGTGTGGTGTGTGTGTGTGTGTGTGTGTGTGTGTGTGGAGGTGTGCAGGGGAAACACGTCAGAAAGGACCAATAAGAATAATAAATAAGGTGGATTTATAACTGTGGGGACAAGTGTTATTTAATTTACAAAATGTTAAGAGGTTGAATAATTGGACAGCATTTAACCAATGAGTGATATTTATTTTTACTCTATTACTGACTGTGTGTTTGTGAAGGAATGTGTATTATTTCATGACAGATCACAGCATAGATTTTGCGATTGAATAAATAAATATTAATGATGATATTTTTAAATGACAGGCCCATAAACGGACGTGAATTAAAGAGAGCAGTGAGAGCGTCACTGTGAATCACAGCCTTCATTACAACAGTAAATCATATTATCTGAGTATTATGTATATTACCCGTCACACACTGACAGGTCATAAATCTATGGAACACATGGAACGTCACTTCAAAACCATGTTTGAGTGAGTGAGAGTGTACATTTGGTAAACTCAGTACGTGCTGACTTGATTACACATGAAGGTGTGTGTCACGTCTGTAATGCTGGAGAGTGAGTGACAACTGAGAAGCGACAGTGTGTGCAGGGTGAGCCTGACCCACAAGACCTGCCGTAGATCTGAAAAGTGTCTGTTTATCTGAGTGTGATTTATTTCAGCTTCATGGTTTGTTTAGTATAAAGAGAAGAAGATCTGGCTAGTTAAACTGAGCAGTGAATGAAGAACAAAGAAGCCAATAAAGTGATGCTCAGACAGCTCTGTGCTTTTACTGTCTTGCTGCAGCAGCACTTTTTTTTTCACTGATGATTTATTTGGGTTTGTGACATTAGTACAGCCGGGATGAGACTCTGAAACAAGGTGAGAGAAAACAGACACAAGATTTTTCCAAGGTAGAAAAAGCTGCAGAGGGACTTGGCGTGCTGTTGCAAACTTCACATGGTGATCAAGGCTCAAGTGCAATCCAGCAAGGACGCCTGACGCTGAGAGGTATCCTGATCAAATCACCACCCTGGAGGGACGAGTGTGGAGGACGCTTTGCTTCGCCCTGCTTGGATACTCTGTTGGTATCTGGGAAAAGAAGTGGGCAGGAAAACTGCCAAAGCACCACTCTGTCCAGCAAGTAGCGCAGAGGCACTCGTATCCACAGCACATCACCATGAAGGTGTAAAGGTGGAGGGCAGTTTGCTTCACTGTCTCGTGCATAGGCGTAATTTATGGGGGGGATGGGTGGGTTGCAACCCACCCAATAATCCAAACCAGCCACCACAACCCACCCAATATATCATAATTATTGATAATGAATGTTAAGTATTATAAACACGACAATGTGGCAGATTTTCTCAATTTAGCAGTAAAAAATAGTGACGTTTGTCTGCGCCCCCTCCCGCTCTGAGATTTGGTTTTGCCCACCTCGGACCTGCGCGTGCGTCCCACCTCCAGTGTCTCTGTGTATGTATGAAGCATCCATGGAACCATCCTTCCATCGAGAGAAAAAGAAAGCCCAACCAACAATTTTAAGTTGTTGGTTGGACAAAAGAACGAAAATATCTTCCCAACAGGAGGTACGCTACTGCTAGGGCTCCAGTGCCACCACTCACGAGTCAAATAATGTTAACTGAACAAAAGTTAGTCCTACTTTCTGCTGTGCTGTGTCTTAGCTAGTTAGCCAGATTCGCTATTCAGTTAACAGGCGACTTTGTCATCATATTAACCATTTAAGAGGTCGCAGGCATCTAGCTACGTAAGTCTTTATTCTTCAATGAAACCGGTGTAGGGCCGAAAAGAGACTTTGATCTATAAATAAAGTTATATTTCAATACCTCATTTTCAATGATTTTATGAAGATTAGGAAATAAATGCAGAAAAGAATGCAGAAAGTTTTAACGTCATATTAGATAGCAATCATATAACACATAATGAGGAATCAGTAAGTGCTATCAGAGGTGGGTAATAACGAGTTACATTTGATTCATTACATTTACTTAAGCAACTTTTTGGATAACTTGTACTTTTAAGAGTATAATTATGGATACAATAATGCAGTATATATAGAACTGTAACTGTAACGGATTGCCTTTACATTCTGCATAACATTCTCTGTGTTTGCCAGATGCATGTACAGTCAATTTGGTCAATATCACTCCTTGCAATCTAGAGTTAGTGGGTGCAGTCACTTTTCGGCACTACACCGGGACACTTAAAGCTTTCCATTGAACCCATCGGTGTGTCCAATAGGAGACGCATGATGGGCTAAAAGGCCAATAGGAGAGCTTTGTGCGGTAACTTTATCAGCCAATATATATATATATATAGTTAAAGATTTTCTCATGTGGGGCATGTCTCAAATCTCAACCCCCTCAATGTTCAACTCAAAGTTACGCCCTTGGTCTCGTGGCATGTCATCAGCCACGTCTCTGCCACGGTTGTCCATTGATGGAACAGATACTTGACTATTCTAAACAACACAGGTCACATAACAGCTCGTGTTTCACATATGCTGAACACGAGCCAGAGAACAACTTTCAGTGGAGCTCTGCCAGTGCCTCAGTTTGCCCAACCAGGACCACAGACACAAAAACTTGAATCCAAACCAGCAGCACCGAAATCCAGTACCATGGAGGATCACGTCATGTCTGAACGCACACAGCAGAGGTAAGGATCGAGTGCGGCACTCTGGGAAGCGCGGTGTAGAAACAATCTCTGAGCACTTAACATTTAAAAAGTGACCTCAACCACTTACCTACAGTACATTTAACATTTTCACATAAAAACTTAATTCAGAGATTTGCATTTGAAAATCTATGGGCTGCTGTGTGTTTGATGAAGCTAGGCACGGGGTGAACATGGTCAGCTTTGTCAGAGCAGTAATGGGCCAATTTAATGTTCAGATAGAAATGTTGGTGTCTTAATTGTACCTGATTTGAATATGTGGATTATAAAGCCTTCCCCAGGCGTAATGCCTCGTATGATTAATGACAGCACAAGAACTAGTTCTCCCGGCCCCTCTCCACCCCCCCATCATTGTGAGCATGAACTAGCTCACTTTCATGTTTCATTAATCTTACTCAGGCTGCTGAGCACACCTTTGGTAAAATCTCCTGTCTCATCAACAGTGTTACTTTGGAGATGTGAAAAATGTCTCTGCTCTCCGTGGAGAAAGAGAGCGCCGCTTTTTCTCTGGCTTTCGGTCAGTTCAGACAGCGACGTCGACACCACATTACTCACCTGTGAGGCCCGCTGAACTGCAGTGTTCACAGTGAGGACATGAGCTTCTCTCTGCTCTGCCTCTGGCATTCTGAATATCACATTAAATCACATCATGTAATATATTTGCTGTGCTGCAGGGGACATTTTAATGAAATCACTCTGAACAGGACTACGCTACAGTTTTCTAACTCTTCCTTTGTTGTGTCATGTGTTAAAAGCCCCCGATACTTCCCTGTCAAGGATGAGTCAATACAGAAAGATATGCTACAAATATTTACCACATAAAATCATCATTACAATGCTGCTCTTAAAAAATACAGTTTAACTAACATTTTGTATAAATTAGTATTTTTGCGAGTGCAGTCCCACTGTGGTAAATATGTTCAGCTGTACTCCAGTATTTGTTCTGATTACATTACTTATGATCAAAAACCAGTGACTCGACAACTTTGCTAACAGCCAAACATCAACAAGGTCACCAACAGCAGACATAGCAGCCAGCTAATATTACTGACTAGTCCAACAGCAGTCAGCCCAGCTCGGCGTCTGTGTAGTGCCTAGACTACATACCATACCCATTCTTTTGAAGAAATTATTTTCCAGGACTTTTTCAGGTATTTTCCAGTTTTTCTTGACAATACAGGAGAGCAGCGGCTCACAAGCGGTCATATAATATATGAGCAGGCCTAGTTAGACTTAGTACAGTCTGCCAGTCTGACTGACATGGGCACCAAAATGAGAAGGAGTGTTTATCTGCCCTCTTTGAAGCATCACACTGCAGAGCTAGCCTACCAACAGTTGATCTACACACTAAGCTAATGATTTCACACCACTGACCTGCATGTCACAAGTGCTGCAACATGCATATTCCTCAAAGTACACACATTGTACATGCCGGAAAAAGTTTCACACTCCAATCACACAATCTGCATCAATCCTTGCACCTTATGTGTTTCTATTATGATTATACGTTCACAGATCACAGTATAATCATTTTTATTTGAGAGAAAAACAATAATTACATTTGTCTAATTTGTTTTTGCATCCCTATATCAGATTATATTTACTCGTGTTACTGTAGCAAAGTCGTGCTGTATTTCTGCCTCTTTCAGCTCAGAATCTTTCAGACAGTTCACTATTTCCTCGGCTGATGTGACTCATCACAAGATCTTCATCTAGCCCAGCATATGAAACACACGATCATATTGTTTATATAGAGGATGTGAGCTGCGTATCAAATAAATACATTTTTTATACAAATATTTGCACAGTGACAGAGACGTCTATGTGACGTCAGTAGTTACAATATGCACACCTGCCGCAACTGACAGAAGCCGTCACTCCGGGTGTCTCCCTGTAGCAGTTGGCTAGCTGGCTCAGGCGATCGCATCACAAAAACATAACGAGAGGCACAGACTAAAAAGACGTCTCACACTGTGGTGCACTGATATGAGCTCTGAGTTTGTGTTTGTTAACGAGGTAATATCTGATAGAACGACGTGTAGGTGACGACAGTGGACCAAACTGTGTTGTTCACTCTGTTCCTGTCAGACAGCTAACGCTGGCAGCTGCCTGTGTTCCAGGCTGGAGTCTACAAACAGCAGAAACTAATGAATTATTATGCAGACTTTTGAATGCGCTAACAATTATTAAAATGTGTGTGTGTGTGTGTGTGTGTGTGTGTTAAGATTTAATTGAAGCATCTGGTACTGACTGTTGACAGCTGTACCCATACATACTACATAACCTGGATGATTTGAAAAGAAATGATGTAACCTTTAAGGTGGTGCAGGTATTTTGTTATATACTGCCAATATGATGTTTCATTTACATTTTTATGTTGTTGCATTTTGCAAAAAAAATACTATGAATCGCTCAAAGTCTGTGAGTTGTACAGAAAATGATATTATTACTAGTCTAGGTGCTGTGTGTCTGTTCGTCAGGTCTCTTAGTGACTAAAAACAAGCTGCTGTGTTTTTTCAGTTGAGTTGAGATTAAGGCAGGAAGAGTTGACAATTGGATGTGTGTTATTAGCATACGGCTGCCGGTGTGTTTACCTCGTCCTCTCCACCCTCCTCCCTCCAGCTTTGCCTCTGTCTGCTCTCCTTCTCTCTCCCTCTGTCTCGTGTCTCTGTCGCTCACCCCTCCTCCTCTCCTCTGTCACGGAGTGGGAGCCAGGGAGTGACGCATCATCATTCGTTATTCCACTGAACACTCTGTCGATTCCCCCTCTGAGCCTCAGTTTCATATCAAGAAAAATGCCAGCCCTAACCGTGGCTGGCTCCAGATTAAAAAATCAGGTGCGCCGTGCCACAGGCAGACCTATTTGCAGCAAAAAGCCTTTTAAGTGAGAGGAGAGGAGTTAGTGAGAATATATCTATTGGATGCCTCAAATGTTAAATTAGGCTGTAAATATCCAAATGCGGTACGAGGAAAATGCAATCATTGCTCACTTTTTGAATGATTTCTTTCTGACTGCACCTTGGTTTTTATATTATCCAGAAGCCATTTGGAAATGCAGGCTTTTATGCTTAAAATGTGATATATGCTCCCCATCACTTTTTATTAAGGTTAAGGTTTATAACAGCAGTGATGGCGAACCTGCTGAATGATGAACATCTGATGTTATGTATGTTGGCAAAAAAAGCCGTCCCACATAAAACTGCTCTTACTTAAAGCTGACTACTGAAACTCAGCACCTGAGTAGCAACTGGATTGTGTCTACAGCGCTTACTGTCAAACTCTATCAAGTGCTAACAGTTGTCAACACATGGTTGTCCAGATGCTTATTCATGTTTTGATCAGATATCCCCTAAAACATGTCATACATTCATTAATATAACACCTTTTCTCATGTTCATTTCATTTGTTCGTAGCAAGACATCATCAAACACTTTGAGAGCTTTGTCTCATTTCATTGACTTCCAAAGAAAAGGCTTCATATAGAAAAACATGTCCATACTCCAAGTCATATATGAATTTCCTTGGTTTACTTGTGATAATAGTTCATTATTAATTAATTAAATCGAGATTTTGCGTTATTTATGTCATTATTTCATTATCCTGTTACTTATTATCATTAACGGGGATAATTTTTTCGAGATAACAACATAATTCATTTGAAATCTTGAGAAAACAAAAGGACAGTTGAGTATATTAAATAATTTTAGATTTCAGATTAATTTTGGCATTATCTCTGTAATAACAATGTTTCTTTATCTTGAGATTATCCTCTTATCTTGGGATAACAACATTTCGACATGATGACATAAATAACTCAAGATCTCGAGAAAAAAATGTATGAATGTATGACAGCTTAGGGCTTCTGTAGAAAAGATACTGTGAAAAATATCATTTTGGTATTGGGACTAAGGCACTGAAAACATTACCCAGCTGTACCTAAGCAAACATAGCTTAGACTACCTGCTGTGAAGAGAATGAGGACGCCCTCAGTTAGTTATTTATACGGCACATTTCTTTTGGTACCCAATATATCTGTATACCCTTGATTATACACTGCACTCTTACACGCATGATAATACAGATACACTGTACACTGACTGACACATCCTCCATAGAGAGGGCAGAGTTGGAAGGCTCAGGGGAAGCAGAGGTCACTGTGGTAGTCACAACACTCCACAGTGGTGAGGTGGTGATGGTTCCCTTTTTAAAAGGGGACCAGAGAGTTTATTCCAGCTACTGGGGGCCCATCCTGTTCATGGAACAGTGAAGCAGCCGTTTACCCTTGCAAAGATACTGGAGGAGTCATGGGGCTTTGCCTGTCCAGTCTGCATGTGGTACTGTGAGAGAATAGAGTAGAATTAGAGTGAGAGCTGTGTCAGAATTTTTAACAGGAAGTCAAGCGTGTTCCCAGTGGATGCTGGGATCCGTCAGGGTAGTGCCTTGCCATCAGTGCTGTTCAGTGTCCAGTGTGGTAGCTTCAGGTTTGCATCTCTGCTTTTGCAAATGATGCGGTTGAACTGGCTTCATCAGACCACGACCCCCCGTGTGCACTCGCACTGTCAAAACTGGCCAAAAATGACGCTTGATTATTCCTCCGAACAAACCAATATAACGAGAGTATGTAGAATTATTTCAGCATAAACATATCTTTTAAAAGACTTACATACCTACACATTGCAAAACAAACAAATAAAATAATAAGGTTACAGTATGTAGAATGGAAATGTAATGCTCTAAGCCAGAGGTGCTGATAGGGCTGGGCGATATGGCTGAAATCTCTATCACGATATAAGTGTTTCATATCGGTCGATATCGATAATTATTGAAATATTGTATGACCTATTTAATCCTTACTCTAATTGTAGGCAATAAGCATTTAGGGAAAATGAATGTCAACACATATGTTCAATGTTAAAATCACAGTTGAAAACTGAACAATTATCAATAATAAAGTGCTTTTTATTAAGTGTTATAAAAACATGTGCATAGCAAACCTGTGCAAACGTAACCTTCTCGACCGCTGTTTCAGGAAAAACACACGACCACGAGACAACGAGATGGCTGGCACAACCAAACGTGATACTGTTACATGATTGGCTATTAGCGTGTCACTGCTCATTCGTTGCTAGGCACCAGATGACAAGTGCCTTTGCTCATGCAACCAAGCTTGCTTTGCAACAACGATTTAAACCAGAGAGCGCTCTGGCTAAATTTACGCCGGTTTCTTGAGAAAAAAAAAACATTCTATCGAAACGTTCTATCGAACACATTTTCTATTGATATCGAGTACGTGTCTATCGAGATACATATCGTTATCGTTTTATCGCCCAGCCCTAGATCAGGAACACATTATTTCCAAACAGGGTTTTTACAGCTGATGTTGAATTATTAGTTTCATTTTTCAATCATTGAAAGCTGCACAGGGATAGTTTGCAGCACAATGTGAAGTGGTGGGGATGAGGGTACAGCAACTTCAAGACTGAGGCCATTGGAGAAAACAGAGGTGTGCTCCCTTCAGTTCTTCCCTGGAGTTTCTGTGCTCTCTCGTCCAGCAGGTTCTCGTGGATCGTGACTGCTGCTGTGGTCCTGCATGACGTCCACTACATATATTATTACTGTCATTAATGTTACCAGATCTCCATTACAGTTTATAGTGACTTAGTTAATGATTTGCTGCTGCTGTGCATCTGTGTCTCTCTATCTCTATCACAGGTTCCACTGCTACTGTAATCATTTTATCATTCATTGTAATTGTACAAAATGTTTCTGTTGACTTGTTGACTGTACACGTGACATCTATTGCACGTCTGTCCGTCCTGGGAGAGGGATCCCTCCTCTGGCTTGATGGACAGATGGATGGATGGATGGATGGATGGATGGATGGATTGATGGATGGATGGATGGATGGATGGATGGATGGATGGATGGATTGATGGATGGATGGATGGATGGATGGATGGATGGATGGATTGATGGATGGATGGATGGATGGATTGATGGATTGATGGATGGATGGATGGATGGATGGATGGATGGATGGATGGATGGATGGATTGATGGATGGATGGATGGATGGATGGATGGATGGATGGATGGATGGATGGATGGATGGATTGATGGATGGATTGATGGATGGATGGATGGATGGATTGATGGATGGATGGATGGATGGATGGATGGACAGATGGATGGACCGACCTTATTAAAACTATTGCAGTATAATTCAACAGCCATGCTGTACATTTCTGAAGGTTTAACTATGGTCATTTTGAAGGCTGGAGTTGTTGATTGTACTGCTTAATGTAGATTTATGTGTGAATGCTTTATGTAATGCTAATATTTTGCCCACCCCATCTTAATTAATGAAGGGTATGCCTTCATGAATACAGGATTTATTGCAAATCTGTTGTATTACACTTCTGTTCACAAATAACTGTAACAACCGTGTATGCTTTATCAGATCAAGATGCCTGCAAAATACAGCCGGTCTCAAGAAATGTAACCCTCGCCCTCGCTAACGGTTCAACCAGTAAACCAACACAAAAATGAACCGCCATGTTCTGAACAGACAAATTACAAACTAACATTACCATGATTAGAGAGTCAGAGGGGGTCAGCCGACAACTCGACTTGGGCTAGTAGGAAATATCACAGGTTTGGACGGGCAGGTCAAGTGAACAAACAGTGGTGGTCAGTGGTGTGTGGCTTATTATAGTGAAGTCTTACCCACTTCTTGCATAGGATCGTACCCAGAGCCCAAAGTAAATGGTTGGTGGTATGTAATGCCAGTTGATGACAAAATAACCAAAGTAGATGGTTATGGTAAATGGACTGTACTTATATAGTCTTACGACCGTTCAAAGCATGTCACACAAACACATTCATACACTGACAGCATTGGCTACCATGCAAAGTGCCAATTGTTCGCACACATTCACACAATAATGGCACAGCCTTCTGGAGGAACTTGAAGTTCAGTATCTTGCCCAAGGAAACCTCGACATACAGACTGGAGGAGCCGGAGATCGAACCACCGATCTTCTGATTAATGGACAACCTGTTCTACCTCCTGAGCCACATCCTGTCTTCTTAGTTTTTAAATGTCCATCAAAATAAATGGCAGTAGCAGGGCATGTGGAGGATGTGACATGGTTAACAAGGTACTCAGTGTATTTGCTCTATTGCAGCTCCATATTAGTTCAGCTAGCATGTTATTCCAGGCCCTCCACTGTGGTTACAGGTACATCATTTCCACCCCAGGGACATTCATTGTATCAGTCTATTGTTGTGTGTTCACCTCACATTCCCCACAGTCACCAGACTGTATCACAGTCATTTCTATGTTCACTACATATCTAGACCTCTTGTTCCTTCCGGCCAACATGTAAAAAAAGAGAATGTCAAGAGCTCATAAACAAATGAGAGAATCTTGCACATTGAGTTCATTTGCTTGACATTCAGACTTGTTTGCATTAACATTGAATTCAACACATAATGTGAGTGGGCAACTGTTAATACGAGACACTTCATATAAAAGGTCTCTTTCATGTTTTGAAAAATCCAGTTATTCCTCCTTTTTCACAGGTTTCATGTTCCAAGGGCATGTTGCCAATTCAATCTTTGTGCACGGCTCTCCTGAACAAAAGTGAATACAGAGGGTGTGCTAGTCGAAGGTAATGCTTAGAAAAGGAAATGAAAAGAGTGAGGTCCATGGTCTAGTTTTCCCGCACACTGACAGACAGAACAAATTCTAAATACACACATTATGGTTTAGGCTTGAGTCAATGGTGTATAATATACCTTAACAGCAGACTGGACATTGAAGTGTTTCAAAGCTCTGTGGTTGCAGTTTTACCTCTGCCTACACCCAGGATCACTGGTGGGTGGCCCTCTGAGAGAGCCACTGAGTGGGTTACTGTGTTGTTGCTTGGTTAGCGGCTCTCCCAGTGTGTGTGTGTGTGTGTGTGTGTGTGTGTGTGTGTGTGTGTGTTGATGAACACTTAAATCAGTCATTTAGTACATGTATAAGTACATCAAGAGCAGCTTAGAAACCAGAGTCAAATTCCTTGAACACATACTTGTCCAATAAAGCTGATTCTAATTCTCATATTATATATATATACTTAATGAAAATCTACTAAAGTACTATAACTATTTGAATTTGAACCATTTGTAATCATAATAAAGTTTAAAGCCTCTGGAAAGGTGGCTTCAAACAGTAAAAATGCAGAAATGATATCAAAGTTCAGCGTCTACATCCATCCACAAAAATCTGAGTGACACTAATCATTCCTAACTTTTAGAAAACCTGGTTCAAAAACAGCTCACTTTGCTGTTTAGACCATTTCTCAACACCATGTAGGTGTGGCAGATCATGTTTTGACTGACAGCTCCCTCATGAGTAATGACAGAAGTTAAGCAATGTACTGCTGTGGACGGGGAAGCTGCATTTATAGCTCCTAAAAACATCAGTTTAAGTTTATGCTGTATTTTCAAATATATTCACCTCTTTACTTTGACATCAGATAGTTCTTTATGACGGAGAACTAACGCTGTTATATCATCAGAGCTGATGACAAAGACGATTTATTACACTAAACGTATTGAGGTCATTCATGAGTCAGTTTCTTTTTTTCAGTTTTTTGTTTTCTTCTTGATTGAATTTTGATTAAATTAATTGTGTAATAAATGTCTAAGCATAACCACGACCAAACCTAATATCAGGAAAATGTACAAAAACTCAAACAATAATAATTGAATCTGGATGGAAACTAATTTCTAATTTGAACTTTTTTGATGTGTTTTCATTATATACATACTGTAAGACCCTAGATGACATAGTAAGAAGGCTGTTGGGTTTCCAGTGGCTTGGGGCGGCTGTGGCTCAGGAGGTAAAGCGGTCTTCCACTAATCAGATAATGGACTCCTCCAGACTAGGGCTGGACGATTATGGAAAAAATAATAATCACGATTATTTTGATTGATATTGAAATCACGATTAATAAACACGATTATTCATTGATTTAAAAAAAAAAGTGTTTATTGCGCCACCAAAACTCAACTTTAAATATAAATAACCAGTCTACATACACTCAGACTGTTCTCCCTGCTTCTTCTGGCTTCAGTGATCGAATAATAGCAATACCAATGTAAAAACAATAAATAAATATAAATAACCACAATAACCGCCTCCGTAATCTCTCGCTGTCACCGGGAGCCGGTGGGATATGGAGCGGCATTGTAAAGAGTGTCCTCAATGGAGGACTGTGTTGCGGTGGTGGTGGCTGAAGTTGACGCTCTTGCACTTTTTTGGGTCTTTTGCTCCGTCAATACTTTGTCATAGACCACTTTATGGCTGAACTTTAAATGGTTAAACAAATTTGTCGTGTTGCCCCGGGGTGCAGACACGACGGCGTGACAAACTTTGCAAACAATCTCTTTCTGCTCTACGTCCGACGATTTGAAGCTAAAATGTCTCCAAATGACCGAACTTGTCCTACCTTTCTTTTCAACTAAAGGCCATGTTGTCAATCGCTCGTTCCACAATTGATCCACAAACTCACTGCTGCAGCTGCAGGCGACACAGGTGCGTTCACTCTGCTTTTACAGCGCAGTAATTTGCACACACGCCGCACGGCGGCACATTAATCGTTTTTCTTCGATTACAGTGTTTTCATGATCGTGAGAAGCCAAAATCGAAATCGTGATCAAAATTCGATTAATCGTCCAGCCCTACTCCAGACTGCATGATAAAGCGTCCTTGGGCAAGATACTGAACTCACCTGTGTGTGACTGTGTATGAATGGTAAGATCCTAAAACTGATGAGCAGTCAATGCCATCACTGTATGAATGTGTGTGACTGGGTGAATGAGATATGTAGCGTAAAAGCACTTACAGTACAGTCCATTTACCATTTACCAACAATTTATTTGTTAGCGCACAAAAAAACTACAGCTCCCAAGAAAACTCATCAACACAACCACACAGTACTATGGTAACTGTTGCTGTCTTACCTATGATATTCACCCATTTCAGCTTTAATCTCCATAGTCTCCATTCAGTCTCCGTGCTGTCCTACTACACATTTGTCAACAGATTTCTAACTCCTGGAACAGATCCCGGACGTCCCATTTTCACTTCAGCTCTCTATTCATTGTAAAAGAAATCAGGGATGATAATATTATGATTTATACGTGACAGTATATTCCTAAAAAGACACCAGAGGTGTACACAGTGAGTTTCAAACAGAATGAAATCTTATTAAGACAAGCTTGTCTTTCAATTAAATGTTTAATTAGTGTGCACTGAACAATGATCAACAGTAGATTTGTTCAAATTGGCATATTGCTACCGTTTTTACACGTGCTTTACAGTGTGAGTGTTTTCAGGAAAGTAGGTCAGGCCTCACACTGTTATTTGGTGTTTTTAAGTGAGATATTTGGCAGCTATTTTAGACTGACTCAACACTGCAAAAAGGCTTCCAGAGTGTCTGAAAATATATCTTAACCAGCCCATGAACACTGGAAGCTCACCACTTTTGATCAAAGTGCCACAGCAGAAGTGTGTGTCAGTGCAGAGTGGCTGACACCAGGCCTTGTCTGCATTACTGCAAATGGAGCATATTAGCTGCAAATAAAAAACTATTGGGTGACATACCTGCAGCTAAATACAACTTGATTGACACACATTGAAGACATACTGTCTGACATGCTGCTGGCACATAGTTCTGCCTACATCTCCTCTACATGCTGCAGAATTTATTGTGCTTTCACTGAAGGTACATCTCAGCTCTGAGCTCTCTGGGACCAGATTATCAGTCCATGTTTTTTATCCAGTCTGCCAAATACGCTCTGTGCTGTGTGCAGAACAGTTTAACACATCACACTTCAACGCACTTCAAGTAGCTAACAACACACAATTATTCATCCTGTATGCTGTGAAAAAATGTAAACTTTTCTAAATATTTAATGTCAATGTTAAAAAAATGAACAGCACTTCAGACAAGAGTGCTAAACGGATCCAGTTTCCAAATCTACACCTGCACCACACCCAGAAAGCTCAGTTCCACAACTGATAATGTTACCCACAATTATCTCAAAATCAATTAAAGATCCACAATCTGGAATCAAACACAGGCTCAGAGCTGCTGCAGGGCAGGAAGGAAAAAGCTTAAAGTGCCAACAGTGGCCGCTTTATTAGGTACACCTGTAAAATGGAATGCAACTCAAGACACCAGCTCAGCTATAAATTCTGCCGTTACAACAATAATGTTCAGTTTTCATCAGCACTGTTAAGGAGGTTTTAATATAAAGGTGGAATGAGCAGGACTATTCAAAGTTGGAGAGCAGTGGTGGTTAAGCAACCTCGAAGGTAAATGAACAAAGGGAGCTACGATAGCAAGCGCAACACTGTCAGTCAGAGAAATAAAATGTTATTTTCTATTATTTCACAGCGGTTACATTCTAAATCACAAATAAACACACCTCTGTACAGAAGGAGACTACTGGATTCTGTGTGAATATAGCCGAATAAAAGAAAAATATAGCTGCTAAGATACAGTCATCACAAGGTGAAGGCATTGCATGCCAGAAGATGGCAAAGCATGTACTGTGATACACTCGCAAGTGTATGATTCAACATTTTCCCATAGAACTGTTAAAAAAGCAAACAAAAATCTGAATAAATCATAATATATCATTATATTAATCACAATACTTGTAGAACAACTTGCAATATATATAAAATCAGCAGCACCCCAAATATCGTGATTATATTGAATCAGGAGATCTGCATAATGCTCCAGACTTTGTAGATTTATTAAGTTCATCAAGTTATTAAGTTTAAACTTTTTAACTCAAGTGGAAAAAAACCTTCACATAGATTTGATCTGCTTCCACCAAATCAACAGCCGGTTACCTCCACCCACACCCACAGCTTTCCATTCCATTTCGCTTCTAAAAACACTAGCAACGTGGGTTGACCAAGCTAAGCCTATGGACAAAGATGACTTCAAACTTGGTGATTGTGTATTGTGTAGTACTGACCTTCCCTGGAGGAGCAGGAGGGCTGAATCTACCGGCGCAGACCAGGAAGGAGTCAGGTTGAGGTTTGCTGTTCTTCACCTCGGGGTCATCACCCAGAACAATGTGGTCAAACAGACTGAAGAAGTCTTTGTGTTGGCTCGTCTTCAACTTGAACGTCACACCGGCTGAGCTGGTCGCCACTGCAATGGGGATATTGTGCTTCTTCAGATGGTTCACCAGTTTCTCCACACCTAGAGGCAAACATGAGACTTGAGGTTAGAATGACATTAGTTTGTCACCATGCAAGGCCAATATTTTCAATGACAATGCCTGTAGACATGGAGCTCATTCCCAGTCATTATACTGTGTTAATATTACGTTTTTATTCTTACATACATACGGCCATATATACATATATTTATACACAACAATATGGCCTGATCACGTCTCATGCAGCTGTCTGTGTTGTGGTGGTGATATGAACAGGTGAGATCCTGAAGACTGAAATATAAATCAAAACCTGAACTGTATGACAGTACTGCTGTAACCACCACAATAAATCATTCACTAAGGGAGGCAGCAGTAGCTCAGTCTGTGGGGACTTGGCTTGGGAACCGGAGGGTTGTCGATTCAAGCCCAACACAGACCAAGTATGGAGTGTGGACTAGTAGCCAGAGAGTGGTAGTTTGCCTCCTGGGAACAACCTCTTTGCCCTTGAGCCAAGCGCTGAATCCCTAACTGCTCAGTGCACCATCCTTTCATCCTCACTCCTACTCTCTCCATACACATGTATAGGTCATGTTTGTGTGCACGTGTCGGAATGTACATAGTGTCAGTCAAAAGTTTGGACACACCCACAAAACTTTGAAATAACACATTGAAACAGCTTTGTACACTCTTGGCATTCTCTCAGTCAGGTTCATGAGGTCACCACCTCGAATGGTTGGAGATTATCATTGGCATACAGTAAATATTCAAACACTGTAGTAATCCATTTCACTTCTTCATTACAGTTCATTACAGATGCTTCACAGAGTTCACACACACATCTCTACATCAACTGTTCAGAGGAGACTGTGTGAATCAGACCTTCATAGTCAAATTACATTACATGAATTGGTGAATAAAGGAATGACTGCTGCACCTGTTGAGTCACCGTCCTTATGTAACTGGACACATTTTAGCAGAGGTGCTTTTCTTTCTGAACCAATTTCTAATGTTCATATTCACAGAGACACCAGGCTTTATTTTAGACTGACTCAGAACCCTCGCTCAGAAACGATAACATGACTTACCAATAAACCCGGAGAGACCTGCTTGAATTGGTTATTGGTCATTATTTTCTCACGTACACAAAAAACGTATCGTATGCCCCAACAGTTGCATAGCTGCATATACACAAACAGAAGGAGCAGCACTCCTACACGTTGAATACAGAGGACAGCAGCCCACACAAGAGCTAATGATAGGCTGCTCTTGAGCTGAGAACAAATCAGTTGCTTTTAACTGTTTTATATTTCTGTGTTCTTTTGTGAACGGTCTAAAATATGCACTGAATGTCACATGGCGTGGTAAATCAGGTGTACCTGGCATGAGTTTGGCAGAGGGAAAGATCCTTTCTTGTATTTGCCTGGTTTCAGCGAGGAGTTCCTCAGCTGTCATGGGAAGCTCCAGAGTGTCCCGAATAATCTGGCAAGCACTCAGAGCATTTTTACCCATCACTGACGACTTCACGTCCCATGTGTACTGCTTTCCAAAGCGGTCACATATTTCCTGGAAGGACACCGTGTACAGTCGCTCTGTGTCTGAAATGAGAAAATACAAAAAGGAGGGCTCTTTCATTTGAATGAAATATAGGACTGAACACGAATGGAACCTTTCCTACACTGCCACAAACACATCTTTGTACAGAAATGAACAGATGGCTGTGACACAGTGCAGCAACCTAACTACACAACTCACACACCTGACCAGATCAAACGTTTGAAAATGAACAGTAATAAGCTTGAATACCCATTAAATGACAACCTTGACATGCTACTTTTACAGGTAACAGTCCCAAACGGTGCTTTAGAGTCAAGCCAAACATCATTAAAATATATGGTCATTTGTAGTTACTGGGGTTAGCTGTACATGTATAACTGACATGAATGGCGTCATACGTGGGTAAGTTGGTCAGTAGATACATATCTTTAATTCGGCACGTGTTTCATTAATAAATAAGTCCGAACTGTCAGTGAAACTTCGACTTTCAGAAGTGGGTCACCGTCAACATCAGAGCGGGAACGTAACATGGACGTCAACCAGGTGACGCAGAGTAAACGTTGGATTTCTCAGGTTTGTAGCGCAGATTGCTGTTTGAGATGTATGCCGGATTCATCCGTACAATATACCATCATAACAACTCTATCAAGTCATGTTCGACTTCATACGATATTTTAGCTATGTGCAAAGAAATCATAAACTTGTATATTTTTCAATGGAGTCCGGCATGCATGAGTAGGACTCGAAGTGAATGAATGAGGTTCAGTATGAACGTAGCTGTAACGTAGGTGCAGGCTCATGTAAAACTAGATATAACAAACAGAGAAGTTGTAAAGACCTAACAGTAATCCGTCCATGTCGAAGAGGACATGGTTCACAGGCTGGAGGGAGCTGCTCGACACAGACATGTTTCACTCTTCACTTTAGTTCCGCGTCGAACATGACGGTAGGAGGACGACTAAAAAGTAACACCGACACGAGTCATAGCATAAACACGCTGCTAACATCGACTAATGCTCCGATAATAAGCACAAATGATGCTGTTCACATCATTTTCATAAGTGCTTCGGATGAAACTGTCCATAAATTAAAGGCTTTTGTATGAAATAGTGATTCAGACTGTTCAGGGTTGCTTTTTAGTCGTCCTGGCGCAATGGTTACTGGGAAATGAAGTCCACACAGATTCTCTGTGGCGTTTACGTTTTTAAACTTCAGTGTAAGAGCTTTGTTAGTAGTTTGAAATTGGTACTCACTTATAGTAAAAGCACTTCAAACATCACTGTGTAATATGGATTAAAAAACATGTTTATTGTGCACATGTACACACAACAGACAACAGGTTTATACGTAATTTATTATTTCATTTGTCAAGTTCCATTGATTTAGTATTTTAATTTTTAATACTGTATTAACAGTTTAATAGCCATATGCCCTCATACACACAGACTCTAAAATTAAAGAGACTGAGATATCCTGATTTTTACACTGTAAAAATGATTTCAGCTCATTTATACACATTATATTATATTTATACATTTATACTCTTGAATTTTGAATTACTCTTGGATTAATAAAGTATCTATCTATCTATCTATCTATCTATCTATCTATCTATCTATCTATCTATCTGTTTTCCTAAGTCGGTTCAGCAGAAATGCTGGGTGCACTTTAAGTACTAAGTTAAACTGTGCTAATTAATTCAATAAGAGTAGTTCAGGTAACGTATATTTCTTAGTTGACTCAACTTACGAATGTGTGGTCCCTCCAAAAATATATAGGCAACCCCACACAACCAACAAGGACTGCACACCTCCTGCAGCACCATGTACCACAACACACTTATTCTGCCACAAGAAACAACTTTTTCCTGTCAGGTAAAACAACGTTTTATCCTGTTTGTATTTATTAAAATGTTTAGTGAATTAAGTGTTGAACAGGTAAGCTAGCTAGTAGTAGCTTTACTATGGATTTATATTCGTGCTTCATTTCTGTGTGTGCGAACAAAAAGTTGTTTATTGTGAGTAAATAAATCCTGACAAATGACATAGCTAGACTGTGCACATGTTTTTTCCTTCATACTGGATGACTCTGTAGCACACAATTAATGTCCAGTTTTTTACACTCAGTGGATTGTCCAGTATCACTGCTAAATTTGATGATATGGTTGCATTTTCAGACAGAGTTTACTACTATAGGTAGCAGTGTAAAGATAGCACAGCAGAATACTCATCAACATTAGTTCTCTTTAACTAGTTATTTAGCTGATTGTAATTGACCAAACAGCAGTTTGTTTTAATTTTATATGTGTGTTATTTTGACAGTAATTGTCAGTGGCACTGATTTTGATGTGATGTGATGTCATCAATGATTGGAAAACTATGACATGATTTTTGTGACTGTTTCTTGTGGACTGTGGACTTTGTGTGTTGTTTCCATAAAGTTGGTGCATAGATGAATGAAAACGAAGGGGGAAGATGGAAAATTAATGTATTCTGTGATGGAGAGCACATTTGCCTTGTGAAGGAAGGAGAGTGTTGATGATGAGCTTCCTCTGTGTGAAAGTGAAGACAGACAGGAAGCAATGTTCTCAGAGCGACAGGAAATTGTTTGATGGATAATCTTTTATTTTATTTCTAAATGCAGCTTTGCAAATATCAAGCATCAGCATTGCATGTGTTTATTAGTTCTTAAATATATTTTTCTTATTACATTATTACTCTTAGTCAATTTTACCAACTGCAGAATTTTACATGTAAAGAGCCAAAAATAACCCAATGCAAACCTCTTTGTTCAGCCTATTATACTAACCTACTGACCTGCTGCACTGACCTTTTCTTCACAAACACCCTTTATACTTATTGTCAACAGAGAATAATCCGAGAAGACTGTGAAGTTCTGACCTGCACAGTCTGCTTCAGTCCATTGATGTACAAATAAGGACAGTCTGATTTTACCCAGTCCTTTGATCGTAGTCACTCAACCATCATGTAGAAACAGTCAGTCCTTGTCAAATCTGATGTGATGTGATCTACTAGGTCTGTGTCTCTGTTCCCTTAATGACAAAACATCTATACAGAGAACAAAACTGTGTTAGCTGCAAAATCAAAAAGCACTTTTGGACACTGCTCAGGTCACTCCATTCACCTGGCACGCAAGCACATACAGTTGTACTTTGTTTTACTACAGGCATTTTGAGCAACTCGGTGAACGCATGGTTTTAAAGGTGGCCATTGCCGACAAAGGGCTCGCCGAGTTTGCACTGTAGAGCTAGAGCTGAGTTACCGAACACTGGAGTGTGTGAGGTA
This sequence comes from Argyrosomus regius, assembly GCA_946959425.1. Lineage (NCBI taxonomy): Eukaryota > Metazoa > Chordata > Actinopteri > Sciaenidae > Argyrosomus > Argyrosomus regius. The sequence goes on from OX336905.1 coordinate 14,232,673, forward strand.
AATGTTGTGGCCCAGCGGTGCAGTGGTTAGAACTGTCACCTCACAGCAAGAAGGTTCCTGGTTCGAACCTTGGCTGGGGCCTTTCTGTGTGGAGTTTGCATGTTCTCCCCGTGTCTGCGTGGGTTCTCTCCAGGTACTCCGGCTTCCTCTCACAGTCCAAAGACTTAGTAGGTTAATTGGTGACCATTGGTGTGAGTGCGAATGGTTGCTTGTCCCTATGTGCCCTGTGATAAGCTGGTGACTTGTCCAGGGTGTACCCCGCCTCTCGCCCAAAGTCAGCTGGGATAGGCTCCAGCCCCACTGTGACCCTGATGAGGATAAGCGGTAACAGATACACCCAAAATGTGGATGGGAGATGTGGTGCCAACACTAATGACACTAGCTTTTATTTTACACACTTTTTTTTAATTCACCCTCAATTTATACTTTTGTAGGTCCAGGGGGTGAGTCGTATGTGGCGGCCTGTGTGGTGGTGATGTGTAACCCTGTGATGTCTGGTGCCTACAAAATCTGTGCTGTTTTTTTTATTTATCCACCTTTTAAGCATCCATGGTGTGGCATCAGCATCTGGGATTTTATGAATAATTGTCCGCCTTTCATTGTTTTAGCGTGAATAAATTGTCTTATGTTTTAATTAAATAAAACCTGCCCATCTAGAGTCAAAGTTCATGTCTCTGAATTATTTTTATCATCACTTGTGGGGAAGATTTAATCCAACCTTGAGATTCTCTAGTCTCACGATTAGGCCGTGGTCACATTTGCTTTTTCTTCCTCTTCATCATCTTCTCCTTGTCAGGTTTTAAAGTGAGCTCCTAATAAGAAAGAGCACACATTGTATTGAGTATTTTTGTTGATAAAGTCTGTTTGAACCTGAAATAAACTGTTCTTATCCAACAACACATGATTCCAAATCAAAATGATCAGCTGAGGTTATGTAACTGAAGTTCTTTGTTCTGCAGGATTAGGAGCTCTTTTTGCAGCTCATACTTTATCTGATATTCCAGAGCTGTGTGTTTCATCTTCCTCGCTGCCTCACTCTGGATGATCTCCCTTTATTTATCTTTTAGCTTGGCTGACTCTTTTTTCTGTGACATTTTCATGATCAGATCATCTTTTTACAGGATGACCTGGTTCATCTTCTGGTCCATCCCCTCCTCTCTGAGAAACCACCAGTTTTCCCAGTCAGCATTTAAGGCCATCAAAGTTTTGCCAGCTTTAACTTTGATTTCCTGAGCCTCCTTTGTCCACTTTTCTGCCATCTGGTTCTTTTCTTTCCAGGATGCATTGACCTGTTTGACCCGCTTAGCCAAGGTTTGACATCCTCAATCAGGCTTTGCTGGTTATGCAGAGACACCACAAGGAGGTGGACATTTTCCTCACTCACCTTGACTCTTGTCTCTAAATTAACTGCATCGACAGCTATTTCTTTCTTCAGGGCAGCGTTTGCTGAGGACAGCTCCTTGGTGATCTTGTTGTACTCCCGTAGGGCGTTTTTCAGGGAGTCCAGTTCTGCATGTTTTTAGCAGGGCTGTCCTGCTTTGGACTACACTTTCCATTTCCGTTTTTTCCGATTTGTGTTTCAATCATTGCAACCATACTTACCAACCCCTCTGGTCTCTTTCAAAGTCAATGCTTTGCAGTTCAGATACTTGGCAAAACATCAGTTTGATTCAGGCGCCACAGAATCTGTACAGACAGAGACATATATCCTAGAGACAGAGGTTTGAAAATGTTTAAAATGACGTGTGTGTGGAAAACCGAGTGAATACGAGTCTGGACGACTGCTGTCGATGTCTGACGGGCGCGGAGAGCGGAGGAGAAGTACGCTCCCAGTGCGTCCACCCAAGCGCCCGAGAAGGCGGGCGTAGTACGCGCGCACAGCTTCCGCGTGCAGTGTGTCCGGGGTAGACTCCCCTCCTGGTCAAAGCCAGTCTTTTCAAACTCCATACCTATCTGTTAGGAATTTGTAGTCTACAAACAGATGAGATTAACCTGATGACACTGCATCATTATTATCATATTTTTCAGATTTGACAGAACTCCTCCACAGCCACAGTCTCACTAACAAATAAATTGAGCTGTGTGTGTAAAATCTGTGGAAATCCTCAACTTCCAATGCCCTCACTTACATAAGTTTTCAGAACAGCCTCATAGATGCAGCTCTCCAACGTGCTGAATAACAACAGTTTTTATGAAGTTAAAATTCAGTGTCTTACATCTCCATTCTCCAGAGTGTGTCACAGAGATGGGCCGCAGCAAATTACTGACAAAAGGCTGTTCACTTCATTGCTACCAGCACTGCCACATTTTTCTGAATAATTGGAAGCTGCATGTTAACAGAGTTTGTCTTGTTAGTGTGAGAGCGATGTCAGGGGAATGAGACAACCCTGTAACCTGGACGATGTAATGAGCCTATGGATTTCAGGTCTAATTGGGGGACGGTGAGAGTGAAATGGAGGCTTTGAGTCCCGTGGAGTGCATTGTAGTTTAGGGAATTGCTCAGGTTTGACTGAGAGAGATAACACTAAGTAGGAGCATGGACCTCGTGCCTTTCTGGAAGAGCACTATAAGGAAAAGTGAGATTTCCTGATGACACATTTGTTTTGTGTAAATATCACAACTCTGACAAGATGAGAAAGTTGAGTATTTTTGTTTTGTTCCAGCGGTATCATGAGCGCAGAGGAAACAGCAGCAGAAAAGAGTATGAGCCTGATGATGCTTCCAATCCCACAAATCAATGCAACAACAAAAAGATGACAGTCTGAAAGAAGCAGCGGAAGATTGCTATGAAGCTAGCCCGGAGCGACACTCTGCTGTCTGACTCCAACAGTGTGTCTGTGGATATAAATAGTGGAGTGGTGAAATCACAGCTAGAAACACAGTTAGGTAGTTTTCACATCTCCCTCTGGAGTGGGACTGCTGCAGAAACAATGCTCCATTAGACTGTATTCAAAGCTTTATGTCTGCTGTCTAATTATTACACAGAGATCCAAACACATCACTCTGGCTTTTTATTACAATTCAGACATCAACAGTCAGTGTGGTGATATGATGGAGAAGACACAGTTTACTTGATTAAATGTAGAATTAATCAAGACACTGATTGTTTCAACTCATTAGAACCTCTTAAAAGCAGTGGTGGCTGGTGGAAAATGTTCAAGGTTGGGCTGTGCCACATCCAATCAATTAGAACAAACATCTGAGTGATTCAATGTAAGAAGTGAAGGTTTTAAAAAGGCATTAATACATTGCAGTTTTATTGAAACATGAAATAAAGCAGTACATAACATGAGGACATCTTACTTTGGATACATTCAGTATACCATAAAACATGAGGTCACCCTATGGACATAAAGTTCAGGGTAAGTAAACATGAATTGCAGTTAGTGGTGTTAAGTCCTTGCTATTCAGACACTGAAAAGACAGATGCATGGAAGTCAAGTGCTCTGAGGTGTAGAGATGGTGAACGACACACACAAAGATTAATACTGAATTAAATTAATAAAAACTTAAACTGACCAAACAAATCAGTCAAAGTTTGAGTACATCTGCTTTACACCTCATTTTATTCATTAAAGCAGCTCTGAGGAGTTTCCATTGTTAATGTACCAGTCTTCCTCTCCAGAAGCTCTGGAGCGATGGTGTGGACGGATGCATTCTGGATGGTGATGGAAACCGAAGGGAAACTTGCATGTAGATCCCTATGCAGTTAGCTATGATGGCCGTTACTGTTGATACAGCTACTTTCAGTGTTTGCTTTCAGTCAGACTCAGAGAAGAGTGTTGAAATAATTCATGGGAAAAGCATGTAAAGAAAGATGTAGGATGCCTGTGCAGCTTGTCACGATAAACATTGTTTTGAGTGTGTCCTTGTTTCCCTGAAACAGAGATGGAGGGTGCGACTCATAGAGCCACAACAGTATTTATATATATATATATATATATATATATAAATATGTCCCCACTGTTATTTATATAGCTCTATATGCTGTATATGTACATTACTCTGAACTTTACTGCTTTTTGCACTTCTGGTTGAATGCTAAACTGCATTGTATTGTCTCAGTACAGTACTTTGTACAATGACAATAAAGTTTTACTCTAATCTAAAAAGAAAAAAAAATAGACACATTTATGGGAAATACTTCAAGTTGAAATAAACCAGAATATCCTTTATGGCCCATAATATTTCAGTTATCTTGCTTTACAATTAAATCAGTGCAAAGCAGTTGACACATACACATGTTGGCTTGCACGTCATTGTAGCAATATTGTGCAGAAATTTCCCAAACAATAATAGAGTTAGACTCTCAGCCTGGAAGAAGGAACCAGTGTGGTTACAGAAGGAGCACCGGGATGGATTTTGATTGCAGTTTTGTGGAAATAAATGCAGCACCTCAAAAATTTAAAACCACTGGCACGATGTGATTATTTTGAATGTGTGTGTTTGGCTTTTTTCACCGCACTGCTCACTGTATGCCAGGAGATGAAAATGGGTCACCAATTATTTTGTTTTCGACAGTTTGGATGGAGCTTTGATTTCTAAGAAAGACTTCTAACTTGACCACGTTCAGAAGAGGTACCTAAGAGTCATATTCTGAACTATATTCTGAGTTAGGAGTGGGAACGTACCAACACTGCACACTGAGTACAAACTTAACGGCCCAATTTGATACATCAGTCTTACATCACACAGACGTGCACGTCTTAGACTGTGTGGATTGTTATATTTGATCAAATGAAAGCATATATCTATATCCATGAGATGGATGACTGACAGACATCAATGCTGATTGCTCCTAAGAGAGCCCACACGCCCAGTGAAGTAAACTCTCTATTTTTTGCATACGCATTTTCATTTGCTTCCCGAAGCTCATGGCAGTAGGTGAGAGTTGGAAAGTAGATCTATTTGTAAATCAAGAGCTTCGCCTGCAGTGTCTGCTCCCTCTTCACCACGATAGTGTGACAGTTCAACACACATCACAGCTCACGGCACACTAATCTGCCTGTCGATCTCACATTCCATCTTATCCTTACTCATGGACAAGATCTCCAGATAGTTGAGCCCCTTCACCTGGGGCAAGCAACTTGCTCCCAACTCTCAGAGTTAGAAATCCACCTTATGCTGGTACCATTGGCTCAGAGTTGGAGATGCTGACTCTCATCCCAATGCTTCATATTCAGCTAAAAAACAACCCAGTATGTGCTGGAGGTCATGGACTGCAGTAAAACCACCCCTTTCTGAGAATTACAAGCAGCAAAACTCAACACCGACTGACTTCTGTTTGACCTCTGGCCAAGAACTAACAACTCTTTTGTCCATATTCTTGTGTCCAACTCATAGAAATGGTTCTGGCAACCTCTATTCCCATGGCACCATAGACAAGACACCACAAGGGACATGGTCATAAGTCCCCAAAGTGCATGTAGACTGGGAGGGCAAACTCCCATGACTCTTTGAGTATTCTGTGGTCCACTAAGTACCTGACTGCAGCTGGACTGTTGGATTCAACAATCTTATACAGGAGTATTTGTGAAATCAAATTTTATGGATAATGAATGTCAGCACAAAATATTAGCTTTCAACAGCTTCTTTACAAAAGTATCACTATCAGTTTCCAAAACCTTTATTGTGGAAATGTTTTTAATTGTAGCCATTTATGAAGCTCCGGTTATTACCATTCCAGTAAGAATGTAGATATCATCGACCGGCACATCTGCTTGGTAAATTAATTCACTTTGATTTGGTAGAGAGGGATCAATAACTGCATTCTGTGTTATTACTGGACTGGCAGAGGCCCAGTTGATAAATTCAGTCTTCTTACAGTATGACAGAGAGCCACCGATGATCATCCTTTAAAGCCGACACTGTCACATCCACAGATGATACAGTCATTTGTAATTCCCCTCCAGTTTATCCTTTGATTACTAACCATGACACTTCCACAGGAGGGACGGGCCCTAAAGCAATCAACACACACGCACGCACACACGCCGCTATTTACATTGTGATGATAAGCTCGTTAACTCTCTGTGGCTGATCGGTATCGCCCTCAGCTCCAATTCCCCAGCCAACCATTTGTCCTAGGTGAGATATCAGCAATCACCATTTTAAATGAGGAAAGGTGATATGAAATGCTAATTCAGCAACTAAGATCAATACTGTTCACCGAAGGGAATAAAGTAAAGCAGAGTACCCAGTACAGACTGCTGTCCTTGAGCACTCAATGAAAGACGTGACATTTCTCTACAAACACAGAAACTAGCACTACCTGTGACTGAACAGAGCTCTTCTGATCTGACATGTGTCCATCAAAACTCTTAAACATTGTTGCAGTGAACAGATGAATCAGTGTGTAGTATATACATGAACATTAACCAGCAAGTAAGTATAACATAACAAAGAGCACAGGTCTATAACTTAATGATGGCTCTGTTCCATTTAATTCAATTCAATTCAATTTTATTTATATAGGGCCATATAGGGCCATTTTATTTATATAGGGCCATGTCATAACAAAAGTTATCTCATAACACTTTTCATACAGAGCAGGTCTAGAACGTACTCTTTATAATATTATTTACAGAGACCCAACAGTTCCACCACGAGCAAGCACTTGGCGACGGTGGCGAGAAAAAACGTAGGTGTTCCAGTATCAGGACTCTGCTGAAGATGCTGGCTCACTGACATGGTTTTGCTGCAAAACTTAAATATCTGTCTGAAGGTTATACTTTCAGAATGTGATCAATGTTTCCTTGAATTTAACCCTTTGGCTACATGACATGGCTACATTCAACTCATAACCTATACCAGTGGTTCTCAAACTTTTTCGGTCATTCCCCACTTTGGACAAGGGGGAATTTTCAAGCCCCATCTGCCCCCATCGCCCCAACACAATGCTAATGAAATACGCCAAGCTTAACATTTTCAAGTAACATCATGTTGTATCTAAATTCTAACTCAATAACATCAAATTAAACCGAGTTCAACAATAGGGAAAATAAAAGTGCAGCTGTGTCATAACTTGCATCAAGTTCAAAAATAGAGAAATAGAAAGTTTGTTCCGCTACAATTAATATGCCAACGTTTATCATTATTTTGGCACTTTGGTTCCAGGTTACATTTTTCTCGGGGTCTCATATCTAATGTTCTTTTAATTTAGGCTGCATAGGCTAGTAATGATTACTTTGTTTGTGGGTGTTGTGTTTTGAATGTATGATCTTTGTTGTCATTAAAGAAAGGCACTGATAACCCACCAGTGGGGCGCGCCCCACACTTTGAGGACTGCAGACCTATACAGACTGTTTGCCATGGTATATCTTCTATTGAGTCACAGGCAAAACAAGATGGTGATGGTGATGTTTTTCTGTCTTTCTGTCATCTCCATGGTAACATATCTATCAGAATCACCAGGCCAGGGAGTTGATGTTAGGTTAATACTCTCTGATCACTCATCTTTTCTTTTTTTAATTTACTTTCATCATTTCCCTGTCATTCAGTCTGCTGTTTCATTCTTTCTTGTCAGCGATCATCAAAGGACTCAGGTGACATGAAGCAATAAATAACAAGAGAAACTCTCAAAATCAAACTGCCAATAAGACAAGAGTCATTTATGGTATACCAGGAGTTTAAGTAAAGAAAAGATATTGACTCTTTAAGACCCACTTCTGACACTGACCTATTTTAATATGAGTGGATCTCCATGGCACATATTGTAACGGTAAACTGGTTTTCGGGGTGCCAGGAAATCTTCCTCATCACGTTTCTCCTGGAAAATGTCCAAAAGATGGTTTCTTTGCTTTCGTTGGCGCTGCTGCTCTTCAACTTCCTCTGCAGTGTGATAACAGGGTTTCAGTCTGGAGATGCATACAGTTCTGAGGTCCTCTCCCGTGTCCTCCAACATGACTTCACAGTTCACCGGGCCATTTTGCTGCACAACCGGATATGGTCCCTGCCATTTTGGAGCCAGCCACCTTGGAAAGAGGGTGAGCACGCAGCCATACTCAAGCTTTTTCTTTTAACTCCAACTCCCTTCTGTTCTGATCATAATTTCTTTTCTGTCAGATTCTGGCTTTGTGTAAGTTTTTTTTCCAAAAATTCTTGCCATCTGCGCCATCATTATTTTGAGAGTCCTATTTATTCGTTTGGTCAGATTTGTTTGTGGATAGGCAGTGGTCATTTTGTGTTCCAGGTTCCATTTTTTGCAGGTTTTGTTGAAGATGTTGGTGACAAACTGTGGACCTTGGTCCAAGAGAATGTGGTCTGGGATCGGGAATGGTAGTCCACAAATACCAATAAATACAGGTTGCTGACCCATCAAGTCTACACCAACCATCTCTCAAGGTTGTTGGACAATTGTCTCGGACCTCCTCGCTTAGTTTTGGCTAGCACAACAAGGATGTCATTCTTTTGTAAGTTTTGTACCGACCTGGGTGAGCAGCCAAAGGATCTTTGTGGAAACCGTGAAGGAGCTGAAGATAGCAAGCCTCAGGTATATACAACTGGTAGATGGTCTTATGGGGTGTTTTGTCAACTCTGTACACCATATCATAAATTTGGTGGATGCATTCACCACGACTTCTCCCTTCCCCTGGTACAAGTCCTGGATAAGAGGATCTTCCTGCTGGGCATTCTATATGACCTCATCTGAGATGGGAAGATCTTTCACTGGGGTCGGTTCATGGGTAGCCAGCATGGTTGCACAGATGGGTTGGAGAGTAGTCTCGCCTGGGGCTCTTGATAACACATCTGGAACTGTATTGTATTTTCCTTTCCTGTACTCCACAGCATAAATTTGAAAACCCAAACAAGTGAGGAGTGGTTGGTTACCACGGTGAAGAATCTCCCTTCCAGATAATATCTCCACTTTTCCACGGCTCAAACAACTGCCAAACACTCCAGTTCAGTAGAACTGAACTCATTTCTGAGAGTTGCAATGAGTTTGTCATCTAAAAGTGGGTTAAGAGCCAGGAAATCATAATACAGCAATGAGCCCAAGGTATGGGCTGTCCAAATGTGGGGAATTGAAGGTTAAGAAGTGCTATAATAGTAGATTAATATATTGATCTGCATTAAAGCAATACCCTCTTAAAATATAATTTCAATAGCAGATCAGATCTGCCACAGGGATGGCAGATCTTAGCGCTATAACATAAGCACTGCTCTCACACCAGTTTCATTGATTAGTGGAAGTGTACTGTTGCAGCAGGTAGGAGACACTGAACCCTGTGCCTCCATATCAAGACCAGATGAGAGTTGAGGCCTGGAGGTGTCAAGGAGTAAACTAATACTTATCTTGCAAGTTGTGCCATTTGCATTTTCACTGTACGTCCACTGCCCTGTCAGTCCTCTGGTGTTTGGTTAAAATTTATTGTATAGAGTGAAGCTTTATGTTTTCTATTTTAATAGTTGCAGATACACGTGCTGGTGCTCAGCCCAGGAATGGGCAGGATGTCACCAGAGCCATGAGATCAAGATTTATAACACCGAAAATTGGGTTCCTCGCTGACCTAAATTTGGGGTGTGGTGGATTTTGTAGAACTGCAACTGAAGGGCATAGTCTTTTCTTAGATGGCCAAAGATTCTGCATCTGCTCCGTACACCCGACCATCTCTTTGAGTTTAAATGAATGATGCTTCAATGAGTTGGTCCCACTTAAGATGGTCAACTCAACCAAGTCCTTCTGCCTGCAGCCAGCTGCCAGTGTGAGAGACAGACCGGAAACATGGGGAGACGGAGAGTGGAATGACATACAACATAGGGTACTGGATGGAATCAAACAGGTACATTACAGTAACACGGTTCATGCATGAACCACTAAGCTACTGGGCAGGCCAGAATCATGTCTTTCATCCAATCTTTATTTTTTAATTCATGGTACTTCCACTTGTTCCAAAGATATGGGGCCATCTCAGTCTTTACTTTGAGAATATATAAAAATCTGAATGTTTCCACTTCTCAAGATCACAGTAAAACTCATTTGATAAGAAAAACACAGATTGTAGCAACGGCTGACTATGAATGTCATCTCAACTTCAGTTCTGTCTCTAATTTTACAGGCTGTCATATCAACCTGATTTTTATGATGCACACATTTCACCTCCTGTAATCTTTGTTGGAAGTAGCAATCTGGAATATTTGAAATAGCAGAAGTAAGCTGCCGGACCTGAGCAAATGTGTAAACAGTTCCATGATATAAGTGACAGGTCATCAAGAGTAACCCCTCCACCACTACCCCCCCGTGCTGGACCAAATGACTCAGAGGAAAGCTGTAAGCACTTGAGACTGGAGTGTTTATGAAGTGGCTTCCCCTCACTGATGATAATGGTAATTATGGCGCTCATTTGGAGGCATCTCCATTTTCAATTAGAAGGTTGATTACAGGAAGAGTGAGTTCATGTGAAGGAGTTTAGTATTTTGATCCTAATAAGTGTACAGGGCTGGAAATGGATTAGATTTAAATTCATAAATAAATAAAGAGAATAAAGTTATAGTTTCTATATTCCAATTTCATATTTTTGAAACATTACTAGTTTGTTGAGTTAGAGAGGTTTGATAAGAAATGGTGTAAATGCACAGAATAAGCCAGCAGTGTGACTTCTTGTTGCCATCCCCCTCAGGTTAGCTTTAGTCATCTGGGAAACAGTGAGCGTTTTTTGTTTTTTTTCCAGACAACTGCTATTCATTAAAATCCACACCGGGATTCTCTTAAGAAACTACTTTATTAATCCTGCATTGGGGAAATTCATCTTTTTCTGCTGTTGTTATTCATTCCACACATACAGTAGGCATGAAATACACACACACTCTATATTTTTATTATATTTCTGTTGTTTTCTCCTCATCAGGCCTCTCCTCAGCAGAAAAAGGAGCTCATCTCTGTTCAAACATTTAAAACAACCTGTTTACATTTTCCTGTCAAACGACCTCCGGTGACCTCGTGAATAATGACTGCTCCGTGACTCGAGTGTGACATTGTTATCACAAAGTGTGTGACTGTGACACCGGTGAGCGTTGTTTGCATGCTGTACCAACAGTCAACAGGTTTTGGTTTATTTGAACCGTGACCTTCATGATTCAGCCCGCTCACAGTATAACCTCCATGTGAATGTGACTGATGGAATCAGAGAGAATAGGATGTGAGGAACCCCGGCTGGTCATCATTATTCTCACCGCTGGTTTTAACTCCCACAGCACTCCGACTCCTCTTGACTCGCTGCAGCCACAGAATAATGAGCGAGATAGAGATGTTCTACAGTTTGTAAAATAAACATTTTACAAAATGCACCTTCATAGTTCAGGACAGCTCTGTCCTCTGAAATAAAAGAATGCACACAGTACTGTTTGGATTGATTTTCATGAATCTTGGTGGAAGCGTGAGGCATGGGTCAAGGAAGAAGAAGAATTCATAACAGAAATAGGAGGTTAGTCTCAGGCTAGCATTATTCAAATTAGCATATCCGGATATCCAAATTCACAGTCACAGTCACAGCAGCTCGTATACACAAGGTGGATAAGAAAAATGACTCACAAGTAAGAAATATATAGAAGAAAGTCATGCTGGTGTTAAAAAGTCTGTCAGCTGTTGGAATAAAGGACCTGTGGTAGAGCTCCTTCTTACATGGTGGGAGTAGCAGTCTGTTGCTGAAGGAGCTGCTTAAGCTCACCACAGTCTCATGCAGGAGGTGAGAGGAGTTGTTCATGATGGAGGTCAACTTTGCTAACATCCTCTTCTCCCCCACTTCCTCTATGGAGTCTAGGGGGCAGTCCAGGACAGAACTGGACCTTTTGACCAGTTCGTTGAGTCTTTTCCTGTCTCTCTCCATAACATAATAACATATCATAAATCGTTACATTTACATTTAGCTGATGCTTTTATCCAAAGCAACTTACAGGGAGCAATTTGGGGTTCAGTATCTTGCCCAAGGACACTTCGACATGTAGACTGGAGGAGCTGGGGATCGAACCCCGATCATCTGTGGACGACCCGCTCTACCTCCTGAACCACAGCCGCCCCATAATAAGATATAATAAAACATAATAAGATATAATAACAAACTATGAACTGACAGTTTAAACCTATTCAATCTAACCACTGAGTAGACTGCAGACATCCCATCTGTGCTGGGCCTAAATATGGTTATTCTTGGAACCCATCGGCTATCGTGTGACGGGGCAACAGCCAATGTTTCAGACTTCCAGTATAGCCAGCCGATATCCAAAAATCTGACAGCAGATGCCCAAGCCAAGACTACCTCTGCAGTCATTTCTGTGCTCTATAAACAGATATCTACATATGACTGCAGATAACTATTAAAAAGCACATTAAAAGCTCGTCATCATCGTCAGAAGATTGCTGATGGGTTTCAAGATTGTATTTCAGCTGATTCACTCCACTTCTTTTGCTCACCACATGGACTGCTGTAACCAAAGCTAACACAAATACTGTTCAATACTCGGACTACATACAGAACTTGTCTGTTTGTCATTGGTCATTTGGTTTGTATTTAGTGCCTCTCTGTTCCTTTAATCAGTTCCCTATGACTGAAATGTTCCAGTTTGGCAGTGATGCATCAGGGCAATTTGTTAGAGCGAGTTCCGAGACAGAGAACACTGTGATCTGGTTTGCAGTGTCCAGTTGGAGTTTGAGTTGGGTTTTTATAAAATCTTTGATCAGTTCCTTGAGTCATTAGGTGTTTGGGAATACTGGAGAAAATCAGATTGTCACACATGCTTCTGGTTTCTTCATTGTTTCCTTTCCTTTTATGACAGAATCCATTTTTTGTTTTGACGGTGGCTTTGGGGGGAATTGTTTTGTTTGTCTGTTGTTGAACACAAGAAACGAGAGAAACTCCTTATTTCACTGTGAAGCTTCAACAGCAATCAAGTTTGTTATTGATGGAAGTCAGACTGATGCTGACCTCAATTTCTGTATCCTATCTGTAGGTTTGTCTGTGGGTGACGTTCTGATTATTGTATTGAGTCATTTAACAAACAGAAAGTGTCTTGAAAAAGTACAAAAGTTCACTTCCATTTTGAAAAGTTTTGGATGAAAGTTTTGTACAGGAAATGCATTTAAAGCTGCAGTAATTGATTTTTTTGGCCACTTGGGGGCAACAGAACAAGCTGTAAACACACCACTGATAAAACGTTGATAGTGTGAACGTGTTAGCAAACAGTGTCTTATTTCTATATCAAGCAGACACAGAGCAACATGATCATTCATTTGAGGTTGTGTTTGTGTCCTGCTGATGAATGTAAGTCCAATATTCACTCTCCTTTTATCTTTGCCTGGGTGTCCTGCACCAACTCCTGAGATAAATGTCTGGCTCTTTAGCTGCTTTGCAACGTTCACCAGCTAATAAACTGCTGCTGAAAATCAGGTTGATGAGAGTCAAGTTTGAAAACCAAAATAAAGAGCTAAAAGAGGCTGAAAAGTACATTAGAGGTTGTGTGTGTGTGTTGATAGCTGTGTGGACAAAAACCTATTTTTAAACCCAATTTTATTGGACATCTGCTGCATGAGTAACCATGTCATGCTAACTAGCTAATAAAACCAGAGCTCGGGCTGATGGTCCTGACTGGCAGCTTAACCTCTAATAAACCACACGATGCAAAATTGTTGGACGGAATTAACAATATTAAGACTCAGATACAACAACTGTGCCATACATCAGTCGTGTTAGACTGTTCAGTTTTTGTTGATTCATTTTTAGGATAATTTTTAGAGGCTGCAGTTTGTGGTACATTGTGGTGTGCATCGAGGACTGCTTTCTTCCACTTACATAACACCGCCAAAATCAGACGCATTGTATCTCAAGCAGATGCAGAAAAACTAGTCCACGCATTTGTTACTTCTAGGCTGGACTATTGTAACTCTTTGTTATCAGGCTGCTCCAATAAGTCTCTTAGGACTTTGCAGCTAATTCAGAATGCTGCTGCACGTGTTCTGACAGGAACCAAGATCAGAGATCACATCTCTCCCATTTTGGCTTCCTTGCACTGGCTACCTGTTAAATCTAGAATAGAATTTAAAATTCTTCTCTTTACATACAAAGCTCTTCATGGTCAGGCACCATCATATCTAAAAGAGCTCATAGTACCTTACTACCCCTCTAGAACACTGCGCTCTCAGAATGCTGGGTTCCTTGTGGTTCCTATAGTTTCCAAAAGTAGATTGGGAGCCAGAGCTTTCAGCTATCAAGCTCCTCTTCTGTGGAACAAACTACCACTTTGGGTTCGGGAGGCAGACACGGTCAACACTTTTAAGAGTAGACTTAAGACTTTCCTTTTTGATAGAGCTTATAGTTAGGGCTGGCTCAGGTCATCCCTTAGTTATGCTGCTATAGGACTAGACTGCCGGGGGACTTCTCTCCTCCCCCCCCCTCTCCCTCTCTCTCTCTCTCTCTCTCTCTCTCTCTCAGGGTTATGCTTAGTCAGGCAAGGTATTGGTTGAAGATGTAGTCACATCTCCCTTTACTGAAAACTCTACTCAAACCTTGTCTCTCCCTCCCTCCCTCCCTCTCTCTCCCTCTCCCTCTCTCTCTCTCCATCACCATCACCATCTTCATCTGTAAACATACATGTCTCATTAATGCATGTTAATGCATCTTACTAACTAAACTTCTTCCCCGGAGTTTCTGTGCTCTCTCGTCCAGCAGGTTCTCATGGATCGTGGCCGCTGCTGGGGTCCTGCACGATGTCCACTACATATATTATTACTGTCATTATTGCTACCATATCTCCATTACAGTTTATAGTTAGTTAATGACTTGCTGCTGCTGTGCATCTGTGTACAGCTTCCTATTCTTTCATTTCATTCTTTCATTATCGAGGCTTTAACTGAAACATTTCTGCCTCGAGAATGCAAAGTATACAAAGATGTCAGACCCCCCTCCACCAACCCCCATCACACACACACACACACACACACACACACACACCTCTGCATTCTATACCCCCACCACACACACACACACCTGCAATGTTCACTCTATACCCCTCCTCACTTTGGTCTACTCTCCGTGCAGCATCCATAAATATCCTCAGGGAGCCACAAACTGCTTTTATTGCTGCTTCTGCACTACTTCACTTTACACTTTTTACACTCACTTATATTTATATTTTATATTTTTATATTCTTGTATAGTTGTCCTGCATATTGCATTACATGTTTGTGCCTCGTTCTTATCTTGTTTTTGTCTCTTGGTTTTGCACCTTATGAGTCTGTACGTTGCATCATTCATTCTTTACATTTACACCGGGGACCAGGACAAGCACAATTTCCCACCTCTATGTGCTGAGCTACACCGTGTACAGGTGGACGGCAATAAAGTCTCTCTTATCTCAAATATGCTGTGAAACTCACATATGTATCTATTACCGCAGCAGATCTCAGTGTTTAGATCGTTCTTAGTCCTGAGCTTCGTTGTCTTTGTTGTCCCCAACTTTGGAAGAGCATCGGCAGCAGCAGCGCTCTCACCTGTTGTTATTGGACTGTACATAATTAGACTTAGTGAATCCATGAGATCGAGTCGACTTGCGCTAAATCACACTGTGATTCTCTTCAAGCACTAAACAAACAGTCTGAGGAGTTTCCAGCTTCAAGTCAAGTTGCAGAGATCCTTTTGGAGACGTACAGTTGCCACAAAGGCTCTTCGTGTTTACTGAAGGCGCTTTGAAGCTGAGCCTGACAGGTTTGTTGTTCCACCGTTGAGCAGTTAAAAGGAAAAAATATGAGTGCTTTTGCTTCTGCATCTCCCAACAACATGACTTGTGTCTCTTTTTTTTGATGCCCTGCTTCAAAGCTGCAATATTCATGCTTTAAATTCTACAATCTATTTTTTCACATTAAAATACCAATAAACAAACTCAGTCTGCCGCTCTGTGACTCTGTGTTCAAATTTTAAACAGCAAATACGTTTTGAGGGAAAGACTGAATTATGTTTTGTATAATGTAAATATTGATACTGAACATATGAGTAAAATCTTCACTGACAACGTGTTTTCAGACAAAATTTTACAATTCACCATCCACTCATAGAGACTAAATCCATCATTGAACTTTTTAATGATTCTGTTTGGGTTCTGGCAGCACTCAGATCATGAAAGGTCTGTTTTTAAGAAAAAGTCAAAAGTGACTTTTTCTTTTTTTTTTTTTTAACGTTCCACCAAAATCACAACCTTTCCATGATCTTTACCAAAGTGCCTTTGTTGCCTAAACCTGACCAAAGACCAGAGTTTGGATGTGAACCTGGGACAGTGCAGAGAGTGCCTCACATGTTTGTAGTATTCAGTGCTGGTGGTCACAGTGTCAAACATTTTGTTACTCTTGACAACCACCAGTTTCTGTTTGCATTGTATTGTGGGACAGTATCCATCAACAACACACTCAGAAAAGTACTTTTAATATCCATGCTGGTAGGGTTTGAGGTTCAGCTGACCGGTCTGAATTAAATGAACCCTGATCCACTGGTAGTAAGACAACAACCTCCTCCTTAACGTCGGCAAGACTGAGATGATCTACGACCCCCTAATATCAACGGGCAGCTTCAAGTATCTTGGTGTCCACCACTGTGATGAGAAAAGAAAGGCTGAGACTGTTTCAAGTCAGACACTTGAGGAAATTCCAGCTATCTTCTCAAATACTGAAGAATTTCTGCACCATTGAGAGCATCATGACAGGGAACATCACTGTCTGGTGCAGAAACAGTACCAAGCAAGACTGTAAAGAGTGGTTCATTCAGCTGAACACTGAACGTGGTGCTCTACCTGGCTAATAAACATCTGTATGTAACCTGGCCAAAAGAGGCCTCGGCTAAAATGTAAAATTTGATAAGGCCACCTTGGAACTTCCACCCAAGGATCTACTACAAGATATCCTACTCAAAAATATGTCATAGAGGGTTCCCAAGGTTCAAGCAGACAAGGTAGCTATATATGGGTGGCCAAACTAATCATGCAATCAATACAATATAAATAAATAATAACACCTTTCAAATCTTGTGTAGCTGTTTGTTCTTCTAAAGTGTTTACACTGTTTACAACAGTTTTAGTGCTATTTGTTTTTTCTTTCTGATGATTTTTGAATCAAACTCAGTTTAAAATTTGACAAATGCCACATAGTTGGTATCAAATTAAAGAGGAAATTGTGTGGGGGGTTTTTTCAGATAGAGCTGTTTGTTTGAGCAGGGTATAATGTTTATTTGAGTGACGGTTCTCTTTCTACTGGAGACTAAAGACTGAAGGATCAAAGAGAGGCATTTTCTTTAAGCTTATTGTTGAGAGGCTACAAGGCAAGTTACTGTCAAATCTTTAAACTTTTCACATGAATAAGGTGGTGAAATTTGTCAGTTTTAATGCCAATGGTCTAAATGGGCCTGTTAAAAGGAAAAGGGTGTTAACATATTTTAAAAAGATTGAAACGGATATAGCCTTTATCCAGGAGACCCATCTTACCGCGCAAAGCACAACAAATTAAAAAGAGGATGGATAGGCCAAGTCTTCTCTTCATCTTTCAGTGATCCATTAGGCCGCTACGTTTTAATAAATTGTCTAATTTATTCTGAACAATGGACTTCACTAAACCTTTATACCCCCAACTATGACGACATTTCCTTTATTCAAGACATCTTTCTTAAAGTATCAGGAGGTCGTGAACATATTCTCATGGGAGGAGATTTTAATTTCAGTTTAGACCCAATTTTGGACAAATCAGCAACTTCCACTTCAAAGTCTAAGTCAGCCTCAACTACTCTATCATTCATGAAAGATTTAAATCTAACAGATGTTTGGAGGCAAATACATCCCCAAACCATAGACTATTCTTATTATTCAAACCGTCATAATTCACATACTAGAATCTTTTCTTACTGTCAACACATGTGACTTACAGAGCATTAGAGTCTGATTATTTGCCAAGGATACTTTCTGATCATTCTCCACTCAATGTCTGAGAAAATGCCCAACATGTACAGGTGGCGTTTGAATCCGACCCTGCTTAAAAAAAGTGACTTTTGTAGCTTTGTCAGGGATCAATCAAACTATTTTGTGAAACAAACTTTCCTTCCTCCCCTAATAGATTCATACTATAGGACACATTAAAAGCTTGTTTAAGAGGACAAATAACCTCATATACAAAAGGGCTTAAAAAATCATACATAGCAGAAATGGAAGAATTAGAGAAAGAAATTCTTGGGCTGGAAAAAGACTTTCAACAACATAGGGATAAGAAGATACACAGCTTATTAGTCAATAAAAAAAACTCAAGTATAATACATTATGCACTTATAGGGCTGAGAAAAATATTTTGAGAACAAGACAAAGGTACTATGAACTGGGGGAGAAAGCTCATAAAGTCCTATCCTGGCAATTAAAGAAAGAGGAGAGTTCAAAAACAATTAACCAAAGTGAAGATGATCGTGGCTGTATTACACAGAACCCAAAAGAAATAAATGAAACTTTCAAAAAGTTTTATATTCATTTATAGAAGTCAGAATCACCAGAAGATCTGTCCACAATAGATACGTTCTTAAACAATATTGACTTACCTAAACTGAATCAGGACGACCAGAGGGATCTAGATTCACCATTTATCTCAAAAGAAATCGAAAACGCTCTATCTACACTGCAATCTAATAAATCACCAGGGGAGGATGGGTTCCCCCCCGAATTCTACAAAGAGTTTAAGGATTTGCTTATACCTCTTCTTATGGATGTAATTAACCTAGCATCTAAAACACAAAGCCTCCCTGATTCATTTTCAATGGTTATAATTACAGTGATCCATAAAAAAAACAAAGACCCTTTAAAATGCTCCTCTTTTCGATTTCTAAAGCTTTAGCAAACAGGTTGAGTAAATTCTTACCAAAACTGATAAACCTAGACCAGGTTGGTTTTATCCAGAAGAGATCCTCTGCCAGTAACATGTGTAGGTTACTTAATGTTATTCATATGGCAACCTCCAGTACTGAACCTAGTATAGCTGTTACCCTGGATGCTGAAAAAGCCTTTGATAGGCTTGAGTGGCCCTATTTATTCAAGGTTCTATCTAAATTTGGATTTGGCTCTTATTCTATTAATTGGGTCAGAACGCTTTATAAGAAACCACAAGCCAAAATAATTACTAATGGACAAATGTCCATTAGTAATTAGGGTGTCCCTTATCCCCTGGGCTCTTTGTTATAGCCGTCGAACCTCTGGCCGAGACAATCAGACAAGACTCAGGGATAAAGGGTGTGAAAGTGGGCCAGACGATACATAAAATTAATCTTATGGCAGATGATATAATTTTGTACTTAACAAATCCATTTGACTCCCTTGCTAAATTAAAAACTGTTTTGCATACATTTGGATCTGTTTCTGGATATGAAGTAAATTACGACAAAAGTGAAATTCTTCCACTCTCAAACTTTGACTGTGTTGAACATCAGCAAAGAGGCCCGTTTAAATGGTCTCCAAGTGGGATAAGATACCTTGGAATTATGGTGGATAACAACCTTAAAATGTGTACAAACTCAATTACTTACCACTAGTTAGTCTAATAATAGAGGATTTACAGAAATGGATAAATATACCTATTACTATGATTGGCCGAATAAATTGCATTAAAATGAATATATTACCAAGGCTGCAGTACCTCTTTCAGTCCTTACCGACTCCAGTGCCACTCAGTTTTTTTAAAAACCTTAAAAAACACATCAAACAATTCATATGGAATGGTAAGACTCCAAGGGTCTCAATAGAAAAACTTACATGGGACTATAAACTGGGGGGTCTTCGACTGCCTAACCTTGAAAAGCATTATTTGGCTGCCCAAATGCAACTTGTTTCTTTTCTCTTTGAAAGGGAAAATGTCCCACCTTGGGTTTCAATTGGAATGTATGCTAGACTTTATCCATAAATGGACACCTACAACTATCTCCAGAAGAACTGACAACCCTGTGTTGATTCATATCATCAAAACGTGGCATGAAGTCCGGAAAAATATTGGACTAAAAAATATATTTTCACCCAAAACACCATTGAAACAGAATGAACTCATACCTATGTCAGTGGATAAGACCCTGGAAATGTGGCACCAGAAAGGGATTCGTCATTTGGAGGACTGCTATGAGGATGGATCCCTGATGTCTTTTGAGGACCTAAGGAGGACGTATGATCTGTCCAGCAGAAACGTTTTTTGTTATTACAGTTAAGATCATTTCTTGAATCTGTTTTGGGATCTGAAATGACTACCCATGCTCAATGATCTGGAAGGACTGCTTCATGAGGGTAAATGCACCTCGTCTTATCTCAAAAGTGTACTCTCCCTTGATGGATGATGCTCCAAAACCAGGTTTACATAAATCAAGGGAGAAATGGGAGTCTGACTTGGGTGTGACAATGGGTACAGAGCTCTGGTCTGAATTGTGTCAAAAAAGTCTAACTGCCACTATTAACTCCAGATACAGGCTGACCTATTATAACTTTCTCCATCAATCCTATCTTACGCCACAGAAATTGCATAAATATAAACCTGAGATATCCAGCTTGTGTTTTAGATGTAGTATAGAAGAGGGCTCATTCCTTCACTGCACTTGAAACTTAACACATTCTGGCATGATTTTTCTGACATCATGACAAAACTTCTAGGAGTGCATCTCCCATTAGATCCTCAAACCTGCTTATTAGGAGATACTACAAATATGATGAAATATGATGCACGATTAAGAAAAGCTCGAAAGAAGTTTCTCTCACTGGCCTTGTGTGTTGCCAGGAAGTGCATCGCCATCACGTGGAAGTCTGACTCCCAACTTTCTATAGGAAGATGGCTTTCAGAAATGAATAGCTATGTTCCACTTGAAAAAATTACATATACACTCAGGAAAGACTATAATACTTTTACAGAGATGGTGCAGCCTTATTTGGCATATATGGACACATTGTCGGCTTCTATGGTGGACGGGTTGTAGATATGCAAGCTCTTTGCTGTCAGTGCTTACTGTTTGTCTACCTTACCTCTCGACCGTTTTTATTATTTTTATTTCTTTATTACTATTTTTTTATTTATCCTTTTATTATTTAATTATTTATTTTTTTGCTCTTCCTCTCTTTCTTTCAGTCTGTTGGTGGGTGGGTTGGGGGAGGGGTTTGGAGTTGTGTGTTTGTGTTTTCATGTATATCTTGTTGAATTGAAAGCTGAAAATAAAATATTCTAAAAAAAAAATCCGAGTCATTATATTATCATTATTATTACCTATCTTTTATGATTATATGTGACAAATACACTGAATTGAATGAGCAATGACGCAATGTTCTAGTGACCTCTTGGTAACCATGGTAACACAGACGCGTGTCCATGTAAGTGCAGTAAGATGTGTACTTTAACAAACACACAGTAACTCTCCTCTCTGACTGTATGAGATGTTTCTTTTCATCCTGTCTCTACCTGTCCATCATTATATCAGACATATGAGGCCCAGTTGCATTCTGGGCTAATAAAAATCGTAATCAATTCATTTTCATTGACAGAGAATATCAATAAACACTTCAGTTCCAATAAAAGTCTGCATGACCTGCTGTCAATCATCAGAATGTCATAACGTTTATATGATTTTGGATGAAGTGACCCATAAATTGCATCTTAGAGTTAGTTATTCTGTCAACAGAGAGTAAGCCCTTCTGAGCAGTAAGACACAAGTTAAGTCTGCTGCTCTTTACTTGTGCACTTGGCCTCTGGCGGTGCTGTCCATGTTGCACTTGAATGAGAATCAGGAGCTGCTCTGCAGGAAATACAGAATCAAAAGGAGCAAAAAGCAGCTGAGGTTTCCCTCTGTGGGACTCACAAATCAGCTCTGAAATGCTCTGAACTCTAATCAGCTGAACTGTTCTCTCAGTTCTACCAAATGAAGCCCGGTCTTCGGGTCATTAAAGTCTAATCCTGGTGCTAAGAGCTCTCTGCTGAGGAGGTGGTGCTCTAAAACCATACAACAGTATTCTTTACTATGGGACTGTTTGCCTTTGACTTTTGGCTGACGTTTAACACAAATAAAAGTTTGACAATGTGTGTGTGTGTGTGTGTGTGTGTGTGTGTGTGTGTTTTACTCTGTTTAGTGTGGAGTAATGCTGCTGGAGAGTAACCACTTTTTTCCATGTAGCAATAATCAGTTGTCTGCCTGTCTGTCTGTCCTCCAGTTTAGATAAAGAGTTTATGCACAACAACGAATGCAGCGTAGATTTCAAATAAAAAGACAAAAAATGGTGAAAAAAATATTATTTAAATGTAACAAAGATTAGTTGAATGCTCGATTCTGATCAGTTACAACATTCTAAGGTCTGTCATTTCTGTATAGCAGACCGCTGTTATTAATAACAGACTGTTATGGTTCTCAAACCGATGGATGTATTAGGACTTGAATGAATCATGAATTAATATTTTATTTAATACATTAATTTGAAACCATTAAAATACCACAAAACCTCCAATGAATCAAACAGATTGCTGGAATTTAAAATAAGTTTAGCATTTCCTGTAACATTTTGTTGCCTGCCACATAGTCACATTTTAAACTCCACCGGCTCTGCCGCGGTCCGGTTCAGAAGCGTCGCAGAAGTGGGCCTCCGCTCGGCTCCACGTGAAATACACGAGCAGCCCGAGTCAATTTACACAGAGCACCTCGAGCTGACAGGAAGCCAGACACAGAAACAGTGTATTTTCAAAATAAAATACCCTATGCAAACTGCCGAAATGAACTACGTAGCATATTTACACATGTAGAAGCATATTTAGAAGCACATAAACCAGGAAAATGACCAAATCCGAGCAAGTAAACAAAGGCTGGCGGGCTAAACGCTTCTGAAACGCTCCCGGTGGGGTTTGAAGTCGTGAGCAGGACGGACCAAAACAGTGTCGCCCATGACGTGACAGAGACGTGTCCGGTGGGGTTTCAGGGTAAGAAGTGCAGAGAAGAGAAGAAGACAAGACGTCCACCACATTAGCTCTGGTTCTTGAACAGGTTCCATTTAGGATTCTCCTGTGCGTTTACCTGAAGAGAGTTGGTGGCCTACGTTACTGTATTTTAACATCTGTCATAATGGTGGTACTTTGAGAGCCTGATATTTTCTGAGGTGATACATGTTGGAAAAAGTTTGAGAAACACTGATCTAGACTATGTACAGTGGACACAAGTGACCTAACTCTGAGGATTCTTCATTTCCACGTTTTCATAAAGTACAGTAGATTACAACAAGCTGTTTTTAATGGTGCTGTAGGAAGATTCATTAGCTGAACCCAAAACAACCTTATTATAATCTTTTAATGAGACTATTAGATATCCAAGTTATTATAAAAGCACACAGCAGAAGCAAAAGTTCCTACTGAGGCCATAATTGGTTTCTTTTGTAAAATGTTTACCTTCATTTAAGTAACTTTAATTAATCATCTAGTCTCATTGAGACAAACATCTCTGACTTCTTCTGCTCTCTCTTTTATTTCTGAGAACAAGAACCACACAACCAGTACACAACAACACATTTCAACCAGACAAATACAAGCAACAAGAGAAACTACATAAAAACAGACATGACTGATTTTTATAGAAGATTTAGTAAATCTGCAGTTTGAATCTAGCTGTGTGGAGTGCAACCACCTCGTGTCACCCACTCCCTCTCCGTGATGGCTCATGTTGTTGCCATCACACAGCGTCATTGTGTCCTCAGAGCTCTACCTTTACCTGCTGAGTGAACTCAGGCCTGATGGAGATGATGATCACGGCTATGAAAACACGAGTCAGCTTGTAAAAACGCTTCGAACGAGCACAAGTACAAACAACATACAATAGTTTAACGGTAAAGAATTCACCTGCTCCACATGGAGTCACACATCACGGCTCCCAGTTGGAGACGTATTGTGTTTTTTAGTTCATGCATTTTATGCAGAAATAAACACACAAATGTGTTGATAAATGAGGCCCATTATCTCCATTCCTGTTGCGTGTTTGTTTGTCACCAGCAGAAAGGGTCACAGTTGCCCCACATTAACAGTCTGCTGCACCTCAGGAACATCTTCCTGCTTGATATGGCTTTTGATTTATGTGGCTGTCATGGCTGACGTGCAGTGACCCCTGAGCAGCCCAATAAAATATTCATATCTATGCGGGACACGCCGCAGCCCTCCACATCCTCCCTGCTATTTACAGAAAACACTGGCCTTCTCCACTGCTTCAAAGTAAATATAAGCGGCATCCTGTAAAGTGGTGCATAAATAGTGTGGTTGGAAATCACTACAGCCTCCGGGTTTTGGACAAACTATAATCATTTCTGTAAATTGAACCCTGTGGAAAGCTGGAAATAATGTGTGCCTAATTGGGTGTGACTAACAAGGCCTCAAGGCAGCGCTATGCATTGTGTTTACAGCAAGAAAATCCGAGGAACCCCTTTAAAAGTCAAAAGGGTCCACCAGGGAACTGAAGAAAATAGATGTACTCCACCATAAATCAGAAATCAGATTATTACTTAAAGTAGAATACAGTCATCCAGGAATAAGTCAACATTTTTGGTCAATATGTTGATTTTGTGAGAGTGACATAGAGGGATTCAATTTAATTGTATTTATATAGTGCATAACAAAAGTTATCTCATGACAAATCCCAAATCCCTTCTTCCAAAGCTCCCATCTTTCAGCATTGGCTATTAATCAGTTGATCAGTGTTCTGGTTTATTTATTTAAGATATTAATAATATTTAATAATGAAGTAGTTTTGTGATTTAGCGCCCCCAGTTGCTAAACTGCCTGAAAACCTCCTCTTCACGATGGTCCAAAACACCTGTGGTACAAACAGTAACACCAGCATGCCCCCGGTGATCTGAGCTCACATTCTGGGCAGCCTGGCTAACAAACTGAGCTAATATTAGCTAACTTCATTGTCCATCAGGAAACTCTGTAAATCACAGAGAGTTGAGGTGGAGATACATTCTCTGGGAACCATGAGTTT
Organism: Argyrosomus regius; assembly: GCA_946959425.1. NCBI lineage: Eukaryota > Metazoa > Chordata > Actinopteri > Sciaenidae > Argyrosomus > Argyrosomus regius. The sequence goes on from OX336905.1 coordinate 14,257,644, forward strand.
TCCAAATGCAGAGTAGTGACATTTCTTGCATGAAATCAAGGGCTCGTCCGGGATTTGAACCCGGGACCTCTCGCACCCGAAGCGAGAATCATACCCCTAGACCAACGAGCCGCTCATGTACCAACCTGGCTAACAAACTGAGCTAACATTAGCTAACAGCAGCTACAGCTGGCAGCAGTTTACTTCACTGTCCATCAGGAAACTCTGTAAATCTGTTAATTGGACATTTAAATTGAGATTTTGGATTTTGGTATCCAGCCTTTAAGTTTGAACTTTCAAGGACTTGAGTCTAAACTTGACATTACATGACCTTTCAAACTATTTCTTGACAAACAACAGCTGGGCGCAGTGACTGTATGCTGGAGTCCACGGTACCTGTAAAGATGACTCAGAGACGCTGCTGAACAGATGGATGCTCTGTTGTTCATCAAGAAATTGCTCCAACTCCTCAGAAAAACTGCAATTGTCAATGAATTAAACAAATGAGATATAACATGTTAATTAGAGAGAGCTTGGGGTGATATTGATATCCATCTAACATCGAATGAAATGGTGAACCATTCTCTTAATCCATGTTGCTACCCTGTCTGGAGCTGATCCATTGAAACAAATGGGGGACTTATTCTGTAAACAGTGAGTATTTGTCTGAGTTATCAAATGAGCTTCATTTCATTGTAGTTTGTAGTTGTGAAGTAGAAAATGTGCACGGATCCCAGAAAATCACCTTGGATACAGCGAGTGCCAGCTCATTCATTGGCAGTGGAACAGCTCCAGAAAGTGTTGCTTGGTGGCAGAGCTCAGTCTTGGCTCTCTTATTTTTTTGCCTTGGAGGAGACTTGTTGATATTCGCAAATTACATTTTGCTGCATGTGAATTTCATTTGAGTGATAACAGAGTGTTATGTAAAGCATATCTTTTCACACATTGCCAGACAAAGAGAACATTTTGGGCTGACTATTCTCTATTTGCCAGTTTCCTGATCAGAAAAAGATACTGTTTATCTGCAGGCATGTCGATGAGGGGCTCGTTGTGTTTGATTCCCACAGCTTACCAGGATACTGAAGAGTGATTAACAGTCAAATTCAGCCTGATGTACATCAGCCTCATTAGGCTTCCCAGAGAGAAATGGATCAGTCTTGTAACATAACTTCACATATTTACACTCCAGTAATTAGAAATTACAAAGTCAGATCCTCATCGCTGCATTTTTTACCAGTGAGATTAATTGTCTTGTCACAGTGCATCATTTTTTTGGCTAAGTGGTTAGGGCCATGAGCATGGAAAATAAAAGAGGTGAAACAGGCAATTTAATTACATCATTGTAGTCATTTGACTCACACAGAGCATTTCAATAATTGCAATCATTGCATGACAAAAAATGTAAAACCTTGGAGAGTCACTAGAATCACTGAGGCCAAACTAAAGAGCCTAAATCTGATTTAGAAGGAAGAAGTACCCCTACCCCTCTTAGAGGACTTTTAGGTGGACAAAAGTGGACATCGGCAGACACCAAGCACCTGCAGGATGATTATGAATCTAAAATCTAATTTTTATACATACTACACTGAATGTGTAGACATGAGTCATAACAGACTTATAATGTGCTGCCACTGTCAACCAGTGGCAGCACATTATAAGTCTGTCTAAGCCAAGTCTGTCTAAGCTAAGTCTAAGCAATAACATTCAAAGCGTTAATGGAGATATGACTATAAAATGCTAAAATGTATTTATTTACACATAAGTTCAGCATGCATATCCAGAAGTATGCATGACCAGGCCAGGCACAGGTAACAGACTGAAGCCTACCCGCATGGTTCTAAACATGAAATGGTGAATGGACTGTACTTCTGAGCACTCAAGGCACTTTTATACTACAGCTCACATGCTGATGGCGTTGGCTGCCATGTAACTAACCATTCAGTTGTGTAAATTGTAAATTGTGTGAATTTCTCTGTGGAATGAGCATTTTGATACTTTTACAGTATTTTTATAGGACATAGCCTTATATAAAAAAATATATAAAAAATCTCACTTTCTACAGTATGGGGCCATTAAAACTGGAGTGCAGGACTTTTACATATGCTATACAGGTACTAGTATGTAACTACTACAATGTATACTACTATACATTGTAATTAGCAACAAAGAAACCCAAAGATTAAAACACCTTTTGAGGGTGCCAATATTACCAAGCTATAGAACCTTTAAAGGTTGTGTAGAACCACCTATTTTTTTGTGTGTCAGATATTTACACTCAGCCACAGTGCAGTATATGTGTTACTTTTTGAGGCTTCAAGGTTGACAAGTTGAATTCAATTTTTTTTTTCATTACCTGTTTTTGACACATATCACACAGTTTGGATTCATTGAGAGCATGTGCTTTCACTACTATTACTACTACATTACTATTTCTCTTTCCATGAAGATAATATGCTGTAGGAGAAACTGTACAGACTTTAAACTAGCTCCTTGTTCCTTTGCAACACCCTCATATACAATATAAAATGATTATACAATGAATCCTTGACGCTTTGTTCTATATGTGACCCTGGACAGCCAGATGGAATCTTAGGTCGTTAAATGTAAAGCATTAGTGTTGCCTTAATTATACACTGTTGACTGTACAGTAGTCACAAAGTGCTCTGTGGAAGATGTGTTGATGATTAACACGCAGATATAATATTAGATTATTAGCTCAGCTGCCAACCTCACAAAGGTATTCAATACTGAAACGTATGTCTTTATCTTCTGTGTGCATTATAGAACCTAACTGTTCTATAATCAGTCACTTCTGGTAAGACTGTGTGTTTGTGTGCATAGAAAAAAATTATCATACCATTAAATCAACCGCTGAATTAAACAAAGCGGTTATCACCGGTGCCTCACAGCATTTCAAGCATAACCCGGCCCCAGCTTGGCCTTCATGTGTGGAGTTTGCATGATCTCCCTGAGTCTGTGTGGGTTTCTTCACGTCGTCTAAAGACATTCAGGTCAGATGATATGGAACACCCCGTAGGCAATGTGTGAAAGCTGCCCGTGTAGACAGATGGATTGTATAAATTAGAAGTGTATCTTTTCCATCAGACGTGTGAGATGGACAATTGAAAAACACAGCTGAAACGCCTCCTCTGTTGACATGACACAACCACGTTAGCAGCTCTGCGAGTGAGAGTGAAGCATACTTTAACATTTTGTCTCATCAAAAGCACAGATGGTATTGCACTTAGTTGTTCACATGAAAGGAAATCAAGCACTTGTGCAAATTATGATAAACAGCAGCAATTTTCAGCTGTAGAACCCCCAAATCCAACATTTGGAATGAAGGGGAAGCTTTGAGATACTCCACAGTGGTGGCACTAACGTGGCAACAGTATCACAATGACAATGTTTTAAATTAATATGGTTTTGATTGATTTGATGAGTGAATGAATTGCAAGGCAGCAAGAAGCAGCAGAAGGACCATGACATTGAAGAGAGGTCCAGTATGTGAACCTGGCTTTTTGAGGTGAGTAAGCTCTTTAACATGCTGATAGAATCCAACATTTTCTAGGATAAAAGGAAAAATTATTGAGCATTCTTATCTTTTGGGTTATCAACAAGAAGATTACAATTATCAGTAATAATTACAGAAAGACAACTATGCAATTCTAGCACTGCTATTTAGTATAACATATTCAAAGTGCTTCTATGTACCGAATGCTAACTGTTTGCACAAGAACAATCTAGAAGATCTTGACCATACTCTTTATAATATTATCAACAGAGACACCATGAGCAAGCACTTGCAGCAGTGGCAAAGAACACCTTTTATTTATCGATCAAAAAGTATTTGCCTGCCATGGACCTTACATGCTAGAGATGACGTAATATTACGTAACATGAACCTGTTGCCTGCAGCATTTTCAAAAGGTAAAGGGTTAGGGTTAGGGTTTTTGATGGAGCCGTTGCAAAAACTGCGTGAAGCTCAACAGAGCAGATTGCACCAGACAGGAAATCCGACACAGAATCAACGTAACACACTTCAACCCCCTTTCAAAATAAAACACAATATGCAGTTCATATAGCCTATCACAACTTCACATCAACATTACGTCGCGACCGGTGGCACCAGGTCAGCAGTCAATCGATCAAAGGGTCTCAACATGGACGACGAGAGTACGTGATCTCGTGATCTTGCGTGAATACAGCTGGCTCGCAAGGCAGCACTACGCTGCCGTCACGCGCCCGGTGGGGATTGACACCAGGCAGAGGACGGAGCAAAACCACGGCGCAGCCGTTCCGCGGCGCTTACGTCCCCGGTGGAAATTCCCAGTCAGACTTTTGTGATATAATGTCATTTAAATCCATGTGTGCAACGGAGATGGAGGGGAGATCTGGAATACAGTATCAGTATTGATCTGTACTCTTGGGTGTCTCCTGGGAAGCAGAGGTTTTGCTTTAGGAAGTGATACATGATGAACAATGGATGATCCAGTCCGACCACCAGAATGGACTCTTTTTGCACTTTTTGCTTGGAATTCACTTGGGCACAAAAAGTTATATGACGTGATCTTAACATTACTGTCTGGTTGTCATTAGATAAAGTGCATAAGAATGTACTTAGAGAAACACTGTCCTTAAACTGTTGTAAAATTTGCCCATGCAGTTTTTCACAAAATGATCAAACTTTTATAAGATTTTCAACCACTACATGTGGTTGAAAGCTTTGGAACCAAAAAGTAGGTGTGTGTGTGTGTGTGTATGTGGGTGTGTGTAGTACTTTTTCTAAGACATAATTATCTTTTGATTTCTACATTTTAATCAATCATTTTACCACTGCCTGTGCCCAGACGTTTACCATGACGCAGTTACTGACTCTGAAATTGCCGAGTGTTTTAGGGCTGTCTGGTTGGTCCTGTCACACCACCTTAACATAGCTACGTCTGTTCCAGCTCTCCACAACCACGTTATGCTGAATGAAGCATGTAAGATGGGGCTTAAACTGTGGTATGACTTCCTCTCATGTCATGTCATGACCACATCACCAAGCCAGAAAACATAAAGTTGTTCACAGATGCAGCTTCATCTAAATTCTTATTTCTCTCTCCTTCCTCCACCATGTATGAAATGTACCCAATCACCATAGCAGCTATTTTTTGGGGTCATAAATTATCCAAGAAAACCATTGGCTTTTGTTCTGACAAAAGTGCTACCGTGGACATCATCAACAAAGGACTGTCCCATTGTCGAAATATAGTTCATGCAGAGACTCACCCTGGTTTCTTATAATCACTCCTACATTTTAATGTCTATAACAATGTAGACAGATTGTATCATATCTAATGTCAGAGTTTGGCCTTGTATTTGAGTGTTTACTGCAAAGACCTGAACATATGTATCCCAGGGAGCCTTCAAGCTGTTGTCACTATTTATTCTTATTGCTGTATTTGGTGCCTTCATTCATTCATTTTCCATAATTTCGTTTCCTTAGAGGGGTACAGGTCACCAGTTCATCACAGGGCTGACAAGACATACACACTCACAATACACTCACATTCACACCTGTGGGCAGTTTAGAACACCAGTTAATCTGCATGTCTTTGGATTTTGGTCTTTGGACCAGTGATTTAGGTTCAGAGATTTCTCTGGACTCTCTTAATCTTTAATGGTATTATGAATTGTAGATGGTGACGTCCATAAATTTTACAGTTCTACTTAGAGAAACATTGTGCTTAACTGTTGCACTATTTGCCCATGCAGTTTTTCACAAAATGGTCAACTTTTTGTAAGATTGTCAACCACTACATGTGGTAGGTGTGTGTGTATCTTTAATTTCTTTTCAAAGTACTTTTTCTAAGACATAATTATCTTTTGGTTTCTCCATTTTAATATCATTAATCATCAATCGTTTTACCACTGCCTGTGCCCAGACGTTTACCGTGATGCAGTTACTGACTCTGAAATCGACGAGTGTTTTAAGGCTCTCTGGCTTTGGGAGCCCTTCATGCATTTTTTCTGTATGCGTGCATAGCATTGTGATATCAGAACAAAGACACTAATGTGCTAGCTGGTGCTGTTGGAGTTTGTTTACATCTGGATGAGATGATCAGGGATTAGGAAAGAGTAAATGCAGTGTGCAGCCAATGGCAACATTGGCAGTATTGAGGTTCTGCAGTGACTTCTGCGGTGCCATCTGCTGCTGCAAAACATATTGTTCTCTGGTGATTCAGTTATTTAATGAGACAAATGTCCCTTCATTTATCACCTGCCTCACCTTAGCTCTTAAAGGGTAGACAGAAACAATGGTGAGATAAGGGATTTAACTGTCTCTAACCTCAACACTAGCCCTGCTCAGTTGTTTACTTTCTTAGTATCTTGCTTTCCCGACCTCAGCTCAACTTTAAATCAGTGTATCTGCAAAGTCGTAAAACTGCACTGACAACATATTTAATCTGTTTTTCTACCAACTATGAGGCATGATTTTTTATATGATAATGTTTGGCCACACACAGCACTTAATAAGGGGTTGGAAGATTATTGTCATTATTAAATATTGACAAAATCAACAGTGAAAACAGATAAAGGTGTGTTTAAGTGAACTAAAAGGATGTCTCAGGTGTCAAAGTCCTGCACTTTGTACACCCACAATCCACTCTGACTAATTTCCTACATCCATTGTTGTATAAAAAAAAAAGTAGCACCAGACTGGATTCTTCATTTCCCTGAAAAAGTCATCCATGCTTTCCAGAGCTCGAAATATTCCAACTTGTACCTTAGAATGTGGACAGAAGGAAATAGCCTGTGTAGTTCTGACTCTGTTTGTAGAATTCACACAGAAGAGATCAGCAGAGTAGATTTTACACCTGAGGCAAAAAGGCAAAATTGAAAAACTGAAGCATAAATGTATCTTCTGGGGAAAGCAGAAAGAAAGTCCACGGTTGAAAAATGTCTTTTTTTTTTTTTTGTAAAAGACGTCAGTGGAAAAGCTTGAATCCACACTGTGGGCTTTTTGCATGTCTCCCCTTTATTTGTTCGTCATCATGTTCTGATCTTTATTTTAGAAAATTGCCTCTTGTAATTAGTGGAATTTGTTTTGTAATTATTAATTTGATCTACATACCTCTCATGTCCTACCACTGTGCCCAGACCATGAATTCAATTTCTTGCTTTTCACTAACACATTAATCAAATTTCAAATGCTGAACAGAGTCAGAGAGAAGTCTACAGTATATTTCACACTCTCTGTGAAATTAATGTGCATTTACTCACTTAAAGACTCTGTCTTTAAGTTATCCTGTAGTACTTATGATATTAAACAAGAGAAGCAAACAGTAGCATTTGAAGCTGTTAAAGTGCAGCTCATAGCCTTGAAGCAGTGTATTGTTTGTCCCGCCCTCCTCCCCCTCAGTTGGTCTGGCTCCAGCCCCAGCAGCTGTCAGTCATGCTGATGAGCTGTCTAACAGCCTGTGGCTAAGGTAAAAGCCACTGCAGGCCCTGAGGAGGCAGCTGATTGCAGCGAGTCAGCTATAAATAAAGCTGTGTGCATTGTGTTCCTGTTAGGGCCATTACAGAGACTTTATTCCTCAATTTCTTCCAGCTTTCTGCCACTGTTACTGTCTGACATCTATAAATTCAAGAAGTACAAACCTGCTCACTTACAAAATGAAGTTTGCATATCTGCACCTAAAGTACGTAAGCACAACTTATATGACTTATACTTATATATTGGGGCGACCGTGGCTCACTGGTAGAGTGGGTCGTCCAATAACCCCAAAAGTTGGCAGTTCGATCCCCGCTCTAGCTGCTCAAAAAAAGATTGCCATGGCCAAGGTGCCCTCGAGCAAGGCAGAATTCAATCGTCTACCATCCCTTCGAGTCAGCTGTAGTCACTTGCTATCAACCATCCCTCATCTGTATCTCAGGTCAGGAAGCCAGGTTGTCCGAGGCAGACATCACCAGCACCTTCAAAGTCCTTCCTATCCACCCTAACTGCTGACGTCTGTTTTAGCACCTGCCTGACCTTCGGCTGCAAGAGCAGCCCAAAATTTTTTGATTCCTTATCTGAAGTACTCTGTTGAATCCTGACCAACAACTACAAATTCCTGTACGTCTTCCATCTTCTCGATCACTTTCTCACCATCATGCCACCTTGTTTCCCCCATCATAAGGTCTTAACACTGACTTAACACTATGAACTGAGTTCCTTTGTCCCCAGAGAAAATGGAGGGATATGCATATCTCCAGACACACCACATTTCTTGGCATCATCCTTGACTCTCACTATAAACAACCTTGCCCACCAGATCTCCTTACTCATTTCAAAGTTCCTTCTTGCTCACAGATGCACCAAACACCAACTTCTCTCACTACTGAGCCACCTTAACTACGCCATCCATATTCCTGTCACACCACCTTAACATAGCTACATCTGTTCGATCTCTGCACAACCATGTTATGCTGAATGAAGCATGTAAGATGGGGCTTAAACTGTGGTATGACTTCCTCTCAACCTGGAATAGCATCTCCTTCTTCTATGACGACCACATCACCAAGCCAGAAAACATACACACACAGATGCAGCCCCTTCTGTTGACTTTGACGGCTACTGTGGCAGCAGGTGGTTCCCAGCTGAATGACCACCTAAATTCTTATTTCTCTCTCGTTCCTCCACCATCTATGAAATGTACCCTATCACCATAGCAGCTATTATTTGGGGTCACAAATTATCCAAGAAAACCATTGGCATTTGCTCTGACAAAAGTGCAACAAAGGACCGTCCCATTGCCTAAATATAGTTCATGCAGAGGCCCACCCTGGTTTCAGCCACCATTTTTAGCCACCATCTTTCATTGACTCTGCAGCTAGAATATTATGTGACCAGTTCACACTATCCTCAACAGCATCAGTCCCCAAACACTCTCATCATATCTGACTGTTTAATCCCAGAATACAATGAAGAGATGGCTCGCCCACTCAGTCCTTACTCATTTCCAGTTCTTTCCCGTCTTCACCATCTGACACAGGTCCATCTTTGAACTCCAACCATCCATTGATTCCTCCCCTCATCCTTTACCCCTTCATCCCTTGACCATCATACCTTACCCTCCAGCCACCTACCCTTCATTCCTCAAACCTCATCTGATCGTCCCTTGACCATCATACCAGTTGCCAGGACTGATTCTGATATTGTGGAAATAGAACAATTTTTAGGCAAGACAAAATTTTAGAAAAAGCCCTTACGTGGGCTTTCCACTCTACCAGGAGCCACCAGGCTGCCCTTATTTATGAGTATTTTTCTTATCCACTTTGTATAATGTGAGTCGCTGAAACAAGTTAATTTCCCCGGTGTGGGGAAAACCCACAGTGAGGAGGATACATAGAGGAAGGTGCAGCAGGTCTGAGGGGCACTCTGGGTCAGGAGGTACATAGCAGTGACTCAATACATGCACACAGCATTTGAAAAGGTGTAGTATACATTTAGACATTTTTATTTTGACAGCAGGAAGGACCTTACTTGAGTTAAGACACTGAGAGCTAATGTTAGTGTTTAAACTTTCTGAAATTACTCTGAAGATACTCTGAGCATTAGAGCTAACTTGTGTAATGTCTGCCATGAAATCGGGAGTGTGAACGCTGTCACAGATGACAGCCATCACAACCCACAAGAGATTTTATGCACGTAGCATCAGCTGGGTTATCTTATGATTAGTCTACCACTTACCTGACTGCTATACAGTGTGTTGGAAGACACTAAAGTGTCATCATTGGAAAAATGCCAAACATTAAATGAATGAATGAACAGTCTGAGCAGGGATATCAGGAATAGTTAAATATGCAACTTGAATCATATTTAATCATCCAGTTTTTTCAGTTAAAAACAATGTCAACATTTTTAATGTGTTATTATTATCAAAAGGAAGAAATGAGGGTGTGTTAGTGTTTTGTTTGATTGATAGGAGCTGGCAGGCTCCCAGAATGTTGGCGTTACACCGTAGGTTAAGGAAAGACAAAGTACAATCAAACAAAATTATTGGCATCCAAGTGGACAAATGTGGCCAAATAATATGACATAAATTTCTTTCTTTTGGTTTCTAATTTTTTCTCAAAGGAGAACACAGGACACAGGAAGTGATTTACAGAGATATAAATCTGATTTACAGATTTAAGCAGACAAAAAAATAGGACCGTCTTTGGTGCCCATCCACATCCACTACTGTGTTAAAGAACAATGAACATGTTCTCTGAAATCTTTAACCTGGTTAGATGTGTTACCAAGGCAATAAAAGACAAAGTACGTGTATAGCAGCTCTTAGTGCAGCTGCATGTGGACAGTTCTTCCCAGGTAAACATCTCTGATTAGCTCTGTCAGGGTCTGATTCTGCTGCCGGATGATCAAAGAAGTACTGGAGGGAGTAGTCATAATCTGTGAATCATAGATTTGAAGAGTAAAGTCAGAATAGCCTCCATGGCAGGGAGGACTGCAGGCAAACACGGCCTCATCACATCCCATCTTCAGCTCTTCCCATTAACTTTTAATCTGGAGTGCTGTGAAAATTCATCGCACTGTAATACTGCATGTTCCATGCTCTGCTTCTCCTGTGATCTCCTCATAAAAATGTATAATTTCCACTGTCACCATGGGGGAACTAGAGGACAATATTAATGTATTCTGGAGAAATTGGAATGCATGAAGTGCTAGGAGCATTGCCCACTAGAGCAACTACCACAAGCACTATGATTACAGTGCTTATCCCTTCAGGAATAATTCAGCACAATACAAGCTTTCTGTGCTGCGTTTACTTCTGATAAATCATATTTCCGATGAGCTGCACGGCCCTTTGTACACAATCCATCAATGCATATAAAACTGAGGCAGTCTACAGGGAACAGTGCTTACAGAACAGTCTTCTGGGTAAAAAATGGTCCATCTAAATCAGCATTGACATGAGAAACCAAAAACACAACCTATGACTCTGGCAGTTTGGAAAGGCTTTGCTAGCTTTAATGACATGTGACATGAGGTTTGAGACTGTAACACTTTCTATGAAAACCACTTCTATAGTACGTTATGGAGACATTCATAGTGAATTATAATGCATTCATAATGCTTCATGGTTAAACTCAACATTAGATGTAGTTTTCATAGCAAGTGTTACTTTTGTTTACCAGCTCACATGTGGTTCCATTTTCTTCTTCCTCAGTATTTAAAACCAACCTGCTGTCAAAAAAAGTACCTGAAATTATACCGGTAGTTTACTGGTGTGCTGAAAAACGTAGAACTATACATACATTCAGAGTTTCATTACAGATAGAGAGGAAACAAGAGATTTGTTTATTTGTAGTCTAAACTTAGATACAAATGGAATAATTAGAATCCAAATCAATGCTTAGCACTGAAAATTTATATGAACATTTAACTGAGAGAAAGGGAAACATGATGTGTGTAAAGCCAGAGATGAACTGGGTGAAAACATTTTAGAAAATGAATGGCTTCATATCTGGAGAATGCAACAGTCCACATCTCCACATGCCCGGAGAAAACACTGTTTAAAAAAATATATAATCATAAATAATATAATTACATTTTTTATCAGAAGTAAAGAGAGTTACAAAACATTCATCTACACCACAACCATGTTGGTTGTTAAATCCGTTCCATTGTTGTTGTGTTTTGGTTATAGAGGTCACAGAGGATACTACACGCAGAGAAGATGGATATCTGTTAAAAATTCTGTTTGCGTCTTGTAAAAAAGACTTTTCTAAGGAGGTGGTTTTAAGTTGAAACACCAACAGAAGATGAATGGCTCAAAAAGTGACAGATATACTGTATGTAAGATGGAACTGTTGACTCACACCATAAGAACTCTGGAGAAGTGGAAAATAAATGAAGTGTTAAAAAAATACCGAAATGTTCACTCTGAGATCTAGACTACTTTTTTTTTTTTTTCAAGCAAATAATCGCTCATTAGCCTCTGAGCACTTCCTGCAGCTGCACCTTGCAGAGTTCCACCAGTGGCTGACTTTTATAATGATGCAGCTGAATTTGCATCCACAGCAAATAAAATAAACGCTTCATTACAACTTCAATAGCATGAAAAAAAAAAGAGAGAGAGAGAGAGAGAGAGAGAGGAGCAGAGCCACAGGCAGGAGTTTAAAATAATAATGTCATGAATCCTCCATCCTCCCCAGAAGATTTGAACAAGACACCAAAAATAAAGCGTAAATATTTTGAATTATTTATTCATTCAGTTAACTGCTGAATTATATTTCTGACAAGTCTATTTCCCACAAAGATCTAAAGAATTTTATTTTATTTTCAAAGCCAACTCCACTCTCACCAAATCATTTCTGTTTTTATTTGTGGCCTAAATCTTTTTTAAATCTAAATACATTGAGTCTAAAATAGCCTATGCAATATCCAGCTAGCTATTAATCTCAAAAACATTGTTAAGTCCCCCACATGAGGATTCAGGGGTTTTATAGTGGTCTGAGTGGAGGCTTCATCTCTGCAGAGAATGGACTGCAGGAGTGAAACAGAAGCCTGTCTGTAATCCAGCAGGTATCAGTGGAACAAATGCTAATTGTGATTTGTTCACAAGAGTTAATAAGTTGCGTGTACATATTTTCATAATTCATGCTCTTCGAATAATTCATTCCTTCCTTTGAAATAATCATTTGTGCCCATGAAATAATAACTCATATTCACAAATTAATCATTGCCCTTGAATTAATTGCTTGTGCGCACAAATGAGTAATTCCTTCTCTTGAATTACTTAATTTCTTCCCTCGACTGTAACATTTTATCTGCTTGACTCTGTGAGCAGGATCTAATCAACTGATAAATATGGACAAAATAACTGTTCTGGAGCTTTTGATTATATCACATTTTCTCATTATTATATACTGAAAAATGTCCCTATATTTGCGTATAGCTATAATGTGTGCTGTAAGCAGGTTCATTTTTGACCTTAGGAACAGTAGTTTACACAGAAATGGTTCAAATAAAGTGTTACCCTTCAACATTCTGTCTGGTGAAAGCGTCAAAATAATGAATTATCAATAATAGTTAACCATTACACAGCTTGTTTCAGAAAAACCTTTTCTTTATAGAAAAAAAACAAAGAAACAATCGTGTAAGATAAATTAAGTTTTTTCACGTCTACATTTCTGAGCACATATCTGCCATCTGACTTCAATAAACTGCAGCTAAATTTAGCCTGATTCAGTATGCACTTTCAGTTCTTCTTGTGTGTGTAGTCTTCTGTTTCTTGGAAAATGGAAGCGGCTGTTGAATTTTATTAAATACATTCACATGCACTAGAGAAACAACGGCACCAAACATATACACAGGAGGAGGGTGGACTGGTGGAGGGAGCTGACAGTGTGCTTCATATGTGTTTGTGTGTCCTCAGGTCTGTTTGATGACATATGAAATTGCTCAAAATGCTTCTGGACTCTTTATATCTATCAAGAATTCTGTCATCCTGATTGTCTATATATATATATATGACAGTGGAATCACTGCTCCTCTTGAGGTTTCTTCCATTTTTTCCTTTTAAAGGGTTTTCTTTATCTGGATCGAGGGTGTAGGATAGATGGTGACATATGTTGTACAGATTATTAAGCCCCTTGAGGCAACTTTGACTTGATGTTATACACTTGTATGAATATGACTGGACGTTCCCAGTCAGCAGATTGTGAAGCATAAATGAAGCAGCTGATGCTAATCAGCTTATAAAAGCCCATGTTCAATGTTCTGCCTGAACTAATGCTCCATCTACTGTGAAATCCATGTACAATATGGGAAAGTGCATTTCGGTGACTCATTTCAATGTTGGTTTCTTTCATTCATACTAAGTTGTTTTTGTGCTTAAACCAAACCAAACCAAACCTCAACCATAGCAGTGTAAGATGTCATCCTGGTGATAGGGCATTCACTGTGTTGTCCTGGAGAGGTTAGGGGTGTGTCTATTTGTGTTGAACGTAACCGCTGTGAAACAATCAGGAAATAAGTTTTAATAAAGCCAGAACACAACAGGTAGAGTACTACTGAGGCCCAAAATCTGATCACAGAAGACAATTTGTATGTAACCTAATAACCTAGTAATTCTTCCACATAGCACACAGAAAGTCCACTGTTGACTGCTGATTGTTGTTTCCTTTGTCAGCAGCCAAACAGAAGCTTTTACAAACGTCACGATACATGTAGAAAAGCTTGTCAGGTTTGTGAGAAGTTATGTTTGACTCCATCGTCACACGAAGAGTTGAGAAATAAGGTGAATAAAATATAAGAAGCAATAAGACCAACATAATAACATACAGGTATAACAGGTCTTTAATTATGTTTATTACGTCAGTGAAGCACTTTACTTCAGCTTCATTTGGATTCGAGCCTGGCAGCTACACTCACACTGAATGAGACAGAGTAAAGTGTTTACTTGAACTGGGACATCTGTGACCTGCCCAGGAAGAATGACAAACCCATTTCATTTCATTTTGTGCATCTTTCAGTTGTCCGATATCTGCAGACATATTGTCTTCTAGTAGCATCTAATTGACCCTCATTAAGTTTTTGGTGACAGATTTGTGTGCATGCTCTTATTTTGTCTGTTTTACCGAACAGTTTAAAGGACAGTGGCTGAATTTAACCATGCTGTCACACCAAAATAAGAATTGAGCATTGGGACTGTCTCACTGGCATAATTTTGTTCTGTAATTAACTTAAAGCATCAACATGTCATCTACTGACTGTCTGAAATTCAGCATTTTTAGTCAAAGTCAAACTGTGAAGAAAAAGGAAAGAAAAAGTAAATCAGCTAAGATGGTGGCTGAAATTTATAAGCACTTATTATATTATTGGCAAAGTCGGAATTCAAAATGAACTAAAAGCATAATTACAGAACAAATTGCTCAGGTTTTTCTTGTTGATAGATGAGATACTGAGAAAGGTTGGAATATTCAGAAGAGTGTAAAATGATGTGGAGCGGGAAGTGGAGACACCACTGCAAACAAACATTCAACTGTATTCAAAAAATGTCACAGTGCCACAGTTCATCAAAAAATACACCCTCAGAAATGTACATGTTACTCAGTACTGATTCAGTCTTTACTCATACAACACAGCAGAGAGTACCTACATTAACCAGGTCATCCAGAGAGCTGGGCAGGTCGGGATCACTCTTCTCTTCTCGTGGTATCATATCGTTGGCAGTTGTGTATTCGTCTGGTGTCTGAAGGAACACAATATGTATGAGAACGACTTTAAAAGAGTTCAAATGATTTAATTAACTCAAACAAAGAACACGGTTACTCTACCATCAGCCTCCATGCTGGGCCATCAGCAGCTTCCTCCTCACTGAAGAAGTGCTCGGGTATATTTCCCAGCACAGAGCAGGTGGTCCTCCAGCTGACCCAGAACCTCAACCATGCGCTTCAGACCAAAAATAATCACATCGGTTGACAATCTGCATAAAGTCGCCATTTGCCTGTGGACATTTGTCTGAGGTAGCTGACCTACCATCTAATATTCAAAGACGAAAGGGAAGAGGTGATCAACGAGGAAGAGGAAGGCCAGGACACAGCCAACTCCCCACACATCAATAGACTCAGTGAAAGGCAGGCCGAGACCAACCTCTGGAGCCCTGAAGAGGGAAGACAAGAAGATGAGAAATCTGTTGGCAAGCTTTGAGAAGAAAGAGAACATTGTGATATTTAGAAAAATGACTCAAACTCTGCTAGATTATCAGATGAAGATACATGTATCCTGCTGGCTGAACGGCCAACCCAGGCTGGACATCAGAGACTGAAATGGCTTCACCAAAGTTTGATTAGTTTTAGGGCTGGTCCTGCTGGTTGACTAACATGACACCATGCAGGACACCAAGACCCTTGAGGGCATCCAAAGCCACCAACAGCTGCGAGGACAAAACAAGAAAGGTCTGGGATTTAGTGTTGTTGTGTAAGGGTTAGGGTAGGGGGTTTTCTTCATTTATGAGTATAAGAACAATAGATAAGTGGTTCCATTTTTTTAATGATGCATACCTGCTGTGCAACTGGTCACACCTCTTTCACAGACAGTGGATTCCAACTTTGTTCTTGTAGCAGATCATGGAGACTCCCATCCAGCAACTCAAATGCTAGACAGGTCTGTACCATTTGATCAAACCGCTCAAAGAACTTCACCATGTTAGTGTGGTCTGGATTCAGGACACTGATGTGTTCTAACATGGACACCTGGAGAGAAGAGAGGAGACATGAGACAGTTTAAAGTACATACTGTGATGGAGGTTACCTATTTTTCTGTGCCCTTGATATCATCCACGTACTTGAGGATCTTAACAGCAACTGTCTCTTTTGTCTCCAGCTTTTGACATCTGGCCGCTTTACCAAAGCAGCCTTCACAAATGAACTCCAGAATAGAGTAACTTGAAGTGCTGCTGAACAGAACTTGACCTGAGAAAATATGTGAAGTTAGGTGTTCTGTCTGTGAGGGTCATTCAGTCCACACAACATGAACAAACACACTCCACCACAAATGTATCAAATACTAAAGATTTTCTCACCTTTTCAATGAATTAATTTAAAACCAAACTAATCTGAAAAGAGATTTAAGATGGGTGAGATAAAACCTTGTACAGCATGTGAGAGTTGCTCTGTCCTGTATTATATTTGAGGAGCAGCTTTAGGCTTGTTGGTGTGTCCTCTGTGTTTTCAAAGCAGATACATTCAGCACCATGTTCAATTTTGGGTGTTAAGTCTTCTTACCTGATGCATCAGAAGCATCTGGTGTCTGGCAGCTGGGCCACAGTGACATTTTTTAGTTGGAAATGACCACAATCCAATTTGAGCTAACTGTTTCCACCTACTTCCAGTCTTTATGCCAAGCTAAGCTACGCTAACCATGTCCTGTCCATCATTTGAAAGTGTAAAAAGTAAGACAAGTTTTGCAAAAAGAAACTATCAGTTTCATTTCATAGACTGAAAATTGCATCAAAAAGACAAAAAAAGATAAGACCAGCTGTTCAGATCATCCTCCTGTAAAACACTGTTGGTCAAGTACTGTATTTAAACTTGATGGCTGCATTAGAGAACATGGTTCTGTGCGGAGTGGTGCATTGTGTTATTTCTTTAGCAGGTGTCAAGTGATGTAACCAGTGACATGTTCCACAAGTTGTGAATGGGGAATATGACTTGGCTGCAGCTTGAAAACATTTTTTTCTTGAATTAATGTGTATCATCAATCAGTATTGGTAAAATGACTGAGAGCAGATATAAACGAACGCCTGATAAAGAAAGTTCAACATTTAACACAGCTATAAGCCAAAGTGACTGATAGACCTTTCATTGAGATAAAAGCTGTCAAACCCAACAAGAGCTAAAATGTGACTGAATATTAGACTTCAGTTCAACAGGTGGCTGAACAGAAACATGCTGACACATGCTGCTCTGCTGAATGTGACTATGACAACTTTATAAGCAAAATACTCTTTCTGTGTTTGTTAGTTTGTTTGTTTTGGCCTTATTTTTAAATATCAAGTATTTTTATTTAATCGTTTTTTATATGACACTGAGGTGAAACTCAAACAAACGAAAGCATACATTTCTTTAACCAAACACAGATGGCAAATGTAAATCATATATGTGCTTAAATGGGCAACGATGAGACTGAAGTATAAATAAAGGCCGTTTTTCTGTTCATATCTTGGTGATACTGCTAATTTGTCATTTTAGTTGTTGGGACAAGTTTGAAAGAAATACGTTTGAGGATGAGATTCAGAGCTAAGCCAAAATATTTTATCTCAGCAGAAGATAAGAATTGTATTATTTTTTTATTAAATTGATTAACTATTTTATTGTTATGAGGATCTTATAGAGAACCTGATGATGTTTTCATTGTCTTCAAATTAAAACTGCTTAAATTGCTGCCTGTGTGGCTAAGATGATGGTTATACTTATACAACACCGACAGCTGTCATCTACATACATTCTGTGATGATACAGCCATCATTAGACGTGTATCAGAAGGAAATGAGCAGGAGTAAAGGTGCAACCACCTTCACATCAACGCCAGCAAAATGAAGGAGATGGTGACCGACCTCCGGAGGAAGGTGCCTCAGACCGCAGTTGGTGAGCATCCAGGGATTGGATATTGAGATGGTGGGAACATACCTGGGTGTTCTGTACTGGAAGGCTCAAAGTCCTCTCCACTTACTGAGGAGACTGACGTCCTTTGGAACGTCCAGGAAACCTTCTATGAAACTGTGGTAGCATCTGCAATGGAGGGGGAAGCACAGAGAGAGATAGAAAAGGACTCAACAAACTGGTGAAGAGGTCCAGCTCTGTCCTGGACTGCCCCCTAGACCATAGAGGAAGTGGGGAAGAGGAGCATGTTAGCAAAGCTGACATCCATCATGAACAGCTCCTTCAGCAACAGACTGCTACTCCCACCATGTAAGAAGGAGAACTACCACAGGGCCTTCATTCCAACAGCTGTCAGACTCTTCAACACCAGCATGACTTCATCACTTTCTTTAGCATGGCTTAATGACTTTTTCTATATATTTCTTACTTACTATAATTTATTATCAACCTTGTGTACATGAGGTACTGTGACAAGTGAATTTCTTTGGTGTGGGATCATTAAAGTCTATCTTATCTTATTTTATATCAGCCTTGCTGGAAGATATTGGAGCCTGACACAAGACTGACATAACATGTTTGAAGAGAGTGACAAATGGCCTATCAAGAAAAGTCTGGAAACACAAGAGAAAATTCCACCTTGGACACAACCTGTTTAGGGGCCATGCTTCACCCATACAACACCATCTCTGCTTCCACTGTGACACACCTCTATGCAAAGGTATTTCCTTATATAGTGAAATGAGGGTACATGTCTACGCACATATTAATAAATGTGTCTGTTGAGTTTTTTGTATTGCTTCAGTTGCTGAGACAGATATGTGTGTGTGTGTGTGTGTGTGTGTGTGTGTGTGTGTGTGTGTGTGTGTGCCATAATATTAATAATAATATTATCAATAATCATGAATTGTAATATTATTAATAATAATGAATTGTCACCCAGCTATAATGTTCAGCCTTCAACATTTCATTTGACAACAGCATGAGATAAATGAATGCAGTCTCCCCTCCCTTGAGAATCTTCCATTTTCTCCTGAATCTCTCGTCTTTCACAGTTTATGCTGAAAATGAAACTTTGCTGAATCAGATTGTGACAAGTTGTGAAACCTTGAACACTGTTGATTTCAGAAGATGTTCTTTTCTTGTACCTGTGTGCTTCAGAACATGCAGAGGGTAATTCATGGCTACATGTCAGCACCTCTGTTAAAAGGGCTTCTAGCTGACCTCGTCCTCCGTCCAATCACAATATTTACTATCCTAGTTCTGGACATATCACTGACATACAAATGTCTGTCTTTGCGGTTTGTTCCAGTCACATGGGAGGCCAGCTGAAATCAATACAATCTTCTCTCCCAGGAGTCCTTCATGACTGTCTTGGCTCTTTCTCTCTGCGGCTGTCCAGGCATTCAATCTGTCTTCCCCTTCAGTGAAAGAGCTCTCGTGTGCTGCTGGCCTTGGAAGTGCTGAATGTCACGACCCTTTATTACCTGGACTGAGGAGATCTTCTAGCAGCTTCTCCTCCTGCTAACTTGTAAGTGACATAGCAGTGTGTGCTGTCTGCGGAGAGAGGAGGTAATTTTGCAATGTGCTGCATCGACCTTAACTTTAAACTGGCCCACTTAAACTTGACACAGGGTTCTCGTTTCATTTGAGCGGCCTGGGTCTTTTCTAAAATGCCTCTCCCTCCACTGAACCAATTTGAGTGATAGAGCACTGCAGATGGAATGACCTGTCTGTACCGCAGCAATTTCTGCTGTAGCTCTGGAAATTAGCTGCTGCAGCTTTGTGATGTTTAACATGCACCAAACTCTTTCAGGGCAGCAGTGAACGATGTGTACCAAAGTGGTCCTTCACTTTTACAGTACTGCGCACTTCAGCCATGACATGCCATGCAGAGCCTCAGTCATTTGTTTTTCACCACACTGTGAAATAAGTTTAACATGGTGGGCTACATGAAGAAAACCAATCCGTCCGTAGATATGAAAGACTCATTCTATGGTAACCAAAACAATTCTTATTTTCAAGTGCTTATGAAAACATAGTTATGCATATTATATTCCATTTCTTCCATATTTTGTAAATAGAGCCCTCTAAATCTGACACACTGGACCTTTACAACATAAATAAAATACAACTTTATTTCCTTATATTTCCCTGTATGACTGACATGCTAAAAAACACTGACTTTGGGAGGACAAAACCTCTGTGCTTTATACTCAAAACATTCACAAACAAGTTTTTGATTCTTTCAAAATGTTTAATGTAGTTGTTTGGGTTGTTATATGGTGGCTTTGTAGTCGCTGTACAAGACAGCGTTCAGGTATACACACCAAGGAATAAGTATCAGATTTGCTTTGCTTCTGCCATTTGAAGTGTTTAGAACATTGTATTAACAGACTTATAATACATCAAACAGCAGAGAAAAGAAGACATAAAGCCAGTATAAGACAGGAAATGAACCCATCCTAATCTCCACATCCTCAAGGTCACACTAACTTTTGAAATTTTGTGGTGAAATCATAAATGGGTTTTCCCCATCATGAGATATGCTCGCATGGTTAAGCAATTCCCTGTGTCTGAACTATAGTTGTTCGGACACGACTGCAGAGGAACTACGGGCATGGGTTTGTGTGATGATGTGTGAAAAATGACGCTCAAAGACAACAATGGCTGCTGACCTAAAGGTTAGCATACATGATGTTAACATCAGTTCTATGAGAACTGGAGAATACTTCTTCATTGAAAGAAGAACAAAGAACTGAAGGTTTTTCTGGATGGAAGAGATGTTTTCACTCTTATTCTGACTGTCTTCAGTAAGACTTTGACCACGTTATGTGATTGATCTGATTGGCTGAAGTTTGCCAATGATAGATGGTCATAGACAAATGGTTCATCCAAAGAGTCTGCAGACAACAGGCTGGGTGGTTTTATTTAACATCATTAAGTTTTTGCTGTGATTATTGTCTTTCTTTGCCTTCTGGGATTCAAATGGATTTAGTGATGTGATTCCTCACTTTTGTCCTACTTCTCAAAACCTCCACATTTCCCACAATGCAACTTGACCACCAACAGCTAATTTGGGTGTAGTAGTGGATAATGTAGCCTGGAGCTTGTAGCCTGCAGCATGCTTGAGAGACAGCTACAGAGGTCTGGTAAAATCACTTCTTTCTAACTCCACACCTCCTGATTTCTTTCATTTTCAAACTGTCTTCAGCCCCAACTGATGCTGACTCAAGCATGACACATTCATCAGACTTCACACACTTTTTCACATATGAAGTGACACCTGGAAGCACAGTTGGTTCTCCTTTAAATTAGTTTGGCTATGTGATATTTGCACTCTAAAATGTGTTGTGGCATAACTGTGTAACATTTCTGATAAAGACTTCTCTTTGTGGTGAGAATGGTGTGATGTGATAATTCACCTGCTTCATATTCAGTCATTACAGCTGTAACCTGGCTCAGCTACTAATGGTTATGAGGCCTCCCCCACAATGTTCTCAAAGTCATTATATTATGGCCGTGTGGCGGCTGGGTTTGATTTGGAGAATCTAGGACAAAGCCTCCTTGGACACTGCAGCTCTGCAGTGAAAGAAGCCGGGCAAAGTCATTACACATATTGTAATTAACAGCTGGAGCTGAATTATGGAGTCCATATCACCAAAATTCTCATTTTCAGGGAGAGTCTAGATACAGAATGTAGGAGGAATATTCCATATTAGCTGTGCCTGGAACACAGGAAGTCTATTTGTTAATGAATTAGGAAACACAGTGCCTTACAGTAAAATATGAGCTCTTTAATATAACATTTCTAAATGAATTTAGTCACCGTACTGATGTTAGTTGAAAAAAATACTTACTCGAGACGTTTTACAGAAGGTCCAAACAGATATGACATTTATTACAGTAATTCATCAGTTAAACACGTTTCTGCTGCACAGCCTACAATTTACATATTGCATAAAAGAAAGTGGATTTATGATTAGACACAGTGGAGAGAGCAGCGTTCTGAACAGTTCTCTGTAGAGCCTGCAGAAATCTTCAGCGAGAGCTCGTGATAAGGACCGACTGCCTTCTACAGTATGTCCAGAGTTTGCAGAGGAACAGCATTTTCCATTTTCCAACATTTAACCCTGAGCTGCCAGCTGCCAGTCTGTCTAACTCAGAATAAGACAGCCGCCATCATCGAAGTCAGCACAGCGCTCGCCTTCACTGCTGTTATCTGAAGGAGCAGCGGGCTCACACTGATGAGCTGCAATAATGTTCACGTTGTTTTCTGGATTTATCCCATTTATCACACACTGACTCACTAAGTGTCTCTGCAGTACAACAATGGGTCAAGACCTCCACCCTCAGTGGGTGTTCATTCTGCATTTACCGGTACAGGCTGACATACAGTACATGGCCTACTTGTTGTCCTGCTGATCATTCCCCAGCTGATCCTCTCAAAGTGTTATTGGACAAGGATACTCAACCACAAAAGTGACCTGCTGCAGCATGAACATTAACAACAATTGGTCATTATGTTGGCACCACACAGATTACATCTTGTTCAGTTCATGTGTGACTATACAGCGTTCTTACAGCGTGTTACTTTGTGGTTAAGAGCTTTGTGGAAATACCTCTGATGCTTCAATGCACATTCTGAAGGTGACTGCTGAGCTAATAAACAGATAAACAGGGATTATGTCGAGTCAGTTTTTCACTGGACTGAATCAGACAATTCCAACAGACTGAACTCACTACACGACTAATGACAGAATTACATCATTTCAAGTCACTTCCTGTTTGTACAGATGTGCGATTTGTTCTTAGTTCTGTATAAAATGTCCATGTTAGTTTTTAGTCAAGTTTCAGTTGACCAAAGGTCTGGTCTTTTTTGTTTTATCTTAGTCAGCCGGCATGGTGTAACAACACCAACTTACTAATCGGCTTAATACACCTTATAACCAATGACAGTACAAAAAATGGACAGAGCCTGAGTGAGGTCACCCGTAGGTTTCTGAAGCGCTGTTTTGAAGCCGAAATTATGCGCCGCTTGCCGCCGCCATGTTGGATTTACTGCTTCTTCCACCTGCCGGTTAATCTAAATATCAGCAAAGACGTGCATCATCGGAAAACCTGAGGTGGGCCGAATAAGCCATCTGTAATGACACTTACCTGTCAATCAAGCGGTCACGCTGTCAATTATGCGCCACTTCAAGCCTTAATATCATTCGAACGGGTGCGTTAAAAAATTCACCCCCCTCACAGTTGTCATGGACGGGGAAATTAGCCATAGAGACCAAAACTGTTGCCTGAACCAGGCTGTAAACATGTTTAATTCTGCTGCTAAACTGGGCATTTTAATACGGCCGCTTATGGAGGTTCTTCTGCAGCCAGCCTCAAGGGGCCACTTCATTTCCCAGCACTTGCTTATAAGCTAAACCTCCTCGTTCTCCCTCGATCTCTTTGTGGTGAACGTTACTGTGTCTCTTCAAGGTTTGTGGTGTTCTCAGGAGCTATTTTATGTCCACATTGCTTCCCTTCTGATCAGGGTAAAAAGTTGGATTTGGGGAAACCCTAACTGCTTAATTCCAATGTGTTCACTGGAGCTTTTCGCAGCCATTTTAGACAACGGTTATGATCCCACCTGTAGCGCAGCAGCCACTGACAGTATAAAGAATGGATGGGATGTGCGTGAAGTCACACACAGGTTTCTAAAGAGACGTTTTGAAGCTCAAAATCTGTGGCGCTGGCTGCTGACATGTTGGTAGTCCTGCCTCTTCCACCTCCTGGCTAATCCAAAAATGGGAAAAGACGTGGATCAGCAGCGGACCTGAGGTGGGCTGAATGATGCCTGGTTGCTCAAACAAGCTTTAAGTCTTAATATAATTTAAACAGATGAGTTCTATAAAAATTCACCATCAGTACAGTTGTCATGAGCGACATTTTAATATGGGGGCTTCAAGGATTGGCTAGTTCTGTAGTCAGTCCTAAGTGGTCGTGCATGGAACTGCAGTTTTTGGCACTTCCGCATTGGCTTCACTTCACAGCCACGGAGGTTGCCAAATCATTTCAGAAGCATCCCAGATCGTCTCCGATCTACTCCATGGAGAATATGCGGCTGATCTATTTGTAACAGATGCCGAGACCAGCCGGCATCAAGTACCACAGAGCAGACAGACAGTCAGACACAGTAACGGAGAAATGCCCTGCACTGACTTCCAAATGTAACAGACAATTTAACTACGTAGCCTTCTTATCCATGGAAGAAACACAAAAAACAAACACCATCCTGCAGCATTCCAGCCCACTTTAACTTCTGTGACTAAAGCAATAGATTTGTTTTGTTGGGCCCAAATATCACCTTGTTTCTTTGCTGCAGCTCTGTTGTCATTGTTAACTTGCTTTCTGTAAAAATAGTTGATGCAAGTTAGTCCTGATGTGCTCAGCCTGTGCTGCCGCTGTGGTTGTAGTAGTCTTGTATTAGTCTTGTCTTTTTGATAATCATAATTAGTATTTAACGATGTCTGTGCCATCTCGTTGTCATCTTGTCTTAGTCCTGGACAGAAAGGTAGTTGATGAACATAGTCATAGTTAATGTTCAATTAACACAACAAAGAAGAAAAGTCCATCCAGACTTCAGGTTCAGTCTTGACCTTGAGAACTGCAGTTTCACAAAAGAATTTGCTCCAAGCTCCACATATGTGATTCAACAAAATGATTTGTAATTTCCAATATACCCCAAAGTGATGATCATATTTTTAGGAGTTATTATGCCAACTACAGTACCATGGGTGAAATGGTGATCATGGTGCATAGAAAACCCACTGTAAGGCACCAAACCTAAACTTCATTGAAATCAATCTGCTTTTTTTATGCTGGCAGTTTGCAGCAAACATCAGTAATCATACGGAGAGAAATCCATTAGAGCCGGAGAGCAATGACCTCAATCAACAGGAATGAATGAGTTCTGACTCGTGTGCCAGAATCATCCTGAAAAACAACAGAAGAGGAAGCAGCTTGAGAGGAAGCATCACATCACAAAACCTTGAACATCATAAATGGTTGTTATGTAACAGAGAGCAGTACCTGAAGGTGGATTTTCCTTTAATATCTGCTCATGTTCTGAGGCTGTTCACTGTGTCTGACATGTTCTTTTGTGCTGTGTTCCAGCACAACCTTTAAAAAGCCTTTGACTGTTTTATTTGAGATCAGTGCCATGAGCATGTTTGAATTATGGAAATAAATAAACTGGACTCAGGTTGAATTGTTTGATTAACACATAAATTAGTTAAACTCAATACAATAGCAGTTAAGTGTGAAGCTCAGTTGTTGTGTGTGGATACATGAGCTGAGGTTCAGGGATGCTCTCACCGCTGCAGACAAAGCATTAATGCCTTTGTGACAGCTCTCTGGAAACTATATTTATACATTTGCTAAACCAACACTCAGCAGCTATAATTGTTAAACGCTTTTAAATGTCAATGCTGACCAGTACTATTAGCTTTGGTAAAATGTTTGAGCTGGAAATATAGACACCAATGTAGAAAATATTCTTGCTATTTAAGATTTAAAAGACAAAAGATCAAATGAGAAGACATGTCCTGCTCCCGGTAATTACAGGTTCATGTTGCATTGGAAAAGTTGGACCACACTCATACAAAACATTCCCCATGACTCATTTTCATACACACTGACAGTCCTCAGTGACTGCATTTGTGCCTAATACAACCTATGTTCATCTCTGACAAGGACCTCTAAAGGGCGGTGGTGAACAGTAGCAGACCCAAAATGCAAACACAACCAAAGACCAGAATCAGTTCAACAGTTTATTGAAAATCCAAATAAATTGGAGCTAAGACAACACAGGGCTGGACATGGCAGACAGGACTCCAGAAGCACAGTGAGATCAGAGTTACACAGGTATCACAAAAACAAGTTTCCAATAAAGTTTCACTTGGTTTGGCGTAGCATTGTTAACACAAAGGAGACTGAATGATCTGGCGGCGTCTGGGAGGTTGAGCGGTCTTATGATGAGAATCAGGTGTTTAGGCAGGTGAGAGGGAAAACCAGAGGCCACACTTAGCAACACACACAAACAAAGAGGAACAAATAGCCTCCATCATAACAAAACCCTTGTGACCCTTGTAAACTTTTGGTTCTGTTTTTCATCAAGGCTCAAGGCTTCTTTTGGAAGGCAATGTGCAACCACCTGCTTTGGTTTGGAGGACTGCTGGATGCTGCACTAATTTGCAGGATTTGTGCTGCGACTTTGGAATACTGCCAACAATTCTTAGGTTTGAAGGAATATTTAGTTGATTTAAGGAATCAGGTCAGTGTTTAGTCAAGGATTAATTACTTTTTTTATTGATTCAGAGGGAGCTTCATTGACACTGATGCTGTCTTTTCCAGTATCGCCCTGATCACGTTCACACCTGGAAGCCGTCCAGAACAACCACAGTGTGATCTGCTGCCACTGAGCAGCTCCACTGGTGCAGCTGGGATTTAAGGGCCTTGCTCAAAGGCACCTCAGTGGTGGTAATGATGGAGGGGTAAGTGCAAATTTAGGGTCCAGGCATTTGAACCAACGAGCTCCCGGTCACGCGCTCGCTTTGTTCGACCAAATGAGCTTCTCCATGTCAGTTGTGTGTTGCATTGTGGGACAGTAACATCACATGGACATTCACATACACACACTCACGAATGCCATTTTCTCCACTTCATTTCCACTGTGAAGGTATTACTGTATGTTATACATAGAAGACAGCATTAGTCACAGCAGATGCTGATGTCTTTACATGAAGACAGCTCACTGTATTTTTGTATCTGCCACTTCTCATTGTCCTCACTGCTGTCAAGGGATTTGCTGCCTTATTGTGACATTCACATATGTTGTAAATGAGAATATCAGACATGTCCATCAATATTATTACTAATACTAGCAGTAAAAGTACTCAGTGATCTTTCATTATTGTAGGCAGTGATAGACCAGAAATGCTCCAAACTGAACAAAAAAACAGAACTTATGTGAATCTTTTTTGTTGCTTCCCTCCTCTGTATCCAGGAAAAGGATAAGCCTCGCATTTATTGAAATTTTATTGAAATTTATTAAAAGATTTTTGGTACAGAATATAAATCTTTCACACCAGACCCTACAGCACAACAACCATGCAGCAAAAATACCACACTGTACTTTAAAATCACAGTAATTTCATAAATACTCACAAAGAAACTTCATAATTATCCAGAACATCCTTTGCTGTTATATCATATCTATTCTGAGAAAGAAAAAGAACTGAAAGCTCCATTGCAAAGTTTTTCAACCATAAGATAACTTTAAGATTTTAACTCGAATGCTGACGAGGAGCGGAGTCGGTGTCATGCCAGAACCAGAGCTGAGCAAGTGTGCAATGTAACCTTAATGGCCACATAATGGCAGAGAAGAAGAGACCAAAGAAGTTGACGGAGGAAGCTAAGAAGAGAAAAGGAGAAAGTGAGCGAGCAAGAAGAAGAGTAAATGTGGGACTGACTTTTAGTGGTTGGTGAGAGCTTGGTGAAATAAAAGGCTGAAAGACAGACGCCGAGCTGGGCTGACTGCTGTTGGACTAGTCAGTAATATTAGCTGGCTGCTATGTCTGCTGTTGGTGACCATGTTGATGTTTGGCTGTTAGCAAAGTTGTCGACTCGCTAGTACAGATGAACATATTTACTACACTGTTAACCTGGGAGACACCAATTTCTGCACAATGTTGCTTGAAGGAGCCCACACTCTTAAATCATACATATTATTCCAAAATTGGATGACTCCTTTTCAGACCTGGAATTATTTTAGCAGATCTTCTCTGAACCTTTTCAATTTTTTCTACATATTTTATTTTATAAAGACACCAGTAAAATATTTCCCTGGATGAAATATGAAAAGTTCTTCTAATTAGAGTTTTAGATTTCTTTCTGAAAAGTTTGGAATTCAGGTTCCACTCCTTTTTCCTCAGAAAAGAAAAAAACGCTGCGACGATGTTTTTTCTCGTGTTTGTTGAGTCTCTGTAATCAAGCAGATTAAGTTCACATAGTGTAAGCTCAGGTGCTGATAGACAATGCTCTGTCGGCACAGAAGTGATGCAGTCAGCAGTGTGTTGAACAAAATGGGCCCCATGTCTGTGGGACGGTTTGCTGCCAGCACAGTGGCATCTGATCCCTGTGACAAGTTCACTGTGGCTGTTTCTGCAGAAACAAACACAAAAAGCATTCTGTCTGCCAAGCCCAGAGACTGATGCCATCATATTTACACAAACAACCTCTGTCTTTCTGTTTCAGCTCAGCACGTCATGTGTCAGGTCTAGCTTTCAGTGTCAATAGGGCAACATGGAGGGGAACGAGTGCCAGCGGTTATAGAATTTCCCATTGAGGCTGGGACAGATTCACCCAGTCCAAAGCCATTCTGTGTATAACAGGTGATGCTATGATTTATGTATTTATCTCTGTGAAACATAAAGGAGCTGGCACATGAAGTCGAATACTGTTGTTGTAGCAGACTGTTGAGGAAAACTACTGTAACATTGTTCACTTCAATGGAATTGAGGTGGTAACAATGGATCTGTCTCAGTCTGTCTATCACACATAAAATTACCCATTTCTAACCTTTTCCTCAAAATACATATATCCATTATCTATAACCACTTATGTGTTGCAGGGGACCAACTAACAGACAACCACTGGACTACAGGCCGCTCTCGCTGCCCCAGCTGACCCATAAACCCCAGAGCCAGCAATAGTCTCTAAGCCCTGAACCCGACACCAGCTCCCAGCTCCAGCCTCAGCCCTGAAGGCTGCTAGCTCCCTGTGCAGGAAAAGAAATGACTAGAGGCAAATAAAGAAATTAGATCACAATCACAACTAATTAGTTAAAGTATAAAGCATTACAAGTGTTACTGAACACTTTCAATAACAATAAAATATAATTGATATGTTTTATACATGCAGTTATGTAATATGACATCAGTTAACCTGTGAGATTTAATGAGTTTTAAACCAGATGAAAAGCAGAATTCTTATGAAATGATAATGTGAGCAAACATTCTGCAAGACAAACTCACCATTACTGAAAGTATGATTGCATAGCTCTGTCCATAAATATGTACGTCTGTTCTCACACTATGTAACTTCGGGCTCCGAGTACGATCACCCACAAGAAGTATGTAACGCTTTTCAGCACTAAGTCACACCTCGGGGTGATAAATTGCAAAAATACCAATTTCTCCATAATGATGCTTTAAGATGAGATAAGATAAAGCTTTATTGATCCCCACCAGAGAAATTGAGTTGTTGCAGCAGCACGAAAACAGCAGTTAGTACAGATGAATCTAGAAAGTAAAAGAGAGACATTATAAAAGATATATAAAACTAAACTCAGAATGAAGTTAAACATAGAAACTATACAAGAGGAGACAACAATTATCAGGTAAAGTCACAGTGATGAGGTTAACAGTGTGATTAACAGTGTACATCAGACTAATATATGACATGATTAGGTCATGGTGCCTGGAGTGTTTGCATTAATACAGAGAAATATATATGATGCAAAAATCAGTGTAAGATATTAACACAATAATATGATTAATTATAGCAGGAAATATGAGATATATAGAACATATAGCATGATAATGTACTGTAATACTGTCTAGTATAGTACATGGATATAGTATGACTGCTTCAGGTTTTCTGCCTGTATTTAGCTGCATTCATTCATCTGCTGATGAGAACCTCTCCACAGCATGATGCTGCCACTACATTGCTTCACTGAATGGGGATGTTTGTAGAAGTAGATTTTGATTTCATCAGGTCAGAGCACCGTCTTTCAGATGTCATCATGAGTCTCCCATGTTCCTCTTGGTAAACTCTTTTATGTGAGGTGTTTCTAACAGTGGCTTTCTCCTTGTCACACTCCCATTACTGATCTGAAAGAGGCTGGTTCTGTTCTGGGAACTACCTTGGAGTGGTTAGAGGTGGTAGTGGAGAAGATGCATGATCAGTGAAGTAAACTGCTGCGCACTGTAGCTGCTGATGTTAGCTCAGTTTGTTAGCCAGGCTATTCGGTTTATGAGCTCAGAGCCCCGGAAATTTTGTGTTTGTACCACAGGTGTTTTGAACCATTCAGTATAACAATATTATTTACAGCGGGGAAGCCAGGAAGATGAGGTTTTCAGGCCGGGGAGCCGGTGGTGTGATAGAACCGGAACTGGCCAATCAGGCATTGCAACCAGGCTGCTGAGCATTACTTGTCCAGGGTGTACTCCGCCTCTTGCCCTAAATTGAAATAAAACTATATTTTGCATACCATATTCCATTTTTGCTAAATTCTGTAAACAGAACTCTCTAAATCTGACACACTGGACCTTTAAAGGAGCAGAGACCTTTTTTCACCACCTAACAGACACCTTCTTTTCATTCTGTATCATGATAGAAACCATGAATGCAGTAAAGTTAAATGTACCATATAAAATTAGAATATAAGCCTGTAATATTAGAGATAGAGATTATCATCACATATTGCAATTGTGTTTTATGGAATTCACACATTGGATTGCTCATATCCAGACAGACTGTCGGACGTCCTGTTTTGGTTCGTGCCCCCTCAGAGTTCTGAAGTTATTTCCATATCATGAGTCATGATATATCATGTGTTTGTCCAGTGTATGTCATCATATGCTGGAAGAATAATCCTTTCAACAGGAAACAAAACATCACAAACAGAGAATCATATCAGCAGAGAAAACTTACCGCCCTCGGTGATCCTGAACATACCATGAAAATCTTTGGCCTATACGTTTTTCATTTTATCAGTCTGTGTACTGTGTCAGCTTCTGTCAAATGCCAGGAGGGGAGAGAAACATAGTGGATTGTAAGCTCTGGCATCCCACATGAAACCTGAGGCTTTGTGCGAGGCCTGCTGAGGGCACCGGCATCCACCCTCTGAATGAATCCCCCCAAGATGGAGCCCGAACATGCGAGAGCCTCAGCTCATCCCTCATTATTGATATGTAGAAGCCCTGCAGGCCTTCTATTCACACCGCCCTGTGATTCCTCGCTGTCAGTTTTTCTTTATGTCTGCTATTTACATGATGCACCAGGGATACGAGGCCTGAAGGGGAAAACACGAGCGTCGCACTTGTTTTTTCTGCTGCTTGAATCTCACACTCTGTCTCGCTTTGTACAGACTTGTTAGTGTAACAACGAGCAAAACTGATAACATGGCAAATAGAAGTCCGCTGACTGTTGAAATTGTGGTAATTAAGGGAGGCCATTGGCATAGTTTCCATAAATTAACACTTCGATCATCGCTCACCGGGATTTGTTGGCGTTCAATGGGAGGGAAGAAAAAACTTCCTCTGCAGCGTTTTTTGACAAGGCCCAAAATCAAAGCACAGCAACGATTACTAAAACATCAATAATAGTTTAAAGAGCACATTCCAGTCACTAATTAGCATGCCGGTGTCACCTTTTCTCCAACTCAATAATGTGACTGTGTGCATACAGATCATGTGTGGGCGTGAAGCTCTCTCTGCTAATGACAGCATTAGGCAGCGCAATTAACAACTCCAGATCTGTTCACAAGCTCAGTCCATACATAATTGTATATCTTCATAGCCTGCAGCTGATCAAAGCTGTGACCGTGGTAGTTAATGTGTCATTATAGAGCACACAGATGAACCATATGCTGCTGACTGTGGCCTTGTTGACCAGGCAGGCAGCTTATAAAGTTCGTGTGAAGTTAATTGAATAAGGTTAATAACTAAATATGTGTATTTAGGCACTTGACCAAAGTGCTGAGACATTTTTATGTGTGAAGACTGCCACAGAAATGATTTCATGCTCACAAAGAGATTATTACACCAAAATGTCATCAAACATTAAATATAATGTCAGCAGTGTGCCAGATAATACTCTAATACTACACTAATTAATAATCTGATCAGATTTTGATTTTTATATAGGCAAAAACACAGCACGCACCAATGCAACATACAGCCTGAGCAAGTTGGCAACACCCGTTCCTCAACTTCCCCGAGGCCTTTACAAAGTACACACAGTTAAACAGGCAGCCCTGTCTCTAGAAATGATGTTTGTATACTTCTCATTTGTTTTGCAAATGATGTTTGGAGAGGAAACATAATTGCTGCCTGGATTATCAGAATCAGGTTTATTGCCAAGTAGGTTTCCTTCTGTTTTTGGTGCGCAGCAATAAACAACATAAAGAAGAAAAGGAAGTTTCACAAGAGTCAGAAATAGAAAATATATATAATGTGCTGGGATGAGGATCCAAAAAATGTGTGTTTATGTAACACATTGAGTCAAACGTGGAGATTTAATGAATGAATGTGCAGTGTGCATGCAGCGAGATGAGGCTCCTTGGTCTTGTTAATGAGGTGAAACTGTTCTGTTAGGATGAGGTTTTAGTCTTGATGGCCTCTTGTTTCAAAAAGTTAATGTCCAGGTTGGAAGGAGCTGGCCATGGTTCTTTCTGCTCGTCTCAGGTTCCTGGAGGTGTGGAGTGGGGCTTCACACAGGGTGATAGGGCTGGGTGGAGCTGTGATCTCTTGAGTTCAATGAGGGTGGTGTCATCTTCTTCCTTTCCTCATCAACCTCAGAAACGTGGAGGATTGAGGACTTGGGGTGCAGCTGTGTCGGGAAAGAAGTGCAGCTTTGAGGAAAACTAGTGCTAAAGGATCCTGCAGGAAGTCAGGCACAGCTGGGAGAGCCTCTGTCTTTAAATGCTACATAGCTTCATACATGTGAGAGGGTGGAGAGTGAAGGTAGCATTTTTAAATTACATTTTCAGTATTTTTCTTTAAAAAACGACATTTTGGAATGCTTGCTCCACATTGGAGGAAGTCCACTTCAGGAGGCCGTCATTACTTCACTGTTAATCTGAGCTGCTGCAGGCGGTCTTGATCAACACTGTCTGCAGAGATGATCTAACTCTGAAATTATCGGAGACCACCCTCACCGTAATCTGACACATACACCTCTTACAAGAGCCTGGAGCTTTATTTTGCATCTGAGCGCAGCAGCTCAACACTCCTCTAAGAGATAGGAATCTAAAATGCTCCTCTGCTGTCTGTTTTATCTGCAGCCGCTGTTAATGTGTCTCATTACTCCCATAGACTGGCTTTTAGCCAGAGGTAGAAAGATGGAGGCCACCTTCAGATCCTTCCCACCTTACACCAGCCTGCAGAGCACGTCTCCACTTCTCGGAGAACGTCAGCAGAGGTGTGTGTTTTCAGAGCTGTGTTTATCCAGAGAGAGCTGCTGAGCCCGCTGCTGTTTTCCAGCTATTTCCTGCTCTCACACACTTCTGTGCACCAACACCTGGGAGCTGTCTTTAAGTGCATCACTCAAGAGCTTGACGATGGAGCTGCTGACAGAAGCAGAACTGTTACTCATCACCTTCTCCACCCACGTTTCTCCACTTCTTCTGCTGTGATGTACAACATCTCCTTTCTAATCGCTGCTCTGGTTGGCCAGCAGATGAAACAACACACACGTTAACAGAGAGGAGAGAGCACTGCACTGTGTGACCCGCAGTTTAATTAATGTAGGTTTACAATTAACACATTTGTCATGAATAATGCAAATCAATGAATTGTTAAAATATCAGAGAATATTAGAACGACATGACGTCAGACTTGTGATGAACGGTTCTTCTTTCTGTAAAACCCTCAGGCCTACATTACCCACAATGCAACTCGACTGCCAACAGTTTAGTTCAGAGATTATGGTGTGCTACGTCAAAGCTAATGTAACCTTGAGCTTCTAGCCTGAAGCAGAGATGATGAGTGGGCTACAGAGGTCTGATAAAGCAGTGACATGACTTGAGGACATTTATCAGACTTCACACAGCTCCCTCTGGAGGGGCTTTATGAAACAGATAGTACGCCCCAACACTGGAAAACACTCTTTGATGTGTAAATCAGTGCAGTTCTGCTCTAACAGAGAGCTGATTCATTGATTGGTTTTTATATTTATATTGTCATCATGGCAGAAGTAGAAAAAATATCGGTGTAGGTGTAGAAGATTTAGTTACCAAACCAAGGTGAGCTTCACCGACTTTCCACCACCTCTCCACTCATTCTCCAGTGTCACTCACTCAACAGCATGGTCGAGACTCAAGACAAACAACAACAGCAACAGTTCAAGTCTGGTGACAGTCTATCAGACTTGGTGTTGGTTTCCAGCTGACCACAGTTAAAATGTTTGAATGTGGGTAACCATGTAAGCATAACGATGAAGGTCCACGGACTTTAACTAAGAACTCAATTTTAACCCTAGCAACTGTTGTTTTGTAGCCTAACCCTAACCAAACTTTAGCCATTCAACAGTCATGTAATGATGTAATGGTTTTGTCATTCTTCTGATAGTGTTAGACTTAGATGGACAACTAGAATACCTTTAACATAGACATTAAAATCAAACAAAACATGAAAAAAGATAAAAACAGTGGTATGATCCTTTAAATTCAGAATTATTAGTATTATACTGTCTTTAGATATGATTCCAGTGATCCAGTGAACTCTTGATTTCAACATTTGTAATAATTCCATTGTACAAAAGTCAAAATTTATTGAAAAAAGATAGAGGTATATTTTTTTATCTAACAAAATATTCAGCTTCAGTCCACATTGGTTAGCATTCTAGCTGTTAAAGAATTCTCCCTACCACTTCGCCTCACTCCCAAGAGGGTCAGGACTCTCACCCCATCCACATCAAACTGCCCCAGTGCATGCTGGTCTGATGAAAGCAACAGAACCACATCATCTGCAAAAAGCAGACGTCCAGTTTTGACACTCTCCTCACCAAGTCCAACACCCACTGAAAACAGACGCATCTCTCACTGTGCTTATACAAAGAGCAGATGGCTTATAGCAACGGCCCCAGAACCACATACTCCCTCTGCTCGCCTCACAGGATTCCCCACGGGACAGTCGTAAGCTTTCTCCAATTCCACAAAATACATGTAGACTGGATGAACCTCCCAGTAACCCTCTGAGTTAAAGAGCTGGTCCACTGTTCCACAGCCAGGATAGAATCCTCATTGCTCCTCCTGAATCAGAGGTTCAACAGTCGGTCAGAGCCTCCTTTCCAGCACTCTGGAATAAACTTAGGGAGGCTGTGCAGTATGATACCCTGATCAATTGAACATACTCTCCATGTCCCCCTTTTTGAAAATGGAAACCATCACCCCAGTCTGCCACTCAGGTACTGTTACACTACAGGCACTTCTACATAACACTGACGCCAACACAGCCCAACAGTGTCTAAAGCCGGAGCATCTCTGGGTAAATCTCATCTACACCTGGCATCTTGCCACAGAGGATCAAGCTTCTTGACTACCTCAGCGATCACTGCCAGAGATACAGGCGAGGCTTCCTCAGAGTCCTCATCCACAGAGACCGATTTGTTGATCGGGTTAATGGCCAAGTACACAGTACTAATTGGTTTCAAGGTCTCTATGCCGCATATTATGAAGCTGTTATAGTGCTGTATGAACTGTACTTGATGGAAACTTGGGAACCCCATCAGTAATTTTGTTTTTCATAGCATATTTATCCATATTCATGGATCAGTTCAGGTTAACGCAGCTGTTTATACTTTGGCAAAGCTGGCAGACTCACATACTGGTCAAATTATTGCAGCCGACTTTATTAGACCCTCGTGCACACGTTTTTCAAACTGTACACATTCAGTTCATAACACAGGCTTTCTGTTTGTAGTCTCCCAGCCCAAGCTGGTATTAGATTACTATGACATCAGCAGTAGCAGGTAGTAGTAGTAGTAATATCATGTTCAATACATCTGCAGTCAAACACACTGCAGCAGCCTGACAGTCTAATCAGATTAGAAACATTTTGAGGGTCAAACTTTCCCTCCTTATTGTCCTGACAGTCCTTCTGTCTCCAATAAAATTCCAGGGGGACATTTAAAATGAAGAAGGGTATCACTCCTGAAGGTGTAAAAGCTTGTTTCACACCACAGTGCACAACAAATAGGCACTCTGGCAGCAGTGAGTTGTGCGCCTGAACTGATTGCTAACCAGAACGCTCACCACTCACCAGACCAGCGGCAAGCGGCTGGAATTCACACTTTATCATAGCATGCAGCTTCCCACCTTTACATTTTACAGTACATTATGGTTCATAACTCATAATGGAGTCCGCTGGGAATATAAACACCCTAAAAAGAGGAATTGGTTGCTTTGCCCTAGGAGGAAGTGTTATTACTTTTGCTGAGTCATGAATAATGGATCAAGTTGCTGTATAATCCCTGGGTGATAACTACCTCGATCAGCGTGGAGGAAAAGGCTGAAAATAGAGGCAGAAAACAAAAAAAGACAGATGACCTCTTTTACAGGATCATGAGCACGATGCAACAGCAGCCTTTTCCTCCTGATAACCCCAAACCTCCCCTCCACCAGCTGTGACATAACCGCCCTTTTACATCCACATCATTCATTTTGTTGTTTGCAAATCCATCCACCATGACAAAGTGGGCTCTGGCAGCATGCAGGGGTCCAGCTAGACATGTGGAGGATCACTATAGCAACAGCGACTATGGGATGTTTTATGTCGGCTGCAAAATCAGCCCCCTATCCACTGCATAGATGGATATCGGTAACATCTCTTAGGTAAGTGATTGTATTACAGCGGTTGACGGGACTAAAGCACATCTATTTCAGAGCAAGGTTCTTTGGATTGTGTTAGAGAGCAGAATAACAAGCAGATCCAGGAGCAGCTGCTGCAGAGCAACTGCTCCCCCAAATGACAATAGGTGGTACTACACGTCTCCTGCCTCCAAGCTCCCCCCGAAGAATTGCTCGCTGTCACAGAGGACACACCAACGCATCAGATGTAATTCAGCATGCTCACACACATTCTGCACCGCATGCCCCCACAGACACACACCCAGCTACACATGCACAAACACTCCCCAACACAGACAAATGTATCTATGGCAATCTTAAAAGAAGACGTCACCTTTCTCCCTCTGATTTCTAATCACTGATGTCTAACCCTCTGTGAAAGATGAAGTTCCAGCTATTCTCAGCTAACATGGCTGCCTGGATAGATGTTGATACCACGGCCTGCAGCTGTGTTCAAAAAGCTTACCATGCCAAAGTGAATGTTGAGACAACATCCATGCAGCTGCTGCACTGAAAAATCTCCATCCAAATCAAATGCAATTTGATTTTCTCTAAATCTGCCAGTGGAGAGAATTTTATAGGATCTAGTCATTTTCTGCACCAGTAATTTCATTTTATGCCATAAAATCTCTGTAAATATTAAAAAATGTGTAACAAGTAACATAAATAGAAAACCAGTTATATTGATATTTCTTCTTTCTTCAGCCACCAAATGTATCATTTATCTCTGAAGAAGAATTCAGTGATTCGGATGACGGGGGAATACTGTTAGAACACTCTTGTAACCATTTCCACCCAATACACACATTCTGAATCTGTTTTCATGAAGAAAAGTGTCAGTGACCCATTATCATCAATGAACCACAGCAGTGTAATGGGGCTCTAAATATTTTGGGAACCTGTTTTTCTT
Source organism: Argyrosomus regius (assembly GCA_946959425.1). Classification (NCBI taxonomy): domain Eukaryota; kingdom Metazoa; phylum Chordata; class Actinopteri; family Sciaenidae; genus Argyrosomus; species Argyrosomus regius. Next base: position 14,295,350 of record OX336905.1, read on the forward strand.
TGGACCTCTGCAGTCCACTCAGTGTTTAGTTTGAACAGGTAAACTCTGTCTGTTGATATTCTGTGAATCAGTTCCAAACATTTCAAAAGCAGCATGTCTGTTAATTCTGCTTGTTACATTCATTAGTGTGAACTTGACACTGAATGAGGAACCTGTTTCTATTTCGATTTGCAGGTTTTGATGCTCAGCTTCCAGTTTTCTTGACCAACTGTTTAGAGCTTCTTTGTCTCTTTGTACCCTTTCAGTTTTCAGTCTGATTGAACTGCTGTACAGCGTTTTGTTCTTCATGTACAAAATATTACTTCTTTTGCAAAACTTCACATTTCTAAAGAGGTCTTTCTACAACCAAAGTACAGAGTAGTCCTGTGAGCCACCTGACTGTGCTCAATCAAGCTTTTGTGGCAGGCAATTCCAAACTTTTGAACAGTAATAAAAGTCAACCTTTAGATGGCAAAAAGAAACACATTCTAACACATCCAGAGAGTTTGGCTTTTATTTGTCCATGTTTTCAGATATGTGTCTCTGAAACATCTGCTGCCACCAAACAGGCTGTTTCCCCAGCAGACATTTTGACAAGTAACAGTATGAAAAGCATAGGTGTAAATACTGAAGTGAGTGAGGGCTGAATTCCTTTTAGCTGCTTCAGGCTCCTAGTAACTGTTACACTGTCATGACTTACTGAACAACTTGAACACAAGAGCCATTGTTTGTGTTATTAGTAACACCTGTACTTTTCCGACCATCATAAGTCCAAATGTCTGCTGGGAAAAATGGTTTGTGGTGCTAACAGCAATGTCAAACTAAATGGCAAAATAGCTTCTAATTACATTCAGTCGGCCATCTTTTCTGATCTGGCTCCCTTTCATCGGGGTACAGTAATTGTCAGTACCTTTGAAAATGATCAACATGACCTAGAAAAAATAACATTTGTATGTTTGTGTGTGTTTCCTTTGGCAAGATTTGGAAAAGAAAGATGGTGGTCCTGGTTAGAACAAACCAATGTTGACTGCTGGTCAGACATGGGATGTCTTCTGTGTCAAAATCATTACTTTGTCGTCTAAAAATGTGATCAAACTAAAGATATCCAAACTGATCCTAGGGGCACATTTAAATGGATCAATATTGGCTAAAACAAAGTGGATCATATGACAACCCGCTCTTACTGAACTCCACCTCAGCCTGCTGGAGATGCAGCACTGTTCTCCTTTACCACAGCTCGGTTCTGCACTGAGCACTGAGCATTTCACTGCATTTTGGTGCAGCGGTGCGAGTGGCGCTGACAGAGTTCTGACATCCAGCAGCAGTACGTTATATAAGCTGTCATATTGAACGTTAATTCTGTGAGTATGTAGATGACAGGTCAAAATCAAACGTTGCTGTAGAGTGTGGTGTGAGTGAAAAACCTTCATTCTGTCCACCTGTGAGTGGACTGTGTTTCTACAGTATGGCCCACACAACGCCAACAGAGTGATACATCTCCTCTCTAGTTCACTGCGACAGGAGTCCCATTCTCTCAGTTAAACATTCATTCATACGATATCAGTGATTTAAACTTCAGTATTTGCATGAAGAAGCTTGTGTCAGATTCAGTATATACAGTTGTTATTTCAAAGTGATACACATTTAATCAACACTTAGGTAATGTACCAGCAGATGTTACAATATTAAAGGAGAACTGATTTGGCCATGCATTATTTCTGTGAGTTGTCTGCTGGTGGTCTAACATCAATAGCTAGCAGCGTACACACCATATGTGTGTGTGTGCAGAGTGTGTGTGATGTGACTGACTGAACTCATCAGAAACTCCAGCTCTTGGTATTTTCCTCAGGTCTCTCTCTCTCTTTTGTCCACTCATCTCCGTACAATTATGAAGTGGAGTCATGAAGCGTCAGCATAAAAAAACTCTTTGACTCAGTGTGCAGTCTAAATTTGCATCTATTTGCATCCACTTGTTCATAAGTACAGTAATTTACAATTTGTGTTTTATTTTACAAGATTGGGCCATGCCACATCTCAGCATTTACTCTGGTGAGAACAGTGTTGGCAAAATTGATGTTTGGAGCTTAAAACAAGTTTTAATAAACTGCTGCTTGGTTACTTGGATTTACAGACAAGTGAAGATCCCAGTGACTCCTTAAAAGTCCTGGCCAGGGTCCTGACACAAATAAAGCGGTCTTTAATAAAATAAACTACTCCACTATGCTCGGTCCAAATGCAGCAGGATGTTGCAGTATTTTCACCTCTAGTAAAAAGACAACTGTAAAATCAATTATCCCTCATTTTAATCTCTTTTGATCACCACACAGTCCTTACAACACTGACTAGTTGTTGATGTTTTTATTACTAAGATTAAACACAATGATGTGACAGCTAATTAGAGAGCGAACTGGCCTCTGCAGACAGACAAAATGTCACGAATAGTTCTGTTCAAACCAAGGTTTCAGGGTAGAGGAAAAAACTCTGTTTTACATTATCATGAACCCCACTGACACACACACACACATACACACACACACACACACACACACACACACACACACACACACACACACACACACACACACACGACTGTGTGGAAAAGCAAGTATATAAACTAGAGTTTTAAAAAAATCATGTCAAGCCAAATGTCATTTTTTAAAGAAAACTACAACACTGATCGGCGGCTTGACTTTTACGGAGTAGTGGCCTAACCTTTTCAGGTCAGATCCACGGGGGAATAGAAATAAGTGAGAAAGGGCATCTGCATTCTGCTCAGTGTGCCAGAGAGAGGCTGTTCTGCTCTGACAGAGCAATGTCAAAACTCTGCGATGACTCTTGAACCTCATCTAAAAATATGCTCATTAGATAAGACTTTGGCTGAGGAATAAAAACAAGAGACTTCTCTGCCAGAACTCGACTCCGGTAGAAACATTTTGTCTCTTTGTGACACAACTGAGGGTGCTGCAGCATCATGCAGGCTGTCTGCTGAAATTACAATCATAAGGAATGGATAACCAAGGTGTTTGAGGCATGTACTGTATATACATTTGTGGTCGTCCTTTTTTGTTGGTCACTATCGTGGAAATCACATTCATGGATTCTGCACGTCTAATGTCAAATTTGCTCACAGCAAATGTTTAGCTTTGAAGATGTAGGAGTGCTGTGGGTTGACTCACTTTTGTGTTACATGAACTGGTTATAAAGAAAAACAAACCTGACATTTGCGTATATTTCAACAGTACAATTCAGTGTTTCCCCCTCAGAGTGCTGCAGCTCTCCACTGTAAACCCGCTTAATGAAAGTCTGTTAGGGTGCTCTTTACTGAAGGTTTTTAGACTGACAACTCTGAGGCTGTGGAGAGAATAGTCGGCCTCAGTGAGGGTCCCTCACATGCAGGTGGGAGGCATTAATTGGTCAACATTTCTATTAAAGGCCAATATGAGGCAGCAATCTGGTGCAGTCTAACCACCACTTATTTCCCAGTAGAGACACCAATGTAAAACTGTCCCCAAAGCACTGTGGGCCAGTACACCACCAAAAGGCTGTAATAATAATAATATATCTCATTTTATCATATGTCCAAAGGGTTTATGTAACTCAGGCACCGTAACCTTTGAAATTCTAAATTTGTGTTTCAGGTGTCACAATGCAAAAACAATGAGATGAAACTGAGGAGGAGAATTCCTCTTCCTGCTCTTCAGCTTCTTCTTCAATGAGATATATAAACATGATAAACTTGAGCAGCTCAGTATGAACGCTTGTATGTTGGTAAATAATAACAGACAGACTGAGGGAGGGTTTGAAAGCAGCCTGTGCCCGGGGACGCTGTCAGGGATCTCCATAAATTACAGCCACGGGATCAGTTTGAAGCAGCTGCAGTTTAAAAAGCGACACACTCATTGAATTCAATCATTTGTTACTGTAACGGGAGATGCTACAGAGAACTGCAGGACAGGTTTACATCTGAAGCCCCGTTCAAACATGTAACATCACTGACTTCCTAATGCTGTAAAGCTGAGGCTATCATTTAATTCTTACTTGCTCACATCCTGTATTTCATTTTGTTGCTGATTATTCATAATTAAAAATGTATGAAAGCTTCTCTGATTATTACTTTGGTTGTATGAGAGGAAACAGTATTATCCAGTACTGTAACTGTAGCAACTTACAACTCTTTTACAGAGTTTTGTGATTTATTAAAATGATGAAATGTGATTAAAAGTTGAGATTGTTTTGTCAACTGCTTCCATGATCAAGAATGAACTGTCAAACTCAACTTTTTACATTTCATTAACGTTTAGTCATTTAGCTGACTCTTTCATCCAAAGTGACAAACAATCAAGGTACAGTGACAAGGACATGTTAGTGCTGCACGTACTACTCTCATAGAATTAAGTGACAGTACTCTCTGAAGAGCTGGAGGTCTTCAGGAGGTTTTTGAAGGTAGAGAGGAACGCCAGAGCCAGGTGCCATTGATTGGAGGAGCACAACAGTCTGGAGGTAACTTTTAATCCAACATAGACAAGAGGACCTAAAAGTTCTCAGGATCTTGGGATACAGTTACACAACAAAGCAAAGTTGACCTGCCAATGAAGACCATGTTCAAAAGCTCCAAGTGAGTTCAGTTGACTGATTGAGTTAATGATAATGAAGTGATGTTTTTATTACAGTGCTTTTAAGAAGGCAGAACAATACATGCTTTCAATCCGGTACATCGATGTGATGACAGTCAGTACATAAATGTTGCAGGTCTGACCAAGTGTGATTGGTTAACCTTAATACTGGAGGAGATAGACAAACCAATGCATTTTATAAAATATGAAAGTTTCATAATATAATCTACATACACCAAGGTTTCATTACAGATGTGGAGTTAAACTGTGCCTGACCTCTGACCTCTGGTGGTCTTGCAAGGTCATTGACCTCAGCACTGCATTTATTCAGAAGAGTTAGAAACAGTTAGAAATACTCCCTCGAGCAACACTGAGCAAATGGTCTTCAGTACACTACATTTCCCACATTCACCTGTTGAGTTTCCGATTGATGGCAGAACCACCCTCAGCAACCCTGAACACCACTTGTTCCTCTAAGAAGTTCACACTACTGCATACGGCTGGGTAACTAGTTAGCATGTTGGAATCTTGTTAATTATCAGAATAAACCAGACAAGGTGAGGTTAAGAATGACCATGCACCACCACCCTTTCTTTCATTTTTATATATTTTTATATTTACTTGAGATTGTAATGCCTGTTGTGCTCTATTAAATATTATTGTCTGGACCCCAGAAAGACTAGCTGTCGTCTTGGTGTCAGCTAATGGGGATCCTTTTAAATAAACAAATAATCTCACAGAATGAATAAAGAGCTGAGGTGAAGTGTCCCCATATTAAGTCAAATTAAGCTGCAGGCTCCCACCAAAACGCAAACACTTTGGTTTCCTGGAGCTGCCCAATGGGTCATGGGAATAATGCTGCCAGATTGCTAGTTGGCATCGTTTATGGTCAGAACTCTGATGTTATCTGATCATCTTCAAACCTCCAACTTTCATTCCTGATTAATGAAGTCATTCTAAATGCTTTTCACTTTCATTTGTCTTGCATTGTTGAAACTGAGACCAAGACAAGGCCAAGACTTTGAGGGGTTGAGACCAAGTCAGGAGCAAGATCGAGTCAAGACCAAGACCAGACAATATATAGCTTGCTATTTGTCAAAGAACTTCAAATCAAATTAGAAATGAGTCATGTTCTTGGTTTCATTTGAATCAGGACGTTTAACATCCAATCACAGTAATGATGTTGATAAATAAATCAGACATTGCACGGGCCTCTTTGTCTGAGACTCAGACAAGGTCATGTAAAAATGCAGTCAATACAGGCTGAGAAGGAGACCTTCAAATCGAGGTCTTGAGACCGGTCTCAGGACCATGACCGATCTTGAGACTACAATAACAATGTCCCTAAGCTGCTCACACAACAACAATAATGTCATCGTAGGGGGGTCATGTCGACATGACAACAATATTGCTCAGTCAAACACAAATTTACCTCTTTTACTTTACTTTACTTTACTTTACTTTACTTTACTTTAACAGTTTACAACTCTGTGTAATAAGAGAGTCAAACATTATTGATGTATACAGCCTTTATGAGAACGGGTTGCTAGTTCCAGAGGTCAAATCGGAAAAGTCTCCATCTGAAAATAAACTTCATGCTTTATAGAAACTTTGGAGAGAGCTTCATGCTTTAATCATAAAATGCACGTTACCTTCCATGTACAAGCTTATTTGCTCCACTGTGTAAAGGTCAGCCCACCTCATGTCTGATTAGGCTCCTTAGATTGCTTTATGCTTCTCAATATACACCAGGACATCCTGTGGCTGTGAAAGTCACTGCCCCTCATCCTTCGAGTCTGTGGTGGGAGTTAATTTGAAGTGTTTAATTGAGCTACTTTTTAATGCACTGTGGATCCCCTACAGGGTTGTGATGATTGACTGCAGTGTTTCAGTGTTGTAGGCCACGTCTTTCCTTGAACATTTCCTAGTCTGCCATGATACCTGATACACTGCACAACTGCTGAAGAGACTTCAGAGATATTGTCCAGAGAATACTGGAGCACATAGACTTAAGGCAACCAACTTCATTAAATGACTGGCATTATTCTCATTTCATCCGTCTTCATCACAGTTTGCCATTGAAACGATTGTCATTTAATAAAGTTTTTTGCCTTAAGTCCTCATGCTCCAGTACACTTTGAACAATATATCTGAAGTCTCTCCTCTGAGAGCACTGGATTGGCCTTATTCCTTCTGAGTTGGCCCAAACCCTTTCCTTCATGCTTTTCAGTGTGTTCCCGTCCTGAGTGAGTGGTGATTGAACAAGTTACTGTGGAGATAAAACATGTAAGGTCATTCTTCATCACCCATTTAGTGCCTCTTGTGAGTGTGTAATTGTTTCTTGTGTTGCTTTCTTGCAGTGCAGACAGGTTTTTGACAGTGCTGGGTTCTAAAGAGGCTTCTTGCGGGTTGTTTTTTAAAGTTAGTTAAAGTGTGTGTATACTTACTGCCAACCTTAATGAATGTCTCCTGTCTTTGTCCAGGACCAGAGCTCGGTGCAGAAGGGCTTTTCCTGCACGGTTGAGTGTCTGCTGTGTTTGCACTTTTATCTTTAGTTTTCTGTGTGAGTGTCATATCAGATTTTCTGCATTGGCTTTGAGTGGGTCTTTCATTAGTTTCCCCTGGCTTGGTGGACTGACCCTCACCTTGGTCAGAATCTCCTGGTGGACAGCAGTACATGTTGTCTCTGTACCTTGCCTGTAAACTCCACCAGCTGTTTATTGTTTCATAAATTTGTTTTAATCATTTGATCAGTAGATTTGTTTACGTGTCAGAAACTTCTCCATGATTTTGAAGAGACTCAACAAAGTGCACAAAAGCCGTCCCATCAGCTTTTCCAGCAACAGGCAGTGAGACACTGACAGGTGGGGAATATCTCAGCCAACCATGAGCCAACTGATGGCACATATTTCACAGGTAGCCTTTTCATTTCACTCACTGGGCAGTATATCACCTTTCCAAATACTGCAGCAGAAAATGTAGTTGTAATGAGGGTATCCACGCCATCGCAGGCTAACATGACTGGAGCCAGAGAGCAATAAAATCACCAAGTTTTGAGGATTTCGCATAAGTAAGTATAAAACGATACTGCTCTGTAAATGAACAGGTAATCTGTGATGCACATTTCAACTTGCTAATTGTTGTGGCCAGCTGGCTGAGCAGGAGATATCACTCCTGCATCATGCAGAATAGCAGCAGTAGGAGATGGCTGGCTGTAAGTGCACAATTACATGAATATTATCGCTGTATGCTAACCTTGTGCGTCATTGCAGGAGAGCAAAGTTATGCCTGCACAGGCTGATGACTCCTGTGGTCAATCCATTTCAAATCATTTCTTTCTCAATTGTGTGAATGTTAAATAGAGATCATCGAACAATGAAATAAAAATAGTTCATCTGCAGTAAGAAATGTTCTGACGCCTGTACTGCTCCCCAGCTCATGGACTGGAAATCACTTTAAGTGACTACAATAACCCTATGTATGTGACAAATGTGACCAGGTGGTGACTAATGCATACAGTAAGACCAGGAAAAGGGGGAACCAGAGACTGCTGTACAAAAGTATACATTAAGACTAGAACAGAATAATCTGCACAGTCAGAGGGGGCTAGAATGGAGTTATGCATAAAAAGAGGAGATAACAGGTAGGCAAATTATGACTAAAGTACTACTACACACAAACCAACTGGAGTCAAGTCAAAAGGGATGCACTACCACTCAGTCCACACTTTAATATGACAGAAAACTGGCCCTCAAAAAATAACTAATGATTAAAACTGGAGCACAATCCCTTCACCTAGTTTGAGACTGGAGTCTAAATACAGAAAGAACCGTGTTAATATTGTTTAAAGGACTAAAACTATTTTGAAATATCACAGTGCTGCTTGAGCAGACCTGTTTCTTGGCTTATGTGTCTAAACAATCCCTCCAAGATTTAGTCCCTCACCAAACAACACCAACAAGAGTCTACAAATAAAACATTTTATGCAACAAATGCTATGAGCTGAAGAAATGCCTCATGGTCCTGTAGTTTTAATAAAAACAAAACTCATGCTGCTTTTTTTTATGCTTTTAAACATGGGGCCTAAATGGTAAATGGACTGTACTTATATAGCACCTTTCTAGTGTTTCAACCACTCAAAGCACTTTTACACTCCCACACTGATGGCATTAGCTGCTATGCAAGATGCCAATTACTCATCAGTTTTAGGAGCTAACACATTCACACACCGATGATGCAGCCTTCGGAAGCAATTTGGGGTTCAGTATCTTGCCCAAGGACACTTCGACATGCGGACTGGAGGAGCCAGGGATCAAACCACCAATGATCTGATTAGTGGACGACCCGCTCTACCTCCGAGCCTACCAAAAGGCTGGCCTCAGCTGCTCTCTCAGGTGTGTCTCAGTGCAGGAAGAAATGCATGCATCATGCATCTAAAACTAATCTAATGAAATCAATCTGAACCATCAGCACTTAAATGAACAGATTAACGTGGAGGATATCATAGAGATGAGGCATACAGTATATCTAATCTGTTGCAGGAAACAGTGGGGTGCTGATCTTGAACTGCTCAGTGTATGCATTTCAAAGGTCTGTGGTGTGCTCTTTGTGTTAAGGCCACTTCTAATGACTGTTGTAGTAGCTAATTATGCAGGCTTCCCTGCTCAGCTTTTCCAGGCTGATCGTGATCAATGAAATTATCAGGAGAACATCCCACTTTGACCAGAGGCCTAAACAAAACACTGGAATGGCTGACGTCAGTCTGCGGATGTCTTTCTCGGTATTGATCATTCCATCCACACTGCGCTCTGAGGGGACTCGCTACGTGCACTCCTGCTATGATCGAGCATTGAAATTGAAAACAGAGAATGCCTCGCGGCCTCCTGTTTATAATCAGTTTGTATGTTGTTCAAATTAGTCAGGACATGGCATCTGTCTCCTTAGAGACTTGGCTGCCCTGCAGCATACAAGCATGAAATGTTGTTATGTGTATTATGTGTAATGCAGGGGAAAAAGGATCCCCAGTGAAAATTATACGCACCAGAGGAATGTGACAGCAGCAGATTGGAGACAAAATATGTCTGACTCCGCTGGTTTATTTTAAATAAGATTCAACCCGCTCAGACAGCGGCTCCATGCTGACAGAAAGCAAATAATGCCACTGCGCGATTGTTAAAAAATCTCACCTGTAGCGAGGCAATCTCCAAAATGACAAGGCTGTGAGATTTTTAGAGATAAACCTCTCATCCCTGAAATTACTATTGGATTTCAGGGATCAACATGTTTGTTTGAATCGGTGTGGGAGCATATTTTAAGGCAAATCCTACATCATGTAAACATAATATCTGAATACAAATACAATATTGAACATGATCATATGGTGGTCTCCAAGGACCCTGAAAGATTGCATGTGGTTAAAGAAACAGTTCCCCTAAAAGTAAAAAAAAAAAAAAAAAATGGCATTATCCACTCTAGCTTGATAATCCCACCAAATTTTAATTTCGTTTCACTTCATTAATCAGTTTGACGATTTCTGTACAGGAAAGGTTTTTTTGTTTTACCCGAGCAACCAATGCTGTAGCCAGTTATTATCATTCAGTGATAGTGTTTGCTAGAAGCAGTTCACTCTTTTTCACAATGATAAGAGGGAATGTGGCGATGAGTTATTATTTCTGTGAATCAACCAAAGCTCCAATTATACTTTTAGCTGAAAGCATTTGTGGGACATAAATTTCATCCTCCAGGACGCACGATAAAAAAAAACCTCATGCAGACACCCATGCAGCATGAAAAGAATTGGGTGTACACCGAAAAAGCACTTATTAGCTCATCAACACCACACCTTGAATCACTGAACAAATAAAAGATGTAGACGGTGATATGGAGGTCTGGGACCAGACTACTAGAACCAGTTCAGCTACTTTGACAGCCAGTTGAGTTGTTCTGGAAAATTGCATGACATCCTCAAATATATTCATGTTTTAGTGATCTATTTCTATTTCTAGGACAATATGACTAGCCCCCAGGTCCTCCCAGGGTTGTGTTCTTTCTTCTCTACTCTTCTCCCTGTACACCAACAGCTGCACCTCCAGGTATCACTCCGTCAAGCTCCTGAAGTTTCCGGATGACACCACCATTTTATCTCCAAAGGGGATGAGTCTGCCTACAGGTGGGGGATTGACCATCTGGTGACCTGATGCAGTCAGAATAACTTGGAACTCAATGCTCTAAAGACAGTGAAGATGGTTGTGGCCTTGTTGTACAGTGGAGTTTCCTGGACACCATCATCTCCCAAAACCTCAATGGAATAAAGACCAACAGAGGATGAACTTTCTGTGGCTGCTGAAGAAGTTCAAGCTGCCAAAGACAAGGATGGTGCACTTCTACACCGCCATCATTGAGTCCATCCTCACCTCCTCCATCACCATCTGTTATGCTGCTGCCACCACCAAGGACAAGGGCAGGCTGCAGTGTATTATCCGCTCTGCTGAGACGGTGACTGACTGCAGTCTTCCATCTTTTCAGGACCTGGACGACTCCAGGACCCTGAAGCATGCAGGAAAGATCGTGGCTAAGATCTAACCCAGTCACAAACCTTTTGAGATCCTCTTTTCTGGCAGGAGGCTGCAGCTGGTCTCATCAACAAGGCCCACCCCCACCCCAGACCCAATATGTTACCAACACAAATGTTTGCACATTACCTAGTGAAACTTTGGACATTCCTGCATAAAACTGTACAGTTCTTTTCATTTAAAAAACATATGGTACATATATGTCTTTTTTTATATTTATTTTATCTTCCTAATATTTTTTAATTATGTTTCTTCTGCACCAAAACACAAAGACAATTCCTTGTATATGAAAAGCTCCTTGGCTAAATGAAGTCAAGTCTTGATCTGATCAGATTTCATGCTGCCAAATCCACAGAACACACTGCTGAGGTCTGCACGTCATCAGTGAAGCAGGCTAAGTTTCAAAAACATGGTTAGTTACCATGAAGAGTGTCTTTCACACACTTCTGTACAGTATGACACAGCTGATGGAGCTAAAAGTGACAGTAATTACAGGTTGAAATCTTAATGTACTAATCTGTCATTCAAACAGTGTTTATATTGAAAGTGAGCACAGTTAGACGCCTACTCTTATTACTTATTTACTAATTAGTCTCTGTCCATGTTCTGCATGTTAATTGCCTAATATGTGTATGCTTCAACCATGGCCAGACCTATGACCAGAGTGTCCACCCAGGGGTCCAGCATGGCCGCTCTTACCAACAGAAAATAAAGCTTCACCAACCAAATTTTAAAGATCAGTCATCAGGGTTATCTTAGGTGGAGCTTAGAGACTACAAATTCAGAAGCCTACATTAGAAACTGAAGGTATGGGGTTTGAAAGCTGTGGGCATTTACCAGGCAGTGATGGTAGAATGTAAAGATGCTATTATTTGCATTATGGGAAATGTAGGACTCGGTGTTTTTGGAGCTTGACTGATAATAGGGACAGAATAAGTGTTACAATATCACTCTGCTTCTTTGATTCTGACCATTCAGTTTTCTCTTGTAAGTGCAATGCTAACATGCTGGGCTGTCCCCTCAGATGACAGCTGGCGTGGGCGCCACACATCAATCCAGCTGCACAGAGGTTAATCCAAATTTTAAAAAGCTTTTCTCCAAGAAAGTAAGATCCTGGACTGGTCGATAAGGACACGAGAGTGTATTTTACACAGATTCAAGGTCAGTGCCAGAGTTACATCCATACTTTTCAAGAAGCCAAACAGCTCTTCAGGACCAGGTGTGGAGTGAAAAACAGAAGCAGCTCTTACAGCATGAGGCCCACATCCAGCTTGAGTTTAGTTATTGATAAAATGTGTAAGGAGAGCCTGGAGGCTGTGTTGTAGTGGAATGTAACATCATATGGACATGGAACAAAGGCAAGATGAGAATGTGCTTCAGGGCTAATAATGATACAAAAGCCCTGGTGTCTGTTCCTCCCAATTCAAAGATGGATTTTCAGCTTTATTTTTGGAACAAAAGATAAATATTTAATCAGTCTGAAAAAAAGCCCACAGTGTGAGGACACAGTGTTGTAACTGGCTTCAAGGTTTGGAAAGTTGCAATAATTCATGACCGTTTCTATTTGATGTTTGTAATTCTATCAGCAAAAGAAGGGACATTCTGTCTGTTGTGCAGCCAATATTAAAATTAAGTAAGTATATCCTCGATGATAGGACAGCCAACACGTCTGGACTCCTTTTCCCTTCCAGAGAAGGTACTAACATGGTAAATGGACGGCTTTTTAGTCTTTTGAGTGCTCAGGGCACTTTACACTACAGGTCACATTCACCCACTGATGGAGGAGGATGTCATGCAAGGTGCCAACTGCTCATTAGAAATGAACTAATGCCATTCACACAGCCATCAGGAGCAATCTGAAGTTCAGTCCTACCCAAGGACACTTTTACATGTCACTGTAACATGTGACTGTGACTCAGGAGGTAGAGCTGGTGGTTTTTATCCCCCCGGCCCCTCACAGATGTATTTCAATAGCTTACATGTTAATGCAGCTTATGCAATGAGGACGTTGATCAGGTCACATGTGGAGGTGGAACCTACAGGAGCATATAGCAGCATGGTTTCAGGAGATGTCTTATGATAAGCTGTCTGAATAGAGATCACAGGCTCATGGGTTGTAAAGGAGGAAGAGATCATAGTGATGGGAAGAAGGAAAGTAGTTCACACTGGTGCTTTGAAACAGACCACATGCTGTGTATTGGTCATTTGTCGTGACATGTCCAAACGGAAGCTAAGGTTTGGGATGCTGCAGTCTTGCAGCTGGATGTGAAGTTGACCAATTACACTGAGACCCAAAAACTTTTAGTCCTTTTCTTTCAAGTAAACTTGTCCCATCGCAGAAAGCGATTGAGTTTCGCCTGCGCCTAAATGTGATACAGAACACTGTTTTTCTTTTTTTTCTACCTCCCCCGCCTGTGCATCCGCTCTAAGAATCACAATTACTGTTTCTCCTCCTTCCTCCTCCTGAAGGATATCCAATTTTCCCTTCCTTACATAGTTTGTCCTCCACTTTCCCGAGGAGACATAGTAAGATTTCAGAAATTGCCCGAGACGACGGACTGCTGCTCATTTCTGTGATCGATGCAATTGTGCTTTTTTTTTTTGCACATCTGCTGCCTCTGAATGTTAACATCCTCACACAGGCCTGAGACTGTGCTGTCGCTTCAGCCCGAGCTCAATCTGCGCTCAGAGGTAATTAAATCAAGGCTGCTCGTTGTGTATTTGTGGAGGAAAGCAACTCTCTTTGTTGTGTATCAGTAAGTAATCTTTAATTAGTCTCAAAGGATCTGGGCTTTGCAATGAAATGCCTGTAATACTGAGCCGACATTATGATGAATCATGTTCCAATGAGGTGAGTAATCCTCGTCTCCTCACACTCTGCAGAGATGTGCGGAGATATGACAGGTACATGTTTACACTGTGGTGATGTGATTGTCCTAATGGCCTTTCAGCGAGCCGTCACCTCTCCCCTCTCATCTGTCACATCCAGTCTGTTTCTGATTTTTCCTCACACCCACGTGCTATCCTTCCATCGCACCCTCAGCCTCTCTGCTCCGCTTTCAATTTCACTTTGATTTCTCCCCTCTATTGCCTCGGCTCCGCATTTCATTTTTTCGATCTACAGGAACTATTTGATCTTTTAACAGATTTATTTTATCTGTATGACCTTGCGATGTCTTTCCAGCAGGACTTGTGTGGGGATATAGAGGAGGCAGAGGGGGGGGGTTTGCTTTCTCCTCAATCTGCCCGTAAAAAAGCCTTTAGGACTTTATCAGCTGGCCTGAGCCCTGAGAAGTATAATTACTCCCACTGTTTCCAGGCAAACACAGAAACACACAGCCCACTCCTCACCGTGGATGTGACTCAGATAATGTTCCCTGCAGCATTTTTCTGAAAGTGCCTCTTAATTATAACTTTGCTCTGGATAATGAGACTGATATCTGAAATTGGACTTCTTCATTTCTTTTATGAATTTCATGGACTGTGCTGAGAGTGTGTCCCACACATGCGCTCTCTCTCACTGCTAAGCTTCATCGCCACAGGCTTTCCACCAACTAACTACCAGCTCCTTTATCTGAGGGAATAATTAAATCACAGCTCAATACCACAGCATCATGAGTTTGACCGCTGCTGCACTTGAACAATGTTGGAGGGGGTCAGGTTAACAGGTACATGTGTCACTCTGCTTGGGCTGCTGACTGAAACAAGGCTCTGAATGAAGGTCGAGGCCACAGCAGTTTGTTAGTTTGTGAAAACTTGTTCTATTCTTGTATTTGTTTCATTGAACTCAAACATTGAGTAAATGTTGCTCAAACAAGGCTTTTGGGTGAGATTGGATTTCAAGGGTAGTTCAGGGACACATTCACCAAAGGAAAAAATTATGACTTGGCAGACCTCACCTCAGAACTGCTACAATACTTGTACTTATCAGAAATCTCCTAATAATGAATGAAGAGCAGAAGAGAGGATTTGACCATGACAGTTTATATTTTATTTTTTGTGTTTTCTTCTTGTTTTGGGGAACAAGGACATCTTGGATCATTACTATTAAAGGACTATTACATGTGAGTGGGGTCCATCAGGCACTCGTACATTTGGGCCTTGAGGTCCTCGGCAGTACTAATTGTTTGGCTTTGACTGAGAACAGTAGGTGCCAGTCTATCTCAACACTGTGGTGACCAGGGTCGAAGCCTTCCTAGACATAATAGATAGCTTGCAGTTGACATTCCAATCTGCGTAAACAGACAACAGTGTCTCCAGACTAGAATATGCTGACAATAACACTAACATGGGTAAAAGCATTCTCTTTGTCTCATTTGGGGCGTATAGTATTTGTGGTGTTATCTTTGGTTTAAAGTCTATCCACCAGCATGAGTTGGGCAGAATGTGAGACCGACTCAGGCACTTCTGATGTACTTTGAGAGTGTCTCTAATTCTCGAGACACATACTGTATAGACATACACTCAGACATACTGTATATGGAAATGACACTGTGGTGCTTCACACTATGAAAGGATGAGCCTTGTTATATTCTACATGCTTATTATAGTCAATAAATTCCATGTGAGGTGCAAAACTGTCACTGAATGTATATGCTAACAAGTATGTGTGTATCAAAGTGCCATAGAGCTCCACTGTTCAGTGTGTATTGGGTAACATGTTCCTTCATTACCATGAACACACACAGTTATTTGGACTCAATCAACATCTTGTTGCCAGAAATAAACACTAGAGTGGATTAATCTGCTGCTGAAAATAATCCCTGACAAATGTACTACATTATTCTGAAAAACCTCTTTCACTGTAATGCAATACGCTTCATGACAACCAGTAAATGATAATATATCCTGTGATGAAATCAATCTGCTGCTTTGCTTCATTTCATGTGTTTTGCTGTCATAATGTAAACTGAATAAAAACAAATAAAGGCTGGTTTTATGTACACTGTTTCTCTTTGTTAATGCTCAACGAACTGAAATAAGACAGCTTCCCATCATTATGTGATAACAGGCTTTGTCTGTTATATACTGTATATATAATATTTGCGAACAGCCAAACATCAACAAGGTCAACAACAGCAGACACAGCAGCCAGCTAATATTACTTACTAGTCCAACAGCAGTCAGCCCAGCTCGGCGTCTGTCTTTCAGCCTTTTATTTCACCAAGCTCTCACCAACCACTAAAAGTCAGTCCCAGATGTAAATGGACTGTACTTATATCAGATTCAGACTCAGATTCAGACAGTTTTATTGTCATTCAAACCACAGCATGGTAGAGCGAAATACAGTTTCCCAGGTTTCGGTTGTTTCAGCGTTGCTAAAATAAAAATATATATAAAATGTAAATAACCTAAATATGAATATAGAACACCTTTCTAGTCTTCCGACCACTCAAAGCTCTTTTACACTACATATCTCATTCACACATTCATACACTGATGGCATTAGCTGCCATGCAAGGAACTGCTCATCAGTTTTAGGAACTAACCATTCATACACCTTCACACACTGATGGCACAGCCTTCAGTATCTTGCCCAAGGACACCTGCGTGCAGACTGGTGGAGCCGGGTATTGAACCGCCCATCATTAGTGGACGACCCACTCTACCTCCGAGCCACAGCCACTGGACAAGAGTAAGAGGCTTCTTGCTCACTCACCTCCTTTTCTCTTCTTAGCTTCCTCAGTCAACTTCTTTGGTCTTTTCTTCTTTGCCATTATGTCCATAGAGGCTGCTGAGCCCAGTTACATTGCACACTTGCCCAGCTCCGGTTCTGGCATGACACCATCAACATTCACCCACATCTCTGGCCTGTAAACCTCCTCTTCTTCTTCCCGGTGGTCCAAAACGACCTGTGGTACAAACACCAGCACTCCCCCGGTGCTCTGAGCTCACAGTCCAGGCAGCCTGGCTAACTAACTGAGCTAACATTAGCTAACAGCAGCAAATGACAGAGACACCATTCACCTGATTGCAAGTCAGTGTAGCATCAACATGATTTAAAATCTGTTATTTTATGGTAATAAAGTTACGCAGTAGAACTCTGGGTTTCATTTGTATGGCTTTCAGCTGCTCATAATTAGTGTTTTATATGAATATTCAACATTTTTATGTGTGGATATGTTCATGCCTACAGATCTATGAGGTATGTAGTGTTCACTCTTTCCTTCAGGATCCTGAGGGGGACTTTGAAACAGCATTCAGACCATGATGGGGAAACTCTCCTCCCAAATTCAGACTAATAAAATAGTTTTAGGCGAGTCAGCATCTCCTGGAGGCAGAGTAAGGCAGCTTTTAAAAACTGTTTAAATAATCTCTTACACCATACTGCTGGCTTCCTCTGCTCAAATGATATATCATAAAAGTAATAACACACTGACCAGTTGTGAACTGGCAGGAGCCTCCATCACACCGAGGACTTATAGAAATGCAGCTGTAGACCCCGACTGAAGCACTTTTTGAAGTACTTTACTTTAGGTTTTCCATTTTATGTGACTTCAGACGTCTACTCCACCACATTTCAGAGGGAAATGCATCACACAGCTTGTTATTTATTTATTTCTACTTCTTATTTTTCAGATTAAGATTTTACTGCTCAAAACAGTGATTGAAATGACCTACAACATTAAAATGCTGCTTACACAGTATTACATGAGAACTAATATTAATCCAGTAACATAAAATATGAAAAAGTGTGTGTGATGTGGGCTATACTGTCTTGTGTATTTTAAGTACAGTTTTTACTGCATTTCTTCTAAGCTCAGGTCTTTTATTTGAAGTATTGCTACCTTGAATGACGTATAAAATGTCAATAATTTTGTTGTTGTAAGTTGCTGAAGCTGACCCTTTAAAAAAATTTCTGAACAGGATTTCTTCTTTCGGAAAATTTTGGAATTCTTGGAAAATTCAGATTTTTCTATTTTTAATTGACACTCTTTGTGACCCGACTAAAAATGATCAAAGATCAGTCTGAGAACAAATATAGAATACATACAGTTTTTATTTCTGTCAGACAATCATCATAAAGTCAACATAATGGGAGCTTACCATGTTGTGACTCATTCCAGACACTGAAACATTTCTGCTGCCTCCAAACAGTCACTGCATCTCTTCACCAAACAAAATGCATTATCCTCCCTCCATTATTTCAGCAGCCCACTAACACCCTTTCCTCCTCTGACGGAGTTCAGCTCTGCCTTTTCTCCAGTGTGTAACCCACCTAATCCACTTTAGGCTATACATAATCATAAGCAACACTAAAGGAGCGGGAAATTTGTGCTGACGTGCCAGGAAAGCAGCGAAGAGCAAAACGCAGAGAATCCATGGGAAATAAATGCTGACTGAAGTGGTAGCAGAGGAAGAAGTGCACTCCAGAGACATCGCTTTAGCTGGGAAACGATAAAGTAGGGCTAATAATAAAAGTGCACTCTGCTTTATTATTTGTGTTATTATATGACAGACTATCAGACACCCTGTGGGAGGAGTTTCATTAGAACTTTTTGAGTTGAAAATGCAGCTGCTTTGTTCAAAAACTGTATTTAAGACGTCCAGGATGTTCATCCTGCAGAATGTGTTTAATTCCACACATACAGATGATGTGATTCCCTGTGGATGTGAGGTATGTGTTTTATTGCAAACAGACCTTGAGTCTTACCTTGTACAAAAGTTGCCACAGCTTTAGACTTTTAATTGGGCTCTATGTTTCTGTGTCAGTCAGCTGCAGCTCGTGGACAAAACAACTTGCACCATCCACAGGGCTCAACAATTAAACCTCATGGGTTTGATCATCAGAGGAGACAGGAGTCATTCCGCACGTGTACATAATGATGCGTCCACATGTCTCTACTGTGGCTGAATGAGCCAGTAGAATCTCTTTGGTGACGTGCCTGTAAAATCTGACATTCATCCCAATAACTAGAAGTTGAAACTGAATTTCGAGGAAAATAGTGCTAAGTACATTACACAAGTTCCCATTTGAAACTTTAACTATAACTGTGGTGGGTCAGATGAACGTAGGATATGCCCAAATTACCTATATGACATCTTTCTGGCCTGTCAGACATGCAGTGTCATTGGTTAGGGGTCCTCTGGGTCTCAGCATTTTGATAGCACTTCTTTTAAAGATATTTGACAATGTGAAGATGCCCGGTGGCAAATACTAACATTTTAAAATGAATTTTTTTTTTTTTTTTTTTTTTTTACCAAATCTAAGCCAATCAGGCGTGAACAAATCTAAAAAAAACAATTCTGCCTTTCTTTCACATCTGAATTCAGATAACACAGAATAAATTGTATGGAATATGTTAAACTTGAATGAAGTTGATACAATGTAGTTGTTTAGTGCATTAAAATGCTTCATTATGTCAACCAGAAAAGTCAAATCTGCCAGCCATACAGTATCTGACAATCCTAGCAGGCCATAAAAAATATATTATAAAAATGAAGCTTCGGGCCGTACCTGATTTAGGTAAATACAAAGGCTCAGCTGATTGAGGTTTTATTTTGAAAATCCATAGCGGAAATAGTCTTGTTTATTGTCTCCGACTACTTGACTCCATTTCTCAATGTATGATGCTGTGATGTAGACGGAGTGGAGTTTTGTAACCAGACCTGCGTTACATATTTACTTTTATCGACTAGTAACGAGTTGTTTTTAGCTCTTTAGCTAGCATTAGCCGTAAATAAAACCCGGCTGTATGAGCTAAAGCTAAAGAAACGCTAACTCTTCTATGTGAGACTGTACACACGGTATGTCCTCTTATATCACCAACATTAGCTCACGTTAGCTCTGCATTAATATGTATGTTTATATGTTAAACCCTGCTGCGACATTTATTCACTCACACACAGTGTGTCAGCCATTGTTGTTCATGTTAACTTTGAGCACGAAGCTAACAAGTTATACGACATGAACAATCTGTCTCTGCTGACGTCACGCAGAAATACATGACGGTGTAGATGTGCTCAATATGAATGTTAGGTCAACATTAAGCTGTACAAACTCACATTAAAATACATGTACAAGACCTTAACATTCTCTGATGAAGTCATATTTCATTATCCTATCATTACTATCATGTTATTATCATTATTACTACTACTATTACTCTCATTACTAGCAGGGTTTTATCAGTTAGTGGCAGACTTTGGTTAGTGTGTTACCTGCTGTACATGTAAGTCAAAGTTGTTGAATGTTTTATAAACGTTTCTCGTGAACATGTTTTTCAACCTGTTAAAATATTAAATTATTGTTCACAGTACTTACATGCAGACTTTGGCTCAAATATAAGATGTAAAATAGAATCATGATATCTGCCTGATGGTTTGTGTCGTGTCCGTGCAGGTGTTGAGGATGACCGTCCTGAACCTGTCCTTCGCTGCGTCCGGTTTCTTGGGGATCTACCACCTGGGCGCTGTGGAGGCCTTTCTCCGCCATGGAGGCAGGCTGCTGGGCTCCCTCGGGGCCTGTGCAGGGGCCTCGTCTGGAGCACTGGTGGCCGCTGTAATGATAACAGCTCCTGACAAGTTAGAGGTAGAGTTCACCTCTTCATTCAGGACACAGAGAGAGGAAGAGTTTGGACAGGAGAGAGAGAGTGGATAACAAAGTGAGGCTGGGGGAAGCCTCGGGGGTCTCAGTGCAATGACATTAAAATGTGTATTTTGTTCTGAGATGTGAATGTTTTAGAGGAGCAGTTTTACTTTCACCATTATTACCCCCTCCTCTGTGCAGCTGACAGTTTTACAAATTGAGAGTGTGGAATTAAAGACTTTGCCCAGCTGAAGTGCTGTTCTCTGATATTCAGCATGAAAGATTTGACACCCAGCAGCACGACTGTCTATCCTCTTAAGTGTTAATACCCAGCAGCTCAAAGAATGTTTGAACTAACATCCAAAGATTAGAACATTTGGAGAATACATGGATAACTTTTATTCCAAACAAAGACAGAAAGTTCATGAGATGCTTCTGTGAAGATTCTCACTCATCCAGGTCACGGTTCATCCACTCAGAGGCCTGCTGGGCTTCTTAACACGTAAATTCATTCATAAAATATTAATGATTAACAACAATAATTTAGTGGAGTGATGTGGACATGATGACGTGTGTCATCATAAAGCAGGTGTGAGTGAATGAGCTGTGACGTCCTCTCAGTGTTTGTCTCCTTGTCTCGCAGCGCTGTAAAGAGTTCACGTACGGGTTTGCAGACGGTGTGAGGCGACAGCAGTTCGGAGCCGTCACACCAGGATACAACTTCATGCTCACACTACGGTAATGACTCAGCAGATATCAGTAAAACACTGATGTGGACTGAGCAGTCATCCATGTTATATCATAACTGATTTGTATTCAAAATGTTAACATTGCTCACATATGAATTCCAGCATGAACTAACTATCAGTCGATGAGCAGAGCACAGTGAGGGTTGGGGATGTGTGTGACAGGACATACCTCATCATACTGGGGGGGTCTGACTTAACTTATGAAGCCTGACTGTGTGTGTGTGAGTCCTTTTTGTCAGTTTTCTTTATTTTAGAGAAGTCGACTGCAGCAGCAGCATTTACATTTTTGTTTAATCGGCGGTGAGGGACATCCACAGTGTGGGACAGTGTGAGAATTTGAATCTGTCCAATACTTCTACCAAACTAATGTCATTCTCATCAACCACAGCTGTACATTGTTGTGGCTGTTCTAAATGAAAAGACTGAACATCTCATACACAGAGTTATTTACCAAATATCATCAGGCTGGCCGCTCACGCTTTGTGATGAAGCTGATGTTAGCTATATTTAGAGGCAGAATTCAAACACAGTCAGTGGAGAAAAACAAAACTCTGTGGATGCTGAGTGTTGAGTGTGAAATGAAAACTGAGCAGCAGCATTCATTTGGTTTGGACACACGGGGGTTGCCGTGTTTGTAGCGAGTGTCAGTTGACGCCTATAGCAACATCTGACATGTCTGACAAACAGAAGAAGTAGTCCAGGAACAGGAGCCAGAATGTGCCAATCCTCAGAGCACATGTGATCAGAATTTCGTCATCAGTTGTCAAGACGTCACCAGTGTGCAGGCTTACCTTACAGATGCAGAGTTTTTGTATTTTGACTGCCAGAGATGCTCCACAGCTCTGCCAGCGTCCACTGAAGTCACGCTCAGGGTGGGAAGCTCAAATATCGACTTGCAACCCGTGTTCTAGTTTGGACATAAAGTCACATGACCTTACTGACTGAACCAGAACATTTCTGAGGTTTTACTGCAGGCTTAAATAGATGTGTCCAACATGCACTTTGATATTTCAGAATTCTAAAAGAAACAATATTACCTGAGTTGAAATTTACTGACAGATTTGGTGAACATTAGCTACATATCAGCTACCTAATTAGGCTATATACTGTCTGATCTTGGTCCTGACTCGATTTTGCTCTTGACTTGGTCGACCCCTCAAAGTCTTGGTCTTGTCTCAGTCATGACTTGGTCTAAGTTTAGGTGATCATGGCTACAACACTGTTGGATGCCAACATTAGCTGTTGTCAGCTGTTATCAAATATGTATTTTACCTTGAAATATGTATGATGTCTTTAGACACTGTCCATTGTCTTTCCAGTTGCTGATCAATCAGTGAAAACAGCTGTTGTTGTGTTAACAGTTTTCTAACAGTATTAGCATACTGTTAGCAGGAGGGAGACAGAGAGAAGGTTCTCCTGCTGTTAATATTCAGGAAATTCTGATGACAGCCCGCAGGGAGAGAGCCGGGCTTTGAAGCCAGTTTGACACAGTGGCTAAAGCGTGTAAAGACAAGAGTCACAAGGTCCCCTTTTCCATAAGCTTTTTTTTAGCAGAATTTGATCCATTGGAGCTGATAACGTTTGGAAAGTCTACAAGTGGACGGAGGGAAGTCAGAGGCTCGGCTGGCTGTAGTGTGCTTGCTCCGGCCACACAATGCGTAAAGCAGAAGATCTGAGTAATTATATAACCAGAAATCCAACATCATTGGCTTCATGTGTGATTGAGCTGCTTTCATACAAATGAAAGGAGCCCCACCTCCAAGACTGTATCCTGTTCTCTGTAAGATGTGTGGCCGTACAGCAACTAAACAAACAAAAGAGCCGTCACAAAGTATTCTGTTACCACAACTAGCTTATTGCTGCAGCCTGTGGATATCCAGAGTTACATATAAAAACATGCATAAACATGTTATCCCTCGTTTTTTTTACTTCATGAAGACATTCTGAAGTATACTTTGTATAATTCAGGTGAATTTAATGGAGATTTTGCACCAAAATCCATAAAAACACATTATAACATAATTAAGAACAAGAAAATCTGTGAAGTGCTCTGTGTAAATAAGATCAAATAGTGAGCTGACTATCTTGTTACATTGTTAGCTTCATTAGTATGCTCTGGTGGTTGGTGTGTCTTTAACAGATTGAGTAATAATGTAAAGAGCGCTGTGTTTATGATGCCCTGTGGGGATATTATTATTAAAAAGCTGACAAACGAGCATCTGTGTGTGGATCGTCTCCAGGGAGGGGATAGAAGAGATTCTGCCCAGCGAGGCTCACACTCTGGCCACTGACCGCCTCCACGTCTCAATAACACACTCCAGGAGCGGCAAGAACCACATTGTATCCAGGTTTACCTCCAGGGAGGAGCTCATAAAGGTACACACCCCCACCCCCACCTCCACCCTCCACACACAGCGCTGATGCCTTCACTTTAAAACAGCACCATAAATGTTTATGATGATTTTACATCCTTGTTTTCTTCATTCTACCGCGCAGAGTTTGTTTTTATTGCTTTGACCAGAAAATAACACTAACAAAGTCATTACCTGTGTAATACATATACATACTGTACATATCCGTGTGACACAACCTGAACCCTTTTTAATGTGACATTTACAGAACGTTGTGCTCATGTTAGATGTGTACGGGGACAAAATGTTCAATGTTGGACTACCTCCTGCTGAACAGACATCAAGTGTTTACTGATAAACTGTCTCGTAACTTCTCCAGGCTCTACTGGCCAGCAGCTATGTGCCCGTCTATGCTGGACTGAAAGCGGTGGAGTTCAGAGGACAGGTACTGGGAATATTCACTGTGTCACCAGTGCTCTGTCCACAGTGATAAATCAACTGTTTTAATTGTATGACTTTGGAATAATTCCATCATGTGTTTGTAACTTGGAATGGCCTGCTATACACAAAATACACATTCCTGACAATGTCTAATAAACTGGTATTGACAGAAAGTCAGACAACACACATACACACACACAAGCACAATATAAACCATATTTAATGTGCCATTCTGGAGAAATTCCAAAATAAAAGTCCCAGGTTTGGAATTTTTTGTTTTTTCTAAAATTGTAGGTTTTAAATATAAAGTAGTGTCTCTATGTAACAATTACATATAAATATAATCAGATTTCCAAACATCTTCTCTTTAAGTGTCAGGATACATTCCTGAGAGGTTTTTAGGCTGGTGCGTCTTTTCCACACATGACATGTAGACATGTAATAATCCAGTGGATGGTGGCTGAATTCTTGAGTTCATGCTGGCTCACTTTCACACTGTCATACTTACAAACGGCTCACTGTGACACAGTGTTAATGTTATGAGTAATGCCTGTGACTTTCATACTATGACAAGTTAAAATGTCTGAGTTCACATCGTCACACTGACCTTTACACGTTTAACGACAAGAACACACTGCTCTCACACACTTTTGTCTGGAGTTCTCCCGATAACGCAAACAGCAGACCTTCTGTGAAACTCGACAAGAACAAATCAGTTTGCTTCAGTCTTTACTCCTGGACGTTCTCTGACGTGGACGACTACACAGGCTGCTTTTGTTTTATTAGAAATGGATCGATGGAGGGTTCACTGACAGCCTGCCCATTCCACCCGTGGGACGAACCATCACTGTGTCTCCCTTTGCTGGAATTCAGGACGTGTGTCCTGTCCACAGGGGGCGCTTCAACACTCAACTCAGACTGCCCAACATGAGTGTAATGGTGAGTACTGGATCATTTCATCACTCACAGCTAACTCTAGTTATTTGTCCTATTATCAACGACTGGAGAGAGAAAATCACTCACCTCGTCCACTCATCATAAACTCAACTCGTCTTTCCAACAATCACCAACTCCGGTTTGGTCAAATAAACCTCAACCCACCGAGTTAGATCTCTCACTTGTTCTTAGGATAGCAGATCATTAATTAACAAAATAAATTTACAAACAACAACCAGCGATGGACTCATCCAGTCACTGATATATATAATGTATACCCTAGAAAGTTTCTACTAACTACTTGTGTGAGTCTTCTTCTTCTGTCATAGAGCTCCATCGTTGTCCAAAAACTATTAAAAACTCATCCATGAATCACACTGTTTATTGCCATGAACACACAGTTTGTTTTGACACACACACTGTTCTGCTGCCACAAATACTGTCACTCCAGAACACACAAACAGTTCCAACACAAACTGTTGACAGTGTGTTCTATAGAGAGACTGAATGAAACTTGTTCTTCTGTCTCTCTATAGAACACACTGTCAGCACTGTCACTGTCCATCCACCTCTTTTGTGTTTGAGTGGAGTGAAATGCCACACACAGGTAAACTATGCACGGCTAGATGAGATGACAAAATATAAATATATATATATTATATATAGTTTTTTCTCATTTGGATGATCTAAACTTAAACATGGCGTGTCCTGGTGATTCATGACGTGAACACACACAGTCACGTTTGCATGTCAGCTGTTCATCATCTTTAATAATAAACTCTGTCTGTGACTTCAGTGTCTTGCAGTTCTACTCCATTTCCTTGAAGAATTGGTTAAGATGTAATATTTTCTCGGGTTTCCTCAGCTGTCCATGGAGAACATCAAACGTCTGAACCAGGCTCTGTTCCCTCCGTCCTCCAGCAGCATGCAGTCTTTGTGTGAAGAAGGTTTCAGTGATGCTGTGAGGTTCCTGAAGAGAGAGGCCTGGATGAGCTGACAGTCAGAGAACAAGAGAAGAAGCATTGACAGAAGAGTGAGAGCTTCACGTGACTTTGATGGATTTGAGTTTATTTCAGGTGTGATTTTAGTTTTTCTTCACAAAATAAAAAAAAAAGATGAAGACGAGAGTTTCTGTGCAGTGATGCAGAGAAACTTCAAACACACGGACGGACTGATCTGTGGACATCACCTGTGTTGGTTTGTTGGGCAAATCCTTGAACTGCTTTTTTTTTTTTTCCAGGATCAAGGCCTCAGTGTATTTTTATAAAGCACTGGATGAAAGAGTGTGTATCATTGTGAGCTTCAATCAGATCTGTGTTATCACACACACACACACACACATTCTGGACCTTTTCCTCTGCTCCACGTGACAGCAGCTGAACATGATGAAAAGCCCTCATGTGAACACGGACTCTTCATCAATTTTCCAAGGAGGCATTTAATTTCCCCCAGCTTGAAGCAGTGAGAGAAAAAATATTGGATATCGCAGCACTTCACAGGAGGTCCATGCTGCCGTCATGGACGTTGGGAGCTCCCTCGGGACATGAGGATCGAGCGTCGTCTTTGAAGTGCCGGACGTTTCCGCTGGGTTTTCTCTGTTGCCCGGTTACTGTTTGATTTCCTCCAGCGTCAGGAGATGTGAGCAGGTTCTCCATCAGCTGAAACCGTGTGAGAGCTGCTCCTCCTTCAGGACAGACCAACAGCCTGCTGCTTCACCGAGGAACGAGGCAAATTGATTATGTTGTACTATCTACACACATTCAGGCTGGTAACACTCAGAAGGCGCCAATTGGAACATTAAATAAGACCTTTGTTTAGTTTACTACAACACATCAGTACAGCAGGATGACTTTAGGACTGCGTGTTGGACATCAATCTTTTTCTGCAGTTTGTGAAATGACAGTCTGAAGATTCCCTGCAGCTCTGTGAACTTCTAAAACACACCAGGGCCTCATTTCCTAAAGGCATCTTACAGCTGTGATGATTCTAACTTTGTTCAAGCAAACATTCTTAAACTTACAAGGTGTGTCCCACATGAAGACAACTGAAATTAACGTAAATTAACAAGTGACTCATGCTCACTGTAAGAGGCTCCGAGCATCTTAAGGTCTGTGTAAAGTTAGAATAAATAAGTGTTCTGAGTTCATCAGACCAAAAAAGTATTATTAATCACCCAGCCAAATTTGAATGATTAAAAATATCGACGAGTTTATGAAATTAGGTGTTTAAAAATGAGCAGTGTTCAATGTGCTGAAGCCACGCCCACTCGTGGGAGCAGTCAAGCAGCCATTTTGAAGTGACTGAAATGTGTCAGATGAGTTCAGAAAATGACATGACTAACTTTGAAACACACCAGCAGCACAGCGCACCTGCAGTGGTGTCCCTTGGTCCATGTGTGCTGTTACCGACACACAGAATAATAACTAGCGTAGAACCACAGATGCTAACAAGCAGAAGGCTTTTATACCGTTACAGTGCTAGGGGTGCAGGGGTATGCTCAGGGTGGCCTCAGCGTGTCATCGAGCCACCCTTTAAGGACCGCCCACAAAATCCTGGACTAAAAACTGGTGAAAAACTGTTTGAACCTCTAACTCCACATTTCAGTAATATATCGTTCAAAGTCTCATGTTTACATGTTTTCAACAACTATGTAGCGTAGGGGCTGTGAAAAAGGTGCTTGCAATGTTAAAGTTGGCCGCCAGACAGGAGCACAAGGCAACCTGTCGTTTATTTGTTTATTTGTTCACATATGGAAAAAAACAAATATGTAAACCCGAAAGAAATCTGTAAAACCAACAAAGTTCAAAGTCCAGCTAGCTCAAGCCCTAGCTACAAAAGATAATTACCCCAAACAAAACACAGGTCAACCAAGTCTGAAAATGCAAAATTAATTATCCATCAATCATCGCCAATCAAAAAAATCAAACATAAATCACTGTAAGAAAAAAAAAGTTAATCGAACAATAAATTAATATATTTCAAAAAAAACAATACTAATTCAAATTCAAATGCCAGTCCCAAAGTCCATATAATTGAATAACAAAAAACGCATTCACCATAAGGAAACCATGAGTGAATGGTTGCAGCTTCAGTTCAGTTCTTTTTAGTTGCAGGTCCAAGTTTGAGAGGGTGTGTGCAAAGGTGTGTGTGTGTGTGTGTCCAAAAGTTCAGTTCAGTCTGATGCAATGTCTGTAGGTATGCATGTGTATATGGGGAGGTGGAAGCAAACGATGTGGGCTTCATAGACAATTGGACACCTTTCTGGGGAAAACCTGGTCTGATTAGGAGAGACGGCATCCATCCCACTTTGGATGGAGCAGCTCTCATATCTAGAAACATGGCCAAGTTTATTAGTCGACCAAAACCGTGACAACCCAGAGTTGAGACCAGGAAGCAGAGCTGCAGTCTTACACACTTCTCTGCGCCTCCATTAGGGCAGCCACCCACCCAATCCTTTAGTATAGAGACTGTGTCTGTCCCCCGTCCACCTACATTATTTAAAGATAAAACAAACAGAGGAGGAGCTCATCATAAAAACCTAATAAAATTAAAACAACATCCCCAGCAGTCCAAAATAAGATAATTAAATGTGGACTCTTGAATATCAGGTCTTTGTCCTCTAAAGCTGTTTTAGTCAATGAATTAATATCTGATTATGATATTGATCTATTTTGTCTTACTGAAACCTGGCTGCAGGAGGATGAATATGTTAGTTTAAATGAATCCACTCCTCCCAGTCATTGTAATACTCATATTCCTCGAAGTACTGGTCGAGGTGGTGGAGTTGGAGCCATATTTGACTCAAGTCTATTAATAAATCCTAAACCTAAACTAAATTATAATTCATTTGAAAGTCTTGTTCTTAGCCTTGCTCACCCAACCTGGAAAATATTACAGCCAATTCTATTTGTTATAGTATATCGTGCTCCTGGTCCTTACTCTGAATTTTTATCTGAATTTGCAGAATTTGCATCAGGCTTGATCCTTAAAACAGATAAAGTAATTATTGTAGGTGATTTTAATATTCATGTGGACAACCACAATGATAGTCTTAGTACTGCGTTTATCTCTTTGTTAGATTCAATTGGCTTCTGTCAGAGTGTAAATAAACCGACTCATTGTCTGAACCACACTCTTGATCTTGTTCTCTCATATGGCATTGAAATTGATCATCTAATAGTCTTTCCACAGAATCCTCTTCTGTCAGACCATTTTTTAATAACCTTTGAGTTCATATTACTGGACTATAAGCCTTTCTGCAGAAACTCCTACAGCAGATGTTTATCTGATAGTGCTGTAGCCAAATTTAAGGAAGTGATTCCCTCAGTATTGAATTCAATGACTTGTCTCAATGTAGCAGAGGACTTGTCTGCTTCCTTTAGCCCCTCACAAATAGATCATCTTGTTGATAGTACTACAGGCTCATTACGAACAACTCTAGACTCTATTGCACCTCTGAAAAAGAAGATAATTAAACAAAGGCGGTTAGCACCATGGTATAGCCAGCGGACTTGCAACTTAAAGCAAGAGGCACATAAATCTGAACGCAAATGGCGTGCCACTAAACTGGAAGAATCTCGTTTAGCCTGGCAAGATAATCTTAAAACATACAGGAAGGCTCTCCGTAGTGCCAGAGCAGCCTACTACTCTTCATTAATAGAGGAAAATAAGAACAACCCCAGGTTTCTCTTCAGCACTGTAGCCAGGCTAACAGAGAGCCACAGCTCTATTGAGCCATCTATTCCTTTAGGTCTAAGTAGCAATGACTTCATGAGCTTCTTTAATGATAAAATTATAACTATTAGAGACAAAATTCATCACCTCTTGCCCTCAACAGGCACTGATCTGCATTCTGATACAGCAAGTTTGGAAACAGCTGTAAAACCTGATATATATTTAGACTGTTTTTCTCCCATCGACCTTCATCAAATAACTTCAATAATTTCTTCATCTAAGTCGTCAACCTGTCTCTTAGATCCCATCCCAACCAGGCTGGTCAAGGATGTTTTACCTCTAGTTAGCCCTTCTTTATTGGATATGATTAATCTGTCTTTATTATCAGGATATGTACCACAGTCCTTTAAAGTAGCTGTAATTAAACCTCTTCTTAAAAAGCCCACTCTAGATCCAGAGGTTTTAGCCAATTACAGACCGATATCAAACCTTCCCTTTCTCTCTAAGATACTTGAGAAAGCTGTAGCCAATCAGCTGTGCGACTTTC
Source organism: Argyrosomus regius (assembly GCA_946959425.1). Taxonomy (NCBI): domain Eukaryota; kingdom Metazoa; phylum Chordata; class Actinopteri; family Sciaenidae; genus Argyrosomus; species Argyrosomus regius. The sequence goes on from OX336905.1 coordinate 14,325,741, forward strand.
TCCATAAGAACAGTTTATATGAGGATTTTCAGTCAGGATTTAGAGTGCATCATAGCACAGAGACCGCACTAGTCAAAGTTACAAACGACCTCCTAATGGCATCAGACAAAGGACTCATCTCTGTACTTGTCCTGTTAGATCTTAGTGCCGCATTTGACACCATTGACCATCAAATTCTTTTACAGAGACTGGAACATCAAATTGGCATCAAAGGAACCGCCCTAAGCTGGTTTAAGTCTTATTTTTTAGATCGTTCTCAGTTGTTCTTGTCAATGATGAATCCTCCATGCATACCAAAGTTTGTCATGGAGTCCCACAAGGTTCTGTACTCGGACCACTTCTATTCAGTTTATATATGCTTCCTCTAGGGAACATTATTAGGAATCACTCCGTTAATTTTCATTGTTATGCCGACGACACCCAATTATATTTATCGATCAAGCCTGATGAAACCAATCAATTAACTAAACTCCAAGCATGCCTTAAAGATATAAAAAGTTGGATGACCTTCAATTTTCTGATGTTAAATTCAGACAAAACTGAAGTTCTTGTAATTGGACCCAAAAACATCAGAGACTCTCTCTCTAGAGACTAGGTTACCTTAGATGGGATCACCCTGGCCTCCAGCTCCACCGTAAAGAATCTTGGAGTTGTTTTTGATCAGGATTTGTCCTTTAATGTCCACATAAAACAAATTTCAAGGACTGCATTCTTCCATTTACGTAACATTGCCAAAATCAGACGCATTGTATCTCAAGCAGATGCAGAACAGGTAGTCCACGCATTTGTTACTTCTAGGCTGGACTATTGTAACTCATTGTTATCAGGCTGCTCCAATAAGTCTCTTAGGACTTTGCAGCTAATTCAGAATGCTGCTGCACGTGTTCTGACAGGAACCAAGATCAGAGATCACATCTCTCCCATTTTGGCTTCCTTGCATTGGCTACCTGTTAAATCTAGAATAGAATTTAAAATTCTTCTCCTTACATACAAAGCTCTTCATGGTCAGGCACCATCATATCTAAAAGAGCTCATAGTACCTTACTACCCCTCTAGAACACTGCGCTCTCAGAATGCTGGGTTCCTTGTAGTTCCTATAGTTTCCAAAAGTAGATTGGGAGCCAGAGCTTTCAGCTATCAAGCTCCTCTTCTGTGGAACAAACTACCATTTTGGGTTCGGGAGGCAGACACGGTCAACACTTTTAAGAGTAAACTTAAGACTTTCCTTTTTGATAGAGCTTATAGTTAGGGCTGGCTCAGGTCATCCCTTAGTTATGCTGCTATAGGACTATACTGCCGGGGGACTCCTCCTTTCAGGGTTATGCCTAGCCAGGCATGGTATTGGTTGAAGATGCAGTCACATCTCCCTTTACTGAAAACCCTCTCTCTCTCTCTCTCTCTCTCTCTCTCCCTCTCTCTCTCCCTCTCTCTCTCACCATCACCACCACCATCTGTAAACATACATGTCTGTCATACATGTACATTAATGCATCTTACTAACTAAACTTCTTCCCCCGGAGTTTCTGTGCTCTTTCGTCCAGCAGGTTCTCGTGGATCGTGACTGCTGCTGTGGTCCTGCATGACGTCCACTACATATATTATTACTGTCATTAATGTTACCAGATCTCCATTACAGTTTATAGTAACTTAGTTAATGATTTGCTGCTGCTGTGCATCTGTGTCTCTCTATCTCTATCACAGGTTCCACTGCTACTGTAATCATTTTATCATTCATTGTAATCCATTGTCATTTTTCATTGTAATTACACAAAATGTTTCTGTTGACTTGTTGACTGTACACGTGACATCTATTGCACGTCTGTCCGTCCTGGGAGAGGGATCCCTCCTCTGTGGCTCTTCCTGAGGTTTCTTCCACTTTTTTCCCTGTTAAAAGGGTTTTTTGTGGGCAAGTTTTTCCTCACTCGAACCGAGGGTCTAAGGACAGAGGGTGTCACTCCCTGTACAGATTGTGAAGCCCTCCGAGGCAAAATGTATTTTGCGACTTTGGGCTATACAAATAAAATTTGATTGATTGATTGATTGATGGAAGGGACAGGACAGGGAATAGGAATAGGTTTTTCTGTATCCGGGGGGGGCGACAGGCCGAGACCACTTATCTGCAGTGTTGGTGGAGGCCAGACTGGCGATAAGTTTAGTTTTCTCCTCCTCTTCCTCTCGCTTCCTCCTGTTCTCCTCCATGCTGTCTTCCATTGTCTAACTGAAAACACACCTCCCTTCCCCCAGCTCCCAGGTGTACTTAATGGTTGAGTAGTCCCTCCCCTTACCTCTGAGGAGGGAATGCAGTGATTTACATCCTGCCACAACTATTTTCCAATATATTTAATAATTTTTGAAAGAAATCTCAGGATTGCCTTTAAAGATCTTTAAAGGTTCAGAAGCTGCAGGAAGAACCAAAAACTGCATATTTTATTAAAGTTTTTATTGTTTTTGTTCATTTTGATTCTTTTACCATGAACACTGCTGGACTTTAAGTGACAGTGTTGTAAAATGAGTGATAATATAATATATGAAATTAAACTGACACATAAATGAACTGATCTGACAGTCTCTGTCTTCATTGTGTCTCTTCTTGTCTGATAGATTTATCTGTCCTGGTTGAACTGACACTTTTCTGATGGAGTGTTTTTAGGTTCCTGATCTTCAGTTTATTGATGGCGTGTACTGTATTTTGTTTGACACACAGCAGAAATGATGACAGAATGACATTCACAACCGATGATGTGTATGGTCATGAAAATGATAAGAAGCGTCACCGCTTCATTTGAGGTTAAAAATGTGCACAGGAGTATCGTCTGCCTCAGCAGCAGAAAAATCAATCAACTTTGACTTTCCCAGACTGGCTTCCACCCAAGACCATAAATTATGAAGCTGTACACACATTAAGCTTTGTTTTCTGATTAGATTTGTATTCTTATATCATTAATATACATTTTTGTACGTTATGTATTTACCCTGTGTGTGTTTAATGTGCAAACCACGTTTCACACATGTTTTTTTTAAGGGTACTCATAATAGTGCAGCATTAGCATTAGTGTACATTTATGTAGTTTTCCCTTTCCTGTTATAAAAAGTAAAAAGAAAAAACTTCCAAGTATAAAACATTTCATTGTGTTGTTGACAACAATTTAATTTTAATTAATGACTTTAGTGAGGTGTGTATTTTTAAAATATGTCACATAATTAAACATAGAAGATTTTAACAACATGCACTTAAAGGTGCAGTGTGTAAGATCTGGGGCCTTTATTGTCAGAATAAGGCAGACATGGAATATAATATTCATAACTATGTTTTCATGCATGTATAATCACCTGAAAATAAGAATCTTTTTGTTTTTGTTAGCTAAAAATGATCCTTTTATATCTACAGTGGGAGCGGGTCCTCTTTCATGGAGGCCGCCATGTTGAAACAGCATGTTTCTACAGTAGCCCAGGACAGACAAACTAAATAGTGACTCTAGACAAGGCCTTAAAGTGTTGTTTCTCCTTTTCACTAGGAAGGTGAGGGTGATGTGAGGAGATTGCAAAGCAGCAATTAGATAACTAAATTCTACACACTGGACCTTTAAAGCTCCATGTTCACTTTTTGTCCACTATACAGTCGTGTCACTGCTTTCACACTATTCCACTGAGCTGCCAAGACGTACACCAATAGGCAAAGGCAGGAAAGAAGACTGCTAACAGTTAACATGCTTCAACAGGAAACAATACTTGGTTATAACCTAACTTAATAAATCACCCCTTCTGCAACTTTCCCAGTCGCCTACAACAGCCTGTGGCTTCACTACAGTGTCAACACTGCAACACTAGCTAACGTTAGCTTAGAAATATAGTCTACTAACATCAACAGACCACCGTCACCACTACAACAGAGTCCAAAGCAAATATATTGTAATGCTGTGGTTTTAGCTGGCTAATGTTAGCTTGTTTGCTAATGTGCACAAATTGCTCACATTGCACAATACTGTCTGTAACGTCAGTGTTCAATCTCGTGAGCGTCACTCTGTCCGATGCCCAGCACAAGCAACATGGTGTCGACTGCAGTTCACTTCATGCCCAAAGGTGTCATTATTACCCCAAGCATTTTCTGAACGTTAACAGAGAACATTTAAAAAACATTTGTCAGGTCAGAAACACAACAGTGTGTTTACAGTACAGAAGAAATCTTCAGTTATGACTGGAAGTTCTTGTATAGCTGCCTGTTTTAATATTTAACAGTTAACAGCTTTGCCTCAGGCATGTTTTCAGCACTAATATCAAAACATTTCCAATGATAGCCACTCACCACAACTGGTGTTATGAAACATCATAAAAAATACATCATTAACATATAAAAAGAAATACAAACATACCAAAATAAAATAGCTTTTGTACACAAACCAAGAAGAACACAGACACACACAGATGTAGTAGTGTTTCCCCACTGGTATTATATAAGCCCACCTGCTGGCTCTGGTAATGAGGCTCAATTAAGGCATCCCTTAAATTATAGTTTTTCCACCCGGGGCCAAAGTTTCCCCAGCTTGTGTTTTTTATACATTTTGTTTCAGCTCGTCTTGTTGGAAAAAATTCAGCCTCCGTAATGAAACACTGAAGGGGCAAACTGTCTGGAAACAGGCCAGCTAAAAGATCCCATTTATTAGTGTAATTATTCAGCTGCTGACTTCACTGTGCAGCGCTGCAAAACTGCACGCACCTGCAATGTGTTACTCCTCTGATAAGCATGTTGAAATCCACTGAAAAACAGAGCGTCAGCTCATGGAGGTGAACATTTGTCAAGTGTGAGCTGCACTGAGTCACTGCAGGAGAAGACAGTCTGAAGTGTCCCCATGTACAACACTGTATTCATGGTTTTACTATTAGTGCACAAAGGAAAAATAAACCCTCTCAGGTCTGAGAGTCACAGCCGTGCATGTGTTGTGCTTCTTCATGTCCAAACTCATTTAGGGAAATGTGATTTTGGCCTGTGACCACATTACTAGAGTAGATGTTCCTCCAGCAGGTATAAAAGCTGCCTTTGCTGAAGCTAATACACAAATAGCCCAACAGCTCCCACACTACAAAAACAAGTCTTGGCTTCCTGAGGGCACAGCGAGAAAATCCTGTTTAACTCAATATCATAGCAGCTACTTAATGATTATTTTCTCCACAGTATTCTGTATGTCCTGTGCAGAGGGATGCTGGTTGTTTACTTGTGTGGAAGAGATCCAACTGAAGCTTACAGATATTCAGGAAAACTTTCTGTAGTTTTTTTCTTTTATTTTACCTCTTTCAACCGTGTCAGCTGAATGAGAAGAGGGAATACCTCTGAACGCCATGGATGGAACTCCAAATCAACCTGCAGTTTTCATCCAAACCAGATCTTCATCTAGACTCAACTCAAGAATATATCCTGTATTCCAGCTCATTGTGTGACTTCTCATGGAAACTTAAGATGCCATGTTCAGGCCTGTTCACCAAAGACACCTCACACATACAGTACAGTCAAAAGTTGGACTCACTTCTCAATGTTTTTTTCTTTATTTTGTTTATTTTCTACATTGTAGAAAGTAACCGAACACTATGAAATAATACATATGGAATTATGTGGTAAACAAAAGAAAGTGTAAATAAATCAAAATGTGTTTTACATTTTAGATTCTTCGAAGTAGCCATCTTTTGTTTTGATGACAGCTCTGCACACTCTTTCATTCTCTCAGTCAGCTTCATGAGGTCGTCACCTGGAAAGCTTAAATTAACAGGCATGGCTTGTCTAAAGTTAATTGGTGGAATTTCTTGTCTTCTTAATGTGCATGAGACCATTAGTTTCATTGTTCAGAGGGAGTGCTGGCATACAGTAAATATTCAACTACTGTAGTAATTCATATTATGACAAGAACCACTCAACTGAGTAAAAAAGAAACAACAGTCCATCATTACTTTAAGACATGAAGGTCAGACAGTCCAGAACATTTCAACAACTTTGAATGTGTCTTAAGTTCAGTCACAAAAACCATCAAACACTCTGATGAAACTGGCTCTGATGTGGACCGCCCCAAGAAAGGAAGACCAAGAGTTAGCTCTGCTGCAGAGGAGAAGTTCATCACAGTTAGCAGCCTCACAAATCACGAATTAACAGCAGCTCAGATTAGAGCCCACATAAATGCTTCACGGAGTTCAGACACATCTCTACATCAACTGTTCAGAGGAGACTGTATGCATCAGACCTTCATGGTCAATTTGCTGCAAAGAAACCACAACTGAGGAAGACGAACAAGAAGAAGAGAACTGATTGGACCAAGAAATACAAGTAATGGATATTGGACTAATGGAAATCTGGACTTTGAACTGATCTGAGATTTTTGGTTCATGTCCGCCATGTCTTTGTGAGACACAGAGGATGTGAACAGATTGTATCTGCATGTGTGGTTCCCACCATGAAGCATGGAGTAGGAGGTGTGATGGTGCATAGCATCCATCAATAAAGATATTCACTTCACAATACAGTATATAAAAAAATCTTCACATTTGGCACAAGTTTGACATTCTTGCTTGATAAATGACTGCACTGTGGCTACATCCTACGCCAACAAGTCCATTGTGATTAGTTTAAAGAAATACAAACAAGCCAGTGTTCTTTCACCTGTTCCAGGCTGGTAATGGGTTCAGCCAGACCTTCCTCCAGTGCTGGCAATTACGAAGAGTGACCTCTCCAAATGGCAGCTAGAAGTAGCAGATTGAAATTTACAGCAGCGTTGAGTGAGAGACTAAAGGCCAAATGTGTTTTCACAATTAAAGAATAAATTGCAGGTTCCTGCTCGGTCCTTAAAAATGGTGCAGCATGTCTGCAAGATGTACGTATAGTGTAGCAGGGCTGTGATTTACACAGCTCTGGTTTGAGGTCAGTGTACTCTGTCAATGTCTGAGCACTGAGGTCAGTCAGGAACATACCTGCTGAGTGTCTGATTATTACAGTGTTGCTGCTATTATATGCATTGGCATTGTTACAGGGCCAGCTGCACAAGTCAGTAAATGGTAAATGGACTGTACTTAAATAGTGTCTTTCTAGTCTTCTGACTACGCATTAACACCCATTCACCCACATTCATACAGTGATGTACTGAAAATACTAAAAACACAGAAGTGTTCAAAGTTACTGTAATCATGATTCAGAGCAGTGTTTCTCTAACTTTTTACACCTTGCACCACCTCAGAAAATATTCGTCTCTACAAGTCACACCATCCTGACAGCGAGGCTGGCCCTGTTCAGATACAGACAGTCCATAAGAGGCTTCCTGATCAGAACCAGAGCTACTTGGGTTCAAAAGAGGTTCTCCTGATTCTCACTTCTCTTCCTAACATATACTGGTTTGGAGCCACGATTGCAGTTTTTAAACAGAGTTTTGTCTTTTTACCTCCTCTTACTAGCATCACATTTAACTCAGAACTAACCATGATGTATGCACGCTACCTGCATGACTGTGACTACAGAGCAGCCTGAGACAGAATATGACAGGAAATGCTAAACTTATTTTAAGTTACACTCCTGCGATCTCATAGTTGAACTATTTACATTCAAAACAGTATTATTAGTATTATTAAGTATTAAGGTAGTATCAAATGTTTCTACATTCATTTATTTCATCAAAACAATATATCTTTCACCCAGGGGAGCTTGTTGCATATCACCAGTGAAACTTGTCCCACAGTTTGAGGAGCAGAAACTAAAGTGGACTTGAAACATGTGAAAAACATGAAACATTCTATCTAAATTTAGAACCAGTGTTTAATTTGTCTGTTCTGGGCTACAGGAGGCACATGGCAGTTCAACATGGTGGACCCACAGCACCTGTAAATATAAAAGTATCATTCTAAGGTGATAATTCTCTGTGGTTTATGACTATGAGCGACACATTTCACATAACATAAAGTTCATTATTCCACTGTTAATATAAAAACTATTGATCAGTGCAGCTTTAAGTAAAAGAACTGTGATGTAGCAGGCTGCCGCTTGTCAATGACCCCTCAGACACTATCTGTTTTTGTACAATAAAAAACAATCAGTTTTACTCTTTATTACATCAGGGCTGCACTGCAGATTCTGCTACACGTATCTAAAAGTACAAAAGAAACTATGGCAGCTGAAGACCAGGATGGTGAAACATGTAGCCCGGTGGACGGGGCAGACAAGGTGACACTCGCAGCACAAACCTGCCCAGGTCCAGACCTTTGAATCCACCCACTCCACCGAGGTGACGGATTGTGAAGATGGAACTGGAGTGTGACGAGTTGACAACTGGGTCTGATATCAGGCAAAGCAGAAACACACTGAGGCCACAGAGAGGAAACACAAGCCTGCTTCTCTTAATGAGAGCAGATCAAAGATTCATTCACAGCAGACATACTTAGACAAGTGACAGTGTTTGACAGTTGTCACTTGACGCTTCCAACAGGACAGAAGCTGAGTCATACTGTAGATATCAAGCTATTCAACACAACAAAAAGACAGCAGTGCAAAGACTCTTCATACAGTATGAACTGCAGAGCCTCTGGTGTCAAACACAGTTTTTTGTAGAGCTGTATAAACAGTCTATGGATTTATGACTGTACATTACATTTCACTTGCTTTTATATTTCTGTTCTGTTGTTGTGTACAGATTCAATAAACCGGATACAAAGTGCAGGTGAAGTAGGTGTCTTTACTGCTCTGGACAGATCCAGGCTAAGCTAGGCTAATCATATCCAGCTCTGCTGTACTCAGCATGGCTGAGTTTGTCGTTTGTTGCTGCAAAGCTGATGGGTTAGGGCAGGCATGGGCAATGTGTTCCACAAAGGGCCGGTGTGGCTGCAGGTTTTTGTTCAAACCAACCAAGAGCACACAGTTTGACCAATCAGCTCTCTGAAGACTGAGATCAGTTGATTAAATGAGTCAAGTCTGGTGTGCTGCTGCTTGGTTGGAAAGAAAACCTGCAGCCACACCGGCCCTTTGTGGAACAGATTGCCCATGCCTGGGTTAGGGTGAGCGCTGGACTCCCATCTTTATATCTTATATCCACATTTCTTGATGTATTGCATAACCAACAGCCCTTTCTCACAGCAGCCATCTTGACATGTAATAGTAAACACAGGTGTCACCAATGATAATGAAGGTTCCATTCGGCTCCGGGTCAAATCTGTTGTGCATGTTGGCTCACTGGGAAGAACCTTAATTAGCATCAATGGAAACAGCTGTGTTGACCCTACGATAGCATGTCAAAATGGCTGCTGTGAGAAAGGTCTGTTGTTGAAGAGTGGAATAATGTGAAGCTGGATTCAAAGACAACATTGTAGGCCATGCTTCACCTCTGATGCCAGCCAGCCTTCAGCCACCACCTACTTGTTGTGTTAATTCTCAGCATAGCCTCCTCAAGACTGTCCCAGCCTTTGCTCTCCAAACTGAAAACACAACAGCTACTTCCACATGTTGGCCAATTTATTTGTTTCCTGAATCAATGTTTAATTCTTTTAAAGGGGAAGTGTAACTTTTAGGGTGATCTATTGGTATAATACTATATTTTCAGTAGTGCTGTCAATCGATTAAAATATTTAATCGCGATTAATCTCATGAATGTCATAGTTAACTCGCGATTAATCGCAAATTAATCGCACATTTTTATCTATTCTAAATGTCCCTTGAATTATCATTTTAATACTCTTATCAACATGGAAAAGTGGATAGGCTTGCTTTGTGCAAATGTTTTTTTATTGCAAACCACAACAACAACATGTAGTGTTACAGCCATTCACGTCTGAAGCAAAATCTCAAACAAAGCAACACTATCAATAAACAGATGACAAAAAAATAAATACCTAGTCACAAAAACAGCCCCCTCAACAACCTTCAAAACAGGGTGATACAAAATAAATCCATCCATTGTCGCCTGGTTATGACGCGGAGGAGGCGGAGAATTTGAATTGCCGGTGTGTTTGGCCATCAAGTCATATTTCAGACTGGATGTGCTACGATGATAACTCAGTTCACACCGACAATACACACAGATAACTTTTATCTAACAAACTTTTCCATTCATAATTTTGTTAGCAGCGTCCATTTCAGCATCGCGTGCTCGACATCCACACAATACGGTAGCGTGGGGCGTGCTTATTGTTTTGCTTCCGGTTTACAGCTGGATCCTGTAGTTTTTCTAGTTACTAGCAGTGGCCACAGTTTATGAAAAAACTACAAGTTCACTAGGTCACAAAGAGCGTTAATCTCGCGATAAAAAAATTAACGCCGTTAAAATTGTTTTGCGTTAACGCGTTAATAACGCGATATTTTTGACAGCACTAATTTTCAGTAATATAAAATCACCTTAAAACAAATGTTTTCATTCACTTAAAATTAGCCTTTTACATCTACATATGGAGCTCTTTTATACTTGTAGCCCCTCCTACTGGGCCTAAGAAAATCAATGAAACATTTACTGTTCATCTGACCCCAATAAATGTTAAACAAAATTATATACGGCCTGTTTTTTCACCTTAATGCCGGAAGCAGACAGGGTAACTCTGTGGCAGGCGAATCTCCAAACACACCAGGTAAGTTCTAATGATATGTATGAATGTGTGCATACGTGAAAATAGAGCTACCAAGTGTGCACCCTTGGTCAGAGGAAGAGGGATGTGTGCGAATTTTATTAACCATTTTGCGAGGAACAGAACTACATTCACACACATTCATACACTGATTGCAAGGTGTTAACCTCTTTCAAGAAGTTTACATTATTCTGTAAGTGTCAACACTTCCCTGAGACTCAGGTTTCTTTCTGCTAATGACTCAATGATGGCAACCAGGTGACTGAAAGTCTCCCTCCAGCGTTTTCACGATGCTTCTATAAGAGACATGTCTACCTGGTCAGCTGTCTGCCCTATCCTGAGTTGAAGCTCCAGTTCTTTAACCTCTCTTTAACCAGCTTTTATGTCTTTGTGGAGAACAGTGTGCTACAGAAGCAGTGAATGGCATTGTTTTTCTTGGAGTAGACAAACCAGCTTAGCTTTTTTGCTCATGTCCTGTGTAGTGGTGATGAAAATGTCTACCGCTGGGTACCTTCTGGGATTGATGAATGCTGGGTCAACCTGGGTATGTGACCTGTCTGCATCTGACAGGGTTAGAATGGCCGGTCAAATGGATCCTATGGATGTGTCGCAACTCGACATTGGGAGGTGGAAGATGGAATATCAGAGGAGGAAGTAGAAGGCTGTGATGCCTCAGTTATGACCTCTGCAGACACAGTCATGGCCGAGAAGGAGTCCATGCCCCTGAAAAGAAAAGAACAATATATATTATTGTAGATTTTTATAGGCTGGAAGACATTGCATGTGCTTTATGCATCTTCCTTGCTGATTTCTTAACCAAATACAGAAATTCTACAAATATGTCCAAATATGATTTCATTAACTTAACATAGCTAGAAAGCAAATGTTAGCCTACACACAGAAAGTAAGGAAATTTGTGTTTGGTACATTATTTCTTTGTTGTAACAATGTTTCTTGGAAACAAATCTTATACCATTGGAAAGCCTGACCTTTTAAATGCTGCCACATTTGTAAGGAGCATGCATTTGTGGGATGAGCAGCAGAGCTGAGTATGAGGGTTGCACCCATGAAAAAATTGCCAAAATTGTTTGGTGTCGTTTGCTGGATTGGATGATTGAAGTCTGAAGAAACAAGACATATTGGCAATTTAACTATTTATTTATTCATTTAACAAACAGGAGCCTCAGTAGCAGGTGGAAGAACTACACACAGCCACAACAGCTGATGGTACTAGGGCTCACCTCAAAGAATGCCGCAACTCGGTTTGAAGCTTGAAGCTGCCCTATCACATGGGCCCAGAAAACACAAAGGAGCAGGAAGAACATGACGGAGGACCAGGCGGCGAAGGCAGACCTCATTATGTAGGCCAGCGGCTGGAGCAAGGAGCAGGAAGTTGGCAACAGGACTGTTAGGCTGGAGGCCAGCAACAGGGCTGTAAAAAGGTGAATTGGTGGAGGGAAACATACTGTAAGGCCACTGAAGTTCAGCCGATGGAGACTGGTTCAGCACCAGAATCGATGGCTACCATGGCGCAGGGACTGGGGATTGAAGGCTGCCGGACCACTGACAGGACAACAGGGACTTCTGTTGGCTGGGCCGCCAATTTGGCACATAACCTGATTTAAGTCCTCTTTGAAAAAAACAGTCTGCTGGGCCCATGACTGGTCAGGTCATTCTGTGTTTGGTTTAAGAAGTGGATCCAAATGTAGACATTAAAGTCAGTGAACAAAAAGTAACTTATTAAGTTACAAAACTCACAAAACAAGTCCAGACAAAAGCTAATTCTAACAATCCAAAAAACAGAAGTCCATACAAACAAAAATCCAGAACAGGGACACAAAGAGCAATAACCACAGGACGGAGGAACAGAACACAGACGAGAACACAGACGACCCAACAAGGACAAACCAACAAACAGAGACAAGATGACAAGACAGGTGAGAACTAGTCAGACTGGAACAGACAATCAAAAGAATCACTAAATAAAACAGGAAACACTAAACAAGACACTAAAAAACATGACAGTTGAATTAATTCAAAAACGTGACTTTAATGATTTGAATGTTTTTGACCAGCAGACTCACGATGACCAAACATTACACAGCGAATCAAAGTGTGAGGAGCAAACAATTATTTTATTTAAAGTAATTTATATATTTCTGTAATATTTCTGTAATTTAAATTTCATGTTTTTCTCGAACTGAATGTTTGAATTAAATAACTCTGTTGTTTTGGTGTTGATCATATCATGCAGACCAGGTCAGAATATAATATCTTCTTTCTCCTCCCTCACCTGGCCTTCACTGTTGCCTGTTGCCATGTTGCCTGCTAATGCAATAATCTCACTATTAGTCTAAAGCCAACAACAGATTAGCTTTTTAGCCTTACGTTGCTAATCTTAGCACTAACACAATCCAGAACAACTAACAATGACATTCACTAGGACGTTTTAGAGAATATCTTGCTGAATACAATGTCTATGTATCTAAAGGAACCTCCTTAGCCTCCACAGGCTACTTGTGCAGCTGTGACCATTGTTGTGACAAAGACCTCTTTAGGCACGTGAAGGCCCCCGTAACTTCTCCTACACTTTTGGAACAGGAGGGGTGAGCGGGGGACTGTTGAGTTGATCTGAAATTTCAAATATCTTCCACACTGAACCTTTGAAGTAGAAAAAGACATTTTGTGGAACTAACCAGGCTAACCTGCTAGCAAGAACAGAACAAACAAGTATAAATTAAGTCGGGACAAGGCGGGAAAGCCCTTCAGCCTTCTTTTTCATCAATGAAAAACAATGTAAAGCAATAATTACTCAAAGTGCCAGGACAATTTAGATTGTGGTTTAGACGCGGCCTCAGGGCCACCAATTAAATAGCTTTGACTTACATTATAAAGACGCTTAGACATGTTTGGACATTCTGAAGGGGAGGAAAAGCCCCTCTGAGGAGGTCATCGACAATGAGACTGTCACTCACACTTTGATTCCCTTCATCTCCACTGGATGTTCTGCCTGGTCTCTCATGATTGAATGACTGCTTTTGCTTAATGATTGGCCCCCATCTACGATGACCAGCATTGACAAACCTATACCTATACTTCTGAAGATCCAACCTGTTACTGAAAAACAGGTAAAACAAAAAATATTTTTCCCTTGTGGATTTGTATGTCCTTATTATTGCAGCCTACTCGTCCTGCTGGACCTGACAGAGCTGAAAGAGCGTGGAGCGGCAGGGCTGCAGCCAGGGCTTCCACATAGACTTCTCTGCAGTTAGCTGGCTCTCCACAGGCTTCACCGACCTCTGATGAGTCTCAACAGCCTCCTGCATCACAGCGAGGATGGAGTGAAAGGCCGGCTCGGTGTCAGGAGTCAGTGGCGTGGTCTCCGATGGGTCCCTCGAGAGATCGTAGAGGAGTGGAGGATTGTGGTAGGTCACATATCCTGGCGTGCAGAAGCAGAGCTGTGTGTTGATACAGACGGTCTCGTTCTCTGGGTTGAAGTTTGGTGTGAAGTAAAAGGCTTTCCACACTGAGCTACCTGAACAAAAAGAAAGAAAACCACAAAATGAAACGTCTTTCCTCGAGGCAGTGTTTGTTTGGCCAATTTGCCATGTAGATACGCCATCCACTGAATTTCTGTCACCTCTACTGCAACCACAGCTGGAAGAGGCACACAGTCAATGAAGTTTGTTTCTATAATTTAAAACGATAACTGAATAATGGTGTGTTCACACAGAAAGTGAATACAATTTTTCGTGTGAGTAGATTACATACAAAGTCAATGTAAAGACGTGAACTCGAGTCCTTCTGCGCCTGATTCTGCTCTGATCCGTTTACCAGCAGTGAGAGAGCTCAGAGTTTAAAATGTGGATTTATGTTCACTATGATCAAGTCAACTTTATTGTCAATGCTGCTATATGTACAGGACATACAGAGAACTGAAATAGTGTTTCCCTCATATCCCTGGTACAAACAGCAATATACATGAAATATAAAATATATACAAGTTTAAAGACATAAGAAGATATAAACAGTATAAATATGGCAAATATAGAAATATATAAACAGAATGAACAGTATAGACAGTGTGATGTATCAAAAATAAAAGATGTATAGAGTGTAAACAGTTTGGAATGGTGCAGAGCAATTGACTGTATTTAGTACAGCAACGGATGTGCCGACCTCCACTTGTAGCCATCTTTGGACAACAGAACTCATGATACAACTTCATATTCATACAGAGATCGGACAAAAACTATGTATGGACTATGTGTAAGTGCTGTAAATATGTGGCTCCAGCTATCAGTTTACTACAGCCATGATCAATCCAAGGTAATGTAAGGTGAAAATTCGCTTGGTGTTTGGTTGGAACACACCAGAAGAGTTCAAATTTAATCTACCATGAAGCTCTCTATCTACTATGGAGACATCCGCCATCGCAACCGGCTCACTGTACATAACACCTTACTTCTAAAACAGAAACTAATGGTAATATAGGCCTGTCTAAATAAGAAATAAAGACCTGCTTCTCACTGCAGTTGATGAGTTATATATCCTGTTTGTAGTCATTTGGTTAAAACATACTAAAGTGATGGTGGATCTTCATATTACAGATGTGTGCACATGGACGTTGTGGATTCTTCTGATTGGTTGATTGTTTGGACTTACTGTTTCGGGGATGCCATCTGACTGCATTCAAGTAGGCGTTGCAGTAATGGAACAGAAACTCGTGGTTTGACCTTTCAACTCTCCCCTGAAGCAGATCCATGAGGTCATGACCATCGATCTCCCTGCAGACCAGAGAACACGAGTCAACAGTAAATCATCTGACACAAACATGTTCAGCTGCTCATTACTGTGAATCACAATGGCTGATGAAAGCTCTGATCAAAGCCTCTGGATTACCTTCATACCCCCCCTCTTCATTAGCAAACATGTTTCCTCTGCTAAGATCCTGGATCTCACTCTGTGTGAGCCCAGAGAATCACACAGGCTCCCTCTGCCTCTCTTTTTTTAAATGTGACCTAGATTTCAGGCTCCACTTGGTTTTGACTGACATGTGGAAGCAGTGCTGTGTCACTGATGTGCAGCCCACCTGTCCTCTGGGACTGAAGCCCCGCTCAGCTGCACCACTGTAGGAAACAGGTCCATGTTGCTGGTGGGCCCGTCTACCTGTCTGCCACTAGGGATGCTCCCCGGCCAACGCAGAATTCCCGGGACCCGGATCCCTCCCTCCCAATTTGTAGACTTCCCTGCTGCTCAGAGGAAAGAACAGAACACAGAGTCATGAAAGCTACAACATCTCAGCACGTCTACTCTCCAAACAGAGCTGGGCTGGTGTCTAGAGGAACAACTTGCTTCTTAGGACAGTCCTCTTGTAGACATGAAAGAGCATAGCAGACAGTGGCTGCCTCGTGAAACTCTCACCGCTCTTTGAATCACGTCTGCTGACTGCCCGGATAAAGCAGTTTACCACTGGACTGACACATCAACAAACTAAACATTTTTATTTAAAATAAAATGATTCATCCAGGATTCATCACACAGAAAGTTTAGGAACTTTTTTATTTTCATTTCCTAATAAATTCCTGGAAAGTTTCCTGGAGGGAGCTGTGCAATTTGGTGCCAATTACAGATAAAACGGAGACAAAGCTCTGAGACGGTGATTTGGGTTCAGTTATTTGTGCTGAGTTCATCAGCAGTTGTTGAGTAATGTCCTTGAAAGAAAGGCTCAATTAAACATTCATCCATTTTTAGGTTATTATTGGAAACTTTATTCTCTACAAATGTTGTTTGCCTGTAAATAATTTTCATATTTTTCCATATTTTATGTCCTGCTGTGCTCTCACTGAAGGCTTTATATTTGAATTTATTAATTGGAAGTGTACCAATTAAACACTTTTCACATACAGATAGTAACAGACCATTCAGAGTCTTTATTTCATCTAACCTGCACTGTGGGATTGAAGTTACTGTGTGCATGAAACTGGATCACTTGGTAAATACCCACACAGACACCGGGTCAGTCCACACAGACAGAATCCAGCCACAGGTTCTGACCTTCAGTGCTAACCACTGTGACATGAGACTGTGAGATTCCCTGACATCATAACTGAAGTTATTAGATTTTGTCCTGAGGGGGACATGAACGTGTCTGCACAAAATTTCAATCCAGCCACCCGCAGACCTTAAAACTGTCTTTGGTATTACTTTATTTTAGATATATGAAAGAATAAGCAGACTCTAAATGAACTTTAAGGATGGGTAGTGTTGTTGTTTTGTTGTAGCTGACAGATTGTGATTTTTAGTATTGTTTGAGAATCAATAAAACAGTTAAAACAGCTCAGTTAAATAAATGACAGCTATATTGACAGTTATTGAATGCTGAGTTTGTGCACCATTTTATTGTTAGTCCATGAGTTAAAGGATGTGTGAGGATTTAGTGACATCTGGTAGCGTAGTTGCTGACTGCAGCCCCCTCACTTCACCCTATCTTTACCCTAGCATGAAGGATAACCACCAAATGAAGCCAACAAAACAAAAAACTGCAGTTCCTCAAACGTCCACTTGAGGCTGGCTCCAGGAGTGAGTCAGTCTCCATAAGTCCCCATGTTAAAATGTCCAACTTCACAGCAGAAATAAACATGTTTACAGCCTGGTACAAAAAACAGTTTTGGTCTCTATAGCTAATTTCCCCGTTCATGACAACTGTACTGAGGGTGAATTTATATACAACTCACCTGTTCAAATTATATTAAGGTTTAAAGTTATGCAGGATTACCAGCGTGGACGCTTTGATTGACAGGTGGGTGTTGTCACAGATGGCTTGTTTGAGCAAACAGGCTTCATTCAGGTTGCTTTTTCATCCATTTTTACATTTTAATAATTGTGATATGGTGCACAGAGGATGATAGAGAAGCAAGTGGTGAGATACTGAGGATCTTTGTTATGTGTCTGTTTTAATGGAGCCCTGCAGTAGCTCAGGCAGGCACACAAGTTATTTCATAGTCACATGTTTCATACACCCTCCAGTCACGTTTGCCCACGATGTACAGTGTCTCTCACAAACCTTTGGCGCTCATGCAGTCTGCAGCTCTGCAACATCACTGCTACACTACAATCTCGGGCAGATTTAACTACAGTTTTCCTCCCAACCATCAACCATCCATTTATTTTATTTTCAAGAAATCAATCTTCTCTGCTATCAGTCTATCAAAAGAAGAAATACAAAGTGAAAGTGTTGCATGTCCAATTAACATGGCTATGCATGTGTTGTGCATTTCCACTCGCAGCAGTAGTCTCTAAATGTTCAGATTTTCAGGACACATGAGAAGAGTTTTAAACTCTGCCTCTGAACTTTGGTCTAAACTATTTTTTAATAATCTATCATATATTAGCATTTAGTTGTATGTGAATTTCATTAAATATGGTGAATGTGCATTGCTTCAGTGTGTCCGTACCTTTATATATTCCATTCCATCCTCTGTGGACCTCCCCTCCAGCACTGATTTCCTCCAGGTGAGCGCCCTGGTCTGAAGTCAGATACACCAGAGTGTTTTCGCTCAGTTTGAGTCTGTCCAGAGTCTGCATGATCTGACCTGAGAACAGACACAAGACACGTGTATGTGTTTGGACATGTTTCCTTTCATTGGTTGTAACTGTTAATACTGCCTGTGAGTAATTTAAATCTGCAGACTTTGTTTTGTGTAAAAATGCATTGTACAGTTCAGCCAACATATAAAATTATCATTTAAAAACATCCAGCAAATAATTCCTTATGACTGATATTATTATGGTTATCGTGTTTTCCATAATGGTGGTACTATACAAAAGAAGCTATGTAAACCAAATAACACTGAATCAACACGGCTGTGATTGGACCATAAGCTGAGTGCTGAAGTTAATCACAGTGTGCTGATATTCAGTATAACAGCACTAACTCCAGTGTGATATTCATTTTATACAACAGTTCTACTCGCACCGTTTATAAATGACAACTGTTTGTGTATTTATTCATTTATTTTGCTTCACCGACTGAACTGGGAATGCACTGTTGCCAAGCAACACATAAACATTTCCTGAACACTAGCTTTTTAGCTACTTTGTGCAGGTCTGCACATTAGCACAGGCCAGCTGCTTTGTATCATGTATGAAGCAGTGAAATAAGAGTCTGTCGATAGTGTGTTGATGGTGTGCTCTCTTCAGCACCAAACAGGAAGCAGGAAACTGGATAGTTACCCTGGACATACATGACGGTGAAATAACTGCGTGTGTCTGATCCAATCAGATCTTCATGTTTGAAACGGTTCACCTCATTGCTACGGTCATCTAACACTAAAATAACACTGGCAGCGAGTTCTTGAGTTGTTGAGGTGACAAAATAGTTTCTCTTTATGGATTATATTGATTCCAAATTAACAAGAAGACTCTCGACATATGACATCCTTTGTCTTGTGTGTTGTGAGAGTTAAAATGTCAAACTTCTTTTGTTAATGTAATGGTCATTAGAACACCTGTAAAGGTGAGATACATGTAGTTACGTGAAGTTAGAGCTCATGGAACAACTGTTTGCCATAATTATATTAATAAATCATTTTGTATAAAACATATTTGACAATAAGTTCTAAATACTATTTCCAATGTCAGCAGTTACAGTGAACTTTAAACTGCTTTATCTCACTGACTCCTGCTGTAATTGCTGTGAGCACAAGTTAATAACAGAAGGAGACTCAGACGAGCATATTAATATTTTGATCATCTCAGAGCTTCTCCCACGTGGACTCCGGCAGCCGGACAGTAAGAGGACACTCATTAGGATTCAACAGTAATAAAATGCTTTTAGTGAAGTTAGACTTCAGTCCTGTAAAGTCTGTGGAACAAAAACATCTGAGCAAGAGTAATGCTAACGCTCAGCCTCCACCCTCCAGAGCCTAATATCAATGTTACGTTCAAGAGGAGATTGTAACAGAGAGCAGCTCGTACAGAGCCCGAGGCCAACTGAAAATGAGGTGTAACACAACTACAAACAGGAAGTGTTTTTCCTCTAAAGTTCCAGCCTCTGTCTTACAAATCAGCACAGTGACGCAGCACAGCAGCAGCAGCGCGCTGAGGGACACAAACATACATTTCAAAGCACTGAGCAGGATTTTCTACACCATGATCAAGACTTCATTTTGTTGTTTTTCCTCAAAGCTTAACGTACACATCGTGAATGAACGTAAGAATCAGATGCAGTCCTGACACCGCAGAGACGTGAAGGTGCGCAAAAGTCAAAGACACTTCTGTTAGATTAATAAATCATCAAATCTGATTTATTGTTGATAGGTTGGGCCGTAGCTCCTATCAGTTATAATGACATTCATTCATCATCTTCATACCTGAGGTCTGGTAATGACTTTACAACGTTATTCCAAGAGCGAATGAGTGATCAGACGAGCAGACAGTGTTTAAATGAATCCATAATTAAACTTATGTGAATAAATATCTATGAGTGACCACTGCATGCACAACTATGGTAAAATGTCAAACTGTTTGATGTTGTTGTCTGACATTTAAAACAGAACAGACAGTTTATGTGTCATGTCTGTGTCCACCTGATGAATGTAAGTGGAGTATTCACTTGTCTTTGTCTCTGGTTTGGTCTCTACCAGCTCCTGAATGCTTAACTATGTTCACCTGCTAGTCTCTGACTGTGTCTGTCTTTAGTTTGCTGCTGGGACGGTAAAGTACAGCTGCATACAAAATGAACACTACAGTGAAGTTGTGGACTGTTACTAAAACATTGGGTAACATGAGGGCAGCGGGAACTGATGATTATTTTCTGTGGGTCCATCAACACCTTCCACTCTGTGTCTGTGTGATTGATGTGATGCACGGCGCTCTCTCCTTTTCTCTTCACCCTGTACACGTCAGACTTCAGCCACAACACTGACAGCCGTCACCTCCACAAGTTCTCTGATGACACAGACATCGCTGTATGTATTAACAATAAACTGGACTGGTCGCACAACACAGACGTCCTGTACAAAAAGAGTCAAAGTCGTCTCCACTCTTTGGAGTGTGCAGCACTCTGTTAAAAACTTTCTATGACACTGTGGTGGCATCTGCGACATCTGCGAGGTGAAAACACAGAGAGGGACAGAAATAGACTAAACTGGTTGAGAGGGCCAGCTCTGTCCTGGACTGTCCTCTAGACTCCAAAGAGGAAGTGGGGATGACATGAACTACTCACACCACATTGACTGTGGGGGCCTTAAGCAGTTCCAACAGACTGCTACACCTACTGCCCTTCATTCCAACAGCTGTCAGACTCTTTAACAATACATATATTGTTATATGATATCAATTAATGCAGCTTTAAGGAGGAACTTCACACTGAGTTTGGTATCACTGTACTGACCAGTGTTTAAACTTCAGAGTGCACAGAAAGCAAGATTTTCATGCATGTGACGTTGGCTGTTGTCAGTGCAGACGTGACCTTTTCTTCCCCACAGCAGTCAGTGAAACACTATCATACATTACACTTTTAACTATTGTTGCAGCCTGCTCTGGATGATGGCTCCACATCGAAGCTTCTAGTTTAATAATAAAAAAAAGAGCCAAGAAGAAAAGGAAGCAACAATTCTTCTCCCATTCAGCAAGCAAAACACAAAGCAATTATTGCCCACCCCCTTTGTGCTGACACAATCCTCCTCAAGCTAAAATAATTGGGGTAATTACACATTCATTAGGAAAACAGCCCCCCATGTTCAGTCCATTGTGGGTTCCTGTCGTGTGGAGGCTGTCCTTGAGACTGAAAAGCAATTAGAGCAGAGAGAAAGTGGCCTGTTTCAAACCATTTCAACAAAAGCTTCTAATAATGAAGGAGCAGCTGGTGTTACTTCACCGGTTTACAGAAGAAACACACTCCAGGCACTGCAGGTTTTCTCATGCACTGGACAACATTGAGACTTTTGAGGTATTTCACTTCCATAACTTCATTCAGATGGAAAAGAAAACACCCACACACATTCAGGTGTTTATTTTACGACACATTGTCCATGTGAGTCTGTAGAATTCACCAAAAGTTAAATCATTTACATTTTGAAACATTTCAGAGAATCGACAAAAGACACATACGTGGGCTTGTGTAAAAAAAAAAAAGACTTGAAATAATTCATCATTTTCATGTTGTTCTTTGTCATAAACAGCTGTGAAGACTTTCAGAGGCCGCAGTCAGGATCAGCTGCCACCAACAGAACTCCGCCTGAAGGCATGATAGCTTCCTCATATTGACTTCTTTACAAAAGTGAATCCAGGACACAGAAAACCTGGATATATTTTTATTTTTGACTATTTTAATGTCAAACACAGCTGACTAACAGCCCAAACACAAACGGAGAAAACACTTCACCTGTAAATCTAATCAGTTAGCTAAAAACTTGGATGAAATTTTCTGCTGTTAAACTCAGTTCTTGTAATTGGACCTAAACACCTCAGAGACTCTCTCTCTAGAGACTTAGTTACTTTAGATGGGATCACGCTGGCCTCCAGCTCCACCGTAAAGAATCTTGGAGTTGTTTTTGATCAGGATTTGTCCTTTAATGTCCACATAAAACAAATTTCAAGGACTGCATTCTTCCATTTACGTAACATCGCCAAAATCAGACGCATTGTGTCTCAAGCGGATGCAGAAAAACTAGTCCATGCATTTGTTACTTCTAGGCTGGACTATTGTAACTCATTGTTATCAGGCTGCTCCAATAAGTCTCTTAGGACTTTGCAGCTAATTCAGAATGCTGCTGCACGTGTTCTGACAGGAACCAAGATCAGAGATCACATCTCTCCCATTTTGGCTTCCTTGCATTAGCTACCTGTCTAGAATAGAATTTAAAATTCTTCTCTTTACATACAAAGCTCTTCATGGTCAGGCACCATCATATCTAAAAGAGCTCATAGTACCTTACTACCCCTCTAGAACACTGCGCTCTCAGAATGCTGGGTTCCTTGTAGTTCCTATAGTTTCCAAAAGTAGATTGGGAGCCAGAGCTTTCAGCTATCAAGCTCCTCTTCTGTGGAACAAACTACCACTTTGGGTTCGGGAGGCAGACACGGTCAACACTTTTAAGAGTAAACTTAAGACTTTCCTTTTTGATAGAGCTTATAGTTAGGGCTGGCTCAGGTCATCCCTTAGTTATGCTGCTATAGGACTAGACTGCCGGGGGACTTCCCATGATGCACTGAGCTCTTCTCTTCTTCTCTCTCTCCATCTGTAAACATTCATGTCACATGTTACTAACTTAAAGTGCTTTCTAATCTTGCAGGTTCTCATGGATCATGACTACACAGAGATGGATGATTGGATTGTAAATGAAAAAGCTAAGCACCACTAATCTTCCCAAAATCTCCTTAAATCTAAAATAAACCAGATTAAATCTTGAGATACAAAGTCATGAAGAAGGTCTCAGTATGTCACTTCTTCTTCTAATGTGTCTCTGCAGCAGTGTTGACCATAATTACTCCGTTCCAAAGATTGTACAGCTTGAATGGAACAATGTTTGTGTGCACTGACAGGTGTGTCAGCCCATCACGCTCAGCTGTCGTGCAGATCCAGCTTTAGGAGCCTCTGAGTGAAGTCACAGATGCTGTCTTACACACTTTGTGTCTCTAACAGAAACGCTAAAGCGACTTTATGTGAGCATGTACATAAAATGTAAAGGTTCTTCTGAAAAGAGTGTGGTTATAAATAACCTGTGAACACCGCCATCTGCTGCAGTCCACGCTGAGACCACGTCCTCCCTGCAGATTCGCTTCCTCCCAATTACAAATGATGCATTGTCTCACCTCCCTCTTGTGGTATCTCGCCTTACAGAGACTTTGAGCTTCATGTGCTGAGGTCAGCCTGACACATCCGCTGACGCAATACAATGAAGCTTTTTATTGGAACAACTTCCCATCACACTATAGCCTCTATAGACTGTTGACTGTGAGATGTGGATCATCCAGACGTCGTTTCTGCAAAGACGAGCTGCTGTTCGGTGTCGGCTGCTCAAACCTTCTGTACTGTGATGGAGGCAGATACCTCAAAAACTGGACAACTAAATGACTTTGTACTTTGTGTGTCTGTATGAGCACAAACACCAAGGTAACAAGCTGCATGTAGAGTGACGAGTAACGTGTGTGCACTTTCTAAACTAAAAAAAGCTCCATTGTTTCCAAAAACTATTAAAAACACATGAATGAGTCACACCGTTCACCGGGTGACATGTTCCTTCATTACCATGAACACACACACCATAGTTTATATTGACTCAATCCCACACACACCATGCTGCTGCCCCAGATACTCAATATAGCACCACATGTGGATTGATCCGCTGTTAAAAATAGTCCCCCTGTTCCTCTCATTTGGGTACCATTTGATAAAAACTACTGGCGTCATATTTAATGGACAAACAGGAGAGAGATGTCAAATGTCAAACTAATCCTTCAAACACTTTGTTCGATTCAGTTATCTGCAAAGTGGTGTGCAGAGGAGACTTTAATACAAGTAAAACTTTCCAGTGTTTGATTGGTGGACGGCCTTCTTTCCCCGCCGTGCCGAGTGTCAAACAAAGAAATATTTTGGAATATTTGTATCTACTGCAACAAAGAAATAACGTGGTATAGTGTACGAGGAGATTTTTGCTTGTGCAAAAAAAGTTCATAATAAAAGAAGTTATATTTAAGTTCAACATAAAAGTTTGTAGTCTGTACCATAATGTCTTTCCATTTAAGATTCCAGCCTCCCGTATGGAGAAGCAGAACCACGTGATAATAAGACTATCTAGAGTTCTGTTGACTAGTGGCCAGCTGTTTGAGGAAAAGAATGCGTCTTCGGTAGGAACCAATGGGTTTGGAGCTGAGAGCCACAGACAGCAGGGAAGTGTTGAAGCTTTTGGTGGGATTCATTGACAGTCAAAGAAAATACAGAATAACACCACACGTATCTTTTAAATGAAGCACACTCTGCTGACCTACCTACACTCCAGTCCACTTCATGGACAGCGTCTCCATAGATGCCGTGACGGCTCGTTCCTCTGAAGGCTGCTGAAGCAAACATGGCTGTGTGCACTTGTAGGAAGGAGAAAAACAGCAGGAAAGGCCTCGCAGAGTTCCTGTACAAACAGGAAAAACTGCTTAATTACCAGCATTAAAATAAATATGGTGGAATAAACAATGTGACATTTCAGTGCAGCGTTCACTGCTTTCTGTTATCTGAAGAAACAGATTTTCTCTTGTCTCTAGAAGTGTTTTTTCAGTGCTGTGTGTGTCATAACAAGTACCATGAAACAAGACTGACAGTCTTCTGATCCATGTGGATCAGGCAGGCTGACATGTACCTCTCTATGAAGTCCACTGCCTCATGAGTCATCCTCTGTGTCAGGTTGTCAGATGTGAATGGCTGCTCCACGATTCTGTGGTCCCTCATGAGAACACAGTTGAAGTACGGGATAGCCATGATGAATCCTACGATCAGACCTGTGACCACGACCAGCAGGCACAGCAGGCCCACAATCAGCCGTCTGCGGATGGTGATAAAGCCGCTGTAGTGGAGGAAGGCTGCAGTGACCAGGACAATCCCCAGTGTCCTATATGGTAGGTGTTTATGGATCTGGAACACAGTGCCATGTCCAGGCTGGCAGTCCCTTATGTTGGTCATGGGCGTACCGAAGAAATAGTTAAAGCCGTGGACGCTGGGGTGGTGACAGTGATCGTCACTGGTCTCACAGTTCAGTCCAAGGTGCCATTTTCCTGGGAACAACAGGAAATGACAGAGGAAAGACAGAACAACGCGTGAACACTGAATGTCACGAGAACGTCAGCTTCTTAAGTCCTGCTGGGCGAGCTACAACAAGTGAGCTCCATGTGTCTGCACAAGGGTTGCAAAGGGGTGGAAAGTTTCCGGTAAATTTCTAGAAACGTTCTGGAAACTTTCCATGGGAAGTTAAGCTGGGGAATTTTAGAAATATTCTAAATCTGAAACTCCATGGTAATTATGGAAATTAATGGGAATTTATGGGAATTAACTGGAAATTGGGGGTAATTTAAACAAACTGTATCATATCCAAACATTAATCTAAACATTTAGTTTTGTCATAAGCATGCAGAATGAAACAATACAAAAACATTTCAACTGATTTATTTGTAAGTAGAACTTTATCAAGTTTGAATTATTTTATTGAACAATATTATGTAGTCCACAAGCTCAAATGTGTGTCTTCAATAGTCTCTGTGTGCTCTGGGCTCTAAAGTGTGGTCCAGGTACAGAAATCACCTGTGCAGGAAGGGGGCGTGGCCTCAATAGCCCTGCAGTACGCAGTGTGATATGTGCATGTGATTGAGGAATAGCAGATATTCAAGTGTACCTGCATGAAATCTGGTTGTTTTAGTCAAAAACAACCAAAAAAGTCAAAATATATTTTCTATACAACTATACTTAAGTTCCCTGTTAAGGGCCAACCTTCAATTTAGTAAAGTCCAAGTTTATTCCCATTTATTCCTGTTAATTCCCATGGAAAGTTTCCAACTTTGAAAATTCCCATAATTTTGCATCCCTGGTCTGCACCACCACTGTGTCAACGCAGCGTACATATTCAGATGAATGAGAGCTTTACTCTGCTGCACAGCCATCGTTCCTGTTAGTGACTGTAGCACTGATGTCATTCCTGACTGATTATTTTATCTATAAATATATATTGATATCACAGTATAAGATACAGTTACATAAAAAGTGACAGAAATCTTTAACCCAAGGCCTCCATGTGATTTTAAAGGACTCTAATTTGCTGGAAACACACATTCACTGTATGAACGCAGTTGAAAACCTTTAGCACAGAACAAATATAAAATGTGTAAAATGTGAAGCGAGCACTCTAAAAGAGTCACACTGAACAACGTGTGAAATTAAAGATAATTGCAGCGTACCGATAAGAGCCGTCTCGTAGCCTTGTTGTTTGGCAATCTTAGCGAATGTGACCTCGCGGCTGGGGAGACCTCCGGATGCTGCATTAAATAAAAATACTCCATTTCTGTTGGCACCAGCTACACCTGTTAGAGAGGAAAACATGTGTTAAAGCACATAACACTGTTCATTTTATAGTTTAGTTTGTGTGTACTGTGTCTGTGGACTGACCTCATCTAAATACATTGTGTTAAATAATTCATTCACTAAATAAATGAGCTTTCCACAGGGAGTGGAGTAAAAATCTGTTTCCTGTGACAGTGTTGAACAGCTCTGCTGTCTGTGGACGTCGCCTGCAGGCCGACATTAAGCACCGTGTCAGTCAGTAAAGATCTGTTTCGTGTCTTTGAACTGGCCTGATCGTATCGGGTATCGTCCAGTAAGAAATGCCGCCCTGCTGGGAGTGCACAGGCTCGCTGCAGCGATGTGGTGGGTCAGCTTCACCCCTTCCTGCGCCAGCTGGTCAATATTGGGGGTCCTGCAAATCACAATTCATCAGCACAGGGAAAACTGATCACAGAGTAAACCAGAGTACAAATCAAATCTTTTCCATACACATTTTGGTATATGGTGCAGTAAAAAAAGTAAAGATCTCAGAGAGCCATCTCTGAAGCATCAGGACAGATAACTAGAGGGATGTGTTTTTGTAGTGTGGATGAACTGACCTCTCACCGAGTTCATGACAGCACTGAAAACTATTGATGTCAGTGAGGAAATGACTCTGCATGAAAAGAAACATTCACACCTGCATGGATTCAGCTCTGGGTCACTGTGAGTCAGCACAACAAGCTGCAAACACAACACTGACATAAGATCACACAGTGAAGATGCTAACATGAACCTGTTAGCATGCCACATGTCGACAGCAGTGGTTCCCTTTCTATCATCAAGCAAACTGACTAAGTGGCATATTTTATGGATATTATATTAAATGATATATTATGTTCCATGCTCAACAGTAACAGAACAGAACAGCTGATGAACAGCAGGAAGTTTGTGTTGTGATCGATTGAGATGATTTTAGTCATTTCTTCTCATTGTACTTTTGTCATGCAGGACGAGGCTGTTCAGCGGAGAGAGAGGCTCTAAATATAGTTTGTGTTCAGCTCACTCACATTAGGTTAAATTTAAAATAAATATAAAATAAATCTAGAATTTAAGAATAACAGTTCTGTTTAGTTTTCTTCACAGAAATGAATGAAATGCTCAATATGCAGATCTGTATATTTTTTCTTACACCCAGAGCCATTTCTTGCTATATGCTGACTATGCCGATGCATAGGGCCCGCCAGCCACCAGGGGGCCCCCAAGCTGCAAGTTCAGCCTCAATATATTTTGGGGGGATTAAAAGTATCTGTCTTTATTTGGAGCCAACTCATTTGTTGTGTGAAGCACTTATATGCTTAAAAAAAAAGCATGTAAGCTATTTTTATAGGTTCTAATCAAAGGAGGAGAATACCATTAACAATAGCATCATGACATCTAAATAATAACAGATAATTGCTTTTGCTGATTTCTGTTGATCTCGTGCAGTGGCCTCAAATGTCAGACTTGTGCTTATACATACCACAATCACAGAAAAAGATCCAAAATGGTACTGAAGGGGTTGCAGTGTTACATGTAAATGTTTCTGAAACATCGGTATTATTCTTACTAGTTTTTTTATTGTTTGCACATTAATATGGAGGCTGGTCCATTGTATTTTTATCTTATCTTATCTTTATCTATCTATCTATATCCAAACATTTTTCAGGAAGATGCTGCATCTGTTGCATTTATTAATGTACTGAAGCCGGTTTTCCTCTTAAAATGTAACAGAGTTTGACAAAATAGGGCCCCCAAATAGCATCTTGCATAGGGCCCCCAAACAGCTAGAAACGGCCCTGCTTACACCCCTTAAAATCAAGAAGGCCTTGCAACCCCCCCATGAAGCTTTGGTGACCCCTGCTAGAGGTGAGGACCTGAGACCCTGTGACAGTGAAGTAAACTGCTGCTGTCAGCTAATGTTAGCTCAGTTTGTTAGCTGGGCTGCCCGAACTTTGAGGTGTTTTGGACCACCGGGAACAGGAGGTTATACAAAAATGTTTATTAAAGGGAAAAGAACACTAAAATGTCATCATTGTCCAAAATTATACTTATTATTACATTATTCTCAGAACATTTAATGTCAGCAAAGATGATGTTTTGTGCCAATTCTTCTTCTTTTGAATGGAAAATAAACAAAAAGAGTTGCAGCACTTTTTGCACTGACACTGTACCACATTACTTTCTTTGACCAGCTCACACTCCATGTGAATCATCATCATACCACACACAGCAGTGAAACTACACTCGAGCAGTCCAGCCCCACAGAGACAACAGCAATTTGTTTTACCTCAGTGTTGTGTTGCCGTAGCAGCCCAGGTCTCCAATTCCTAAGTCATCCACCATCAGCAGGACAAAATTAGGCCTGCTGCTTGCCTGAAGATACACACAGCTCACCTCCAGCAGCAGCAGCAGCAGAGAGGATGGCAGCCATGTGAGCTTCATGGTGTCACAGCACAAACACTGGAGGACAAATCACACCAAATGTTCATACACATGTTCTTTTAGCACATCCACATAACCTGGAAAGTCCTACCACTCACTGTTGGTGCTTTTTAAATGTACTTATATCTCCTTTCTAGTCTTCTGACCACTCAAAGCGCTTTTACACTACATATCTCATTCACCCATTCACACACATTCATACACTGATGGCATTAGCTGGCATGCAAGGTGCCAACTGCTCATCAGTTTGAGGAGCTAACCATTCATACACATTCACACACCGATGGCACAGCCTTTAGGAACAGTTTGGGGTTCAGTATCTTGCCCAAGGACACTTCGACATGCAGACTGGAGGAGCCGGGGATCTAACCGCCGATCATCTGATTAGTGGACGACCTGCTCCACAGCACCACAGCCGAACACACTAACCCACTCTCCAGTGCTAGGAGTTACTTTACTGAATTGTACTTAGTTAGTTATTCTGAACTTTTTGTGTTACTTGAATGTTTGTAAAACGTTGTACTTTTACTCATCAATAATCCATCAGTATAAACACGTCAGCTCTGAGAGGTGGCAGGCTGCATTACAAATCCATTCACTTTGAAAGAGAACATTTTACTGTGAATGAAACATCCTGCAGGACCTGAACTCATCACAGTATTATACAGTATACAGTACTGCAGCTCATACACACAGACTGTGTGCATATCTGATTAAAGGCAAGTTATATGGCAGCTTAATCATTACACAGACAGTGAGTCGTGTATTATGTTGGATATAAACAGTGTTTCTTACCTTCACAGAGAGCGTTCAGAACAGAGATGGCGCGCTGAGGAGTCACTTCCTGTATTTCTGTCACTGCTGCTTCCCATGAGAGATTCAGAACCAGGACCAGGACCAGGACCAGAGACTCTGTCAGCTCAGAGTCAACAAACCGTGACTCGACACATTTTCATCCCAGACACTAAAATAAACAAAGAAGAACATTGACTCACAGCTGTCTCACCTGACACAGACTAAGACTTAAAGACGAGTCTGAGCCGTCTCTGAGACTGTCTGCTCTCAGGTCAACACTTTACAACGAGGCTAGGAGACCACGCCCACTCAGCAGACAGGAAGTTGAAGTATCGTCTAATAATAATAATCATAATAATCATAATAATATTAATAATGTGATAACGTGTTCTCTTCTCTTCTAAAATGTTTCATGCACTTCTTCTCATGATAAAAATAACTCGAAACAAAGTTTCTCTGTGTTTGTTACATATATATAGAAAGTCGCAAATCTCGCGAAATACGGAACAATACTTCCGGTCGTGAATTTCAAAATAAAACGTGATGGACGTGTTAGACTCTAACGTCCTTTTATCCATCTAATAGACGGATAAAAACACACAAACCTAAAATGTGCTGATCACAAGACAATGACGATGAGCTGCATGGGTGGAGGCGGTGATGGTGCACAATCACCACCACCGTTAGATTGATAAAAGGAGAGAGATCAGAAAAAAAAACAAATCTAATAAAAACCTGATGAATCATAAAAAGGATGCATCAAACCTGAACAGTCATGTAAAGTTTTTATTTTATTTACCTCGACCTCCCCTGTCATCATTACATCATTACAAGTTGTGTGTTAATCCCTGAAGAAAAACTGCAGACATATAAGGCAGACGTGGACTTGAGCTGACTCATGTCAGAGTTTTGATGACTTGACAGAAAATATCAGATAATAGTTGAAAAGACTTGAGACTCGACTTGGAGTTAGCCTTTGACTTGTTTTGAGACATGAGGACTGAATGACTGTGTTCATTTAATGTTTTCAGTTTAAATATTAAATATGAAACATTAATAATGCTGACATTACAAGTGTCTGTGTATCAGTAGCCAATATGTGACGGCACACTGCGAGTGTCATCCATTCATGACAGTGACTGTCACTCAAGCTTCTCTAAATGCTGCCTCATGGTCTCTGGATCAGATCAGATCATCATCATGTGTGTTTGAGTCTAAATGAAGAAATAAATTATTCAACATCAGTGATTCAATTTATTCATATAAAACAGGACACTGCAGGTAAGATTATCTGACTTTCCTTCAGTAAGGACATGATGTGACCTGACTTGCCTACGAAAAAAATGACCGACTTGAGTCACATGTCTGACATGAGGTCTTAAAAGATCCACAGTGAAGGACACTTATGCCCTTTTGGAATTCTATGAAAGTTTATGAATCTGTATAGATTGTTGTTTTTGCTGAGCCTGGAGAACTAAGAGCCCCGCTCTTTATTTACTGGAAGTTCAGCTGTTCAGGTCTCTGTTACATCAGCAGTGTGTTTAGGATGTACAAAATCAATGGCCAAAGTTCACCAATCTTCAACTGTGCAACAGGTCAGAGAAACAGAGACAGAGACAGTCCTGTTGGCACTGGAATGTAGGGAATACAAGAACAATCACACTTTGACACAGTGATGCTCTTTGTGTTAACACTGCTGCTCAGGGTGTGCTTTAGCCTTTGCGATCTGTTATTTCAGCACGTTACTGGCCTGACCCTCCAGAGTTTGATTTCTGGAAGCAACAAGCTCAGAACAAAGTTACATGAAGCAGTTCAGTACATCCATGATTTAATGAAGCACACAAATATAGTCAACCACAGTTTATATAAAGCTTGAGATAAGAAAGAAACAAAGATCATGAGGAGAGTGTAAAATCAGATATGTTCCAGGTTCAGGGTGTGATGAGAGAGAGCTACTCTGCTCTGCTGGCAACCTGCAATTCACAGGTCTGTTTTTCCTGTGTGTTTGCTTCTTTGACTATCTGTTAATAAGGCAGCACAGTGGTGGAGTGGTTGGAACTGTCACTCACAGCAAGAAGCCACCAGCCAGCTGGGTTCTTCCTGTGCAAAGTTAGCATCAGATTAGATGACTGTAACTCTTTAGATTCCTGCCTGACCCAGCACAACTAATGCTTCATCATCTTTACGTTGATTACCTGTACGTTCCAGAGATTTTGGCTCCTGACTCAATTTCCAACTTGCTAATCCCACACGAGCACTAAGTGCAGCCCCCAGCCTGAGATCCTCAGGTTGAGATTAAAAATCAGATGAAACCTGACCCAAACATAAAGTAGAGTAGTTTGTGGTAATTGCAAAAATCATTTAAATCATTTATATAATCTATGTTCCTCTGTCGTTAAATGTGTGATATTTTCCTCTGCCCTTCATGTCACACAGCAATCAGAAACTTGTAAACTGCTGTAGCTTTTCAAACTCATCGCCTAATTCATGGTCAAACAGCCTCAACATGTTTTCAATCCACACAAATGGCAGATGTCCTTGCTTTTCAAATCTCCTTTTTAAATCCATCTGATGCCTCTTTTTAATGCACCTGATGTGTTCTGGTGAATTGAATGTAGAGAAATACTGGCATCTGTTGTTTGGGCCCAACATTGCAGAATCTACGTCTGAGCAGAGAATCTCAATCTTCAAGGAAAATGAAGAAAACAAGATTTGAGTTCAGGTCGCAAAATGTTTGAAAGTAACTTTAAGGGCTTGTTTCTATTTCTTTAAACCAATCACAATCATGTTGGGTGGCAGTAAACCCAGGATGCTGCGACGGTGTCCTGGCAATGTCATGTCACATGATAGCAGAAGCAGAGGAAAATTCCGATTCAAGTAGTCGCTAAATGGCAGACTTATACCCACAGTCAATCAACAGTTTTATCAGGCTGCTCCAATAAGTCTCTTAGGACTTTGCAGCTAATTCAGAATGCTGCTGCACGTGTTCTGACAGGAACCAAGATCAGAGATCACATCTCTCCCATTTTGGCTTCCTTGCATTGGCTACCTGTTAAATCTAGAATAGAATTCATTCAGTTCACTCATGTCTCATTAATGCATGTTAATAACGTATGGTCTAGACCTGCTCTGTATGGAAAGTGTCATGAGATAACTTTTGTTATGATTTGGCACTATATAAATAAAATTGAATTGAATAGAATAGATGTGTCTGTCTTAGATTTGAAAATTCAGTTTCAGCAAACATTTCATTCAAACATTTGAACTGACTGTTGAAGTCAGTTGCATACAACCAAGTTCTGCACTGACGTATGCCTCTGAGATCACAGCCCCAGGAGCTGAAGCTCAATATACTGTTCTTCAGAGGGAGGAAGAATCTTTGTTATATCCGAGTGTGTATTCAGATACTGCTGCCTGAGTGTATGCATCTGTTTCTTCAATGAGCGCATTGTGACGAGGCTGACCACTTGATAGCTTGCATAATAGAACGTCACCGCTATCCATCTGCCACGAATCCAACCATTAGGCATCGTCATGAGCAGTCGAGTCACATCCCCTGCAGCTCCCACTGGGCATGGCTCTTAAAAACACTGCTCCTTGTGTCTGTACTATCTGATGCATTAAAGTCTTTTTTGTCTTTCAAGGCCTCTTCAAAGACCGCTTCATTGTCAGCCTTCTCTGACACAAAGGCTGGAGAACACAGCCTCCTGCAGGTTGAGTTACTTGAACACCGGAGGGACCTAAGAGAAGACTCAGGCACCGATAAGAGCCATTTGTTGCGAAGTGCTTTGAATTAAAACAGCACTACGGGCGACAGGGCATGTTGGTGGACTCAAACAGCAACAAAATGTGACAAAGTTTATGAAGAGATGCCAGTAAAATGCACTCACTGGACAGGAATCATGACAACATCACTACAACAGACAGTCAGATTAGGCAACAGGTTCAACAGTTATCTAACGTGTTATCTAATCTGTCTACCAAATTATCTAAACCACTTGAACCTGAACCTTTGCTAATGTCAAAAAAGCAGGAGAAAAACTGTGATGGATGTTTGCAGCAGATAGTTGGATCTCGTCCAAAGACGTTGTTTGTCTTACCTGGAGGTTTGTCTGACTGCTCATGTCTCCTTCACCTGGTTGACTTCTTTTTTTTATTGATGTGTCTTTGTGTTCCCAGCAATTATTACAGTGCACTTTTATAACTTCTGATAGAAATGATGGAAACATTTACAAAACAAGACCCAGGTTGTAAGTTAATGCTCTCAGCATTGCAACAAAAATCTTTGCACTTTCAAGCCACATTGTGTAAAAATTGGTATTTTTGTGATTTAGCATCTCCAGTTTTAGAGTTCAATCACTGTGGTAAATATGTTCAGCTGTACTCGAGTATTTGTTCTGATTACATTACTTATGATCAAAAACTAGCGAGTCAACAACTTTGCTAACAGCCAAACATCAACAAGGTCACCAACAGCAGACATAGCAGCCAGCTAATATTACTTACTAGTCCAATAGTCACTCTCTCTTTGTAGGAAATGAGCTGCCATCCATTTTTATTGGTTATGTATAGACATTTGAATATCATCTTCATGGCATTGATATACGATGTGAGTGCAGAGGTAGAGAGAGGTCAGGACCTGTTCTGTAGTCAAATGTAGCACCCAGGAAAATTCTGCGTCCTGTAAATGCTGTGTTTGGAGGTCAGAGTTAAGTTCTACCTGCAGGATGTGCACATCTGTGTACTCAGCTGTAGTAGCAGGTCAAGCGGAGTAGACCTGGATTCACCTTGAGGTCTCCCCCCAGAGTGTTGTTCTCTCTGTACACCATCAAACAGAGGCACCCTAGGGAGCCCGTGGGGTGGCATTCTTAACAGGTGTCCAAATCCTTGCTAATACTGTCAGCACAGAGGAGCAGAAGCTCAACACTGAGCTCCACAGATTCTCCTTGTCTGTGCTCAGTGAGCGTGACCAACAGCTCCAGGTGAGGCTTGGAACAAAAATCAACCGCTAAATGGAGAGCTTTGCCTTGTAGCTCTTTTTTTCAACAGTACAGAGCATCAAAAAATCTCATGCTATATAGGCCCAGAGAAATCTCTGTATAGTAGGCATATATGTGCTTGTAGTGACGTGACTATAAAGATGTGTAAGTCATTCCTCTTTGGTTTCCTTTAATTTGTGCAAATAAACTTGTGGACACTCTTCTCAGCTGCATACAAGTGTGCAGCAAGTGGAGAAACATAGAGCAGAGCAGCAATTAACCAATCATTATCCACGGCAGAGAGGCTGCTGGGAGGTTTCCTCATGGCCATAAAGTGAGCCAAGGGGTACGGTCGAAAAGTCAACCACTACAGTAACCACTATGATAACAAATAGTAACCACTTTTCCTTGACCTGGATGGAAAACGTCTCGAGGTCAAGGAAAGATGTGAAGGAGAGGTCATAAGGAGTTAGGAGAAGACAACCGTGGTATTCAGAGAATCCGACTGCTCTTACACTTAGACTACGTCATCATGTGACGGTGAATGTTATTGACGTGGTCTGTGGTAAAACTACAAAGTTCAGAAAATGGACTACAAAACGCTTCATCTGAGATACTTACTAGATACTCCCCATGTGCTCTTGTTGTTTCATGCAGGAAATATAAATGCGGTGAAAATATGACTTCATTATCAACGTCAGAATTCAAATAATAAATGAATATTGTCCACCTGTCACAGAAGTCAAATGAAGTGTTTGTTACGCTGGTATGGTCGCTCACCCTCCTGTCCACTCATATAGAAACATATTAGCAAGTTATGGCAAAGATATATGATTAATCAGCAACGGTAACTTCATGATGATCTGCAGGACGCTGGATGTCACAGTTACAAACAGTTTTTACTGTGTGTGTGAACGCAGCTCCACAGTCAACAACAGAACACACTTCATGATCAAAGCTGATTTTTCGTCGATTTTTAGTTGCTGCTGCAAGGAATTGTGGGACAGTTTTAAAGTATTACCTCCTTTCCTAAAGGATGGTCCGGTGTATCCTATGCTAAAGGAGATAATAAAGGAAGCATTGAAGCTCCTTTCCTTAACAGTTAGAGAATTCAAGCAGCTCTTATCATGGCGGCTACGTTAATACTCTGGGTCATTTCACTCAGTTAGGAAGGTTCCTAAAGGTTCGACTGTACCCAGTGAAAGGAAACAAACAGGAAACACATAGAGATCAGCCAATCACATTCAATTACTTGGCTAGGTACAGTGGCTCCGCCCACCTATTTCCTTTATCTGTGGAAGTATGTTTAGAAGCACTACATTACTGAAATATTAGTCAGGTTAAAAATACTTCAGTATTCTTCTCAAACTGTTCAGAGTATTAGTTACTTTGTAACTGCTGATGATGATTGCATCATCAACAGCAGAGAGCCTCATGTGTTTGTTTCTCCAAATCTTCACTCACTGGATCACTTCTAACTCCTGCTGCTCTGGTCAGTGTGGTCACCTGTCCAAACCTGCTGTGTGTGCTGCAGTGTTTTTTCTTCACGGTTTTTATTGGACTGCAGAGGGTTGTGTTTCCAGATTACCTCACAGTGCAGAGACACTGAAACCATCTTTGCACTTAACCACAGCCACAGAGCTCCATGCCACACACACTCTGTTTGAATAACCAAATTGGTTAAACGGGCTGAAAGAATGTGGGCAGCGCTTCAGGCCTCCTGTGCAGATGAGAGGTTTGGATATGAGTCAAACTGTAGGCAGTAGCAGTAGTAACATTAAAACTTGTTTCCCTTTATTCACGTTACATGAACAACACTCCAAATGCTTCTAAGTAACTGCTTTAGCAGTGGATTGTGTTCCACAGCTCCCAGTGAGCCCAGCGTAAACACCAGATAAACTTTTAGTGGTCGAGATAATTAGGGTTTAATTAGCAGGGTAATGATATTAAACTCCATCTTCTGCTCTGCTTTAATCAGCAAATCTAACATGCTAACGGTACAAAGTCTGTGTGATCACACTGCACAACTTTGTTGCTGAACTATTTAATGAAGGAAGCCACTAAAACAATTTACTTAAGCACTCTACTGTATAAATTCTTATTTCACACTTGTCTACTGTCGTGACTTTTCCATGGCTGCTGATGTCGGTCTGTGGATGCTTGAAAAGAAAAGAGCCGCAACTCATCTTGACTTGAATAGTTAGGACTTTATTCAAAGAAACAAGTGAGTTTGGGATGCATCCCTTGATCAAAAAAATAATTCAACTCTTCATGCCGAATGTTCCAAATTATTCTACATTGTTCCAAATTCTTCCAAATTGTTCTACATTGTTGTACTCCTCTTCTCCTGGGCTAGGTCTTATATTCACAGGAGAAACATGAATAAACATTCTTAAAACTGACCATTTAAGGAACCAACTTCCGTCATTATCTTTCGTGACTTACTCCTCAGCCTCCCGGGGAAAGTTTATTCCAGGGTACTGGAGAGGAGAGTCCGGCCGATAGTCGAACCTCGGATTCAGGAGGAACAATGCGTTTTTCGTCCTGGCCGTGGAACACTGGACCAGCTCTATACCCTCCACAGGGTGCTCGAGGGTTCATGGGAGTTTGCCCAACCAGTCCACATGTATTTTGTGGACTTGGAGAAGGCTTTCGACCGTGTCCCTCGTGGCATTCTGTGGGAGGTGCTCCGGGAGTATGGGGTCGGAGGCCCATTGCTAAGGGCCGTGCGGTCCCTGTACGACCGGAGCAGGAGTTTGGTTCGCATTGCCGGCAGTAAGTCAGACCTTTTCCCTGTGCATGTTGGACTCCGGCAGGGCTGCCCTTTGTCACCGGTTCTGTTCATTATTTTTATGGACAGATGGCAAATGGCCGGAGGGGGTCCGGTTCGGGAACAACTGGATTTTGTGGTGTGTGGTCTTGTTGGCTCCTTCGAGCCAGGACCTCCAGCATGTACTGGGGCGGTTTGCAGCCGAGTGTGAAGCAGCTGGGATGAGAATCAGCACCTCTAAGTCCGAGGCCATGGTTCTCGACCGGAAAAAGGTGGCTTGTCCCCTCCGGGTCGGTGGAGAGCTCCTGCCTCAGGTGGAGGAGTTTAAGTATCTCGGGGTCTTGTTCACGAATGAGGGAAGGATGGAACGTGAGATTGCCAGGCGGATCGGTGCAGCGGCCGGAGTAATGTGGTCGTTGTATCGATCCGTCGTGGTGAAGAAGGAGCTGAGCCGAAAGGCAAAGCTCTCGATTTACCGGTCAATCTACGTTCCTACCCTCATCTATGGTCGTGAACTTTGGGTCATGACCAAAAGAACAAGATCCCGGATACAAGCGGCTGAAATGAGTTTTCTCCGCAGGGTGGCGGGGCGCTCCCTTAGAGATAGGGTGAGGAGCTCTGTCACCCGGGAGGAGCTCGAAGTAGAGCCGCTGCTCCTCCACATCGAGAGGAGCCAGCTGAGGTGGCTCGGGCATCTGTATCGGATGCCCCCTGGGGAGGTGTTCGGGCATGTCCCACCAGGAGGAGACCCAGAGGAAGACCCAGGACACGCTGGGGTGACTATGTCGCTCGGCTGGCCTGGGAACGCCTTGGGATCCTTCCGGAAGAGCTGGAAGAAGTGTCCTGTGAGAGGGAGGTCTGGGCGTCCCTGCTCAGGCTGCTGCCCCCGCGACCCAGCCCCGGATAAGCGGGAGAAAATGGATGGATGGATGGATGGACTTACTTTGCCATGTCTGTTTTACCTCTCAGAAAGATATGTCAAAAGGTCATGAGACAGAACCGCTTAGAGAGAGAAAGGCATAAAGTTCAGCAAAACGTCCTGCCACTTCTCCAAGAGAGGTCATAAATACTATTGTATGTTTATTCTTCATGCAGACAAAAATCATAAAAACTATAGAATGTTTATCTTCACACAGAGGGAGAGGTCTTTGCAAGTTATTTCAAGTATGCACTTCCTATGCACTCCATATTCAGCTGTAATCGTAGGGGAGATCAATGAAATACTATAGAAGGCCTACTGTATAAGAAAATACACTACACTACATATATAACATTTTCAGTTTATACAGTAAATGTTTGAGTCTGTAAAGGAAAATGCAGACACTGCTGTTTTATTGAACAGCCTAATATTCATTTTTCTTCATGTTTTGATTTGGAACAGAATGAGCAGTGTTCTCAATGCATGGTGTATGGAAATAAAAGCTCTTATAAGGATTTTGAACTTTACTCACTTTTTTTCAAACACACTGCTATTATTTTAAACATAACTGTATACATGCATATTATATGCAGTAGTAGGGGTGAGGGTACACAGAGTCATGGTTCGGTTCATTTGCATTACATTAGGAATGTCTAATTCTATATTTGTTCTGTCTGATCTTCACAGGTCAGAAACATCATTAGTTAGTAACTCATGCCACATTATTGAAGCTGTTTATAATCCACCTCTTTTATTTATTAAAAGTTTTTCCAGATACTCTGAGCATGCACTGAAGTGTGATTATCCAGATAGCTGTCAAGAATTGTGCATTGATCTCTTTTTCTTTGTTTTATTGACAGCACTGTGGATGGGAATGAAGCTCTGGAGGTAAATGTGAGGGTGCTGCTGTGTCACCAGCAGGGAGCAGTGTTGTTAAGCAATCCCAAAGGGCATTTAGAGCATCAGTCAGGAGGTCAGGATGCAGCCTGTGTAATGTCCCCCCACCTGAAATAGAGGCTGCTCCTGAGTGTGCGGTTTGTACACCGCTTTCATTAAAAAGTCAAATGTGTTTTCAGCCTTCAGTGAACAAACTGACCTTTAATCATTCTTCTCTGTTCTTGGATTTTGACTTGGATGGATGATTCCAATTTGTTAAACGGACAGCCACTGTTTGTTTGCTCCTCTCATCGGCTTCTCTTACATCGGCAGAGTTGTCATGTTAAATGTTCTGACATGTGGAAGAAAAGTGTGGATACACACAGAGCCAAAGTCAGAGTCTGATGTGTGTTAACATTCACACACAGCCGTACTGAGAGATGATATGTTTAAAGACAGTGCTGAGGTTCATGCAGAGCAGTCTGAAATGAAGCTGATCTCTGACATCCCAGTTTCATCCACTCACACCGCTGCTCACTGTCCATTTATTATTAAGTGTGCTGCTTGTAATTTGATCTCACTGCTATCAGCCTCACTGTTCACTCTACTACAACTCTCACAGCTGTTTTAAGTTACAGCTACTGTTATACTACCTCATCATTTCCTGTTGCCCCTTCACTTTAAAACTAACTAATAAAATAATATTTTTATTACATTTATGAAACAGAATTATTTATCACAGATCTTTCTGGTCATATTTCATCAGTTGATTAGTTTTAAAGGAGCAGTGTGGAAAATATAGTGTCATCCAGTGGTTACAACCCCCTCACTTCACCCTCTTCTTCCTAGCATGAAGGAGAAACTACTAGGAGAAACATGAAAGTCCCTATAGACCCAGTTTAGTTTGTCTGTTCAGGCTATTCTAAAGGTTCATTCTAGCAAAAAACAACAACAAAACGCAGAATTATAAATTATTTTCTGTTAAGAGAGCCTTCTAAATTTGAAACACTGGACATTTAAATGTTGCAGGGAGTGATGGAACATCAGTTTAACAGCAAAAACTGTCCAGAGATAGCCGAGTATGTAAATATGTTCATAAAGTCACCCTCAGGCTTTGAGCTAGTGAGAGTGAAGAGAGAGGAGTCCATATGTGTGAACAGCCCATTAGATGAAGAGCTGCAGGCGACGTGCTACACCTCCAACTCCTCCAACTACTCCTACTGATTGTGACCTCTTTATTAAAACAGTGTGAGTTTGGCTGCACTGTAAAAAAAAAAGACAAACCAGCTGCACTGTTGTTTTGTGTCACTAAATCTGGAGGATTATCACTTCAGAGAATGTCCGATGACATCACAATAATATCTTACAGAGCAGTCAGTCAGACTTTGTTGGAGTAATGTGACTGTGTTCTCAGATCTCAGCAGTTAAATTGGTGTATATGTTGTTATTACTGATGGAAATGATGGACTGAACTATTCAAATGAGGCCCAAGTTGTAAAACTAAAATGTAATGAAAATGTTCTTTCAGGTTCAAACACCTGCTGGGTGAGAAAACAACCCTGTCATAGCAGTAATGTTACAGATTTACACATTATGATGCTAATATGAGTCCAATAACACTGAGAACATCTACTCTGTGTGCGCTGTGTTTTACTGATGGATAAGAACAACCAACAGGTTCTGAACATTTTACTCTATAAGAACAGAGCGGACGTACATAATGGCTGAAATTAAAATTCTGCTCTTCATTTGATACATTAAACGGAGCAAAAGCTACAAACGTGATGCATGAATTTGTTGTTTTTTTGCTTTGTGGAGGGGTCTGAACCACAGCAGATGGCTGATGGCTTTGATTTCCCTCACAGCTATATCAAACACTCTATAAAACCCAACTGGAATTATGAGACAGCATTCCTGCAGAGATTGTGGTATGAGTCGTACGTCGCTGTGAAGTTAGACTGATATATATTTCATGAGAAACTCATATTTTCAGGGTGATATCCGAGGCCATACTGTGGTTTTTGGTGGGGGGGGGGGTTCTTTTGCTTCTCCATTGCTGAACTGAGAGCACCCCACACTCGCTGTCTCTCTCTCTCTCACACACACACACACACACTCACACACACACACTCCAGGTCAGGGCCATGAAAGGCATCTGCAGCCCGCGGCAGTTTGGGAGAGCTCGCCTGCATGTGACTGACTCTGACGGCAGAATTAGGGCAGAGCGTGCATGTGACAGCGGGGAGATGCAGATGTATGTGCATGTGAGTCAATACGGCACTGCAGTAACACACAAACAAAACAAAACAAAAAAATAAATAAAAGAGACTTAATCAAAACTCCTGGCCCTCTGGGTTTTCAGTCATGCAGAGAGAAACAGTTTGAGCTCTGTCTTACAAAGAAACTTCAGTGCAAAGCAAAGATCTAATAAGACTGAAACTATTTCTTTGACTTAGAAATAAAGTCAATCTTCAAAACAGTTTGTTCTCTCCGACCGTGCTCATCGTGCTTATTTGCATTGAATTCAGTTTTGTATCAGCGTGTATTTGTTGATTGCAGAGATCACAGGAGACAGCCAGAATCACACTAATTAGATGGATGTTCAGCGCTGGCGTTCCCACTGGTTCCACATGTTGCTTTCATTTGGCTGTGGGAAGGACGTGCAAAGGTTAGGAGCTTTCATTTAGAGGCTCGGCTCTCCAGCCAACACTGATGGAGCTCGGCGTCTGCACTCAATTTTCACCATCTAACCAGCTTTACAGTGAAAGTGGTAAGCCTGCAACACATCACTTCCTGTGCAGCCAGGGGCCATTTTAAACTGCTCCACATCAGCTGGCAGAGTGAAGTTTACGAGTGGCATCACAGATGTGTTTTGTTGAGGAAAGAAGTGACGCCATCAAAGCTTTCCATTTCATCTATTCAAGAACCCATTTACAATAAATATTGTGTCCGTGCAGTAACAGTAAAACTTCCTTGTTGGTTTGTTGGTTGAGATCAGGGACAGATGACTGACTTCAGTTCCTCAAACATGATGTCAGATTGTTTTCTGTTAGAGGTATATAAGAATATTTTATTTTTTTATCAGATCTGTAAGGTTAAACAACAATTCACTCAAAAATATCTCAAACTTAATTTTAAAGGTGGTCACAGTTGCCCAGAGTTCTAATTTGATATGGGCCGAATACTACACTCAACAACTGGCCCACATCTTGTCTGCCAGAGTCAAGACAGTGCCACCTTTGCCACACCTGGGCCATGTTCGGTTCATATGCCTTATGCCAGTGCCGACTGAATGCCACCTGTGCCAGCTTCATGCCAAATCTGGGCCAAATGTCAATGCTATGTGGGAAGTGACCCGGGGAACATCATTGATCTTCACAAAAGATGTGATCAGGATCAAGAGTTAATTGACATTCATTCATTTTTAAAAAGTGCATTTAATGTTAAGCTACTCTTTAAAGGTCTGGTGTATAGAATTTTGTAGCATATAGCGGTATAATCGCTGCTTTACAATCTCCTCACAGCACCCTCACCTTCCTAATGTAAAGGAGAAATAACACTTTAAGGCCTTGTCTAGAGTCACTATTTAGTTTGTCTGTTCAGGGCTACTGTAGAAACAGTGTTTCAACATGGCAGCCTCCATGAAGGAGGACCCGCTCCCACTGTAGATATAAAAGGAGAATTTTTAAATAAAAAGATTCTATTTTCAGGTGATTATACATGCATGAAAACATAGTAATGAATATTATATTCCAGGACTGACTTATTCTGAAAATAAAGGCTGAAATAAAGGCTCTGGAGCAGCGCTGACAGGTTGGATTGCTGTCAGCTAACACAGGTGACAGTTCCAGACATCATTTAAAACATCATTGAAAAGTTTGATTAATGGCTTGTGAGCTTTTCAAAATAGATGCTACGATCAGATTTGAGTGACAAACTCATGGATTCATGCTGTGCATGGAAGGAGAGATGGAACAAAGACTTTTTGTATTTGTTGTTGGCAGGTTGTGAATGTGCAGCACCCCATCAGCCACAAAGCAGAATGTCAGCAAGTTTAAATATCTGAAATGAGCAAATCCATGTTTTGTATGTATGAAATTAACCCGCAAAAGTGAATTTATTTTGTGTTAAAAAACTGGAGCTGCCCCAGTCATGCAATACACACAGATGAACACTAGCCCCTGATCCAAGTCATTGTGTATAGAAAGGTACAGAAGGAAAGCACTAAAACAAAAGAATGGGATTCATGAGTGATCGGCTGATTAGCCAATCAAGAGTCCACAAGAGGGAGGCGGTCCCTGTTTTCTTCAGTAATTGTATCTTTTTATTAAAGAAGCAGAGATTTTTAGTCACTCTGTTCTTTTAATGTTTAAGTTATCAGTATATCAGTATGAGACACTGCATATAGCAATATGGCTAATCTGTAGGCCTCTTCTTATATGCACTGCTGCATTTCTGTAACTATCACAGAGCCAGTAGGTGTTTCATTCATGAAAAACAGGAATAAATGGGCATTCAGCATTTATGTTGAACTGAATTTAACACCATTTATGTATTTCTGCAAACATAACAAGCAACACAGCAAGAAGGTTCCTGGTTTGAACCTCGGCTGGGGCCTTTCTGTGTGGAGTTTGCATGTTCTCCTCGTGTCTGCGTGGGTTTTCTCCTGGTACTCTGGCTTCCTCCCACAGTCCAAAGACATGCACTTAATACATTCATTGGTTAATTGGTGGCCATAGGTGTGAAT
The DNA here is from genome assembly GCA_946959425.1 of Argyrosomus regius. NCBI lineage: Eukaryota > Metazoa > Chordata > Actinopteri > Sciaenidae > Argyrosomus > Argyrosomus regius. The sequence continues at coordinate 14,369,907 of OX336905.1, forward strand.
GTGAGTATGAATGGTTGTTTGTCTCTATGCACCCTGCGATAAGCTGGTGACTTGTCCAGGGTGTACCCCGCCTCTCACCCAAAGTCAGCTGCTACAGGCTCCACACCATGACCCTGATGAGGATAAGCAGTTACATTTGACAAGCTCAAACACAATTGTACTTTAGTAAAACCCCATGTTCATCACGTCATAGCAGTCTCTGCTACATTTCAGAAATCTTCTATATTAAACAGAGAACTGTTTCATCTCCTTTCAGGTTCTTCAGTCCACGCACTGTGTGGGCTGTCCCTTCTTTACTGGATGTAAAATGAATCTCACACCTCAGCGATGTGTTATTTTTTTTGAATTAGCTTGAAGCTCTCTTGAAGACAGAGAAAAAGAGTCTGTTGATCTCAATGTTCACTTGCCCACCGGCCTCTGTGTGTATAAATGGATGCTAAGAGCTCTGAGAAAAAATTCCTTCAGCTCTGATTCAGCTGAACTCTGTGAAACATGTTGACTATGTTCCTCAGAGGGGAGAGAGTGTATATCTGTGTGTGCGTGAGAGAGAGAGAGAGAGAGAGAGAGAGAGAGAGAGAGAGAGAGAGAGAGAGAGAGAGAGTAAAACACAGCCTGAGGACAGGATCAGAAGATATTAACACCTAATGGCGGAAAAAAAAACTTCATCATTTCACTGAGGGTGTGAATTGATGGCTTTGCAGCTTCAATTTGCTGCATGTAAACTGTAAATAATTCATGTTGCACCTCAACATGATCATGAAACTAACTATTCCATCTCACAACAACACTTTCTTCTTTTTTTCTTGACATGGATGCCGTGTGTGCCAAATGTAATGATCCAGGTGTCTGTCAAAACACAGACTGTGTGCTGTGTGGAGTGTGTGTACCGACAGTGGATGTTAAGTAAACAGCCCTGAGTGTGAGGATTTAAGCTCAGTACCACAAAAAGGAAAATGCCCTTTAAACCTGAGTAAAGGCTCGTAGACACCATCAGTACACACAGGTAGACTGCAGAGAAAAGGGTGGTGTAGATTTTTTTTTAGTGCGCCAGAAAAACAACAAACATAGCAAAGATCATTTGTGACTAACAGGAAGTTTATATTATATATATTTATATTAAATTTTGTCAAATCATACACTGTATGTCCTTCCCACAGATTTTACCGTAATAAATACAGTACAACCTTTTCTAATATTACAGTAAAAGGATATTAATACTGTTGATTTCACGTATAATGTTGGTATTTCATTCCATATTTTAAAAGGTCTAAAGATTTTACAATTAAAATTGCCAAACCATGACAGTAATGGACTTAGTGGACCAGTTTTGCTGTATTCCCTTAAAATTCCGTTATAAATAAAGGTTTTGCCATAAAATATGACTGTATGATTTTTTATATTAAAAAACTGGCGGTTGTGGTTGCCAGAATTTTTCCATAATAAACACAGTACAGTATAACCTTTTCTAATATTACAGTAAAAGTATATTAATACTGTTGATTTCACATATAATGTTGGTATTCTTTTCCACATTTTAAAATATCTGGAGATTTTACGGTGAAAACTGCCAAACCATGACAAGACCATAAAATATGGCATTAAATATCACAGTGTTTTACTGTATACTCAACAGTCTCTAATATAAAATGCTACTTTATTCTGTATAAATTCCTTTAAAATGCTGTATGAATAAAGGTTTTGAAATATGACTGTGTTTTATTGTATACAGGAAAAAATCATACTTCGTGGCATATTTTACAGTCTTTTAGTGTCATGGTTTGGCAGTTTTTCACCATAAAATCTACAGAGACTTTTTACAGTGTAGGTGGGAAGTGTTAGAAGTGAAATGGGATTAGGAGGAAGACCTCCAGTGTAATTCTGAAGAAGTGGAATGGGAAGTTCTAGTAGTCAGAATTTCTATTTTAACACTCAACATAAACAAAACAATCTCATTCATAGAATATACTATAACCCTGACAGGCTGCACACAATAAAAGCCCAGCTTTGCCCCATATGTAAGATTTCCATTCAATTTTATTTATATGCCAAATCATAGACATTCATCATACAGAGCAGGTCTCTAGTGTACTCTTTATAACATTATTTACAGAGACCAACAGTTCTGTGGAAAGTGGAACAGGAATGTTGATACGTACAGTATGTTCTGGACCTGTATACATTGAACCTTTATACCCATAACCGTCCCCACAGAACCAAGAGTAACCCTACTGAACGACACATCTGTGATAAAATTCAATGAAAACTAAGTCAGATTTATCTGAACCGCCTCATCACAGCTAACAAATCACCATGCAACGGAAAGACAGACCAATGAATGAGCATCATGTTTGTGTCAGAATGAAAAGATAATGTATAACCTGAAGCATAAACCTGGAGGATTTAAAAAGATTGAAGATGGTTTTAGAACTACAACATAGTAGTATTCAGGGTGTGATCAGGCATCTATGTGCTAATATTTTACATTATTCATACTATGTTATAAAAACCAATACAGACAATGTTGGGGGAAAAGATTGTTTGTGAACCTTTTCAGTTTAAAGTTCTAATCCTTGAGTTGTTACTCCATCACCTGTGTGTTTGGATGATGGTGGCGCTTAAGGGAAGTTTATGCAGTCAACAAGAACATTAAGAATCTTCCTACTGGTGCCATGAATATCAACAAAACATTGGGCATGATATTATTCCCGAGTTGCACTGGGTAAAAGAGTTAAATTAAGCATTTTTCTTTCATATCTGAAATGCAAATATCTCAATCTTTTTACAGTATTTTACAGAGATGTTTTATGAGGATGAACCATACTGACCTTATGGAGTTGACATTTTTGGTTTCAAGTAAAATATCTCACAACTAATAAATGGACGGCTGTGAAATTTGGTACAGATGTTCATAGACTGTAGAGGATCTATGCTAATTATGTAATATCACACAGCAAGTCAGAGTTTTCACTCATCCAGTGAAATCTACTTGACGGATTGGCATGAAATCTGGTACAGAGGTGACTCGTGCAGGATGTGATCCATGAATCAGGTTTAAGATTTAAATTTGTCCACATACCTGCAGAACTAATCACACTCCCATCAGCCACAGCTCTACTTTGTGTTAAGTGCTAATTAGCAAATATTAGCATGCTAAACTAAGAATGGTAACATGACAAACATCAGCTGCTAAACATCGACATGGTATCATTTGTGACAGAGTTTAGCTCTGCACTGCTCAAACACCTCAGCCTCACAGCTGCTAGCGTAGACAGCTCTGACAGTGAAATCATGGTTACATTTGATGATTTAAACACTGAATAGATCTCTGTTGATCAGTGAATGCTGTTTAATTGAGACCATCAGTCTAAATGCTGGAAGTGAATTAAGGTTTTGCCAGTAATGTCTACAGCTGATCATTAAGCACTGAGGACACGTCATATATCAATACACAGTCCACGTGCGAGCACAGCTGATGTACGGTGTTAGCAGTGTGTCAGAAATATCAGTAACTCCTAATCATCCTCCATCAGCAGCATGTGGAGGAGCCGGTGAGCTTTTAATCAGTGACTAAGAGACAACAATAACATGGCTTGGCACGTTTGGCTTTTTAGATTTGATGGAAATTGTATCAGTCATGACGCGAGCTGATGAAATCCGTACCGCCAGTGACGTGAGCCAGCTCAGACGCTCTAATCCCCCAAATACGGCGTGAGTAAGGCTAAATGAAGCAGACAGTTTGTAATTCACAGACCTACAGGAGAACACAGGAGAACCTGGGAAACGAGGGCAGCTGTCTCTTCCCTCCTGACACTTCTGATGCATTCACAACAGCACAGGGCTGTCTGTGTTTTATCAGTGACGAGGCCTGTGTGCAAACACATGGAGGCGCAGGATTGAGCTCAGTGTGACAGCATGGCAGGTTACTGCTTTATCTGCATGAAAGGATTTGATTTCCACAGAAGGTTTGCTTGATTATTCATTATCTTTTAAAAACATGATGTTATTTTCATCCATTTTGCTCATCACGTTACGGGCACACATAATTGATTCAAAGCATTTCAGGACTCCAGTCAGGACTCAGCGCTCCACTGAAGACAACACAGAAACACAAGGTGAGATTTATGAAATGACACGTGGACTCTGGTGTCATATTTTTTCAGTCAGTGATTCATCCATCCGTCCATTTTCTGCACCCACCTATCCCAGCATGCACTGGGCCAAATGTAACCCTAACCCTAACACTATCATGTAGGGGACTCGTTCTATTTTCATCCATGTGAACAGAAGATTAAAGTGAAGAGTAAAATAACATCCAATCTAGCATTAGGACGGAATAAAGGAGCAGTGAGGGGACAGACTCATGATAATCTTATGATATTAATATGAAGGAATGAATGAAGTAAACACTAATAACCTGCTGCTAACACTCTGACTGCTCCTCTCTAACGGACCAGGAAACTTTGATTTCACATTGATTAGACTGGACAGGTTTGATTTTGGACTGATTTGCCCTTCTGCACACATATTAGTTTTTTTACTCTGTGACAGCTGCCAAGCTTTACAGAAAAGTCTTTAAGGATTATGAAAATACATTTAAAAAATACCTACAAACACTGAATTCAAATTGAATCACCAGAAGTTTATCTAACAGAAAACGAGAGACCGACATCAACAAATGTTAACACATGAGGAGCCCAAAATGTGTGAGGGCCTGTGAAGACAAGTTTTGGGCACAAACTTGCCCATGTGAGGAGGAAGACAGTGGGCCAAAAATAATTGTGGTATTTGGCAGCGTTCATCTGTCATCATCCACATCACCTTCATGGCTGAAGGGAGCACTTTTTCCGCTGGATTCGTGTTGGTTGGTCAGTGTTTCATGAAAAAGAACAAACAGTGCTACTCTTCCTGTAACACTGTAGCTCTTTGGAGCTTTTTCAAAGGGCAGTGACTGCAGTCGAAATCAGCCTGAGAAGGATCGATTTCAGCGTGAGCCTCCTTTGTGAGGCCTCTTCCCTCTTTCTTACCGCTGGTTAGTAATTCTGTGGATCCCAGTGGACCTGAAGCCGTGTTGGATCAGCCACGGAACACAAATCAGCATTAGGAAAAACTGCCAGACAGCACTTCTTCAAAGACCCCATCATTTGGATCTTGGGGGGATTACTGCACGCAACCGTGGTGTGTTTTTACGTGTGTGTGTGTACACACATGTGATTGCACTCCTCTTTGTATGTGATCCGCACACTCCTAGCTATTTTTCACAGTCCATCTGCTTAACACTTCAGCCAGTGTGGAGGAAGCAGCTGGTGAGGAGGATGGGAAATGAAGAATTGAGTGTCACCATTTATTTAAGTTAGCATCTCTTCAGAGCTTCTCTTTATGTACAGTGAGGGCGAGTTTGAAAGCCAACAAGGGCGTGAAACATTTTCTACTTTATCACTTTTCTAAAATAAACAAGCCAACTTTGAATGAAATGACACAAGATTTGTAATTTAATGAAAAACCCCTCAGATTGGATCATTTGATATCATTTCAAGGGTGACAAAATGTGACTCTGGAATATGCTGTCTCCTAGGAGACCAGGTAATGCAGGGGAATCAATAGCCATCATCTAATGAATAGGCTACAACAACACTGGCCTTCGTTTATGTGAGGTGAAATGCACAGATCAATGAATCCAAGGTTGTAATCAGTGCTGTGGCTCACTCTGCTGACCAAGGCCTCACACAATGACCGGAGGCTGCTCAGGTCGAGGCGTGCTCAGCTCTTTGTTCCAGCTCTGAACAAAAGCTGTTCCCGCTCTGCGTCACCTGGAGGACGTGATGATGACGAGGAGAAGTTTGTCTCTGCAGCCACTCAGCTCTCGGAGTTTTCCACAGCAGTGGTGTATTGATGAAAGGTGAATGCAGGCTGACAGAGGTCGACATTCATTCACAGTGTGTTACCTTGAGCCCAAACACTGCACTGCCAATGCCTCTGGTTTCTATTATATATCAGTGTGGGCCTTATTATTAAGCCGGTGTATGCACTGTAATGGGTGAGTCATTTCTGCATCTAACTTCTGATCTCAGTCTCTTTTTACCGCTGACAGCTGAGTTAATCATCTCAGACAGTGCAGGCTATTTCACAACAACAGGAGGGAACGACTGGAAGTTGTCATTTTATTCTTTATTTCTGATATCTGACTGGACATATCAGCTCCCTCTGGTCTGGAACACCCTGAAAGTAAAACATTTACCAAAATACATGTAGAGCTGCACTAATAAACTATGAATCAACCGACTATGACTATTACTGACCAATAAGAAAGTTATCATTAACTCTGCAGTTCACTTCAGCTGTTTTTTAGCCTCTTTTAGCACACTGCTTTACCTGTCATGCAGTGAGTTCTGACAAACCCGCTGTACACTACAGCAGACAAGTTAGTGACTAGCTGGTAAACATTGTGGAACACTTAGCAAAGAGTCACAACTCCAGATGAATGTTAAAGCTGCTCTGTACCTGCTGGATGTACTCATAAATGAACACATTTAATAAGAACGTATTTGCCATAACAACATTTAAATTAGCGCAAGAGCAACGCTAGCTGCTAACTATGCTGAATGTACCATAAACACAGGCAAATGAACAAATCATCATTAAGGAGTCAGAACCACTGCTGTGGAACCATGGTGATGGCAGTAAGAAAGAAACCCATGAGGAGTTTGTATAATTCAAATTTAATTCAAATTTTATTTGTATAGCCCAAAGTCGCAAAATACATTTTGCCTCGGAGGGCTTCACAGTCTGTACAGGGAGTGACACCCTCTGTCCTTAGACCCTCGGTTCGAGTGAGGAAAAACTTGCCCACAAAAAACCCTTTTAACAGGGAAAAAAGTGGAAGAAACCTCAGGAAGAGCCACAGAGGAGGGATCCCTCTCCCAGGACGGACAGACGTGCAGTAGATGTCACGTGTACAGTCAACAAGTCAACAGAAACATTTTGTGTAATTACAATGAAAAATGACAATGGATTACAATGAATGATAAAATGATTACAGTAGCAGTGGAACCTGTGATAGAGATAGAGAGACACAGATGCACAGCAGCAGCAAATCATTAACTAAGTTACTATAAACTGTAATGGAGATCTGGTAACATTAATGACAGTAATAATATATGTAGTGGACGTCATGCAGGACCACAGCAGCAGTCACGATCCACGAGAACCTGCTGGACGAAAGAGCACAGAAACTCCGGGGAAGAAGTTTAGTTAGTAAGATGCATTAATGTACATGTATGACAGACATGTATGTTTACAGATGGTGGTGGTGATGGTGAGAGAGAGAGAGAGAGAGAGAGAGAGAGAGAGAGAGAGAGAGAGAGAGAGAGAGAGAGGGTTTTCAGTAAAGGGAGATGTGACTGCATCTTCAACCAATACCATGCCTGGCTAGGCATAACCCTGAAAGGAGGAGTCCCCCCGGCAGTATAGTCCTATAGCAGCATAACTAAGGGATGACCTGAGCCAGCCCTAACTATAAGCTCTATCAAAAAGGAAAGTCTTAAGTTTACTCTTAAAAGTGTTGACCGTGTCTGCCTCCCGAACCCAAAATGGTAGTTTGTTCCACAGAAGAGGAGCTTGATAGCTGAAAGCTCTGGCTCCCAATCTACTTTTGGAAACTATAGGAACTACAAGGAACCCAGCATTCTGAGAGCGCAGTGTTCTAGAGGGGTAGTAAGGTACTATGAGCTCTTTTAGATATGATGGTGCCTGACCATGAAGAGCTTTGTATGTAAGGAGAAGAATTTTAAATTCTATTCTAGATTTAACAGGTAGCCAATGCAAGGAAGCCAAAATGGGAGAGATGTGATCTCTGATCTTGGTTCCTGTCAGAACACGTGCAGCAGCATTCTGAATTAGCTGCAAAGTCCTAAGAGACTTATTGGAGCAGCCTGATAACAATGAGTTACAATAGTCCAGCCTAGAAGTAACAAATGCGTGGACTAGTTTTTCTGCATCTGCTTGAGATACAATGCGTCTGATTTTGGCAATGTTGCGTAAATGGAAGAATGCAGTCCTTGAAATTTGTTTTATGTGGACATTAAAGGACAAATCCTGATCAAAAACAACTCCAAGATTCTTTGCGGTGGAGCTGGAGGCCAGGGTGATCCCATCTAAGGTAACTAAGTCTCTAGAGAGAGAGTCTCTGATGTTTTTGGGTCCAATTACAAGAACTTCAGTTTTGTCTGAATTTAACATCAGAAAATTGAAGGTCATCCAACTTTTTATATCTTTAAGGCATGCTTAAAAGATATACTTAAAAGAGATACTTTAAAGGTTTTAAAGTTGTAGTTGCAGATTGCAACCCCCTCACTCACTCACCCTCTTGTTCCAAGCGTGAGGGAGGAACTACAGTGGCTGGGAAACATGTGAAAAGCAAAACAAAATGTCCTATCTGGAGTCAGTGTTTAGATTGTCTGTTCTGGGCTACTGTAGAAACATAATGATTCATCAGGTGATTATACTCTAATGAATACAGAGACTTGAACATGTCTGTCATATTCTGTAAAGACCTTTAAGTGAAAAAGATTTAAGGATTTCTGAAAGAAAGAAGAAAGACTCTTTTTTTGTATCGTGTTGGTTCAGCTGCACCTGAAGACAGAAGAACTTTATACTATAACCCAACCTGGGTTCAAACATTGAACAATAATCAGTGTACACACAGACTACACAGGTCTGTCTGGGTATCTAAGTGCTCTTACCTCAGTGTGTTGGGATGTGTGCACAAAGAAACATATAACCAACATGGGAAAGGACTTCACAGGTTAGGACACATTCCATCAAATTAAATTGGAAATTCCATTCATATCTCAAGGTCTTCTTGCTCATTAGGAGAGAATTCAAGAATTCATTCTCGAATATGTGTGTCCTGCTTTTGTCCTTGTAAACTGCTGACACCACTTCTAAATAAGTAAAGACAGACACAGGACGTTAGCACCAAGGCATATAATCAATAAAGGCATGATATGTGGAGCACTAAAATATTCCTCCCAGCGTTACAAGAGCTGGAGCACCATTTTGTATATTGTTATCATTAATTATGGTTGTCCACATGATCACAAAGCACTAAATGAATGCTTTAGAGAGAAAGGAGGGATGTGTGAGTGTCTCCAACAGATGTGTGCGATCAGAGTCATAATCAAAAGAATGCATTTCTAACAAACATATAGACATAAAACATTTCCCGCTCCCTCATGCCAGCCCCAGCTCAGCGTGTCGCAGTTACATTCCAATTCCTTTAAATGCGCGTTTCACACGGTCCATTTCAGGGAAAAAACACATCGCCTTTGATGTTTAACACATCAAAAATCACTTTTTTTTTCTTCAACAACGATTCTTCTCGACCAGGACCAACTTCTGTGAGTGTTCGGAGAGGGGAGGGGGCACGTCTGAACACTGAGCTCACACCATGCATGAGATGTTGTGCAATGTTTGAAAACACCCAGTGGGATCTGCGCCCTCTCTGGTGTACAATCATTTAAGGATGCAGAAAATGAAATACACATTTTCTAAGTAGGTGACCCGAAAAGTTACCGCAAACAATGTGAAACACCCACAAGTCTGGTACTGTTTGTTCATTCATATCTGGCGGCCACATACTGAAGTGAGTAAACTGCCATTATTCTTCATGCAGAACTCTGGAGAGCCTTTATATGCTTGTGTTTAAGTTGTGGTGACTATGGAGAGTATGTTCTCATACACATTATCACAAATGTATGTTTTTCAAAAAAACATCGCCCTGAACATTGCTGATCAAACGGTTCCACCAAAATAGTTCCTCACCCGGACTGCCTTTGTGTGCACCATGGGTCATAAAAGTGTGTTATGCACACAACTACAATCCTGTCTCTGACACAATCACAATCAACTTGTACATGATAGGATCAATATGTTAGTTTGATGAAACACAGAACATGCAGGATAGTTAGCATCACATGTTACCAACATGCTCTACCACTCCGAGAACCAAATGATGTTGAATGTGAACATTATGATCAGTTCATTAGGACAAGCTAAGCATATATCAGGTCGTCCATGGTTTCCAAAGGGAGCTGCTCACAGAAGCGAAAAGTCACCTCAGACAGATACCTGGTGGCTTTCTCTGTGGTTTCAGTGATGGAGTGACTCCTGTCTTTGCTGCTGTCCACTTCTGAAACTGCCCTGAGAACCTGGTTATGGTGCAAGTGGTAGCAGCCATGGGGCAAGGCTTTTGGGCAAACACTAATGAGACTGAAGGGACCTTCTCTCATCATACAAGGAGTGTGCTAATGTGGCGGAGGTCAACCAGCAAGAGATCCGGAGAAGTGATCTTCTGCTGCAGTGTTTTCCCACTTCATCCAGGCTTCTTGCGGATTGACTTCCACCATCTTGTTGGTCTGTACCTTTGCTACGCCTGCATGCTCCTGAAGATGTTGCACTCCTGCTTTAGCTTTGCTGATCATTAGGCCTAATCTCACCATTGCCACCATCTCAATAAGAGCCTTCTGCATTAACTGTTCCTCTGCCACCTGCAATGCTCTGGCAGCCACTCCATTTCGTGCCTGTGAATACCTCGATGCCTGCTGATGCTACTGCATGGCTTCTCTTGTTTGTGTAAACACAAATTCTTCCAAGAGGCTACTGAAGGGGACCTGTACAGTGTTGGTGGACCTGTACAGGGCAGGACTGCTTAAAGTCCTTGGCAGGAGCTTCTCCAGGGTTTCTAAAATAGACGTAGAACATCATAAAACCCCGGGCAGAACAGCATGCTGGTATATCCAAGCCTTGAAACAACCTTTGGGCTGCAGTCAAAGAGCTTTCCCAGACTCAGATTGGCTGTTCTGTCAATGTTGATATGATGCTTACAGATACTGTAAAGCTGAACTTGTCCAATAGGTTTCTTTTTCTTGGCACAAGGGACCTTGCCTTTGATGGTTTAAAGCTCTTCCTTTCGTAATGATTCCCTTCTCAACCCTCTGCCCCTCTCATGATGTAGACCCAGAACTCTCATCTGGAAGTTGTGTAATAATCCAGATTGAGGTCATTGATGTTGCTGGGAATATGGTGTCTTCAAAGAGCTTCTTTAACCAGCTTGTGCAGAATGAACCCATAGGCATTGGCAAGGTCTGAACACAGGACCTAGGTCTGCTTGGCCCTGGAGCAGAGGTTGATCTTGCTTTGCCTTAATGACTTCCTGGACATCTTTCCAGCTCAGTTTCTTCACGTCGATCTCAGTTGTTGGGGGTGATGATTTTATAAGGGTTTTCTTTTGGCCAAGCTCCTGTTCTCTTGCAGGATCATTTAGGGTGTTGCAAAGAAAGATGTTCTTCCCTTGTCTTCTTTGCCACTCTGCAGAACCTTGTCTGCATCTGCTGTGCATTTTGTATACTGCCAAGTGTCCTTGGGAAAGATACTGAATCCCAAATTGCTCCCGAAGGCTGTGCCATCGGTGTGTGAATGTGTGTAGAAATGGTGTAAAAGCACCTTGAGTGGTCGGGAGGTTAGAAAGGTGCTATACAGGTTTTGGAAATGGAAGTTTGTTCTGTACATGACATCACTATGACATCATCTGGGTTACCTCTCAGACTTGACAAAGCTCTTCTCAACACAGAAGACATTACACAACTGTTTTACAGTTGTTTGACTGTTTTTTATGAGTTGTGCTCGGCATGTCTAGTAAACTGATCTTCCATGTGTAAAATCAGTGAAGGGTTCCATTAAGAAAAAAATACATTGTCATTTCAGGTATTTTGTACATTTCACCTGTACTCTCCCATCACAGCGACTTCACTGTTATAAATAATATCTATTCTAGTCTGCTCTATTCTGCTGTTCTCCTCCCTCCACTGTGGTAAACATATTTAGGCTGTTTGGGGAAAAAACCTTGAAATGGTCATAAATCCTTGGTAAAGATGTTTTTCTACGCTCCAGGCTGAGCTATTCCTTATCTAAATGGACTCCCTGCACTGTGTGTCTGTATGCAGCCTCCTCCGGCAGAATCTCCATCCTCTGTCATGTTGCAGGCAAGTGTTTTCAGAGGATACTTCATCATGCAGAGACACTACATCTGAGCTTCATTATCATATGCAGAACATTAAGGAGACTAAACATAGCTGCTCCTGACACTCTGATATGTGGACCCGAGTACAACAGCAACTATGGACTCTATTCTTTATGTCGATGGAAAGCACAGAAAATGTTTTGTGTGTGAAAGTGTGTGAGGAGTATTAACATGTCTACCTGTACCTTTGACACACACATACACAATGAAAAAGATAATAACTGTGTGAATATGAGGAATGAATCATGATGCAATCAATGCTGAGCTTTGAAAGTTGTGTGTGTGTGTGTAGAAGGGCAGCCATCCGTATTACCACACACTGTATCCCTGGGGGCTCCTTTAAACCTTTTGTTTGTGCACCAACTCAAGAATAATGGAGGTAGAATTAGAGTGCAGATCTATGTTTTCTTATGGCTTTGCTTCTCCCCACAGGAATACTGCCTCAGTTAGACCATCATTATAAATTCTCTCAGCGGACAAAGGTCACCGCCGGATACTGGGGAAAAAATGCTGATGAGGGAGCAGAGAAAAAAAAGATCAAATAATAGAAGATTAAAAACGGCACTGTACACATATTGACATGGAATTTATCTTTAGTTAAAAAACATCTTTGTACAGGGTCTCTAGAGGTTTACAAAAGGCTGAGCACACAAACAGTACAGATATATTATGTTTACAGTAGACACTCGTCCAGACACAAATATACCACAACTAATAAATACAGACAAACATTTTATACAGCATTTACAGAGTACAGGGGAGCTACGTGTCTTTATGAAACAACTCTCATCCAGAAAATCGCTTTTCAGGTTGTAAAATATATCAAAGTACCACTCAATGACACTGACACATTTTGGGTGTTTTCATGCAATTCCATCAAAAGGACTTTTACTTGTACAGCAGGGAATTAGGGCTGGGTATCAAGCCTAAATACTGGGAGTGGAGAGTAAATCCTGTCAGCAGAACAGAGATTTAAAAAACACTAAACTGGCACAAGATGCAGAAGCAGAGCAGCAGCTTTGCTTAATTATTCTTTCATCAGATTGAAATTGTAATTTTCTTAATTTATACTGTATTTTATTAACCCCCCTGTTTTGTTGATGCTGCATTTGCTTCCTCATTGTTTGCGAGGCCACAGACCTCAGTGCTGCATTTGTAAAATATTATCCTCTATTTCAATTAGCTGCAGTTCCATCACTGATTGTTAAAGGTGTTAAAAAACTATTATGAATTATGTTGGCAGCTATACCTTTGCTGTCATTGTAGGCTTAATTTCAGGTTATCTGTTCTCTTTGATACACACATCAAATCTTTATGGATTGGGCTCATACCAATCTCAAACAAGGTCTCAAATATTTCGATGTGTCAATTCTCTGTAGCAGATTGAGAAAACATTAAGTATCAAGTTGGTAAAACAATGCTGAATATAGTTTTTGAGGAGAAGCCTGGCTCTCGAGGACTCCACACATGTTGCTCTTCAGGTCAGTCCATTATCACAAAGTGTCAGTCAAGTTCAGTGCTGTTTTGTGTTTTGATACATTTTGGCTCCAAACTTCAGGTCGTGTATTTAAACAATGTTCTAACCATACCCAGCCCTACAGGTAATGAAAATGCTATCACTAACTGTATCTGCATGCTATCACGATGTACACCCACATACCACGAGAAGTGCTGAGGTTTATCTCAGCTGAGAGTCAAAAGGAAGTACAACTTTACAAGTTGCATCAAACCTCAGTGCTGTGTCAGAGTAATGCAGTAAAGGAACAGGCGTAAGTCTTAGAACACGCTTGATCTTCTATGTTGCTGATTTATTACATTTCATGTTAACTGTGAGACCTCTGTATTGCTAGTGTAAATCAAGGAAACCAGGGTCAATTACTGGCAGCCTGTCAAAGTATTGGTATTGTTTCTGTGATACTGTATATACTAATTCTAACCTTTTTTAAGTCTGTAGTTTGGTTTTTACTGAAAAGCATACAGAAGTATGTGGTTTTGTTGTGTAACACAGTCCAGCAATTATGTTTTTCAAAACTGAAGAGGCCAGTAAAGACTGCCAGTCTGATCAGTGGTGGTTTCATTGATGGAAAAGCTGCAGTATGTGTAACAGCTCCAACAATAACAGCTCATTCTGCCTTCAGATGTTGCAGGGAGAACTTGAAAGGTTTCTAGATGTTGTGGAGAATTTGTCATGATGCCGCTGAGGCTGCACCTGTTAGTTAGTATTATTATTATTATCACTGTTCTGTTGATTCTTGGTCATCCTGAGTTTGGGAGACTTGGTTCATGTGGGCTGATTGGCTGTCTGGGCTCAGTGCATCTCAATCATTGGTTGTTTATGGTGATGCTTCCTCAGCCTGGGTCCTGAATGAGGAGAGACAAGACATTTAAAGTTCATATTTAGGTATCAGTTTATCTTCTGAAATCAATGCACTTCATAAAACTCCTAAACTTGAAATGCAGATCAAAACAGAGGACTTATTTTCATATTTTTAATAATAAAAATAGAATAGAAATAGAATATCAAATAATCAAGTTACAATTTGTTTGGAAACTATAAACAATGACATTTCAATCCTTCTGTCTCGCCTCACACACCCACACATTCTGACTGATCAGACCTCTGCCAGTGCACATTTGCTCACCTTCTTTTCTTTCCACAATTTTTCCTCTGTATTGACTCTCTTATCTGACAGCCATATTCTTGTGTTTGTTTCAGTGATCTATACCTGCTTATCATTTGAAGGGAAGCCTGTCTCACTGGACAGGTGATCAGTCTGTCACAGGGCTGACAGACAATCATTCACACCTACAGACAATTTAGAGGTAAAATCTACAACATTTTCAGGTACCTGTACACACAAGTGTGTTCATTTAAATATGCATAGATCAGACTTTTTTTAGGTTGTGAGATATGGAATGGCTGAGTTTCTGCTCTGTGCAGACTTTTGTTTTTGATCTTTTTATTTTTCTTTTCTCTCATTCATTACTTACTGTGCTTCAAGGTGCTTTGGTGCTCAGGAGTCTGGAAGGTTCGGGTGGTCGCAGGACCTTCTCCCTCTGCTGTGATGACCTGGACCTCCAGCCTGTAGAGGCTGACAGGGTGCAGGCCTGACACCACCAGAACATTAGCATCCTGGGAGAAGAGAAAGGACAAACTGTGAGAGAAGTGGAGGAGAAGGCAGAAGAAAAGTTTAAAATGCTGAAGGTGTGTGAAATTGTGGGGAAGCTGCAGACTAAAGGTTTTGAAAGTGTTTGTCAGCCCAGTGGACCCTGAGATTTGCCTGCAGGGAAAATATAAATCTGACTCAGATATGCATTAAAACTCACAGATATGTTGCACAGAGGACAACTTCACCATGCAGACAATAAATGAGAAAAAGGTATATTTTACTGCTAGTCCTGAAGAAATGCTAAAAAAAAGAAACAAACTGATGGAAGGAAATCTGAGCTGAAAACGTGGAACATTAAATGGAAAAGAAGAAAATGAAAAAGGTAAGAAGGGAAATTAAAAAACACATTTTGTGGATGATTTTCACTTTCATTATAGCTGCTTCATTTAAGCTTTTCCATTTCATGTCTTTCTCACATAAAAAGTTAGCCTGCTTATCTGTAGTGCTGGGGTAATTTAAATAATCATATTTTCTAACATATTTCCCATTTTCAATTATCTTGCATAACAGTGTTTGCTATTAAAGAACAGAGAACTACATCAAAATGAAACTCAAACTCCAGCCTCACACTGACAACACACTAAACAAAGTCTCTAAAAAAATAATAAATAATATATTTGGGTTTTTGATCATTTAATAAATAAACTGTTTAAGTATAGTTTTGGCACTGTTGACCATAAAGTTGGAATAAAATATTTTCACCTCTTCTCATGAAATGATTGTGACAATGTGATTTATTCTTCTCTTGAGTGTATCTTCTCAAAACTTTATTGATCAATCTCTTCCAAACATATCACAGTGACAATTAAACCACAATTATCCTGAAAGAGAGGAAAGTGTCTGAAAACAAAATGATTCCAACTTTATGGATAACAATGTGTGTCCCAACGTCAAGATTTAAATTGTGTTTTAAACTCTTCTTTATGAAGCCAGGAGTGAGATTATGGGGAAACTGTAATTCTTTGTTTCTTTATTTTTTTGTTGGTCTCAAACAAGTCAAATGTAAATAAACAGAACACTTATTGTGCAAGTCTTCAATTGTAAAATCTAAACTCATAACACTTCATTGTACAGGTCTGCAAAATTCTTCAAATTTCTTCAAAATTCCAGCAAGTGTCCTGTTAAAACTGTTATTTAGTAATAATTATAGCTAAAATATGAATTTCCATTCTATTTAAACCTGTTTGTATGTTCTGTTGACCTGCTGTGTACTGACTAAAGGGAATAAAAGACTTTTTTGGATACACTACTTATAATATATACTTACTCTGAAATTACAAAGCTGGAAATTAAAGTGTTACTGTAAACACCTCAAAAGTCAGAGGATGACAGTAACTTCAGTTTCCTGAACAGAAGCCATGTCACTGATTTATGCATATCTTGTGAAGTTGTGTAAACTGTTTTTACTGAACACAGCCAACCAACAACTCCAGATTTAAACCAGCACTGACCGGAGGTAGGATCTGCGACTGGGAGATGAGACTGTGAGGCAGCTTGTTGTTGTTGCTGTGGTGGCTGGTGGGGATGACCTCCGCCCAGGTCACCTGGTAACCAGTCAGCTGTTGGTGGGGTGGGGCCACGGACAAATCCCAGCTAAAGATGGCCGTCATGTTGCCGCCCCGGACCTCAAAGGACGCTGTCAGGTTGGCTGCCTTCACCAGGACCTTCTGAGGGGAGACTGCTGGAGGAAGCACAGCCAGGGGTTAAATGAACACAGGTGCTAGTTCTCATGGTATGTTCATGATCTACATGGGGAGGCTCATAGCAGGCCTGAGGCAGGAGCCAACTGCCAAGGAGTCCCAGAAGGAGCATGAAAAAGACAAACCAGAATATGATAGTTTTTGTGGATTTTTCTTTCCATTTCAACATCATGCTGTTCTACTGTAATTACAAATGTTTCAGCAAGACTGTACGCAAACGATGTGAGGTGAAAAAGTTATTCATTTAACTCAATTATTCAGTAGTCTACAAACAACTACATTTATTTATAGTTTACAAAATGTTCTCTCCTTATTGAGACGTACTGTTGAAATGTCACTGACTGATTTTTTTTTAAATAAGAATAAGATTATATGTTTCACTCCAGCAAAATGAAATATCACCCAAACTCAGTCAGATGACATCTCTTGAATTTATATCTGTGCTTTATTAAAAAATGTGACAGTGTTGGAAAATGATAGGAAACAGTCATTTTAATTGTGGGAACGACGACAGTGTTTAAATGTAGGAGCAGTGTGGAGGATTTAGTGCCATCTAGCGCTGTAGTTGTTGTTTGCAAACCTGTAACCTCTCCTTCAGAGCATGGAGGAGGCCAAAAATGTGCCAAAAAAGCCCATCTAGATTAGTTTGTCCCTTCTGAGCTACTGTAGAAACATGGTGGACCCACGGTGTCTGTAGGTATAAAGAGTTCATCCTAAGATAACAAAAACATAACGATTCTTTATTCAGGTGATTATACACTACTGAAAACAGAGTTATGAAAATTATATTCCATTTCTGTCATATTCTGTAAATAGAGCCCCAAAAATCATAAAGGGTTAACATCATGATATTTGAGTTTCATGAGTTTCAATTTCATTTTGTTTTTTACCATGTAAATTATGTTCATGCTAACTAATTATTCAATATAGATTTGATGTAATAAAGAGTTCAAAACTGACTATTATTGTTGATGCAACTCATTTGTTTTGCTTCTTCATCTAGGCTCTACTCCATTTTTAATCTTACAGATACTTTATATTATTGAGTTTGCTGAAAATACCAAGATGTTCATTATTCTTGAAAATGATTGGGAAATGTTTTCTCTCTCTTTTTTTTTTTCCCAAAGTAGTGTGTACATAGTACAACAGTTTATCGCACACAGGTTATGTTTGAACATACACAAGTAATTATGTGAGTAAAAAGTCAGGGCTGTGGGGGTGAGGTCTCGGGGGAAATCATATTGTGCTCACTGCTTAAGGCTTCATTAAAACCATGTCAGCATAAGAACGAGGAAACTTCAGGTGAAGTTTGGAATACTGCGTTCACACAATCTTCATAATTCATCCTCATTTCAGATAGGTGGAAATTAATCCTATTGTTGTTGCTGTTACATGCTAACATCATGCAATGAAAAAGTGACACCAGATACAAACAGAGTGTAGCTCCTTGTGTTTAAGCAATCACATTTTTAAATGTAAATGAACTGCATTGATTTGCAGACATATTGTTGACATTTCTGTATTGCCATCTGTTCTGAGAGTGGAAAATTATAGCTGTGAGAAATTCATGAAATTACAACTAGGGGACTGATGTGAACATTTTTCATTTACTATGTGATCTGACTCTGGTGAAGCGAGGTTGTTGGCAGCAGTAAAATGTACAATTAAGATAATGAGTAAACAAAACAGAATTTACAAATGTGCTTCACAGCAGGCCTCCAGAAGGACCAGCAAAAGTCTTGAAAGTGACCAGGATTCCAAAAAAATCAAATATTCCATCACTCTGATGTATTTTCAAGCGGACCTGAGCTTCTGTCTCACCTTTGTCTCCGGGACAGGTGATGGGTTTGGGACTTTTGGCCTGGATGCTGGCACAGGATGGAGTGAAGAAGCTGGTGCTTTCTGCCAGAGGATGACTCTTCTTGCTGACTGGCTGCAGAATGACTTTATACTTACAGGAGAACAGCAAGCCCTGCAGGCTGACAAAGTTCTCCTGGATCAGACAAAGACAGAAAATGATCATAAGATCAGTTCTCTACATGCACTTTGTCCTGTAGCTCTTGACATTGACATTTAACCTGCTCATGACGTGAAAAGCAAATTCATTTTTTAAAACAACCCAGGCATGGGTTATGGGTCCCAAAACAGCAGAGAGTCACTTTTCACAGCAAATAAGGCGACAATGATTGTGTTCACTCATCAACAATCAGATTTATAAATATGATCTCTTCTGTCCATAAAGTCCATTACGTGTATTGTCACTGGCATCATATTTACAATGACAATGTTATTTTATTTTGAAAGGTTACCTGTGTGCTGATCTTCTCCATGGGTCTGGTCTGGTTGTGTCCACAATACTCTGGACCCCACTGGATTCTGTAGAACTCAAATGGAGGATCTACACAGACAACAAGAGCTTACATCAGTGTGCTGTAACAGCAGGTCTATAGCCATGAACACAACTTCTTAAAGAAGAATCTGACAGTTACAAAACCTTTTTCTTTCTTTCCCAGCTCACCCAGAGTCAGATAAACGGGTCGATATCAGTTTCACTGACAGACAGACGCCGGTCTTGGACATGTAGCTCCATTAAAAGAGCAACTCTAATAAATCCACGGCGGCCTTATTTAAACATACTGTAACCTCCAACAAGACAAAAATATCTCATCACAGAGATGAGTATGACCACCATCCTCTCCTCTGCGGAGTAAGATGGAAAAAAATTTAAATTTCATTTAACATTAACACAGGTCAACATGTCGACAGCTATCTGAAGCTGAATTCGCTTCTTTTGTCTTTCAGAATTTATCCACTGAAGGTTTACAGTGCAATGTATCCCCACTTCAATTACAGATGGAACTAGAGAATATGAAAGTCCAGTATTTAAACTAAGCACCCCTCCTGATTAATGTTATATCTTCAACAAAAAAGCAAATACTTTTATGTGTATCCATACTGTATGTACTGTACATACCCATGCTGCTCTGCCAGTAGACATGAACCCGGAGCTGTCCGTCCTGGAAGAACGGTGTCCCCACATCCAGAATGTCACCTGCAGGGTTTCCTGGAGCAGCACTGGTGCCTTCAAAACAGACAACATATCATTGAATTATTATAAAACCCTAACCCTAGGTGGAAACTGGCCTATATGCCACAGACCAAGTAAGACCAAGTAAGGATTCATAAACACGGATATTCAAAATGAGAAAGTTTAGGAAAAATATGAGAAAGAAACATAGAGAGCTGAAGTCCTGACATCACTTCCTCCATGCCTTTCCCATGAACATGAGTGCCCTGGGTGCTAACCTAACTCTGGCTAACTCTGGCTGTGCTGTTTCACCATGAATGCATGAAGACTTTGTGGATGCTGCACAGCTGGTGCCCTTCTTATTTATCAAACAGCCTGAGATGACTGCTGTTCCAAGTTCATCATTTTAATGAAGAATAAATCAAAAATGAAATGGCAATGGTTCTTCCATTGAACAGGTCAAGAAAAGAAAAAGTCTCTGTATTGTTAAACTTTTTCACCTTGAGTCCTCCTGACCAACAGATCAGCTCGTAGAGAAGTGGGCACCAACAAATAACCTCCATCATTATATAATGACGTATTCATTCAAACACAGATTTTTTTTCATCATGTCAGCCTGTAGCTTTGAAAGGAACACCTTGACATTTTGAATCAGAGTTAAAAGGTTTTTCTGCTCCGCCATGCTGATAAGTTTGAGTGTGGAACGTTAAGGTTGTGTCTGGGTGGAGTGAGGCTCTGAGATATGGAGGATCAAAGATTTAACATCCCAGTGGGAGAAAGTCTTTAAGATCTTTAAACCCCAAAGGTTCTTTTTTTTAAAAAAAGAAAGCACCATGAAAGTGTAAAATAAAATTCAGAGATCATCCAGATGCATTTTCAAAACCAAGAGGAAACGTTTAGTGCAGCAATGCTGACCCTTCAACATGCTGGATTAAAGAAAGTTTGAGGAGACGTATTGAGCCTTTTCTGTTACTGCACATCATGACGAGGTCATCAGGCTGAGATTCCAAATGCCAAAGTCTCCTCTTTGATTATGTAGAAGTGTAGACTTACTGCGCTGTGTGCTGAAGTGGAGGATGGCTCGGGGTCCTTTGAGCGGAGTTTGTCCCCAGTAGGACACAGCCTGGACCTCCACACTGTAGCTCCTGTTAGACCGCATGCTGTCCAGCTCCACCTGGCTCTGCACACACACACAAAGGCACAGGTGAACAGGCACACAAATACACTAAGGAAAGATGACTGAACAGAAAATAAGAGTCAAGCTTTTCATAAAATGTCTCATTCTCATGTCTGAAATCATTGCTGACCTCTTGCATTCCAGTTTTCTTGCAGCAAAGGCCATGTGTCAGTCTGAATTCTCAACAAGAGGTCATCTCTCAGAGGTTAGAACATGCTACAGCGTGTCTACAGCATCAAGAAGAATTATGTTGACCTATGAAATCTCTCCCTCTTCAGTCTCACACGTGACCTCAAAGTCTCTCAACAAAGATACATGGGAGTCTCATGTATAGCTTCACAGACTACATTTTTTTAATATCACATTTTATGTTGTTCTTTCCGTTTAGTTTATTTAGAGTACACTGAGGACTACAGGACCCATGAGCCTCAGAGGTCAAAGGCTATAATACTCCATGTAATGTTGCTTATTAACACACTTAACTGTGGCATTCAACAAAAAACAGCTTGGTGCTGCATTTTGCTGTTGCTACATTTACCAAATAAGACAAATAAAACTTAAAAATCCAAACTGAAACTCCTTTAACTCCACTCCAACATTGAATGTGGCACTTTTAAGCTGTTACTACTGCACTGCTGCCTGGGACTTGTAGTCAGCTTCTCTCCCAAAGCTTTTGCTTACAGTCTTGTACCTTTGACTTCTGTGAATGACATAGATTTCTACTTTTTGTTATCATTTGTACTAATGATTCAGCCAGGAGTGTTAGAAGTGGTCAAACGTTTCTAAAACCAGCATTTCAAGTTTGGTATCAGAGAACTTGAGTCTTATAAATATAGATAGCAGTGGTGCATTCAAACGACTTTAACTTCATCTTTACAGTGGGTTTAATAAAAACGACTGAGTGTTTTATTTGGTCCATTATTTCATTTAACTTGCTAGAAAAATATAAACTAAAAAGTTCGAAGAAAATACTTGCACTCCTTGACTTGTTAAAGTTTAGTTTTTAGTCCTATGTAGGCCAGTCTATAGGACCTGCCACACAGATGCTGTTAGAATCAGATGAAGTCGAGCAGTAACAAGCAGCAGTATCTGTCAGTCCGCACCTCTCGGACTGTCTTCCTCCTCTTGGTCAGGGATGAAGCAGAGGGCTGTCCGACTGCAGTCCAGCTCCAGCTGACCTTGTAGTGGTGGACAGGAACGTCCAGGTCAGCAGGCATGCTCCACTGGAGCCTGGCAGACACCGCCCTGCTGGGGCCAAAGCTCATGTTGGCCACTCTCAGCTCAGTGGGAGCTGGAGGACTGGAGGGGTCTGAGGGTGAGAGGATGTTGTTAATATTCATTCACATGCAGCCACGAAGTTAGAATATATACTGATGCTAAGATAAATGCTGTATGTTAGTAATTCAACAATACCTTACACCTCTAGACATCACATCATTTATGTATCTTTCTAAAACTGGAGGCTACAGTTTGTCCTTCAAAGGGCCGTGTTTAACTTATGAGCATTTTCTGTTCGTAAACATGAACACAAGTTTAGTTATCACCTAGATGCCTAACCATAACCTAACCTAACTCCAACTACAGCAGGCAGAGCAGTAGTAAACATGTTAGGAAACACATTTCTAAGCTTCTTCAACTTAATGTTTCCACTGTAAATATTACTGTGGCCTTGCTGCAGACTGTTGCTGCAGATGATTCAGGGTGTTTCAGGGTGATAATACTAAGTTAAACTTGATGTATTCTCATGACATGTTGATAACCATTCCCTCTAACTGTCTGGCTGATTGAAGTGAACAGCAGCTGCCTGTAGTCTGCAGTTTATAGTGGGATCAGATGTGGCTGGTAGCCGCTGCAGTGCAAAGGACTGATGACAAAATACCATCCGGTCTGTGGCTGGTTGTCCTGTTTTCCTTAAATTTGTGCAGCTGATATTTTTTTTGTCGATCACTGTGATCACTAGTCCAATTTTGCAGCAGCAGCAGCAGTTATTTTTTACTCGTCAAGGTGACATTTTCTGTCAATACAATCTTTTAAGGATGTTTACTTTCTTAATTGTAGTTACACAATAACAAACTGTCTCACACACACACACAGACACACACAGAGGGTGTCTGTCTGACCTCGGTTGGAGTGGATGTGTCTGCTGGGCGTGGTGAAACCTCTGGTCCCGTGGGTGTTGACTGCTGCCACTCTGAACTGGTACCAGCGACCGGGCCGGATGTCAGAGAGCCTGGCTCCCTGCTCTGTGGTCTGCGAGGGATCAGGGAGAGTGTTAGCAAGACAAGACATGAACCCAGAGGCTGAGAAAAGCATGATGTATGCATCATAATCTGAGAGTGTGGATGTAAAGTGTGAGGAGCCACGGCCTGCAGGATAAACAAGCTGAGTCATGTCCAAACTTTCATTTCATTCTTTCAATCCACATATAAATGTCTTAACAACAGGAAAAATATAAAATCTCATCTTTTTCAGTCTCCTCCTGCTCTCACTTGTACTTTTTTTGATACAGATAAATTCAAATTTTAGTCATTTTAATTTTCAGACAGTACATTTTTGTTTCCACTGTCATGACAACTGAACAAGTCTACATTAAAGATCTTATCGAGGCCTGGTCAAATACATATTTTATCATCTGATAAAATAGACATTAATGCAGGTAAATGATGACACGGCACTTGTACTGTATGCAGAGAATGAGTTCCTAAAATGTGCAGCAGGCATTTACAGAGAGCATTAATGGTTTGATGTTGGATGTAACTCCACTCAGAGACAGCAGAGATTACCTTTACCCTCAATCAAAATACTCATTTAAAGCCATAGTTTTATGAGCTAAATGCCATTAAACCTCTTGAGAGCACAATTAAAAGGCACACAGCTGTTAGCAGCCACTTTTAATACTAGTGCGCCTCAGAAGTGTTCTGAACTACGCACAGGTTTTTACAGATACTGTAGGAAAAGTCGTCAAAGCTGGGAGTCATAAATCAGGACTGACACAGCCATTATTTTTAGTTTGGCCAGTTACGCACTACAGTACATATAAAAACATACAGTGAACTAACCTGTGCAACCAGCTGCCAGGAGGTGGCAGTGTCCTCGCTGGGCTGGATGCCAAAGTTCCATCTCCTCTGCAGGATGTAGACAACAGGCTCAGCTGAGATGTTGAAGCGGGAGGACCAGCGCACCTCCAGCTGACCAGAGGACAGTTCTTCAAAGCCCAGCTCCTTCCTCGGCTTCAGAGGGACACCTGAGAGAGCACCATGTTACCACACCATGAAATATACACCCAGCTTAAGAAGAACAGAAAAAAATGAGGGGATCATTTGTGAAGACACAGTAGATGCACTCATTTGATCAGAAAAATCAAGATATCAGATGTTTAATAAAATGTCGATATGATCCTGGTGATTCTGTGATTAGAATTAGTCTTCTCCTTCCAGATACAACAATCTACTGTAATTCTCAGCACACGCAGTCTGTCCCAGCAGAGAGGACATGGAGTTCTCAGTGAGGTCAGTCATCGTCCCTCGGGGCTGCATGGATTTACAGCCACTGAGTGAAAAGGCAAAATGAGTTTCCTCTCCTATCATGTGTGTTACCATCAGTGAGGCCTGAACATACTGCTGCAAGCTCAGGATCTGTTTTTCCTCAGCTCGCTTTGATCCTTCTTCCGACAATGGAGGTCTAAGTAGGGCAAGCTCCACCTGACGTAGACTCTCAGCAGCACAGCAGCACACTGTTTGTTAGCGAGAGATTTTCCACCTGGAATTACCTCATTTATCTGAGTGAGGGCCCGAGGGAGGCTGGGTGACATCTTTTTTAGGTTGACAAGAAGTTTATGACAGTACAAAGTATGTCACGGTGATAATAATAATAATAATTATAATAATAATAATAATAATAATGATAATAATAATGATAATAATAATAATAATGATAATAATAATAATAATAACAATAATATTATCTTCAAATGAATATTTCAAATGTTTCAGCTTCAGTCTGTGAGTTGACAGAAGGTCTATGTGTACTAATTATACTAAGTATTAATTATTTCACTTCAGGATTTAACCATAATTAATGTTCTGAGTTTTGTTTAAGTTTGTGAGATGATTTCAAATAAAGATGAGTCCTCAGCTCCAGTCTGAATCTTTCTGGAGCGTCAATGTGTTTCATCGAGAATCACGTCTCACCATATTCACAGACGTGGTCTTTTTCTGCTCATGGAGGGTATTGATATTTTGGATACAAATGTATTTTTGTTTATTGGCATGAATGATGCTTTACAGTTATACAAAAGAGGAGCACAGTCTTTGATTTTTAATGTATAAACGAGCTTTTATTAATTGTTTGGACCAAGAAGCAGCTGGTCTCTGTTCCATCTGCTGTTGACAGCATATTTGAGGGAATGTATATTAATATTAGGGGTGTTTTGTATTTTTTTAGATTTATTTTACTTCATATTGACGAGTCCTCCTCAGGTTCATTTGTTTTATCTGTTTGCTTTTAAAGGAGATTACTGGTCATCACTGAAACTTGCCCTGACTCCACCTGCTGATCCTGTATTCCTGGTTTGCACCAGTGGTCATCAGAAGTGTGTTTGTGTGTTTGTGCTGTTCTTTGACCTGTGATCTCTAACCTTCACTGAGCAGTTTATTTTAAACACAAACTCTTCCAAGCTTTTACAAACCAACCAAACCTTACCCTTAATCAGCTATATAAATAAATAAAGTCTGAGTTTGAGTTTGCTGCAGTGCAGCTAGAGTTTCTCTGGATCATTGACGTGCTAAATAAATGGGTTTGTGTTGGATCAAGTCTTGTGGCTCAGCGTACCCTTGTAGAGGTCTTTGGGAGCCTGGCAGGTGTGGCCGCAGCCGTTGGAGCAGCATTTCTTCTGAGCGGAGCACTCTCGGTCATGATCACAGCTCTCCACGCAGGCCGCCGCAAAGCCGCTGGCTCTCTCTGGAGGTGGACAGCTGCCCTGCTTCACCGCCAACACAGACTGAAGGAACTCACAGCTGGTCACACACTCCCAGTGCTTCTTGGGAAACACCCGCTAGATGGGTTGGAAGGAGAGTTAACTTAGTTTTACCTGGAATTGAATTATTTCACATTTTGGACATGAACAAGGCTTTATTTTTATGATACAAATATGCAAAATACTAATCTGGTTATCATCTGTAACATTTGATTGATTGTAGTATAATAGACCCTAAAGATGTATGACGGATACATTGTATATCTGAACAGACAGCTTAAGAATTTTACATTTAAACTGAATGATGGCACAGATTGACATGTGTCAAGATCATCAAATAGTTATTCAGATAAGAAAAGACATTTTTTTTGGTGGTGTGAATATTTAAAAGGTGCAGGTCAAATTGAGCTCATTCCAGGTTTTCAAATGTAAAACAATGTCCGTACATGAATTTGAAAACATTAAAATGTGAAAATATTTGAATCTGGTGGAATTTAACAGCTCTTTAACATCAGTACTACTTGACAAGACAAAGACATGAAAATCTGAGTTTTCTTCTTGACCTGATCCTGATCCAGCTCATTTCTTCTCTGATTAAATTCATTTTTAGATTTTTGTCTGAAAAGACAAATTCATAAATAAAACAAGCTCACGTTTGATGTGTTTGATTCCATAAAACTGATCCATGTGCACAGAAAGCGTACTGTGTGTGTGTGTGTGTGTGTGTGTGTGTGTGTGTGTGTGTGTGTGTGCGTACCTCACACAGCTCTCTGCAATTGTTTTTCCTCTTCATCTCCCAGGAATCTTTGCAGGGCTCCAGGCACTGTGAAGTAAAAACAAAGAGTGTGTGAGCAATGACACAGATGAGGTGACTCTATCTTTCTAGATTTATTAAGAGATGAATCATGACATTAATAATATAAAACATTGATTTGTATTTCATGAGTTTTCTTATAATATCTACTACAGCATGGCTGACATTCTTCTGGCTCTGTTTAAAATACATGGCTAGGCTTTGTGGTGAAATATTTCAATATCGTCTTTAATATTTAACAAAAACCACCGTCTTTTCTGAGCCTTGACCAAAATATTTTTATTTGCTTAAAGCTAACAACACGTGGGACACAGGCAGGGCTTTGAGAACACTGAGTTCTTCATTCATGGCTGCTTTGGAGGTCAAGAACCCACACAGTAATCTGAGCAGCAGAGGAAAAATGACCAGATCGGAAAAACAGTAAAGTAAATAGAATAATGGATAATAAATGCTGAACAGAGTTATGGGCATCTGTCCATTCCTATTATTAACTTAAGATTAACTCAGATCAGCTACATAACTGAACTGCTTCTATGGAATACGCATTAGACAAACACACTGCAAAGCAACACATCCTGTGCGTTTGATAAAACATAAAGAGGATGCTGTGAAGACGTTCACTGACCAATCATCAGCAACGTGAGTCAGCCTGTCATGGTTCTGTCCTTATGTGGTGATGAGATGATTAATAAACTGATCAATCTATCGTTATGTGTTGATGTGACTGCCTTTGCACAGTTGCTCGCTTTATTGTACGTATGACAAATGAGTCAGGTCATGAGTCTGAATTCCCCTTTAGAGAAGTATTTGACTCATTCACCAAATTCAGATATTCATATTTTTCTGAGAATTAAAATGAAATAATGACAAAACATCATTTATTCATCTAACTTCAGTTAAATGTGTGTTCAGTGTGTGCTTTCTGTAAATCATCTAAAGGCTGTGTCAAAGCCTTCTCCTCACTGCCATGTAATTGAGGAGAATATTAAAGCCCTATATCTGAATTGATTTTGTTTACTTATGTAATCATAGAATGTGTCTGTGTCTTCAAAGGTTAGCTACAGTGCAGTACTTTTTAATGTACAAGCATCCCACCTGTATGGTTTCTGTCTAAGACTGTATCACATCTTGAGCTGGAAAAACACATCTCTTAAAATATATTTGGAAAAAGTTCATTCATATTGAATCATATTCATATAGGGTTGTACAGGGTTGAAAGAACTGGTTCAACAAACATGACATGCTGCTGTTTTGTACAGATGTAATCACTATATAAGCACACACTAAAAAGTGAGGGAAAGCTAATGAATGTCGTCCTACGTTCTCAGGCCGTTTCTGGAGCATGGACCAATTAACAGCATCGTCCTCTGTACCATAGAGCTGAATCCTGCACCAGTAAGCAGAGGCAGCCCAGGGGAGCGAGTGTACACTGATTGTAATTTCATGCTGTAGTGAGAAACAGTGGGGAGGAGAGCAACGTACAGCAGCATCACAAGGACGCGGCAAGTTGTCTGAAAGTTTGAGTGTAAACTCTCAACAAACTTATGTTTACTGAGGTCTGCAGAGGAAACGTCTCAGGAGTTGTCTCATATTTACTGTCTTATAGAGGAGAAAATAGGCTTCTGCTGCCATGGTAACCATCTAAGGGGATGAAAAGTTGTTCCTGCCATCAGCAGGCGTCAACTATAATCTTTGGTTAGGTACCCTCAGTGTATGCATGACTTCAGTTAGACTTTTTAACGTGACGCAGCTCAAGTCTATCAGATGATGTATTCATTTCAACAACAGGGAGACACCCACGACCAGATAATACAGGTAAGAAAGGAAAAGGATGAAACGTATACATATTCAAATGCACTGTAAACATGCTGAAAGTGACTGGCTTGTTTCCTAAGATGAAGTCCTGGTCACCCTACATGACTCTGGCATCAGAGCCAGAGTGAACTGTCTTCATGTTTTCCCTGAAACAGAGCTGACTGAGTTTGCCTGTGTTGAAATCAGTGCTGACATGCAGTCATCACAGCTTTTTACATCAGTGCCAGCCTTAAATCCACTGTTACAAACTAACTTGAGTACTGCGTTATAAAGTTTAGCTTTCATTAGTGCAGGTGCTGACTGACAGACGTGTTTCCCCCTCAGGGCGTACTGTAGTTGTATAAACTCGCTGCAGAGACCGTCAAGTCCTACAAGCCTTCGACACTTCCCGTACACATTGAAGTGCAGCCTGGATGCCAAAGAACACCAAAGAGACCGCGTGTTCGTGTTGGAGTCAGACAGCAGCCTCAGTAGCCTGTGGATATTATTCCTGCTGCCTGCGGAGTTTGTCGGGACTCGCTGCTGCAGTTTGGTTCATATTTAGACTTTTCATGCCTGTTAGTGTTAATAATTGTTTTGCGTATTGATTTAAATACTTCTTTCATCTCCAGGCAATTCTGCTGCTGTCATAATTCACCATACATACGAACTGTAAATAATAATACACACAAATATAATACACATGTAGCATCAACACAATTATCAGTGTTAAACAAAATACTTCATCAGTTATGATATATCTTCAACTTTTGGGGATAATAAAGGATTTTGTTTTACTCACATATGATGTTAGTGTGTCCTGTAAGAGATGATAACACCCAAAATAAATATATTTGGAGGTCACGACCCGGGTAGGCCACTTCATTTCAATCAGATGTGTGTGTGTGTGTGTGTGTGTGTGACTGTTTATAGTTATTGGGCTGCTGTGTCAGCTGTCATACTGTTGTGTGACTCATTGATTTCTTTTGAAAAGTGTTGCCTGTGTATCTGTATGTCTGATTTCATGTTGATTTTTTTTTTTCAGTTTGTTCACGCTGGTGCCTGCAACTTAATTAAGCACCTGTGATTTATCAGGTAACATTTTGGTTAGATGTCTTCTTTTGCAGAAATACTGTGAGGGTCTTGGAGGCAGGCCCACCTGATTCTTTCTATGCTCATAAAAAAATAGATTTCTGTTGGAATATGATTTGTTTGAGCTCAATGAGAGGCATCTTTCTAAAAGCTCTGACATGGACTGGTCTTCTTTGTGGCATGTGAACGAGGCGAACAGGCTCATTTTGAACAGCTGTTGGAGGCTGTGATTTGTGATGTGTGCTCACTGTTATAAACCTTGTGAGTGTAAGAGCTCTGCTCCATACTCCTCCTTCACAAAGCACAGCCCCAGCCCTCCTCTATTCCCTCACATGTGCACACTGAAGTCAGTCTAGCTTCACAACATTCATATTCACATTAAAGAAATCTTTCTTTAATGGCACACTAAGATTATCTTTTCCATTTTTTGGGATATTTTATATTTACATTGTTTTTTCATTCATTCCACTACAGCATGAAAATCAACTCACACAGACGTGGAACTTCTGTATCAATCCTGCTTTTACAGTTACATAGTTACACTGTGGTTATATTAAGGTTATGTGGCAAACCACACAGCAGCTGTGGAACAACTAAATCTAACTCGACCAAGTTATAACACAAACATGCAACCAGCTAAATATTTCAAATTATATTGTCAATGAAATATACATTACATCAGATAACACTAAACCTACCTTTGCACTGAAGACGGTCTTCTTAATCTGATGTCTGTTAACAAACCTCCAGGTTAAACAAACTCATTTTAAAGCTAATACTCTGACGTCCTGCACGTACTGCAGCTTTATGTACACATGAGGGATTATTGCAGCGCTTCAGTTTTGACCTCCAAACAGAAAATCAAAGTGGAGTTACATTATCTGGATAAACAGGGCTCTGTCTTTGTGAACTCTTTGGCACATCGCAGCCAAGATGATCAAAGTCGAGCGCACCGAGCGCGGCACATCAGGGAGTCCCAGGTTCGCCCGGTGCACGGAGATGGGATCAGAAAGAATATGTGATCACGGGTGTGTTACAGAGTGACAATCATGGCCAATCACATTCACTACATCATGATGTGCTGACAGTTTGAGAATCCTGTGGAGAGTTTTCCTCAGAGGAAACTTGTTTGGGACTTGCAAATTGTTATCAAGTCAATGAACTGACGATACTTTGCTTTCACCCCCCATGTTCTGATTAGAATCCACACACATGCATGATTATGTTCTGTCATCGTTGTGATCATCATTATTATCCTGGGTTTTAATGTCTGACAGTCACATGGTGTAAATTTTTGTTTCAGAGATGTGCACCACTGCATGGTACGAGTGTGAAGGGGAAAGAAAGACTAGTGCACGTGCAGTACAGCTCTTACTGCTATGTAATGAAGACTCCCTGAAGCATGTCTGATAGCCCTGTGCCAGGCCTGCCATCTCCCATCTCCCCTCCCAGGTCTCCACAGGAGAACTCGCCCACTAATCCAGACTGACGTTCCCACCCTCGTGCCGTTCCCGGCGTCACCTCAGCGTCGGTTAGTTTTCCGCTCCATTTCAAGCTTAAATCAAGCATTCCATTCCACTATACCGCACATAAAGCTGACTGAGGGGAACTTTGTGATATTGTTGAGAGATCTGAGAAAGCACCTTAGTCACTTAGGTGGAGAAGACAACACAGATATTTTTGTCTGGGCTGCAGAATTTAGCACCAAATGGAATTGGTTTGGGATCCAAGCTGTTCTTTCAGGTCACAGGACGTGACTGTGCTTATTTGGCTGCAGTGTAAAGCTGTGTGTGTGTGTGTGTGTGTGTGTGTGTGTGTGTGTGTGTGTGTGTGTGTGTGTGTGTGTGTGTGTGTGTGTGTGTGTGTGTGCGTGTTTTGGCAGTTTGTGTGCACCACTCCTCCATGACCAACCAGAGATAATGGGGCGAACAACTTCTCTGCTGACCGTGCAAAATACTGTTCTTTTGGTGCTCATCGCTGTTTGATTCGCTGCCCAGACCAACCCCTCAGAGAGCAAACAGGCCCCGTGTTTGTCTCTGGCTTCCTGTTTCAACAACTCGCACTGTCTTTGAAAGTGTTCCAGCCCTTTAAACATCCACAGACAAGACTTCGGCTTTTCCCAAGGAATGAACTGCAAAGCAAATTATTTCACAAGTACTTTTATTCATTTGACAATGTGAGTTGCGAGGAGGGGTGGAGGAAAAGGATGTCTGGCCTTCAGTCAAACATCAGAGCAAGGCTGTAGGGAGTATTGAAGTCCACTAATGGCTGCCAAGTGCTACTGAAAGAAGTTCGTTACAACAAGCTCAATGCCAATTGTCTAGGTTTTGTGAACCAAGACACCAGTGCTTGCACACGATGTCCCTCCATGGCTCCAATGCTACAGTAGTCCCATCTTAAGCTCTTTTTAAAGAGCTGAATTGAACTGGACTGTGTGGGAGTGTGTTGCTAATCAACTCTGGCACTTGCAAATGGCTGTCTGCCTGGAGGAGATAGTGACAGAAGGATTAACAAGCACTCATTACCACCAGGGTCCGTGAGGACGACATGGGGCCAAATGGTCACGAGCCAAAGTGATGGGCTGTCTCGCAGCAACAAGCTTCGACAAGCTTCTCATCAGGCCTCTCTGAGCTTAAGAGCTGGACAGGGATGTATCAATACTGGGATTGCCACATTAATCAAAGTTTCATGTCTGAAAGAAAGCATCAGGAGTATTTCCAAAGCCGAACCCTGAGAGTGACAGCAGCGTGTCAAAGGCTGCTGGCCTCCACCCACACCTGCCACACCCACGATATCAGGAGACAGAAGACAAGACAATTCTTTTCAAAATAAGAGCTCAGCATGCTCTTCACTGAAAGTAAAAAACATTTTTGCTGCTCATATCTAAACACACACCTGCTCTGACCAGGAATATTTCTCAGCTAGCTACTACGAGAAACTGGGTACTCCAAGATGACGCCCGTTCATCTGAATGAAAAGTGTTGCACTCGGTTGTGAAAATGGACAGTAATAATGTAGGAAATGAAAAATGAGAGCACTCCTCTCTCACCTCTGCACAGCCAGCCAATCACTGAGTGAGGTGGGTGTGAATGTTGGATCAGTTTGTGAGTTGTTCTGTCTGGTGAGGGGGGTCCAAAACTATCCAACACAAAAAACTAAACTAAAACCTTGTTTTTGTAAGCGTTAAGGCTAAGTTTGTCCCATGCAGAGAGTTTAGGCTAATCCAAACCACAGTATGATCAGCTGTAATCCTGACTAACTACCATCTGAAATACAAAACAAACACGCAGCCAAACTCAGCCCTGACGTAGTTGAGCTACAGCTTCCGCAAATAAAACCCAGCCTTTGATCAAGAAGCTGCAGACGAGATTAAAGAGCTGTGAGTTCAGTGTGATACTTCAGACAGCACCTGTCATCGCAGAGCAGCTCTGACAGCTCTTACCACATCTGCATATAAAGTCTGCGCCGGCACATTAATGAAAAGTTAAGAGCACGGAGAACCGAGCTGCTCTGCAGGGAATTGCAGGCAGTCTTTTAGAGGAATGCATTGATTACACATCACGCTGTAAGAGCCTCTCATTTCACAATTAACTACCATTAAACAGGAGTGGAATTTGGAGGGCTCTCCAAACTAAAAGCCCCTAAAGGCTAACACTGCGCTCAACACATGAAACAAGTGCAGATAAAAATCTGAATGTCACTTTGTTTTTTTTCTTTTTCATTTCAACTAAAACTATACAGTACATACCATTTACCCCATACAACAACAACTTCACTCAGGTTAGACAACTTATTTTATATCTCTCTCTTTTCTGTCTCTGTGACAATCCTCTGTATTGGCATCCACCTACGTCTTCCCCACCTCACTCAAAAAAATGAAATGTTGACTTAATTAAATGCATTTTATCATCAGATTCCACGTAATTTTACGTAGTTATTTCAACTCAAAAATGTTATGTAATTGAACCCCTAACATTACCATGGTAACATATGTGCCTCAGCACATAAATGTTGCATTTCATCTCCACAGGACAAACAGTCATATGCTGTAAATTCTCCTCCATCTGCCTCAGTGTATGTTATCCAATAAACAAAGAGGAAGCAGACACATCACATCATTGATAAAGGAGGAGATGGTCAAATATCAGAGGAGATGGATGTTTAAGGTTAAAGGCTGCAACATAATATCATCATAAGATATTACTATTATTTTATATATTCACATTCATGTAGCTGATGATGATGGACATTGCACATGATGGAATAAAGCAGCTCTTGGTATCATGAACTAATTCACACTGCAATGAAAACATTTTCTCCCTGTGATCGTTCATTAAAGTGGCTGGATATTTCACTGTAGAAGCTCTTAATAATGCAGCCGGGGAGACGTCTAATGCTCTAACATGTCATCACAATTACCCGTCAGTGTGATCACATGGTAACCAAAGTGAGAGGCTGCTAAGGCATGTTAATATCTCCATTGCTCAACAAGAAGACAATGCTCCTCGTGGGGGCTGTTAAATATCTAAAAACTCCAGGGCGAAGCAGACACACAGTGCAGATGAAATGAAATGATCTGAGCATAATTTCATGAAAGTAACCCAAGAAAGTTTTATGATATGAACAAAATATCATAGAGGGGAGCTTGCCAAGCATGTGCTCCATGTATTACTGCCTGCCTCTCTCATGAGCGTTGATGTATTAGCTGGGAAACTGCTGTGACCTATAGGACATCTGAGAATGAGCAGCCAAGTTTGGTGATGAATGGTACAGCTGAGAAATGCTTAATAACCACTACAGTACAGCAGCATGCATCAATGCATACATGTTTACACACATACAGGGCACACTGTCACCAGTCTGCACCAGACGTGATTTATTGCCACACAAACACGCACACATATAAAGGTACACACGTGCCTGTGTGTATCCAGGCAGGTACACACACACAATGTGCACACACACAGAGGTAGAGTGATTTATTACAGTGGAAAACACCGGCAGTCCCACGTGACCTCCTCCTATCTTTAGACTGATCAGCTGAAGGAAACACTTTAATTCAGATCTGTGCATGATGTCAACACAAAGCTGCAGGCTGTGAGAGTGTGTATGAAGTTTACTGTACATTTTAATATCATTTCACAATATAACTAAAGAAGGTGACATTTATATGAAGTGCACTGCCAAACATGAAAACAGAAGAAATAAATGATATAATAAAAGAGAGCATCACGTCATCAGTTTGTTTGAAGATGAATAAATATTTTCTTTATTATTATTATTATCAGCTCCTTCGTGGATTGACCCCCAAATTTGGTTGATATAGGCCGAATCAGTTTTATTTAATTTTTATTTAACCTAATCCGTTCTGTAACTCACTATCACTATCCTTATTCATATTTTAAAAAGCTACAAATTATATCCAACTACAAAAAAACCCTGAAGAGCTGCTTGTAACAACGCACTCCATTTGACTGTTATTTACAGTCCGGAGAATTGCAAGTACGTAGTTCAATTTCAAGTCGTCTCATCGTGAATCTTTGGTCTGAACTGAGCTTGAGACGACTGAAGCTCAACCAACCACATCTAGACTGTTAGGGAACGATCTTGTTCATGAATAAAAGAAGCCAACATCGACTGTAGGCACGAAACAGGAAACAAACTCATCCACCCACCCTGATCTTTCCTCTGTGGACTTTCTGGCTCTGTCATAACTTTACCTGACGTTGTCCTTTTGCTCCACTCTTTACAGATGAGACTCATAACTCCTACAGCCACTAGAGAGCACTATACTTTAACATGAACTTGTGTTTTGGTTCATTTCCTGAGACTTCAACTAACTAAGAGAAAAAGGTGGAACCGTGCGTCAGAATGACTGTGGCAGAGAGTTTATCACAGAGAAGTGTTGCTGTGGCTTCAGAAAGTTTGGAAAACATCTGTTACCTACCTTTGCACACTGTTTATGGTTATGACACCAGCCCAAGGATCCATTATTCTGAAGAGGAGAATGAGAGGGAGACAAAGAGAGAAGCATAAATTAATATGTCGGTCTAACTGAGTTAAGTGCAGACGAATACATTTCAATGCCCCAATTATAGGTTCAGAATCAGCCAGTATAATTACAGTTTGTCAAGAGAACACACAGAGCTCCAGTTCACACTTCATAGAGCACCACTGTTATTTCTCTGTATAAGACAAATTAGTGTTTTTCCTCCAGTTTTGGGGCTTGCTGTCCTTCATGGCTCTGTGCTGTGAGCCTGAGGCCGTTTGTTTTATTCTTTCAGTGTAACTCCAGAGGCAGCCCGCCGTCTAATCAGCACTGATCTCTGTGATGAGGTGTTAAATAAACACACAGTGTGTTCATAACCTAAACAGTGTAACAGTGTGTATCTTAGTTCATATGTCATTTACAGTAGATAGTATATGATCCTCATTCCTCACTAATACACTATCTACATTTTGTATTGTGAGCAATGTGTTAGTCTGTATCTGACTCTCAGACTCTCTCATTTCCTAAAACAGGTACCTGTTTTTATCAAACATTATTCAAACAGAAGGACATAGTATTTGTTGGGGACTATTTTCAGCAGTGCATTAATCTACATTTGATGCTTCATTGAGTATTTGTGGCAGCATTGTTGGTGTGACACACACACACAAAATAAATAAACCAGTAACTGCACATCTGTGACACAATACAAGCGACCACTCAAAATGCATTCATTCACTGATATTTTTTCCTCATTTTACAGTCAGTGAAACTGTTTGTAGGAACCATTATCAGAAATGAACAGTCAGGTTGAAACAGATTACAGGCAGCTCAATAAATAAATAGAGCGTTATTGATGGAGAGCTGAGTTAAGGAGTCTCCTCCTCTGTTAGTAAAGTGAAGGGTCCTCTTCTCTCTGAACATCCTCAACACTAACTGAACTGCACAGCGAATCATTATACTATGCTCCAATGGAGCTGCTCAGACAGTATAGTGTCTGAGCAGGCAGCCTCCAGCACTAAAGGGATGCTTGGGATTGGGTCTGTGCAAATATTCCTTATGTTTATAGAGAGAGGGGACACGTTACAATAACAGTAGTAACAGTACAAACAAGGATAATGGCACACTTTAACAATCTTTCCTGAAAAACAACAATTATGCAAAAAAATGAAGACAGGCATCTTGAAGCAGAAACTCAAACCCCGCCCACTTTCTCACCTCTAGACACCTGGCCAATCACTGACTGAAGCTGATGTAAATGTCTAATTGTCACTTTCATATAGTTACAGAAAATACTGTATGTATTCCTGCCCCCTGATTCCAACATTGGAAAGGTTCACGTGGAGGGGCTTTTCACTGCCACCTGCCATTATCAGCCAATATTAACTGACTGATGAAAAATACTGCATGTGCTCAGGATTATTGCTTTTGAGTCACCAATTGCAAAAACTCATCGATGGCGCACATTGTTTACAGCAGATATTGCAACCTCGCTGATATGCAACTTTGCAAGCGACACACCAGTCAAGATGGTGGCTAACAAAAAACAGCGATTTATTCATCTTGTGTCAAGTCTAACTTGAGTGGATCAGAACTGATCAGATATGGAATTTTTAACCATGACAAAGGCCAAAATGTGGCCGACAACAAACTAGCAACAGAGAGCTTTGCTTTTAGCCTAGCAGTTGCTGATCACTTGCAACTGAAGAGTCAGTCAGTCTGAAACATTTCCAGCCATGCTGGATTCAATTTATTCTTCGATGGCTTATTTAGTTTGAATGAAACATGGAAAATACTGTGGCCAGTTGACATTGAACTCATTTCAGCTTAGTTATCAATAAAAATTCTGTCTTCTAATTTAGACACATCGGTCACCATCTTTGTTGTGTACAGTTACCATGGTTACAGATGTCATGCTCATCTATGGTTTGTGGAGAAGGCAGCGTTTACATGTTCACCCCATGGATGTATTGAGGAGAGCACACAGTGTTCACATAGTGTGTCCGTGTCACTCTGCTCAGCAGTAACACAACAGACTGGTTCTCCCCAGTAAATCACTTGTTCACTAAAATACTGTTCATGGTCTGCTTCAGTTTGAGAGGAGGAGCTAGAACATCAGAAAATGAAGTGATATTTCTTTAGTGAACATCTTGAGAAACATTTAGAGAACTGAGTGGCAACATTAATTCCAGAGCTAACTTATTCCCTCTGATAGTTACAGAAAGAGAGCCGACTGAAAGTTACGTTAACGTTTGATTATAATTCACAGTATACAGTCAGTGATTGCACAGAAATGATCACAAAGCAATAAAATATGGCATCAACAGAGTGATGTTGTTCATGTGGACAGATTATCTATGACAGGATAGAGGGGGGGAGGGATGACTGAGGATGACCCTATCCCATAAATCAGAGGATTGGTGGGACGATCTCAGTCATGGCCTGAACTGGACCACCCCCAACCCATCCCAGCCATGTCCATGGGGTCAATGTGAGTGTGTTTCACACTCCAGCAGCCAATGATCTGAGATCAATGCTGCACAAAAAAAAAAAAAAAAAGTGACTAACGTCTGACTCTTGACAATGGTGGGTACTGTTAGACCAAAAACGGAGAGCGAGGCATCCGATATTAAATATCTGAGGCGCAGTTTTAAGGACTTGGAGCTACAGCTACAACAGTCGTCTGTTCTTGGTCTGGTGGAGATAAAAGCAAAAGATTATCATGACAGCACCACAGAGGCACTCATGATTTAGTCTGATGTCTGGGCCGTCATTCTGGGCAGTTATCATTGGTCTAAGTGAGTGTACAGGAATGATGTCCCACTGCATTATGTGTGTATGTGTGTGTATAGAGATGCTTACTGACAGAGGAGGGATCTATGATATAATCAGGATAACAAACCTTATCAAAAAAGTTCTAATAAGTATAGATACATGAACATGTCAGTATGTTTGTAATCAGCGATTTATGATTTAAAAGATGATTCAGGAGCTTTCAGCAAACATTTGAACAACATTAGAATTCAACAGTTAAATGACATTCTACGATTAAAAGTTACACATGGTGAATATTTTAAAGGCTGACACAATGTATTTCAATTATATCCATTACTTAAGACAGCATATTGAATATTAAAAGTATTTCTCCATCATAATTTCAGGCTTGGATAGAATGTAACAAAACACTCAGTTGAGTTCATGCTTTACATACAAAAGAATGGGAAACTGTATTTGCTGCCAAAAAGCTGAAACTCACATTCAAGCATCCAGAAACGTTCGTGATTTTACAGAAACAGTCATGTGACGCTCATTACATTTGTCTGAATCTTCTTTGTATTCATAAACTTGTAGTTTAGCTCATTGTTATTATTTTATGGCTTATAGTAGAATACATTTCACAACATAAAGTGAGTCAGTGAGTAACTTGACTGCAGAGTGACGTTCATCAGTTCAAACCGTGCTTACCTGCAGCGGTGTGGAGAGCGCAGCCACGCTGTGCAGACTGAGGCACCGCGACGCACACCTCGCCCTGGAAACACTCTCCGACCAGGACTCATCATCATCAGTATCATCGTGCTGCTTCCTGGCGCAGATGCTGGAGCTGAAGAGGAAAATAATCCACAGAGACAGGCTCGTCATGACACCGCTGCTCGTGGCCAGCATCTTCTTCCTCGAGTCCAGGAGTGAGGCTGCGGAACAAGAGGATGCGGTGGGGAGTAATCTGATGGAAGTCCACTTTAACTCGAATTATATAGCCAAGGGAGGAGCTAGAAGATCGAGGCGTACACAGTTAGGGTCAGGATGCTGAGAGGCTCCGGCGGAGCTGTCAGTTCACTGAATCCACAGCCTGAGCCACAGACCCTGATGATAGAATCCAAACTCCACAATACACTGACAAGAACAAATGATAAAGGAGAGCGATGACTGACAAGGATATCTGCTCAGTGTCATAAACTGTTAGATTCAGGTTATAATAAAACTGTCAAATGAGAGGTAATATACAGAACCAGGGCCGCTCCAAACCTCTATGCCACATATATATATATATATATATATATATATATATATATATATATATATATATATATATATATATATATATATATATATATATACATATATGTATAGATAGATAGATAGATAGATAGATAGATAGATAGATAGATAGATAGATAGATAGATAGATATAGATATCCTAGGGCATATATCCCTTAACCCCAAACCTGAAAGCTGTTTTCTCTTTCATATTTTGTCTATTATGTTATAATATTATAAACAGATAATAAACAGGACATGTGTTCACCATCACACTCTGCCCTGTCCTAATTGGTCTAATTATGAATTTATGAATATTGTATTTCTTTAGTTGCACACTTAAAATCTTTAAGGCCAGCACTTAACCATCACTGAATGATGACATGTAGGCCAATTATCTCATCAAACATCTCACAGATGATGAACAGCATCATAAGAACTTTGCAATAGTTTTTGCATCTTTGCTTATGAGTCAGCCAAATAACTGTGGTTAATCATCAGTTTCATGTTTGAGTCTCACCTTCTCCTCTCCTCCTACTATAGAAACATGGCGGTTCAACATGGCTGATCAGTAGATACAAAAGGCTCATTCTAAAGTAACAATACAGAGAGAGAGAGAGAGAGAGAGACCTAAATGTGACCCAGTGGACCTTTAAAAAGATCCAGAGATCATGTCTTCACATTTGGCTGACATCACTTTAATGGCTGTCAACACATTTTACAAAAAAAGGCTCTACTTGCTAACCTCACCTCTCTGTGTGGTTGAAAGCAAATGGAGCTGTTTAGGTGTGTGGGTCTTTGGTCATGAGGTAACAGGAGGTTCTATATGAGGAAGCTGAACCGAGCAAATCGATTCACTTTACATCCTATTTTATTTTTTCTGTCCTGGAATAGCAAAATGTAGCAGTTTACTTACTAACTGTTTTATTGAACACTTTTATATGCAGTTTAGAAATAATGCTGATCAAATCAAGCTCAGAGAGATTGACTGACATAGGATATGTATCATTTTTAGAAATATGACTAATGATATACAGTCTCTAGATGTGAATGATTCAACTTTTCCCATAGTGTTAAGAAAGTAAACAAAAATCACAATAAAGCATGATATTGAATCACAATACTTAAGAATCACAATACATACCAAATTGGATACGGGCTCATATCATAATAATATCATCCCAGCCCCAATGTGAATATCCTCTTTGATTTTTTTGACGACCTTTGACCTCTGTCAGTTGATGCTGTGAGTGGTTTTGGTCTGGTGTTCACAAACAGTTGATATGGTCAGCGTTCATAATGAAGACTGTTAGCTGTGATTGAAGACTCTAAAAAAGCTACTTTAGATTTAGATTGTTTTGTAGCACACACTGTGCTCTGAGGTCAATAATGAACAGCTGGGCTCACACAAACACACACACACACACGCACACACACACACACACACACACACACACACACACACACACACACACTGTGTGATCTAAATGTATTTGTAAGAGTGCTGCTACTGTATCAGTAATACTTGTTTCCAGTGGTTTTGTTTTGCAGTAAGGCCAGATGCTGTCACACGAGGGCAAATCTCGTTCTATTAAAGGTCCAGTGTGCAGAATTTGGTGGCATCCAGCAATGAGGCTGCGAATTACAACCAACTGAATACCGCCCCCCGTCCAAATATGTCGGAAAAAAAATATGTCACGAAAAAACACTAAAGATCTCTAGATCCAGGGTTTAGTTTGTCCATCTGGGCTACTGTAGAAACGTGGAGGTGCAACATGGATGGATGGTGTTGCGTGTACAGTAAGAGGACCTACAGCCTCTTTAAATATGAAAGGTTCTTTTTAAGGTAACAAACACGCGATGATTCTTATTTCCGGCAGATTATACATGAAAGCATAGGTCTATGTATTATAGTTCATTTCTGCTATATTCTTTAAACAAAGCCTCTAAATCTGACACACTGCACCTTTAATGCAGAGGACACGTTCATGTTGGAGAATCTGTGATTTTACACGCAGGTGGAATTTTTTCCATGAGAGTGAGAGTGTTTTCTCCTCAGTGCAACCAATTTCAGGAGGACACAGGCAATGTATTTTCCAGGGAACCCCAGCTGTAATGTTCACTGGTAGCTGCAAAACAACAACATTTTTATGGACTTCTCTATTAAAGTAACCACAAACATATCTCTCATAAGCAGGCAGGGCACTGCTGCTTTCCTTGCCCAGGGAAAGGAGAAAACATGACGTGTCGGAAACTCTGAAGAGATCCTCCTTGGGTTGTCGGTTCTCTCATGCCTGGCACAAAGGGGCCCCACTTGCGCTGCTGGAGCATCCTGCAGTGTTAACGAGTGCCTATTTTTCCCAGCCGCATTGCATTTACAAACACACACAACTCTTCTCAGGTTTTATAGTACTGTGTCTTTGGCCTAATGAGCCTTTGCAGCTGAGAGTTTTTACCCTCTCTGATTCAGAAACAGGTTCATTACACCTCTACATGTATAATCTCATAGACTAGATGGCAATGAGGTGTTCTCAGAAGCCAATAGAATTTCATGTGTTTGACCCAACTGACTGAATCCTTCTCAGCATATCCACTGGAGAAATTGACATGGAGCCCAAAAGCAAACGCTCTGAAGTGCTTTCTGTTTTGATTTGTATCTGTGAGGGGTATTCTGAAATTATGGTGTTAATGAAATGAGTGTCTCCAGGTCTGTTTGGAGCTGAAGCTCTGGTGGTCCACCCACAACAGGAAGAAGAAAATCCCTGTGAGCTCCCTGCTGAGGGCCTGACTTACTGTTTCACAAATAAAAACAACACACTATGACAGTGTAATTGACTCATTGTGTGTGCAGTTGTGTTTGCCAGTTTGCTGGGGCTAATATTGGCCTTCTTTTCCAAATGTCAAATATAGTTCAATCAGGAAAGACACAAGCTAACTTCAGTGCAGAGACTTGATTTGATAAAGACTTTGGTGTTGACCCCGTCGATTAGATAGATCAAAATATTCTTTAACTAAGATGATGATTGGATGATAGGAAAGCCCATGAACTGATGAAATCATATGACAGTAGTTAAAAGATGGAGCCTTAGTGTGCCGACAGTTGTCTTCTTTTTTGAACTTGTGCTAAAAGCTTCATTATCCTTCCTCCTACAAGAGAAGAAAAGAACCTTCAGTAGAAAAGAGAAGAAATACAACAGATGCAGACGCCTGTATTCCAGTCACTGAATGGTTTGGTGAGTACAGTCATGTGAATTATATGCTACAGCCTCCACAGTGACCAAATCACACCCAACTGAACACCCGAGGGAGGTTTTGAAGCCATATGTTAGACAGCACTCTTCATCAAAAATCACTTTTAAAAAACATCACATCATCACTGTTCATCGGTCCTGTTCTGGAGGTTTGTGGTGGATTAACATCTTACTGACACATTTAAGCTGAATGAAGACAAGAACTGTGATTGGTCAGCTCGGGCTGCTTGTGTTTTCTCCTACAAGTTTGGGATGCTGGAGGACATTGTTGATAGTGACATGAAGTAATATGTAACATTCAAGAACATTCACAACATGAAGCAGAACGTTGACACAGTGACTGCAACTGACCTAGATGTATCTCAGTTCTATAAGTATGCCCAGCATTTATATATATGTCTATACTACAAAATAAATAAAACAGTGTGAACACAGAATATAATTCAGGCAGGACATAGCTAGTCATGTAGGAAGTAGTGAATCTGTGTAGTGTTGGTGGTTGGGTCAACACGTTAAAGTATTTGTTGCAGTTAAGGGACTTTTACACGACGTCAGTACCAAATATTTATACAGAGATTGGGAAAATGGCGTTACTCTGAATCCTTTAAATGGAACACTTTCTGTTCTAAACTCCAGGATCTGATTTCTTTGAAAGCTTTTAAATCCATTTTGAAAGACCTGGAGACAGAATCACTGGTGTGTCGATGCTCAAACTGATATTGTTGAATTCATGGCCTGTGCTGCACTTTTATTCTCTGGGACGATATGTGTTGTAATTCTGTCTCTTTTCATTTACTTGTTCTTAGTTTGTGCTGCTGCCTGTTGGCTTCCCTTGAAAAAGACATTTTTAATCTCAATGGGACATTTCCTGGTTAA
This sequence comes from Argyrosomus regius, assembly GCA_946959425.1. Taxonomy (NCBI): domain Eukaryota; kingdom Metazoa; phylum Chordata; class Actinopteri; family Sciaenidae; genus Argyrosomus; species Argyrosomus regius. Next base: position 14,413,884 of record OX336905.1, read on the forward strand.
ATAAAGGTTAGATGAAAAATATAAATGTCTACATTGCAGGTATCTATGCACTGGGACTGCAGTTCACCCAGTGCATCAAAGCCAGCTTTGTGTTAGTGTCTCCTTTCATTTGTGGTACATCAGTATACTTTTATTATTATTATTGGTGTGGTTGTTGTTATGTTCAGATTAGATTATACTTTATTCATCCCACAACAGGGAAATTCACTACAAAGTAAACTCCAGTTCTGCACCCACCTACTTGATTACCTTTATACAGGCTTATGTGACTGCTGCGCTCCTCCAATGAACGACGCCTGGCTCTGCCACCCGTACGCTCAGGGCGATCTAAACTTTTCTCGTCTGTTGTTCCCTGTTGGTGGAACGTCCTACCAGTTCCTACCAGATCAGGGGCATCCCTGTCTACCTTTAAAAAACTCCTGAAGACTCTTCAGAAAGGATCTCCTCTCCAACACTACCAACAACTGGACATGCTAAATCTATCCCCCTCTACAACTGTCACAGTACTTATTACTGCACTAACATGTGCTTGTCACACTGTATCTAGATTGTTTCCGTTTTTTTGTAAGTAGCTTTGGATAAAAGCGTCTTAAAAAATGCTAAATGACTAATGTAATGTAAATGTAATTATTGTGTCAGCTGTCAGCTGTAATCCCACACACTGCTGATCAACTCCCTTTATTGATGACTTGATTAGGAAAACCCTACATATATATATAAAGGAAAAGAACTTCTGTGGTGTCCATACAAACTGAGCTTAATGAGCTCATCTACAGTAACTGTAAAGCTCTTCCAGTTGTAAGCACACAGTACATTTACACATGTCTAAGTGCACTCCATGAGTACATACGATCTGACAGAACAATTCACTATACAAAGATAAAGCAAATAACAGCATATAATGTAACAAAAAATATACATACACATATTACAATAGAAGATTTCAAGAAAATTATCTAAATATTATATTTTATTTTATATATATTTCCTAAAAATCTCATATCTCAATATGGCAGGCTTTCAATCACCATGAAGAATTGTGATAAAAAAGATGATCATATCTTAAGTTGAAGGAGGGCCTCAGTGATGACAACAACAGGAAAACAGAATTATTCATCTCTCCTAACTGAGAGAGAAGTCTGTGAGACCTTTTGTTTCAGGTGGTTGTAGCTGATAGTTTCACAGTATTTACAGTAGAACCCTTCTCCAAGGTGGAAGGAAACATCTTCCCATGGCATGAAATTCCATTCTGTCCACCATTTTGTTATGTAATGCTTCTTGGACCAATTCTACTCAACTTATATATGCTTCCTTTAGGCAAGGAATCACTCTATTAACTTTTTTTATTTAATTTTTATGCAGATGATACCCAATTATATTTAGCAATCAAGCCGAATGAAACCATCAATTAACTAAACTTCAAACATGCCTTAAGGACATAAACACTTGGATGACCTGAAACTTTCTGATGTTAAATTCAGACAAAACTGAAGTTCTTGTAATTGGACCCAAAGACCTCAGAAACTTTAGATGGGATCACCCTCACTCCTAGTGGGAATTGTTGAGTCTCTGTATAGTACAGTCTAGACCTGCTCTATATTGAAAGTGTCATGACATAACTTTTGTTTGAATTGAATTATTTGTACTAATCAAGTTAACTGCTGCAAACATTTTAATATCTGAAAAGTCTGTCAGTCAAGAAAAATTCTGGCAGGTTACTGAGGAGGAAACAGAGTGATAAATGAGGAATTATCTGCAACATTTCAGGTGTGCTCACTTTCTGTTTTACTTCTAAATGAAGTGATTTAGATCATCTGGATGAACTGTCGGTTTGTTTACAACCTGCCTGAGCATCAGACTTCATTGTTGTAGTGTCACAGTGTTCCCAGATCTCAGCAATTAACATGAGTGAGTGACTACAATGTTATCGTACCTGACAGAAAATGATGGACAAAGCTATTAAAATACAGCCCAATGTTATAAATTTTCCTTGACACATGAATATCAGACAGGAGCTGTTTCAGTCCAGAGAAAATCTGTTTTGGTATCTGCTTAAAAAACCCACAGGAATCCAACTCTGTTGTGGATTTCCCATCACATGTTTTCCATTGCTTCAGTCAATGCTCATATGTGCGCGTGTCTTCCTCTCTGCATGTGTGCTGGTGGAATCCCAGTTTTCGTTGTGGGGTCCTTCAGGCTCCATACGGACAGCTGAATGGTATTTCCACTCTGCTCCCAGGCACTTGTTACTGAAGGAAACCCCATTTAATGGGGTACACCTCATAAAGGAGGAGGTTGGTCATTTCCCTGTGGTTTTACTGAGTGTGTGGTGGGGGAAGAGGGAGTCCACATTCTGGGGTTTCTCACCAGCAACAGTCTTGATGGAAGTTTGTTTGTTTACTGTACAATCACAGGATTATCTGTTGCACATGAAGAAATAGCTTCAGGTTATTATTTAATATGAAATCAGAGGCAAGTTGTCCAAAGTTGTTTTGCTCCAACAACTGTTTATTTCCCCTCTTAAAAGAGCAGTCTGTAGGATTTAGCAGTATCTAGCGGTGTAGTTGCAGATTGCACCCTCTGGCTCTTATCTCCTGATAATGCCAGTGTTTTTCCATAGGCTACTGTAGCAACATGGCAGTTCAACATAGAGGACTCTGTAGAAGCGGACACATGTTGTCTGTAAATATAAAAGACTCATTCGAAGGTAAGTATCCACATCCTTAGTAACTAGTAATACCATACTGTAAAAATTCTCCTTTAGAAGTAAAAGTCCTGCATTGACAATGTTATCATGATTGTTGTTGGTGGTTGTCCGTCCATGCCTCCATTTTGTCTCTGGTCACAGAGGCAGCAAACAAAGCAGCACAGGCCAGATGTGCATCTCCCCCCGGCCACATCCTCCAGCTGCTCCTGGTGAATCCTGCAGCGTTCACAGGCCAGATGGGATATGTACTCCCTCCAGCTCTGCCTCGGGGTCTTCTCCCCACTGGACGTGTTCTGAATACCTGCACAGAGAGGTGTCCTGGTCAGATTCCTCAACCCCCTCAACAGGCTCCTTTCATTCCAAACGAGAAGCTGCTCTGTCACAAGCTTCCTCCGGATATCCAAACTCTTTACCCTGTCCCTACAGATGAGCCTAAGTCCACTTTGAGTCACCTCTTAAAGCATGTAGCCATGCTGTAGGTGAGGGTTGGGCTGTACATGGACACATAAAACGAGAGAAACACTGCAGTCTGAGCTCCCTGATGACCATCACCAACTCTGTCTTTTAAAATGTCATTTATAAACTGCTAATTTGCGACAGCAAAGACACTTTGAAAGAACAGTAATGCCCCACAGATTCTGTTTACATAACGAGGAAACTTTTTCATGAACATTTGTGTACAGTTATAAACGTTTATGCTAAATGTATCTGACAAAACGTTTCATTTGTTTTCCTGCAGCATAAAGCATGACAGCAGTGTTATGTTGATCCTTCAGTAACTCAAAGCACATGGTTAAAGACACAGACTCACAGCTGCCTATCATGAAGTTTAGATGTTTTTATTGACACTGTTTTAGTGAGATGTTGATTCAGCTTCATGATCATTTTGGATGATGCAGTTTGTGGTTCTGTTGAACTGAACTGCATTTAGCCTACCCTCATTGATAGAAATGGGACGGCTGAGTCAGAATCCAATCTGAATTTGTGGCTGAACATGAAAAAGGCTCTTCACTCATAATCCCCATGTAACCTGACAGAGCAGTTTTCCAAAGAACAGGAAGAAACTGCAGCACCAGATGTGCAAAGCTGATAAAGACTTATCCACACAGACTCAAGGCTGGAAGTGCAGCTGAGGAGCATCTACTGTACGCTGACATGGAGGGACTGAATCCTGCTGCAAACAAGTACTTTGTGTTTTATATATGTTATTTATTTAGATCACTGTCAAGAGACTTGGAGTTTGACTTTGACATTAAGGGTCTTTTTCTGTCACATTAAATCGACTTTGATTCAATGTTCAAAACAATAAAACAAGAAACATTTTAAAGGCACTGTATTCATGCTTTTATTTCATGCTGGTTTGGCAGAAAAATGAATCCTATCTGTAGTCAGACGATGTGAAGATTGAGGAGGTGACTGTTCAAAACTTTATTATTGAGTGTGATTTTTACTGAGTGTGTTTTGTTTACCACATTATCTAATGAGTCTATTCTCTGGTAAACCTTCAATGAAACATTTGTGTTTCCATTCATGTGCTTAAAATGTTTAACACACATTGTGACTCTTTCATTGATTTTCTGGAACTTTCTGCAGCATAAAGTCTTTTTTTTTTCCCCACGTGAACTCTGGCTGGCACTGTATCTGGTTTGCAGACTGATTCCTGGACAATAGCCTTTGGATCCTAAATTACTCTCATAAGTGACAAGCCCAGAGCCGAGAGCTGCAGCCTGCACAAAGGAGAACACATCTATCTCTATTCCCGCTGATCTTCGCCTGTGACTGAAAAATGTATTGAATTTGCATTAGTTCTGCCCAATAGATAATTCATTATTAAACTGACTTGTCTTTAACAAATTATATGTCATTTATATTCATCACATGAGACATCGAAACTCAGATATCAGTCAAATGTCACTCAATTATTATTATTATCATTATTTGTTTCACTAATGCTCTTTCAAACACACACATGCAGTGGTGATCAGAGTGATGATCCTCGCTCTGCACAGTGCTCTACTGCCGTCTAGTGTCATGAAGCAGTACTGATCCTGACTGCTTTAAAGTTGACCTCACACGAATGATAAAATGAGATTATAGCTGTGAAGAATTACAATGATAATAGTAAAATCACCCTTTTAATCCAATTTAAAGGCGTCAAACAGAGCTTGATTTGCGTGTCAGCAGTGTAACAGTAATATGAAGCCAGCAGAGCACAGAGCATGTGAGCGGGGCTGATCTGTGATCAGTGATCAGTGGTCCCGGGCTGAAGTGATGAGGCTCAGTTGCAGAGGTCGGTGCTGCAGCAGGTGGCGAACGCGCCGGGTGTAGTGATGAAACCCTGACACACCACCATGTTCATGCACTGCCGGAACGAATAGTCTGGAACAATAAAAAAAATCAAATTAAAGTCTCTATGGAGACATGTTTAATGAACCATCACAAACACACATTCACGGTTATGATGTGAATTTCATGTTTGGTTTTTGTAGGATGGCTTCACGCCATGACCGTGTGAACACTCACACAGGTTTTTCTCCCTGTGATCACTCCTCTTGTTCATACTGGACGTCCAGAATGCATTTCAATATTCAATTCAATTCAATTCAATTTTATTTATATAGCGCCATATCATAACAAAAGTTATCTCATGACACTTTTCATGCAGAGCAGGTCTAGACCGTACTATTATAATATATATTATAATATTATTTACAGAAACCCAAGCACATGAGTGATACACAGTCCACATTCTAGAGTTTCTCTGAAGTTAATTTGGGCCTTCAGACTGCTGAAGCTTGTAGACGATTTAATGCCATCAAGTGGTGAAGTTGCAGATTGCAACGAGCCCTTCTTGGAGAACCTGACCACAAACCTCATGAAAAATGCATCTAGACCCAGTGTTTAGTTTGTCTGATCTGAGCTACTGTAGAAACATGGCGGTTCACCATGGTGGACTCTGTGGACCTGCAGCACCTGTAAAAAACATTTTAAGGACTGTAGCGCCACATTATGTAATAACGCCCCATTATGTAATAATGTAATACATTTTCACTTCATTATGTAATAACGCCGCATTTTGTAATAATCTGCCACATTTTGTAATAAAATTCTTGAACGCCATATGTAATAAACTTTGCCGCATTTTGTAATAAGTTGTTACATATTGCATCAGTAATTACAAAATGCGGGTGTTGCACTTTTTTAATCAAGAAAATGTAATAATTTGGTGCATTATGTAATAAACCACCAAAATGGATGTCTTAATTAGAAAAAAAAACATTATACCATCAGAACGTCATTGACTTGAAGCATACCAGCATGAGTCGTAAATATGAATTAATTTTTAAAAATAGTAGGATGTTTCATTGGTCAAATCTAAATCATCATCTATACAGTATGTGCTGAATGTAAGCATCAGAATATAACTTTTTATTCATCTGATTAACCGGCTTTATCGAGGCCGGTGTTGTGGAGTTTTCCGACTCCCCCTCAGAATCTGACTCCCCTCCTTTTTTCCTCTCTGTTACCACTAGTTACAAATAACTTTATACATAAGTAGCAGAGGTCACAATATGCCAGCAGAGTGAAAATGGTTGGTGTTACATCTTGCATTTTTAATATAAGAGGGGAGTCAGATTGTGACAGATGTAAATTGTGACCCGAAAAAATCTGACTCCCCTCCTTTTTTACTCTCTGTTAACACTAGTTACAAATAACTTTATACATAAGTAGCAGAGGTCACAATATGCCAGCAGAGTGAAAATGGTTGGTGTTACTTATTGTACAGACAGACAGACAGACAGACCATCTTTATTGTCCCGCATGGAATTTGTTTCAAAAGCCAGTGCATATACAATAACCACACCAGGCTATACAGAATATACATAAACCCATAACATTTCATTCCCTGCCTGTCATAACACACGTAGGCTATCACTCGCGCAGTGCATGTATTTTATTATTATTATTATTATTTTTATTGTTATTTTTTAAAACTAATTCATATTTACGACTCATGCTGGTATGCTTCAAGTCAATGTCGTTCTGATGGTATAATGTTTTTTTCTAATTAAGACATCCATTCTGGTGGTTTATTACATAATGCGCCAAATTATTACATTTTCTTGATAAAAAAAAAGTGCAACACCCGCATTTTGTAATTACTGATGCAATATGTAACAACTTATTACAAAATGCGGCAAAGTTTATTACATATGGCGTTCAAGAATTTTATTACAAAATGTGGCAGATTATTACAAAATGCGGCGTTATTACATAATGCAGTGAAAATTTATTACATTATTTCATAATGGGGCGCTACAAGGCAGACATGTCCAAAGTCTGGCCCGGGGGCCAATCACGGCCCACGGTCAGATGTCATGCGGCCCGCAGCTTAATTTTTATAATATATTATATTGTCAGATACTGTATGACTGGAAGATTTGGCTTTTTTGGTTGACACAACAAAGCATTTAAAAGTGCTAAACATTAACCTGCTGGTGTTATATATCTGTAGATGACACAAGATATTACTTTCTGAATGATGTGGTGAAAGAGAAGAGCAAGAGTGATATGTTTAAACTTAAATGTTAACAGACTTTGTATTACTCATAATAAGTCATGTTTAGAATGAACATGAGGTTCCGATTTGTATCAGCTTCATGCAAGTTTAACATATTCCATACAATTTATTCTTTGTTATCTGACTCCAGATGTGAAAGAAAGATTTGTTAGATTTGTTCAAGCCTGATTGGCTTAGATTTGGTGACATTGGCATTTTTTAAAAAAGATAATTGTGACAATGAAAATAAAATTGTTACAGAACATTTGTATGTAACTTTTATTATTTTATTTTTCCTTTTTATACTGTTATCATTGGCCCACAGGCATCTTCACATTGTCAAATCTGGCCCTCTTTAAAAGAAATTTGGACACCACTGTTCTAATTTTCAGGTGATTACACACCAGTGTAAACAGAATTATGAATATTGTATTACATTTCATTCATGTTCTGTAAATAGGGATCTCTAAATCTGACACACTGGACCTTCAAGACACGCTTGAAAAAATGTGAAACTGTGTGGGCCCTGGTGCAAATGTTACCTTACTGACACACACTGATAGATTTATTTTCCATCCTATCTGTTTAATATAAATTTTATGAATTACTTAAACTTCATAAATTCAGAGAGCGATGATTAAGAACAAAAAAAGGTCAATAGTGTTCTGGTGGCACGCTCCAGCATCCACAGATGGACTTACTCAGCGGGCCTTGCAGTATGACGGCACCACAGGCGTTAGCTGATCCTGAACAGGTCTGGGTGGTGGTAGGGTTGCAGAGGCTACTGCCCTTAGAGTAACAGTAGTTACACTTCAGTGCCTCGCCTGGGAAAACACACACACACACACACACACACACACACACACACACACACACAGGAAATAATTCATAAACAGCATCACAAATTCAAACATACAGCTGTGGAATATAGTGAAGCAAAGAAGGAAGTGAATGAAAATACAAAGGTAACACCAGAGAACAAATGAGGAACAAACTACAGGGTGCATGATACAGTGACTAATGTTTAGATAATTAGTCCAGAGTTAATCAGTATGATCAGTTTGCATGATTGATTCATATTCATGAACGAATCAATACTTCTGTCACTAATTCTATCTGACTATCCAGCTGTTTTGTTTAAAAATAAACTATGAGTAATGTTAAAGAATACATCTAAACACAGTATATACATGTAGAAACATTGAAGAGATGAGTGGAGAACAGTTACAGCACAGGCTTGAATTCATTCATCACTTCAAACTAGTGATTCACTGAATGTGATTATACAATTAAAACTTTAATCACTTCACAAACTACAATCTGCTGCTTCTAAATCTGTTGCTAGGCAACTTCTGCGACACTGCCCAATCAAAATCAATCAGTTAATCATAAATCATAACTTAAACATCTGTCTGAGAAATAAATGTTTGACAATGAGTAGCATTCATGCAGATTACAATGAACAGTAACCGTGTGGTTTGCTCATTCAGTATAACTTGTCATAACATGACATATTCCAACTTTATGGGCAGCAGTGTATTTGACACCATCTACTTACTCGTCACTCTAAACAAGCTGTATAGTATATTTGTTATTTGGGACAGTCTAATTAAAAAATGCTACATTATTCCTGTGACATGTAGGATTCAGTGATTTTGAAACTTGACTCATACAGGTGACTAAAAGTCAAGATACCTACTAACCGCTTTAATGAAGCATCACAGAATATATTAGAGCAGAGGTTTTCAGAGTCTGACACTGTGGACCTACAGATGAAGCTTGGAAATGTTACGATTTGTAGTCTTGTCCCTGTGTTTTCTGGTGTTTTCCCTGCCTGTCGAGCTCTTTCTTTGGTCTTGTCGTACCTGTCTGTGCAGGCTGGGCGTGGCTGACCTATTTCTCATCCACTCATCCAGCTCCTGCAGTATTTTACTCCAGATCACCCTTGTTATAAAAATTAGGTTTATACTGAGTTTCAGATGTTTTAAATCATATGATGTGCACGTGAGTTCCTATTTCTTACATGTTCTATTTTCACTTCTTTAATATGATTTTGTTGCTAAGGCTGGCAGGGTTTATTTATATATATACATTTAGATTGGGGATATGCTGACTAATGATTAAGGAAACTAAGCAAACTGTTTAAGATGCTGTATATGGAAATTGTCTGTTAACAACTTGCAGGGGTTAAGACAGCCCACTAGAAAGTGTATAAGAACCAACTGTCAAGGCTCTTCGAGGAGTCTTTTTCTCTGTAACTATTTCTCTGTGTTGCATTGTTAAACACTCCTTCTTGTACAAGAATAATAAATTCAACTTAAACTTTGATGCTTCGAATCCAATCTTCTTTATTGAAGGGTCACTCTAAAAAATTCTTTTAACAACCTTTCCAGACTATTCCAGTTCGTTGTTGTACCTTTACGGTAACATTGGAGAAATATTTTTTGTCGTTGTGTTTTTGAAGGAGGCTGTGATTGGTCAGGATTTCAACATAACTTTCTAGCTGTGTTGCAAAAGCAGAATGTACGGGGATCATACGTATTGACTAACTGAGTGATCACATGAAGGAACCTTTTTATCTGAGAGCGGCCTATTGAGCTGTTTGAGTGTAGAAATATAGATTTTATGATATGCTGAAAAAACTATTCACAACTTTATATGCTGTGTCATTGTGTATAAACACAGAGAGACAGCCTGATAAACTGTCTGATTTAATCTGATCAAATGACAATACTTTATCTATTAGATGGCTGAAATGTAATGTACTCCTGCCACATTCAACCCAAACTAAAGAAATGAGGCTGAATGGCAACAACAACAACAGCAGAGTGTTCCAGACACAGGTCAGCTGCTTCATGTTGTCTCTGTTTTTACATTTTATCATCTTCTTGTTTTACTGGCTTCTGTTTGTAGTTCTGCTACATTTCATTGATTCCTCTGGGATCATGTTGATGTCATTTGATCCAACAGACACTCAACAACTGAGCCAAGACGGCTTAATATTGCTGTTTGACGTAACTTCAGACTACACCAGAAAAAATATCCTTAACTAAATCACTCATATTCAGGCTGTTTTATAATCTCCTGATGATGTTATTTCATCTCCATTCAATGAGCCTGCCCTCAAACTGTTGGAGCCCCCCGGCCCAGCCCGCAGCATTTTTGTATACAGCCCTGGTTCTGATAGTTTAGTGTGTAGTTTCTAGTTAAGACTTGATTTACTTATGTTTGTGTTAGTCTATATATATATATATATATATATATATATATATACCTGTAATGATGTGATGGCATCAAATCAATCAATCAAATTTTATTTGTATAGCCCAAAGTCGCAAAATACATTTTGCCTCGGAGGGCTTCACAATCTGTACAGGGAGTGACACCCTCTGTCCTTAGACCCTCGGTTCGAGTGAGGAAAAATAAAGTACTCTTATTGTACACATGAAAAGAAACACACATACCTTGACACAGGCTCAGCAAGAGAAGGACGGCACACACTGCAGCTCTCATTGTTCAGTCTAAAATTCAAAGAAAAAGAAAAGAAGGAAAATCACATCTTATCTGTTATCTGATAAAAACACTAAAAGACTCTAAGACTCTAAGACTCATCTGGGTGCATGTGCATGAATGAACCAGGCAGTCACAGGGTGTTGTCAGATAAGCACAGAAAGCCTCTTTCCACACAAACATTACAGATCACAGATGTCAGAAGCTTGAAATAACTGTACAAGCTTACACAGAAAACAGTATTAAAAGAGTGATGACATCACAAAGTATGCAGCTGAAGATCTAACGGACTGTAAAGTTCGAGGATGGCTTCTTACCTGGTTACCTGGTGCTCAGTCTGAACAGTGTCCCTGTGTTCTGCAGAGAAGTGCTGCTTCGAGCTCTGCTGTCTTTGAAGGCAGTAAGATTAACTGCAAGAACATGTCTGTGCAGGCTGTGATTGGTCAGGACTCATTTCAACATAACAGACTTTCTAGCTGTGTTGAAAAAGCAGAATGTACAAGGAACGTATTGACTGAGTGACTGAGTGATCACATGAAGGAGCCTTTTTATCTGAGAGCGGCCTATTCATTTGAGCTGTTTGAGTGTAGAAATATAGATTTTAACTTTATATGTTGTGTCATATAAACACAAAGAGGTGGGTTCTGTTTATAGCTCTGCTCTGATGAGTTTTCATATTGTTCAGTGGAAGTAGACAACAGTCTAAATCAATGTGCTTTAAGTGTACTTTTATTGTTATTCAGATTCAGATTCAGATATACTTTATTAATGTTATTGATATACTTTATGTTATGTTATGTTATGTTATGTTATGTTATGTTATGTTATGTTATGTTATGTTATGTTATGTTATGTTTTTTTCTACACTTCTACATTTTGTCTACACTGACTCATTGTGCTGTAAAGACCCATGTCTCACCTGAACTTGAGTAAAAATCTATTTTTCTATAAGATATGAAATCCAAAAGCAAGCATGGCTTCTCGTCTACAGTCATATCAATATTTCTCAAATTCAAATTTAATTTGAGAAATATTCACAATTGGCCTTTCTCTCTGTGTAACTGAAAGACCAGGCATGAAAATCAATTCAATTCAATTCAATTTTATTTATATAGTGCCATATCATAACAAAAGTTATCTCATGACACTTTTCATGCAGAGCAGGTCTAGACCGTACTCTTTATAATATTACATCACCAATGGTTAGAATCTGGTTATTTCTGCAGACATTTTGAGGTTTCAGATCATCATCTCAGTTGCAGCGGTCAGTGGAACATGTGGAGACTTGACAGTCACGGTTGGCCTGTAAAATCATGGCGTCCCCTCTCTTCATGCACCTCCTGAAATAAAAGGGCCCTGCAGTGAACAGAAAAACAAGAAATTACTGTAAGCAACAAACTTCATTGTTAGATTACATTATATCTTACACGCAGATCAGCTGATGTATGGAGAGATGTCAGAGGGCTTCCACACAGTTAAGGGGTTTGGTGCCTTGCTCAAGGGCATCTGAGGAGTGCCTAGGAGGTGAACTGGCGTCTACATACTAAATGGAATCAGATCTAATGACTTGTAGTTAGTGTTAGTGAAGTACTTGACATGGGATTGTTATCAGTCTCATGTTTGTGTGTTAACTACACAGCTGGAGTCAGGGCATGGTTCACTTATCAGCTGTCACTCACTGAGTAATGTCGAACAGAAGACTGAGGCACAGACGTCTTCTTGTCTGCTGCAGGTTTGCACAGTGCTGGTGCACGATCCACCAGGTGTACTTGGAACACAGCGGTTACACTTCAGAGCCTCTGCTGGAAAAACAACAACAGTTCAGGAGTTATGCATTCCACCTTTATGGAACACCGCATGCCACATTTGACCTATTTCATTTCACCCATTTAAATTTCACTCTGTGAGCAGACTGACCACTGCTGATGCAGACGAGCAGGAGGACAGCAGCGAGCTGGAAGGCCTTCATCTTTGTTGCTTCCTGCAGAGTTGATCACTGTTTAAGATACAATGAATATTCAAAAATGTCATTTAGTTCAAGTAATGTGCACTAAATTTTATCATACACACACACACACACACACTCACACACACACACACACACCACCTCTACAGTGAGGTGTAGATCTGCACAGGACAAAGAAGAAACTCATTCTGAATCAAATGTCTTTCTTTCTTTCCCTTGCTCTCTCTGTCTGGTCAGTTTTTATAAATAAATGTACAAACATTTAGTATCTTCAGTTCCACGTGGTCACTGTGTGGATGGATTTGTTGCCATACTGTAGCAATAAGGACAGGTCTAATTCATGTTATGGATGTCTCTGTTTATTTCGATTTCCCTTCAAAGGTCCAGTGTGTCAGATTTACATGTTTACAGTCAGCAGCTACATCATCAGATCTATCAATCTTTAAATAGAATCCATTCACCTTTAATCACACTTGGCTCTTCATATCTGTCATCACTTCTTCTTCCACTGTCTGTTTTTCTGTCGACATTTTTACTTTAAATACTTTTCTCATCGTCCTGCTCGTCCTACTTTCACAGCTGAGCCACAAAGAATCACAAACATTTTCTCAGTGATCATTTTAGTCAAAACATTTTGAATTAAAAATGAAGTAGCATCAAATATTTACCTGCTTGTTTTTCCTTTTGGATATGAAAAACTCCACTGGCATCAAGTGTTCCTGTAGAACAATTTATAACTGTTGATCAAACAGTTATAAACTGTGGAAATCCCATTTTTACACAAGCAGCCACAGTAGGTTGCGACATCTTGTCTATGTGCTGCCAGTGGTTGCGCAAGAGGCTGCACAAAGACAAACAATGACACAGAACATGACCCGAAGAAACTTTCCCAGCACCTGTCAGGATCACATGTTAGACTGAAATAAAATAATAATAAAGTCAATTATCAACTTCTACTTCTACTTCTACTTCTCCTACAAACCTGCACGTACAATCTGCTTTAAAAGGTCAACTGAGATTCTTTAGACAAATGAACAAGAAGAAGCCTCTTCCTCACTGTTTTTGAACAAACAATGAATAAACTGAAAAATAGTCTCACTTACAAATGCTGTGGTTGCCTTTTTGTTTGTAGATTTGTACAAAAAGCCAAATCTAAGATATTTTACACAAAACTCCAAAACTGGCCTGGATAAAATGATTGGCACTCCCAAGCCTGCTGAAACAGCTGAAATCAAACACTCCCTGTAACCATCATTGTCTTACAGAGTTTCTTACACCTCTATACTGCAATGTTTCTTTTGCCAACTGCTCAAATGACAATACTTTATCTATTAGATGGCTGAAATTATTTATATATATACATTTAGATTGGGGATATGCTGACTAATGATTAAGGAAACTAAGCAAACTGTTTAAGATGCTGTATATGGAAATTGTCTGTTAACAACTTGCAGGGGTTAAGACAGCCCACTAGAAAGTGTATAAGAACCAACTGTCAAGGCTCTTCGAGGAGTCTTTTTCTCTGTAACTATTTCTCTGTGTTGCATTGTTAAACACTCCTTCTTGTACAAGAATAATAAATTCAACTTAAACTTTGATGCTTCGAATCCAATCTTCTTTATTGAAGGGTCACTCTAAAAAATTCTTTTAACAACCTTTCCAGACTATTCCAGTTCGTTGTTGTACCTTTACGGTAACATTGGAGAAATATTTTTTGTCGTTGTGTTTTTGAAGGAGGCTGTGATTGGTCAGGATTTCAACATAACTTTCTAGCTGTGTTGCAAAAGCAGAATGTACGGGGATCATACATATTGACTAACTGAGTGATCACATGAAGGAACCTTTTTATCTGAGAGCGGCCTATTGAGCTGTTTGAGTGTAGAAATATAGATTTTATGATATGCTGAAAAAACTATTCACAACTTTATATGCTGTGTCATTGTGTATAAACACAGAGAGACAGCCTGATAAACTGTCTGATTTAATCTGATCAAATGACAATACTTTATCTATTAGATGGCTGAAATGTAATGTACTCCTGCCACATTCAACCCAAACTAAAGAAATGAGGCTGAATGGCAACAACAACAACAGCAGAGTGTTCCAGACACAGGTCAGCTGCTTCATGTTGTCTCTGTTTTTACATTTTATCATCTTCTTGTTTTACTGGCTTCTGTTTGTAGTTCTGCTACATTTCATTGATTCCTCTGGGATCATGTTGATGTCATTTGATCCAACAGACACTCAACAACTGAGCCAAGACGGCTTAATATTGCTGTTTGACGTAACTTCAGACTACACCAGAAAAAATATCCTTAACTAAATCACTCATATTCAGGCTGTTTTATAATCTCCTGATGATTTTTTTTCATCTCCATTCAATGAGCCTGCCCTCAAACTGTTGGAGCCCCCCAGCCCAGCCCGCAGCATTTTTGTATACAGCCCTGGTTCTGATAGTTTAGTGTGTAGTTTCTAGTTAACGCTTGATTTACTACTTGATTTATACTGCAATGTTTCTTTTGCCAACTGCTCCAAAAACAAATGATGACCAACTCAAACAGTGATCTTCTACATAAAACTGATTTTCATGCTACATTGTCATGTCAGTTGTAATGCCGTAACACATACAGTATGTAACACTTTATTCTACATATATATATTCTACAATTTCTATGCATGAAAACTGTCACTAAAGTTGCATAAGTTAGTACGACAGAAAGAAAGTCACGATAGTAGTAAACGTAGGTCCTGATACACACCTCCTGAAACATACACTACTCACAAAAAGTTTGTGATATTCAGCTTTCAGATGAAATTTCAGAGTGCACCTAAAATGCACTCTAACCTTTATAGGTGAACGTCATTTGACCTTCTCTAAACTTTTGAAATGTCCAACTGTTCAGTGTTTCAGTACTTATTGCATAACATGCTGTTCTCTAACAAGGTGATCACAAGTGTGTGATCCATGAATGTTCCACTAAATGTTCTGCTTCAATAACAGTTTGTATTTAAACAGTCCTCTTCATCACGCTGTTCACATTTTGACATCATGACACCAAGACCACACCTAACAATCCATCAACAGTACCTGGTCAGTGTGAGGCTTCAAACAGGAAGTACTCAGACGGTCATCAGTAGGTTGTGAACAGCAACTTTTTACATTTTCCATAAATTTCACCCAAAAGTTGAATATCCACAACTTTTTGCAAGTACTGTATGTGCTGCAGAGAGGAAGAATATAAGCATGTTGTGAAACACTACAATACTCATAAAGTATTTTTCAACTGTCCAACTTAAACAGAGTCTGTGTCTGAGTTATTTGAAAAGTTTTTATGCCACAAAAAGTCCAGGTCAGGAGAAAGTTTGGAGAGTCTCAATGGAGAGCTTGAAGTGAAGCCAGAACATCCATGTTGCGTTTTAGAGGCAAGAACATTGTATTCAAACAAAAACTATACACAAAAAAATCATTTTTGTGTATCTGTCATGTTGAGCATGTCTGAATGGAGGCAGTATTACAGCACTGCAGTGGTGCAGGCTGCAAAGGATCAAAGTGTTAAATAATCAGATTCTTGGACATGATGTGTGTGACAGCTGCTGTTCACAGAGCTGTGAACCTGAGAGCTGCATGCTGAGCTCAACTTGAATTGTGAAAATAATTGATATGGATATTAAACCTGGCCTCCTCTGCTGTGAGACTCAACTGCTGTAAGAATCAAACTGACCCAAGCAAAAACACCAAAGCACAGAGATATTACATCGTCAAAGAGTGCTGAGCTGACATGGAGGATGTGTGATGATCTAATCCTGCCCTCTGTCAGACACTCCAGGCAAAAACATTGTATTTTTTTAAGCACAGCACAATTTTGAAATTTTGTTATTTTGCTTCGATAACTTTTTTTCAGGCTGGTGCAAAGAAAACACCCAAAATCCACATTTAGGCCTTTGATTGACTTCACTGTGTCTGTACACTGATCACAATAAATCCACTGTCGCCAATACACTCAGGATGAATGGAATCTGAATATCTGAACTCTAGATAGCTAACATTAGCTGACAACAGCACCATTCACCTGATTACTGTACAAGTCAGTCTCAACATGATTTAACATCTGCTAGTCTGTGTTAGAACATTATGTGAATATAAATGTAATAAGTTGCACAGAACCATAAAATGCTGAGAAATAAATAAAAAAAACTAAATCTAAAAAAAAAAACATAAAACCAGACTATAATTTATGAATTCATAAAAATATGTGTGAGAAGAACTGAAGGTGAACAAGACGTCTCCTGAACATGTTTCTCTTCTTCACACAGGCCGACCATCTCATACCGGTTTATGCTGCAGCAAGCTAACCTTCACTCTTTTGAAGGCATGTTTACATTTGGACTCTGGATTGGTGTATAGATGTATATTCATTTCAATGATTCAGAGATGAAAAAGCAGACGTTTAAAAGCAGTGCACTGCTGATGCAGAGGATCAGAAGGATGACAGCAAGCTGTGATGCTCTCATTTTTTGAGTCTTCTTTGAGAACTTTGAGAACACTTTGAAGATGAAAAACGTACTCCACAGGTCCTGCAGTTAAATGACAAAATGATCCATAGCACTGTTATACAAATCAGATTAGTGTTTTCTGTCATTTGATTAAAGTTTGGTTTAGGGAACAAAAACCAGAAGATTGTGGTCATGGTTAAAAAACAGATGGAATATGGACAGAGGCGTCAGTGCTTTTCTGGACCATCATCCAAACCTCCTCCTGAATGCTGAACACAAATGTTGGCTAGTCAGTTAACTATAGGTTGTTTTGACCATTTGAGCATTTTTCTGGTGAGGACAGTCCACACTCCTGCTCCAGGCAAAAACTGAGCAATCACAGAAAATAGACCTTTTTAGTTCATATATTGTCATGGTTGCCCCACGTCCCATCTTTTCGGTACCAGTATGCCTCAGCTTGTTTGACCTCCTGCTTCAACCCTTTTAGCGCTGAAGCTTCTTCAGACTGATCCTTTCACTTTCCATTTGACAACATTTTTACTAATTCACCTCTGCCTTGATGTATGGTAACACAATTAACAAAGATAAATCAGTATTTAATAATTACCTGCCGGTGTTCCCTTTTGGATTTGTAAAGCTCCACTGGCAACAACTGTTCTTGCAGAACAATTTATAGCCTGCTGACCATAACTGCATCTCAGTCTGACTGTTGAGTGCCAAACATTTGAAGTCCCATCTCATCCCGTCCAACCACAGCCAATTAGGCTGCAACTTCTTGAGTGAGGTGCTATCAGGAATTTTGGTATTCAAACTCTTTCCTGGTCTAGGTCTGGCAGTCAGGGTGGTACAGTATCTAACCTATTTACCGTAACTATATCTCAGCTTTATTGTTGAGTATCAAACAATAGAAACCATCTTTGCCTCAGCCAGCTAGGTCGCATTGTCCCTGTTTCTTTACAATCTCTGGCTGCTGAAGAGACTGCACTGTGGGAGACAATGACTTTGAAACTGAAGCAGCTGATTACATCCTAACAAACTCTCCTGGTGAACATCTAAACAATCTGCTGGATCAGATATATCAGAAGGATCAGAGTGTCCTGCATTTGGAAGAAGGATAACTTCATTGTTGCTCAGTTTCCACTGTTCTTGAGGCTGTACAAATGATTCTGGGACAATGTGATATTTGACACATTGTAACTCATTGTAACCCTTGCCCTTAAAAAATTTGGTCTAAATGCTATGGTACTGTATGGTATGCTATGGTACGGTATGGTATGCTATGGTACGGTATGGTACGTATGCGGGGCGGCTGTGGTTCGGAGGTAGAGTGGGTCATCCACTAATCAGATGATCGGCGGTTCGATCCCCGGTTCGATCCCCTCCAGTCTGCATGTCGAAGTGTCCTTGGGCAAGATACTGAACCCCAAATTGCTCCCGAAGGCTGTGATATGTCCCGTAAAGCGCTTTGAGTGGTCGGAAGACTAGAAAGGCGCTATAAAAATAAAAAATAAGTACAGTCCATTTATGCATGGTATGGTGCAGACTCAAGTCCATTGGGTTGGCATCAGACGTAAAGATGGCACAGTTTACTCAAGCCACTGTTTTGATGATTTGCTACTTGAATTATCAAAAAAGAAATGACTTGAGACTCGACTTGGACCCTTGTGTGATTTGAGACATGATGACTGAATGACTTTCATATTTACTGGTGCCAATGTTACACTGTGAAATCCTATCTGAAATTTCATCTATTCGACTCACTCCTACCCTTATCTCTGCATCCTGAATGTATCATTTACACCAGCTTTTTGAGGGCAATGGTTATAATGGGAACAGCACTGATCTGTGTTACTATTAAAGAAAGCTCATTGTCCCAGAATCATTTGTACAGCGTCAAGAACAGTGGAAACTGAGCAACAATCAAGTTATCCTTCTTCCAAATTCAGGACACTCTGATCCAGCAGGATTGTCTGTTCACCAGGACAGTTTGTTGGGATGTAATCCATGTTTCAGTTTCAAAGTCAAAGTTGTATGCCACAGTGCAGTCTTTGACTTTTAACGCAGGATAAAGTCTGAGACCAGAATAACAATCTAATATTTTTAACTAAACCTGGAAATAATCTGGAAGTTTGAGGATTCAAAACTGAGTTCAAGACAAATTGTTTTTCTAAGCAAACAGAGGCTTTCTTGATTTAAAGGTTTCTCAGGGTGGTTGTGCATGGAACTCTCAAACTGGATCAGTTGTATCCCAGGAGAAGGGTTTATACTGCAGCAGAATAATGAGCCCAAACACCTCAAAGCTCTGCAAGAATGACTTGAATGACAGTCACCTGACCTCAACCTCATTAAACATTTTGTGGGAACACTTCATTTTTTTGAAATCATAAGAAGTTCTTTGGAACACTGTCAGATCATGGTGGGATCACAGGGGTCATCAGGTTTTACACAGACATGTGGAGTTCATGTCAGCGTATTGTCATTAAAGCAAAAGGGAACAAACCAAATATTAAGATTCAACTTTTTCAAACTGGTATTATCATTATTAATGAAATAAATATTATGGTTTCATCTTCACCTCTAGTGCTGTTCATTTCATTTTATTCTATTTTGCCTGGAAGAATACATCTGAACAAAGAAGCATGCTTTAAGTCTTTATTGTGCTTTGAACTGGGTCACATAATGCATCTAGCCCGAGTGGAGGCTTATTTGTTGCAGCCGTCCCAGTTGCAGCAGCTGACCTTCAGACCCTGAGTCAGTCCCAGCTTCAGACACTCCGTCATCTTGAAGCAAGACTTGTGGAAAGTGTTCTCTGTGGAGAGACATTAGAAATGTGATGAATTACATTTCCATTCTTCCTCTGGCTTTTTGTTCCTGCGTGTGTGTGTGTGTGTGTGTGTGTGTGTGTGTGTGTGTGTGTGTGTGTGTGTGTGTGTGTGTGTGTGTGTGTGTGTGTGTGAATGGCTCTAGCACGCAGGTGTGCGTGTCACTATAGAAGGGATTCCTGTGATATGGCAATATTAATAAACTCTATTGGAGGCTATTCAAAGTGATTTACAGAGGAAAGAAAAAAGTACATTACATATGATCTTTATATCATATTTAATATGGGGGCAGGTCTCAACCTAACTGAGGTGAATGACAGGAGGCACACAGCACTCACCGTGGGGGGCAGGGTAGGTAATTTTGGCGCAGGCATCCATCTCTGGAGGACAGATGTCCACAGTCTCCACACAGTCTCCACTGTCAGGAGCCTCACGGACACAGTTGGTACACTGCAGGGCCTCACCTACAATACAAGACACACGGCAACAACGATGTGTAAACAATATACATGTAACTGATTTAGCTGTCTGGCATTTCATCAGTGCACAGCTAAGATTCCTTCAGTAGGTCAGCAGTTACCGTAGGTGACGGCCACCAGGAGCAGGAGAGCAAAAGCAAAGACCTTCATTTTCTGTTTCTGCAGATGTCTGCAGGGAAATCAAATCAAATAAAAGGAGTTAGCACTGAGAGCTTCCATAGCCTGTCTGCATTTAAAAATGATCATTTTATACACAAAGTCATGGTCAGTGTGAGTGACACTTACCTTCTGAACCTGTGCAGGTTGCTGTGTACCTCTCCTCTGCCCCCTCTCTCCTTTTATACCGTTCATCAGACTGCCACATCATTGATAGTGCTCACTGCTGTGGGAAAGCGCCCACACTTCTGGAAGCATTTCAACTAGAATTTATCTTTGTGGAGGAAAATAAACTGAGGCAAAGAAGTCCATTTGTTCAGAAACACAGCTGTTGTTATAATGTTTAATGTAAGTGCTGCACACATCTGAGAAAATATCCAACAATGGAGGCAGTGTTACAGCAGCACTGCAGTGGTGCAGGCTGCAAAGAATCAAAGTGTTAAATAATCAGATTCTTGGACATGATGTGTGTGACGGCTGCTGCTCACAGAGCTGTGAACCTTAGAGCTGCATGCTGAGCTGGACGTGAATTGTGAAAAATAAGGGCTGGATATTAAACCTGGCCTCCTCTGCTGTGAGACTCGACTGCTGTAAGAATCAACCTGACTCAAGCAAAAACACCAAAGCACAGAGATATTACATCGTCAAAGAGTGCTGAGCTGACATGAAGGATGTGTGATGATCTAATCCTGCCCTCTGTCAGACACTCTAGGAAAAAACATTGTTTTTTTTTAAGCAAAGCACAATTTTGAAATTTTGGATTATTTTGGTTCGATAACTTTTTTCAGGCTGGTGCAAAGAAAACATCCAAAATCCACATTTAGGCCTTTGATTGACTTCACTGTGTCTGTTTGTGTCTGCAGATTTCACCAAAAGTTAACATTGCACAATGCCTCATTTGCATATTTAAATTCTGTATTCTCAAGGTTTTTACAGAGGGCTTTGTTGATATCCAGATAAAATAAATTGTGAGTTTTTTACATTTCACCTGTAGTGTCTGCCTTTAAACAGATAAATGTGGTGTAAATGTACATGAACAGCCTGCCAGGTCCTCCAGCTGACACTAGAACAGACAAATTTGACATTCAGATTAGAAAACTGAGCGTGTCAGGAGTCTTTTTTCCCATGGATCACACAGTGGCTGTACTCACCAGATTAATGAACCAGTATTTCCTTCTTTATTTATTCTCTTCTGGTCTTGTTGAGCTACACATTTGGCCGACAAGTTGTAAGGAGACCGTTGCTGATGTCACTATGTAATATCTAGCACTGCTGACTAACTAACTAATTATAATATAAATAAAATATTAGTATTAATGCAGTTGTACAACAATACTGTTTGGAAGTTGGGGGTTTTAACAACCTGGAGGGAATTCACACCCTCAGCATATTTAAATTGCACTACATTTGGATCAAAAGAAAGAACGAAAGGAAATAAGAAAAAAAAATCAAACAACCATTTAACAGAACAAAGAAATACAGAAGCAGTCAGACATTTGGATACATCTTCTTATTCTCACATACTTTGTAGATTAACAATAAAATAACTGAAAACTATGAAAACCATAAAATAACACATGGAATTATGTGTAAACAAAGCAAAACATTTTTTATGTTTTAGATTCTTTGGCTCCGATGACAGCTCTGCTCACATATGTTCATTCCCTCAATCAGCTTCATGAGGTCGTCACCTGAATGATTTAATTAACAGGTGTGCCATGTCTGTTATGGAATTTTCTATCCTTAGGTTACACGGGGTCACGTGTGGGCCTTGAGGTCCTCGGCAGTAGTAGTTGTTTGGCTTTGGTTGAGAACAGCAGGTGCCAGTCTATCTCAACACTGTGGTGACCAGGGTCGAAGGAACTGAATGTTGCCCTCCTAGACATAATAGATAGCTTGCCATTGACGTTTCTTTAACATAAACAGACAACAGTGTCTCCAGACTAGAATGTGCAGACAGTAACACTAACATGGGTAAAAACATTCTCTTTGACTAATTCTGGGCGTATAGTATTTGTGATGTTATCTTGAGGTTTAAAGTCTATCCACCAGCATGAGTTCTGCAGAATGTGAGACCGACTCAGACACTTCTGATGTACTTTGAGAGTGTCTCTAATTCTCCTTGGCCAAGCGTCAATAAATATTACAGCATAAGACATCAGAGGCTTCTGAACACTTTCTTCTTTCCTGACCATTGACCGTTGATTTCAGCAATTTCTCCACAACAATGTCTGAAGTTAATTAGTGGAATTTCTTGTCTTCTTAATGTGTATGAGATCATCAGTTGATGTTCAGAGGTAGTGTTGGCATACAGTAAATATTCAAGTACTGTAGTAATTCATATTATGACAAGAACCACTCAACTAAGAGACACAACAGTCCATCATTACTTTAAGACATGAAACCTTCATAGTCATTGAATGTGTCTTCAAGGTCAGTCATTGCTTAGGTCAACAAATACAACATTAGACCAGTGGAAATCTGGATTTTGAGTCCAAATCTGAGACTGTTGGAGGAGGTGTGATGGTGTTGGTGGTGCTTTGCTGACATTTTTGATGATTTTTTCAAGATTCAAAGTACACTTAACCTTAAATTTGTTTTTCGTGTAAGGGCTATTTGACCAAGATGGAGAGTGCTGCATCAGATGACCTGGCCTGAACCCAAATGAGATGATTTGCTGATTGACAGTGTGCAAATCTGTCATCAAAGTAACAGGTGGCTACTTTAAAGAATCTACAACATAAAACATATTTTGCTTTATATACATTTCTTCTGTTTACTACATAATTTTATGTGTTATTTCATAGTTTTGATGTCTTCAGTTGCAGGAAATACTGTACGTGAAGAAACTGAACACATCACGTTTCTACAGTTAGATGTGACAGAAAGAGTTCTGCTGTTTGAGCAGTTGTCCATGAATCCAAGAGTCAGCTGATCGTCTTCATAAACAGACATGAATAAAAATCAGAGGGTGGTGCGTCGGCATGAGTGGAACCAGCAGAGTAACTGCGAGTGTGTCAGGTTATAATGTAGACGAAGAGCATGAATATGATCACATCACCAGCCACAGAGTGAGTGAAACTTCAGTGCTCTGCCTGAACCAACACTATGCTTCATTTGTATAGGTCAATAATAAGATCCATCCAGTGAATCGTGTTCCACAGAGAATTTCAGATTTCTCTGTGCAATATATCTTAAAATGTCAGTTATTTTACAGTCTGTACTTGTGGTGAGTCATGGGGAATGTTGTCCTGTTGTTCATTTGACTAATCCAAACCGTGGATGGAGAAGCAGCTAATGAGCTCTGCAGCAGTCTGCTGAGTCAGCAGCTCCCACTGTGAATGCAGCAGGTGCTCTTCAAGGTGAGCAGGTCCATGGATTACTGATTAACCCTCATCCCACCATCTGGAGCACCCACAGACACCACAGGTTATATTTTCTGTCAGATGTCACAGGTGCTGCAGATTTAATAGAAGGAACTACTTATTGAGTTCATGTTTGTCATGGGTCCTAATTTAGTATAATGCACCTAAATGCTGCTCTTCCTGAGGTAAGGTGATGTTCAAAGTCAGAAATACAGACTGAACCAAATGTTCAGTGATCATTTGTTTTTTCATGAACACACATTACATCAACTACATAGCATTTCATGTCCTAAAAGGAACATTCTTCAGGTTGTTTCTTACAGTAGTTTATTCGTCGGGTCTGTCATCTTTGTATGTTACACAATGACACTCTGATGGGTGTGGTGAATATTCATAATCATATTTATATTTAGGATTCAGGAAAAAAGAGAAGAAGCAGATTGTTGGTGTGTCAGAATTAATAAATAGATCAGACACACAGACTGAAACTGTAGCCAGGCTAACAGAGAGCCACAGCTCCATTGAGACATGTATTCCTTTAGGTCTGAGTAGCAATGACTTCATGAGCTTCTTTAATGATAAAATTATAACTATTAGAGACAGAATTCATCACCTCTTGCCCTCAACAGGCACTGATCTGCATTCTCACCAGAAGTTTGTAAACAGCTGTAAAACCTGATATATATTTAGACTGTTTTTCTCCCATCGACCTTCATCAATATGTAATAATTTCTTCATCTAAGCCGTCAACCTGTCTCTTAGACCCTATCCCAACCAGGCTGCTCAAGGATGTTTTACCTCTAGTTAGCCCTTCTTTATTGGATATGATTAATCTGTCTTTATTATCAGGATATGTACCACAGTCCTTTAAAGTAGCTGTAATTAAACCTCTTCTTAAAAAGCCCACCTCAGATGCAGAGGTTTTAGTCAATTACAGACCGATATCAAACCTTCCCTTTCTCTCTAAGATAGTTGAGAAAGCTGTAGCCAATCAGCTGTGTGACTTTCTCCATAAGAACAGTTTATTTGAGGATTTTCAGTCAGGATTTAGAGTGCATCATAGCACAGAGACCGCACTAGTCAAAGTTACAAATGACCTCCTAATGGCATCAGACAAAGGACTCATCTCTGTACTTGTCCTGTTAGATCTTAGTGCCACATTTGACACCACTGACCATCAAATTCTTTTACAGAGACTGGAACATCAAATTGGCATCAAAGGAACCGCCCTAAGCTGGTTTAAGTCGTATTTTTTTCAGATTGATCTCAGTTTGTTCACGTCAATGATGAATCGTCCATACACCAAAATTAGTCATGGAGTTCCACAAGGTTTTGTGCTCAAACCACTTTTATTCAGCTTATATATGCTTCCTTTAGGGAATATTATTAGGAATCAGTCCATTAACATCAATTGTTATGCCGATGACACCCAATTATATTTATCAATCAAGCCTGATGAAACAGTAGCAGTCAATCAGTTAGCTTAACTTCAAGCGTGCCTTAAGGAGATAAAAAATTGGATGACCTAAAACTTTCTGACGTTAAACGCAGACAAAACTGAAGTTCTTGTAATTGGACCCACAGAAACTCTCTTTCTAAAGCCCCGTCCAATCAAAAAAATGTGACAGCTTGCACTGTATCTGAATCAAAGCAGAAATGCGACGATCCACAGATGTGTATAGTTCATTTGTGCACATTGTGAAACATTTCAAGTGACAGGACAGAGGACTGGACAAGGAGGTATGGAGCCCATATAAATGGTAAATGGTAAATGGACTGTACTTATATAGCGCCTTTCTAGTCTTCCGACCACTCAAAGCGCTTTACAGTACGTATCTCATTCACACATACACACACATTCATACACTGATGGCATTGGCTGCCATGCAAGGTGCCAACTGCTCATCAGTTTGAGGAACCGATGGCACAGCCTTCGGGAGCAATTTGGGGTTCAGTATCTTGCCCAAGGACACTTCGACATGCAGACTGGAGGGGATCGAACCGCCGATCATCTGACTAGTGGACGACCCACTCTAACTCCGAGCCACAGCCGCCCCTATAAAGCAGGAAACTTTTTACAAGGTATGAATCAATTATTTGTAAAGTATAAGAGGTTGTAGACAAAAGAAAGAATAAGACAGGTTCAAACGAAATCAATTCTGATTAAGTAAAGGTGGAATTGATTATGGATAAAAATGGTTTTCATGAGGAATTTAAGAGATCGGCTTGTGTTCCTAACAGCTTCAGGTGGTTTACACTTGAACACCTCATATGTGAGGTCAAAGTTGCTAGTTTTGTAGCACTGTTTCAAATAAGTTACTTGATGAGTGTCATGCTGCTGTTTGG
Organism: Argyrosomus regius; assembly: GCA_946959425.1. Taxonomy (NCBI): domain Eukaryota; kingdom Metazoa; phylum Chordata; class Actinopteri; family Sciaenidae; genus Argyrosomus; species Argyrosomus regius. Next base: position 14,440,290 of record OX336905.1, read on the forward strand.
ATTTTTTGATGATTTTTTTTGTTGTTGTTTTGTTGTTGTTGGTGGTGGTGGTGGTGGTGTGTGTTGTGTGTGTGTGTGTGTGTGTGAAAGTCAGGTGACTATTTGCACAATCAACCACTCCAGCTGTCATTCACCATTTGTTTATTGTTTGCACACATTGATATTACAGTATATTACCATTATATCATACATATAGAAGACTAAGATCCACAACATATCAAAAGTAAAGGATGAAACAAGAGTTAAGAAAATAAGATCACTAAGTTTCAATAAATCAGCATGAAACCAAATCATTTCTCCCACAGAGAAATATTGTTCACTGTCACCATGACAACAGTTACAGTACAAAGATCCATAGATTAACAGGGCTGTAATTGATCAGCAGACTGCGGAGAAACGGTGAGAGAAATGAAAGAAACACAAAGTTGACTTGGTTGAAATTACTGTAAAAATGAAAGATACAGTAAAAATATCTGATACGTGGTCAGATTATAAAGTAGAGAGAGAATTTGGCTGTGCAACATTTTTATTTACACATCTGAAACAACAGCTGATCCTAGTTGTATAAGGACAATAATAATTTGAATACATTTGTGGATTAAAAATTATTATTGTGCTGACTGAATATTCTGAACATTTGTCAGCTTCAAATAAAAACTGAGCATAAATATTAAAGTGATGGTTTTCTGAGATTAATAAACTATAATGTACTGACAGAGGATTATACAGCCATGTCAAAAATCCTCTGAGATTAATCTGAGATCAGAGAACATAATTACGACTTTTAAAAAGTCAAAGATCAATGTAGAAATTCAGACATAAATCCTCATTTAAATATTTGGGTTTAGTTTCAGAATTCAGATTTTAATTAATCGCAGAATATCAAGACTAATTACAGAACTTGGATTTTAACAATGCTTTAATCCTCTTCAGTAATTACAGATTTTATATTTATGAGGTTACATTTCTCAAGCCTGTGATCGTCCATTACAGCCGAGCTGTGCTCAACAAGCCGAGTTTGAACGCTAGCTCCACTCCTGCACTAACATACAAACACCAAAGCTCTGCTGAATGCACCTCACGTCGCTTTAATCTATGGCAGAACGGGCACACTGGCACTTTGATGGCTAATCACATGATCACTTGGGGGAAACAAATAAGGCACGGGCATGCACACATGCGCACACACACACACACACACACACACACACACACACACACACACACACACACACACACACACACACACACACACACACACACACACAAACATACATATTGCTGTTGTCAAATGAAACATTTGTATCTCCAAGAGGTAAATTTTTCTACCTTGGATTTATTTTATTTTGGTTGTTTTTTCAACAAGGTTTTGAATATGTATATATGTCAGAGAACGGTTGTACAACTCTGTCAACTGAAAGAAAACACACCAAAATTGGAGTCATCATGTTTTCACCTGACAGCAATAATAAACACACACACACACACACACACACACACACATATATCTCAACTGACATGAGCCCTAGTTTTTAATGTTTTAACTATATATTTAAAGCCCAACAGTTCAAATGTGCTGGGTCCAGCTGAGTTAACACACACACACACAAACACACACCCATATACAGTATACACCAATAGCATGCCAATCCCCATGGCATTGGTATGACTGGGAGTTACAACAGGTAAACATTTGAGATTTTTTTTTTTTTTGCTTTCATCATCAGTCAAACTAAATCTGATCTTTTGGTGCGTTTCAGTCACATCATATTAAGAATCATAGCAACATTACAACATTTATATTTACCTACTGCTAATGTTTTGGCCATTGACAAAAGTCAAGATTCAACAGCATCTTTTGGCCAGGAGAGACTGCATGACTTAAAGAGACACGAGTGATCCGGGTCACAGAGGTCGAACACGTAACTCTTTTTTTGTTCCTGTGATTTCCAAAGTCATACATAACACATCACACCTGTCAGTCAAAAGTACACTGAGCTGCTAAACTCCTTGTTTTACAGAGAATGGAATGCTTTAGATGAGCTCAATTCAGAGACAGGTGGCAAGAAATTGGAAAAAAGTTCTTTAAATTAAGGCTTTGGGAACTTAATGAAGACCAAAATAAAGCTTGAAGACGCACCACAGAGTACAGGCAACGATAACTGCAGAAATACTATTTGGCCTGGAAATGACAAAACATGACATAACGAGTGAACAATAAATGAAAAGAACAGTCGGACACAGCTCTTCTCTTTTAGCCAAATTACAACCTTGGTTCAGGATGATGTTAGTGTGAATAGATAGCGTAGCTACATGAAGCTTCAACAACAGTGACAGAAAACCCTCCACCAGCACTGGACTACTTACTGTCCAGAAAGCTGTACCTTTAGACACTGGTGCCATCCTTTTTGGCCTGTGGCCTTTAAAAAACAGACAAACCCTCATCAAAGGTGTGCCTAGGATTCGAGATAAGCCAGAAAACATAAACATAATTTTGGATAGCAGTAATGTTTTGTCTTCTTCTTTTCTGTCTATGCTACATGTCATCTTACGACCCCTCCAGGGTCTTAACCCTCCAGCTGTGAGCCTTAAGCTATACGAGCATGCTGTTAATGCACACAATAAACAGAGGTGGGACAAAGACAATGTTTTGCAAGTCACAAGTAAGTCCCAAGTCTTGGTTTTAAAGTCTTAAGTGCAAAGCAACAAATCTCAAGTCAAGTCAAAGCTGACTGACCGGCACTGTTTCATGATTGTTGGGCTCATTCCAAGACAAAAGGCTACAGCCTGAGTCATGAGTCCAATTTGAGTCTTTTCCTGATTTTGTCAAGTCCACACCTCTGTCAGCTGGTAACTAAGGCAGATTAAAGGACCTGGTTCTGATCCTGGATCTGATAACTGCACAGCTTGTTGTGGATGATCCTTCACTAACAGACCAGAGGACCCTGCATGATGAAGACACGGCAGGCACCAGAAACTGCCATACAACTTGGACAAACTCCATTAGTGGTCTAAGTAGAAAAAAAGAAAAAAGATAAATACAAGTCACATAACAACAGTATCAATACTTGAACTTCTTTTAAAGGGATACTTCGTGCTATGTGGGAGAGGAATCCAAATAAATTAAAAGACTTGTTTCCTCCTGAAAAGGATTGGCCTCGTGGTGGAGGGAGAGCGCACAGAGGCCAGAGTGTTGTGTTTGTAGTTCACACCATGCAAACAAGCAGTGCAGGCTGGTGAAAAAATCTATATACAAAAAAAAAATAATAATAAAAACTTGTAAAACTTCTCAAAAAAACATCCATCAGTCAACAGAAAAACAAAGGCTAGACCTCGACCCTGACTTTAGCCCAGGAGGCTTCTCCTACACACAAACCAAACTTAGTTCATAATCAACTCAAATAATATCTCTATGTCAAAAAATAAACTGTTTAGGGTACTTTAAAAAACTATTCCCTGAAACAATGATACCCCCTGTAATTTACTCAATGTGGTACAGTCTGAGGTCCTTCTACTATAAATCCCATTGGATGCTCTCATTTCCTTTGGCAGCTATGACAGCAGCTAATATTGATAGGAGCTCATGCAATATCTATTAATAAATGAACTGAGTGGTTATTTCATTAATAATGTGACTGATGACAATATGCGAAAGTGAAACGAGATTACTTTTGTTAGCAGGTTAGCATTTTATACCCGCATGTAGGGGTCGAAGCCAGTAACATGTACACTGAATGTTACATGTGATGTGTCATACTAAGTGGACTGAAGATCTATGGTTGAGTTCATCTTTCTCTGAACAGAGCGGTGACCAGTTTTTTAAAAAATGTGTCACGATTTACATTAAAATGCAGCTGTGAAAAGTGACTGAACATGGACAGCTACAGGTCATCTGCTCTAACACAAGCACTACTTTTATTTACCAATCAAGTCTTTCCACTTTGAAGCTGCTGTCAATGAACCTCAACACTTCCTACAAACTTTTCACATTTAAAATCTACCAATCCAGGAAACACAGGAAGACTTTTACTGTGAAAAGAAAATCTAAATGTTTCATAAATATAGAGCAGTAGAGTGCTGTGAAAATGGACATTATACTGAATTTATGGAGACAACAAGTAAACATGGAGGAGGTGCTGAGTTGGCTTTAAGTGGGAGCAGGGGAAATTCAAATCAAGAGCTGGTTCTCTCACCACTGAGGTAAATAAAGGCCCGGGCCACTATTGAAGAACTGACAGTGATGACATGCTGAAGAGTTTCTGCAGCTGCTGTGTTTTCTATTTGAGACTTCACTGTATGGAGCTGTGTCAGCTGTGTACTCCGTACCATTAACAAAAAAAACAAACAGCTACTTTGATGAGCTACAATGAGACAAAATCACAGTTACTAAATGACAACAGAGTTTAGTCGATTCTAATGTAGTGACAGGGGAAAACATCTGGAGCTCCCAAGATCATATTAATACAATATTAAGGTCAAATATAGTTAGGAGAGAATCATACATACACTATCTGGATATAACACAGTATATTACAGGGCCGTGAGTCCAGGTCCAGCACCCACATGCACAGCTGTGTTCGGGTTCTAACACGTAATGATCTGCTGGTAGAGTCACACAGCTCCTGTTCTACTGCTTACTTTAATTACAGCATTTCAGAGATTGTCAACATCTGGTACCAAGTTCACCGTTTGTAAGTTAACCTGAGACTTTCATGGAGATGCAAACTCACACCTCCTCTCCTCTCTTTAGTTTGGGATTATAATTCTACAGGGGACATTTGGTTACTGCACTGCTTCAGTTATTATTAGAATTAGAATATTATATAGTATTATCGCCCTTCTCTGTGCGTGTGTGTCTTTCTGTGAAAGCTGGGGGCCAGTTTTTATGTTTTTTGGCACTATATAGAAAACAGCAGAGAGACAGACTGACAACAGCACAGCACAGATATACAGAGAAAGACTGGTGACGTCTAAACTGCTATTAATCTCCATATAGAGATAAAAGATGATAAGCAGACTGTGTTCAGGCATGGCCTGAGACACAGAAATACAGGTAGAAACACATGCAGTTAGGACTGGAGTTTTTTGCAAGGTTGGGTGGGTGTAATGGGGTAGTGGAAGAGTCAGAAACATACTGCAGGTTGCTTGTATTATTGCAGCCAGTGTTTGTGAGACTGACCCTGCATTCACACTGGGACCAATGGAATCAATATTTTCCTTGAGTGCATATCACGTCCTCAAAGATACACTCCCTGATTGTGTCGGAGCACTTTAGTTTGGACTCCACAGTCAGACCAAAGTGACCCAGTGTGAATGGATGGTAAGTCAGCTGTTTATTGGCTGTTGAATTTTGTGCTGGAAGTTGTTTATAGAGGCTGATTTGGCTGCAGTCAGATGTATGTACCACATCCGTTCATAGAAATGGAGATGCAGAAGCTCTCCTGATCTCTGAAGCTCGGAAGCTTCTTCTACTTCCTGACATGACAACAAAACGCCGCTAATCAGAACATAAAGCCGGTTGGGAGACAAAGTGAAATGTAATTGGTCCACATGTAAGGTGTTTAAATGGAAAAGCAGATGAAGTTGGCATGTCTAAGTGCTGTTGGTAGAGAAGTACCCTGATGAAGCTCCTGATTGGTCAGGAGCAGAGGTGAGCTAAAGACTAAATGCTGTAGAGGAAGGGGTGGGGGGGGGGGGTGGAAGAAAGACTGCAGGGGAGGGGAAGGGGAAGGGGGAGGGGGAGGGGAAGGGGGAGGGATTTAGGTAAACACCAGATGCTGCTGGTCCAGCAGGGTTCTGGTGAAGTTGTTGATTGGCCCAATGGCGCTGAGAGACATGGCATTGTCCCGTCCCCAGAGCAGGTTAGGACCAAACACTACGGCCAGGTTACTGTTGGTCATCTTATTCACTTCACTGTTGGCTGATACCTAAACACACACACACACACACACACACAGGTTAGTGTTGACAGACTGACATAACGGCTCTGGAAGGTCATCAGTGAGGAGTGTATCAGCCGTACCCGAGCCAGGAATGTGATGAGGTATCGCAGTGATGCATAGTTCTCCTCTGGCAGCGACTCCACCAGTGTCTTCATAACAGTCACCTGGCTGTCACTGGACACAGCTGGAAACACAAACACCAGCGTGAAGAAGAGCTCATTGAGGACATACATGCTGCAGATGTATCTATCATTAGATTTACATGCACACAAAAACCCTGAGTTACTACACAGGTTAGCCCTCCTCCCTGTTCCGAGAGTTTTTAAAACCCCAATCTGCTCTAAAGTGACAGCTGTAAAATGTTGAATACATTTTAAAATGTTTGTTTTAAGTCTTTAAGCCAGAGAAGGACTTTCATTTTTGATTTTGATTTTATTGAAAACTTATGTCGAACATGTAAAGCCAATAAAATAAAGAAAGAAAGAAAAGGAAAAGAAATATACAAAAAAAAAAAAAAACACGCACCAACTCAATTGTTAAATTCTCTTAACCGGTGCAAATTAAATTAATTTAATTAAATCGTACATGTTCAAAAGTACTTATGTACTTATTAAATTCAACTATTAAACTTTCCATGAGTTTTATGTGTCTCTGACCCCCTACCCCAGTTATGAAAACCATGTTTGCGTTGTCTTCAACATCTGATGTACAAATCAGATTAGTGCAGAAGGCCAACTGTAAGCCACTGAGGTGTATGTTGGCACACTGACTGTCAGGGGGAATCAGAAACACTGATCCTAGACCTGCTCTCTCACTACTTGAGCATAAACATTTCATCATTTGATGCCTGAGTAACGATACTTTCCATCTAATGCTATTCTAGAGAAGAGAGAAAGCATTTGAACACTATAAATAGAACTGATGGTTTGAACATACAGGCGAAGTTGACGATGTCATTGTAGAGCTGGTAGGTCAACAGAGGTTCAGGGAGCTCCCTCAGGAACGTCTTCAGAATCACAGCAGCCAGGTGGACGTCTTCCATCGCGCTGAAATTCACAGGCACACCTACAAAACACACAAACATACACACACACACACACATGCAATGAGAAAACATGCTGCTGAATGTTTAAACAGCTTACAGCTGGCTCAACCATCTGACTGTGTGTTGCAGTTTTACATTAGTGGATGATAATGCAGGATGCTGAGTTATTAAACTATTATTAGGTTACCTGAGTTGTATTTGAGCTGGACCTCCTTTACCAGAGTCACATTGGCAGACCGTCTGAAGATCCCTTCAATCTCCAAACCTGAGACACACACACACACACACACACACACACACACACACACACGATAAAGAACAAGACAGTTGTAAGTGAGAGTGAGTGAGATGTATTGAATGAACTACAGTCGAGCTTCATTAGTGCATCATGTGTGTGCTTCTACAATGACAAGAAAAGAGTTACCTTGCTCTGAAAGGAAGCTGATGGTGTCCCTCATCACCACGGGAACGCTGTCATCATCAGAACTCCTCTGTCTGAGTCTGATACACACACACACACACCACGGTTAGGATAACAAGGTTAGGATAACCTAACAGCCAGCCAGCAGTGATTTAGTAACTTACAATGAGAGTGGCACCCCAAACACCTGGTTGGGGAGGGGAGGGCTGCGAGGAGGAGACATGGGAGGCTGGGCGGTCGGCTTCATAGATGCTCTCAACTTGTTGTCATACCTGACACAGAAACACACACAGAAGCACACACAGAAGCCGTGAAATAGTTCTACCTGAAGGAGAGTAAAAATGTTGAAGTTTAGACGATTTCAAAGTGAATGTTTGGAACAAAATCTGGATTCTGAAATCAGCTCTTACTCTTTGACACGGGCAGGAATGAGCAGCTGCTCACACTTCACCACATCCTCCAGCTCACTCAGATAGCTCACATAGTTGATCTTCCTGCCAAACTTAAAACTACAGAGACAGAGACACAATCAGCTTCAAATGATTACACTTCACTTATCTTATCATTGGCTGCATTTCACTGATTATGAAAATAATGGTTAGTTGCTGTCCTATTTTGTCCAATTTTGTTTTGTTTTAGTGTTTTATTTATCATTTGGCTTCTTTTGTTGAATAAAAAACATGTTTGGATTTCTCAAAATAATCTGTGTAGAAGTACTTCCTTCCTCAATAACTAAACTTTGTTATATATATATATATATATATATATATATATATATATATATATATATATATATATATATATATATATATATATATGCATCCTGCATCAGTTACCCTACAGGAGGTGTGAGTGTAGTGTGAGTGTTGTCGTTTTCCATAGCTGCCACTAGATGTCATTACAGCCATGTCTTAGTGAGACGGTCGCCAGATAACGTGGAAACCACAGGAACTCAAGCATCATGTCAAAGTAACAGGAGTATTCACACCAGTCTAGTATCCAGTACCAGTACCAGTCTATATCTCAGAAACACTAACCTGGGTGCTGCTGTGTTATCACTTCATATATTGTTGGTTTAGTTTTCTTATCAGTGTCTCAATGAGAAGTGCAGACAGTGAAAACACACCAGTGATTGTTCAACAGCAGGATTTTCCCACAGTGGAAGCACATAAAGGCCCAACACTGTACTGAGACAGACCTGTTTTTATATGTGAGCGAGCATTCAAACATCCAGTGTAAAATCATTTATGTCACATGTGGCAGTTATCAAAGGTCAACCACCTCATGTTGGAAGATAAGGGACATAAAGAGGAACTGGACCATCAATACCAAGTAACAGGGTCAGAATCACCACTGTCACTATGCTGCTGCTCATTATTACAAGCAGAATATTAGTCAGAGTTTTAATGTTTGAATAATGTGTGAATAATCTGAAGGAACTATATATATATATATCTTATACTTTCACAAAATATTGAAACGTACCGTCAAACTACTGTCTGTGTAAGTTTGTTTAATGTCACCACTATATAACCAGACAGTGATCATTATGCTGCTTGGATGATGTAATGACATAAACCAATCCTAGCAAGTTTCATAACAACAGTCTGCTCACAAACTAGTTTACAAGTAAACATCTCAGCCACTTCATCAGAAGTCATATGAAATTATAGCTAAATGCATGACTCAAAACTGTCCATTAATTTGATATAAAACAGACCTGATGATTGGTTTGAAGAGGATCAGCAGAGTCTTGATGAACATGGTGGGATGGACGATGTACAGAGCCTTGATGTTCTTCTTATACCTGGAATCACACAAACATCATCTGTACAGTGCACATAACATCTCAGGAGCAGTGTGTGTGGCTGTGCGCTGATATGTACGCTTCACTTACTTGTGTGTGCGTCTGTGTGTGCGTGCTCAAACAGGCCATTAGTACAATGATGATAAATAATGAATAGTTTGGTGAAGCAGTTTATGTGATCTGACACTATTGCAGTCATAGCTCTGCTGCACTTCACATTGTAAATGGTGTGTAATGCATTTCAAAGATTGAACGAGAAAAGCTGCATTTGTTTTCAGGTCGGAGGCCTTCGTGGATTCATCAGATCCGATAATTCAACGTCTCTTGCATAAACAACACAACACTTTATAGTTATAAAGTGTAAAGTCTGATGTGTGTAGACGTGTGTGTGCTAATTCTGTAGCACCCTGGTGTCATTTGCATTTGATGAAGGTAAACACAGCGGACAGCCGTGTGTAATGGCACAAGTCACAGTACATAGAGTACTGTATCAGTCGTGCTGCCTGCAGATGCTGCTGAAGCAGAAGCTTTTCATACAGCAGCTGCTTCAGCAGCTCATGTCCACATTTCTACTGTGGTCTTTAATTAAGTTTGTTTTCTGATGTTTTCAGCATTATTGCTGCACATTAGTTTCAAGTATTCCATGCTTGTTTACAAAATGACCAAAGTTGCAGTGACATCATTTCATGCCATCTATTGGCTTTGTCTTAGAAAAACTGGTGTGTGAAGACTTCAGTCAGTTCTGATGTGATGTCTGTGCACATGCCTTGTAATATTACTGAGCTTACTTTCTGTCAAACTCCCTGTATGCATCTCGTAGCCAGCTGAGAGACGGTTTGTTTTCACTGGTCAGGCCGTGATGGAAGTAGATGAGAGTGTAGTCACTTTCAACATACTGATCCAGAGTTCCTTTAAGATACCTGCAAATAAAAAGAAACTCATTAAATGGAAGGGTGTATATCGACTGGACTCAATGTCTCAGTGTTGGTGTGGTGAAATAAACATTATAGAAAACCCGAAGAAGCATTTTGTTACTGAGATGCTTAAAAAAAACAACAGTTCTCTTTAAAGACCTCTGGGAAACGTGTCCCGCTTCATACCAGGTCATATGGACAAGTCCTGATGAGCCAGCAGCCACAGAGCTACACAATGTAACCACAATGTCCCTGGTTTGAATGCAACAGAAGAACCTTTACTGTATGTGACCTCCCTGCCCCTGCTCATGTTTCCTGTCACTCTATCATCAGACAGCTGAAATGCACAAAGTAGAATTGTAAAAAAAGCAATCAGCAATCAGAATTTGATGTCAGAGTTGACACGAGGCACACATGGATGAAGTTAGATAAACATATGAAAAGGTTGATACAAAAGATCTTTGGAGGGGTTTGGCTTCTCTGGTGCTGCTGATGATGACTCAAGCTGATTGGACAGTTGAAAAATCCAGCAAAAACTCTTTCATGGTATTTGCATCAGCTTCTAATCACCACTGAATTTCCCACTGAGAGCCATCAACACACCAGCAGGGACAGGACACAGTAGATACATGATTCCAAAAATAGAGAAGAGGGACCCCCCCCCCCGCTCTTCTTGAGGTTTCTTCCACTTTTCTGAATCTGATTCTCTGAATTTGGGTCTAATGATGGATGGTGTGAAGCTAATTAAATGAATGAAACTGGCGACTACTCTAACTGAAACAGGGAAGTTGCAGTTCCTCTTAAAATCATCAGTACTTACATGAGCAGCTTGTGATGGTCCAGCTGGTGCTGTGGAGGCATCCTGCAGGCATTAAACACTATGACCTTCCTGCCAAAGTTGTCATCACCTACAGACAGACAGACAGACAGACAGATTCTGCAAATGTTAGTCTGAAGAAAAAGACAAATTCAATTAGAAATGTGACAGTAGAACTGAGAGTGACAAACAGAGTCTGTGTTGGAGGACTGACCTGCCACTTCAATGATTTGATGTCGGGCGATGTCATAGTAGGGATGATCCCAGGGCAGGTGGGGAGAGCCAGCATCAAAGCGCTGGGAGATGTCCGTCTCTGAAACACACACACACACACACACACCAATATGTAAATACATCAAACAAAGAAAACACAATAACATACTGACATTACTGAATCCTGAGCTCAAAGTTTCCTGACAAACAACAATGTTTTATACTTCTTCACCTTGTTTTCTTTATTTAGAAAGGACTAAAAACATACAGAGTGTGTACAGTGTGTGTACAGAGTGTGTACAGTGTGTGTACAGAGTGTGTACCTGACTTGCTGAGAGTGGACTCATCAGCGGGCCACTGCTGGTCCTCTATTGTGGCCAGCTTCAGCTGTCCCAACTGTGCGGTTGCAGGGTCTTCACCCAAATCTACCAGCAGCTCTGAAGACATCACACCCAATGCAGAACGGCGCTATATGCACCCACTCACATACACACATACACTGCACAGTGATGTCTCAGATACACCCACACACACACACACCCACACACAGAGTTGCTACTTCCACAGAATAGTAGCCAGAGTCCTGAAAGAGACAGAGAGAGCTCAGGTCAGCTGGGTCTGAAAACGCACTGATGAGCCACACTGGGTGACACGTTCCTTCATTAGCACAAACAATTCCAGCCTACTGGAACATGGATTGTGTTAGTGTAGAGCAGGTCTCAGGTCAGGTCTTTGTAATATCTATTTGTAGCCTTCAAGCAAGCTTCTCACTCTTTTCTAGATCAGATCATTTTCCAGGACTTTTCCAGGACTTTTCCAGGACATCATCAGTGATATTTGAGCTGGTATGACAGACCAGGATCACTCCATACACTAATATGTTCCTCTCTGAGGAAGACTGATTTCAACTTGATGTGTCTTCCTGACACTCTGTCTCTCACTCCTGTAATCAGAGGACAACTTTAACAGAACATTTCAGTATCAGTATGTTTTCATGTCACTACTTTTATGACTCTCTCCTCTGACAGTCTTTTAGTTTTCGCTCTTCTCTGTTATAATACAGTATTATATTTTTATTTATTTCATCATTGTATTAAATTAAATATTGAATTATGAACATCAATAACAGCCAATTACAATTAGACCTATTGATTCAAAGTTGGAGATGAGTTTACTGACTCAGTTCATCACATCATACTTTAGCTCTTTCACTAGTAAAAATGAAGTCTTTATCGAGGCTGATCACATTCACTGTGAGCTCACGTTATAAAACCTTTGGACAGGTCTGAAATGTTGAGCTGGTCACACGATAATTCATTCAGAGAAAGCAAAGCAGTCAAATCAGAAGTATGTCCTGATGTGTCAAAGCCAAGTTATTGTTATGACTATCACATCAACATGATGTAGATTCAGATTATATTGTCTAACGTCTGGTAGTGGAGGAAGTTGGGTTAGGCAATTTCAGATCGTGATCTTGGACGTCCTCGCTCTACTTTCAGGTGAATCGTAGAGGTTGTGGTATTTAATGTCCTCTTACAACTCTACATAAAGTGACAGCAGGTCAGCGCTACATGAACAAACCAATAGAGTGATGGTGCCAGCAGATGGCTGTGCTGATTGGACAAAGTACTTTCCTTACTCCTTACTTTGCTTTCTTGGGCGTATTTTAAACAATGCAGCTGAGCTATGACTACTATTTTATGATGATGTCATATTTGGCTTCAAATTAAACTCATCTTTAATCAGCGTTTTCAAATCTGTGTAGTGTCTTTAATGCATCATATTATAAATCCAGAGACTATTTCCAATCTGGCTGTAGTCTACAGGGCGTTTCACTCTCTCAGTGAAATACAAGCTGCTGAATTTGTTACATAAACACAAAGCGTGTTCAAATTTGTCAGACAGCTGAAAGAGAGAAGAGAGAGAATGAGGAAACAGCAGCAGCTCTCGGTGGATCTATGAGACTAATTAGATTTACAGCAAATAATAGATCATAGACAGGAGGAGTGAGGCTCAGGTTCAGCTCAAACACACATTGTTTGTGCTTCTGAACAGCCACGCTCAAAGGTCAAAAGATGACATCATAGAGAGAGAGAGAGAGAGAGAGCGAGAGAGAGAGAGAGGCTCATAACTCGACTCCTTCCTCACCGCCATACAACCATCTGACAATTATGTACACTGAAACTTCATTTCTTCTCAACTCCTTCATACAGGAATCTTAAATCATCCATATTTACTCATCTTAGAAGGCATTGCAGCAATTCATGATGAACATAACCATGATGAAACAATCAGAAAATAAATGTTTATTTCTCTGATTCACCAGCTTCAGACACAAACCACAGGAAACTTGTTGGTGTCAATATTTTACAGCACAGACTGCAGGCAGAGCGGCGTAGAAGCTGGATACATCGAATGAACCAAAAGCGTGACGTCAGGTTGCATTCCTCCAAAAGATGGCTCCAACGTCTCTGCCAGCACACTCTGTGACCCACACAGGTGGCTAAGAAATGAAGCCAGTGCACAAGTGTCAAAAGCAGTAAGACCTTGAGCGTCCACCTGAGGCTGGCTACAGAACATTTCAATCTCTATAAGCGCCAATGTCCAACTTCACAGCAGAAATAAACATGTTTACAGCCTGGTACAAAAAACACTTTTGGTCTCTATAGCTAATTTCCTCGTTCATGACAACTGTACTGAGGGTGAATGTTTATACAACTCACCTGTTCAAATGATATTAAGACTTAAAGTTATGCAGAATTAAGAGCATGGCTGCTTTGACTGACAGGTGTCTGCTGTTACAGATGGTTTCTTTGAGCATACAGCCTTCATTCAGCCCGCCTCAGGTCCACTGATCCATGTCTTTGCTGATTTTTAGATTAGCCAGGAGGTGGAAGAGGCAGGACAGCCATCATGGCCAGCACCGCCAACCAATGGGTGGCGTCACACATACGGCATCCATTCATTATACTGTCATTGGGCCCACACTGCCTCAGCCTTTACAGGTTATAATCTTATTTTTAAAATAAACAATGTGAAATGATCAGTTATCTTATTGGTATCAGCAGCCATGAGACGCAGGTCATTGTCGGCGTCCCTAGTTTTCTATGTTAAACACTGACTTTATTTAAATGGTCAGTTCATCCAAGACACGACTGTCTTTTGACTGATGTGACGGAGCTACCACAGTTAATTCTACACATGAACGAGGGCTGATGATCTCTGCTGTGTAGGATGCTGAGATGACTAGTTTACATCCATATTCTCCCTCCAGCAGCTCCAACAACAAACTGCAGACCTCAGTGAGCTTCAGCCAGTCCGTCAGCATAACGTGCCTCAACCTAATGACTGCTCGTCTCTTCCTCTTCTTACAGATTAACTCTCTTCACATTCTCTACACTCGTACTTCCTCTTTTGTCTCCCAACCCCCTCTTATTTACCCATCTCTCTCTTCTCTCTCACACGCACACACACACACACACAGTGTATCTGTTCCCTCACTTGTATGTGATGTTATGCTAGCTGACAGCATGTTGCTTTAAATAAATATCGCTACTAACCAAGAGACGCAGTCAGCCTACTGCTGCTGACCAACCATACACACACACACACACACACGCGCGCGCACGCGCACACACACACACACACACACACACACACACACACACACACACACACACACACGCGCGCGCGCACGCACGCACACATAACGAAACACAACTGTAAGCACAGAGTCGGTCAGTTTTTCAGTAAACGAGAAGCTGTCAGGGAGAACACTGGGTAGGATTTTGGACGCTGTGGACGGTAACAGGTTCCTCTTTTCTTGCCGTGTGTGTTACCGAAAACACAACCCCATCATGATCACACAGCCAATCAGCAGAAGGCCGAGGACACACCACCTGACCAGAGGTCACTGGCCTCATCAGTAGACGTGACCTAGCTCTACAGCACAATGATTTGTCATCATCAGCAAACATACGAGGTTTAATTTCATCCACATCTTCATCAGTGCATGAGCCGACTGAGGTGTCATCATTTGACCCAAGTGTGGGTTTGGGTCATGTGATAACGAGCGTGGGCTGTCTGTAAACACCAGAACAAAACAGGCACAGAGGCTGATGACAGCTGCCGTGTCGGCGGCTACATCAACATTTACAATGAAGGACCACAGAGACCGCAGACTTTCCTCATACACACTGAAACACTCAAAGTGTTTTGTAGCAGAGTGTTAGTTAGCTAAGGCGGCTTACAGAAAGAAAATGTCCAGTTGTTGGTAGTGCTAGGAGAAGAGGTACTGTCTGAAGAGCTGGGTCACCTTCCACCAACAGAGAACAACAGACGACAAAAGGTCTATCATCTCAGAGTGTGAACACTGTGTAGAAACTGTAGCAGGCTGCATGGCGCTGATGTTATTATAACAGGATATTTACACTTGGTGACAATATGTAATATGAAGCCACACTTTGGATTTTTTGACGTCGTTGACTGGAAAAACACGCCGGCATCAATAAAAGAAACTGATAAGCTCAGAGGCGTACAGGTCCAATGGATTTGATCTCCATCTCCATGACAACAGAGAAAACAAAATGCTGACAAAGACTGAGACTAATATCATTTTTGCCACAAAAATAATCATCCATGTTTAAGCAGATATACAATCAACTATTTTTATAATTGATTCATTAAATCATTTACTAAACAAAAGTGTCAGATTACAGCTCAAATGTGATTTGCTGCTTTCTCTGCTTTATATGACTGTTGGACAAAACAAGACATCTGATGACACCACCTCTCCTTCTTCTGACATCCTGCACAGTTTAGCTGTTAATTCATTTGAGATTGACAAATAAATAAAAAACATATAGTAAATATAAACATATAGAACAGAATGCCAGAAAATCAGCCAAATTCACCAAGTTTCAGTTAGCTTATTTTGTTTGAAATATTAATAGTATCAAATCAATTCATTATAAAATTGTTGATTAGTTTAATGATATAAAAAAATATATCTAAATTCAAAGTCTTTTATCAGCCTTTTCCAGAGTTTTCAACCAATGGATGGACCTTCCAGAGTAGCTGTATGTCAAAGATCATCTCCATGACATCTGAGCAAACTTACTCCAACATACTGCTGCTGGCCTAAAACAGCCCGTTTAATTTACAGCAGTGGAGCAGAGCAGCATCCGGTACCCAGCCCAGCCCCACCCAGACACAACACCTGTCAGGTGTCAGTGTTTGAGGAGCATGTCGCAATACTGTCCTGCACACACACGCAGAGTGTGTACATACAAGCAGTTTACAGAAGCACCCTGCCCCCTTCATCCCTCCTCTGTCTCGCAGCAGAGGAGAGCAGATTAGTCAACGCGTCCTCCAGAGGGTTGGCCAGAGCAGGAAAACTATACTTCTGACAACTACCCTCACAATCATTCTGTTCCTGTTATCACAGAGTTCAAAACAAACTGCTCTTATCACTGATCGTTGTATTCTCCCTCCTACGAGCAAAACAGAAGCTCTGATTCCTGCAAACAGCAGAGACATGCAGAGAGGAGCTGCACCGTGTGGGAGAATAAAATGCTATATATGCTGCAATATGATAAAATACAGAAAAATGCACCAAATACATGCAGTGAGCAGATAATAACGATCATAACTGTCATCAAAACTCTCAACCAACCTCTCAACAAACAAATAAATGCCCACAAGATGGAACTACACAGTTAGGTGTGTGTGAAGCATTTCATGGAGCAGCTGTCACACTCACTTCTTAATTTCTAACCAGAGATGCAGCGATGCTTTCTTTCACTTCTGTTTCAGTTCCTCAGTTTCAATATGCAGCCATACTCAACCAATACAGTGTTTTATTACTAAGCACACACTGTGTGTGTGAGGCAAAAGGTCCAGTGCAGAAGATTTAGAGGCAAGTTGCAGATTAAAAACAACTGAGTACCCATCGCCTCACCCTTCCCTTTCAAGCATGAAGGAGAAACTGTGGTGGCCGTGAAAGATGCAAAAGGCCACGAGGCCAGTGTTTAGTGTGTCTGTTCTAGGCTACTGTAGGAAAATGGCAGAGGACCTAGAGCATCTGTAGATATAAAAGGCTTATTGTAAGGTAACAAATACATCATGATTCTTATCTTCTAATAAAAGCAGAGTTATAGATGTCATATTCCATTTCTTCCATATTCTGCCAATAAATCTCCATAAATCTGACACACCGGACCTTTACAATGATAATCACACACCAGCAGACAAACTTACACATTCATGAAATGTCAAAGTCAAATAGTTGAGTCTAGTCGTGCTGCATTTTGCTCACCAGTCTGCATCTCTAATCTTTAGCTCAGCACTGCCTTTCCTGTTATGAAATATTTCTGGTCACAATTGTTTCTACATTCATCAAACTGCATGCGTACAGCATGCAGTTTCACTGTGACTTGATGGCACCTGTGGAAAATGCAGCCACTGTACACAGATGAAAGCTACACCCACTGCATGTTACACTGAACCGCTGTGGGTTTGTTCTGCCATGATCCAGCCAGCAGATTATTCAGCGGCTGCACTGAGTCTAACGTCAGCCTGATGACAGCAGGCAGTAAAAACGCACTGAGGGTGTATCAGGAAATATGTGAGGGGCTTTAATGGTGTGTGTGGACACTTCAAGAGGAGCCTTCTGATTACATTTGATCAGTTATGTTTGAGAAAAAACGCAAAAGACAAGAAAGCGCGGACACGTTTTAACAAACGGCTCTGTTCATACAGGAGAGGCAGCACTGAGGCTAACTACCTAGCTGCTGATGTGTCCGCTGATTAAAGCAACAAGTGAGCGGTGGGTCGGTCAGGTACCTGACTGCTTCTTCTACACACAGTCAACTACAGACATACGTGTATTTATCCGAACTGCCGCTTTAGAAAAGCTAAAGGGGGCTAACTTAGCAAGCTTAGCTGACAAATGTTACACAGCTACGACACATTAACGTTAGCAAACTGCCTTAACGAGCTAGTGTGTTTCATTTAGCAGTGTGTTTGCATGGGCACACAGCAGACAGAAACACTTAGCTTAGCTCAACCATATCGTCGCAGTGTACGCTAATAAACGTTACCACAACAAATTAGCCCCATCATACTGTAACGTTACGATGAAGAGCGCACGACCGCGAAAGCCTCGCTGTAGCAGTCTGTCCTCCGCCCTGACCGCTGACCTCCATATAAAGCAGAGTTACAGTGAAGAGTTTATTTACCGTGAACTGTACAGTCGCTTTGTGATCAGCCGACGGGCTTTGTGGCGTCTGTAGTCGCCGTAGACCTGACAGAAACAACAACTGCGTCAACACCTCTTCCGGTTTATTATTTTCAAAATAAACGTGTGCATTTCTCTTTGTTGTCCTTTACCTGTCAAAATAAAAGCAATCACAAGATATGTGTGCGCCCTCTCGTGCTCTTAAGAGGCCACTGTTTCACCTTTGTAGTGAAAATACACTCAGATCATGGAAGTGAGTGATGCTAAACAAATATACAGTATACAAAATGCTCTAGAAATACAAATACAAACATCCACAATCACAACATTACTCCTCTAAGAACAATATGTTGTAGTCTTTGAAATAGTTAGGCCTCAGTCCTTTAATGTTTTTATAGAACATAACGTTTATGGTCCTCAGGACACTGTTGTACATAGAACACTGACACCTAGTGGCTATTTGTTGGTAGGTGTTAATGTACACCAACCAGTGTCTTCATGAGTTGTACAGTCCAATGTGATCCAATACTACAACTCTGACATAAACCCTGCTTTTATGAAGCTTATATATAAAAAAAATATATATATTTTTTTTATTATACTTTACTTTTATTCTATTTTATCTAGCTATTTTTACATTTTAATGAGTTTTACTATTTTACCATTATGCATTTTAATGGGTTTTTATTTTATTTTTATTCATTTATTTTTTGTTCTATTCTATTTTTATTTTTTCAGTTTAGTGTGTTTTTAACCTGCCTCCGATGTTTCCTCACTGCAAGATGATGACATGGGCTTCCCCATTTTGCATATAGTGCTTTGTTTAGATTAGATTGGATTAGATTAGATTTTATACTTTATTCATCCCACAGCGGGGAAATTTACTTATCACAGCAGCAAAGAAAAAAGTGTAGTACACACTACAGAAATTAAAGTAGAAAAAGGGCAACAACACAACGAACAGACAGAAGTATCTTATAACCTACACAATAAACAAAAACAACCAAACAACTGGCAAACAACAGACAATGTGCAGAAACAAGTACTTGAGGTTTATAATAGGGTAGGGTGGGTGTTAAGGTGGAGGGTTGGGGTGGGCGGTGTCAGAGTTTTATTGCGTGAAGCACTTTGTGTTACATGTTTTGTATGAAAAGTGCTGTAATGTTTCAGGTTGTGTTGACACTGTCAGAGAGGTATTCATTGAACTATTATGTTTATTATTGAGGTTATTTGTTTGTTATTTGTTTGTTTGTTTGTAGCGGTGTTCAGCTGGACTGTTTTCTATTGAGAGGTGTTTCTAATATTGTGGCCACCCCATTGACATACATGAGAGGGCGATAATATTAGAAACACCTTTCAGTGTAATGTATTCCTGTATAACAGCACACTATGATCATAATAATACACATAATAAATAAATTAATAACGGCACTAAGTTGCACATCACCAAATATTTCAGTTATTTATTTTATTTATTGATGATTCTTATCTTCTAATAAAAGCAGAGTTATAGATGTCATATTCCATTTCTTCCATATTCTGCCAATAAATCTCCATAAATCTGACACACCGGATCTTTACAATGATAATCATGCACCAGCAGACAACTTACACATTCATGAAATGTCAAAGTCAAATAGTTGAGTCTAGTCGTGCTGCATTTTGCTCACCAGCCTGCATCTCTAATCTTTAGCTCAGCACTGCCTTTCCTGTTATGAAATATTTCTGGTCACAATTTGTACGCATGCAGTTTCACTGTGACTTGATGGCACCAGTGGAAAATGCAGCCACTGTACACAGATGAAAGCTACACCCACTGCATGTTACACTGAACCGCTGTGGGTTTGTTCTGCCATGATCCAGCCAGCAGATTATTCAGCGGCTGCACTGAGTCTAACGTCAGCCTGATGACAGCAGGCAGTAAAAACGCACTGAGGGTGTATCAGGAAATATGTGAGGGGCTTTAATGGTGTGTGGTGAAACTAGATCATATTTTATGGAGAAAATATTTTCTGCTTTTCCTCTAAAGTCCTCCAGCTGCTGCACATCAACCCTCAGTCAAAATGACCACTGCTCCTCAAACTGTGGGACAAGTTTCACTGGTGATATGCAACAAGCTCCCCTGGGTGAAAGATATATTGTTTTGATGAAATAAATGAATGTAGAAACATTTGATACTACCTTAATACTTAATAATACTAATAATACTGTTTTGAATGTAAATAGTTCAACTATGAGATCGCAGGAGTGTAACTTAAAATAAGTTTAGCATTTCCTGTCATATTCTGTCTCAGGCTGCTCTGTAGTCACAGTCATGCAGGTAGCGTGCATACATCATGGTTAGTTCTGAGTTAAATGTGATGCTAGTAAGAGGAGGTAAAAAGACAAAACTCTGTTTAAAAACTGCAATCGTGGCTCCAAACGTGAAATATTAGGAAGAGAAGTGAGAATCAGGAGAACCTCTTTTGAACCCAAGTAGCTCTGGTTCTGATCAGGAAGCCTCTTATGGACTGTCTGTATCTGAACAGGGCCAGCCTCGCTGTCAGGATGGTGTGACTTGGAGAGATGAATATTTTCTGAGGTGGTGCAAGGTATCCATCCATCCATCCATCCATCCATCCATCGTTAGCTCAGTTTGTTAGCCGAGCTGCACGAGGGGAACATGACAGTTTGTCTCACTGACATTTTGGACGTTGACGGAAGAAGCTAAGTGAGAAAGTGACCGAGCAAGAGTCTACCACACAAAGAGTAAACGTGGGACTGACTTTTAGTGGTTGGTGAGAGCTTGGTGAAATCAAAGGACACTGAGCTGGACTGACTGCTGTTGGACTAGGACGTAATATTTTAGCTGGCTGCTATGTTGTACTTGCTTCCATGTTAGACTGTTAGCAAAGTTGTTGACTAGCTAGGTTTTGATCGACATTAATATGACTAATAAATATGTAGAGCTGTCCACATTTAAAGCGGTGGTATTACACTCTAAATCTCTACATTTTTTACGAGCGTAAAACAGCTACTGGCTAGCTTTGAGTGAAGTGAACACAAAGTTTGGTCTCCTGCAGTCACTAGCTTTGCTTCAGGCCTGCAAGCTTTTAATTCAGTGTTTTATTTAGTCATCTTATTTTAGCGCTTGTATGATGACTGGTGTGTACAGTGTGTGTTTGCTCACTCATGGTAAAGGTACAGGTATGTCACTTACAGTCAACAGTTGCTCGTGCTGTATAATCTTCCATTAAAACACTTGAAGTGATACAATTATCTTATTATTTATTGATTTGTCACATAGAGTCATAAACGAACAATTATAGTAAAATGA